>CM034150.1:27748774-29207259 GCA_019776745.2 Taxus chinensis | reverse complement strand
TAGAGATTTGGATATGCATAGATCTGTAGACACTAAATCACGCACTTTGGGTATATTTCTAGTCTTGATCACATACTACTATTCATATGATTCCTAAGCAAGAAAATTACTAATTGACCACTGTCTTTGGACCCTTTGTTTGCTTTCAATTTTCCTTTTTGGTCTTACACACCTTCTTGCCCAGTATGACCTTCGACACTTCATTTTTTTGAGTCTGGACACTAGCGCCCGGCCAGGATGCCAGCACCAGGTGCCCCCATCCCCTCTGGGCACCCCTGACCTCTTTTTTATTTTTCTCACATCTTTTGGGTCCTTTCAAGCCGTTTGGGCATCTTATTTTCTTGGTGGTCGGCCTTTTCAGGGTTAATTACGAAATTTAAGCAAGGGAATCATGCAAATATAAATTTATATGACCATAATAAAGGACCAAGCACTAAGAATTATCTATCACCACCTAAGGTTGCATCCAAGAGCATTCTAGAGCATTCAAGAATCCATCTAGCTCCACACAAGGGACAATGGATGGTTATTTCTACATACACGCATAAGAGGGGAAGTTCATTCTTTCATGCACACATCTATCTACATTCTCTACATCTAGCTACTTATTCGCTATCAAGTATGACACATATAAGAGCCACCTAGGGCAAAATTTTAACACACACACACACATTGAATGAGATTGGGTCAGAGATGTAGCGCAATGCTCGGTCATAAGTTCACTTCATTGATAACCAAGGACAGTCTAACCCCCCATTTACATTATTTTCTTTTTGGGGTTTTGCAGGTTATTTCTTCATTGCAGGCTACAGGTGAAATTTGCGAACTTAGTGTGACATACTGGCGATAGGCAGCGAAGGAAAATGAACATCTTGCGACTATGCAAAATTGGTTTTCTGAGGTTCTAAGCAATCACAGGTGCCAGAGAAGGTTTGCAGCACCTCAAGTGCCCTTGCCCAGGCCTAGGCGCCTCAGTCCATGTAGATCCTGCAGTCACACAATTTTTCTGAGCTTCGGTGCGACACTTTCCCCTCTTTGTTCACCAGTTCGTCATCTCGGAACATTCCAGGATTATTTGCAAATTAGCTAAGTATCTTATCCCTTCTTTACAATTAGGATTTTATATTTTCTAGCTTACTTGCTCAGGTCAAATTTTTACTTCATTGCATGTTTGTTTACAACTTTGTTACATATTTAGATTATCATTTATTTATTTCAATATTTACTTAATCAAGATCTACTAGTGGGTATCATTTCACCTTATTCGATAGAGTGGTTATCTGAATGAGTTAACATCAAGTGTTGTGATATCCACCACAAAGGCCAAGTACATGATAGTAACTCAAGCACACAAGTAAGCGATTTGGTTCCAAAGGTTGATCTCCAATATTTGGTTCAATCAAAATGTTATAAGAATCGACTATAACACTCAAAGTGTAATTTGTTTAACAATGAACCTTGAATATCATTCTAGGTTGAAACATATTGATGTTTAATACCATTTTGCAAGATAGCGAGGGAAAAGAATATATTGCTAGAAAAGGTGGACATAGAATATAATGTTGTTGATTCATTGAAAATGGCTATAAGTACTAAGATATTTTCTCGTTCCAGAAAAGTAATGGGCATGACTACATTGAATTGTTAACTAATGGCATTAGCACCTCGTATGGAAATTATTCACCAAGTGGAAGAATGTTGGAAATGTGTTGTACATTTTCATAAGTTACCCTTTTCTAGACTTTACAACTAAGCACAACGTGTTGTCTAACATATAGGTTTTTGGGCCTATATAGATGGTTTAACCTATAATATTATGGGTGGTTAGATAACTCGTTATTTATGGGAAACCATTATATGTTGTATTATTGGCCTATAATTTTGGTACCCTATTGTATTGTAATGACATTATGATGATTACTTACTAATGTACTTATATAATTAGACATGCAGTAGGATAAAACATAACTGAGAAGTACTTTATTGTATTATAAATGGTTGAATTCGTGTAATAAAGAAGAGTATTTATTGCACTAGGTTTTTTCCTAAAGGGATTTCCTAAGATAAATCTTTTGTATTTTGTTATCTTATGCATCTCATTTTTTTGTTTATGTTTATTGTAAAGATTTTTTGAAGTATTGTTTCTCTCATATTTGTTTATCAGCTCGATCTTTTCAAAGTATTGAAATTAGGTAAACTACATCTAACTTTGGATGTGTCTTTCCGACAAATGATGTCATGTGCAAGACTTGGATGAATTTCGACAAAAGAGAAATCCCCCAATTTGTCACATTTAAACTAGAGGGCACTTAGTAAAGACAATTTATTGTTGAAACCTTCCCTATTCAAAATCCAAATTAGGTATTCAAACTAAATGTGGACATAATTAAGGTCATCTTAAGTGGATTTATTACATTTTTAAGCATTCAAATGAACACTTACAGGTCTCTTTAAAATTTGAAACAATTTTTTTAATTAAAATGTACTTATGTGGTTTTCCTCTCGGCATACACTAAAATGGTGACTTATGAAGTGTTGGCTTGAAAAATAATATTGGAACACATTATATATTAATCCAAAAAGATCATATGGTTACAATAAAAAAGGTGTTTAGATTGGAAACAGCCCAAAAAATTACCCGAAGGAAACCGAAAGTCTACAACATCGGAACACACCCAACAGACACATAACACATAAAATTAAGCACATGTCGCCACAGTACTTGAGGGTGGAGGAGGATCACAGCTAGATGGAAAATATCCCAAGCCAGTAGGCTCATCAGTTGGTTTCTCCATCAACTCCCACATGTCTTCGTTTTGGTCAAGTTGGATCGTGTTAGAAAGAGCCAAAGGAACCATAATTCCCCAACCAAGGGGAGGAGAAGCTACTAAATTTGAAGGAGCTGAAGCATCTATGGGAAATGACCAATCAGAGGTATCGGTAGAATTGTCACCATGTTCTCCTGCTAAATGTTTAGCATGAAATTCTGAAAAAACAATCCATGACAACTAAGCCCACACTCAAAATATCCCTAAACTGGGTAATGTAAAACTACCCTTCGGCCAATCTCTGACTATATAAACCCCATAATGTCTGAGAGGGATGTGGTAACTAGATTTTTAAAGTGTGTTTCATGTGCAGGTAAGATGGTGGGAAGCAATATATGGATTGGTTTTGATCCACTTTTAAGAAACCACTCCCAAAGGCCCAAAAAGGCCTATTTTCAGGACTCTTGCACCTAATGAACACCTCCCATGGATGTACCGAAAAGAGATAAGGCCTCTAAGAAGTGTATGACAGACCTATGTAATCATCCAAGGTACTTTAGGAAATTTATGGAAGAAAAATAAGGTTTAGGAACAAGTTATGCAAAGTTGGGTCTTTATGAGCGAGGTATTCGGAAATGCATGTTCTCAAAAAGCTACTCACCTTGTTTGAAGACTTTTAAGAGCCTCACAAAGAGTTAGAAGTGCATACCCCAAAAATTGGAAAGATAACAGAGCCTACTTCATGTTAGAATCATCAAAGAAATATTTTGGGAATATTGAGATGTGGAAAATTGTCTGACAGTGCGACACAAAGATCCTTGTACAAGCTATAACTTTCTCGAAATGTTTCAAGAGCCTTGTGAAGATTGTGAGCTTAACCAAAGCTCAAATGAAATTACATTTAGTGCTCTTCATGACCCACAAAATGTGTTATCCATTTGTGATTTTAAACTTTGTTTGCCACTCATTTTTAGGACTTCTAAATAGGTTCATTGGATTCATTAGCCCTTTTCCATAAAGATTCATATATTAGATTACCAATTTGTGTTAAAATTTTCTCCTGGGGTGTAGAAAATAAATTTTTAGTGACCTTAGCAACTCCAATCGCGCAACAGAAAAATCCATGTTGTGTGTCAACAACTCCAGACACACATCCTAGGTCCTAAGATGCCTGACAACAAGCCTTGAGTCACATGACAGAATTTTTTTGTCGCTCGACAATGAGTTTTAGGCGTTCGGGAGGCTCAAGATGCGCAATTGCAAGTTTAAGACGTGTGACTGCAAGATCAAGACGCGTGAATGCAAGCTCAAGATGCACGACCGCAAGCACTAAGACACGCGACATGAAATTTTAGGTGACCCAAGAATGTAGTCATGCGACCACAAAGTCTTGTCACGCGTCACGAAGGTCAAGGTATAGACATGCAACAACAGAATGTAGTCGCGTGACCAAAGAATGTAGTCGCGTGTCTGGAAGATTATGTCAAGCACAATGGATATTTGGGCGACACAGAAAAATGATGTCGCATGTGGCAAGACTAATTTGGGTGACCTGGAAAATGATGTTGTGTGTCGATGAGATTTTGAGTGACCCGAAAAATGATGTCGTGCGTCAAGGAGATTTTGGATGATCCAGTGATGATGTGACCAGAAGATGCAGTAGGGAACTTGCACAATGAAGGAAGGTGAAAGGTCACAGGTGACAAAGGAACATCAAAGATCGTAATAGAAGTCAAAAGTCCAGCAGTCTTGGAGGAACATAAAAATTTGTGACAGAAGTTGAAGGGCCAACAATCACGAAGGAAGGTGAAAGGTCATGTGGGGGAGATGAAAGGACACTCATAGCACTGTAAATATGAATGGCGCTCTCATTTCAAGGGGATGGTTAATGCTTGTTTACTAGCTCTCATTGTATTTTTAGAAACAAGTGCCTTCATTTCCTATATTTCTTGTTTGTTACTATTCTATCTCCATCTCAACTTGTACCCATGAGCATTGTAAATTGTGCAACACGATGCAATAAAAATTTGTGTTTTTTGTGGATTATTCATCTTTCTTTGTAAGTGATTTTTTCTTGTTGATGCAACTGAAATGTTTTAATTTCAATGTAAAAAACTCTGTCGTGTTATTTTTTTATTGAAATCCATTTCTTATTTTCCTCTTATATCTCCCTCACTAAGCAATTTTCCTCCCTTGTATTATATACAAACAATTTCCACATGTTTAGGGAAGTATTTATGTGTGATCCTTGGTCTTCGAACCACTCCAAAAATTAGTTTAGATTGTTTTCAATAAATGGAGTTGCCCCATTCAAGCAGAGGGACTCAGTCCCGCACACTTTTGGTGAGAACCCACTCATTTTCCCACTTTAAAAGTTATTTCACCAACAATTTTTGGAAACCACCATGGGGCGAATTTGGCATATTTGCACCCAATATTGATTCCACAAAATCCTTATATATATATATATATATATATATATATATATATATATATATATATATATATATATATATATATATATATATATATATATATATATATATTCGAAAAAAATAAAAATTTATGGAATTTAAAAAGTCATCGAGCCTTATGTGTTTCACTTATGGTTATTCCTAGTAATCCCCTAGTCCTGAGGCTTGAACTTCTATTCCATATCTAAGAATATATTGCATCAGACTTGACAGAAACCATTGGGCACAATAGAGAGAAAAAAAAGTGTTACTTTGTTGTTATAAGAGTCCTTGATTCCAAAGAAGAACATGCAGAAGCCTTGGAAAGAGCAAGACAAGTTCATAACTAGGAGAGAAGAGCCTAGAAGAGTCTTGTTTGAATTTCTTATTCAAGCTAGCTGATAAAAGGTATACAAGATCTTCAAGAGATGGTGGTGTGATCGATCATAACTTTGTAGAAAATTTTCAAGCTGATTTCAAAATTCCTACCAATCAAATTATAAGAAAAATAGGTCAACGGTACTCCCCACAATTTGATCCTACTTTATGTTTTGATTCCCCTGATAACGGAGTTACAGTTGAACCTTTAAACTACGTTTCTCCACAAAAGGAATTTGTTGAAAAATATCTTGAAAGAATCAAATTCATTATCAAAGGAATTAAAGCAGAAGAAGAAGAAGAAGCCAAAGAAGAAGAACCACCAATGGCTCAACAAACATCACTGCCCTAGGGGGAAAATGTAGGTCCCTTAGCTCTCACCCCGCTTCTATAAAATCTTTCATTCATTCATTCATTCAAACCCACAGAGCCTGATATGTGGGATCTTCCCCCGAGGTTGTAATTAACGAGGCAAATCTTGGAGATATGGAAATATTGGCTCCACCCTTGCCTTCTTCATGAGAATTGTCAAAGTGCATAAAATCAGCAGCAATAGACTTTAATGTGGCATTAATCAAAAAAACTTGCAATCTTAATTTCATGTAAACAAATGACATCAAGTTTACCAATAATCTGAACGCACAGAGAATTTTATGAAGGTATTTGTAAGCCCTCTAACATTCCAAGAGATGAAATTCATCAAGGGAAGTCAAACATGGATAGCTCCCCTCGTCCATCATAAAAATTTGGCCCCAATATACTAAATTGATAAGAAGGTTTGGGTGTTGGTTTTAAATAAATTCGTTGATGTCAATGGAGTGACATTTAACCCCATTGCCTCCCCGAGACGCATATGAGCCCTCCCTAGTAGGGTTGCGAGAACGTCACAAGGATTGAGAGCCAAAAGATGAATTCCCAACCTCAAGAGTTATTAGTTTGGCCACTACTTGTCTGGCTCTGCTTGGAGGATTGTTGAGAAGGGGTATAGACCTTTGAAAACAAGGCCTTAATGACTGAAAGAGGGGCCCAGGGAGAAGCATTAGGCTTATCACCACTGGATTGAGCCTATTTAAGGGGCCCTAAGGCTTTTTTATGGCCCATTGTGGTTCATCCATCAGCAAAGGTGGTGGTTTGAGGCTTATCCTTCATCGGTGGTCCCTCCACAAGATTGGCAATAACTAAAAGGGGACAGTCATGAATGCGATGGTTTGGGGCTTGACAGCAAAAACGAGAATTATGAAGGTTGAAATATGTGACCTTTTGAGAAAAATAATGTGGCCCAAGTTGGATGTCAATATGTTCAATCAAATTTTTGTTCATGTCAACCTCGATGCAAACCCTTTTGTTAGGGCGTGTTGAGAAGAAACGGTTTTGCTCTCAACCGACCACGTGCCCAATGGGTCGAACAATATCGAGGATGAAGGACCACTGATGAAGTGACAAACCAGGGAGCTCAACCCAAACGGGGACACAGAGTGAAACTTGGTTTGTAACATTAAAGCCTTAAGCCCAACATGATAGCGCCAGTAGTGTGTTACACAGATACCAAGTGTAGGCTTTAAGCAGAAGGGCTTGAACCTGGGAAGGTTTTTTTATTGTAATAAGGTAAAAACCTTTGATAAGGTTATGCACACTGGTGACCTAGATATCGAACGGTTCCCACTAATTTTTAAACCAAACATTGGGGTAGCTTTCGAAAGGGATGCAGCCCACAAAGTAAGCAATAAGATTGAAATTTTGGTACCATTTAACAGTGAGCTCAACATCTAAGCTAATAGAAACAGGAGGGGCAAAGTTATTACCTCGCGTACACTTTCAAAACAAACTCCCAAGCATGTTTTGGTGACATCTTCCGCTCCGCTCACAACCAAAGTTGTTACGGACTTGGGAGAGGCCATATAAAAAGGCCCAACTAAACCGCCTTTAGGGCAGTAAAGACGGTAAATCCCAAACTAGTTCCCGCAAACGCAGTATGAAGGTCAAAACCAACGAAAATAAAAGAGATTATAATGGCAAGCCCGCGTAAAACCATGCTCAATCCATTTAACCTTAAAAAAATTGTTTTGCAACAAAAAACAATTATTATTAGTGGTCATGCCCGTGAACAGAATGAGAGTGTTACGTTGGATAACTACTTTATATTGATAGCTGTAATTAAGTTTTCAATTTTGTAATAAAACAATAACATTATGAGGGAACCCCAAAGGACTAAAAACGAGATCTGCATTAAGCATGGCATTTTTAAAACACGTGCTTGCTTTGATTCTATTTGAGGATAACAAACATTCATCAAACAAAACATGAGTTTTTGGAAGTGTCTTTACTGCACTAAGGGGGTTTAATTAATGTAATCTTGTAATCTATATAGTAGAAATAAAGTCTGGATTTGTTAATGAAATGGAATGCAAAATATCATTATCATACAATATTTATAGTCTTTCTATCCCTTGTTCCATATACATCTTGCTTTGCCATCTCTACCCTATCTCAAAAATGGTGAAATGATTTTCATGCCTTAACCTTTTGAGTGTATATATCTCCGTTTCTTCTCATCCAAACAGATCACACTAGCGGCATGTCTGATGGTCAAAACAATTATTGTAACGTGAACAAAGATGATTCAAAAATGCTTCAATTGCAAACTCTCCATGATGTTCGCCATATCCCATTTCAGAAAAGAGTGTAATGAAGATAGAGACAAATGTGATTTTATCTACAAACATGTGAATCATTAATTCAATTTTGAGTTATACGATGGGCTAGGAAATAAAGATATAATTGTTCTAACACGTGCATTGCTCCTGTTTAAAGGTTAGAAGGGCCATAAAGCTTCCCGATTAACATCATCTGAGGACCAATAAAATAAGTCTTTTTTACATTAAACAAACTAATGAAATTTTGCAAGACGTATTGCAGTTGACTTAAACCCACTCTCGAAAAACAGAGTTTTAGTCAATTTTTAACAACAATCAAGATGACATCATGATCTGGTCACAGGCCTGGAGTGCTTGACTGGCAAAGTATCTTACATCAACATCTGGATCTTCACTGAGCTCAACGAGACAGGGACGAATAGTCTGTTCCACTACCTGCAAAAGTAAATACCACATAAGCAAAAAACCCTTTAGCTCTATTACAAAACAAATTTAGTTGAAATAAGGTTATTCAACCATTTGTGAAAATACTTACCGAGTGATCGACAATTGGAATCAGTGATTGCAAAACCTTTGCAACATTGAACTTGATGTTTGGAACCCTGCATTATACAAAAAAAAAAAAGTTGCACTAAAATTTCAAAGGCTATCTCCCTAAGAAGTGAATGTGAAGAGGTGAAGTTTTGTCATTTGCATGAAAATTTACCTATCCTTTGATGCATTGATGACAACAGGCAACATTGTTTGACATGTAATCTCTTGTCCCATGACCGGAGCTAGAAGTGAAATAGCATGCAAAATTGTCATGCGATACAAGTAATGAGGATTATTTATCATCTCCAGAACCTGCTTGTCATATGCAAAACTTGTTAAATGAAAAAACTAAACCCTAATACAAAGCATATGCCATTGCATATAAATTTAGATGTGTATTTCATTATCATGACCATATCCTCTTGAAAACCGTTTATGTTACATTTCTAGGCAGTCTACATCCATTCACCTTTACAGATAATTTATCATTTAGATGATCGATCATAACCTGTTAAGATTCACCCATATATTTGGCACTCTCACTGGAGCATCCCTTTAATATCTCCCCATAACTAACCACCTCTGTAGGAACTATATCAGTTTTGAGATTTGAATTCCGGTGATACCAATAAGAGATTCCATCTCTTTGCACTCTTTGTTTAATTGGTATCTAAAGCTTCTCAGTAAAACTTCCATTTTCAAGAGTTGCCAATTCAACTGTTTTAATACATGTTTTGATAAAATAAATAAATTAAACTTGAAATCTACATAAGGAGGCTTCAGTTATGCAGAGGCGTGCTTTAATTGTACTTATCAAATTGACACTTCTATCAGAGAGCTTTTTTACTCCTGGATTCACAAAATTGGATGGCAGCTTAGAGGATTTAAGAACATAGCCAAGATGTAGAGGATCATGTAATCAATTAGGGAAACTATTGAGCACCAGCTGCAATCCCAATCCTGAGGATATGAATATGGACTCGATGCTACAAGAAGACCAGCAAACCAGTGTCAAACAACTAAACATTGAAACCATCTCCGGAGGATATACACTTCACCGGTAATCAAAGCAGAACATTGCTGTTCCTGTGCTTGAAGAGTTACCCAAGCCTTATTCTGTTTCAGTTATTATACACAATTTATTGTTGGGCAAGAAAATTAGTTGTTTGTATCTTTATAAACTGCAAACTAATTAACACGATAAATATCCTTTAAGTTTAAATTATTTGACTGGTTTCTAACGATTTAATCTATCATTTTCTAGGTATTAAATTTTAGACAGTTGTTAGCCTGCTTCTCTCTACTCATTTCAGCCCTAGCCTTCTCATGGATCATATTCCTGATCTTGACTACACTAATGTCCTATCTCATAAACAAAGGACTTTCATCTTCTGATTTTAGTTAATTTCTATTAGCCCAAAAATATTTATTCATTTTTCTTGCATGACTAATCATCATGCAACAATTAATATTCTAAATGCAGAACTCCGCAATTTCTGGATGGGCAAATTAACCTGTGGAACAATATGTTGCATTGCCCACTCTGGGCCAAACTCTTCAGCAAGCCGCTTCAAATTGTTGGCTGCGGCATCACGAATTGAGAACACCTGCAATTAGATTCAAATTTGAGTGAAACATAAGAAAATTCACATCTTCACATGATGAAATCTTGAATGTAACTTGAAGCTAGAAAAAAGGTAAATGGGCAAAATAAGGGAATATCAATCCATAGAGATCATTAAAATCATTTAACTGATGAACATTGACAAGTTTTAAACTAAAAAGAACATCTTCCATTAGTAAACAAGATATGTGGCCTAAGAATCAAATAGAGATGCTTATGCATCTGTTTTCGCTGTATTTACATAAAGCAAAGCAGCCAAGAATGGACAAACACAAACAAATCAATGAGTTGTTTTTGGATCCAAATTCTTTACAACATGTGCGAGCTAAGTTGCCGCATTCGAATTCGTGTTCGAATTCGCCGATGATTAAATTCGTGAAAAATTCGCCGGTAAAAAAATCAGCGATTAAATTCGTGATTAAATTCGACTATGAGAAATATACATTTTTATTAAATATATAAAAACAAAAGATAAATTCACATTTCAAAAGAGAGATAATATCACATTACATTGATTTCATTACTAATCTATCTACAGGCGATCAAAGCTCATGATTATTTCAGAAGATTGCAAGAAGTTGCTTGGTCGAAAAAGGTGCAAAAATGGATTTTATGAAAATAAGAAAAATATTGCCATCAATGCGTAGAGCTCAAGAAAATATGCACTTTTAGAGAAAACGACACTTGAAACGGAGCCACAGAATGAAAGTTATGGCACATGCAAGTTTTTGCTGCTACATCTTCCCGGACCCTTTCCAAAAATTGCTTCTGTTTTTTTCACCAAAAATCCAAAAAAGGAAAAAGTTGCCAAAAAAGGAAAAAAACGCGAATTTAATCGCGATTTTAAAGGGGCTGTTAAAATTCGGCGAATTTCGAATTTTTTCCTTGAAATTCGCCGAATGCGGCAACTTAGTGTGCGAGTACAATGAAAGGACTTCGAAGATTTCATGGAGTATAAAAGTTGTAGCTTAGTTATTTACTTCTTAATCTTTTGTTAATTCATAATGTCCTTCCATATCTTTATCTTTCCTCTTAATTAAACAGTTTCTTGTCTTAGGTGGACTCTAGAGTCCAATATTTCTGCACTATTAAGGGAATTGCTGGTGTTATATATACTGGAGATTTGATATTAATGAGCATTGTGGCAATATGTATGTATGTATGTATGTATGAATCGTGATACATACATCAATCTTTGAATTCCCCATGGAGGGCTCTCAAGAATGCTGCATTTTTCACTCAAATTATTTTCAGAAGAACTAAGCTTTAGGAGCAGCTCATTTTTACCTATTTTCTAACTTTCCTCTTCTTCATCTCTCTATGCATATACTAATATGCAAATATTTATATTTCATTTTCTATATGAGTAAAAGAAGCTCAAATCACAGCATGAAAAAAATTCTGTAGTGAATATTTAAAGAGAAAAACAAATTGGGACTTTACATTTTTTTGAGAACAAATTCAAGAAAATCATACCAAAAATAGCAAAAAAACATGATATAATAAAGAAACTTGAAATAGTTTACAACAGCCAGATAAATTTGTAAGATTCGCTTTGATCTAGGTAGAGGAAAGACCTTGTCACCAAGCCAATGCATGCAGAGTGATCCCAATTTATCGTCGAAAAAGTCCACCCCCAGTTGGCTAGCTAGCAGAGGGATGTATTCTATAATTGCGAGACGAACCCTCCAGTGCTTGTCTTCCGCAAGCTCAACAATGGCCGGTAAAAGAGATTGAGACAGCAAATCAATTCCAATTACCTGCAAAGAGCACTTCACTACAGTAAAGCAGGGAAAAAAAATTAAAATACACTTGCATCCACAACTGGCTATTTATGGGGCATCAAAATATAAACTTGTGAAACATGTATTATCAAAACAGCCATTAACAGTACCATTTTCAGGACTACAAATATATTAAGTAATGTTTATTAGACAGCACTCAATAGTGTACTACTAAAGGACCAAACTCCATGGATTAATCAATAAGGAAAATGGTAAACCAGAAGATAAGCCCTCAAGAACACCTCTTAAGATACAAAGGAGCCTTGAAGCACCCAAGGAAAGGAGATGATGACAAGATGTACAGCCGCATCCATCTTATGTTAAGAGTGAAGTTGGACCAAGATTCCAATAATGGAGCACAACTGTGGGCTCTAAGCCAAGGGCTAAGCAGTTTCCTAGGTAAAGGAATATTCCATGCTAGCTACAAATTTGGCAGAAGAGGAATAGGAAGATTTACATAACAGTTAAAGACCTGAAATGGGAAAAACGCCTCTCCTCGTTACATTTGAAGAAGCAACCCCGTTCACATCACAAGTAACTTGGGTGAATTGGCAGACAAACTAAGTAAACAACACACTGTCCCTGCAATTCAAAGAACCATTTTGTAGTTTATGTAAATGGGCAGGGAAAAAAAGATAAAATAAATACTGCACAAAGGGAAAAAGATATCCAGGTGGTATTTATTTCCTGTAATACTTGGTCTCGATTAGACCACTATTGTTTTGATTTGGCAGAGGCAGAATCATATGTATCTACAAAATTCAGATCTTGAAGGCATCCTACTCTTTACATGAGGAAGGAAATTCTCATAATCAATAGGGTTAGCAAAAAAACTGTTAGCCTGTAGCATTATATTTATACTATACTGTAGCAAAACCTGTGAAGTGAATAAGAAAACAAGGCCCAGGAATTCGAAAACTAATAGTTCAACAGAGATATGTTGAAAATTAGTTGTTAGTGCTCACATTAATTTATTTCTGTGAGTGTGCAAAGATATGAGTGAACATAGAATAGGGATGTGTGAGAAAGGATGCGGAATAGAGAAAGATTGTAGGTTTGTTAGGTTGGATTGTGATAAGGCTTGACCCCATGAATCAAGGAGATCAAAAGCCTATAAATATGTAATATTGTCATACCAATAAGATAATTATGTGCTTTATTGTGATAAGCTCTACCAAATTCATCATTTTGTATCAGAGTGTGGTCTGATTATGTTTGTTTCGGCATTCTAATTGTTATACTGTGGGTAACCGTACTTCTCCATTGCCCCTACAGATGGTTACCTTATTTTGTGAAAGCTATCTAATTCATAGAGCTTAAGATGTAATTTTTTTGTTTGAGGTTTTTTTTTTCTTAAAATAATTTTGTGCTTCCTATTGGCATATGTATTCTGTGCAGATCTTAATCTTCGAAGTCTCTGAATTGCCATGCTGAGGAAAATTCATGAATATCTTTGAAATCATCATAGACAGTGGTGTGGCTGTATGTATAAGGCATAATGCACTCATCAGAATGTTGGGCATGTGCATAAGGGGTGCTCTAACAGTGTGAGTGGCGCGTATTGTGGGTGATTGATTGAAAACGGCTGCAAAAGATTGATCTGTGTTGTGCATACTGTGCTATACTTGCACAGTCCTGACCCCCCTCTGCTTCAACTAGAGCTCATCACTGGTGATAGATGGTGCCTCTGCTCTTTGTCCAGAGTGATCCCATGTGTTGAGAAACACAACAGCCTGCACGCAGTAAAGAGTGAGTTTGAAGAGGTGTTTTTATTCAGCCTAAGAAATATTGAAGAACGTGTGTTGTTGATCATCTAATTGCAGATTTTATGACCTCAGTGCCAACCATCTATCATGCATTATCTGCTATCATAGTGAGTATCTACTGATCCTCATATGCAGATCCTGATATGATCGCCTAACTCACATGTCATCCAGCCATATCCACGTGCCTACAGCATGCATTACTTGTGTCTGGAGGTAACTTGCAAGATAAAGATCTAGAATTTTCTATCTCACGTTATTTTCATTGACTCCACTCTGCATTTGTCGACACCTTTGCTCTTTAATCATTAGCTACCAAGCCTTCCATAGTTGAAGACCCATCCCTAGTCAAACTCCCGTGATTATGCCATCTATCGAATTCATTAACCATAGCTATGAGCGATTTCCATTTGCCATTTGTCATTCAGTCCACAACTTCCATGCTTCTCCATACCATTCATTCATACATGGGTCACATGCATTAAGATTGCAAAAGAAAGGTCCAAACATTGTTCAGCGGAATTCATTGCTTTATAAATCATTATGTTTTAGGAATTTAGTAGTATATAGTTTTAAATGTACTTTGTAGCACGAGTATATACTTTTAAGTTTAGAGTCCATAATTCATTAATTATTAGTGTCTCGATGTTGTTTAGTTTGCCATTTGTAATTTTAGGTATAGTCAATATATGTTAGATTACAATTTAATCTTTATTTGTCTGTCACCTGTAGTGGTCAATATGGTTTAATTGGTAATGTTTAAAAGGATTCATAATAAAAGTGAGATTAGATGTGGCTTAGAGTATACTTGTCTAATTAAAAATAAATAAGTTCATTGTCTAGTGTCAATTAAAAGGACCTTGTCCTCTACTTGTCTAGTGAATTACAAGTCAAATAAAGTGTATTACAAGTCAAATTTCTCCTTGTATTGAGCGCATTATCCGGTGACCCCGACGTACATTTAAGGATGGAGGCAACAGAGGAAGGTGGCCAAACAGCACCTCCTATTTGCCGCTAATGACGGGGCTGCATTCTGCAATAGTGGAAAACCAATTTGTGCCAAACCAACTATGCCGAATACGGTTGCCAGCAGTAACGGGCTCACCTATTTTATTGGTGATTGAGTGGCAGAAGTCATGTGCAGTGGCTGTAAACGTGACAATGAGGCCACAGTCCTCAAATTTTATATATTCATATTCATGTCTTAGTGAGTATGAATATGTGATGTGGTTGTAATAGTGCCTATTTCCTAGGTATTGTACTTAAATTGTGTGCTAATATGTGTGCTTACATAGGTGTGAGGATGATTATAAGTATGTTCATACCTAGATGGTTGATATGTCCATTCGTGAAAGCCATCTGTGACAAATATGGAGGTTGAACAGTTCTGTCAATCCCTGTTCGTAGTTCCTATCTGTGTGGTGGTTGATGAGAGGTCAATCGGTTCCCTCTCTACCTTCGTTTAGTCTGTAGCCATATGTTCCAATGTTCATACTAATGGGGGACTGGAAGGGTGTGGGGATGGGGGGCAGGAAGGAGGGGGGTCTGGAGTGTTGGTAATTAGTTGCTAGTACTCGCATTACATTATTGGGTGCAAGGATATGAGTGAACATAGAATAGGGATGTGTGAGAAAGAATAGGGAATAGAAAGAGATTGGGAGACTGTTAGGTTAGATTGTGATTAGGCTTGATCCCGTGAATCAAGGAGATCACATGCCTAAAAATATGTAATATTGTTATATGAATAAGATAACTGTGTGTTTTATTGTGATAATCTCTACCAAATTCATTAAGATATGCTGCTAAAACAAAGACCATAGTTTAGAGGTAACATTTGAACAACTTAAAAAAGGGATTAGACCATAGTTTTAAGCTCACAGCTGAACAACTTAAATAGAGATGGCAGTTTGAAGATTAGCAATACTTGGAAACCTATCATCCGTCATCTCAAAAACAAGGGACAAAATATTCTATAAAATAAGTGCTGGTCGTGACGGACACACCGGCCTGCCATGTCAAGAAAGAAAGGCTTCTATTCACCAAGAGATGTGGGGACTTGGAAAAAACAATCATCGGAATTTTCAGTAATGGGTAATGTCTAGGGTTCTGATCCCAATAGAAACGGGGGTATACACGTATAGAAAATAGTTAGTAACGGGAAACAGAAGTAAAATGAAATGAAATAGAAAAGAAAGCAGTTTTAAGTAGGAAAATTTGAAATAATTAAAAAAAAAGCTGACTGGAAAACATAATGTCAAAATTAGATCTAAATTTGGATCATAAACATCATCAAATTCAGTTGGTTGAGTTAATCAACTGTACTTGGTTCATGAGACTAAAAAATGTTTAAGACATGTTCTGACCTCATAAATGCAGGTACGATTCAGAGGCAAAAACAGCAAAGGGGAAACAGGCAAAGTGGATTTTGACTGCAAATACAGGATTCTTCTCGAAAAATTATACACTTTGAAAAACAGCACCCAATTTCGATTCCATAAGTAAATTTATGGCCTCTACAAGTCACCGAACATTGTGAATAGAGAAGTGGTGGTTCCACAACAGCTATGGCAGTTGTGCAACCACCACCATCCAATGGGGTGGTTGTGTCTTGCACAAAGTGGGGATTGTGTCCTGCACAAAGTGGGAGTTGCACACGAGTGAAATGCAGGTAGAGTAATCAACACGAAAACAGTTCCCCTTCAGTTTCTATGACTTTTGGGCTTTTTCTTTGAGCCTAAGACATGCTGTAATTGTATAAATGAACCCTTAAATGGTCAATAAGACGGAATTCAATTCATCCCATTCGTGGAAAATGGATTGAATCACTATTAAATGTGATCTACGAGAATTGTATTTGTGAGATAGAAAAAAACTGCACAACTGTGATGGTTAAGGACAGTAGTCAAGTTTGTTGAGGAAGCATGTTAAGTATTCGCAGTTGAATAATGTTGGTGTCCTTGAAAGCCTCAAGAAGGTAATAAGCATGTAGAACTGCAAGATGGTGGAGATGGGGAAACTTGGCTTCAATCTTCTAAAGTTTTCCCACATTGGGTTTCTCCAGGGTAACTTCTTGTGATTTTGTTGTTATGTTTGACTCATTGTTTTGCAAGCTCATATTCCCTGCAACTAAATCACTATCTAAAACACATAAGAAAGCATAAGAAATCAGCTGAATCTATGACCACAACCACAGCACTTATTCATAACAAAAATAAGAATTGAATTCATTTCTGCATAAAATTAAAGAACAATACATCCCAATTGCACTACTGTTTTGTGGGATTGTAAGAAGAATCATATGTTTAGTAGTAGCAAAATTGCAGTTCGAAACATGATATGTAATGCATGAAACAAATATATGAGCATGTTAATAATTGCACAATGAAATGAGCCCATAAAGAGCACAACAAAGATTGCATACCAAGGAAGAGTCCTACACGAAGCCTGGAGGCTGCTCCATATAGATCTCCTCTTTGAGATTACCATGCATTGGAGATCAATATTTCCCTATATGTTGTTCCCAGGGACTATGCTATTGCAACAACAAACAATTTAATGCTTTCTACAGCTCTATGGCAGCCATCTGCTTTCTACACCAAAGATCGTTACCAAGGATACAATTTAATTCTTTCTACAGCTCTATGGCAGCCATCTGCTTTCTACACCAAAGATCATTACCAAGTGTCAGAGGTTTTATTGGATCTGTATTGCTAAAACACATTGTTATGCACATCTTACACATATTCATCAGGTGGGGAACTACAAGAGTTTGATGTCTCTTTGGAGTATTGCTACATAGGCATTACAGGGGCAACTTGACCCAATCAGGCTAACCCCTTTTTAGGTCTTCAAATAACAGAGCTCGGGTTTTGAAGAAAATGAAGCCCTAATCTATAGCACAACTGCAATCACACAATTACGAACACGAGAAGAGAAACCCTGCACAGGACAAAGCTGTCTGGGTGACTTTGTCCTAGACATGCAACTTCATCCTCTCTGATTTAGACTCCCATATTTTTAGGAAAAATCAATGACACTCTGCATAGCCTTCCTGCACACTCAGATCATTGTCATCTGTCTCAGCCAATAAATCAATGCAATCTCTTCTAACCCAAACTAACACTTTCTTTATCTAGCTTTCATGAGTTTGTATGTTCCCTTTTTTAATCATAACATGATTTAGGCTCTGCAACATATTTACTGTTTTTCTGTATTTTTGACTCCTAGATCATATTTAGATATAGTATTTAATCATAATTTAGAGTAACGCTAATTTTGATATCATACAAAGAGATAGGTAGCGTATGACACAAGTGCAAATCCATTGACAGTATTAACCATTAAACAGAAAACTGCCATGAGATCTAACCAAACAGGAGCAATGATTCTCAAAATGTAGGATAAGAAGTATTGACAAACCCATGTAATAAACAGAAAAAAGTATTTACTTGTTCTGCAATTCAGCACCTACAGTATTGATATTCTATTTCCATCTATTTGTTCAATTATGGACTACCAAATTCATATAAAGACAATGGGCAGAGAAATATCCATCAGCTAGACAAATAGATGAGTGATGACATAAAGGTAATTCTAGAGACTAGTGAGAAGATGGTGTGAGATATGATGTTTTACAATTTACATCCAATAGATATCATCGCAAGTGTCATGTAGGAGTCACCTGAGGGAGGTATTTAAAGCTAGATGGAATATATTTGTTCCATTAAGTTCCTCTCCGCCAGTTATATAAATCTGAAGACATATTGAAATGCTGACATTTGCAAATGATTAGGGTGCTGAAAGAGAATAAGGATGGGCATGGGCATACGGCCAAATGAAAGATCAATCCCAGAATACTCGACAGTACATCAATAGTGAAGCTCCATTGCTGATTCACGTCTCTTGGTTTTAAGTCCAGCAATAGTGCTTGTTAGTACTCTTTCATTACTTGCAATTCTTAGCCAAATAGCAAAAATAGGCACCAACAAGATGATAAAAATTTCAGCCAGCTACAAATGTTTGAGATCTAAAACCAAAAACGTTACCTGATTAACTTGATCAAGTTTGCTTATGATGTTAAGCCGGACATCTGGAAATTCATCTTTTAGGAGTGCAAGAAAAATAGGAAGCAATTGTTCAATTGTTGCATCCTGCAAACAATTAAAATAAAAACGTCACATAGGAGAACCTCTGAAACCAAAGATACAAATGAAGTAATTGTTCAATTTTTGCCTCCTGCAAACAATTAAATAAATCCATCACATGGGAGAACCTCTGGAAACAAACAAAACTTATATCCAACCATACATCAACACCATAATGATAAGACAAGAAAATGAGAAGCATATCACCAAGCAGTCCAAAACCATGAAGCGTGATGCAATAACTAGAGACGAAGTCACAAGAATTCCTCACGAATAATTCTTGGAAAGGTAGGATTTGCAAATTCAAAAGTATGCACATAAAGCAGGAACATTCTACTAGTATTTTTGGTTACTTTTTCCAACATATATGTAAGGCCAGAACAAACGACCAAAAAATGCCCAAACGGGTGTGCTGACACCCAATTCTAACATGGAATAAACATAGACCCTCCTGCAATAACAAAAACTGTGTGACCAATTGCTAAGTGTCATTGCTGCATAAAACTTATAGGAAAATACAGTATGATCATATTGCCTAAAGTATTCAACAACTCATTTTCCATGATCCCAAGACAATGGCTCTATGGTTGTCTGTAAATAAGGAAATAACAGTGATTTGACCTGACATATCGTGGGAGCAGCACCGTTTTACACAAGATACTTAAGCATATCATACAAATTGATATAGCAATTTCAGAACATGGAAAAAAGAACATAAGATGCAATAGCTGCCACATAAAGCTTAACTTCCCCAAAACAGATGACATGCTCATGATAACAGAACACGGATACTTAAGCATATCATACAAAATGATATGGCGATTTCAGAACACAGAAAAAAGAACATAGGATGCAATATTTTCCACATCAAAGCTTACCTTCCCCAAAACAGGTGCCATGCCCATGATAACAGAAGCCAAGGCAGAACGCACGTGCTGTGAGGAATCCGTTGACAGGTCCTATCAAACACAAAATCCAAATACATCAACCACTCAAATATAAAGTGAAACCGATTGTTAAAGACTTCCATGTTGTCAAAATATTCACTCCATATTATAAAAATGTGCATAAAGAATCCTGAAATATATGTATATGATCTGCCTTTAGTATTATGCAACTTTCTACTATTGACAACAAAATTGATGCCATGAGCTCATTTTATAGAATTGCTTGAGGAAAGGATTAGCTTGTACAAATCAAAATACCTTTACACAAGGAAGTATGTGTTGGATTGCAAGCTGAGGATTCAATATTCTACAAAACTTGGTCACCTTTCCTGCAGCTGCAATTCGTACTTCAGCTTCATTGTCCCGCAACAACCGAACATATGCTGGAACCAAGTCCGCCCTTCAAGTTATAAACAGGCCAAGTCAAATTATGGCAAATTTCGTGGGAATTACAAATCATAAGCTTACATGAAATGACCTTTGTTCAATTTACATGAAATAATATTTGTTCAACTAACAGTAATGTAAGGGTCATAAGTGTTGCTTGTGTCTTAGGCTCATCCATATCCCGTGTAGATTGGCATATTAGTATTGCCATGGTTATCAGTGTAATTACATGTTTTAGTTTGTAATGAATCTTGTCAGTTATGTTCGGGCATTGATGGTTGTTTCAACCGTCAACCATAATCATTTGTCTTATAAACAGAAACATAAACATTGGGGAAAGGGCACTTGTATCAGGTTCTCTCTGTATTGTGTGAATTGTATCAAGGCTTATATTTTATGAATACAAGCTGCTAAGGTTTGGTTGCTTTGCCATGGTATGTCATGTAATTACTATTCTATGTATGCTGTTATTGATAATCTAGTATCTCAGTACACATTAACTGGTCTATATTTTGGCGTCATTGCCTTAAAGAACGTCAGGTAAAGTAAAAGTTGATTCAAAGATAAGATAAACGAGACAAGGCGCCCAATTATCTAACAAGATCTAAGTACCGAACATAACCATGAAATACAATGACAAAAGATATTACAACAGCACATCACAAAGTGTTCAAGAAGAAGACCGATTCATACGTGCAATAATTCATGCTATTGACTCTGAACAAAGGCGGGAGAGTGACACATAGTCAGGTAGGGAACCAAGAAGTCAAATGGTCGACTCAATTCATGGTACAACACTGAAGAAGACAGGCTACAGCAGACAACCATTTCTAAAATCCATCAAGCAAATTACGAAGCAAAAGCTAATGCGGAAGCATGAGAAGTCATAGCCAAAGCCAGAGCTGAAACCAAGAATGAGTTCAGCCAGAACAGGTTGACCCTACGTCACTCACAATAAGGGGTGGGTAGAGATTGCTATAGCCCCTTCCAAGGAAGAAAGTGTGGACATTGCAAACCGGTTAGGGTCAAAGGGTGTTACAAGAGAATCATGTGAAAGTCTAGGGCAGCCTGAACGACAAATTGAAGTGTACGAAAAGGGACCTAACCGTGTGTAAGATAGTCCACATATCCCTACCGAAGGAAAGGTCGAATGCAGGACATGTCCAATGGTGCTAGGTGAGTAGAGGAAGATCTAAGGCTGATCTTCTTCAGGAGGAGACTTGTATTAGAAAAACCACAATAGATCCATGGTTACCCCATCAACAGCATCTCCAAAAAAGCAAAAGCTGCCAAAGTTCATAGTGGTGGAACGGAGGATCCCATACGACACTATAGAGCGTGCATCACCATAAGGACTACCAATGGGCTTATAGATGAATGTATGTGGTTAAGATGTTTCCCAACCATCTTTTGTGGGATGGCAATCGACTAGTACATAGATGCACTGAGCTTGAAAAAGCAAAATAAAAAACACTTGGGAAAGCCTTCAAGAAAGAATTCAAACTCCCGAGGGATGCAATGATATTGTCACTAAAATCTATAACAATCGGTCGGATTAACACAAGAATGTTCATGCCTATAATAGAACACTCGGAGTACTATTGGGCATACGTGAAAATGGACCTGTCGATGGCTTGAAGAAGCAATGGTTCATTGAAGGGTTGGTACCCTCATTGTGGAGGATGGCGAAGGTGGTTCCACCCTCATCATACAAAGATCCATACAACTGATCCATGGATATTGAAAGCGATAAAAATACATCCTTGCACTTCAAAGGACGTAAAGAAGATGACCCTAACTCATACAACGAAAGTGAAAATCCACGAGTGCGAGCTTTGAAAAGGGACATGATTCAAATAATGAAGGAACTAAAGGGGCACGCTAAGAATGAAGGCAAGGATTTTTGTGTGAAATGTGTCAAGTCACAAGGAATTCAGTCAAGGATTGCCCATACAATTTGCGGAATAAGAGCGGCCAAGTACTATTCACACAACAAGAGCCATTGACACCACTCACCACATTCGCACCTTCAAGGAACTAACAAAGACAAAATAATAGTGTTGGCAAGAGGCGGATTCAGTACGACTCTGAAGGATGGTCAATTATACAATGTTGGGAGTGCAATAAGTGGGGACGTTTCGCAAGAGATTGCCCTCATCAAATAACACCGGACTTCTCTATACATGGTGTGAGACAAGGAACCATAAGGATAGCAATTGTCCAATGCTAGCTACATCACGAGGGAAAGGAAGTTATGGCAATTACCAAAGCACAAGTGAAGAAGGCCAATTACGTTGACCCCTGTACAGAGAAGGGAAGGATGACTGAAGTAAGGGTTGAAGTCGAGAGGGTGGAGGTCGAGAGGATAAAAGTCGAAGAACGACGTGAGTCGAATGAACATACAAGCACAACACCGAGAAGACTGGAGTCCGACAAAGCTATTGCACAATAGATCTTGCAGACCACTATACGTATGACAATATGCGACTTATTGCAAAGCATTGGAAGTTTAATTGTTGATTTCTACGATGACCACAACAATGCCCTATCCTACGATAACAATGGCTCCTCCACGCATTTGTGATGCTCCCCTCGACACCCCAGCCTTCTGCAACGTTTTTTGTGAATCTTTCTTGTCCTCTCTTGATCACCATTGCATTCTTTCTCTGTCTGAAAACCCTAAGGATCTTTTGTTCACGATTTTCATGGCTCAAGATTCATTCACAACTCATGGTTACAGTTTGTGGGCTCGTAGTTTTCGTGGCCTGTGATTCCAAGGGGCTCACGATTTTCGTGATAACAAATTTCAAGGCTCGATTCATCCACAGTTCGTGGTTACAGTTTGTGGGCTCGTGGTTTTCGTGGCTCGGAATTTCGTGGCTCATCTGCTTTTGATTTCTACTGGTTTGGACGTTGCTTCACTTCCCCTTACCTCACCTTTCCTTACCTATTCGTAGCTCGAGTTGTAGACTGACGTTGTTCATGGCTCGAACTTGTGATCTGTGCTCAAGTTTGTGGCTCGTTTTGTCTATTGGCGCCCACTATGATCGTAAGTCTTCTCTGTGTTCGTGGTTATGACTCGTTCTTAGGTTTCAAGGTTGTTTCACTACTCAAGGAATATAGTTGCCCTTGCTCGTTGCCTTTGGTTCCTGCCTTGGTCCTTCCCTAGCCAACGTTGATCTTCTATGCACAGGGTAACTCGAATTGGGGGATTTGGAGACTCTTTCGCCACTCCTCTAATCGTTTCAACTCTCCAAGCAATCTACCCATCCATGATGTCTCCCTCCACCCCCGAAGCGCAGATGGTTTCTAGCCTTGGGTCGAATGAACAAGGTCAACAAGAAGGAAGCCTTCCAAACATTATTGCGGAGCTGCTCAGTAGATTAGAGACTCTAGAATCCACCAACACAACCCTTTGAACCAAGGTTTTTGAATTAATTTCTCGGGTTGAAAAGATTGAAGCTGATAATATTTCTTTGTGAAGACAGCTCACGAAATCCAATGCATACACAAACCCTATTGTTGTTAATGATCATTTACAGGCTAAGATATCAGTTTTCAAACACAAGCAAGAGGAAATTAGAACACATCACGAAAATCTTCAAAAACAAACAGATACCTAGGCTCAAGTGGTAAAGGGTAATGATAAAAATCCTCATTTAACAGCAGTAGAAGAAGTGGTTCAAGGTAAATTGGTGGAAGAAAGAATTAGGCGTGCCAAAGAGCTGAATCTTAAAGTTAGAGGACTGCCCATTCATCCTCCTTTTGATCCCTTGGTCATTGCTTCGAAGTTCCTCACAGGTAACTTGGGGCTGCCTGAGGTGTAGTTAGATAGAGCTTGGTTCGAACTGGACTCTACTCTTTTTCTCCACTTCAAATCAGTTGATGACTGGCTTAAGGCTCTGGGAGCCAAACCAAAGTTTTTTCCTTACCCAATAAGGTCTTCCACGATGAAGATCTTACTAGAGAGCAAGTTGCCAAACTCAAAAAATCTCGAGAAATTGTCATGGCAGCCAAGAAATCAGGGAAATGGGCAATAATTTGTAACCTCAGGTCAGTGGTTCGGGATTCTTTCCCCCCTGGTTGGGCCCCCGGATCCAGTTCTAGTTCCAAATGACGGTTTCGGCAGGAGAGGGCTCGGAAGAAGGACATCTCCATCGCATGTTGGAATGAAAATGGGTCCTTCTAGTCTTCTCCAAGCCTCTTGCATGATGCTCTAGGATTCTCTGACCTTCTCTTTGTCACGAGGAGACATGCGAGCCCAGTTCGCCCTCTCTCGGATATCAGTGGTTACTACCGGCTTTCTATTTGTAGACTAGAGACTCGCAATTCTAGAGGTGTTAGAGGGTCTGGTGGGGTGGTATGTTTGGTCAGGGACACTCTTCGGAGCAAGATTTCTATTGTTGTTGAGGATGAACTTGCCCATTTTCTATGGGTTCGGATCAAACATAACTCCTCCCACCTTAGGGACATCTTCATTGCAATCTGTTATTTCCCTCCCAACTTCCTCATTTGTTATTCATAGCGGCCCTGACGGAGACCCTTTTTTAACATTTATGCTGGTATCTCCCAATTCTCGGGGTCTAGAAACGTCATCATTCTGGGGGACTTCAATGGACGTACTAGAAGTCTTCAGGTTCCAAGGCACAAAAAGACCAATGATGCACTTTGCACTTCACAGGTGGATCCAGAGTTGGTTGGCTTCCAGCGAGATTCAAAGGACAAGATGGGGCCCCCAACATAATGTGGTCGGCATCTTCTCCAGTTGGGGGAATCCCCTGACCTATTGATTCTGAATGGCATTCCTTGTTTTCTTGACTCCCAGTACTTTACCTGCAGACCTTTTAACGGGTGGGCCACTATGGTTGATTACGTCATGGCTACTCCCAACTTGATTTCCTACATCTACCACTTATGTGTCTCCCCCATCCCTCTTGTTGATCATGCGACCGTCTCCTTTTCCCTTCAAGTCACCCCCCCATGACCTCAACCCCTCCGCTGGCCCCCCACATACCATTTGGAAATTTGACAAAGGGCATCCCGACACTTTCTCCCTTCACCTTCATCTACTTCTCCCCCCATTTCCCATTTTACCTCTTACTTTTGACGAGATGTTTTCCACCCTCTTGTGGTATCTGTGAGGCGGCCACGAGCTCCTTTCGCCACGTCACCCTTTCCACCCCGCATCGCGATACCTGCCCTATGAACAAATGGTATGACAAGGAATGCTAAGCCTTTCATCGGAAACTCCATTTTGCCTTCTTGCACTCCCTTCCCTCCTTCCATTCCTTGAAATCAGCCTATCGTTGTCTCCTTCGTCATAAAAAACACACCTTTATATCTCATAGATGTCAGGAGCTTTGTCTATCACTTATCCACTCCCCCAAGCATTTCTGGCGCACCATTATTCCCCGTCATTTGCCTTTACCCCTGGACTTAGATCCCAACTCCATGTTTACTCACACCTCCACTTTTTACAACATCTCTGGCCAGCCTCGGATCCAAGTTGTTTCCCCTCCCTCTTATTGCCATATTTTAACCCACACCAACGTGAGGAATGCCATTCTAGCTATGAGTTGCAGCAAAGCAGGGGATGAGGAAGGTTTCCAAGCAGAACTTTTCAAACAAGGGCGGAAGACGCTCATTAGTTACCTTGTGGACCTCTTCAATCAAGTAGTATGTACAGGTTTCCCAAAGTCCTTGTCCCACCACATCATCCACCCCATTCAAAAGTCGGGGCCTACTTCTAACCCCAACAATTACGGGGCAATCATGGTGGACCACACGTTCTCCAAGCTCTACGCCACAGTTCTTCATTTGCAGCTCTCTGAGTTCCTTGATCAGTACCATTGCAGAGCTAGGGGACATGCGGCAACCCACCAATCAGACCATTGATCACATCCTCACTCTTCGGGTTATTATCGAGGAGGCTCGTCACTGCTCCTCCAGAATTTTTTGTTGTTTTGTGGATCTTCAGAAAGCTTTTGATTCGGTACCATGGGAAGCTCTTTTCCGCAGACTCAAAGATATTGGTATTTCTGAGACTCTTCTTACAGCCATTATGTGCTTATATGAGGAGGTCTTGGGCCGCCTTCGCACCTCTACAGGCTTGTCCGACTTCATCAGGAGCACTATTGGAGTCAAACAAGGTTGCCCCCTCTCTCTTATCCTATTTGGTATCTACAATGATGAGCTTGAGGATTTTCTCAAGGATCGCATCCAGGAGGGGGATGGTTGTCTTCTACACCATGTTCTGATCTACATCCTCCTCTTTGCAGATGGCGTAGTTCTCCTTGCTTCCTCTGCGGAGGGACTCCAAAGGCATCTGGATGCCTTGGCCCTCTTTTGTGATCACAGACAGCTGACAATGAATCTTGGGAAAACCAAAGTTATGGTTTTCAATTGTCTGAAGACTTCGAACTTCCACTTCTTCTTTCGGGGAGAGGAGATTGAGATCACTTGTTCTTATACGTACCTGCGGATTTTGTTCTCTGGACCACGTTTTAGCCTTTGTCCTGCTCTTCAACCCCGAGTTAATAAGGGGTATGTTTCCATGGCAATTCTTGAGAGACTGTGCTTCCGCCATCGCTTTCAGTACACCCTTTCTAAGATGTCTCTCTCTAACTCCCTTGTTAGGCCCGCAGTTTTGTACGGTTCATAAATTTGAGGTCCCTCCCTGTTGGACTCAGATTAGGCTACTATTGAGCGTGTCTCGATCCTCATGCTCAAGCGTATCATCAGGTGCAAAGAGACCGTTCCTTATAACATTATTCTTGCTAAGTTTGGGGCTCGCCCTTTTAGATTGGAAACTATCTTAAGCCTTGTGTTGATGTTGTACGACATCCGAGGTTTATCTGGTTCTTCCGTAGACAGGAATAGGTACATCTACCTTGCCTACTACTCCTCTAAAGCTATTGCCTCCTCAGATCATAGTGGTCGATCTCGCTGCTGGTATGTCTGTGTTTCATGCCTTCTTGGGTCTATCGACATGCAGTTGGACCGCCTACCACCTTTCAGCTACTCCCTAGATGCCCCTACCCATCACCTCCCAAACCAATAGGACCTCCACAGACATATCAGAGATGATATCTACAGACAGTTCATTCAACACACTTGGACCAATCCTCCAAGGGGGGTACGTCCGAAGATGTCCTTCTACGCTGCACACTTTCTTGAGATCCACGATGGGCTCATTATCAGACCCATGTACATTTCACGGCACTAGTTACAAGTCCTTCGTATCTCCCTTGGTCAGTTCCAAGGGGGTTACGTCTGAAGATGTCCATTTATGCTGCACATTTTCTTAAGATCCGTGACGGGCTCATTATCAGACGCATGTACATCTCCCAGCACTGGTTACAAGTCCTTCATATCTCCCTTGGTCAATTCCAAGTGGGCTCACATCAACTCCATGTGGAGACTGAGCATTTATGCTTTGCTCTCTCCAAGAGGTTGAAACTGAAGAATACCTTCATTTTTCGGTGCCCTAATTACTACGAGATTAGGGGGAGATTTTGTTGCTTGTTTTGTGAGCGTCCTTCCTTCGCAACTTTCTTCAGATACCATGATCAGAGATGCCTTGCTCTTTATCTAGAAGAGGCCCTCGGGCTTCGGGATAGCATCCTTCACCCTCCTCCCAGACAAATGGATACTAGATGGATCACCTCATTCTTCTCGGTGCTCTCCCCAGGGAGGGACACCAAGCGTCATCTCGACACGAGTGTGGACCCCCAGTTCAGATCTGTCAGGACTCTAAACTTCACTTCCTTCACCAGAAGTTCCCTGCCTCTGGAGCGGCTCGGGGCCCCCCACATTGACAAAGATCCACTAGGTTTATGCAAAGGCATCGTCTTCCTCCCGAACATCCACTTTCTAGCCATTCCACTGATTCAGTTATTGGACATCGGCAGATCGCAAATTACTTCCAGCAAGTATTGAATGTTAGGTGATGTTATTGGGGGTGTTGTTCCTTCCGCTCCCCCCCACATCGTCATCGTCTTCTTCTTCTTTTCTGGATTCTAAACACTTATTGCTTCCTTCTCTTCTTCTCCTTCTTCTCCTTCTATTTCGGGCGACCCGTTTGGGTCCTCTTGCTGGTGCCTTTGGCTTTGTACTCGGCAGTCCCATTGACCTACTTTTGTGGTCATTTGTCGGACATTAATAAAATTATCTTATCTCATTACTACTAGACAAGCCATAAGATTGAACATGTAGCATACAATGGTGGACCTCACATTGAGTGATGGGGTGACCAAAAAGCAGAAGAATGTACCCATAGTTGAGCCCCCTTATTAGGTAATCAAGTAATCAATCCAATGTTCCTTACAAGGAACTGCACCCAATAGCCAATAGTTGTGCATATGGAAGTTCTAGGCAGGAATTTGGCAAACACTATCATTGACAAATTTTCAAGTGTGAATGTTCTTCTAGAAGAAACATGAAAGAGTTTTGAGAAGTCACCTATGTGGCCTCAACATTGCAACTGGTAGGAGCAAATCAACAAAGCATTTAGGTATTGGGTGTATTGATGGGTCAAAGGGTAGTTGATCTGTAAACTCTTCAACTTTGGAATTGTTCACAAATCACAAATTAATCGCTGTTGTTTACTTTCTATTAGAAAATAACAGAGATAGCTAGTGAATGAATTACTATTGTGCTTAGAATCAACAATTGTAGTAAAGGAAATAATATAAGCTCATAACACAAAAAATTTTATCCTGGAAAACCTCCAATTGAGAAAAAACCAGTTGGGAAGGGCAATTGCTCTTTCTTCCCACTTTCTATTGGCCAATTCAAATCAACACGTACAAAATTTACAATAAGTATGAAAGGGAAGTAGATGACATCTCAACACTTCCTTTCAATTACTTGTTTGTTCTGTCTCAACACTCCTTTCTTCTACAAAATACAATTTGCAGCACTAAGATTTCTTACTCAGTTGCTCCCATGCTTCGCTGATCTTTTACAATTCTAAAATCATGTATTTATAGCCTTTCTCATGTCCTCCCCGTGCACTGGAGAATGGGAAAGGTCATGAAGGAGAAGAGAAATGAACATCCTTTCAAATTCAGAGGCTGTTCGTTTCGAATTTAGTTTTCTATCCGTAATGGCCAGGACCGGCGCCCTGTGCAGATCGGCGGTCCTGGGACTACCACCTTGGCTGGGTGGCGGTTCTGTAACTGCCACCTTGCACAGGGCGTGGTCATGTTACTTAAAAGATAGAACCTCCATTTTATTGTTTTCTTCTTTGTGCTGACTGTTTTCTGATGAAGTAGAGTTATTTTGGATCCCTATGGATCACACCTCCCCTTCTTAGGAGGATTTTGGTCCCACAAAAGCTTAGTGGGGGATTAGATGAGGAAATAATTCCCTCGCTTGCTCCTTCGAGTACCACCGGGCCTTTCTTGGTGTCTTTCCTTTCAGTCCAATCTGCCAAGACTCCTGTGGACCTCTTCTAGTCTCTCTGACCTTCTACTGTAGCACTACATCCTCCTCCAATTTTCCTCGTGAGTCCAAGACATAATCCTCAATGGAAGATAGCAAATGTAGTTCTTCAGCTTCATCCAGCATGGATGGCTCATATAGGTGCAAGTTCTCGCAGTTTACTACAGAGTACATCCTCATGAATGATGGTATATCAAGTCGAAAAGAATTTTCCCCAACCTGCTCCAATATGGTGAAGGGTCCATATCGTAGTTGTTTGAGCTTCTGTGCTTGACCTTGTAGTCTCTCCTTGCTCAAGTAAAGCCAAACTTTGTCTCCAACATGAAGCTTGTGTTCCCTCCTATGTTGATCGTGCCTAGCTTTGTACTTTGCTTGAGATTTTTCTAGTTGTTCTTTGACCTTGAGATGGATTTTCCGGATCCTCTCAATGAACTTGTTGGCTCTAGTCACCTCTGTGTCTCGTGTATCCTCCTCATCCTGCTGTCCAACTGCTATGTCTAGCGGATTTGTAGGTAGATATCCCAAGCATGCTTCAAATGGTGACTTCATAGTGGATGTGTGTACTGCCCAGTTATAGGAATGTTGAATGTAGGCTAAGGACTCGTCCCAAGTCCTTGGGTACTTACTGTTATACCCTCTGATCAACTATACCAAAATCCTATTTACCACCTCTAGTTTGTCCATCTGTCTGTGGATGGAAAGTTGTGCTCCTCTGTAACCTGGTATCCATCTTGTCCCACAAAGTAGTCCAAAACTTCCCCAAGAACCTGGAATCCCTATCAGAGACAATAGACTTTGGCAAACCAAAATGCACCCATACATTAGCAAAGAAAAGATCTACTGCCTCATGTGCTTTTACTGTCTTTTTACATGCCATAAGAATACACATTTTACTGAATCTATCCACAACAACATAGAGATAGTCATGGCCATGTTTAGACATAGGTAATCCTCCTACAAAATCCATAGAAATGTCCTCCCATGGACGAGTAGGTACTGGTAAAGGCATATACAAACCCTCCTTCCTAGTCTTAGGCTTGTTACAACAAATTTTACATCCACGTATAAATTTTGATACTTCTTACATGTTGGGCCAATATACGTACCTTTGCAAGTGGGCTAGGGTCTTACCAACACCGAAATGTCTCGCTACTTTTGAGGTATGTGCTTCCCTCATCAATAGAAGTCTTTCTTCTTTAGGCACACAAAGTTTCCCCCATCGGTAAAGCAACCCGTCCTTGAGATAACAATCTTCAATCCCCATCCTTTTAGTCCCTTGGGACTGCAACTACTGAAATGTCACCCCAAATTGTTTGTCCTGGGCATATGCCTCTCCGTAAGCTTCCTTCGTGAAGGGCTTGATTTGAGAGATAGTGGCCAAACAGGAGAGCTTATCCTGTGTGGGCGGCCTAGACAACATGTTTGGCACCAAATTTGTACTACCCTTCTTGTATTTGATCACCAGATGGAACTGTTGAAGGAACCTCATCCATTTATAGTGCCTCTCCTACTGCAATTTAGACTGTGCTTGCAAATACTGGAGAGGTTTGTGGTCAATGTGCACAATAGTTTCTTTACCCAACAAATAATGTTTCCATTTTTTAATTACCTGAACTAGTGCATACATTTCCTTATCATATACTGAATATCCTTTAACTTCTGAAGTGAAAGTTTCAGAATGATAACATACGGGTTTACCTCCTTGAAGAAACACTGTGCCCATAGCGTAATCACTGACATCTGTCTCTACCTCAAAAGGCTCCTGAAAATTAGGAAGAGAAAGTAATGGAGCATGACTAATCTTGTATTTCAATAACTCAAAAGATTTGTCTTATTCCTTACCCCAGTCAAAACCCCTACTCTTTGCGGCCACTGTGTGTAGAGGTGCTGCAATCGCGGAGAAGCACGGAATGAACTTCCGCAGGTACTGTACTGCTCCCACAAAACTTCTAGTCTTTGTGGCTCCTGTTGGTGTTGGCCAATTAGTGATAGCTTCCACCTTCTTTGGATCCACTCGTAGCTCTCCTCTAACCACATGCCCAAGATAGACAAGTGACTATTTGGAAAATTCACATTTCTTCATATTAGCAGTTGTTTCTCCCTGAGAACTTGCAAGACTTGTTGTAAATGAGTTAGATGTTCTTCCCATGTGGCACTAAAAATCAAAATATCGTCTAGATATACAATGACACATGAATCTATGAAATTCCGCAATACATCATTCATCAATCTCATAAATGTAGCGGGTGCATTGCATAACCCAAAAGGAAGTACTAACCATTCATACAAACCCTGTTTTGTCTTGAAGGCGGGTATTCCATATATCCTACTCCTTCATTTTGACTTGGTGATAACCGAACTTGAGATCTAACTTCGTGAAAAATTTGGCATGCAGAAGTTGGTCCAAGAGATCATCTATACAAGGAAGTGGATATCTGTTCTTTATGGTGATCTTATTCAAAGCACGGTAGTCGATGCACATTCTCCAAGAACCATCCTTCTTTGGCACCATCACAATAGGCGAACAGCATGGTGAGGTGCTCGGACGTAACACCCCTTGGTCTATTAGTTCTTGGATTTGTTTCTTTACCTCAGTACTCTCAAGCAAGGATTGCTTATACAACCCGATGTTTGGTAGAGGTGACTCTGGCAATAGCTGAATCTCATGCTCTACTTCCCGTTTTGGTGGTAATCCACTAGGAGCCTGAAATGCTTCCTGAAAAGACTGAATAATACTATCCAAATCTTGCTTTCTTGGTTAGAAATCTCTGAAACTTCTACCCCAACTTGTTTATCCTTTAACAAAACCAAACAAAACTGATTATGATTTGACTAAATAAGTCGTTTTACTTAGTTAGCACTTACCATAGTAACCCGTGTCTTACGCTGGTGTGCCCGGATGTTGTAGCTGATCCCATCCTTGACCCATCTGTACCGGTTTTCCCTTCTCATAAAGATAACATCCCTAACATACAAGTAAGGACTCCCGAATACCACATCAAAAGCATCAAGTGGAATAACGTCAGCTTCAAAAACATCTATATATTGGGAATTTATCCCAAACTTGACCTTACATCTTCTTGTTACCTAAATTTCAACACCCTTCTTCACCCAACCCAAAGGATATGGGTGCGGATGCTCGTAAGTCTCAAGACCAAGCTTCTTTACAACTGCCTCAGAAATCAAGTTAGATTGAGAACCGATATCAACCAAAGCATTTACCTTAGTCCTCTTGATCTAGATTTTGATCTGGAATAGTCTACTCATCTCCTCTTCGCTGTCCATGTTGGTGGTCGTGCATCCAAGCCTTTCATCTACATCAGAGTCATCTTCGATTTCCACCTCCCCTTCTGTCTTTACAGCTGTCATGGACTTCTTGGAGTCCTTGGTTCGGTTCTTTGGATGTAACTCCAGATGTAACTTCCAACATGTAGCGTTAGTATGACCATTGATATCACAATTCTTGCAAAAATTCTTGGGATCTTTACAAGTATTTAAAGTAGTGGCAGCTTGTTTACCTTTCCCTTTCCACTTACTCTTGTTACTTGTTTGCCCATAATCCTTTTTCTGCTGATTTGTTGACTGCTTTACCCTCGGCTCTGCTTCTCCTTGCTTTTTCTCATCATCTATGTAGTATGCCTGTACACATGCTTCATTGAGATCCTTGGGCTTTGTGGAGATGAATTTTCTTCGAAGGTGAGTGTGAAGTCCTCCCAAGTATTTGGTCAGAATATCCTCATCCTCCAAATCCATGTTTAGCAACATGGCTTGCCTCCGAAACTCCGTAGTATAGTCCTACACACTTTGACCACTGCCTTGTCTAAAATACTGCCATTTAATCATTTGGTCAGTTTTATGGCCAATAGGATAGAAGTTAGCTCTAAGTAATTCCTTAAATTCTTGCCAAGATTTCACAATAGGAGGTTTCTTCTTTTCACAAGTAGTTAGATGAGTTTCCCACCAAACTAGAGCATGTCCCTCCATTTTGAGACGTGCAAAGGTGATCCTTTGTGCCTCAGTGACATTATGGATGCTAAAATAGACTTCTAACTGTTTCAACCATTTATCAAGTAACTCTGCATCTACTTGTCCTTCAAAGATTTTGATTTTGACTTTAGTCTCAACTTTAAAAGGAGCATGTTCAGATTTTACCTTTTCTCTTGTGTTAGAAGTCTCTTCTTCATGCTCTTCCCCATAATCTTCCTCATGGTGGCTCTTGCCTATACCAAATTTTTTGGCTAAGCCTCAAACCACCGAGTCCATGGAGTCTTGCTTGATGGAAGCTGTCTTCTACAAATCTGCAAGTTCCTCTTGCCTTCTAAACATCCTATCCATCATGGTCTCCAGCATCTCGATTCTACGGACCAAGTTCTCTTCCTCCATTTCTCCCCGAATTCTCTGTTTCCACTTCTTTGTAGAAATCTCTGGATCGCAAGGTAAAGCTTCTTCACCTTTAGATATTGTCACTGTCATACAATTCAAGAATGAAATACCACAGTCCTAGATACTTGTTAGCTCTGATACCAAAATGATCTGTAAACTCTTCAACTTTGGAATTGTTCACAAATCACAAATTAATCGTTGTTGTTTACTTTCTATTAGAAAATAACAGAGATAGCTAGTGAATGAATTACTATTGTGCTTAGAATCAACAATTGTAGTAAAGGAAAGAATATAAGCTCATAACACCAACAATTTATCCTAGAAAACCTCCAATGGAGGAAAAACCAGTCGGGAAGGGCAATTGCTCTTTCTTCCCACTTCTATTGGCCAATTCAAATCAACAAGTACAGAATTTACAATAAGTAAGAAAGAGAAGTAGATAATATCTCAACACTTCCTTTCAGTTGCTTGCTCTATCTCAACACTCCTTTCTTCTACAAAATACAATTTCCAGCACTAAGACTTCTTGCTCACTTGCTCCCATGCTTCGATGATCTTCTACACTTCTACAATCATGTATTTATAGCCTTTCTCATGTCCTCCCATGCACTGGAGAATGGGAAAGGTCATGAAGGAGAAGAGAAATGAACATCCTTTCAAATTCAGAGGCTGTTCGTTTCGAATTTAGTTTTCTGTCTGTAATGGCCAAGACCGCCGCCCTGCACAAACCAGTGGTCCTGTGACCGCCGCCCTAGCTAGGCAATGGTTCTATAACCGCCGCCCTGCACAAGGCGGTGGTCCTGTTACTTAAAAGACAGAACCTCCATTTTATTGTTTTCTTCTTTGTGTTGACTGTTTTCTGATGAAGTAGAGTTATTTTGGATTCCTATGGATCAGTAGTTGTTAGAACCTAGCCCGTTCAGCTGAATTTTGTAGTCATCTCATTAAAGAACAAAGCATGTGATTCACAACTAGGTTGGGGTTGGTTGATAGCAGCCAAAGCCGATCATAACTGGAAAAATAATTTCATCTCCATTGAAAATAAAATAAGGAAATATGTTATAGACTTAAAAAAATCTGGGAATCTCTGAGGAAGTAAACTTATCGGATTTAGACTCCAAAGAAGATTGTTTGGTTGACAAGAATCGAGGTACAATGTAGCCAAACGATGAAGAGGTCTTCAAGTTACAGTCATGCTCCAACAACGAGATAAACTCCCTCAACGGTTTGTTCAATTGACAAATGGAAGACTATGAAGTGCTCCAACTTTATTGCAATAGCATTGAGGTTATGGAGATTGATGAAGGCTTAGACTTGAGCAGGATGACCAAAAGCTGATCTCGATAATGCTAAGTCCTTTTGAACCGTCACTATTGACTTACCCAAATTCCCAAGTGTATGATTTTAGATCTTCCCACCATAACAAATTAACTTAAGAGGAATGCATAGTGGATGACATCTGAAACATCCCAAAATGAGAAGTACGTGAGTAATAATTAGGTATCAAATAAATTGTACACTAATCACTTATGGAGGTTAGAACAGCAATATTTCGCACATTTTATCAACATCTACAAGTCCCGAAAGTTTTTGGCCAAACTAACTGAGTTCCCAAAATGGATGTAAAAATCTTGGGAAAATATTTTTAACTATAGTTGTCACCTCTCATTTCTAAAGGTGGTTCATTGTTAAGTTGCAAACATGAGGGCAATCGAAGTGTTCTTGAAGGACATTTTGAGAGTGGAGGTGTTAAAGATAAATGATATAGTTTTACCATTTCTTTTTTAAAGCTTCCTTGGTAGATGATATTAAAGTTTACGTCATTTGATTTATTTTTTAGATTGAAATTTTCAAAAATAAAATAGTTGACAATCTAGAAATTAAATCATATTTTATTTTATGTTAAGTTGCAGGGTTTGACGAGTAATTTTCATTGGATATTAATTTTATGAGAGATTTTATACTCGTGTGTATTTTTAGTCATTTCCAAAGCAATCATTACCTAAATGGCATTCTTTTCTCATGCATTTATGGTATAATAATTACAAACCACGGAGCCCACTATACCACACAACCACCATATGCATTTGTTAGTAAGGGGAGGCATGATAAATGTAATTCACCACTTTGGGCTTCTCACCCTCTAGCCTCTTTTCCAATTGGCAAAGCCTTTGGTAGGTGTAGTGCCTAATAAATCACATTAGCCTCCCACTTATTACCAATGTGGGATTAACTCAATTACAACCCAATCAACGATTTTAAGTTAAGTTGAAGGCTTTCACAAGCAATTTTCATTAGATATTATTATTATTTTGTGAGTTTTTATTTTTATATTTTGTTTATTTTTTAAACATTATTTTAATTTACTTTGATTCTTTCAAGATGCTTAGGCTTGACTTGGTTCCCACACAATCGTCTCGACACAGCTTGTGAACATGAAAGAAGCCTTAATCAACATGGTTATCAATGTGGGATTAACTCAATTACAACCCAATCAACGATTTTAAGTGAAGTTGAAGGCCTTCACAGGCAATTTTCACTAGATATTATTATTATTTTGTGAGTTTTTATTTTTATATTTTGTTTATTTTTTAAACAGTATTTTAATTTACTTTGATTCTTTCAAGATGATTAGGCTTGACTTGGTTCCCACACAATTGTCTTGACGCAGCTTGTGAACATGAAAGAAGCCTTAATCAACATGGTTATCAATAACTGTTGGATTGTGTTGAGGTAACAACCACGGTGAGAGTTCCAAAAGTCAAAGCTCTGATTCTTGCCGATAAGCGGTAGGATAAGGTCTACTAGCTCAATTTTTTATGCCAGAGCATCCCATGACTAAGGAAATCCTGGACAATTTTGCGTTAAGGATGCGCACAAGACTTGGAAGGCGCATGAAGAGGAGAGAAGACGCAAGAGGATGTGAGTGGAAAGAGGAAAGAAGGAAGGCGGAAGGGCACGATGGTTTTACACACGAAATATGGAAGGCGCGTGAAGAGGAGAGAAGGCACAAGAGGATGTGTGTGGCAAGACGAAAGAAGGAAAGCAAAAGGGCACGATGGTTTGACACGCGAAATATGGAAGGCATTTAAGAAAGAGATCAACAGCACAAGAGGTGTGCACAACAGAAAGAAAGGGGAAGAGAAGAGAGAACGAAGGGCACAAAAGTTTGGTCCATGGCTTGGAAAACATGGCGCGCAAAAAGTGGATAGGAACGCGCAAAGATTGAGAAGCGCAACAAAGAGATGGCGGATAAGGCAATAATGGTACGAGGAGAGCGTAGGAGAATGTGAGGCGCAAGGGGAAGGTAGCAAATGAGGAGACTACCAAGGAAGCAGAGGCAAAGAAGTGCACGAGAAGGTGAGATGCATAGGAGGATGAAGACGTGAAATGAAAGGAGCATGCAAAGATTTTGGAAGAGCCCAAAAATGGAAGCAAGGGCATAGAGAACGAAACCAAAGGTGAAAGGACACGGCGGACCTGGTGGAAGTGCGACAGATGTTAGATTTGTCCAGTCATGTGGTTGATAATGGCAAGCCGATTGAAAGACTGATCAGAGAATCCAACCACGTGATGATGTGTCACGACGGGAGTGGCCGACTGGATATAAGGTGGATGAGGGCATTTATGAGCCCAACTCAAATTTAGATCTGTGTGGGAAAATGGAGGAGCCAACACAGAGGTCAATGCATGCGGTTATAATGGAGGAGTTTGTTGTTTTTGGGTTGTTGGAATGGTTGAAGGAGTTAGACTTAGAGGTACCTAGAAGAGAGGTCGGGAGTAGGCCATAGAGCCAAATGCAAAGTATAAATAGTCTAGGTAGGTCCTTAGGAGTCCTCTAAGTTTGTGATAAGCTCCATGGTGAGCAATATTTGTAGATGTCGTATGGCACCTCTTCATAAATATAAGTCTGCAAGTTTAATGCAGCTCGTTGCGTGACTCTGTTGGCGCACGGGGAGTACCAGCCCATCGTCAAGTGGTATCAGAACAGGGTACTTTCCTGTAAGTGAGAACTAGTAGAACGTCGAACGTGAGGCAGCCAGCGCCAAAATACTGTGTTCTCCACTATGAGAAAAGTGGGCAAAGAGCGCAAAGGAAACTTTAAGTGCAACGGTCGGAAGAGTTGATGATATTACGAGAGAAGGCAAGATGGCACCAAGAAAAAGGGATGTGTCGGATGGGGCAATTATGAGGAAGCTGGAGGAGATGTTGGAGGAGTTTCAAGAGCAAAAAGATGTAAGGACCGTACTTGAGGATGCAGAAGAAGAGCACCGAAGGGGACAGGATTTTGTGGTATAAAAATCCCAGAAAGGGCGTTGCAACTCAGTATGGAGTCATGTCCGCGGATAGGAAAGCGCCAATGGAGTGTTAAGGAAGAAAGCGGGCGTGCATAGAGGCACAGTCGAGAGTTGCGCTAAAGGAGCACAAAAGCAAAGAGAAAACTAGTGTGGGAGTACCACGGAGAGAAGATGATTCAAATGTGGGAGTACCGCAAAAGAATGTGGAAGAAGAGACGCATTCAAAGGGCTCACAAGTTGAGCAAAGGGTGAAGAGAGGAGTCACCCAAAGGCAAATGGCAGCGCGTGAGAATATCACGTTGGTAAAAGAGGATGCCATGAAAGAAAATATGGTTGTTGCAGACCATGAGAGCACCAAGGATCACGCGGAACCGCGAGATGAGGCAGTGAAGAGAAGGGAAGAGTGGAACACAGGAAGTGCGCAAAAAGAAAATATGCGTACAAAATACACAAAATGCGCAAATGAGTGAAGAAAGCCGAGAAAAACATGCAGAAAAACGCACGAGTGGAGTGGCTCCAAAAGAGTTAGTGAGTGCACAGGTGGAGGCACACGCAACAATAATGGCACCACTGCAGAGGAAACAGAGAAATATGAAGAGATTGTATACGTACACGTAAAACAGAGCATACTCGATAAGGAGATCCAAGGAGATCTCGAGAAAAGATATGCAGAAGGGCACATAAGAGAAGAAGAGCACACAAATCAAGCAAGGTGCCACAACAATTTGAAGAAACTGTGAAAGAAATGAAGGTTGCCATATGGGCAACAAGGGAGAGTGGGATCGAGAGAATCCGGGAGCAGTTGATCTCAGAGGGAGTTGCCCCAAAGGTAACCAAGGCAAAGCAGCCCACAGGTGAGGTTGTTAGAATGCGCGTGCGAAAGAACGCACCAGAGGAGGAAGAGGCCCATGATGGTCTCGGAGAAGAGGCCCATGATGGTCTCGGAGAAGCTGGGCATGTGAGAGAGCACACAAGAGAAGAAGAGCGTAAAAAGAAATCGTGCAAAGACTTGCCTCGAAGACAATTCAAGAAGAGTGTTCTGAGGAGACTACAAGAGTGCACAATGCAAAAGGCACATAGGCGAACGAGCGTGATGGCAGTACCGAGATACTGCAGAAAAATGAAAAAGTTTCCCTACAGGTAACCAAGGTAGGCAAGGAGCATTGTGAAGACACTCCAGAAGTTTTGCACAAAGAAGAAGGCGCAAAACAAGAAGACAGAGAGTGGCAAGGAGAAATTACCACAATAAGGGGGAGAGGAGGAGAATAGTGTGGTGCAAGAGCATGCAAGCCATCAGCAATTGTGCGGTCTAACATAGACCAAGAGGAGAAGGAAAGATGAGGCCTTCAAGAAGACCTCAAGCAAGGGAAAAAGGGATGCACAGAAGAGTTGCGCACAGTAGAGCGTGGAAGGACACGCACACGCTATGGAAAGGAGCCCTAAAAAGCTAAGGGCAAGGATGGGAAAGAAGACTAAGAGGTGGACAGTCTACAGTGGATCCAACCCCACAAATGTGTGAGGAGAAGAATCCATAGGAAAGGAAAAGGCAAGAGAACGCAGCGTCGGAGAAGAGGTGCACAAGAACAGAGTGCCCAGCGGAAGCCCGAGAAAGGAAAAAGGGCATGAAGTGTGAGAGTGCAAAGAAGAGGCAGTGCGCGAAGAAAAGAAGCACGGACAAGAGAACTTACAACAAGAAGGCGACAAAATAGAAGCAGCAGGAGAAGGTTGTGGAAAAATTGCGTGAATCTCAAAGGAGAAGAAAGAAATCTTATTAGATCTCAAAGGAAAGGGTGAAGAGGAAGTCACCAAGGAGGATGTGCGCAGCAAAATAGAGTTGTCCTACGAAAAAGAAGAAAGGTGGCCCAAAGCCACAAGAAAGGAAATATGCAAGAGAGAAAGGTGCATCTGGAAAATGAGGTGCGCAAAGACCATGATGCACCGATGAAGAGGAAAAGATGGCAGAACAATAGTAAGAGAGAAGAAGAGAAGAAGACAAGGAAATAAATGTGTACATGGGCAACGCGTAAGAGAGGAAGAAATCCTTGAAAGCTTTAGGTGGAGGTGGGCGAACTAGGGAAAATGTTGACTTGCACAGATAAACGTTGAAGGCAAGCGGAGATGAGCAAGGCAAAAGGATTACAACAGATGTCATAGAGGGAAGAAGACGGTTCAAAGCAAGTAAAGACTTGTGCAGAAGAAGAGCGAGTAGAGACTCGCGAAGGATTAGAAAGGGAGGTCCATTTGGAGGAGGTCGGGCTATGGTGAGCAGAAGCTCACAAGAGTGCACAACATAACGCGGAGAAGTCACAAGGAGGTGACAGGAGATTGGAAGAGATGCTAGAAGAAGCGCAGAGGTCAGACACAAGCTTGTTGGATAAAGAAGTCAGGACTATTTGCTTCCATAATCCGAAGGGCGATCCTACCACTCACTAAGTCTACTTGAGGTGGAACTCAAGTTTTCAAGTACCCCGAATGTTTGATGTAGGAGCATCCCACGACTAAGGAAATCCTACACAAATTTTCCTAAGGAAGTACGCGCGCGAGACTTGGAAGATGCGTGAAGAGAAAAATGGCGCAAGAGGATTGTGCAGCAAGAGGAAAGAAGGAAGGCGGAAGGAAGGGATGGTTTAACGCACGAAATATGCAAGGCACTAAAGAAAGAGAGAGATAGCACAAGAGGTGTGCATGATAGAAAAAAAAGGGGAAGAGAAGAGAGAACGAAGGGCACGAAAGTTCGGCGCATGGCTTGGAAGACATGGCGCGAAAAATGGATACTAACGTGCGAACATTGAGAGGTGCAACGAAGAGATGGCGCATAAGGCAATAGTGGTATGAGGAGAGCGCAAGAGAATGTGAGGCATAAGGGGAAGGTAGCAAATGAGGTGACTACCAAGGATGCAAAAGGCAAAGGCGCACACGTGAAGGTGAGATGCACAGGAGGATGAAGGCACAAAATGAAAGGACAAGCACGCAAAGATTTTGGAAGAGCCCAAAAATAGAAGCAAGGGAGCATAGGAAACACAAAGAACCACCCTATTGCATCTCATTGCATGTGTTCTAAATCCAAATATTATAGCATTCAACTACTTGTAATGTAAAAAAAGGACAACACCCTATATGCACACAAAATTGCAAATGGATCTATGTATTTAGAAGAAATTTCCATGATAAATATATCACAACAGGTCTGACAAGAATTTGGGATGTTTGTAGCTTTACAAGGTGACATGGGAGACATTGATGCTCTTCGTATCAAGAATTTGGGATGTTTGTAGCCTTATGAGGCTACATGAGAGACATTGAGACTCTTCATGTCAGAATGGCATTGGCTTTGGTTTCATGGTGGATCCCCAAAATTAAGATGCCAAGAACCTATACCATGTTACCATTAAGAGTTAATTCTAAGTTTATGCCTTCTAAATTACTATTTATTTTTAAAATTTCAGTAAAATTAGCTGGAATTTCCATCAAAAATTGCCTCTGCGAGTTTCTAGTTCCTCCATTATCCACACAATTAAACACAATAGATTTGCAGCAAAGGTGGAAGAGTTGGCCTAAGTACATTCCAAGATGTGCCTCCTACCGCACACGAATGATGACTATAAGCAAGGATCAATGAATCTTTTGGATACACAGCCAAAGAAGCCAAGCTTGGATATTTTTACCGCTTCCCTTTCCGCTCTTATACTACTTGATGATGTCGGACAAGGGAGTTCGACACGGAAGCCAAAAAGTGGACCTACTAAGAGTGGCACCACCCCTAAAGCATATGGCTCTAATGATTCACAAGAAGATGTAGATGCTCTCAGAGGAGAGCAACCTAATACTTTGTTATAGTTCCTGACTATGATGTTTTTTGAACCAGAATGTAATTTTTTTTATTTTTCTGTGTGATTTTTGACCTTTAATGCAAAAACCATGAATGTATTTTTTATTATAATTATATATTTTGTATTTATCTCGTACAAAATGTTTCTAAGTTGTTTCGTTTCCAGGAATTCCTCGAAAATCGATGTTTCTCATGCCCATTTCCACTTCTTGGTAACTTTGGATTTTTTGCACTTCCCAGAGTATACTTTCTACCATTGAAGGCTGAATTGAAGTAACTACTTAAAGCAACTAGCTTTGCATTTATTACACAATATTTGGTTTGGCAATATTTAAAGCATTTGAAGACCATTTTCTTATATCTATTTTTTTGGTCTGGCGGGCAGCATTGTGATTTTAAGAATGGTAAGATAAATAAGAAAAGAGTACATGGAGTACTGTTTGGCTATGCCGGCAAGATACCAGAATAACAGATAATATGATGGAAAAGTATAATGAAGTCATAAATGAACAAGGGAATCCATTAATAGAAGTTAAGATTAAACTGTAGTAGTGGCGAAGAACCCTTTTGTTGATGACATGAAATGAAATGTTGAAGAAAAATTATGGTATGAAGTGAAATGTGAAAGTCATGACGGTGAACGAACTATACACACACACACACTGCCCTTTTGTGTGATTGTGCATCTTTGTATCACTCCAAGAAATTATCCACTTCCTATTTCTAAGTTTCAACACCTCAGCTTACAAAGGTCATTCAAAATCTTCAAGAATTATTTTGCAGGTAGAAGTCTTTTTGCTCGGGCAGGAGGAAAGAAGAAACCAGCATTGCATAGATGAAGAGAGGGGAGACCATAAAAGAATCCGTATCATCATCCAAATCAGCCGCATTATTTGCTTAAGTTGCAGGTTTGTTCAAACAATGTAACAAGGGAACTTGGATAAGGTGCACCGGACATGCTGTTATGAACCTGAAATAGATTATTCACTCATAGGCTCATTTACTTCCTATACACTATAAAACAGAAATTAAGGAATAAAGCTTATAAACTCCTTCACCATAATGGGCTACAAAACAAATTAATATTCTCCAAATTACGAACAAAATCATCCTCATAGCTTAGAGACACTATCTATGAGCAACTCCCTCCACCAAATCAATCTGTAAGTAGATCAATGTCCATGCAGCAGAAGTGTCAGTCTTAGAGAAATGAAATTTTGTAGCTCATAAATCGTAATCTGAGAGGGAAAAATCCTTGAGTCATTTCTTTAAATGTGCTCTTCGATCTCCCATATCTGTATATAATATATAGGACCCTCGGGAAACATATAGATAGGGGAGCACAGGCTGTATAGCCCCCTTGCCATATAGAGAGATAGGGAGATAGGTCTGTTGGCCCCATATAGAGATCAGGATATAAACTTGATCACAGCCTTGAAATAGTATAATGAATGAATCCAAACCTGATCAAAGCTACACTTACAGTTCTTAGGTAAAAAGTTGACGAAACTGGTTAAGGTTACATCTTCGACCTGTTTAAGCAAGCAGATTATGAAGCTAATGCAATCCATTAGTGGATCAAAAACAAGAAGACAACAGTGCGGGCTAAACAGGTCTCCTATGAGAGAACCTAAACCTTAAATGTGTAGGAATCGCAACCTATAATGTCCGTACAAAGCTAAACATAGACTCAGTCAAAAAGTGTACTAAAACTGTCTAAAGTTAATCTTGGACTTACTTAAACAAAATGTCCGTGTGTGTGTCTACATCAGCAGATATATAAACTGATCCACAACTACATATGATCTAGCCTATTGCCCCCCTTGATGGACACAATTCCAATAGGAACCCAGGCACATTCCGATAAGAAGTTCTCAAAGGGCTCTGACATGGAAATCTTCCGAATAGATCCCAACCCAAAATCTTAACCAAAGTCCCCACTTTCAATGATGAAGCCTCTTAAATTATCAATGAAATTGTCAGTTATGGATTGTTCATGTATGTGTGTAAATATATGCATGCATTGCATCAAATCCAAAGAAATTTACCTTGTAGGCTCTGGGCCAACTGCCTCACAAAGTTCATACAATTGATTTGCCACCATATAACGAACTCGCCAAGACTTATCCTGTTAAACCAAAAAATAATATTGGAAAGGATGAACACTAATTTTAAAGATCTTAAACACAAAATGAAAGTATTTCTCAAAATTTGACATTAAGATCACCCTTACAAATGGATAAACCATATGAAATACAAAAACAGGAGTAAAGTGCAAAATTGAACACATTAAATGTAAGAAGGAAAGAAGCATAAAAATGAGTACCCAATATAGATGAAAAGATATTTAACTGAGCTATTAATACAAAATTCAAGTGAAAAACAGAGTGATTAATTTCTAACACAGCAATAACTCAGGAGCTACCTCAGACAACATCTGTAACATGTAGAAATGTTGTTGTTATCATTAACGATGTCTTTATACTAAGTAGCAGATACATTAACCTGCAGTGTAAGATATGGGTACAGTACATATCTGATACTGATACGGTACAAATATGCCTGCAGATACGTCCCATGTGATCTGGATACATCTGCAGATGCATCCAGGGCATCCGAACTGTCTGGGACGTATATGAGGCATATCCAAGGAAAAAAAACATCTTTATTTATTTTTTGAATTTGTTTCAACATTAGAACAAAAAGTGACTGAAAACAATTACCTCTCATTGCATTCAATTGGCATTATATAAATTATCAGTAGTGTTTTGGGTTTTTTTTGTTTTTTATATGCATATGATGTGGTAAATTCCTATTTATCCAGAAAACAGTCAACAGAAATTACATTTGTCTATACTGCACAATCCAAGGCAGGGAAAAAACTCTCTGTATCCGCAGATCGGATTCTCCATATCCACATTCGTACCCAAAACGTATCAGCCACTTCACCTTTATAGCTTCAAAACTTCCAACTTACATGCCACATAGATATTGGTGAATTTGGAGGACCTATGTTGCAGATCTCTATTGTGGAGATAAGAAGACCAATGAGCTAAGAGAACATAATTGAAAATCATACGTTGCAAAGTTTGTGAAGATCTGTACAAGCTGAGGTTTGCAAATTGATCCAGGATATTTGCATTTGGGTTACATTAAAAGTTGACAGGGATTTCACTGGACGAGAACTCAACACTTTGGATAAAGTCTTTGGCAATCATTGACTACAAGTTCTAGGCTAAACATTCCACATGGTCTGACCCTACACTCCTCTGCATATAGATTCTCCTAGTGCCCTCGTGCCTCTAGCATTCACATGGAACGGCTTCAAACAATCCATATGCCAGTAGATCTGCATTTGGCTTCGATGTGAGTGGAAATCGGTCTCTACTCGGCTCATCACTACACTACAACATATCATTAACTTACTGAAAGCATCCTCGCCACTCTTGCAAATCAACTGCCACAATAACTCTGCAATGAATCTTTTATCCAAATCTCCCAGCAAGCTGTTACAACTCGCCTAGGTGAGTCACTTCACCCACAAAGCTCGACTCTTGGATCGTATGCAGCCTCCTGACAACTGTAACCTGCAGTAACAAGATCCTAATCACACTCACCAACTATATCCAGAATTCCAGAAGTCACAAGCTCCCCTCGGTGGATTTCAACAGCAAGGGGTCAACGCTACACTATGAAGCAACCTTCTCAACTCACCAGATCAAATGCCTCAGCTCCATAGCGATCTCACAATAGAACTTCAACTTGGCTTCGCCAACCCACCTGTCAGCAAGTTCTCACTCGTTCTTCAAGCTCAGCCTTCCAAGGCGGCAGTTTCAAACATGGCTAGCTGGCCTATCGACATCAAAAGCTCGACCAGCCAAGGTGACAAAACACTGCAATGCCTCGTAACCCAAATTCAGATTCAGCCTTTTTTTGTTATATTTTAAAACAAAATCTTGCAACCATACTCCACGGTTAAAAATCAGTTCATAATCTTCACACAGATATATGTTACCATGAGTTGGATCAGCCCAATTGGTTCTTACAGCTTGTAAAGACCTGAAGGCTTAGTATAGGTCAAGGGTTCGACCACACTACTAGGCACCTTCCTACATATCATTCTTGGTCTCTGAAATTTCCTCCATGACAGGATTTTCTTAAGACCAATCCATTTAAAGGCCTCTTAATTATAGTTCTAAATGCTTTATGGGCAATTTAATTTGGGCATATTCTTCCTAAATGGGAAATTTTATAAAGAGGCATTGTAATTCTGTCAACAATGTGTAAAAGAACTTTCCCTACAGTCCCCTTTTGGCAACAACTTGCTTCCACAACCAATCGGGGGGGATCATATATTTTTCGGACAGAGTCTTGGTAACAATTGATAATATGACAAAGATCTTCACAATAGTATCCTATCAACATTGCCTGAGGGGGAAGGAAGATCCCTTTCAATGCTAAAACTCGCACCACAAATGTCGAAGATCCTTAGCCCAAGTGAATGACTCCCGGACGGACTAAGAGACAACAGAATACAGAGACAACTCTAATGCATGATAAATTGTTCTCCCATGTTCACACTGGGGGGGACTGTGAGGAATTAATCCTCACGTAGGTGCTTAGGTGTTCCACGTTAGAATAATTAGTTTAATTAAAAGAGAAGATAAAGTGAAATGGGAAAATAATAAGTGGAGCAAATAATCACATAAATCTAAGAGATCTGTTTCTCACATAAGGGAATCACATGTAGACCCATAGGAATTAGGAGAGAGATTATATGCCAGATAAGAATTAAATATGTGAGAAGGCATTTGATTGGCAGGTTTGTGGGTTTCAAACAATAAGGGACTCCTAGATTGCTTATAAAAGCATATTGTGCTTGTCTATAAATGTGAATCATCTGTTCTATTGAATACAACATCTTGATTGAATCCTTTTCTGAGCTTATGTAAGCTCAATGCAATATGGGGGGAAACTCCCACAGGACAAATGGACTCTTTTGAGTTAGCAACATTAACACGACAAAACCTATTGAGCATCAAGCAGCAGCAAAAAGGGAACGCAAAAGGTTTTACTTTCAAATTGTGAAGAGAGACTGCATGAACTTCTAAATCCGTGCCTCCAACATTCAAGATCAAGGATTTATGCTCTCCACAGTTTTCCATTGAAGCTGCATTAGCCAAATGATATATAGAATGTGTTCCAGCAGTGTTTAAGGGCTTTGTTAGAGGTGTATTTTAATGGTTGTTGTTGATTTCAGGGTTTAAGTAGGGTTTCATCCCCACCTGTCCAAATTTTCGAGTCTATTTTGGGTGCCTTCCACCTAACAGAAAATTTTGATTTTGGTATCATTGGAAAGCTGGTAACTTTATCTTCAATTCCTTGCAGCCATCAATCAGTCCTTAAGAATTGCAAGACATTCCTCAAGAAAGAAATGGCCAACTGTTTCTCAAGTAAGTATTGTTCTTTCGGACCATTAAATGGAGAAGACAGCCAAAAACGGACATTCCTGTTGCCAAAATACAAGTCTTTTTAGATCTTCGATAATTCAAAATGTGGCTAGCTACAGATTTAATTGTCACAATTTTTTAAGGTGTTTTGAGGCATAACTTCCCTCCCATAGGCATTATTATCATTATACTATAGAAATTCAGATTTGCACTTAGTTATTGGGCCTCTGAAAGTGACCACAACTAAAGCTCGGAAATTTATTTGGGAGTTGTGGAATTTCCCCTTCCCAGGGTTCGAAGAATGTCCTTTTGGGGACTATTTTGTCAACCCGACGGCCAAAAGAAAAATATAAGGCAGCAGACTCTTAGTTATATTTAATTCCTTATAAAGTTGCCCACTTCAATAAAAGAATAAAATATATAAAGCACTTATAATAATTGCCATGTGACTTCAATAATTAATTTCCAGATCTTGGACCTGCCCAAATTGGCCCAAATATCACAATTGTTATCCATCCTATTTGGCTGAATGAGCTACTGAAGCGACTTGCCTTAGAAAGGGGAATGGGAACCCATAGAATAGGATAAATGCTCTACATCATCTTCATAACCTATTACCCTACAACAACCCCCAATGGACTTCCATCTAATGTTCCCTTTTCCAGGGCATTCTAAATATATTGGGAAAAAACATTTAATATGGATTATAACCCCTTGGCATGCCTAGTGCTACATAGTGGAAAATCCTATGTAGAACTTTAATTGCGCATATTGTAGAGGTTAGTTTTGGGTCTCTTCTTCCTTTAATAAGGAGAAATCGACTTGAGGGGAAGTGTATTCTATAACCATTTGAGTATTTTCTGATTTGTGTCTTAAACTTATAGCTTTTGCATACGCACTTGGATTTCCTTTAGCTTGTGGAGTAACAAGGTCGTCCATTTGAATGTTGCACCCTAGCTTCGGTGGTGAGAGATTCATTCCTAGCTAGCAGGGGCACTCTTCGGCATGGTGATTTGATCCGCCCTAATTTTTCTCCATTATTGGAGAAATGGGATGTATGCCCTAGGGCTGATTGTAGAGATCTAATCTCTCAGAGGAGTTGGAATTGAAGCAAATCTGATTTGTAACAAGGATCCATTAAAGAAATATTGCAACTAGTGTGTGGCTATTAATGCTCTAGAGGAGCGACCCACTTGTTGCCCTAGTGATTTGTATGCTTATGGAGGTACTTAAAAATCTGATTATGTATTACATGATTTCTTGAGCATGAATTGTTGGGAATAAAATCTAGCTATGTTTTGCAATTATTTTCATAGTTTTTGGAGATGATTTCTTGCCCTAAATGTGTTGGGCGACCTACTTTTTAGGGCAAAATTAAGGTTTCGTGTCTATTGTGCAAAAACTAATTTTAGAATATTATTATTCATATTTTTGTGTCCTAAAATCCTAAGTTTGAGGATTTTTGCTTGATTGGTTAAGCAGGAAATAATTTTAGAAGTTGCAGCAGTCTGGGGTTGGATTATTAATTGTTTGTGACACATTTTGATGCTTAAAAAATGCGGTTTCAGTTCAGATCTATTAGCATTTTTGTGCATCAAAACAAGCTTTTGGAGGGTGAAAACAGTTGAGGGAAGTGCTAGTTATTAATTTATTAATTTCTGCTAACCCTAGTGCCCAGATTTGGAAGTTTAGATGTTATTTTTAAGGGGTTTAATGATGGAGAATAACCAGAGCAATCAAACAAATATCTGCTGAGACAAAATACACAGGAGACAAAATAATTGATCAAAATAACTCCCGGATCATTTTATTCAATAGATAGTGATCTTTTATACAAAAGTTTGATCCTAATATTTAGGAGTCAAAGCTTATCACTGGACAACTCACACAATCCCACTAATATCTCTGAGTTGTTTGGTTGACAACTAATTACAACCTTTATTTGTTTCACACTAACATTATCTAAATTTCGTAACATTCACCCCCTTAGTGTGAACATGGGGAAGGTTTCATCCTATACTGCATCTAACAATAACTGTGTGATTTTCCAAGGATTCACAAACCTAAGGATGGTTTTTCCATGGTTACCATAAAACTAGATGAAGGTTTATCCATGGTTTACCTACAACTAATTGGTTTTACTGGTTTACCAAAAACCATGTCATTTTATGCCAGTATCCCTTTAACCCCCATCACATCCTGACTAATGCAGGTGATACAATCATGTACTTGATTTAACAAGTTTATTTCCAGAAATGAAACACACAACAGAAAATAAATATCACCAATACAATGCAAGATTCTCTTTGTTGGTGATTAACAAGAGATGCAGATTTGCCTCCTCCTTTGCCTCCTACCTCCAATTACTTTATTTAGAATAGAAAGTCATCGGAGTTGTAATCAGGTTCTCCTGGTGTTGGTTCTTCTTCATATTCCGATTCTTCAACAACTACATTGGCCTCATCCATTTTGAGTTTCCCACTGATGACATCTTTTGCTCTGATTTTGCAGAATGGAGACTTATGTCCGTTTTGTTTACAGTAGAAGCATTCTACTTCCTCTTTGTTCCTGTAGGTTTTTGCAAAATTTTTCTTGACATAGAGAGCAGACTCTTCCTGGTTGTCTTCTTTAGTTCTCTTTTCTTCACTTAGAAGTGCAGATATTATGTCTTCTAGTGTTTGTGTGGGCATCTGTCCGAGAGTGAACACAACATTACTGTATTTTGGTGGGAGACTGTTTAGAAGTATGGCTTTAGCATCTTCATCTTCTATTACAGCTTTTACTTCTGCAAGTTGTCTCAAAAGGGACCTTAGTTCATTAATGTGACTTGACATTGTCACACTATCACTCATCCTTAGTTTAAAGAGTTGCAATTTTAGTGAAAATTTAGCATTTGTTGCTTTTGACCCAAATGTTTTGTTAAGAAGATCCCATATCTCTAGTGATGATTTATCTAAATCCACATAGTATAATTCAGTATCTGATAAAGCAAGTCCAATAATGGATTTTGCCTTGTCATCCCTGCTATGCCATTCTAGTAATTTAGCAGCATCAGTTGGTTGTGTTTCTTTTCCGCTTACAATCCCCCATAGGTTTTTATGCATTAATTGCATTTGGATTTTAACTTTCCAAGTGTGAAAGTTTAATCCATTGAACTTATCTAGTGGGATGTCCATGATTCATCAGAGTGTCGGTTTCAACCGATAATGCACTCTTCAAATATTTTATTTTATTTTTTTTAATAGGGTGTCGAATACAATCGAGAATGCACCTTTTACAATATAGATTTAAAAATTAATCACAACAAATTACTTTTTAAATTTACATAGATACATCTATATTATAAATCAAATAATTAATCTAACATGAGTAATATGTGAAGAACAAATAACAATAAAAAGTGATTATACTATCCACGGCAATGAATATTTTACAGGCCATTCGTGCATGACAGTTCAGAATTCGCAGGTCAGAGTGTGCACGGATTCATGTGGTCGGATCTGTGGCAGGTGCTTCTATGCATGGTTCTCTCCACGTACGCCTTCGCATTCATGATGTCCACGTGAGGATCGGGTGTGCAGGGCCGAGCGTGTGTCGAGCGTGGAATGCCGTAGCTTGTGCAGTGACCTTGAATGAATTCCACGTGAGGATCAACCTTGGATCCGTGCTTGAGTGCCAGGCCGTAATATGCACGGGGGGGCAATCTCCATTAAAACAAAACCTCAAAGAACGTGAATATGCCTCCGATGGGGTTTATACTATGAATATAGACTGAACTCATAATACTATTTCCCCTACAACCTAGACCTCCACCGCTCTGATACCAGATGATGGAGAATAACCAGAGCAATCAAACAAATATCTGCTGAGACAAAATACACAGGAGACAAAATAATTGATCAAAATAACTCCCGGATCATTTTATTCAATAGATAGTGATCTTTTATACAAAAGCTTGATCCTAATATTTAGGAGTCAAAGCTTATCACTGGACAACTCACACAATCCCACTAATATCTCTGAGTTGTTTGGTTGACAACTAATTACAACCTTTATTTGTTTCACACTAACATTATTTAAATTTCGTAACATTTAAGTGCTCTAAAATTCTATTGGAAAGTTCTAAAATTCTAGTTTATTATACACTTGGTTTCATGCAAAAATATGGAGTAGTGATTGAGTTATGAATTTTTGAAATTTGCAGTTGTTGGCAACTATTTCAAGTTAATTCACTGTTGTAATAAAAATCAGAGTTGAGAAGAATAAAAATATGATTGTCTGCACCAATCTAGCTCACCACCTTGACCACTTCCAACCCCATTTGGGTTGTAATTGGTTGACATTGAGTTATTTTAGGTTGATTCAAAAGGATCTAATCCTTCTTGGTTTGATTTGGGTTGAAGTTGTTGTAATTTTCTATTTGTCCAAAAAGGGGAAAAGGGGACATCACATTCCATCTGTGCATGTGGCCTCTACAAAATGGTTTTTGCAATCATTGAGCCAGCTAATGGTGCCCCTTTTTATCCAAATAATTGATATCACTTGGTTTCCTCCTTGGATTGCAGAGCCAAGATCTGTCTTCACAACTCTTGGTCTGCTTATCTGCAAGAGAATATTTCACAAATGGCCTCCATGACACTAACTCAAGATTTGACTGCCATGTCATTATTGTTCAGAATCTACCTCCACAGCAATCGTTTGTGTTGTTTCTTAACAGGAGTCTATGATACTATCCGTAAAACAAATTACTGACCATTGTCTCCATGACATGGAATAGCAGAATATCTTTGCTGCCGCGTATCAAGGAATGTCATCACTAAAATGCAATGTCTGTGATTATTACAGCCCCCGTGACTAACATTCTTGTAAGAAGGATTAGTTCTTGCGAATACATCAAGAAAAAGGACACAGAGATATTGATTCTAGCAACCATGTATGGAAGTCAATGAACATTCTCTTGTGAACAAGAAGAATTGCCGATACCAAATAACACGATTCATAGACAAAAGCATCTAAACCTAGTTCGATAGAACACAGACTTTCAAAAGACAACAATTATGCTTCCTAGCACACAAATGCTTGATGCTTTCATGTTAAGAGTCGTGTGTTCTACAGGATAGAGAACTCGGTGTCTCAAGATCGAGTTCACATGAATACTAGAATTATTGCTTCGAGATGATTTTTCTCACCTTTGGCTTATTTTGATTTATGCTTGCAATGCAAGACATGGTCACATTACAGAGACTCCATAATGAATACAAAAGCCAAGGTGTGAGGGTCAACTTGCCACTCAACAATGCAAAACAGACTAAAACTAGATGCAAAACGCATCATAGAAATCAAATTAGACATAAGGCCATGTAACACAGTAAAACTAAAATATAAATAACCAAACACGTGTTAAAAATAAGAGCAAACAAAATAATCTTTTAAAAAATTAGTGAGGGAGCTCCAGAGATAAAAGACTATGAGATGAAAATAAGTCAAAAAGTCAGGCAAAGCCTGTCACTAAAGCTCTGAAGGCTCCACTAGCAAGGTGGAAAGAAGCAAGCCAATATATCAATTTCCTTGTAGCAAAAATTCGGAAAACTTGCCGCAACATGCCAAAACACACAAATTTTGGTCAAACTTGCCAGCTTAACGTGAGTCTGCGCCAAAATTTCATGATTTTCAGACTGATTCATTCGACTTATGAGCCAAGTCAACTATACATGTTTTTCCGGTTTTCAACTAATCTTATGACTGACTCCATACTCTAGGATACCAAATGAAAACCACGTTCTTCCAAGATATAATCTTCAAGCAAGGTTTCTAGGGGAACTAACTCCAAATGCCCAAACAATGTGCTTCTAAGAGATAATCTTCTCATTTTTTTGAAATTGCATACATCCACAGTCACCAAAAGCGAATAAATGAAGTCAAGCAAAAGACATAACAGAGGGAAGTCCCATTCTGTATTAGAACAGGAAATAGAGGAATGTAATTTCCAAGTTATTAACAAATTGAGCTTCATGGTAGCCTGGAGTTTTCTTTACTGTGGTAGCCATCAATCTATTCATTAATAAATTTCTTCACAAGTTCACCCCAGTTTGTTTATTTAAGTAATACATAAATGGCTTTCATATGGTATGGAACGGATTTTAACTCAACTAAGGCACCTGTAGATCTATTTGCAGATAGATGCTTATAAAAATGAAAAACAAAAACACAGAAAATAAATGCCCCAATACAAATGGAAAGAGAGTATTTTCATCTAATTTCGCGCAGAAAAAGAGTTAATTGTGTAAAGATGCACATTGCAATGTCACTGGAATGAAAATACAGATATGAAAGGGAAATAATATTTTGTTACCTGGGAGAATGATATAATAACTGGAAGAATATGAGTTACGCAATCCTGGGGTTCCAACAGTTTACCAAGAGAGGCACAACCCTCAACAGCTAAAAGCCTTACTGAATCCTGATCTGCAAGCACATATTATTCCAGAAGACATAGAATGTACTTGTTAGAATAAATTATACAAATTCATCAAACAAATGACTCTCCAAAAATATAGTTTTAGCACTGGTTTGTAAACAATCCCAAAGTGATGCCAAAACTGATCCCCTCACAGAATTATCTCCATTTGGAATATTACTGACAATCATTACACACCTGAATATGAATTCCAAGATTCTGAAACCTTACTTCCCTAAACAACTTGCACAATAACAACTACTAATGAAATTGAACAATCAGCATATCCTCAAGACATCTTGAAAACCACTGTACTACACTTGGTCTGGATCTCCAAAAGAGGCATCAGTTCAATCATCCTCGTTACAGCAATAATCGGCATGTCATTACCTTAAAAAAATTCACTCATAGACTGACCTATTTAAATAAAGCATCTATTGCACAGTCAGCACATTTACTTTGGTCCTTGCTCCTGTTGAAGCATAAGAAAAGCGAGTAAAGAGTATTGCCCCTTTAGCTCTTTTTGGCTCTCTAACAATTTGCAGCCACTGTTCTCCTCGCCTCTACAAGCTTCGACTTCCCTCAGTATTTTTCCCACACAGCATGCAAAGGACCCATGCAGCCCCACTTAACCCATTGGGTCTAATGTCCCCATTCCTTCACCGAGGGCCTAACGGCCATTTTTCAGTCTTAGCTTTGGTCATACCCGAGGGGCTAACGACGTTGCAGACTATTGGGTATGGATACATGATTACCACCTTGCTTTATGTTATATTTTGTCGTTAACATTAAGTTGAGCGACTTGGTGGTAATAATTGTTATACTTTGTCATTCGGTGACTGTATGGCAATTCATTATTCTATTTCTTCTTTGGGGGTCACCTAAGTTACTTTTGGCACATGGAGGGGGGGGGGGGGGAGGTAACTTAAAATCATATTATATTTCTATGGTTTTTCCAAGGGGGGTTGATTGGGGTCTTCTTTTGGGCCTCTTGTTCCATGGTGAAGTTATAAAAGGAGTGTTTAGAGGAGAGTTATTCATTCATTCATTCATACTCACCTATTTTGATATTGGAGCAACTGTTGTTTGCACTTTCTTTGCTTGTGGAGTAAGATCCCACAGGGACCTTAGTTTCAGAGGTGAAAGATCCACACCTAACTAGCAGAGCACTCTTCGGTGGCGAAATATCCTCCCTAGTTTGCTATTTTGGAGCTTTATTTAGATTTTTCGATCAGATCTGGAGAGCAATCAGAAATTCAGTTTCAGAGTAAGAGGACAACCCTTCTTCATCAAGGGTTTCAGTTCAGATTTAGAACAACTATTTTCTAGGGCTTTATCTACTTAGTTCCAAATTTGCAGCAGTGTTTTTTAGAGTTTTCAGGGGGGTCCATTTTTAGATCTGGAGGTTGGGATCATTTCTATATATTTAGTAGATGTTATTTTCAGAAAATCAGCATATTTATCCGTTGTATTCACATAGTTATGAGTTTTTGAAGCTTTTCAGCAGTTAAGGGCTTTTTGAAAATTACTGGCAGTTATATATTACTCAGAAAAATCAAAAAATATTTTTCTAGTCTTTGATTTTCACCTTAGCAAGTTCTCTATAAATTTTTTTGTGATTTGGGTAAGTATTTTGTAAGGTAACTATAAATTTCAGTTCGCTGCCCTGGTTGGTTCATTTCCAGAAATTTCAAATTATCATTTGCTACAAATTTTTCTTAAATTTTGTGAAATTTCAAGATTATCCCACAAGGGATATTTCAATCTAGATCTAATGGAACACATTGTATGGTATTTCTCTGAATGTCCATAGAGTGTCAAAATTCCCTGAGCTAGCACAATCTAAACATCATGAATATGACGACGGCAGGAACAAATCCACCTTGCTCAGGAGAATTAATCTTATGAAGAAGGGGTTTTAGTCTTTTCGCTATATGACTTTGGTAAATAATTTTAGTTGTACAATGACATCCTACATAAGGCTATAGGACGGAAACCAAAGATATTCTCACACCTCATTAGCCTTGAGGAATAAGAGCAATGAAAGTCTTATTTATCTCTTTAAGCATCAGTTTTGGCTACTCAGCAGGTCACTTCCTCGACCAAGTTGTAGGAAGGTTCAAGTTGTCACCCAGAAGTGCACGTTGATAGAGAATGGTGTGTAGCTAAAAACCTGTTGACAAAATTGGAACACTCTCAGAGGTGTCATGGGTCAACCTAAATTGCCCCTGAGGTGAACCTCTAGAGTGGGTTGGTTCACCTTGTGAATCACCTAATGACATAATCAAAATTGACAAGGGCAAAAGGATTATTCTAGGAATGCAAGGAGGGCCATAAAATTTGAGGTGATACACTAATGATTGTCGATGCAGCAGCATGTATAGCTGCATACAAAAATATAGAAATCCATACACATGTTACATACTTCTAGGGCCCTAATCTGCCAAATCTTTGTGTGCAAAGGTTTAGGTATTCAGGGACAACAATAGCTAGGGAAGAAATTCACACAACAAAGCAATACAATACCCTAATAAACATCAATGAATACTTAGAAACCAATGATATGAAAAGGCAAAAATGATGTCATTTCTATTCAGAGATGCAATGTCACAAGGTTCACCGAATTACCAGAGCAAAACAATTGGAAGAGTCAGTGTATCTTAAATCTTCCATTAAAAAAATCAGCTTTAAAATTCGTTGCTAGTGCGCAGAGGGCTGTGCATGCAAGCATAAAATATATTATTTTATTCACCCGGAGTAGTTGGGTGGCCCATGAAGCACGCAAGAGTTGTTTGAACGTAATAAAACAATTGAACTCTAACCCTATTGCATCTGATTTCCAGTGCGTCCTGTCGGGGACGCATTCTAGAGGTTTACATCGACGTCCTAGCATGTCCGAGACGTCTTGAGGACTGGGAGACGGGACAGGATCGTTTCCCCTGCCGTTCCCATTTTCCAAAAAATTCAGGGTCGCACGTCCCATACCACGCAAACCAAGGAATGCACACGGGACATCCTGGGTAGCAAACAAGGTTTAGGGACTTCATTGGGGTCGTCGTGAATTTGTCCCCAATTTTGTAGGGGACGTCATTCGACTATCCCCAATGACTTTCACACCAAGCATAATAGCTAAAACTCACACTTCATGCATTCTTAATGTTTAGTTTTTATTTAAAACACTTTTAATGCTTTCTAATCTAAAAGCAACATGACTTAATATCTAAAAGCAACAAAATGGAAGGGTTAGTAAAAAGAGCATTTCACAATCTGTTCTAATTCATTCATTCTAATTTTATTTTAGCAAAAAAGTTGAGAAGGCAAGAGCAAGTTTTTAATCGTACAAAGAGCCAAGTTGCAAGGAGGAAGATGTATCTTTTATGTACATACAATTTACTAATTATTACTATTTTATTCTTTTCTTATTTGTAAATTTATTTAATTTCCAAATTTTTATTTTAGTTGAAAGTGACTAGGCATTGCATTTTAATTTGTATTTATTTTCCTATTTGGACTTAATGGCAAGTGATGGAATCGAGACTAAAGCATAAAGGGAGGGCATTTTTATTGAATTTTAAAAAAAAAATGTTATTCGGGGACGCGTCCCGTTTTTTTTTAAATCACGTCCCGATTTATCCGGGACGTTTATTATACTTGGGGATAGGGACTAGGATTGTTTCCCTGCCGTTTTAATTATTGCAGCTTTAAAATGAGGGGTACATCTCGGGGACGTCCCCTAAAAACAAGCTGAATATGCACCCGGTTGAAATCCGGGTGTGCAAGGAGAAGGTTTTAGGGACTTCGTTAGGGATTTAGAGGATTTTACGATATCCCCATACGGACTTTAATGCCAAGCTTACAGTTAATACAGCTCGTAATGTATACAATTTTATATTTAAATAAAGATTACATCTTAACATTTAATGCTAAATAAATAAATAGCTTACAGGAAATAACCCTAACACAGGCAACACAATAACTTATAGCGGAAGAACATTTCACACTCAGGATTAATCACACCAAGCTTTAGCAAAATAAAGAGAAGGACTTAGCAAGAATTTATTTTACATCCAGGCAAGATTATCTCCTCAAGATGCAAAGAGCTATTTACCAAAGGGTATGTACCAAATCATACTGATTTACACACCATTTGATATTTTTTTAAATTTCCAACACGCCAATATACTCGAAATGAGGACCTAAAGTCGCCAAAATTTATATAAGGTGATCAGACTAACCGTCTCCTGACCTGGCAGCTTTTTCACAACCTGCTTATTCAAATGGTTGACTTCACATATTACCTAGATTTATAATGTTTTAATATTAAAAATATTCATCACTGTTTATTTTTATATGTATCATCGCTGTTAACCTAAATGTATATACCTAGGTTATTGCGATATTTAATAACTAGAAATATAAATATTTCATATGTATTAAATAGTTAAATTGTTTTGTATTTAATAATTGCAGCTTCAAAATGAGACCCGATAGTAATTATCAGGGTTGGCCAGACCAGGTTGAATCATGGGTGTTCCAGGACAAGGAACACAATCAGAAACACCTAATACTACTATTAGTTCACAAGGGAGTGTGGACAAGTTTAGCTGCCCCTCCGAAATGTTGAAACAATATGCTAGGGGGTCTTTTGATAAGAAAAAACCTTTGAAACAATTTGCTCAAATTATGCAAGGTCCTAGATGAAGCATTTCAAGGGGCACTAAAATATGAAAATGCAACATATGCTCATTATCTTGGTCAGGCTAGGTTGAATGCACATTTATTGCACATTACAGGGAAAGGTGTAGGCATGTGTGGACAACTATCACTTGAAGAGAGGTCATAAATGGTGAGACTGCATGATGGAGATATGGTGGAAAAGGTTCCAAAAGTTCATGGCCGTCATATTAGTGGCACTGGCACCCCTTTTAGTTTTGTGGAGAATTAATATTGGTAGTGTTACAGGTGCATCTTATGAGGTGTATGAATTGGATGCTTTTGGTAGTAGTAGGGGGAAGAGGAAGGTTGTGGCTTCCAATCCAGTTGTTGAAATGTATGATACAAAGGCTAGAGAAGAGGGCTGATGATGCCATTGGAAAATTCTTTTATGCTACTAGGCATTCCATTTCATGTTGCTCGCTCTCCTTATTTCAAGGAGGCTTTGGCCAAAGGTAGCCAAAGTAGATGTGAGTTATGTGCCCCTAGGAGACACGAAGTTGAGAACCACAATCTTGGATAGGAACTATTCCAAGGTTAATTTGCTGATGGAGGAAATGAGGTGCACATGGGTCTCTCACGGTTGTAGCATCATCATGGATGGGTGGACAAATATCAGACACCACCCACTCATAAATATCATTGTTTCATACAGATAGGGTCCTTACTTTTTTAGGGCAATTGATTGTTCAAGGAAGAAGAAGGATGCAAAGTTCCAACTCACCATTTTGCGAGATGCTATTGAGGAGGTTGGCCTTGCCAACGTTGTGCAGGTTATTACAGATGCAACTTATGTGTGCAGGGCAGTAGGTAAACTTGTCGAGGCTCATTACCGACATATATATTGGACCCCATGTTGTGTGCATGCCATGAACAATGCACTAAAAGCTATTGGAAAAATCGATTGGGTAAAAGATTTAGTGGTTGATGCTAGAGATGTGCAAATGTTCATCTGCAACCACCATATGTCATTGGCACTCTTCCATAGCTTTTCGAGGAAGGAATTCCTCAAGTCAATGGACACACGTTTTGCATCATATTTTATTTTGTTGGATAGGATGGTTGAGTTGCAGGAATCATTACAGTGTATGGTCATGACATCAGAGTGGTCTAGGTGGGATGGGTCAAAGACAGAGCAGGGGAAGAAAGTGAAAGCAATTGTGGTGAATAAAACATTTTGGATAGATGTGAGATATATCAAATCCATTATATCTCCAGTTTTCAGTGTGATAAAATATGGGGATTCTAAGAGCCCTAGCCTTGGTGAGATATACGAATGTATTGATAGTATGCTTGGCCAGATGAAGGTTGTTGTTCGAGCAAGGGACTCCACCTTGAAGTTCTACCATCACCAAATTCATCCTATCATTGAGCGGAGATGGGAGAAGTTGAACACAAATTTACATATGGTTGCATATGCACTAAATCCGAAGTGGTATGTTGAGAGGCCTCGCAGAGTTCTCCCAGTAGATGATGAGGAGGTGAGGAAGAGTTTCTTGAAAGCCCTAAAAAAAATGTATAATGCAGAGGATGCTTCACGAGTCAGAACTGATTCGCTCAAGTTCGCTTATCTGGATGGCTACAAAAAATCATCAAAGATAGACAAGACCACATTGGCACAGGCAAGTCCAATTAGTGAGTGGCGATTGTATGGAAATGCAGGATTGCTACGTACACTTGCTATTCGTCTTCTTTCTCAGGTTTCTAGTTCCTCTACTTCTGAGAGGAATTGGTCAACATATGGGTGGATCCACTCTCTTAAGAGGAACAGTCTTACCTCTAAGAGAGCTGAGAAACTTGTTGTTGTACATGGTGCCTTGCGTCTCATGGATCGCAAGAGACCTACGTACAAGGAGAGTCCAGCATTGCGGTGGGATGTGGATCCTAAGGATGCAAGGCAGGTTGATGAAGATTAGGAGCAGCGAGGACTGGTTGATATCTCCTTTACAGATGCAAATGACGTTGATACAGATACTCCTAGTGAGGAGGAGCAGTTCGCAACTGTTCCTTTGGAGGGTTTTGATAGTGATTTTTGAGTTGTACTTGTCACTTGTCATTTTGGTTATGTAATGTCATTTTGGTTATGAGACATGACATAATATTTCATAGCATATGTAATGTGGGTGTAGTTGTACTCTTCTCATGTTGATTATTGAAGAGTAAGACTAAGACTTGTTTTTAATTTTCAGCTTTACTATTTACTATTTAGTCTTTCATTGTCATGTTGAAGTTTTGAACATTGAATATAATATATATAATTGTAGCATTTTGGGCCTTGGCTTATGCGATGAATAATTGGATTAATCATTAATGGTTTCAATCTTCAAACTTTCAATTTTAAGTTATGTTATATTTTGGCTTATGTTATATTTGTAAAATTAATAAATTATATATATATATATATATCTTTATATATTTTTTATTAGCTGTCCCCTTGCCGTTTCCCCGCCGTCCCGGAAACCCCGTCCCGACGTCCCGCCATCCCGGAGTCTTAGTTAACTATGATTTTATCATCGTCGAACTCGAACTTGAACCTTGTGACTTACTTGTATGCATGCAAATACAAAGGAGGTAGTTCCATACACTGAAGCAGTCGTAAAGTTTGAAATGATTTGAGCTATCAAGAGTCATTCATAGATTACAAAAGGAAGATAAACCCCTAAATAAGTTGTGATAGTCATGTTTCATAACGATCGACAAAGGGAAGTGCACGGTTTTATTCTAGTATAGCCCATTGGTGATAAAGGTTGCATGTGAACACTTTTTTTAGGATGAATAGAACAAAAATGGATCTAGAAGTACCCAATTCTATGTATTCTCCTTATTGAAACTTGAAAAACATGCCCTTAGCATGTTCATTATTCTAGAAAATGGTTAAGTTAGACTGACAATGATCTAGACACCTTCGAATAACAAAAGAGACCATTTCTGTTGTTTCTGTGTGATAACTGTGATGATGACCGCGGAACCACTGCAAACTTCCCAGAGTAACAGTTATGAAACTGCCGCAGCAATGCTGCAACCGCCTCCAGACTGCGCCAAAATGAGGAATATGAATAGTTGCAAATGTTTGGGCTTCTCAAAATGGTTCATTTCACATTCTTTCCATCCTTGGACAAAACAACGATAAATGTAAACACATTTACTCATCTAGAAGGAAGTGGTTTTGAGTGAATTCAAGTGTGAGCAAAGGAGAAAGTCTAAATTGTTCTTGTTTTGTTCATAGACAACTAAGTTCTTCATCGTTGAGTTAATGCAAGTAGAAGATTAAATTTAATGAAGGCTTCCATTAAAAATAAACTTTGTTTCGCCTTCCTTCCATCCTTGGGCCAGAGCAATTATAAATACAAGTGGAGTTACTCATTCTAAGCAAGTGATTTGAGTGAATTCAAGTGTGAGCAAAGGAGTAAGTGTGAATTGTTCTTGTTTTGTTAACAAGAAATTGAGTTCTTTCATTGTTATAGGATTGTAAGCAAGTAATGCAAGTAGAGAGGAGCTTGAATCCTTCTTGAAGGATCATTTTTTGTTGTAGTAAACTTGTGTTGTATTTTCGAGATTTACATAGTGAAAGGGAAAGCAATTGCTCACCCAGAAGGAGTTTTTCACCAAGATTGGGTTTCTCTAGGATAAATTTGTTGTCTCCTTGTCTTTCATCTCTCAATTTCAGGTAAAGTGTGAATGTTTCTTGCATAATATAATTGATATTAAGAATCTTAGTCCATCATTTTTCATTCATTATCACAAAATAGGATTTGTTTATTGTTTAAAATTTGGCAGTTTATAGATTAGATTGGTATCAGAGTTGTTAAGATCAAATTGTTTTTGTGTGGTTTAACTTGTGTTGACATTTTTAGTTAGATGCCCCTCACCCAGAAGGGTAGTGAAAGCGGTGAAGGTATCCCCATTCCCTTTGAAGCAAAGATTTCCACCAAGAAGTGGAAGCAAGGAATCTGAAACATGGCTCGTGGTGAAGATGCATGAGACTGGAGAAGAACGTTTCTACAAGTTGGAGGCTCACATGTGGCAAGTCCCACATGTCCAAAGATGTGGGCAATATTTCCTGTCTATGGGGAAATTGGAGTCCATCATGGGATTGCTCATGTGAAGCTTGGTGTTCCAAAAGAGGCACTAGGAGGCCATAAAGAAGAAACTCATGAATATGAGGAAGAGCAGCCCTGTCCCAACCTTACTGCTCCGTTCAAAGCAGAGGTGAAGATAGAAATCCAGCCTTATGATGGGGATGTGAATGTCGAAAAGCTAGACCATTGGCTAGCTAAACTTGAGGTATATTTCAGTTTGCATCAAATCAATGAGAGTCAACAGATTTCATTTGCAAGGTTAAAATTAACCAATCATGCTTTAACTTGGTTTGAAAGCTATGTTCATTCTTTGGTTGTTAAGAAGCTTCCTCCTATTTCTAAGTGGGATGAATTTAAGATGCTAATAAAGAAGCAATTCTATCCTATTTGTTATGAGGAAGAGAGGTCCATGTATTGGCAATATCTCAGGCAGAAGCAAGGCCAAAATGTGCAAGAGTACACCAGTGAGTTCCGGAAGAAAGTTATCCAAATGGGCAAAGATGTAGCGGACTAGAGACATTTTGATGAAGTACATCGGTGGACTCCATAGCCACTTGAGGAGACCAGTTCTCTTGGCCAAGCCGACGAATGTAGATGAGGCTTGTTCTCAAACCCACTATCTAGAGATGGACAAGAAGAAGAGTTCATCTACCTCTCAACGTGCTTCAAACAAACAAGGTGACACCAAGCAAAAGGAGAAAGGAAAAGGGAAAGGTAAGAAGAATGCTACTTTCATTTCTAAGAAGGATACTAAAGTTCATTGTGGTCATTGTGATGTTGACACTCATTCCGAGGAAAAATGTTGGAAGCTCCACCCAGAATTACATCCCTTCAAGAATAAGAAGAATAAAAAGAAGGCCATGGCTTCCCTCCAAGGGGAGGAGATATTTTGCAGCAAAGAGGTGGATGAGACAATGTGTTGTACCTCCGTCCATAGAGAGGTATGTTTGGGTAGTAATAATGTTGTTCAAGAAAATGAACTTACTAAGCTTTTTCATATAAAAATCAAAGTGAATAAAACCAAAGTGGATGCTCTTTTTTCATACTTGTTCTCAAGCTAATTTGATAAGCAAGGAGTTAGTTGATAAGCTGAAATCAGAGACTTACAATCATCCGAATCCATATTCATTGGGTTGGGTGAAGAAAGGCATAGACATCAAGGTTACCAAGCAATGCAAAATTACGTTTGGTATTGATAAGAAGTTCATTGATGAAACTACTTTGAATATTGTTCCTCTTGATGTGTGTGGTGGTGTTTGGCAGCCCATACTTGTATATCAGGGATGCCATCTTCATGAGAAGATCCAACCAATACCGCTTGGTGAAGGATGGTAAGAACTACCTCATTTCAGCCTTTGAGGAGACTTAAAGATCTCTTTGGTAAATGCCTCTGAAGCTAAGAAGCTTATTAATGCTAGTGGGAAATTTGCATTACTTCTTTTGAGAGATATACAAGAAGAGGAAGTTTTGCATCTAAAACCACTTGTAGCATGTTTACTAACAAAGAGCAGACGTAGAAGAAAGAGTTGGTTCAGCAGTTCAGGGAAGTTTCCCAAGAGCCTACGAGGCTGCCTCCAGTTAGGCCAATTGAGCATGAGATACAGTTGTTACCCGATAGTCCACTTCCAAACTTGGGATTGTACAAGCATTCTTTGAAGGATGCCAACAAGGTAAAACAACAGTTACAGTTTTTGATTAAGCCAGGTATGACTAACCAGTTAGTTGATATGTTCTCTAGGCCTCCTTTACTTTCAGCTATGGGCACTTTGACTCTTCTTGAGCCTTTCGTATGTGAAGCATATCAGGAAGGTTATGAGCAAGATCCGGATTTTGGAGAAATATTTCAACAAAAATCTCCAAGTGAGGGCTTTGCACTTAGGGGAGAATACTACTTCCAGGACAAGCTGCTCTACAAGAACAAGAAACTTTGTGTGCCTAAGGGGGAAAGAGTTCAGTTGATGAGGGAAGCACACACTTCTAAAGTGGCTGGTCACTTTGGTGTGACAAAGACTGTTGCACACTTATGGAGGAATGTTTATTGGCCAAACATGCAAGCATAAGTTGCCAAATTTATCACGGGTTGTGTTTTATGTAGTACAATCAAGCCTAGTAATAGAAAGTTGGGTTTATATATGCCATTACCAGTTCCTTCCCGGCCATGGGAAAGCATCTCCATGGATTTTGTGGGCGGTTTGCCTACCTCCAAGAAAGGGTATGATTATATTTTTGTGGTAGTGGACCAGTTCAGTAAAATGTGTATTCTCATTCCTTGCAAGAAGACCATTAAAGCCATTGATGCAGACTGAGTTATTTTTTGCTAATGTGTGGGTTCATTTTGGTTTGCCTAATTCTATTGTGTCAGACAGGGACTCACAATTCATAGGAAATTTTTGGTCTACTTTGTGGGAGAAGATGGATACTAAGCTGAAAAGGTCTACACTTTTCATCCACAGACAGATGGGTAAACAAAAGTGGTAAACCGTACCTTGGTTCATCTCTTGAGAGGGTACAACAGGAAACATCAAAGGACTTGGATGAGAGTTTGGTGTATATCCAGCATTCTTATAGCAGGGCAGTTCATGCTTCTACTAGTAAGACTCCTTTTGAAACATGTTTTGGTTATTTGCCTAAGAGTGCAATTTGATGTTATGAGATTACCATGCAGAGACAACGGGAAAGTGGATCTAGAAGTCCACAAAGTTGAGAAGTTCATTGAGAAAATTCAGCAAGATACACCTCCAGGTATAGGAGAGGTTGAAAGAGTCACAGGCCAAGTACAAAGCAAGGCATGATCAACATAGAACTGAGCATTCTTTCCTTGTTGGTGACAAGGTATGGTTGTACTTGAGTAGAGAAAGACTACAAGGTAAAACTAAAAAGCTCAAACCTCTTCGATATGGCCCATTTGAAATTGTGGAACAAGTGGGGTAAGAATGCATTTCGCTTGGATTTGCCTCCTTATATGAGAATATTTTTAGTTGTGAATGTTGAGAATTTATGTCTCTTTGAATCCTCCATGTTGGATTAAGAAGGAAAGGGATTGTTGTTGCCATGTATTGAGGATCTTGCTCCAAGAAGCTAGCTGGAATTGGAGGAAGATGTGGTATTGCAGCGGAAAGAGAGGACAACACAGCGAGGAGTGCAAGACAGGTGGTTGATTGGGTTGAAAGGTCAATTGCCTACCAAGGCCAAGTGGTATTCCAGAGAAGATGTGGGGAAGAAATTTCCTCACCTCATCAGTCCTTGAAGCTTTTAGGGACTTAAAAGCCTCAAATTGGGGAGGTATGATCCAAAAATGGATATAGAAGTACCCAATTCTATGTATTCTCCTTATTGAGACTTGCAAAACATACCCTCAACATGTTCATTGTTCTGGAAAATGGTTAAGTCATGTTGACAGTGATCCAAACACCTTCAAATGACAAAAAGAGACCATTTTTTGTTTTGTTATGTGTATTAATTGTGCGAAGGTCATAGAACCTCCATAGAAAAACCACGACTTCACAAAGTAACGATGTGAAACTGCTGCGGTGATGCTACAAATGCCTCCTGCAGACATCGTAAAATGAGGAATCTGAATAGTTGCAAATGTTTGAGCTTCTCAAAACAATTCATTTTACCTTCCTTCCATCGTTGAGTAGAGAAACTATAAATACAAGCACGTTTACTCATCTAAGCAAGTGGTTTTGAGTGAATTCAAGTGTGAGCAAAGGAGAAAGTTTGAATTGTTCTTATTTTGTTCATAGACAATTGAGTTCTTCATTATTGAGGATTGTAAGCAAGTAATGCAAGTAGAGGGAGCTTGACTCCTTGAAGGCCATCCATTGGCAATAAATTTGTGTTGTATTGGAGATTTACATATTGAAAGGGGAGCAATTGCTCACCCAGCTAGAGTTTTTCCCGAATTGGGTTTCTCCAATATAAATTTCTTGTCTCCTTGTCTTTCATCTCTCAATTTCAGTATAGTGTGAATGTTTCTTGCATATTATATTGATAACAAGAATCTTAGTTAGTTTTATCATTCATTATCACTAAGATAGGATCTGTTTATTGTACAAAAGAGGCAGTTTTATAAAATATTGTCTCAAATTTCAATGTCATAGTCAAGTATTTCCACTCTCATAAATGGGATCTAAACAACATAAATACTAATCTACAAGGCTACGAAATGGGAAGTCGGAGCTCATACATCTTGGTCTACCAATTATTGTGCCAATGCCTCATCCAAGACAGCTAAATCCTCAACTGAAAACATAGATGTGGATGACAGAAAAAATGTGTGGGTAATCATGATTAATTACGAAGGTGTGATTTCCTGTGTTGTTCTACCCCACCGCAAGGCGGTCAACCCCAAAACTTACCTGGTTGAACCTGCAGGTTTTAAAAAAAGCTACCCTTCTTTTCAAAAATTTGCAATTTAAACACGTTGTTTTGAATTACATGCAGATTATTCAATGGCATGGCCTATTTTGTTCAATTAAATAAGGCTTCCTGAATCTTTTTCAGCCATTCTAGCATATTTAGCACAGGGGATTCAGAGCACAAGGAAACTAGAAATTAAACAGCACATGATAACATCAACGCCAACACCAATATTTCGTCCAATCGATTAATACTTGACAATTGACTCGCTTCAAATGACACTTGAAAAGCTTGTTGGGGTACAATAAATGCTGTGAAGTCATAATCCACCAGCCACTACTAGCTCTTGAGGCCTTGGTTGAAAATGAAATGAGAAAGGCTAGGACAGTTGCTAGATCATCTTCCCACTTTAGCAAAACATCCTCTCATGCAACTAGACCTCTAGACGAGGAAGAAAAATTCCAAGATTCCTTTTAAATACTCGTACACCTTCCAAAAAAACCCATACTAGTGGGGGCAATATCAAATCATTTTTTACACCCCATACCACAGCTAGAGCTCAAATAACTTTGGAGAGTTCTAGCTAGGAAAAAAATGTGCATGCATGAGCTAGTATAAGCAAAATATAAACCTGAAACAAATGTTTTTTGGCTGAGTGGGCAGAATCCAATTTTTCCACTCTCATCAAAGGCGTTAATCTTATCCTTGATGATGGGTCTATTAAGAGACCTGAAACATCGGACCTAACACTGCCCATGCAGCTGATTCCTAAAGATTCTCACAATATAGTAAATTACGAATTTTCTCTCATAAATAATATTTTACACCTTGATTTTGATGACTTTTTTTCGACACCCACATAGGATATTATGGCGAGTTCAAAGCCACTAGTTAAGGCATTGAGAATGGTCTCATGGGTTTCATGGGTTTTCTTTGGGAGGCCATGCATAGGGTGAAGGAGGCAATAAAATCCAAATATCAGCATGATGTGTAAAATACATTCCACTATGGGAAATCATTGACAGAAGGTGGGACCAACATAAGCATAGTTACATGCCTGCCACTGCATACTATTTAAAACCAGCCTTACATTATAGTAAAAAAAAGCAAGGACGGCAGAGAAGTGAAAAGGGGGTTAGTAACAATTGTACCAGCAGCATAATGACTTTATTATCCAATATATGTGCAGTTGACCAAAGGACAACAATGATCAAGTTCTAATTTCCAATTAGTATTTTGTTTATTCATATTTCTTTGAATTCAAAATTGAATTAAATTTGAACTGTCATTAAATGTACAATAGTTCTTTTGGAAAAACAAAAAACCAAGGCAATGGTGGGATTCCTTTGGCAATGAAAATCTTGAGCTTAAATGAATAGCCATATGTATACTTAGCCAACCCTGTAGTTCTCACTCCTCCCGCTTGTGATCATTCTTGGAATATGTTTGAACACAACCATTTGACCCAAAATAAAATGAATGATCTAGTATTCATGTGCCACAACCTTCAATATCATCTTAAAAAAATTGAAGTTATAACTTTGTTTCTTTTGTAATTATTTTTGATCTCTTGAACAGGGGCATCGAAGTTCAAAGTTTAAATTTTATCTTCTTCTTAATGAAACCCTATACTATCATGTACCCTTGAAGAGGATTGACCAATTGACCTTAACGAGGTTGATCATAGATGATGAGCCGATGTTTTTAGAGGATGATTTGGCCCTCTTGGATGAGGCATTTGTAGAACATGAACAAATGCATAAGAACTGAAAGATACAAGAACTTCGACTTTGCATTATGTAGCCCCATAGTCTATTGTATTGTCGTGTATTGACTCGTTGAGACAATTTTTTTTAAATGGGATTGGTGTTTGAAACATTGATTATATTGATATTTAAAAATCGAATTGTTTTGAGTCTACATTTTCATGCTAGGTATTGTCATTTTTAGTTTTAAAACATGTTTTATGTTATTTTAAAATCTACACGTATTTTGCATGAAATATCAAAATCTATTTTTTGTTTGTAGTTTTTACAGTGTAAGTGAAAAATACTTAACACTTTGCCTCTGCTTCCGATCGTGAGTTCATTTTTCAAGGCGGTCCATGGTTTATGGGAAGGGCGAGACTTTTCATGAAACCTTGACATCCCATGTTCAAACCAGATGAAAAATTTCCTTCTGTAGTCCTAATCTGGGTCAAACCTTTTGGTCTCCCAACTGAATACTAGAACCAAAACATTTTTGTGGCCATTGGCAATGCTTTGGGATCTTACATGATGACTGCAGATGCCTCCTTACAGCTGGAACAGATGATTTATGCGAGGATCTGTGTTTTGATGGATCTCAATAAACCCTTGCCTATGAAAATATCTTTGGTGATAGACGATGAGAAATGGGATCAGGTGTTGGATTACAAAAATGTTCCTTTCAAATGCCGGTTGTGTCACGAGTATGGACATTTTGTACATGATTCCAAGCATAAGTACCAGAACAACAAGGAGATGAAAAAGCAAAGGATGATTTTATTGCACCAAAAAAGAAGCGGACAGCTAAAAAAAGTGGAAAAGAACATGCTAACTCTAGTAATACAAGCAGATTTTCTGCCTTACATATTGAAGAGGAAGAGGATCAGGAGGAATTCATGGAGTCACAGGTTCTAGAAACACAGACGGATAAGATCCAAACAGTCCGAGAACAACAGGAAAAAGAAGACAAAAATTAGATGGTTATTTTCCAAGCCCAACCAAATAAGACTGAAAATAGTAACCCGATGAAGAGTTATCAGCGTAAGAACAAATTTCATGAGCAATTCCAGGAACAAAATCAGAAAATCAAAGAGATAGAAGGGATGGAAAAAGCTCTTATTGTTAGAGATTCCAGTATGATTCAACAGATAGATTCAGAGTTGGGCATAGAGCAAGAAAAGAACAAGAAACTTAAAATGGATTCTAATTTGAAGAGTGGCAGAAAGACGAATCAAGCTAAAAGCTTCAACAGGAAGTCCAGAAAATGAGCAATATGGGAACAGTTAGGGATTTATCCCAATATTTTCAAAATCATTCCCAATGAAAGTGATTACTTGGAATATAAGAGGGCTGAAGGGATCCCCTGCAAAAGTCCAAGAGCTCAAAAGAATGATTAACTCTGACCATCCTATGATTTTGTGTATCCAGGAGACCAAGGCTTCCATTGATCTCATGTCAGTGATTATTGGAAATATCTGGCCTAAAGCTGATCACCTTTCATTAAGCTCACAAGGAGCTTCAAGAGGGATTGTTTCTCTTTGAGATCCTAGAATGATAATTGTCCTTAGTTCCTCCGCGAGTAAAGGTGTGTTATGCTTGCATGTCTATTCTATATTAGAGGATCAGGATTTTTTATTGTTTAATACTTATGCCCCTCTTGTCATGGAGGAAAAAAGGCAGCAGTGGCAGAATATTTCCTCTATTATACAATCTTGTTCTCAGATCCCTGTTATCTTAGGTGGGGACTTTAATACAATCTTGAGCATTCAAGAGAAACAAGGAGGTAATGCCCAATTAGATGTCAGCTCGGATGTTATGTCCCAGTTTATTCAGAACCATTACTTGGTGGATGTGCTTACTTCCAATAGTATGATGACATGGTCTAACAAAAGTCGGGGCCGGTACTGCATCTTTGAAAGATTGGACTGATTTTTGGTTTTTGAAGACTGGTGGTTAAAGGGTTTTGTTCCTAAAGCCATGATTCTTAATAATACTGGTTCTGATCATTGGCTGGTGTGCCTGGAAATGAGAAAAACGACTCCATGCAAGACCCCTTTCAGATTCCAGTTGATGTGGCTATGACATAAAGACATTGCTAGATATGTTCAGCAGTGGTGGATAGAAGGAAATCCCAGATCTGGTAATCCTATGTACAGGTTTGTCAAGAGGCTCACCTTCCTCAAATTCAAGCTTAAGGCTATTAAAGAGCAAAAGAAGAGGATTCTCTCGCGATTGGAAGATATTAATGTGGTACATAGACATTTTGGTTCATCTCCAGAGCTTTTTCAAGAAAGAATGTCTTCTAAAGGCTGAATTACAGGAATGGGATACTAGGGAGGAAATAATGTGGAAACAAAAAGCTAGGATTCAGTGGCTAAAGGAAGGGGATAAAAACTCTGCCTTTTTCCATAAATCGGTTTTAGCTAGAAGGGCCCACAATTATATACATTCCTTTGCTAAGGATGATGGCTCAAAGGTTCACTCCATACTTGGGATGCAACAGGTGGTTGCTCAATACTTCCAGAAGTTGTTTACTTCTCAATCATTGGATATGGACTCGCAAGAACAACTTCTAAATGTTCTTCCTAATTGTGTTTCGCAGCAGGATAATGAATACTTGAAACCGGTTACAAAGGAAGAACTTCACGGAATTGTCTTCAAAATGAAGAAAGGTAAAAACCCCTGGTCCGGATGGCTTTCCTATTGAGTTCTTTCAGAATTTTTGGGACATTATTAAAGGAGACTTGTTACAGGTGGTTGAAGAAGTTAGAATGACTAATAATGTGCTTGAGGACATTAACAAAACATACATTGCCCTGATCCCTAAGGAAAATAAGGTAGATGATGTCTCTGGTTACCGTCCTATAGCCTTATGTAATGTATTCTATAAAATCATCACTAAGGTGATAGTGGAAAGACTAAAACCCATTCTGTACAAGATTATATCTCCTGAGCAGGGGGGCTTTGTTCCTGGTCCATCATATCCATGATGAGATTGTGTTAGCTCAGGAAAATTTGCATTCTATGGAGGTCCAAAAAACTCCAGCTATGTTTATTAGATTAGATATTTCCAAAGCTTATGATAGAGTGGATTAGGGCTTCTTGTGTAAAATCTTGGAGCAATTTGGGTTTTCTATGAGATGGATTCAATGGGTGAAGACTTGTTTCTCTTCAGTCTCTTTTGTTGTGTTGGTGAATGGGTCTCCCTCCAGTTTTTTTTGAGTTTCTAGAGGTATTAGGAAAGGAGATCCCTTATCTCCCTTCCTATTCATAATTATGGCCGAGTGTTTGGGCAAACCAGCTAGTAAAGCCTGTCAGGAGAAAAAAAATACATGGTATTCAATTGGCCACAAATAGTCATCCGCTTTCTCATCTTCAATTTGCTGATGACTCCACTATGATGGGAAGGGCTACTCAACAGGAAGCTAAACAGTTTCAAAAAGTTCTTCATACTTTTTCAGTTGCTACTGGTTAGACTATTAATCATGGAAAGTCTAATATTTTCTTTTTCCATTGCTCTGAAAGGCAAGAGGAGCAAATTCTGAGAATATTCCTATTTCAGAAAGGTAGGCTCCCGTGTCAATATCTAGGGGTTCCTTTAGCATCCAAGAAGTTAAGAGATTGGCACTAGTTAATCAACAAATTTTGAACACAAATTAAGTAAGTGGACTAATAAATGGCTTTCCTTTGGAGGAAGGATGACTTTGATTAAGTTTGTCCTTCAAGCTATGCCAATCTATGTTGCCTCAGTCCTAAACATCCCTGGTGCTATTTTGAAACAGGTGGATACTATTTGCCAGAAATTCTTGTGGAGTGGAGTTCAAGATAAGAAAAATGGTCATTGGTTGGATGGGATGTTATTTGTTGGCCAAAAATTCTAGGAGGTCTGGGATTCAGGTCTTCACCTAAGAAAAGTAAGGCTCTGGAAGCCAAGTTATACTGGAGAATGTTTGTTTATCCTAATGATTTATGGGCTGCCATGTTTAGAGCCAAGTATGCCAAGAATAATCCTCCTGAGAAAATTATTAGATCTACCCTGCCCACTAAGGGATCTCCCACCCTGGAAGTTCATCAAAGTGGGAGAAGATATGACTAGAAGCAACTTTTTTGGATTGTTAATAATGGGCAATGTGCCAAATTTTTGACTGATTCTTGGGATGGGCAGGCCCCTATCATCCATCAATATCCCCAGCTCAAACCTATTATGGAACAAATGCAGAATTTGGGATGGGTCAGGGTTGCCCATTATGGTAAACCAGCTAATCAGCTATGGGAGATTGGGAATTCCTGGATTCCGCCTGAGGAATGGCCAATTCCTATGGATCATCAAGTGCAACTTTTGCTATATCATATCTTGAAAACACGGCCTATTTCTTCATCCCCCGATCCTGATAAGTTGGGATGGGGAAGGGACGATACTGGCGCTTATTATGGTGTTGCTAGCTATGCCTCTTTGGTTAATGAGAATCCCCATCCTCTTCAATATATTTTTAAACACATTTGGCATCTGGGTATGTGGCCTAAGGTCAGTTTTATTCGGTGGCTTCTCATACACAGAAGAGTTTTAATAGGAGACCGTCTTCTAAAGAGAGGTTTGTATGGCCCGTTTAGATGTGCATTATGCCTTCATGCTGAAGAGTCATTTCCTCATCTTTTTTTCTCATGTCCTTGGGTTATTCTGATGTGGCAACTTCTTGCTTCTTTATTTAAGATACAATGGATAATTTTTTATTCTCTTGAGCAAATTTTTAGAGCTTGGCAGGATTCCCTCTCTACTGGCCAAAATATTCTCCCTATGCTATGGAGTAGTATTTCTCTTCTCCTTTGAAATATTTGGAAGGAAAAAAACAATAGAATCTTTAGGCAAACTAGTAAAAACAACTCTTTTGTGTGGGGGAAGACCAAAATTAACATATCGGAAAGCCTGAAACGTAAGATATTTTTGCCTCGTGATCTTTTCCCTCAATGGGAAAACATTTGTAAGCAGCTAAATATTGATCCTAAGGATGTCTCCTGCCCTAGGATGCATAACAAGAACAAAGTCCTAAATGACGACCAGTGGAAGAATCCTTCTCCAGGATATGGTAAGTTAAATACGGATGGGCCTTCCAAAGGTAATCCTGGAAAAGCTATTATGGCAGACATTGATAGGGATGCTGAAGGTGAGATGCATTTCCTTTTTGTTGAGAATCTTGGCTCTACTACCAATAATCTTGCTGAGGTGAAAGCTATTTACAAAGGCATGCAAGAGGCCTTGAAAATTGGATGGCATAAAATCCAGGTTGAATCGGATTCCCAAATTATTATCCACCTGCTTTCTGATAATAGTGGGCATTCCCCTCTTAATTGGCACATAGCCAAAGAGGTGTGGAAAATAAAACAATTAAAAGGTAAATTCCATGAGGTTCAATTCTGTCACATTCCTAGTTAAAGGAACAAAGTTGTTGATGGACTTGCTAACTGGGCTCTTGACAACAAGGACATGTTTTGTTATGGATGGCCCCCTCCATAGTGGTCTAATAAGATTCAGGAGGATATCATACTCATTCTTAATCTTGATTCTCCATCATGATTGTTTTCTCTATTTTTCTGGTGTATAATGCTCAAGCTTGGGCAAATAGCTTTCATGCTTGGCATAGCCGAATATGTAATTTTGAGCTTTATACAATTGCTTCATACAAAGGTGAAGGTTGTGGTGCACATAAACTATATCATTCATTTGCTTCTAACTTAATTGGTTGTGTTTATTTTGGAGTAAATTTTATGTTCAAACATACTCCAAGAGTGTAAGCCTTGCAGGGTTGAATCAAAATTCAAACATACTCCCTCTAAGGATCAAGAGCATCAATGCCAAACAAATATAACCATCACCTGACATAATTTTAAAATGTATTAACAGTCTCATAGTTCAGGGCTCCCCATCCCCATATATAGATAGGACTCTCCATATATGAAGGGGTCTAGCCACCCTCCACCCCATATCTATGATCTATATAGAGAGGGGGGTCTCGAGTCCCGATGGTGTGGTTGACTATTTGCCTCAGTCACCCCATATCTATAAAGAGATAGAGGGCCCGACCGCCATATATATAGGGGCCCAATATCAAATTTAATAAGAATTTAGAAATTTTATCAAATATAGGATACAAAGAATAAACCAAAAAATAAGGAAATGAGTATCTAACAACCTTTTTTCCTAGGCTCAATTGCAATTGGGTAATACAAATAATCATTTTTGACTTTCGTACAATTTCTATTGTTGAATAACTCTACCTCGCACCTCAAGATTACAATAGTATCTAGCAATGCAAAAGAACAAATTCGGGGTTAAAAAGTACCCAACAACATGCAAATGGCAATACAAACGTATGTCCCAACTCTCATCAATGATATCCCACACTAATATGTATTTGACTTTATCTCCCTATACATTGTTTGTATTGCCCTTCTTTTCCCAATCCATTGCCTTGTATAGAGAGAAAATGGGTTGGTTTCTCCGTGAAACATCCTCACATCTGGGCAAACAAGCTCTTTGTCCTCTTTATAATCTTTTATCGTATTGAGAATTTTGGTATGATTGTATATATGTTTTGTGATGCTCTTAGCCTTCTCTACATCACATTTAACCCATAAAAGTTTTCCAATATCCTCCAAAATGAAATCAATGCAATGTGCAGCACATAAGCTGCAAAATATGGGAGGAGAACTCATAGTGACAAGCTTTCCAGAAGCCACAGAATTTGCATCATTTCCTGTCATATGACAAACAGCACAACATCCAACACCCCAACCTCACAGAAAACTTCCTTAGAAAGGCAAAAAAGTGATTTGCATTAATTTACCTTGGTCTCAAGCACTAGACTAAATGAAAAAGACAGCGGAATTTAAAGGAGAAACAAGAACTTTAATCAATGTACAGTTCCTCCTATTTGTCCACCCATTGGACATAATACTAAAACTCATTTTTTACCATCCTTTGCAGTGATCAGCAACAACATCACCCACATCTTTAACTAATTCTTTTAACATTCCTGTCCTCGAGGTTTCCTGTGAATGGTTTTAAAGTTGGGACTGGAAATGGCGATGGGATTTTAAATAGACTATCAATAGGGGAGACCCTACAACAATAAATTAATGCTCGAATATTACAAAAAAATACTTATCACTTCTTTTCCTGGGTGTGGCAATCTTATCCCAGGTCATTGTTATCCAAAATGAGCCCCCTGCTTATTTTGGCTAACTTGCCTTCATTTTGTGCCTTAGTCAAATTTTTACACATTTCAGGCACTCAAAATTTTCTGGGTATTGCTTCATCAGATAGAGAATTCTTCCCTTTTCTAGAAAGGTAAGGAAGTCCTCCTAACTCCTTGTATTTTGCAAGTTATGGCTCGGCGGAGTTTGGAGGGGAAATTTTCTCTGGGCAGGCCTGCAGTCAATAAGAAGCCGACACGTGTCATCAGCGGAGCGGCGGGCATCGGGGGGAGTTTTGGCACTTAGCCCTTTTGGCTGAAAGGCACAAAGGAAAACGTTCGCCCACGGGCCCGCGAGGAGAATGGAGAAAAGTTGTTAAGGCCCCGCCGAGCAATCGCATAATACCACGTGTCCAGTCAGCAGCGGGAGTCGAAGGGCGAAAGAATTTTTGTTTTTTTGGCCTTTTTGGTCAAAAGGGTTGAAGGCACGAAATGAACCCACGATCCCATCGACAAATGAAATGGCACCACGTGTCCATGTGGCAACGGAGGTCGGGCCCACGGAGGTAAATTGGGAAATTTTCCCAATGAAAACTTTAAAAGGCGTAAAGGGCAGAAATGGAAGCGCATTCCCCCAAGCAACCAAAAGATGCCACGTGGCAGCAAAGCGGCGGGGCGCGGAGAATTTTTGTGAAATTTTCCCGATTTGAAAAAAGGGGAAAAATATAAAGTTTTGGCCCGCCGACCCGATTTTTGCCCCATTTTTGCCCTAAATCTTCAGAGGGGCATATCTTTCACACCAGAGCTCGGATTTTCGCGATCTTTATATCAGTGGAAAGTTGTTGAAGTCCTCTACACGATGGACGGTTCAATTTTGATTTTTGATGGAGATTTGCGGGAGAAAAATGGGAAAACGTCTCTGGCATGCAAAAAACACAGAAATGGTTCCCAACCACCAAAATTAATGGAGTATGGGCCTCTGTTTTGCTCTGCAAAGCAATGTACAATGAAGTATGGGCTTTTTCATGGAAACCCATCATTTTGCAGGCCAATTAAACGGGTCTGTCGGTGGTTGGAGTTCTAAATCAAATTTGTCTGCGTTTTCTCATTTCTTTCTTTCTGTTTGATCGATAAAAGCCAAATTTGGCTCATTTGTAAAGGTTGTTCATTCTTTCTACTCTGCCCTCCTTTCTTTTCTTCCCCAGGGTCAAAAATAGAGTTTGAACCTCCTCCCCTGCTCTGTAATGGCATTTCTTGCCTCTTACCCGTGAAATGATGTTTTGTGCAAACTTCTGGAGCAATAAAAATGTGTTTTGTGATGCATTTGTCCATCCTTGCTCGTGTTTTTGGTTGTTTTCTTCTTGCCTCTCTTCATTGCAGGTATTTGTGCATGTTTGGATGTTCATTGCAAGTTTTGGAGCTGTGTTCATGGAGTTTTGGAACATTTTTTGTGTGAAATCCATCCTTGGTTTTGTGATGCACTTGTCCATCATTTCCATTGCTCACCTCTTCTTGTTCCATGGCAGTTTTGATAGATGTTCAGCATTTTCCTTCTCTGGTGTATCACCGTTTTAGTGTAGGCTCTGTTTTTCCCTCTTTTCTCTCTCTCCTTGTCTCCTTGGAAGTTAGATTAGGATTAGATTTAGTTTTCCTGCACTAAAATAGCTTGTGGCAGGTAGTTTAGGAAGAGGAACCAGCCTTCTCTGGAGAGCTTTCCCCATTTGCAAAGGTCCCACACTTTGGGAAAGCTCAAAGTTGTGCATTCACACCAAGTGACATTGCCTTATAAAAGCAGATCCATAGGTCATTTTGGGGGTGCTGTGAATTTGCACTAACAATCATATTCTCAAATCTCCAAGCTATGTTGAGCTCCAAGCATAGGACAGGGTGCAAAAATACATTAATATTTCCCCCACTATTATTAGGTTTTTTACGAGAATTAGATGTAGCTTGAGGCGGAGTCATTCATGCCAATAGGATTGATCTACAGCTCTCCTTCTTCCCCTCTAGAGGTCCAACTACATAAGATGTTAGGAAAATAGTATTCACATGTAATTAGTGAGTTTACCGTATGGTAAAATAGTACTTACAATTATTTGGGTTAGTTGTTATATTGCTGTGGTTACAACAATATTATGTAGATAGCTCTATTGTTAGTTTAATATCTTACAATATATATATTTGTAATATATTGGTTTGTAATGGGTCCAACACCCACATGATTCTTGGAGAGAATCATGGGATGTTGACTCCCTATTTATAGGCTATCTCTTGCCTATATATTTGGCACTATTCCTACAGGTATGATATACAGAGGAATAATATAATATGGTGTGCAATAATAAAGTTTATTGTGTTTAATTTGCTTTGCAAAGCTCTACCAAGATCTGCATTTGGTATCAGAGCTGGTTCGCTGCAATGGAAAAATGATATATTTGGTAGGGGGCAGTCCTCTTTTATTGCTCCAAGTGATGATAGAGAATAATCTGTGAGGATCTTGTAGCACATGTGGCTTGTGAAGGGAGAGAGGTGGATCTACAATTATGAACCTCTGATTATTTTTTTTTACCACAGTGCTACTGGCTATCCTATGTTTAAGTGAAATATCTTTCATAAATGATATCTTGCGCCTAACATAGATGAAGAATTTCAGCTGCGTTGGAGCCGTTCTGCATTAAGCATTAACCTGTTTGCATTCGAATTACTATGTTATTGTTCACATTGGAAATGTTTGAGCTTGACTGCATCCAATTGATACTAATCGACTGGCTCAAACTTGCACTAAACACTTATCTTTCACAGCCTACTCCACAAACTCGGTTGCATTGTCATTTCTCTTGAGCTCAACTCAGCATTATTGAAGCCATGTATTTTTTCTGTTAATGTCATCACTGCCAGAGTCTGTGCACCAAAACTTTGTTAGCAGTCCTCATGCCGTGTGCCTTTCAGAATAGTCTTGCACTTGTTTTCCACCAATTCTGTGAACAATTACACCAGCTCCATAATGCAGAAACCTTAGCACGTGATCTTTGTGTGTCGTCCTCTGCCAGATCAGAGAAGGAAAATACCAAATATGTTCACGAGTAGAGAAAATCTTCCAATCTATGCGCAGATTGCTTGCCTCTGACAAGCCTATACCTTGATCTTCATGTTTGAGTTCTCTCAAGTCCACAGCTGTACGCTGCTCATTGCAGTCCCGCTAGGGATTCTCTTGCTTTGTGGAAGACACTCTGCCAAAACCATTCGTGCCTGATTTTTTTGTGCATTCCTTAATTACCAAATCTCCCACAATATCTATTTGCACTCACCTCCATTGGTTCTGCCTTGAATTCGGCATTCTTCAACCGCGGTTTCATCCTGCATTACACACACCTTTTGGCAACTATCCAGCTCTCGCAGTTTTCACATGCTTGGGTCAAATTTTCTTTTGGGCTTGACACGTGGCAACAACAGTTAAGAAGGAATATTGTTTCAATCTCCCCCTCAAAGTCAGCCAAGGGGTCAAATAAGAAAGGTGTATTTTACCTTTAAAATAAGGGCACTTTGATGTAGAGTTTGAATATAATTATTGCAAATCTTGGTTGTGATGCAACATAGCCCGAGCAGCTTATTAAACTTTACAAAAACTCTTGAAGATAAGTCCATACATTAGTCTTTCTTGTTTTAAAAGTGTGGGGTTCATTTGTCACTCGCAAGTTTTATTATTATTGTGAAAAATTGTAAAATCAATCAAGTCTTAGGTGTTTTGGTCTTAAAAATAAAAGTCAAGTTATCAAAAGTCTTTTTCATAGTGTCACTTGTCAAAAGAGTTGAAAAATTGAGTCATAGTAAAAGTCTGAAAAAAAAATTTTAAAAATTTCCTTACGGACGTATATTCGGTGTTACCCGACATCTGAAAAAATATATGATTTCACATTGTTGGGGGCAATAATAAACAATGTCGAAATCATTGACTGCCATGATCACATTCCACTGGGTTAGCAGTGTTGCACTAGAGGACGGAGGCATCGGAGGAAGGAGGTCAATAAACGACCTCTCGTCAGTAACCAACAACGGGGTCGCAAAGTAGTTGTGGTGGCATTTTGTGGTGTATATTTTGCTTTCTGCTATGGTTTCAGAGCTCCAATTTCAATTGTGTGTGCTATAGTGTGCTTCTCTTTCAATGTACTTGTATTTGTTCGTGTTCAATTGGCAATTTGTACTTGTGTTCAAGATTGTAACCAGTGAGCAGTATTTCCTACATAATTCCCTGATGTGAAAATATAGTGGAAAGATAAAAGCACAATGAAATGCAGCATCGTGATACTTGAAGAGGTTGAACAGTCAAATGTGTTCCTATTCATATCTAGGTTTGTGGTAAACCTTTGTAAAACCAGTGAAGGCTGTGCAGATGGTTCCAGCTTGAGTTTCCACACTAAGTAGGTCAAATGTGTTCCCTACAGTGATTGGTTGATAAGCATATGGTTTTTGTATGTGTTCCTGGCAGTGCATGGTTGATAAGAAGTTGATGTGTTCCTTCTTCCACCTTCAGTTCGAGTTGTGTGCCAAGATAATGAGCGCACAAGGGCGAGCAAGCTGCAGAAGTGTGAATGTTTTTCTGCCATGTAAACACTGGGGGCGAATGTTAGGAAAATAGTGTTCACGTGTGCTTAGTGAGCTTACCATATGGTAAAATAGTACTTACGGCTATTTGGGTTAGTTGTTATATTGTTGTGGTTACAACAGTAGATAGCTCTATTGTTAGTTTAATATATTACAATCTATATATTGGTTTGTAACGGGTCCAACACCCACATGATTCTTGGAGAGAATCATGGGATGTTGACTCCCTATTTATAGGCTATCTCTTGCCTATATATTTGGCTCTATACCTACGGGTATGATATACAGAGGAATAATATAATATGGTGTGCAATAATAAAGTTTATTGTGTTTAATTTGCTTTGCAAAGCTCCACCAAGATCTGCATAAGAGGACCTTGTGTTAGGCTAGAAGATCCTAGCCTTCTAGTGTTTGCTCTCTTCAAAGGGCTCAAGAAAATTTAGTGTTTGATGGGCTACTTTCATTGGGCATAAATCTGTACAAGGCAAAACATCATGTCAAGTCAGTCACCCTCGCCAACTACTATTAGGTTTTTTTACAAGAATTAGATGTAGCTTGAGGCAGAGTCATTCATGCCATAGGATTGATCTGCAGCTCTCCTTCTTCCCCTCTAGAGGTCCAACTACATAAGAGGACCTTGTGTTAGGATAGAAGATCCTAGCCTTTTAGAGTTTGCTTTCTTCAAATGCCTCAAGAAAATTTAGTGTATGGGCTACTTTCATTGGGCATAAATCTGTAAAAGGCAAAACATCATGTTCAGTCAGTCACCCTCGCCAAGTACCATTTGAACCTGTTAATGCCTCCCACTCATTCATTTCCATAAAAAGTGGATTTGATGGTTACAAGATAAACATAGGTACATTTGCTTCAGACTTTAAAAAACAAATTGTGCCCTAGAATTAGTAGAAAAACAGAATTTACTCGACGGGCTTATGTGAAGGGTTGGGCCTAATTAGTAGGTCCAGCCCATTTTTTAAGCATAAACCCTACTAAGGGCTTAATTTTAAAAAAAAATAGGCCCTGCGGGGATGAAATAACAGATTTTGGCCCTACCGCTGATGTAAATAAAGGGGGTCAGGCCTAAACTAGTAGGTAGTGTTCTTTCCTTTTTCACATAAACCTGGTCAGGCTTCATTAAATTCTGATTATTATTTTTAGAAACTTAAATCAGAAATTTAAAAATATAACCTTATGTATTTGAAAAGATGGTGTGCCGTAATCAAGTTTGAAGTGTCAAACTTGAAATACCTCTGGAAAAATTCAAATGCCAACCATGAGAGTACAAAATGACTTGAATAAACTTTCCACCACCCCCTCCAATTTATCCTAAAAACAACGGGATTTGTTTCACATTTTATTTACAGGTTATTGACAACACATTCTAAAGGCATCTTCCAATAACTTGCCGGTTTTTTCATTTACGTGCAGATTTGACCATATTTTAGTCAGATTTGACTGTCATTCTGTTCAGCATGTCAAAGCAGCACGGCAACTGGCCTTGGCGCATTTTAACTCTATGCAATTCTGTTTACATGCAGGTCCTGCTTCTATTGGGTACATGCACATACAAATCCCGTAATTGTCATAATTTGTAACATGTATTTTATCTATTCGTCACTTACAATGCAATTAAGAGTTACAAAACTGAGTGAGCTACATCAGGGATTTCAACATACAGTGGAAACACCTAATTTTGATTCACAAATTAAAGTTTTTACTACTTTAAAGTTAAACAATAGGAATCTTCATTGACAGTATATTGAAAAAGAGCAACCTACATAAAATGCATCCATTATCTCTTGATGATGTTGTGGCCATAATTATTGCTTTTCTACACCCTAGAAGCCTTCATTTATTTTTTAATATTTATTAATGCAAAACAAAACATTAAACATAAAATCCTAAGCTATCCAATGGATACAACGGTTTACAAAGATAAATAACTTAAAAACCCTAACCAGGCCTCATGTAGTTTTATCATGATTAGATTTCTCTATACTAGCTTTCATTAATAGCCTATTAGGAGAGGGTGGTATTCATTTAAGAACCTTCTGACACTTTAACAACATTAGTCTCGTGCCTGGGGAGACCCAGTTGGCAACACTATAAATGACGATGTAGATATGTTATTGTGGAAAACCTATTATGAATGATACAAGCCAAAGATATATCACAGTGCTTATGCAACAAGGGAAGAAACAAAGAAACAATTGACACCTGATGTAGAACTATAATGTAAGGTTATATTATGCAAAGTCATGTACAAGATCTAAGAGGTTGGATGTGGAGTGTGGGATGTCTATGTACTCCTTATTCTTTAGTCACTTATCACTGGTCAACAAAGAATAGAAGAAAGCATTAATATACAAAGGAGGAAGATGAAGAATCAGTTGCCCTGTTACAATGATTGGTAACTACTTCATAACTAATCATCAGTCCATCACCTTCGGCTGCGTTACTGCAGATCGGCACAATATAGTATCGATACTGTTGGAGTTGTGCAGCATCATAGAGAAGACATTAGGACCCTGTGGTATGCAAACGTGTACGCAATATGATGTTGAAGTCACTGAAGATGTCAAATCATGGCACAGAGCAATGATGTGGTTTTGCAAATAATTTGAAGTCTAAGATCCTCCTAGATCAATCACCCCTCCTTGAAGAGCAATGTTACCCATTGTGTGCACTTGCAAAAGAAGATGTTGACAATTGTTGCAAATTTGAGCTCTGAGAACCATTCTATGTGAGAAGGTGCTTAACCTATTTTGACAACCTAAAAGAGAGGGATCTCTTCTTGTATTGTCCATTTGACCAAGGCAAAAATGACTTGATCTTTATGTTGGTGCGTTGCAGTCGGGATTAATTTCTGATTGATGAAGAGTCTCTGCAACATTTGAAATGTCCAATAAAGGTGGAAAGTAGCAGCACAAGAGTTTTGCTAAAGATTGGATGCAACCCAAGGTAAGAAGGAAGATTGAGCTTGAAAGTAAAATCTCTTACTTGTTTGGTGATGGTGTAGGGCCCGTACTAAAGAGGACGTAGCTTGCAGTAAGGCCCTATCAGCCTTTCTTTCTGCACATATAGCCATACTCGATCACCAATCTTTGTGCTTAGCATTTTCTTGCCACATAATGGTTTGCATTTGTTGTTGAATGTGCTTAATGAACTTAACAGCTTTTTTAACTTTCTTTTGAGCTAAGGGAGTTGCTATTGTTGATGGTGGTGTAAGATAAGCTACATCGATGGGTGCCAAAGGTTAGAAACCCAAGCAGACCTGAAAAGGGTTCTGTACGCTAGAGCAATGTTGTAACTATGTTGGAAGAAAGGAAGGCTACCATCCCACATGTATTGCTTCTTGAAATTGTACATTTTGAGAAGATGCGCGATCATCCTATTTACCATCAATCAGAGGATGGAATGCAATAGACTTGTTCAACTTTGTGTCCGTCAGAGACCAAAGTGCTTTCAAAACAATCCCCGAAAACCTTGCGTCCCTATCAAAAATGAACATTTTCAATAATCCAAAGTGGATCCAAACATGTTCAAAATACAATTTAGTGGTTTCCAGAGTGGAAATGGATTTCTGACGAGGTGTGAGAATTGTCATTTTTGAGAATCTATCAATTTCTACATAAATACAATCATTATCATTCTTGGGAATAGGGTAGCCTAAGAAGTAATCCACGGAAACAAATTCCCACTATATTGTTGGAACCAATGTTTTAAAAATCGGAACCGGACGAGGTCCAGACCAGAACCGAACCGGAACCGGACCGATTCAAACTTAATGAACCGGTTTATTAAAAAATACATAAAATTTTATATTTTTAACGAAAATAATATATTTGAAAGGTTAAAAACCATAATTCCAACAATTACAAACAAAATATGCATAGTTTGCTCATGTATATAGTACCATAGTTGGAATACTCACATTCGGCAAATACTCGGCAGAGTCCCAAAAAAAAAACTCGGCAATAACTCAGCCAAAACTCGGGAATACTCGGCAACTTAAAAAATACACAAATTTCTTTAAAAAAACATGAATTTGCAGCCAAAATCGTGTATTTGCAGCGTTTTCTTTCATTGCTATTAATGCTTTCTTTTTGTTGGGAACTTTACAATAGCATTCAGTCTTGTGTCTGAGGATGCGCAAATTGGAGTGTAAACAAAAAAAACTCTTAAAATAGCAAAAAAAAAACCTACGCATCTGTTGATATGTGAAGTCAACATTTGAATAAGCAAGTTGCGACCAAGCTGGCAAGTGGGACTATTAGTCCGAGCACGGGAGAATACTAGCCGAGTTTTGGAAAGCTATCTAGTATTTTTAATTACTAATTTGTCTACAAGCGACCAAAGCTCATGATTCTTTCAGAAGATTGCAAGAGGTTGCTTGGTCCGAAAAGGTGCAAAATTGGATTTTATGAAAATAAGAAATATATTGCCATCAATGTGTAGAGCTCGAGAAAATATACAACTTTTAGAAAAAACGGCAACTAAAACGAAGCCACAGAATGAAAGTTATGGTACATGCAAGTTTTTACTGCTACATATTCCTGGACCCTTTCCAAAAATGGCAAAAAAAATTCTCTGCTTGTGTTTTCTTCACCAAAAATCCAAAAAATGAAAGAAATGCCAAAAAAGGAAAAAAAACTTGACTCGACCGGTTCAGGATGAAACCGGACCGGTACGACCGGTTTGGTACTAAACCAGTCAGTTCCTTACAAAACCGGCAGGTTCAGTACCAAACCGATCGAACGGTCCAGTTTTTTAACCGGTTCATGTCTAAATATGTTGAACCGGTCGAACCGGCTGGTTACGGTTCCGGTTCAGCCGGTTTTTAAAACACTGATTGGAACCAGCAAAGGTGTATACATACCTTGTTAACAAGATTAGCAATTCCACGTGCGGTACAAGACTTTATGTATGCAACATCTAACTTGAGGTGTGACCAAAAGAAGTACTTTTGTAACATCGCAAGGGCTTTTTCAACTCCAAAGTGTATTGCCACCTTGTTAAAGTGGGTTTCCATATTTGTTTTTGTCTCTCTTCCTTATGTTGTACATACAAGTGACCAAGATGATACAAAAGTCCTTCCTGCACATAGACATTTGGAAGTGACATAACGTTGAGAAGTATTAATAAATTTGTGCAAAGTTTAAATCAGATGGATACAATTCTAACCAAGTGCTAACTTCATGTCCGCATGCGTAACGCATAGTGACAGGAGCTTGAACCGAAGGTCCGCTCAAACAATCAACTACTAGATTGGCACTTTCCTCCTTATGTTTGATGTTGAGGTTGTAACGCCCACAAATGATAGGACCAAAACACAAGCAAAATGTAAACTCAAGATGCATATTTTTTTCTTTATTTTGCTTGGTTTACAACATCACTTGGGTTCACTATGAATGGACTCAGCATCACGTGATACGCTTAGCACAAACATGGTCCCACGCATATGATGGGATAAGAACGATGGTTGACACCAAAAGTAAAGATCGACTCACACTACCAAGCCTTATTGGCTGAGTGAAGGCTTGCAATGGGGCAGAGATCATCATTGCAACTGACCACTTATAGCTTCGCTATGGAATCCTGCATAGCTTTGGTTCCTGATCAAGATGAAACACATCTCTATCATCGAATGGTTGTTGGATCAAGCCCCGCGATACCTGGCATTATAACAGAGTCTCGATTTCATAGTCTTCATTAAGACTATTTCATTTGATTGTCCAAAGATGACCTAATCACAAGTTGCTTTGGCAACAAAATTAGTAACATGATTCAATGGCCAACTAGAGGATGAGACATCCCACAACATAACATTACAACCTTGAACTGAAGACAATATGGGTAATCCCAAAAAATGCTGAACACATAGAACTCACATGCAAATTCTTTGGAACAAGAGCTTCTACCCAAACCCTGAAATCTGGGACTACCATACATCAAAAGAAATAAAATCAAGTAGTCTCAAAACAATGGGTTCCAACAATTATTGCCACAAAGTTTCTATTATTGACTAAATGCTAATCCCAAGAAGCCATATAAGCTCAAAAGGTTCCGACTAATACCAATACTGTTCCAAGGGGAGCTCGTGTGATCAATTAAGCTAGTGTGCTTCGGAGGTTTGCCTGCATCACATTTGATTTCTCTAACTACTATAATATGGGAGCCCCGTCTTGTGCAAATTGTGCTCCGGTTTAATCCTGTTGTGATCATACATGTCAACTATTCCAAGATACCAGTAGGGTTTTAACCATGCAATGAATCAATGGGCTTTATGTGTGAGTGTCTCGTAAGGACTCTTTGTGCAGTATTTCTGCCGAGCACACACACAACTCGTATGAATTTGTGAACACCTATTCAAAGTGCTTGAATTAATGATCCACATGCTTTGGCAAACATGATTGTTAACATCATTTCTTCTGGAGATTACTACTTTGCATGACTTGTGCCAGAAGGACTCATTTGCCGTCGGAGTTCAGTTCTCTCCACAATGATGAAACATGTCTATCAAATTTTCTACCTCTTCTACAAGCCGCATTTTTCTAAAAATAGATCTGACCTCCGCCTCTCTATGAAGGACTATTGTTAGCATGCAGGCAGGTGGGCTTACTTGTACTTCATGTAGCATGGTACTTTTGTACCATGGAAGCATTATGCCATGTTAAGTCCACCCCTGCGTGGGTATTAGAGGCTTTTCAGGCATGCGGAAATTTCTTACTATTACCTTGCAAGGTAAAACCTCTCCGCCTTGTGACACAAATTGATAGGCTTCACTTAACGTATCTCATGGGATTTAATCATATTCAACTCGTCTTGCAATGGTAAATACATCAATCCACTATGACATACCTCAAGATCTTTTACTTAAGTGGATCATCCACATGACTGGAGCTGCTGATTGTCAAGATGAATAGAACTCTTCATTGTAAGTTGGCTCTTAAATTCAGAATCCTTGCCTATGTCACAAAGTGCGCCCCATTTGTAGCTTCTAGAACAATAATGTGACTTAAAGTAATTAATTGGCATTTAACTTAATTCCTTCAACTTTCAGTGGCTGACCAACGCATACTATGAGGCTTAAGTTATTTAAGTAGAGACCTATTCCATCTACGCACTCTTTTGTTATTGTACATGTTCAGCCATGAGCATGCACAAAATAAGCGCCCCATTTGAAGACTTAAGCTTAGTACAAGAGAAATTTACCTTAATTGGCAGTCTTCGATGTCTTTGTACTCAAAGTACTTTTCCAATTCTGTGATTCAATCAACGAGATCTTCCAGATCTTGACTCCTAAAGTAACTTGGAACGTCCAACTTGGCTTTTCTCCCGCTTCTTGTTATAACATGCAGGAATTGGTCCTCTTGCTCATCAATGTGCTTAGCCTCAACCTCCTGGTCCGTAGGTTCTCTCTCTTTGCATCTATCGTCACTTACATCATCATCAACGATAACTGCTATGCATTCCACAATCTTCATAGTCCTTCAAACAGGCTTGAAAGGACTTCCATGCTGACACCCCAAAGCAGTCCATAGTCATAATATGAGGAAAATACATTTTTCCTTGTACGTAGATCAAGACAAACTAGTTGCATGACAATACAACGAGATTGCATAAATCAGCAAGCAGCTTGCAATTTTTACGAATAATAATATCTAATCCAACAATAGACAACAAGTTATTCTACAGAATGGTTCTTGAATATGCTTTGATTTTCGTTGGTTGGCTTTCAAGATTTCATTAAGCAAAATACGCACATGGATTGTTGTATTCAGTGTGGCTTGTAAAAAGCTAAAATGTGCTAGAATTAAATCAGTTTTGAATAGATTGGTTGTGAGTGACATGGTAGTGTATTGGATGGCATTACATGATCACATTCCAAGGATTATGAGTCTCGTTTAGCATGCTTTTTAGCACATATATGGACAAACCCTATTCACACATATGATGTGTCAGACCCTATTCAAACCTATGATGTCAGACCCTATTCCGAAATCTATTTTTCTTCTTTCAAGCACATATCTGCTTCAAATCAAATTATATCAAACAATTATTCCAGACCTTGATTATATGTCTTGTTTGGCAAGCTTTTAAGCATATATCTTCCAAACCCTATGATTCCAAACCCTCAACCTATTCAGAAATTTGTTATTTTTTTTTAAGCACACTTTCCAGTATGGAAATGAGGGGGTTCGATGTTATAACACCAACTCCAACAACATTTCTCGACATTAAGCGATCCTATGACAAGCACAATGAACGGCCTCAAAACTCACGTCCAAAACGATGCTAGAAAGGACATGCATAAACATGAAACACTGTTACAATGTCTCTAGTTATCGAGTGCCAAGATAAACTCGTAACCTGGAAGGTAGGAGATTACAGACGTGGGTCACACATTGTTTTCAAATAAAATTATAACAATGCCCTTCTGGATTCCTTAGTGGAGCGATAAGTGGTAGTTGCAATGTTGGTCTCTCCCAATTGCAAGCGTCATAAGTAGGCTTCCAGTGGTGTGAGTCGTCTTTACTATGGGGCCAACCACTTTCTCATCCTATTGCATGCATGGGTACATGTTTGTGTAAGTGTCTCATGTGATGTTGAGTTATTCTAAGTGAGCCCAAGTGGTGTGTAAAACAAGAAAACAAATGAAAAAAAATTAATCGTGGTTTATTTTGGTTTGTGTTTTGGTCTTGCATGTGTGGGCATTACATTGGAACTACTGAAGATAAGAAAAGCATTCGTGATGTCGCCCTTTCTGCAACTTGTTCTAAACCAAGATTTGAAGAGGGTCGTGATCGGAGTGGATCACAATTTTCTTGCACAGGATGTAATGTTTTCAATGCTTACATGCCTTTGAACAATAGCATAACGCTCGCAATGATATGTTGGATAATTTTTTCCCAGTGAGGTGAAGGTTTTGTTGCGGTAAGCAATAGGATGAAGGTCAAGTACGTGAGTATTGGCACAGAACAAAGTTTGCATTTCAATTCTTCGAATGTTTTTTGTTGTGCGGATGACCAGAAAAAACAGTTGTTTTGGTGCCACCTTTGGTAACCCTATTCAATGGTCAAGTAATGTGAAAAAAATCAAGTACAAACCACCTACACAAATTTGCTAATCCCAAAAAGCTATGGAGCTCTGTGAGATTCCTTGGTATAGGCAATTCTTGGATGATGCAGATCTTGGCCGAGTGCATGAACTCATTATGCATCTATTATGTATCCCAGATATCGTATCTCCCACATGGAAAATGAAAATTTCTCCATGTTAGCATATGCCTTCTACTATGGCAATGTGTTGAGCACTTGCCGAATATTGGTGCAAATGGTCATCCCATGTTTCAATTAAGATTAGGATGCCATCAAGGTAGACTACAAAAAATGAATATGTAAAGGGCTGTAGAATGTCGTTCATCATCCGCATGAATGTCATGGGTACATTAGTCAACTAGAAGAGCATAACCAACCACTCAAACAAAAATTCCTTCTTCCAAATATTTGTCAATTCAACAGGAATCTGATGATACCCAAACTTCAGATTGATTTTAGACAAGAATTTTGCACTGCTAATCTGGTCCAATAAATCCTCGATCCTGGGAACAGGATAGGAGTTCTTCATTGTGACCTTGTAGAGAGCTCTAGTAATCAATGGACAACCTCCATCTATCATCTTTCTTTGGCGATTAGCACAACTTAGGCTGCCGCAAGGTGATGAGATTGGGCCACCTAATGTGTCCTACATCCATGAGTACATGGATCTATTGTACTTGATTTCTGCATTCTTCAAAAATGATCAACAATGTAGAGATGCATTAGGAAAAGGTACACCTGGAATCAAGATCAATAGAATGCTTTACCACACATTATGCCTAGGTAGTTCCTTAGGTGACTAAAAAGTATCCTTGTATTCATCGAACATGTTGAGGAACTATTGCACATTTGCTTAAGGAACAACGGTATGAACTAGAGCCACAAGGATGTGTTCTTGTTCAGGTTTGACCATTAGGACTACAAACTTCTCGCTACAGCTGACTTACTGCTTGCACTGTTTGGCAATAATGAGAGATTGCTTAGAAATTACTTTTGGTATGCGGTATCTCATATCACGACGTCTATAACAACATTTACAGGATTTGCTTCATACATTCCATATCAACTGTAAATATATGGTTAATCAAGTAAAACATCACATACCTCTAATGATGCAACATCACAAACGGCTGCATCTTCAAAAGACTTGATTTTGTACACCATGTGATACTGCTAAGTAACACGTTTCTCAAAACATGAACTAAACCATCCAATTGAGTGTAGTTGAGATGAGGTGTTAGTGTAGAGTTCAAACTCTGAAGTGCTTCAGGAAAAATCAAGTTCTTTTGACTTGCATTGTCAAGGATGAAGTGTGCTGGTGGTCGGTATACATAGTTCATCAATTTCACTAAATGGAGGGAGCTGCAGAATGCATGGTTGCTTGTTGCTCCAACCAAACATATAAATGCAGGAGTTTGTATTAAAGAGATCATCCACTCATTTCAAACGCGGGCAACTTCTTCACAAAGCTGATCCATGATCTAGGTGGCAGATTGGAACAGAAAGCTAACTTAAAGGATGATTATGTTTCTTTCATATTTGAAAAAAATCCTTACTAGATTTGGTACATTTAAAATTGCAACAACAACACAACCTTTTCCAACACTAGTAAACAAAGTATAGGTTCAAAGAAATTATGTTTTTACAATCAGACCTATGTCATGATTTGCCGTAGAAAATGATAAATATTATAGTTAGGGAAAGTAGGCATACCCTGTTCTCCCAAAACATTTATTCCAAAATATGGACCAACTCACAAAAAATCTTGTATTTCATGGACATTCAAGTCCAAAACCACTGTTTCAAAAATCAATTGCTGAACAACAAAATTGAGTTAATCTATTGTAGATATGGAGATCGTGCAAACATTTTCACCAAGGAATAGTACTACTAAGTGTAAAGATGAAAAAATGATCAATAGGGGTTGTCAAGAGCAATGCCCATTTTGTCCAAGTTCATGTCACTGTATTAAGAATGTGTGTTTTACATTTTCACAATACATAGATTTTATATTTATAGTTATCCAAATTAGAGTTGGATGAAGAAACAATGTTGGTGGTACCTACCATAGCACCATGCTCAAATTACATGACCTGCTTAACTTTATCCATTGTTACAGTGTTAGTACTTGTTGCTTCAAGCCATGCAGGTCTAGTCTTTGTGCATCACTCTAGTTTGGTATCATCTGGTCACACGCAGCACATGGGAGAGATGGAGATTGGGATTGGTGAGAGACAGAGATGGTAGTAAGAGAAGAAATAGCTAGAAATGGTAGTGAGAGAAGAGTTAGCCAGAGATGGAGAAGTTGGGGCCCATACTATATATATCAGGGCACTTCCTAAATGATGGTTCAGCCTTGAGTCCTTTCCTTTAGGTAGTTTGGGAGGGCCAGAGGTTCATTCACTCATTCATTGCGATTCAGCAAATTAATCTTAGCACAGCACTCATCTGTGGAGTGCATGATAGAATTATGGATTGTACACTAATTGCCAGCCTTGAACTGCTTACTTTGATCATTTGACAGTGTCGCCTTCTTCTAAAGATGGCACAAAGAGCCATTCCCATATTTAGGATTCTACTTCATTCTAGGCTTGGAAATTTTTGACTGCCATTTGTCCTGAGACTTGGATTTTGCTAGCTTAGAACTGTGCTTGGCTTTTGCTACAAAATTTTAAAAGATCCGAGTGGTCGGATGTAGGATGTCCATGTATTCCTTAGTTCTTATTCTCTAGTCACTTATCACTAGTCTACAAAGAGTATAATAATGCATCCGTATAGAAAGGAGGAAGATGAAGCATCAGTTGGACCATTACATGTTAGAAACAACAATTTCATAACTAATCATCAGTCCATCATCTTCAGCTGATGCTACTGCAAAGTTGTGCAGCATGGTACTAATACTGCAGGAGTTATGTGGCATCATAGAGGAGATAGGACCTCGCAGTATGAAAACATTGTGTGTGGTATAATGTTGAAGCCACTGGTGTGGTCAGATCAGAACGCAGAGCAACGTTTTGGTGCCGCGAATCATTAAAAGTCTCAGATCCTCCTAGATCAAACGCAAAAACATTAAATACATCTAGAATGAAGCAACCACGTTCTGGTATAGCTTCGGAAAGCCACTAGACTTTCTGGACTAGTCATCTGCATAATCTCGATAAATGACCAAATTTTTTGATCAATTTGGGCAACCTTGATCAATGACCTAACTTGTCAATCAATCTGTGTAACCTCAATCAATCACCTAACATGCAAGGTAGAGCTCTCAACCAACAAAGAGCACTCAGCCAGAAGGCTGAGGAGGTCAAGGTCTAAAGGACACTCAGCCATTGGGAGAAGACCTTTAGGTATTCAACTGACTTGAAGAGTTTGAGGAACTCAACCAATGGCTTGAGGGTACACCTTCGACCTATCAATCCAAAAACAGGCTGCCTGGCATCGTGGACTATAAAAACCATTATTATTATTATTATTATTATCCAATGTTCTCCATGGTTAAGCCCCTATTGGTTGAGGTCCTTCAAACTTCAACCTCCTACATCAGACGAGTATCTCAACCAATAGGCAAAGGGCCTTTAGGCCTAGACTGATTTCAGGAGTGCATAAGCACCCACCAACAAATAAGTGAAGACTTGTGTACAAGAACTTGCTTGAATAATTTTTGTGGGTACTAGAAGCCTCCAGCTTCATTAATTAGAGATATTTCAGCATGGTTGAACATTTTGCTAAGACCTTCGAAGTTCGAACCCTCAAACTAGTACCTCAACCAATAAAGGGCCTTTAGGCCCTTGATTGATGTCAAGAATGCATAATCACCTCTCGACCGATGGGAAAGGAGTTAAGTACTAGAACTTGCTTGAATAATTTCTGTGAATTCTAAAAGCCTCCATATTTTTTAACTAAAGAAACATTTCAGCATGGCTGCAACATTTTGCTAGGTTAGCATTTGAAGAGATTGCTAAATGGTTGTTTTTGCTCTATCCGTACTATGAACCATGGCCATAGTGTATTTGCTGTTTAGAGTAATAACTAAGCACGTTGCTTTTACGAGAAATAGGTTGCAGCCTTGAAGGTGATTGAGTTCATGAGATTAACAAAAAAGGCTTAGTTAATACCCAGCCAATTGTAAAGTATTGCATATTGATATTAGTAGTAAGATTACAAATTGCTGAGGATCAGCTTTGAGGCCAATTTGGCATCTTACTTTTGAGGCCTGGTCATATATGAATTACAATTGCATACAATGGACTGCCTGTACATGTTGATGACTATAAGTATAATATAATTGTAAATAATATATTTCATTCAAGGAAGGAAACGTGTGCACTGACTGACAATTTTCACTTTACCCTTATAAGAAGGATCTAACTGTTGGTGAAACATGAGGGGAATCACTAGAAAGCCAGTTCCAAATGATTGAGATACTGCTGACCATCAAATGGTATTGATCAAGTCAGCGGAGGCCTCCTTCAGAGGCCTATTGGCGGACATATCATCCTTCTCTATAATGGGCACCCAAGAAGTCTCATCATCATATTTCATTAGAGCTTGTGGTAGAAGGCAGTTTATTAAAAAATCTAAAAAGAGTGTCATGTAGGATATAATCTCCTATAAAAGAAAAGGAAACAACTGTGTTGGCTGTTGTAAGAAAATGTGATACCGTCATGTGTGAGATCCTCGAAAAATGACATAATGTCTGTCTTCAGGTGTTGCGCTTCAACTGTTGTAGCAAATTTCCCCAAATTTGTTGCAGCAGATCTTCTCACCATTGGCATATCATCCTGGCAGAGTTGACCATATATAGATCGCAATTCAGTTTTTAGAAGTTCAGGTGCACTCAGGTATGCGATATGAAAAAGCCCACATGCAGAAACCCTTGCTGTAAACCACTCACCCGCAGAAAGCCTCTGGATACAAGGAAACTTAGACTTAGAACAGAATCATATAAAGAACACGCCCTAGTCATAAGCCAGCTAATCATAACTAGCACAATTATAAAAAATGTTCGACGTTCTACAACCAAGAGAAAATTGCACTAGACAACTTTTTATTTTTATCAACTTGCATGTATAACAGTGACACTTAATCAATCATCGTGACAGGGACAATTGACATTGTGACAACTACGTTGTTAAACAAATATTAAATAGATGAAAATGCATAACCCTCAAAAATTCAAACTATTATCAAACCAGCAATCATCGCATATCACAATGAATGTACGTAAATAACGATGGTGTTGATGGATGCTCTTCTAATTCAATGAGATCTCAAAATAGAAATTGTAAAATATGGCTCACAAACAAGAGGAAAATTTGTTGGAACCTTTTATATTCTACGGAGTATAAAATGGCGAAAGTAAAAGTCTCCTCAATGAAACATTCCATAGTGGATATTAAAAGTACACCGCAAAACAACATAAGACATGATGGGAACAGAAATAACTTTCCAGAAAGCACCAGTGAAGTTACATGAAAGAAGATAACCCAACAGAAATTACATTGAACACCAAGCAAGCACAGGGAACACCCAGAAACGTTTCTGAAAGTAGCTACTTTTTTTCCACAAAGTACCAGATGGTATTTTGCGATATTTCAAAGACTGATTCTTGCAATAATCGTTTACTATCGTTTGACCAAATGTAAAACATAATGAAAATAAATAAGCTATAAACAAACTTGAATGTTTATAATTCTCTTTCCCCCTGAAACTCTATTTTGCAGATACACCAACCATCACTGTGCCAAATCAGCCTTCAACATCTACCAAAACATAACACATCATTGCCTACAAATTACACAAAGACTACTCATACGGGTGACAACTGTGCCCACCTGAATCGGAGCTTAAAAAGAAAAATCACAAAGGGAGAGTTTCCATGAAACAAAAATATTGCCAAAAAAGGTGTGAATTACTTTCACTTCTTGTCACAAAAATTCCAAAGCATTATGGGTGAAATTCCTAGTTTTTTAGTATAAATATTCATTACACTTGTAACAAAAACAAACAAACGATTTGACTGATGAAGCTGCGCCTATATTTTTGTTTTAGGACATGAAATGGAGAAAATCCTGAGACAACAAAGCTGCATCTGAATGAGAATATACAAATTTTAAAGCTACAAAGTTCAAAGAAAAAGCTTTACCTTCACAAGTGGAATGAACCAATCCACCAGATCATTTTCCTTCATTTGTGATCCAATTCTACATAATGATTCCACAGCCTTATCCCTGACACAAGTTTCTTCCACTGTACAAAGAGTTTCCAGAGGAGGCAGTAAAACATGTGCATATTCCACTCCCCCAACATAAGGAATGAAAACTCCCAGTTCTTCTGCCATTGCAAGCAAAACCTCATCATCATCATCATTGTTTTCACTTAAAAAGGGGATTAATTCTTTTCTTGTTCTTTCTTCTCCAAGAGCGCGAGCAATTGTTGAAAGTCTTCGAATAGAGTTTAGCCGTAGCTGAATGTCCTCATTTTTCAGTTCATCAATGAGAATGGCAATAGGATAAAGTGGCTCATCAAGCATGGCCATTTTGTTGCTCTGATTTCACAAGGTAGAATGACAAGCATCAAAACTACGATAAGAATCTTCAAAAAATGGTTATATAAACTAACATAAATTGATAAGAAGACGTTACGAATGAACATGAACCAAAAATATGTATAAATGCATCTGCACCTGGGGGAAGTGACTTGAACGTAATCAAGAACACTAAGATTATCAGAGAATATATAAACATAATTAGTCAGCAAGGTTCATGCGAACTTTTAGCTTTCAGATAGTAAGTACAATTTCAATTAAGCCTCCAAAATCAATGTTCATCCATGGATAAGTCGTCGCGACTCCAGATTGACTGCATGCCATAATGCTTGAACAGAATTCTATTGTTCAATTTTATTATTTGTTTCAATTAACCAACCTATTATTTAATCTCCCTTCATAACTATCAAGATAAGACGACTTCAGTGTTTATATTAGATTTTATGTTCACATCTCCAGAGCTTACCTCAAGATAATACACCCCAACCAAAAAATACAGCCAAAACAGAGGGGCTTAAATGTGTACATGAAGATGCTATTCAGCCTGTCCACTTCCCCAATGATATTTCAGGCATTAGTGCAAGCATATAGAAAATTTTATTATCTAACATTTTTCCTTATGTCTAGAAAAAGCGTACGCACTTCATCTTCAATTGATTATTGTGCCGTATTCCATGATCTGTCTTTCTTGTTATTTACTAGATCATTACCCTGTTAATTTACTGTTGAAAGCAGCATAAGTAAAAGTAGAACTATCCTGCTTCATTATACTGAGCATTTTGATTGAATCTTGGACAAGAAACAAGAATATAGAAAAATCAAGAACGTTAACAACAGCTCACAAGTTTAGAGTCTCAAAAACTGCAATAATAATAGGAAGTCTGAATACACTTGCAGAGCAAATTATATGATCCAGAACAGCCTAAATTGAATTATGAGGAAGTTGCAACATTAGAAGATGTGAACCTCATTTGATAGAACCAACAAAGAATTTGATACCAGTCTTGAGATGTTATCAACTTATCATCAATCAATAAATGACAATGGCAAATCTAAGCTGATGGGTTACACTAGCAATTTTTGTTAGAATAAGCCTTCTTTGTTGGATTCTTGTGAAGGATTCTAGCATGCATAGTTTACTCAAACTCTCATTCACTAATATTCTTCTCAGCTCAGGAATGTTTTGTGATTTCATGACTAATGCTTTATTGTAATTTACAACAAGCCTCAGGTATGTTGAGTTTGAGCTGCTATTATCTGATCAAAGACCTCATTGGATACCTTCGTGTGGATCGAAAACTACAAAACCTAGTGTCAGCACAGTAAAAGGATTCCCCAAAATGTTTTTTTCATCATCAAGAAAGCAATGTTAGTCCTGCCTAAATCTTGCAAAGTTTTCACCGAGTTTTAAGTACAAGACAGTGGCAAAAACCAACGGAAAGACATAAGATGATCAGAAATGCATGTGAGATATTTTTAGAAATCAACTTACAGATTTATGAGCTACTTGAGGGTATAGGAACTTCAATGCTCTTTTGTGAGACATTCTCGCATCTTTACCATGAGTATGTGTATTAGGACGGATAATGCAAACATTGTTGCTGATCACCTTGGCTTCTCTATGGAGGCGCTTTGTTTCAAGGAGATCTGGTTGCTTGGCTGACTAGTGATCAAGTCGAGGGATACTGCATAGAAATTGGTAGAGTCCAGAATGGGAAGGAACATTACAGTTATAGATCCCAAAGAGGAGCATAACTGTTATGGTAATCATATCTACAAGGACTGGAGGACCAGCGGACGCAAAGTGGCTGGATCTAAATGAAGATGTAGGGAAAAGGTCAGCAGATTTGAATGGCTAAATATGATAAGCGATAGGTTGATTGGATTCAGTATAGCTAATGGGCTATTACTTATGAAGCATTGGTGTAATGTCATAATATACAAAGGGCTTTGGGGCTTTGGACTCCTTATCAGATAGATTAGGCATAACAGAGTGAGTCTGTATAGCAGACACAAATTGCAAAAGTCTAGGGGGAGTCTTCATTATCTTTTTTTCCAAGAGAAGTCGAAGCCATTTTACACACTGTATTTTATAGTGTTAACATATCATTATGGATTTGTGTATATATAATATATTATTGTGCATATCAAAATTGTGATCATCTATGAATGTTCTGGTAAAGTAGAAAGTGTTTTATATACTAGAAAGACATTAGTAAATGTAAATTAAAACTCGGGTCATGGCCGGATATGTGTATATATAATATATTATTGTGCATATCAAACTTGTGGTCATCTATGATATGTTCTGGTAAATTAGGAAGTGTTTTATATTTAGAAAGACATTAGAAAATGTAAATTAAAACTTGGGTAAGGCCCTCAGCTTTAGCAACCACTACGAAGCTTTGATGTCTGGGGATTATTGCCTGATCTTGTTATAAGCAATGAAGTTTTTATATTTTACAAATTATCCTCTGAACTCTCAAATCTCAATAACATGGAAAAAGAGGTCTTTCATTCAAAGCAACAACGTAACACAGCAAGCTGCTGGCCAAACAAATTCTTGCACAGTGTGCCCACCAAAAACATATCGCCTCAGGTGGATTTGGTTATTGTTATTTTTAACCATTGCCGTCTTAACAGGGGGCCATTATTGTCATTTCTTTAAATACTTATCTTGTTTTTGTTCATCCTTAGCCATATCTTATTTACCCATTTTGCATTTTCTGGATGAAGCTTTAAAATGCATCCACCGAATTCTTGAATTGTTTTCCTTTCATATATCTATTTGTAATATCCCTTAAAACAATTTCTAACAAATCTGGATATTTTTTTAAACCCTAGGGCAACACTAATAACAATCTGATTTTTATAACACCAATGCTAATCTGATTTTTTAATGTAAAAAACAGCAAACCAATATAGAAAAAAACAGTCTTTTATTTATTTATTTCCAATCATATACAATAAAACAATACCAGTGTCTGAATACAATTACCTTGAGCTGAACTAAGGGAACAATTGCACCCTAGAAGACCTCTACAACTCCTAAATAAAGTTGCCCAGCTGAGAAGTGGAGGATTTTGTCCCCAATTCCGTATGCAAATGAGGGTTTTTTGAAGTATCCCTTGTGAAATACCACTCAAAAATGCACAAAATTTATATAAATTGCAAAAAAATAAAATTTCCGTTTTTTGCAGGAAATAACCAGCTAGGGCAGCGAACTGGTTTTAATTCATATCTCACAAAATACTTGCTCAAAGTACATGAAATTTTAAAAAGAGCTTGCAACAATGACAATAAACACTAGAAAAATATTTTTGGAATTTTTCGAATAATATATAACTGCCAAAAAATTACAGAATGCCCTAGGCAGCTGGAAAACTTCAAAAAATTATCTTTCCAAATACAAGTGCATAAATTCTGAAATTTTGGAAGTAATATCTACTAATAATGCGAATGAAAACCCAACTTCCAAATCTGAAAATGGAAACTTGGAAGCCCTAAAAAACACTGCTGCAAATCTAGAACTAAGTAGATAAAACCCTAGAAAATAGATTAAAATCTAAATTTCTGGAAATAACATCTACCAATGATATAGAAGAGAGCCCAACCTACAGATCTGGAAACAGCACACTGAAAACCCTCCAAAAATCACTGCAAAATCCCAAAATAAGTCGCCCCCTTGGAAAGTGGCCAAAAACCCTCAAAGATGTCTCCAAATGTGGTGCCAAACCTTACTCTAATCGCTGCAATAGATCAGATCTGAAAACCCTTGATTTTTCTTCACAAAAAGCCCCAAAAATCCTCCAAACCCTTCTCTGAAAGTTCTGAAATTAATCTCTGAAAATCAGCCCTGAATCAGCTCAAAAATGACAAGCTAGTGTAGATTTTTCACCACCGAAGAATGTCCTACTAGCTAGGAATGAATCTTTTACCACTGAAGCTAGGGATCTTGTGGGATCTTACTCCACAAGCTAGATGATAGCAATCAGCAATTGCTCAATGAAAATCACAAGTGTGCATGCAAGAATGAGCTCTAACACTCCCCAAATCTCCTTATATAATTTCTCCATGCAACAAGAGACCCAAAAAGGCCCCAATCGACCCCCTCTAGAGATAATCAAAAATCATAAAGTAACTTAAGTTACTTTTCCCCCTTCAAGTCGCCATAGGGACATAAGTGACCCCCAACGAAGAATTATAACATTAAAGTGTTATGAGGTCCCCCTTAATGACAAAACATAACATCTAGCCCCACCAAGCCACTTAAAATTCATGTCCATGCAAAATTATAACAAATAAGTAAGGTGATAGCAAATATCCATACCCAATAGCCTCCAGAGTCTTTAGCCCCTTGGGTATGACCAAGGCTAAGACTAAAATTTGGCCCTTAGGCCCTTGGCAAAGGAAAGGGGACATTACATTTTTGTCCTCTATTATTGTTTGCAGAAGTAGAAGCTACTTGCAGACAAAGAAAATAGTTCATCAATTTCCAAGATGTTTGTACAATGAAACCCCAAATTTGCCTTTATAACTTCCAAACACTCTCCAAAGTGGGTGCCCCCCTTTCAAACTTACATGCATGATCTTTGAACAATTAAAAATAATAAGTTCCTCCTCCATGTTGGCACCCCATTCTAAGAATAGGATTAAACACATTTACTTTATCCACCTCCTATCCTAAAATTAAGATTTTGGCATTCATGCAACTCTCTTTATTTATTTATTTATTAATTCTAACTCATGTGTTCAATAATAGAAGTCAATCTTATATTATTATTTTATTTTATTAATACTTTTTGGATTAAAATATAATTTAAGTGTTCTTTTCCAATTAAAATATAAAAATATTCTTGGACCACTTAAATTAATTTATTTTCTTTTTTTAATTTCCCCTTAGCCTAAGGAAAATAATAAAAATAGGCTTCAAGTTTCCGAAATTAATTAATTTTGAAAATGGGACATTACAATCCGCCCTTCAAGGAATTGTTTGCCCTCAAGCAATTGTAAGTCTCTTCTGCAAATACCCGGATCCCAAACTCTCATGTCCATACAATTTGGAACTTGTATGAACGGATCTATGTGCCCTTTTCCACTCAAAGTGTTCTTCGCTCTATTACCATTTTCACTATGTTCTCCATGATGACCACACATATGTAATGAGTTAATAGGAAGCAACAAATCCACAACACTTTCATACCTTTGGTTGTCCTCAACTTGGTCACCTTCCTTTGTTAAATGAAGCTTGGTTGAGATATCTTCAACATCCCCAACCTTGTAACTCAGAACTTTTGGGTTAAGATCAGCATTCTTCTTCACCTTGAACTCTTCACATTCAACCAGTAAATCTTGTTGACGCATGCAAACATTATTAGTCAATAAAACATCTTCATGATTCTTACTAAAGTCATGAAGACGATCAATTTGCTTTTTATAGGTGGTTCGTCTGAAAATTCCAGCAAATTAAAAAACAGCATTAGCAACCAATAAAGCCCATTTTTCATTTTTATGCCCCTCAACATGGTCTTCTTGGAGCTCCACCCCAAAACCTTCTTGCTGATTAATAAAATTGGTGAGGGTTATGGCATCTCTAATCTCATTGGAAAGTGCATGTACTTCTCATAGCTAGTATCAATATCATCTACTATGGTAGGATGAATTTTTGCCTCCCGAATTGCTTCCTCTCTACATGGGAATTTTGGCTAGAAGGGCCTAACAGTAGAACCAATGACCATCCTGTGAGTGAGTTGGTTATTGTTCACCCTTACAGATCTTCCTTCACTATTTGGAGCCCTTTGCACATTTGTGCCCTGCATAGCTTAGATCAACTAACCCGTCATATCAGCTAACATATCTTGTCCCTGAACAAGCTTGTCAAAACATGCATCTTTCGGGTCCCTGTTTTCCACAACTTTTGGCTGTTTTGTAGCTTTCTTCTCCCTTTATTGGTACCTGACTTTTCTATTACTAACTGCATCAAGTTCAAAGCTGCAATTTTTTCTCTTCCTCTATTTCTTTTTTTTTAAACTTCCCGTCCACAGGCTGGGAGGAAATTCACTTTGATACCTTTGTAATATCCCTAAAAATTATATCTAACAAATTTAGATATTTTTGTTAAACCCTAGGGCAACAATATTAAAAATCTGATTTTTATTACAATAATCTGATTTTTTAATATAAAACACAGCAAACCAATATGGAAAAAATAGTCTTTTATTTATTTATTTCCAACTAGATACAATAAAACAATACCAATGTTTGAATACAATTGCCTGGAGCTGAGCTGGCAGAACTATTGCACCCTGAAAGACCTTTGCAACTCCTTAATAGAGTTGCCCAACTGAGAAGTGGGGGATTTCGTCCCCAATTCCGTATGCAAATGAGGGTTTTCATCCTCTATTGTTGTTAACAAAAGCATAAGCTACTTCCACATAAAGAAAATAGTTCATCAATTTCCAAGATGTTTGTACAATGAACCCCAAATTTGCCTTTATAACTTCCAAACACTCTCCACAGTGGGCGCCCCCCTTTTAGACTTACATGCATAAGCTAACTAAAGAAAATAGTTCATCAATTTCCAAGATGTTTGTACAATGAACCCCAAATTTGCCTTTATAACTTCCAAACACTCTCCACAGTGGGCGCCCCCCTTTTAGACTTACATGCATGAACTTTGAACAATTAAAAATAATAAATTCCTCCTCCATATTGGCACCCCATTCTAAGAATAGGATTAAACACATTTAAAAATACTTTATCCACCTCCTATCCTAAAATTAGGATTTTGGTATTCATGTAGTTCTCTTTATTTATTTATTTATTAATTCCAACTCAGGTGTCCAATAATAGAAGTCAACCTTCTATTATTATTTTATTCTATTAATGCTTTTTGGATTAAAATATAATTTAAGTGTCATTTTCCAATTAAAATATTAAAATATCCTTGGACCACTTAAATTAATTTATTTTCCTCTTTTAATTTCCCCTTAGCCCACGGAAAATAATAAAAATAGGCTTCAGTATCCGGAATCAATTAATTTTGAAAAGGGGACATTACACTATTCAAAACCTTTTTAAAGAATTCAAGGGAAAAAAGCTACAACTTAGAAAGCCCATCATCTAATTTAAAAAGTTTATCCAGTTTGGAAACCAAGCATACACTCTACCAATGAGTAAACCATCTCTTCTATGTTTTGAAGGCAGACAACTATAACACTATTGTACAAAATCCTTGGTGTATGCAATAAATGTACCTGTAAATATTTTGTATTATTATTACCTAGATAAATTAGAAGCTAAACAGTCATCTTGAAGACAAACTGAACAATGATTTCATGTTGATAAATATGTACTTTGTATCACATTTTCAATGAATGAGAATTGGGTTTCACTCTTCCATTTCCTGACCTCACATTGGTATTAGCGCACAGGCTTGCTTATTCCTTTTTCTATCCTCCATTATTCTCTTCATGCTGCTAATCATTTTTCTACCCCAGCCATACACAAGAATGTTTTGATTTTCCCCAACCATACACTCACAGCCGTACAGTTCAAGCTTCATCTTTTTCAAAAAAAAATGTTTCTACAGGCCATACGGTGCTGCTCTTTATTGGAGCACTGAAAGTTTACATACAGACTGGGATCTCTCATATGCGTTGGTTGTGTACAATTATCAGTTGAACCATTGGAAACCTGCATATTTTTTTCTGATTTGAGAGACACTAGAGTCATGCAGTGTTATTCAGTGCAGACCCACGCACTTCTTCATTGGCCACTTTGAATCGTCAAAAGCATATGCCCTATTTGGTGTTATCTTGCTGGCTCTAGTTAGGATGGTTGGTTTGATTTTGAGGGACTTGAACTAGTGCCTTGGCCATCCTCTTCAATACAACTCCCGTCGCATGTACCTATTGCTTCACAAAAGACACCCTTTATCCCCAGTCATTAATGCCCATTGGCTCTCCATGGATCCAAAAGATAGATGGATGCGCCGTCTTCACAGTGTCTAGTTGTATCGGCTTTCCTACCAGCTGTAAGTGTTTGCATGGTTTACTATCTATCAGGGGATCCCCTCCAAGGCCAAGCTGGCCAAGACTGGCTCTACAAATGACCTCTACCTTGTGTGTCACTGATCAAAGACTGTGAAGCATATCCTCTGAAACTGCCATTTTGCTAGGCATTGTTGGAGATTCTTTATGGATCAGTGTTCATTGATGCTTCAGAAAAGACTTCATAGGCGTTCTACCTTGTTTAAAGATAGTTGCTCCCAGGTCCGCCCTGTATTTGTTGGGCTTTGGCACTGCTTGAGGGTTCCAACCCTATTTGTCCTTTGGAAAATTAGATGCAAGAATGTTGTTGCTCAAGAGGATAGCTCTTTGTCTGCCTTTTGCTCTATATGGAGGGACGAGGCCCATCATCAACTTCTTGTTAAAGGCGGGTTGTTGATCAAGGACTCTCATTCCTTGGACCCTTAGTCATACTCTAATTTGATTTTTGCTCTCATTGCCATTAGGATGAAGTTATGATTTTCATTGTACATACCCATCTTTGTTCTATATAATTCTCTATAACTAATTTTTTGTATTAATATGACATATCTTTCAAAAAAAGGTGTATGCCCTGAAGCGTTGGTGTTTCATGTTTGGTACTCTATCTGCTGTAACAAAGCATTTTGGACTTGAGATTGGTGTCAGGAGTTTATTGAAAGACAGTTGTGCTTGAAAATCTGATATTTTCACAGTTCAACATCATCAATTTTATTTGGAGTACAGTTGTGCATTCAAATAATACCCACATGTGAGTTTGATTTGCTTGTACAAGGCGTTGGAGGTGTAAAATTGGCGTTGGTTTTTTGGGGGCTGCAAATTAACATTCTTCCATTTATATCCACGCTGCCTTCCTCCTCCCACACAAGATAAGTTTCTTTTAATTTTTGAAACTCATATATTCATTTATGCTTTTAATTTGAAAATAAAAGCATGTAATTTTTTTAAAGGAGGATTTTCCCAAGATTAAGGGAACATTATTTATTGTACAAATCAATCCAAAAGCCAATTTCCTTTTCAAAATAAAACAAATCTTGAAAAAAAAATGTGAAAACTAAACGATTGCAACGTTCAGTATTAATGATGTCTTTGGTTCACATTTACGAGTAATGTGGTCACAATCAGACTACTGCATCTATTGCCTAAAATGGTTGAAACAACAATGTCTTTGGCACCATCCCTATAGATCATCAGGGAGAAATAAGGAAAAAATATATTTTCCCATGCCCTTTGTCACCCACTATTAAACGTAAATCCCAGAAGTATGAATACCGAGTACCTAGGGATGTTACACCCACGTATGAGGTTTTCTTGCGAAGCAGGTGTCATTGATAGAGTGAATTATTTTCATGTACTACCTAGATACCACATGCCATTATGCTCTCACATGCTTTAACGTTTCTTTCACATACCGACGAGCATATAGAAAGGATGAGCTTCTTTCGTGTATTGATGGGTATATAGGAAAGGCAAGTAAATTGAGAGGTTTGGTATATCAATTTGGCGGTATGCAGAAAAGGGAACCTTTTGAAGTGATAAAGAACCAATTTATCTCCCTTCCAAGTAAAACGTTTTCAATAAATTCAATTGTTGGCACAATACTAACCGGTAAGGACACCTGGTTGGATTGGTTGTGACAAGTTGAGAACACTCTCGTCTTCAATGATTTGTGGTTCGCCATTTGTGATAAAAAGACAACCAGTGGAACCAATAACAAAGGCAAAATCACAAATATGGAAGCAAAAGAATTCTAAGGCATTGGCCTTGATGAGAGCCTCAATGGATGGCGACGTTTTTCGTCAATATACAAGGGTGCAACACACCTTGGAAAGCACACTAAAAAACTAAAGGATTTGTATGATTCTCATTCAAAGTTGGAGTTCATATAATTGCAGTTGGAGTTCAATCTTGAGTTGAAAAACGGTAATGATTGAATATAGCATAAGAAATCCATGCCATCAAGCATGATGTTGAAGTTGCTGGTGTCAAAATTGATGTATACATGACTGCTTTCATAAAGTCTCTTATTTCCACATACTCAACCTTTTTAAAGTCTTTACAAGCAAGTAATTACTCCAAATTACTCCAAAAGTCTTTTTAAAATCTTTCAATAAGGCTTCCACTTCCAGTTTCATAAAAGCTCTTCTTCCCACTACTCAACTTATTTAGAATCTATAGGCAAGCAATTTGTTGACAAGATGGCTGAAGGAGAAAAGGATTTTGGAAGAAAGACTAAAACCTCATGCAAAAGTATGTGTTATGCTCATCAAAAGGGCAATTTTTCCAATAAGGCTTCCACTTCCAGTGATAGAAGCAAGGGAAGACATAGAGGGTGAGGAGGTAGAACTGACAAGAATAATGAGCAACATCAAGAGAAGCAAAATGAAAAACAAAACATGTTTTGCAAGTGTTGTGGTCGAAAAGGGAGTGATTAAGCTCGTGAATGCAAAACATAAAGGGACAAAATTGAAGCTTGTCAGAAGCAAACAAATTAAAGAAGAAAGCCTCGAAATTGGGCTCTACTCAGTTCACAAGTGAAGATATGCTTTCCATTTCAGATGAAGTCAATAATGCCTCAAAAAATACAACTTGGTTTGATGTTTGGGTCCTAGACACCAATGCTACGCAACATGACTTTTCGAAAGGACTTTTTTGAGGAGTAGCATGAAGAAAGTTGTGGTCCAGTATACTTTGCAGACAAAACAAGTTTCGACCACAACAAAAAGGGACAATTTGCCTCCAGTCACCAAGTCTCCTAGATTTCATTCTCAAAATGTCTTGTACCTTCTTCAATTGATAAGAAACTTGTTGTCGCTAGCGCTAATCCGACAACAAGGCCACTCCATTCTGTTGGATAATGGAGAAGTAAAAATACACGAAAACGAGATAAAGCAGTTGTCATGAATGGATTTGAGGGCAAGTTGTTAAAACTCGAGGGTAAATCTTCAATCTCAAGGAACTTTGCTCATCTCATAGAAGGGAAGTCACCAAGTCGTTTGTGGCATGCCAACTTTGGCCACACAAACTATGACAACATTCGCACAATGCAAAAGAATGGTGTTGCAGGATTGCCAACTCTACCCAAGAAAATTGAAAATGTGAAGCTTGCATCCTAACTAAACACTCAAGGGAACCATTTCAAACATCATAATGGAAAGCTAATAGAAAGTTGCAGTTAGTTCGCTCTGATCTATGTTCTCTTCCAATTCTTTTTGTTAGTGGTCATAAGTACTTCATGTGTTCATTGATCATTACAACAGGATGACATGGATCTTACTTTCTGAAACAAAAATTAGAAACCTTCAAAACTTTTCAATGGTTTCATACAATGATTGCAAATGAAGTGCAATCACGCATTGGGACACTCACAACTGACAATGGTGCAAATTCACTCTGAAGGTGTTTAATGCCTATCTAATGCAAAATGGGATCAAGCTCATCTAATAATTGCTCGCACTCCTCAACAAAATGGAGTAGTTGAAAGGATAAATAGAACTATGATGAACATGGTTGGTGCAATGTTGTATTTCGAAGGGGTCAATCTACATTTTTGGGTAGAAGCAGCTCAAATGGCAGTGTATCTCCGCAAAAATATCACCATCAGTAGCGCTTCAAATGACGACTTTGTATGAAGTTTGGTGTGGTCATCTTCCTTCAGTGTGACATCTTCGGGTTTTCAAATCCATGTGTTATACATTGATTCCAAAAGAGAAAAGGAATAAATTGGACCGCATGAGTCGCAAATGCATTCTTTTAGGATATTCTGAATCCTTCAAGGCATACAAGTTATATGATGAAAAGAACTAGAAATTTCTCATAGCGAGAGATGTTTTTTTAGAACCACAAAAGACATAGTCGCAAATGCATTCTTTTAGGATATTAAGAATCCTTTAAGGCATACAGGTTATATGATGAAAAGAACTAGAAATTTCTCATAGCAAGAGATGTTTTTTCTAAAACCGCAAAAGACATAGTCAGCATATATTGACAATTCAATCGACTTGAGAAATTTTCCAAATTTAATGTTTACAAGGAGATAGATAAAGTTTTCCCAAACAAAGAGGGGGGACATGTAATTGGGAATCAATTTAATCTATATTATCTCTTGTATTTGAAAATGAAACACCCCCTACGACACAAATTCAAACTTTGAGGATAAGCAAGTGTTTCCAAAGCAGTTGTAAGAAAATGAAGGAGCTTCAGAACAAGAAATTGAGGCACCAATTGTTCCACAAGTGACACAGAAGAAGATGCCTAAATGGCTCACACAAACACTAACAAATGTCAAACTTGGTGAAGTTAAGAAAGCATGCACCAGAAACACATATAAAACAAATCAAAAAATAGATTAAATGCTTCAAAAGATTCAAGAAAAAATGGAAAATTGGACCTTGGAGGGTACACCCAGGTACAAACTAGTATTTGACCATCAAGAAGTCAATATTGATTTTTACTCCGAACCAACCTCCTTCAAAAAAGCGGAAAATTTGGGTCCATTAAGAAAAGTGATAAATGAGACTTGAAAGTTGGTTCATCCTCCAATCAACTATAAAGAAATTAGTTGCAAGTGGGTCTTTTGCAACAAGTACAAAGCGGATGGCTCGCTTGACAAACACAATGCATGGCTTGTCGCAAAGGGATTTGCCTAGAAGGAAGGGTTAGACTAGCAATGAGACCTTTGCACATACAATGAAGTGACCTAGTATTTAGACTTTGTTGGCTTTGGCAGCATGGAACGGATGGAAAGTTCATCAAATGGACGTAAAACTACTTTTCTAAATGATAATCTCACAACAATAGTGTACATGACTCGACCAAAAGGTCTTGCACTTGACAGCCAAGATCACAAAGTGTGCAAATCAGAGAAATTGTTGTATGAGCATGGTATGAAAACTCACAACGCACCTCCTCAATATGAACTTTCAGAATTTTGAATTTGAAGATGCAACTCTTTTTGTCAAAACATTTGTATTTCTAGTTGTATATGTTGATTTGCTCCTCACAAGATATAATGAAAGATACACTACAAAAAACAAGGCAGACTTGATGATAGGCTTTGAAATGAAAAATTTGGGATACCTTCATTATTACTTGGGTGTTGAAGTGACTATAAAATTCAAAGACATCTTCATCGCACAAAAAAAATACATTGATGAAATTCTAAGCAAATTCCAAATGACAAACTGCAAACCACTTAAACCACTTAGCATGCCCATAAACAAAATTTGAAGATGAATCAAATTGTACTTTAGAGTTCGCCGATACAACTAAGTACAAACAACTCATTGGAAGTCTGAGTTATGTAACCACAACTAGACCAGAAATTTTGTTTGTTGTTGGCATTCTTTCTAGATTAATGCAACGGTCTAGAGAAAGTCATTGGATACCAACAAAGGGAGTGTTTGATATTTAAAAGAAACACAAAATTACGGGCTCAAATACTCCAGGGAAGTGGATTTAAAATTGGTTGGACATACAGATTCAAACCATAGAGGTCATGTTGAAGATGGCAAATCAACTTCAGGTTTCCTGGTGAACTTAGGAACAACACTCATCTCTTGGAAGTCAAAGAAGTAGCCAATGCTAGCAATTTCTTCAACAGAAGCATAATATATGGCAGCTGCAGAAGCAAGCAGGGAAATACTATGGCTCAAAAGGATTCTTGTAGATTTATAGGTAAAACAGGTTTCTTCTACACCACTCATAGTTGATAACACTTCAGCAATCCAAATGGCCAAGAATCCGGTATTTCAGGACGGAACCAAGCACATAAACAGCAAATATCATTTAATTCAACATTATGTGAAAGACGACAGTGTAAAATTGCTACAATGTACGATTGCAGAGCAACTAGCAGATATCCTGACAAGTGTTTGGAAGAGAGAAATTTGAAAAGTACTACAACCCCTATGTATTAAGGGGGGATGTAATTGTATTGTACATAATATTATTTAATCCTAGGTGTATATGCTTTTGTGTTGTAGTGGGGTACGAACAATCGTTTTGGAAGATGAACTGAATGTTAGAAGATGTGAACAAAGAAATAATGAAGAGGAATTAGAATATGCACTTAGTAGTTTGTGTGCCTATCATTTTATTGTGCAAGACATGGTTACAAAATGGTTGAGGACGTTACAACCAAACATCAATTAATACATCTAATAGTTCGTTAGGAGTTGCTTAATATATTAAGTATTCTTTAGGATACTAGCCATGGAAAACCCTAGCATTGTGGGCCCTCTCCTACCTCTTCCTACACGAGACCCGGGTTCTCCAATTCACGACAAAGCTTCTCCTATGCGTTTGGCTACAGCAAGTGATTCAAAACCTCGCGGCATGGGGGCAACCATTAGGTCCTTCACAAAAGGGGTAGCAACAACGCCTGTGCACCCCTCACGCAAGGGTCGACCTCTTCCCTGTGCTAAGACCTCTCCCATTGTTCTTCTCAAGGAGGAGGTGATTGCAAACGAAAATTACTTCACGGAAAGGGTCATAAGTCAATTTAACATGTTTTGGCCCGGCCTCCCTACACTCCATTTATGGTTATCAGATTCATGGCGGCCCTTTATCAAAGGTGATATGGATATGTATTCCTATGTTATGGGTTTTTATTGCAGTTTTTGACACTATCCAAGATTTCTTTGTGGCTAGCTTTGGTTTTGGGGCCAACATTTTCTCTTGCTTAAACCCTGGTATCCTTTTTTCAATCCCCTCACCGAATCTTTTAATGTCAAACTTGTTTGGGTTCACTTCTCCAATCTCCCGCTTCAATTTTGAACTGTTTCGTGCTTTAGTGGCTATAGGAAATACTTTGGATCGATTTTTGTTGACTGATTCTACTACTACATTTTTCACTCATATAACTTTTGCCTGCATACTTGTGGATATTGACACATCGAAATATCTTCATGTTGACATTGTTTTGAAAGTTGTAGATTGTCCTTGGTCATAATCCTTGCATTATGAGGGTTTGCCTTTTTGTTCTCGAAGATGCTTTGAAAAAGATCGCATGACTTCGGATTCTTGCAGTCTAAAATGAAAGTCGAGGGTGAGACATCTAGTGGAAGGATGTTCTCCCCTATCATTTTATCGTGGAAAGCCCTCAAATAGTTTCTCAACCTTCCTTGGAGTCTTCTCAAAGTGCTTTGGAGCCACCCTTGGTTGCTCCTCTAGAATTTGGGCAAGAAGCTCCCTCTTCAGAGGGGTTTCTCTCACCGAGTCAGAAGGAGTTTGCGAAGTCAAATGGAGGATCTCTACAGGCTTCCTCTGAGCAGACCTTATGCACCCAATTGGAGTTTGAGCAGTGATTCTTCTTCGGGTCAAAATGTTTTTATCTGTCCAAATTGAAAGCAATTTCAAGTTGTTAAGGTGGCTGAAGTTTCATTTCTAGGTGCTCCAGGTCCTAATGATAGGTGTGACGTGGGGTCTTGGACAGTAGTGCAAAAGAGGAAGAAAAGTTCTTCAACTTCAAAACCTCATGCATGATTCTTCGGACCCAAAAAGGAGCTAGAATGGAGATTGATCAGGCGACTATGTGTTTTGGAGGGCCTAAATCTGCTAAAGAACACTTTGTTTTTATTCTTATTGTGTAGTCTGATCGTGGTTTTGTATGGTTTTTTTGAAGGACGTGTCTGTTGATTTTTGGTTGTGTTTGCTATTGTTTAGCAGCTTGATCTCGGATTGGGTTGGTAAAGCCCAGTTGTATTTGTGGTTCGGTTTTTGGAACTTACTGCCATATCTCTTGCTTAACCTTGTATAAGGGTTGGGGCACTTTCAAAATCCCTCTTTTACACATAATCAAAATATAACATATACATATATTAAGAATATATTTGTAATGTCCCCTTTTCCAATCGAAGACCTTTGCCCTATTTTGTCAACCCGACGGCCAAAGGAAAAATATAAGGGTGACTTAAGTTTTATTAAATTTATTATATTGTGCCAAAGTTAAAATATAACATTATAAAAGCACATATAATAAATTAATAAACTTAACATTAAAATAAACTTAGGAAAGTGCATTAAAAATAAAAGCACTAATTTAAATGTACTTCCCAAGGAAAAAAATGCGACTAGCTCTAGAAATAAAAAAACTAAAAAGAAATACATCCCACTTGCCTAGGAAAATGTGACTTGGCTATCTGAATGCTTTTTTCTCTTTAAAAGAGAAAGTCGACTTGCCTAGGCATCATTCCATATTATTATGATATTTTCTTTCCGGCATTGGAGCTCAGAGCTTTTTGCAGAAAAATCATGGACGAAAACCATCTGGATTTCCCCTCTTGTGGACGAAAACCCCAGGAGAAGTGAGAGAAATTTCTAATAAGGAGATTCCATTGTTATTCACAAGTTTTTATTATTCCAGCAGTGTTTGTAGAAGAAATAAAATTGCAGCAGCAGATTCCAGATTTCTTCTAGTAATGGTTGACTCACTTTGTGAAGATTCTATGCTATTCCAAAGGTATTTACATTCAGCTTTGTATTGCCATTTTTCCAACTGCTAATATAGAGCAAATCAACTCAGTTTTAATTAATTTCCAGAAGGGTTTTGGCAGTATTTTCCAGTCTTTCCATATGTAGATTTCTGGTTATTTTACAGTCAATATTTATCATTAAGAATCTGATTTTTAATCATGGCTGAGAGAGAAATGAAATTATTTATGAAATATTTGTGAAGGGTTATCCAATAAAACCCTAGTCGCATTTCCTTTTTAGCTATCCAGTTCTGCAGGTATTGTTTTTATTAAATTGTGTGAAGTGTGTGGATGGTATTCTATCATTATCTCCTGCAATTGTAAGCAAGGATCCAAGCCAAAGAGTTATATTAAAACAAAAGGACAACAGGGTTGGGATCTTTCAAAGAACATGGAAAAATAGTTAGCTAAAAGATTACAACCCAATGTTGATCAGTCATTACTAGAATTAGAAGTATCCATCATACAATCAATTGGAAGAATATATCCAAGATATAATCAAATAATGTCATTGGGAGACTGGTTTGTGCCAAGGGGATACGGCGATGCTATCCTTGGGGTTTGGATATTACTTGTCCTAGCACATAAATTTGTTGAATCAATGTGGAGTTGATAGCAAGGTAAGTCGAATAAGAATATCTTGACCTTGTGTGGGGGCTGTAGCAAGTTGTCCACTTTAGTGGTTGATGATTGACTCATTAACCGGAGAATTGGTTGATCTTGTAGTTGGTTGACAATGTCTTTGTACCAATCTCTAGAAGTATGGAAATCTACCATCGTTAGAGAACGTTGCTTTACATAGAGTGTACCAATGGCATCAAGTGGAGCCTACTTAAGTCCATGAAGGAAGTCAATCAAATCTGCATAGGTCTAAATGGTCACCCTGAGGAAGCTTGGTGTATAGGAGTTCTTCATCTAACTCTCAAGGACTAGGGCCAAACATCTCGTTAGATGCCCTCCAACCAAAGAGCTACTATGATAGAGTTACAACTTAAGTGAACATCTTTGCAAGAGGCAGTAACAACCATCTCCGTCAATATCTCATAGTAAGCATCCCTACAGTCGGTAGGGGAAACTGAACCGTCTCCTCCTATAGCTCAATATCATGTTGTGACCATTATGTGCAAATCCTATCCTCATGTAGGATATGATAGATGATCTCAGGCGTCTAATGCTGGTGGGATTGCACCCTTCAATTGGACTAGCGGATTGTCTAATGTCATGAGCACTAGTGATGGTGTAGGTCACCGTAGTTGAACAATTCTACGCATCCTAAATAGTGAAGTGTCCCTCAACATAAAAGACCGCCCTGGGGTTGAACAGCTGAGATGAGGAAAAGTCCATGTATTCGGAATGGAACTATTGTAGATATCATCTCTAGCTGCATGATGTAAAGTGGCTATCTCTTCCACAGGAAGTAGCATTTAAAAGGAGCATTCTAAAGAGGCCTACAGAAAGGGAGGAAGATAAGTCAATAGAAATCCTCTAGCACAACCTGCAATAGTGTAGTCTACCTCTGAAAACTAACGTGTACTTTCTTACTTGAATGTAACTTGCAGAAGTGTGAAACGATCTCTATGGGATTGGCCACACTTGCCAAATGCCTAGGGAAATCACCTTTTGCATGTCTCAGATGCTGAATCACCAAGATAATTCTAAGCACAGAGAATTTGTGAAGTAATCCTAAAAAAGGGATTCTCTGTCCGAAGAGGCTCTAAGCAAACAAACTCAGAGATGCACAATGCAATCTTGTGGAACATATGCCTAACATTCCTTAATAATAGGAACGAATCATTAGGTGTGTGATCACATATGTTTTTCATATTTATATCCCCTGTTACTACTAGAGATTATCTCCATACATGACTTACTCAATAGCTAAGATTGAGTGAACAATATTGTAGGATTGTAATAGAGATGATACATACGGATTGTATTAGCTCCTAGTTGACACAAAACATGTTTGGACTCCTAGCGCTATAAGTCAATCCTCTAGTCTATATATATGTAATCAACTATTATTAAATCGAGCATGATGTCGTAAGTACATTGTGCTATAGATATACGGAAATGACCTCAAACAGATTAGTACAACCGCGTACTGATGTATCAGTTAATAGTAACAACTAATACAATCGCCTGACAATCTCTCTATTACACTCCTAAATGGATCCTCAGCTCGATACCCAGGACATTGAGTCAGTCACGTGTCACACATAATCGGTGATTCTATTTTCACTAACATGCACAACACAACATAAACTGAAAAACAGTAGAAGTTGAGGACTTGGTCCTCGTTTTCTTGGTATTTGAGGAAAATCTAGATGATGGATTCTTGATATCTAGATTGTAGTGAGGCCATGTACATATGAACTTTTGTTGGCTCGGTTGAGCGTGTTCCCATGGATTGGTTGAACTATTCCTGGCCATACAGATGATACAGTATGATGTATTCCCATGGATTGGTTGATGGGTAAACAATCTAATGAGTCGATGTGTTCCTGTTTATGTAAAGTGCGTGTCAATTAATACTATATTGCTGTCAGAAATTCTTGAGTGGTATTTCTATTTCCCTACGATTTGCACTAGGGGGGAATGTTGGCGAATATAATGTGCAGTACTCACAACCCATAGGGATGAGTACCCATGATAATGCATTAGAGCATTATTTGTGTATGTGACTCAATAGATAGCATGCTTTTGCCCAAAATCTTGTTCATCTACAGTACTGCCACATTTTCCTTATTGTACGTGGATTGTATTAGTTTTATTAGGAAAGATCAGTACTGTCGCTTCCTAACAATCCTTATTAACATGTCCAAGTCGTCTATGATAGTATATGTAACACTTCTACTGTTAAATAATTAAGTAGATGATCCTTCAAGTTCAAGCTATGATGTTTCGACTTAGCTCATTCCATTAAGCAACAAAAACACTCTCCATATGTGCCCCATTAAGCCTCACCCAACCCAAGTGCCCAAAGCTTTTCTTTGTTCCTTTTGTAACAAATAGCAACCAACTTGATCAAAAAGTGAAAGTCCAATAGTTTCATCCATGGAAATTGAGGGCTATCTTGAAGTGGCTCATACAAGAAGGCAAGCTGTTGCTTCTCCAACACAAACCAGACCATCTATTATCTGATTCCTTTTTGTCTATATGGATGTAATCTGCTATTATATCTGATTCCTCTTGTCTATATATGTAATCTCCATTATATCTGATTCCTCTTGTCTATATAGGATTCCTCTTATCTAGATATATGTAGTCTCTTTTATGAAATAATCAAACGAAGTACATTGTGTTGTAATTTGCTATTAACTCAGACCAAATACAACACTCTCCATATGTGCCCAATCAACCTCACCCACCTCAGGACCCCAAATTTCTAATCCATGCATTGCAATGGGCTTGACAAGGGGGTCAATGAGCTTCATCTTGGAAATAATATGTTGAAAATGCACTTGGAATCATTGCTTCTCCAGAATAGATAATGAAACATATCTCATACATAAACATGACCGAGAAGGTGACTTTTAACTAAAAGACGGTTCAATATATTTGACACCCAAGTGTAGGATGATATTATCTCAATAGGATCCCCTCTAATGGAGAAATGCAACTGAAACATAACATCCACAACCTTATTCTTGCTAGGGGTAACTGCCAGTTAATGAAAGTTACAAATTATATTGTAAATTTTTGGCTTTATGCACATAAATAAATGCAACACAGAAAAAAGAAAATATAGTTTTGTATTTTGATTGTTATATAGAAATCAAGGCAAGCAATCTGGAGTTTCTTTTGGTTTTAACAAAAAAGATGTTGAAGAATTTAACCTTGAATTGGGCAGATACCCTCACATTTTGAACCGATTGTGGTTAATCATGGACTATAGCACACTAGCCGCAATGGCGTTCTAGACCTCTTGTATTAAATCATCGAATACTAACACCTTTGACAACAACAAGGCCTCCTCACGAAGTTAGTCAGAATCCGCAAAATTTGCAATTGTGTAATGTCCCCTTTTCAAAATTAATAACTTCTAAATACCTAAAGCCTATTTTTATTATTTTCCGTACGCTAAAGCGAAATTAAAGGAGGAAATAAATTAATATAAGTGGTCCAAGAATATTTTTATATTTTAATTGGAGAAAGGACACTTAAAGTATATTTTAATCCAAAAAGCAGAAATAGAATTAAATAATAATAGAATGATGTGCTGCTATTATTAGGCGCCAAAGTTGGATAATAATTAAATAAAGAAGTCTCTAATGGGGGTGCCAAGGATAGAGTGGGCTGCATGAGAAAACAGATCCTATTTTTAGGATAAAGTGAAGATAGAGCTTTTTCATATTGCATATTCCTAATATTGGAATGGGGCACCAACTTGAAGAGAATAAAATATTATTTTATTTGTTTATGGGGCATGCATGTATTTCCAAAAGGGGGCACCCACTTTGGAGAAGGGTTGGAGGTTACAAAGGCAGATTTGGGGTTTATTGTGCATTCATCTTGGAAATTCGTCAATTATTTTCTGTCTGCAAGTAGCTTCTGCTTCTGCATCCGTAACAGAGGACGAAAAACCTCCATTAAACACAGATTTGAGGATGAAAACCCTCACATCCAAGCTTGGCAATTCCATTCAGGGGTTGCAATGACAATTCAAGGTGCAAGTGTTTTGTCAGTTCAGCTCCAAACAATTGTATTAAGACATTGGTATTTTTATTGTACCTAGTTCGTATTCAATAAATAAAAGACTGATTTTTACGCATTTTGTCAAACTCAAACTCGAACTCGAACCTTGTGACTTAGATTGAACTTGCCACTAATGCCCCACCCACAACCATACTCAATTGGATGGGCTGGCTTGGATTCTAAGAAACACATTACTCAACATTGTCACCCTGTTTATAGGTACCCCCAACATTAATTCATCCAACTTAGATTTGGAGGAAGCAAAATGTTTATTCCATTCTCAAATGTGGGTCAATGGACAACCAATATGCTTTGTCGTTGACAATGGAAGTCGTCCTAAGATTGAACTAGCTGCTAATGACTCACCCATAACCATACTCAATTGGATGGTTTAGCTTGGGTTCTAAGAAAGCATTACTCAACAATGTCACCTAGTGTACAAAATTTAGACTTTTCAAGAAGCAGTCGATTGTAGTGTTGCACCATTAGAGGTATGTGATGTTTTGTTTGGATAACTATGTCTTTACCATCGGAATGCAACCTATGAAGTAAATCCTATAAATGTTGTAATAGATGTTGGTGATATAAGATATCACTTACCAGAAGTAGAGACTAAGCTCTCACTCATTAGCGCCAAGCAATGCAAGAAGCTAGTCAACTCTAACAAGAAGTTTGTACTACTAATGCTCAAATATGAACAAAAGAGCATCCTTGCAACACAGAGTCACAACACAGTTCCTTTAGCAAACATGCACAAATTGCACACCATGCTAGACAAATACAAGGATACATTTTAGTCACCTAAGGAAGTGCCTATGCACTAAGCAGTAAAGCATACTATGATTTGATCTCGTGACTACCTCTTCCCAATGCATCTTTATACCACATAACATTTTTGGAGAATGAATTAGATCAAGCAGCAGGTCCATGAACTTGTGAATAAAGGACACATCAGGCTTAGCTCATTGCCTTATGGCAGCCAATTGTGCTAGCACCAAATAATGAAACATAGAGGTTGTGCATTGATACAAAACTGGCAACAAGATCACATTAAAGAACTGCTATCCTCTTTCAAGGATTGAGGACCTTTTGGACCAGCTCCGCGGTGCTAACTTCTTCACTAGAATCGATCTTAAGTCTAGGTAACATTATATTCTTGTTGAACCCACAAAAATCTGGAAGACAACCTTTAAAGCCAAGGAAGGTTTGTTTGAATAGTTGGTTATGCCCTTCGGCTTGACTAATGCACTGCACCTGCGATATTCATGCAAATGATAAATGACGTCCTCCAATCATTCACATATTCATTTGTTGTAGTCTACCTTGATGACATCCTAATCTTCAAAAAAGCATAGGATAAACACTTGTGCCATATTCAACAAGTGCTAACATAGAGAAATGTTCATTTGCGATGCGGGAGCTATAGTATCTAGGATATATAATAGATGCACAAGGAGTTCGTGTGGATCTGACCGAAATCCGCATCATCCAAGAATGGCCTACACCAAATAATCTTACATAGCTTTGCAGCTTCTTGGAATTGGCAAATTTCTATAGGAGGTTTGTACCGATTTTTCTCACATCACTTGGGCTTTGAATTAGATTACCAAAGGTGGCACCAAAGCAATCTTCATCTAGTGACTTGAAATACAAAAAAAATGATGTTTTATGTGTATTCATACTAAACCATATGTCAGCTCCATCATACTACTGAGATTCCAAGAAATCAGACAATTAAGGAGCTGAATCCTATACAAAAGCCGTTATGCATCATGCCGGCCAAGTATGTGGAAAACATGTTATCACAATCATCCTCTTTATGACCTGGCTCAATAGTGTCTTACAAATAATTATTGAATTTGAATTTTCAGGGTAAAAGTGTGCTCCTTAATCATATAAGGGGAGGAAAATTGCCTCAATCACCATTATTATACAAATAAGCATAACCTACAATGGCAGAATGGGGTGATGGTGGAGCGTAATAGTGTGAGATGTCAATAAAAATGGTTGGCCTTAAATTTGACATCCATTTGAGCATTGTACAGGAGATTTTTTCTTGCTTGGAGAAGGCAATTTAAAAATCGTGGCATCTTGGGCATACAGTGGAGTTTGGACTCTAGAGCCCCTTTTTTGTTACAAAAATAATTTTTCCAGCCGGACACAATGGCGCAGCTAGATGTAGGCCACCTATCCCCAGTCAGCACAAAATTTGTGGAGAATTTAATGGGGTCATTAATTAGTGTGTTTTTCAAAATTCAAGATAGGCACCTCAAAATTGATATCTCTTGCTGTTTTTCAGATAAATATATTTAAGATATCTGTACTGGTCTATAAGTAGGTCTCAACAGTCTGTCTTCATTCTCATGAAAACTGGATTTTAGGAATTTTTTTTTATACTACTATTGAAATATGATAACGAAGAGGATAACAATGATAAGATATAAATATATGATAATGACAAAATATATTGACATGGTGTACATGGAAAGATCATCAAGTCTAAATATGAGTTAGCCCGCAAAATTAACAAACACTGAAGAAAATGGGCAATCCATGTCTGTAACTTATAAGCACAGGTATTATATTGTTGCATTTTCTTCATTGTTTTACACTTAAAAGCCCCTGAATTGGCAATTATTTTTTATTCTAAAGCATTTTGTTCAAGAATCCTACCAAGTTTTTCTAGAGCAAAAAAATTCCACCTGAAGAAAAATAAAACTATTTCTTCTCTATGTCTCCAAACAGCTTCAAAATCCAGGCTTCACGTATTGTCCCTTCACTTCGTCATAATGCTTGAGTTTCTTCCCCAGAAATGTTGGACATCATCTACAGATGCCTGTGTGCCTTGAAGGAGCCCTTTCCTTGTGATTACTAATGTATAACCAACGTACATTAGTGAAAGGTTGGAGAATAAATGACTATTAAAGAAAAACAGGCATCAAAGGAAGGTTTAAGTATTAAAATTACTCGACGTAGTATTAAAAAATGCAACAAAAATAAAACAAGTAAATTATAAGATCTCTCTCAATAATCCACGGAATAAGACTTCTTAACAGTAGCCTGACGATGTTTTCCATTTTCTACTCCGAATTGTAGTTACTGTTGCTAAAAAAAAATCTCACAGAAATCAAACAAGTAAACTAAAAGATCTCTCTCAGTAATCCAATGGCACAAGACTTTTTAACAGTAGTCTGAAGTTGTTTTCCATTTTCCATTGCGATTTTTGTAGTTACTGTGGCTACAAATATCCCACAGAAATAAAACACGTAAATTATAAGATCTCTCTCAATAATCCATGGCACAATACTTTTTAACTATAGTACGAAGTTGTTTCCCATTTTTCACTCCGATTTGTAGTTACTGTGTCTATTTTGAAAATTCTAGTACCTTTTACAGTAAAAATGTTCGTTGATTCTTTTCACAATGCCAAGCTATTGTTTTCTCTTTTCTTTGGAAGCACACAAACATTCGTCTATAAATTAGGGTTTTTACTCAGGATTTGAATTTGACAACCAAAATCAAACTGTTTTCTGGATGCTTACTTGATTATATATAGTAGTGGAAATGACTACTGGTTCGCGATGTTTCTTACAAGCCACTCTTAAAATGTTTAATGATGAGAAGTGTCGTTGACAGATTCATGCATGACATTGATCAATGGTGCCTAATGTATTTTCTTTAAGTTGAAGTAAATTCCATGTCTATGCCATTTATTTTGTTGCATAGTCTATGTCGCAATGTCTTAATTGTGCTATGATAATTCCGTGACTGCTGTCAAAACAAAATTGACCTCAATCGACTACAGTGAGCTGTTGTAACTTTACAGTTCAGCTAATTTTGTTTCAGATTGAACAACCTCAAGGAGGCCATTGAATATCAGTACGACCCATATGTGATCCTTACCCTAAATCTGTTTGGATTATGGATCATAATGCTTTCGCTAATTGGCTCTCCTAATAGTAATTCCTCCCTAGCAGACCCGGAGTCTTTCTATAGCAGTACAAGTGCCTCCCGTCAAGCAAAGCAAATGATTGAAACAAGTCGAAATTCTCTTTGTGCCTTGATTCTGGCCCCTTAAACTGTAGAAGGAAAAGACAAGGGTGCTTCGGATTCTTCCTTAGCCAGACTCTAAAAAATGCGCATCAAAATTGAACCCTTCTCCTACAAGAGCGATTCAAAAGTTTTAGTTTACCCCAAAAATAAATAAAGGAATACAAGGGACAATTCGTTTTGTAGCTTATAAACGTTGTAAATTCTCGATAAAAGTATATATATTTTACCCACAAATCAGTGTAACGAAGCCAGGTCCGGGGCACCCCAGCAGGAGTGGTAAAGTTGGTATGGCGCACCTATCTTGGTCATACAATGGTTAGGTGACGGTTTGGTTTGTCCAATATGGGTCCTGCTCAGGAAAACCCCACATCAATAGTGGGTAATTTTTATATAATAATAATAAATTACATAAAAGAATAGTTTTTGTTTATCAATTTTTTTTATTTATGTTTTGATGAAAGAGATCTTATATTAATTTAACAAGTAAAATGATATAAGATAATTCACAAAAAAATCGGGTGGTATGGAAGCACGCCTCAAAGTCACTGAACAAATGAGGCAAAAAAGCTTACGATTGAGGGGGAGTAAAAAGCATCAGCACATCAAAATCAAAGAAGATTAAGTTGTCGCTGCAAATTGTTGACTTATAGGGGGCGGATCTTAATCATGTCAACCAGATCCAGGTAGGTCTTTGTCAGAGTCCAACACATCCCAGCCCAATACATGATGGCTTTCTTCTTCAGTATCTTCAACAGGAGCCCAAGAGGGCGAGATGGCAAGCGCCAGCCTTGGAAACTTGTCTGGTGGTGGAGGAAGGCTCCACTCGTCATGAGTGCGAGGCTCGAGTGCAGGTGGTGAGCCCCAAACTTGTTGACTAGGAGGTGAGGGGATATCCCAACCCCATTGGTGAGCTGAAGGCAGGGAGAGAAGCTCCTCCAAGGAGGTTGGCTACATGGGGAGCAACGAGCATGGCTAAATGAGCAACGTTGGAAGCAGTTTCGGTGGCCACCACCTCGTTGTCGGTCGTTGGCATTGTCACGTGACGTGGAGTGGCGAGAGGGGGACGATGGCACGCGCACAACATTGCAGGGGGTGTCGCCCCAGTGGCGTAGGAGCATTTGAAGATGCTCCACCTCCAACGCCACCTTATTGGCTTGAACTTGAATCTACAACAAGATATTGGCAACAACCAAAGACTAGTTATAAATAAAGAAGTGATGATCGACATTAGCATTAGAAAACAAACAAGCATTCCTTTCTTTCCATAAGCAGAACAAAATTTCCCCTTTAAAGCATGTCAAATTCGAGTAAACTTATGCAGCATTTGGGGATTATCTCCTAGTAAAACATGATGTCAAGTGAAGCATTCGGGGCATAAAGGTTGAAAGAAGGAATGAATCTAACCCCAGGCACCTTGGGATTTATGACAGTACCAAAAGAGTTGTAGGAGAGTTTCCAGATGCCCACAAAAGGGGCATTTGGGCGTAACCACTCCTAATTTAACTAGACGTGTTCCAAGCGGGAGGCCTTGATAAAGCACACACCAAAGGAATATGCAATTTTGGGTCCCACACAGGCAACCCAAATTGTAAGAAATCTCTTTTGTCAAATAGATTGTGAGGACCGAATTCCCCACCGAGTGTTAAGCTTATCCACCATGGGCAGATGTGGTGAAAGCCACGCATAGCCTTGGCTAGCTGAGTAATTTCAGAAGGGGGTGTCCACGTACCACTTCCAGTTTATCCACCATGGACAAGCCTGGAGAACAACAATCTTATAACTTATGTAATCTGGCACGAAGGAAATGATATCTTCAATGAGGGGTATGTCTGTCAAGGATAATTTGAACTTTGCCTTGAGCACTTGCCGTGGCAATCAGGATCGAGTTTGCTTGCACAAAATATCTTGGATAGTGCGGATTTTGCGTTTGAAAAAGCAGAGAGCAAAAATCTAGGGCACCTCTGCCAAACAACGATCTTGGTATTGGAACAGGAGGGAACACCACATAAAGTGGAGATTGAAGGAAAGCCTGTCACAAAAGCCATTTCCATTCCACATAAGCTAAGGTTATATTTGTTCCCAAGCTTTCCAAATGCTTTTATAACGAAGGTGCCCACCACTTTAACTTGGACAGGGGTAATGAGAAGGTTGGTGAAGCCAATACCTTTCCATGTAGAGCAGTCGTAAGGGGTGCCTTTTATTATACCATGTTGCAGTAACACCTTCCAAGCTTCCTCACTGTCAGTGACCTGAATGATCCATTTAGGGAAAAGCTCTTGCCTCTGCCGTAATATGTTAATAAGGCCTAATCCACTAGAGTCCTTATGTAGACAGCAAGATTCCCAAGAAACTCTGTGAAACCCTTTGTCAAAGGTGGGATTGGCCCAAAATAAGTCTTTAAGTAGCTTTTCAAGCTTGTGCACTTACTTCTTAGAGGGGGCCCAATCAAAATGTGTTTGGCTTCCAGAACATTAGAGAAAATCAAGAATTTTCCTACCAAAGAAAGCGGCTTGGTGATCCAGTACTCCAATTTTTGGGCCATGCATTGAACAACATACTTCCATAATTGAGCGGGAGAAGCTTAGAAGGTGAAAGGAATGCTTAGAAATTTAAACATTTATCCGTGATCGAGTCGCTTCCAATGATAGGATGTCAACCAAGCAGGCACGAGAAGAAATGGTTGTCTGTAGCATTACTTTTTATGTCATTGAATAGAAGAGCTAGAGGCCAAACAAAAAAATTTAAGCACTGCATGACATGAGTAATCTTGTGCTCCTCTTCAATGAGAGTGAGAAAGGAGTCATGAGCGAAGTGCTCATTGAGCAGTTGAGCACCATTCAATTCGGTCATAAGCCTTTTCAAAGTCAATTTTAATGAAGAGAGCTTATTGATTAGACTTGCAAGCCCACTTCATGCCTTCCCAAATAGCAATGATGTTGTCGAGGATATAAAGCCCTTTGATGAATCCAGTTTGCTCTGGTATAATTATGGCTGGAAGGAGATGTCTAATCCAAATGACAAGGGCTTTGGATAAGATCTTGTATGAAACATTTAGCAGAGTAATGGGACGTAAATTACTGATTAACTTAGGATCACTTGGTTTAGGGATAAACTCGATATTCCCTTTGTTGATATGGGGGCCAAGTGTTTGGGCCTAGAATCCTTCCATTTAAACCTGGTAAAGGTCCGATCCAATAGTATCCTAGAGGGCCTTGTAGAATTCATAAGGAAATTCGTCAAGCATCTGGGTGCCTTGTCATTATCCATTTTCATGGTCATTTCCTGCAAATCCTCAATGAAGATCAGACAATCACAGGAAATTCTTTGTACCAGAGAGACTCTACATGGCACAACATCCAAGCATTGTTCCAAGGTGACTCTGCACTCAAGCGAGGGGGTTTGGGCTTGGAAAACTTGTCTGTAATGATTAACAAACACCTAAAGCATGAGTTAGGGATCAATGGGCCACATTCTGCCATCAGAAATGGCCTTGATTTGCTAAGAGGAATGTTTGGCTTTGACCATTTGAAAGAATTCATTTGAAACTCAATCCCCAACATTGAGCCAAGGAATTCAGACACAAATTTGTGCACCCCGAGCATTGTAATTATCGATGATTTGAATTTTTTTTTCTTATCTCGGTAACCTGCAACTGTAAGGACTCAGAGAAAGGGTTTCCCTCAAGTGTCACCACTGCTCAGCTGAGCGCAGAGGAGGTGGCGGAACAGGAGTGGCCCTTGTTACTAGCCAGTTGTATCCTATAAATTATGAGGAACCTGATTGTCCTAGTCATCACATCAGACCACCATTAGGTCCAGCTAGACAACAGAGGAGGATGTTGACTATGCATGTGACGTGGTTTGGGCACCAAGTTCCACACCTGCTTGATATGATTGAGCGTGGGCCCATGCTCCATCAAGGATGTGTTGAGGAAGAATTGAGACTTATGACAAAAAGGGCACCTGGATTACTAGGCGATGTGAAATTTGATGGGAAAGTGGTCAGATATAACGAAATATGTCATCACTTCCACACGTAGAGAATATATGTTATCAAAATAAAATAAAAATGAGTGGACAATATAGCCCTATCAAGTCATTTAAGAACTTGATCCAATCCAGCTCGAAGATTGGACCAAGTGAACCAAGCCTCAGAGCTAGTTTGACATAAAGCGTTTGGGTCATTAAATCCATATTCATTACGCATAGAGAACCAAAAGCCTCTCTTTCACCAGTTTTCCATCGCATGAGAAGGTGCCCGCATTTATCCATGGGAAACTCAACCATATTGAAGTCACCACAGATGACCCAATATGCATCAAGGATCTCATTAGCTATCCAACACCATAAACCCACTCTTTCTACCGCATCATTCGAAGCATAAAATGTTGATGACCCCGAATGGGCGGCTTTCAATATTAAAGAGGGCCCAAATGGCCCAGTTAGTGGGTTTGTGCCATGATCCACAAAGAAGGGCCGCCATTTTGGGACAATTAAATAAATTAAACCCCCACGCCCCACATCATGTTTACTAGTAATTGCAAGACTATTAGGCCAACCATTTTTACAAACTAAAGAGAGTTGAAAACCTATCACCTTTACTTCTTATAAACACAAAATATTTAAGTTCGCAAATTTTTATCGAACATCTCTAATGGCATACTTGTGATTGGAATCATTAAGAGCCCTTGCATTCCATGAGATATAATTCACAAGAGACATGAGTCAAGGGCCATACCATTAGAATCCAGGTCGTCCGAGGTATAAAACTGGTTTTGCAAGAATTGTGCATTGTCATGCTTTAAGAAATCCTGCAATTCCACTTTCCTTCTTCTAGAAAATTCAACAATGTACTTCTCTTCCGTCGACTCCACACTTTACATAGGTTTATGATCACAGCTTGACATGGGGTGTCTTTTAGGGCTTCGAGCCCATTCGCAAGGGGCCTGTGAGATGGATATCAAGAGTGACTAGGATGCATGAAGTGTCGATGGAAACCGAAATGAGGTTGAAGATTCCATGAGGATGTTATTCATTTTTGGCATGCTAGAGAATTTAGGAAACATTGTTGGGGTTCCTGCATAAGCAAGCTCTGGGGTATGTCGAGAGACTGAAGTATGTTCCTTAACAGTTGGCTCTTTGGGACCACTGTTAGGCATCGTTTTGGCCTGAGTAGCCTTGTGCTTGTTTTTTATGCCCCCACAATTTACCACCCTTCCTCTTGTTGGGGCCTAGAGGTCTTTATAACTGCTTTGGTGGTGGGCCGATTGCGCGACACATACAATGAGTAGTCTTTGATCTTGCGATCGGTGTCCTAACAACAAAAGCAAGTATTAGGAAAGTTGATATGTAAAATTCGTTGTGAGTAATGAGTGTCGCCCATTTGAATGACAACAAATTCTTTTAACTCCATTTAGAGGTCAACCTTGATACATACCCGTTTCTTGGGTCAAGAACTGTATAAACGTGTGACTCCATGCATACAACTCACCTAATGGAAGAGGCGATTTGATGTAAGAAGTGAACACAATGGAGTGAAAAGCCAAAAAATTCAACCCAGGCAGGAACTATGAGGGTTGTGAATTCAGAGACGAAAAAATACTGCGTCTAAGGGGAGAGAACCAACGAAGATTTTTGAACATGCCAGGTCGTCAAATGCTTTAAAATTGTTGGAGCATGTGAAGGGTTAGAAAACCAAAAAATAAAGAACCCTTTGGTCATGTTTTGAACGCTCTCAATCCTGATGTCATGATCATCCCAGACCGAGTTAACCCAAGATTTGAGCGTGCTTTAAGAGGGGATTCGACTCACAAAGTAGCCGATAAGACAAAAATGTTCAAGCCATTGACATGCAACATTGAATTCAGAAGCAGGCAATACAACATCGGGGGGAGAAATATTACCTCATGGAACATTTTGGGGACAAACTTCTGGGGACGTTTATGTGACAACGCCATTATTCGTAGCTCCACCAACTCCAACCTCAACATCAATAGTCGGGATTGAAGTGGAGGGGGGCATTATATAGGTGAGCCTAGAGGGTGGAAAACCCTAGAACCTAACAAGAAGTGTATTATCCTGCAAAGCCCAAGGTGGTTGCGAAATGACATGTAAGAAAAAGTAGAAAACCTAACATAACACTTTCCTCTTAGAATAGATAGATATTATGCACCTCGTTTATCATTTTTTTGAATATATATTTATTATATTTTTATCAGAGGTAAATAGAGGGTTTTGAAAGGGACCTGTCCCTTTTACAAAAAAAACTAAAGATATTTAATAAATTCCATCAAAAGATAACAAAATAAAAGAGAAGTAGTGAAACACATGCATAACAACTCTAGCCAACCCTTTGACAAAGGTCAAACAAACAGTTAGTATGAATCAAACTAAAACAAGTTGGTCGTGTAATTCCTGAGACAATGAGTCGAGCTAAAATGATCGACATAAACAATGACTAACAATAGGTCACTTGAGTCATCTCACACTAGATTTGGACTTCAATTTCCATAATTCAGGTACACTTACCACAAGTTACAAATATATCAGCACTAACCAACCCAAAATCCCCAATGTCTAGGGTTAAAATACAACCATCATTTATCTTAAGAGTCAAGCTCTAATAAGATGAAGACGTAAATGCCTTGAGCTATATAAAATAAGAGTCGGGTAGGAAAACACCATTCTAGGACCCACAAACCCGAGCTTCTTAACCCATCACAAGAAAAATTTCAAGGCCCAATTATTCTCGCCCCAAATGAGGTTCTTCCCTACTCAAGAAATAAGAGGCCAAAGATTGGTCGATATCAAATGGCTTGATGATGATATAGATAATGTGTACGTGAGCTTCCCATAATACAACTAAAATAATGACTAGTCACTAGAGCCCACGCTGTCGCAAACTTCACTGATGAAATAGGAGAATGGAAGACCCACTTACCAACACCCAAGATGGGAACATTACACCATTGATTTTAGGAACCAATGCATACACTATCCCCCACAAAATGATCCAGCTTGAATGCCACGAGACCACAACCCGAAACAAAGATTTGAAATACGGACCCACTGGGGAGAGAACCACGAGAAATGCATTCATAGGCCCACAACTGATTACAATAGAACTGATGGGACCCTTCACATGGAAACAAAGTGTTAGTTAGAAGAGAAACTTCCATAAAACATGTTAAAATGCTCAAATACTTAATAACTTAAATGCTTACAAATACCAAATTTCTTCATCAACCTGTCACAAGGGCTATAATCAACTTTAACTTGCTTAGAATCACCCAACAAACTTGATTAAATCTTTAAAAAGAATCAACATGTCATCTCAACTTTATCACCTTTTAGCCTCTACTTAAGAGATCTTATAGCCGTATATAAATGTAAACCTTACAGCTCATAATGCATAAGAAGGTTTCAAACCAATCTAAACACATTTCTAGACATCCATTTGACCCTTACAACTTAAATCCAAGTTTCAATCCCTAAGGGTTAGTATAACTCCTTCAAACTACAATTTTCCTTCTCAATCAAGTCTCTTTTTCCTTGTAGCATTGTCCTTAGGAAAATCCTCTTGTCCAAGACAATTGTTAAATCTTGCAGAGAATGTACAAGTATATTCTAGTACCATTTATCCTCTTCTCACTCTCCACCAAGTTTATAGCTTCTCTCTTCTTGTAGCTCTCCCAACTCAACATAACACTTTTTGTATTTAGGTCTCTTAGTCTCAAATTTAGGTTCTTGACTGAGTTTTTATGCTTTTTGGTTAATTACACTTGTTTCTTTATTTCTAAACCTACCTTATTACCTTGCCAGACTTCTTAGACACCTCTTTTTGCACTTTACTCCTCACAATTATCATAAACATTATGTTACCATTGTCTTGACTATCTTGACATGATTCAAGTTAAGCTATTGATTGTATTTCTTACATCTAGGTCTCAAAATCTTGTGGTTACTTTATGAAACATATTATCACCTTCATTATACCCCTATATATCTCCAACTTCTTATATTGTCAAGGTTTCATCACTAAAATTCTTCACTCAAGTCTAATCATCAAAAATTTGTTTTAACTCTCATTGCAAAAAGGATGCAAAAGGCAAGTCTTAGAGCATTGTTCAAATATTACAATATTTCCTTCTTAGTCCTTTGTTTACTCACTCTTATAAACCCTCTCTCTCTTTAGAAATATCTTTTCATTGTTTATTTATACTTCCTTTGAATGTCTTGCAACAATCACTCCATAGACTGTTATACTTTTGATTTCTTGACTGAGACAAGGTATGTGACAGAGGTCTTCTTCTTGGTTCAACTACTTTTTATTTCCCAAACACTTATACACATTTTTATATGCCTCGTGTAACCACAATACAAGTTTCAACAGGGAAAGTTACAATATTCTTTTACTTTTCCTCCTAATACCTCACTTAAACCCTCAAGACTAGGCTTTTAGACTGTCTGGACTATATTTTATCTTTTTAACCTGTGTAACTTGATCCACCCTCCTTGAAACTTAACAAGACTCTTTCAAGTGCCTAACACCTTCTCCTTACCAAATTTTTAGGTTATTTCACTAAGTACAAGCTAATATACATATAATTTCATCCTCTAAACCCTAAGGCAGGGTTTCTACAGACCGAGAGTAGGGTCTTTGGCTTTGTTTTCATTTTCTTGTCTTCCAAGTGATGTTAAGGTTTTTAAAAGCTTCTACATGTCTCCAGTGATCTTCTCCATAGCATTTCAAGGTTCATAACACCTTATTTTCTTATCAAACACTCAAGCATCAAAAACTCTGTGTGATAATTAAAAGACTTAGATTGTTCAACTACTCACCAAATTATATTCTTAGCAATAGTTCATTCTATACCACTGTACTAACTTATTTGTCTTAGTTAGATTCATACTATCATCTTATTCAACCATTCAAACATAGAGAATGCAATTCCTTAGCTTATACCGTAATTCTTATCAATGTTTCAATATAAACATAACTTCATGACTAATCTTCAAACCCTCAAAGCCTCCTTCTTGAAACTCATCTCTCAACATTTAAATCATACATCATTTGGCATATTCCTATCACTATCAAAGCATACAAAGACACAAACATACAATTCTTCCTCATAAAAGAATCAAAATACAATCGTTTCATAGATTACTCTTAAAGATATTTGTAGTATTTCATCTTTCATACACACTTACAGACCTCTTGGGCCTTTTTGGCTCTTCCTTACATATTCACCACCTCAAAAATTCCTTCAAAAACCTAACTAACTCCTTCACAATTCAAATTCCTCACGTATATGATCATGACTAAACATAGTTACATGAGTTATGCTAACTCAACTAGAGTAGGAGTTAAGTATAACTCGTGAAACCCTAACACAAGGGTGAAGACATCATATTTCCTCCCATAAAATCTTGAATGACCTTGTACATCATTAATAGTATTCACACTTTACATTAGACCTCCTCATTTTACTTTAGAAATTCAATTTTTCAAAAGATGCATTTTGGAGGGAAAACTCACAACGGTCTCTAAACACCCAAGAAGGAACACATGGAGGTTAGAAAACACTCTAAAACACAAAATAGACCTACGAAGACACAAAACAAACCAAAATGTGATGAAAACCAAATTTTTGATCATGTACATGGAATATTTGCACCCTTGTACAAATGTACGTCTTCTTCCTTTTCTTCCAATTTATTTTATTCTTTGGATTGCCTCTTCCTCTGATGTGTTTGAGCTCATCTTCATTGTTCATGCATTTCTTTTGTCCTCTCTCTTCTAGCTTGTTTGTCTTATCTTCGTCTTGCTTTACTCTTTCTTCATTTTCTTCTTTTCCTTATTCTCCACTTTTCAGTTGTACCTTCTCTTAATTTTATTGTTTATTTACACTTTTCACATTCATTTCTTTGTTCACACATGCACAAGCATAGCTAAAAACAACATTAGTTTGTAAAAATAGAGACAAACTAGTCTCATTTTTTTCATATTCCTTCCAAAACATGATTCCTTCACTTTCTTGCAGATCATCCTATGATGTTATCATTATATTTTATTGTGTATTATCATACGCTTTCTCTATTTCTTCCTCTTGAGTCTTCGTCATATTGTCCTCTTCACTGAATGCTTCTTTTGTTAAGGTTTCTCTAGTCTTTGCCTTGATTTTCACTTCATCTTCTCCACTCATCCAACTCGACATGTCGATTTAATAAAATAAGAATATTAAATCTAATATTACAGAGTCACAAACAATCGATAAATGATACAATATAAGTATACGATCTAATGAAATAGAAACCCTAAGTGTAATAAAGAGAGAAGAATGACTTAGCTAATGTTCACTGAATCCTGAAGTGTCATGTGCTGGAAAACTAATAAATAGAGATGACAGACTATTGCAACGCTACTCAGAAAATTGTAGAGATGTCAGATGTGGCTGGACTAGGGTGCCTGGGCTGGTACTGGGCACCTGGGCACCAGAGACCCTAACTAGGCATCAGGGTTTGCGCAAAACCTTAGAAACTGGTTTTCATAGGGTCGCAAGGTTGTCGCTAATCTTCGTTGTTTGTCGCTAGTGTATCACACAATGTCTGTAGATGTCGCATGTAACTTGTTAAACAATATTCATATGCAAAACCCCAAAACACATCAAATCCTAAAAAAGAAAGATGTAAAATGGGGAATCCGGCTGACCCCAGCTGTCACTCGACATAGTGAACTTAGGACTAAGCGCTGCACTACATCTCAGATTCCATGTAGTTCTATATTCTTGTATGTGTAATAGTGTCCTTAGGTTGCCCTCTCGCCAATGATGCCAAGATAGTAGGTTACGACTAGAGAGAAGACAAATGTGTGGATGGAATTCTAAACTTCCCCTTCCTATGCAGTGTATGCAGAATAAACAACCCAAAGAATGTAGTCCCTTTGATAATATATAGATAGATAGCCCTTGATAATTACGAGACCCTTATAATGGTATGTATGATGCATATATATAGGGATCTCTTGTTTTAATTTCAACACTAATAACACGACATGCCGACTAGGACCTCGAAATAAGGGTGAGATAATCGAAAAGATTGACCACAAATGTCAAGATAAAAGGAATAAATAAGTAGAACATGAACACTTAGATCTGGACACAAGTGCCTGGGCGCTAGTGTCCAGGCCGGGCACTAGTGTCCTGGAGAAAATGATGACAAATGTGAAAAGACCGACTGATCTGTAAACTTCCAGTCTTTGCAGATAATTTACAAGACCACAAAATGAAACTACTGTTATACTTCTGAATTCAAAAGTGACAGATTGGTTTGAAGTTAGTGATTGATTCTTTAGTGCTTAGAATTATTTGTAGAGAAAATTCAAGAATTCAAGACCAATACAACACACATAATTTTATCCTGAAAACCCCCAATTTGAGGGAAAACCAGTCAGGAAAGGAAATTGCTCTTTCTTCCATTTTTTATGTATTGACCAATTTAATTAACAAGATACACATTACAATAAGTTTAAGAGAAATCAACAATGTCAACACTTCCCTTCTGTACTTGTTTGTTATGTTCTTAAACACTCCTTTCTTCTACAATCCAATTCCAGCACTGAAGATCTCTTGCTCACTTCTCCCATGTATTCAATGATGAACTCCCACTTGCTCTTCTCCTTAAGTACTGCTTCTCATGTCCTCCTGTGCACTGGAGAATGGGAAGAGGCGTCCAAAGAAGAGACACGATCAAGTTATTTGAATGTTGTGACTGTTTGTGGAGTTATTTTATTTTTCTATGTTAAGTTACAGGACTGCCGTTGTCTGCAAACCGACGGTTACACAACTGCCGCAATGATTACGTAACTATCGTTCTATGTAGGGGTGGTTACGTAACTACCGCTCTGCACAGAGGGGCGGTTCTATAACTTTACAGTTTGCTCTGCATTTTCCCATATTTTCCTTATGATACCGGTTGATTTGATCAAGTGGAGTTTATTTAGGTCTCTATGGATCACACCTCCCTTGCTTAAGAGGCCTTTGGTCCCACAAAATCTTAGCAGAGGAGTCGATGAGGAAACAAATCCCTCATTTTCTCCTTTGCGTACCACCGGGCCTGCCTTGGTATCTTCCCCTTCTTTCCAACCTGCCAAAACTCTTGTGGACCTCTCCTTGTCTCTCTGACCTTCTGTTGCAGCACCACGTCCTCCTCCAATTCTCCTCGAGAGTCCAAGATGCAATCTTCTATAGAAGGTAGCAACCAACATCCTTCTTCTTTGTCAAGAATGGATGGCTCATATAGGTGCAAGTTCTCACAATTTACTACTGAGTACATTTGTATAAAGTGTGGCAAGTCAAGTCTGAAAGCATTTTCTCCAACCTGCTCAAGTATGATGAAGGGTCTATACCGTAGTGGATTGAGTTTTTGTGCTTGACCTTGAAGTCTCTCCTTACTCAAGTAAAGTCAAACTATGTCTCCAACATGTCAAATCTTGTGTTCCCTTCGATGTTGATCATGCCTAGCTTTGTACTTGGCCTGATATTTCTCTAATTATTCTTTCACTTGAAATGGATTTGTCAGATCCTCTTAATGAATTTCACTACTCTAGTCACCTCTGAATCATGTATCTCCTCCTCTTCTTGCTTCCCAAATGCTATGTCCAACGGATTAGTCGGTAGATATCCCAAGCATGCTTCAAAAATTGATTGCAAAGTAGATGTTTTTATTGCCTGGTTATAGGCATGTTGAATGTAGGCCAAGGACTCATCCCAAGTCCATGGATATTTATTGTTATGCCCTCTGATCAGCTGCACCAAAGTCCTATTCACTACTTTCGTCTGCCCATTTGTCTGCGGGTGGAAGGTTGTGCTTCTTCGTAGCTTGGTGTCCATCTTTTCCCACAACGTAGTCCAAAACTTCCCCAATAGAATTTGGCAATCCAAAATGCACCCATACATTAGCAACCTCACTTGATTTTATTGTCTTTTTGCATGCCATAAGAACACACATTTTTCTAAATCTATCAACAACATATAGATAATCATGGCCATGTTTAGACATCGGTAATCCTCCTACCAAATCCGAAGAAATGTCCTCCCAAGGACGAGTAGGGACCAGTAAAGGCATATACAAACCTTCCTTACTGATCTTAGGCTTGCTTGTACAACAAAGTTTACATCCTCTTATGAATTTTGATACTTCTTCTTACATATTGGGCCAATACACGTACCTTTACAAGTGGTCCATGGTTTTTCCAATACCAAAATGACTGGCTACTATTGAAGTATGTGCTTCCCTCATCAATAGAAGTCTCTCCTCCTTTGGCACACAGAGCTTCCCCCATCGGCAGAGCAGCCCATCTTTGAGGTAACAGTCTTCAATCCCCATTTTTTCATCCCCTTTGGACTATAACTGCTGACATGTTACCCCAAAGTCTTTATCTTGAGTGTATGCCTCTCTGTAGGCTTTCTTCATGGAGGGCTTAAAATGAGAGATAGTGGCCAAACTTGATATTTTCTCCTGTGTGGGCAGCCTAGAAAACATGTATGCCACCAAATTTATTTCTTGTACTTGATCACCAAATGGAACTGCTGAAGGAATCCCATCTATTTGTAGTGTCTTTCTTGCTGCAATTTAGACTATGATTACAAATACTAGAGGTTTGTGATCAGTGTGCACAATAGTTTCTTTACCCAACAAATAATGTTTCCATTTTTTAATTTCCTAAACTAGCGAATACATTTCCTTATCATTTATTGAATATCCTTTAACTGTTGAAGTAAAAATTTTAGAATGATAGCACATGGGTTTACCTCCCTGAAGCAACATTGCTCTCATTGCATAATTACTGACATCTATCTCTACTTCAAAGGGTTGCTGAAAATTAGGAAGAGCAAGTACTGGAGCATGACTAATCTTTGATTTCAACAACTCAAAATCATTATCTTGTTCCTTACCCCAGTCAAAACCCTTACTCTTTACGGCCGCTGTGTGTAGAGGTGTTGCAATAACGAAGAAGCTCAAAATGAATTTCCTCATGCACTGTACTGCTCCCACAAAGATTCTAGTCTCGGTGGCTCCCATTGGTGTTTTCTAGTTAGTAATGCCTTCCACCTTCTTTAGATCCAATCATAGCTCTCCTCCTCCAACCATGTGCCCAAGATAGACAAGTGACTGTTTGGCAATTTCACACTTCTTCATATTGCATAACAGTTATTTACCCTTGAGAACTTGCAAGACTTGTTGCAAATGTGTTAGATGTTCATCCCATGTGGCTCTAAAAATCATAATATCATCCCGATATACAATGACACATGAATCTATGAATTCCCACAATACATCATTCATCAATCTCATAAATGTAGTGAGTGCATTACATAAACCAAATGGAAGTACCAACCACTCATACAAACCCTATGTTGTTTTGAAGGCAGTCTTCTATATATCCCTTCATCCTGGCTTGGTGATAACCTGACTCGAGATCCAACTTCATGAAGAATTTTTCATGCTGAAGTTAGTTTAAGAGATCATCTATATGGGGGTGTGGATAGTTGTTCTTTATGGTAATCTTGTTCAAAGCTCGGTAGTCGATGCACATCCTCTAAGAACCATCCTTCTTCGGCACCATCACAATAGGCGAACCACATGGTGAGGTCCTCGGGCGTATCACCCCTTGGTCTAATAGCTCTTGGAGTTACTTCTCTACCTTTGTAATCTCTAGTAAGGATTGCCTATACAACCCAATGTTTGGTAGAGGGGACTTTGGTAACAACTGAATCTCATGCTCTATAATGTCCCATTTCTGTGATGTCCCCTTTTTTCTACGCCAAATGGCCCAAGGGCCAAGTCAGGTCCAAAACGTGGTCAGACCCAGGGGGGTTGTGGACGTTGGAAACTTTTGGGAAGGGACCTCATGGTTTTAATATCCTAGTTGGCATTTGGGGGTCACTTTTGGACATGGCAGCTCAAAAAGGAAGAAAATAACTATAGTTACTTTCATGTTAGTGGCTCCTCCATGGAATAAAATGCACCTAGGGTTATGGGGGCTCATTTGCCAATGCAAAGTATATATGGAGACAGGGAAGGAAGAAAAGGCACCTTTTATTGCATACTCTTAGCCTCTTCGCATGCAGTTGTTGTTGTTGTGTTTCTATAGCTTGTGGAGTCAAATCCCATAGGGACCCTAGCTTCAGTGGTGAGAGACCCGTCCCTAGCTAGCATGGCATTCTTCAATAGTGAGAGATCTACCCTAGTCTTTCATCTTGGAGCCACTTTCTAGGCCGTGCTACAGAGATATTTATGGAGGGTTCAGATGAAGGGTTTCGAGGATTTTGGGGGATTTTGGGAAAGACAATCAGAGGGACTCTAGATCAGACTCATGGCGGCCATCTAGGCTCGGTGTGGCAGCACGTGGAAGGTGCCTCCCTCATTACCCGAATCCATTCTTAGCGAGGCAACTTGCAACCTCTATTTGGGGGTTTTTCTAGTCGGTCGTTTCAGATCTGCAAGTGGCAGTACTATTTCCTATATCTCCCACTGTTATTTCCAAAGACCCTTATTTTTGCTCTTGTATTTAGAGGGTCACGGACCTTTGAAGTTGTCCAACTACCTAGGGCATTCTGTAAATTTCTTAAAATAGTTTGACTTGTGTAAAATTCCCAAAAACAGTTTTATTATGTCCTCTATAATAATATCAAGCTCTCTTTAAATTTTCAAGTGATTCGAGTGGATATCTTGGAAGATATTGATTTTATTTAGTTGTTGTCCTCACTATAAAATCTGCATAAATCAATATTTTATTTGGCTGCAAGTTTTCAATATTTTGTGCATTTTTAAGGGGTATCCCACAAGGGATATTTCATGCTCTACCTCCCGTTTTGGTGGTAACCCATTGGGAGTCTGGAATACTTTATGAAAATACTGAATAATACTATCCAAATCCTTCTTTCCCTTATTAGATAAATCTAAAATCGTTATCCTGTCTTGCCTATCCTTTAATAAAAGTAAACAAAACTGATTATGATTTGCCTGAATAAGTCTTTTTGCTTAGTTAACACTTAATATAACAATTTTTGTCTTGCGCTGGTGTGCCCAGATGTTGTAACCAATTCCATACTTGACCCATCTGTATCGGTTCTCCCTCCTTGTGAATATAACATCCCTGATATATAAGTAAGGACTCTCAAAAATAACATCAAATGCATCAAGTGGAATTACATCATCTTCCAATTCATCTATATACTGAGAATTTATCCCAAACTTAAACCTACATCTTCTTGTTACCTAAATTTCAACACCCTTCTTCATGCAACCAAAGGATAAGGATGTGGATGTTTGTAAGTATGAAGACCAAAATTCTTTACTACCACATAAAAAATCAACTTAGATTGAGAACCGGTATCAACGAAAACATTTACCTTAGTTCTCTTGATCTAGATTTTGATTTGGAATAGTTTACTCATCTCTTCTTCCTCCTCTTAGTTGTTCATGTTGGTGTCCGTCCATCCAAGCCTCTCTTCTACATCAAAACCATCCTTTATTTCCACCTCCCCATTTTTCTTTACAACTTTCATGGATTTCTTTGAATCCTTGGTTTGGTTCTTTAGATGTAGCTCCGGATGTAACTTCCAACATATAACATCAGTATGACCATTGATATCACAATTCTTACAAAACTTCTTGGGGTCTTTACGAGTATTCAAAGTAGTGGCAGTTTGTTTACCTTTCCCTTTCCATTTACCTTTGTTACTTGTTTGTCCCTGCTCTTTCTTTGCTTGATTTTTTGGTTGTTTCAGCTTTGACTCTGTTTCTCCTTGCTTCCTTTCATCATCTATGTAGTATTCTTGCACACATGCTTCATTGATATCCTTGGGCTTCGTGGAGATGAACTTCCTTTGAAGGTGATTCTGAATTCCTCCCAAATACTTGGTTAGAATATTCTCATCCTCCAAGTCCATATGAAGCAACATGGCTTGCCTCCGAAACTCCGTAGTATAATCCTGCACACTTTAACCACTACCTTGTCTAAAGTACTACCATTTAATCATCTGGTCATTCTTATGGCCAATATGATAAAAGTTAGCCCTAAGAAATTCTTTAAATTCCTCACAAGATCTTATAATAGGATGTTTCTTCTTTTCACAAATGGCTAGATGGGTTTCCCACCAAACTAGAGCATGCCCTTCCATTTTTAGACGAGCAAAGGTGATTCTTTGTGCCTCAGTAACATCATGAACACTAAAGTAAAATTCCAGTTGTTTTAGCGATTTATCCAGTAAATCTTCATCTACTTGTCCTTCAAAGCTCTTAATTTCAACCTTAGTTTCAACTTTAAAAGGAGCATGATCAGATTTTACCTTTTCTTTTATAACTGTAGCTTCTTATTCACGCCCTTCTACATCTTCCTCGTCGTGACTCTTTCCTATGCCAAACTTTTCGGCTAAATATCAAACCACTGATTCCATGTTATATTTCTTGATTGAAGTTGTATTTTATAAATATGAGAGTTCTTGTTGATGTCTATACATCATATCCATCATGGTATCTAACATCTCAATTCTATGCACCAAGTTTTCTTCCTCCATTTGATCATGAATTCTTTGTTTCCACTTCTTCGTAGATATGTCTGGATCGCAAGGTAAAACTTCTTCACCTTTGGACCTTGTCACTATTATACAAATCAAAAAAATGAATACCATAGTCCTGGATACTTATAATCAGCTCTGATACCAAAATGATATGTAAAATTATAGTCTTTGCAGATAATTTACAAGACCACAAAATGAAACTATTGTTCTACTTCCGAATTTGAAAATGACATATTATTTTGAAGTTAATGACTAATTCTTTGGTGCTTAGAATTATTTGCAGAGAAAATTAAAGAATTCAAAACCAAGACAACACACATAATTTTATCTCGAAAACCCTTAATTTGAGGGAAAACCAGTCGGGAAGGGAAATTACTCTTTCTTTCATTTTTTATGTACTGGCCAATTTAATTAACAAGACACATATTACAATAAGTTGAAGAGAAATCAACAATGTCAACACTTCCCTTATGTACTTGCTTGCTCTATTCTCAAACACTCCTTGCTTCTACAATCCAATTCCAACACTGAATATCTCTTGCTCACTTCTCCCATGTATTCGATGATGAACTCCCACTTATTCTTCTCCTTAAATACAACTTCTCATGTCCTCTCATGCACTAGAGAATGGGAAGATGCATCCAAAGAAGAGACACGATTGTGATGTTTGAATTTCGCGATCGTTCGTGGAGTTATTTTATTTTTCTGTGTTAAGTGACATTACTGCCGACGTCTGCAGACCAGTGGTTATGTAACCAATGTTCTGTGCAGGGGGTAGTTACGCATTCCCAACTCTACACAGAGGGGTGGTTCTGTAACTTAACAGTTTTCTCTGCATTTTCCCTTATTTTCCTTCAAGCACTAGTTGATTTGATCAAGTGGAGTTTATTTAGATCCATATGGATCACTGACAAATAGACATACCTATGACTTGACCAAAAAGAAGTGTGGGAGTGATAAATATAGAAAGAGCATTACAAAAGAAGTCAATGAAAACAAGGGGATAGACAAGGGGATGTGTCATCAACGAAGACTTTTCTTAGTCAAGATCCATATATATAACATCATACTTGTTGAGTTTTGGAGCTCAATTACTTCAGTTTAGTATGCAATATGAAAGTTGCAGGAAAATACAGTAACTGACATTGGTTATGGAGGGACCGACATTGGTCACGTATGACCGGCATCAGTCATGAAAGTAGGAACCAACATCTGTTAAAGCTAATCGACATCAGTTACCTGTGTGTGAGTGTTTTATTTAACTCACAAGAATTAGATCTATTTTTAGTATTAAAGCATATCTATTGATTGTAATTACATGACTAAGTGCCCTAAGTTTGTATACACCTATATAAACATGAAAGCTAGGGTTTAGAAGTAAGGGATTGTAAGAATTTATGATTATTGTGAGAAGAATTGTGAGATAGAGAATTCTAGGAGAAGAAGGAGAAGCTTGAGAGAAAGAAAGTACCGTACTTATGAGAGGTGTGGAAGATTGTAGATCTTCAATTGTATATCTTCTGAAAGCTTTAGATAATAGATTGAATTTTCTTGCTATATGTAGCCCACACTGGGTAAACCATGTTAAATGTTGTGTTGATTTATATCTCTTGTTTTGTATATTTCTTTTGGTAGAATATCCGCTTTTATTGCATGTATTCTTAGATCTGATATATTATTTGTACAACCTTATGTTAACCCCAAAAATTGGTATTAGAGTTTTGTTTGAGGGTTTTATGTGTTGACAGATTAGCTCACCAAGAGTTTTCTGATTGAGTGGGAGCTACAACAATGCCAGAAGAAAAAAAATATAAGGTAGAGAAGTTTGAGGGTCAAAATTATCAATTATGGAAGATGCAGATTGTGGATTATCTGTAACAAAGAGATTTGTACTTACCGTTGGATGAAAAGTATAGACCTATGAAGATGACTAATGAAGAATGGAAGATTATTGATAGAAAGGCTTTGTGATCTATAAGATTGAGCCTGACAACATCTGTGGCTTCCAATATTACAGAAGTGACTTCTACGGTAGAGTTAATGAAATCTCTTGCTAATATATATGAAAAACCTAGTGCATCAAATAAAGTTAATTTGATGAAGAAACTATTTAGTTCTAATATGCACGAAGGTGGATTTGCATCTAAACATCTAAATGATTTATGATCTATTGTAAATCAGTTAAACCAGTTGATATTTCATTTCATGATGAAGTGAAAGCATTTTTATTCTTATGTTCTTTTCTTGTTAGTTGGGATAACTTGCTAATGATTATTAGTAATACAACATCTGCTAATAATATTTTGAAGTTTGATGATGTGGTTAGTATAATCTTGAATGAAGAAAATTCGTAGGAAGAGTACAGAGGAATCATCATCTGGGAATGCTTTGAATGTAGAAAGCAGGGGCAGGCAGAAGGAGAGATCCAAGAGTAAGAGTAATGGGAAATCAAAGTCAAGGGATAACGGATCTAAATCTAGAGGTAAGGGAATTACCTCTTGGAAATGTGGAAAGAAATGACATGCAAAGAAATATTGTTGGTCAAAGGATAAAGAGAACCAACACCCAGACAAAAGTAAAAAGTCAAATAAGGAGGAAAATATTACAGTAGAGGTAATGCAAGATGTTCTTATTCTTTCTTTGGATAATAGAATAGAATTATGGGTTTTAGATTTAGGAGCTTCTTTCCATACAACCCCTAATAAGGGTTATTTCAAAAATTATGTCCAGGGAAATTTTGGACATGTTTATTTGGGTGATGATGAACCTTGCAATATCACTGGTAAAGGGGAACTTCATCTAAAATTGTAGAATGGAAACACATGGGTATTGAAAGATGTGAGGCACGTGCCAAGCCTCAAGAGGAATCTAATTTCTGCAAGGCAACTAGGTGAAGCTAGTTGCATGGTTACATTCACAACAAATTCTTGGAAAGTCACCAAGGGTGCTTTTGTTGTGGCAAGAGGTAAGAAGGTAGGAATGTTATATTTATCTACCTATGTTATTGATTCATTTTCTGTGTTATCTACTTCAGATTCAGATGCATGCATGTGGCATAATCGGTTGGGCCATACTAGTCAAAAAGGAATGCATATCTTAAAGGTTAAGGATAAGTTATCAAATTTGAAAGATTTAGATCTTGATTTATGTGAGAATTGTGTCTTTGGAAAGAAAAAAAGAGTGAGATTTATCAAAGTTGGGGTAACTAAGAAGGAACAAAATTGGAGCTTGTACACTCGGGTGTGTGGGGACCAGCCCAGGTAGATTCTCATGGAGGATACCCGTATTATGTTACTTTGATTGATGATACTACAAGAAAGGTATGGGTTTATTGTATTAAACATAAATCTGATGTTTTTGAGACTTTTAAAAGATGGAAATCCCTTGTTGAGAATGAATCAAATTCAAAGTTAAAGTGCCTTAGATCTGACAATGGTGGTGAATATTGTAGCAATGTTTCAATGATTATTGTTCAGTGAATGAAATATGTAGAGAAAGGATGGTTCTAAGAACACCACAAGAGAATGGTGTTGTAGAAAGGATGAACATGATAATCATGGAACATGCTAAAAGTATGAGGATACATGTTGGATTGCCCTTGCAGTTTTGGGCAAAAACAATTGATACATATATTTATTTGATTAACTGTGGGCCTTCAAGTTCACTAGATGGAGGAATACCAGAGGAAGCTAAGACTGGAAAAGAGGTAGATATTTTCTTTTCTTAAAGTTTTTGGTTCAGAAGCTTTTGTGCATATTGATAAGGAAAATAGGAAAAAGTTGGATGTAAAATCCAAGAGATGCACTTTCATTGGTTATGGATATGGCGATTTTGGATTCTATTGTTATGATTTAAAGAATTATAAAATTACTAGGAGTCATGACATTGAATGGATTGAAAAGAGAATGTACATGGATCAAATTTTGGTACGCAAGGACGAACCAGTTGAGAAGTTTGTGAATGAAAATGAACTCTCGAATTTTAAAATAATACTGACAGGGTTAGACAGTAACCGGTGTCGGTCGACCCCTAACCGACATTGGTCAACTGAACCAACAATAGTTACAGAAGAGTCAAACCGACATCAGTCAACAGAACTGATGTCAGTTATAGGTGAGCAATGTTGGTCACTGTCAAATTTGGATACAAATGTAAGGAGGTCCAGAATGAGCTTCCGGTACCCCAAAATCCTGTGAGAAGGTCTCAAAGGGTAAGTAAACCTCTAGAAATATTTACACCTTCTTTATTTTATTTATTATTGAATGATAATGGTGAACTAATTTTTTTTGAAGAAGTAATGCATGATAAGACCCATGTCCAGTGGGAGCATGACATGGATGAGGAGATGGACTCCTTGGAATAGAACCAGATTTGAGATTTGGCTAAGTTGTTAGCAGGTAAGAGGACATTGTAGAACAAGTGGGTTTACAAGATCAAGGAAGAAGAGGGTGGACAGAAAAGGCATAAGGCAAGACTTGAAGTAAAGGGATTTACATAGAAAGTAGGTATTGACTTTGGTGAAATAATTTCTCATGTTGTTAAAATGACTTCCATGCGTATTGTGTTGAGTATAGTTGCAATAAATGATTTGCATTGAGAGAAACTAGATGTGAAGATGGATTTCCTTCATGGTGATTTGGATGAAGAGATTTATATGCAGCAACCACTTGGGTATGAAGTCAAGGGTAATGAGAAATTAGTGTGTAGGTTGAAAAAGAGCCTATATGGGCTCAAACAAGCTCCAAGGCAATAGTACATGAGGTTTGATAGTTTTATGCATGAGCATGGTTACTTGAGATGTGAATGTGACTATTGTGTTTATTTCAAGAAGATTGGAAATGGGAGCTATATTATTTTGTTACTGTATGTGGATGATATGCTTATTGCAGGATCTAGTTTACAGGACATTGGTGAGCTTAAAGGAAAGCTCGCTCACACATTTGCTATGAAGGATTTAGGAGCTGAAAAAAGAATCCTTGGCATGCAAATACACAGAGACAAGAACAAGAAATTATATTTGTCTCAGGAGGCTTATATCAATAAGGTGTTGGAAAGGTTTAACATACAAGATTCAAAACCTGTAAATACACCTATGGCTGGACACTTCAAATTAAGCAAAGATTAGTGTCCTTCATCACATGAGGAGGTCAAATACATGACACGAGTACCATATGCTTTAGTAGTTAGGAGTCTCATATATGTTATGGTTTGTATTAGACCAGACATTACACAGGCAGTGAGAGTTATAAGTAGATTTATGGTAAATCCAGATAAAGAGCATTGGAAAGCAGTCCAATGGATACTCAGGTATTTGAGAGGGAAATCTAGCATGTAGTTATGCTATGGAGGTTCGGATATTTCTTTATGTGGATATGTTGATTTAGATATGGCTGGAGATTTGGATGGTAGGAGTACTATTGGATATATTTTCATAGTAGGTGAGATGTCAATTAGCTGGATTTTGAGATTGCAAAAGGTTGTGGCTTTGTTTACTACAAAGGCAGAGTATGTTGCATCTACAGAGGTTAGCAAGGAGATGATATAGATGAGTAGGTTCATGGAAGAGTTGGGAAAGGAGCATGATGATTGCAAATTTTTCAGTGACAGTCAGAGTGCAATTCATCTGGCAAAGAACTCGGTGTTTCATTTTAGAACAAAACACATTAAGTTGAAGTATCACTTCATACGGGAGGTATTGGAGGATGAACAACTAAAATTAGAGAAGATTCATACGAGTAAAAACACTGTGGATATGCTAACAAAGCTGTTAGAGTAGGTATTTACCTTAGCTCATGTTCACCTAGGTACTTTATTTACCTTTATTGTATTTATCGTCACTCATTCATGTGTGTGGATATTTCCTTTTATTTATTTAGATATTAGGGGGATATTATCTAGTTGCTAGGTATAGTTATTTCCTTGATCTATGGTATTGACTAGTTCTTTCCTTGATCTATGGTATTGACTAGATCCTTGATGTCTAGTTCTCTCATAAATCTATGGACTTGACTATTTCTTTGAGACTAGTTCTTTTCGTGATTTATGGCTTGATCTACGACTTTAACTGGTTCTTAGATTGTTATTCCTTGCCTATATAAGCAAGGCCCATTCTCATTGTATTTCATTGAGTTCCATAATAATATATGATATTGCTTCTCATTTTTTTATAAAGGTTTATGTAAAGTTATTATGGTGAATTACTTTCATCTTATTAATCGCAGTGTTTGATTAACATTTGTGTTCTTGGCTTGGTACGATCTGGTTATCGTTCCTTTTAGAAGCCATTAGTAAAAGAAAGTTGGAGCTACACTCCACTTCTGTTGGTTGTTGAGTTTGAGACTTGAAGATGAAGAAACAAAACTAAGAAAATGATACAAGAATGACATTGTATAGGTATAGTGCAGTAATTTATCTCCAAGTGGGAGATTGTAGAGTTGAGGAGCTCAATTACTTCAGTTTAGCATGCAATATGAAACTTGTAGGAAAATACAGTAACCGACATCGGTATGGAGTGATTGGCATCATTCACCTATGACCGGCATCAGTCAGGCAAGTAGGAACCGACATCGGTTAAGGCTAATTGGAGTCAGTTACCTGTGTGTGAGTGTTTTATTTAACTAACGAGAATTAGATCTATTTTTAGTATTAAAGCAGATCTATTGATTGTAATTACATGGCTAAGTGCCCTAAGTTTGTATATGCCTATATAAGCATGAGAGCTAGGGTTTAGAAGTAAGGGATTGTAAGAATTGATGATAATTGTGAGAATTTTGGGAGAAGAAGGAGAAGTTTGAGAGAAAGAAATTACTGTACATTTGAGAGGTGTGGAAGATTGTAGATCTTCAATTATATATCTTCTTAAAGCTTTGGATAATATATTGGCTTGTTTCTTGGTGGATGTAGCCTACATTGGGTGAATCACGTTAAATCTGGAGTTGATTTATATCTCTTGTTCTATATATATTTTCTGGTAGAATATTCACTTTTATTACATGTATGCTTAGATCTGATATATTATCTATACAACATTGTGCTAACCCCAACAATACTTGATAACATAGTAATGTAATAGTATGTGTGTGATTTTGTGTCTGCACATGCTTGTAAGAATTTTCAATGATCCTTGTATCATACTAATAATTACACTTTCTTTCTTGACTAATCCAAACTGATTTTGACTTTGTTCACAAACTTCTTCTACTTGCATTCCTTCATTTTTGATCTTCTTGTCTTCTAAATCTCATCTATGGCATTGTTTATTTCCTAAATTTCTTAACCTTGTTTACTTGCATTCACACATAGAAAGAAACTATCAAAATGAAAATTTGGAGGCCTTAAACCCTCTTGAGAGAGCCCTTCTTCATCTCCTTTCAATTACTCTTCTTCACCAAGCATCACTCCCACTTATGGATAAAAAACAATTGACCTCTACACTTATTTTCTTCATTATTTCATCTCTTTTCCAAACAATCATTTGCGTCCTTCTTCTTTTTACAAGCCATTCTATAGGCCATTGTACTCTTTCTCCCATGTTCCATCCAAGAATTTGGTTTGCCTCCTTTCTTCTTTCTATCATCCACTTAAAATATTTGTAATCTCTATCATAATCTCTTCATTTGTCATTCTTACCTTTATTTCACTCTCTTTCATCTTGTTGTAGTAGCCATCTAAAAATAAACCTTTCATTTTCACTCTCTTCTCTTCTTAACTCTCTTTTTTTCTTCGCAAGCATGTCTTTTCCACCTTGCTTCTTCCCAACACCTCACTGTAGGTCTTTTCATATTCTTTTGGTGCTTATATTCTCATCTTTTACCCTCCAAGTTTGTTTCACCTTGGACCTCTTCTTACTTTCTCGTTATCTTTCTCTTTAAGCCTTTAAGGCTAAGGTTTCTTTCTTTACTACTTCTCTTTCAAACTTAACTTCTCCTCCTCAATATATCTTTTTTCTTTTCACTTTTAAGAGAAAACCTGCTTTGATACCACTTGATGACAATAGAATTTATGGGCCCCTTTAGAAGGCAACAACTTATTAGTTATAAGAGAAACTTCTGAAAAATATGCTAAAATGCTCAAATACTCCATACCTTAAATGCTTAAAAATACCAAATTTCTTCTTCAACTTGTCACAAGGGCTATAATTAACTTTAACTTGATTAGAATCACCCAACAAACTTGATTAAATCATTAAAAAAGATTCAACATGTCATCTCAACTTTGTCACCTTCTAGCCTCTACTTAAGAGCTCTTGTAGCCCTAAAAACATGCAAACCTTATAGCTCAGAATGCATCATAAGGTTTCAATCCAATCTAAACACATTTCTAGACACCCACTTGGCCCTTACAACTTACATCCAAGTTTGAAGTTTTGAGGGTTAGTATAACTCCTTCAAACTATAAATTTTCTTCTCAATTAGGTCTCTTTTCCTTATAGCCTTGTCCTTAGGAAAATACTCTTGTGCAAGACAATTTTTAAAGCTTCTTGAGAATGTACAAGCATATTCTAGTACCTGTTACATATTTTTCCATGCAAGAATGAACAAGGCTATTTTTAAGAATTTGGTTATTTTTGGAAAAAGTCTATTTTTATCGTTTTGCTATTTTTAGCATTCGCTAAAAATAAAGTGTTCTAGATGAAAATTGGGTGGATGGAAAAAATGGCTATTTTTAGCATATGCTAAAAATAGCAAGTGTCCAAAATAGAATGCAAAAAATCATGCACAAGAAAAGAGTTATGCATGAGAATTGGTGCCAAAATTAGAAGCAGCTAATGCATGGGAATCAACACCAAAATTTGGAGCAACCATTACTTAAAGGAAACACTAAAATAAGAAGAAAGGAGCAGTAGTTAAGTCAAAGTTTGATGCTAAAAATAAAGGTAAAGGCAACTAATCTGTGGTCCAAAAGAGATTAGAAAAGCAACGCTAAAAATAGAAGGTTTATTAACAACTAATTATGCTAAGGGTTGGCGTCATATAGAGGAATTGTGTGCCTCGAGTATTAATTAAATTAGCAACAAATAATTATACATGGAATTGGCGACAAGTTTAAGAGCCTTTAGGGTGGAATTTAAGGGTTATTTGCATGCTTTTACCTCTAAGATTGAACGTTGTAGTCAAAGGTGTGAATATTTTATTAATTTACTTGCTTTAATACAGTAATTGCATGCCTTTCAAAGCAATCAGAATGCCTAGTTCTCAACGTAGCCTTAGCAAAAAGGTAAGGAAAAAAAGGACAAAAGAAAAAGCAAAAAAAAAAAAACAAAGCCAAAAAAGGTAAAGGCACCAAGTCCAGACTTCTACGCAGTAGCAAAGTAGAAGTTTTATTTACTATTTCAGGAGCACTTGCATGCTTCCGATAGTCAAGGGATGAATATTTTATTATTTATAGTGCTTGCATGCACAATTTCTAATGCAGGTTTGGGGCAACAACCTTTTAAAGGCTTATTCTTGAAGAATTAGTCATACACACTTCTCCAGTTGTTCTACTATTGTAGTCCTAGCTTGTACTTGCATCTCTGAATAGAAAAGGTCCATTTTTGCCTTCTCATATCACTGGTTTTCTGAGTATTCATCATGTTTATCAGGGTATTGTATTGCTTTGTTGTGGAAATTCTTCCCTATATTGTTGTCCCTTACCTAAACCTTTGAATTAATTTTGTAGATTAGCCTAGAGTTGTGCATGTGTGTGGATCTCTATATTTTCTGTATGCATTAGTACATGTGTGTGTCAAATCATTGGTGTATCACCTCAATTTTATATTTCATGTAATCCTTCTCCCTTTTCCTTATCAATTTGTTAGTATTTTAGGTGATTCACAAGGGAACCAACCCTCTTTGGAGGTTCACCTCAGTTTCAGGTTACCCACAACCTTGAGGTGTTCCAATTTTGTCAATAGGAGAGAGAGTATACAACATTCTCTATTAGGGTGCACTTCTGGGTGACAACAGTACCCTTTATCCTCTTCTCACTCTCCACCAATTTTTATAGCTTCTCTCTTCCTGTAGCTCTCCCAACTCAACTTAACACTTTTGCATTCAGGTCTCTTAGTCTCAAATTTAGGTTCTTGACCGAGTTTTTATGATTTTTTGTTAATTCAACTTTTTTGTTTGTTTCTAAACCTACATTATTACCTTACCACTCCTCTTAGGCCCCCCTTTTTGTACTCTACTCCTCACACTTGTCCTAAACACTATGTTACCATTGTCTTGACTATCTTTGCATGGTTCAAGTTAAGCTCTTGATTGTATTTCTTATATCTAGGTCTCAAAATCTTATGGTTTCTTTCATTAAACATATTATCACCTTCATTATACCCATATATACCTCCAACTTCTTGTATTGCCAATGTTGCATCAGTAAATTCTTCACTCCAGTCTAATCACCAAAACTTTGTTTTAACTCTCATTGCTAAAAGGATGTAAAAGGCAAATCTTAGAACATTGTTCAAATATTACAATATTTCCTTCTAATTTCTTTGTTCACTCACTATTATAAACCCTATCTCTCTCTCTCTAGAAACATATTTTTGTTGTTTATTTATACTTCCTTTGAATATCTTGCACCAATCACTCCCTAAACTATTATACTCTTGATTTCTTGTCTGAGACAAGATATGTGACAAAGGTCTTCTTCTTGGTTCAAATACTTTTAATTTCCAAAACACTTATACACCTTTTTAATGCCTCATGCAACCACAATACAAGTTTCAACAGGGAAAATTACAAGATTTTATTACTTTTCCTCCTAATACCTCACTTAAACCCTCAAGATTGGGATTTTAGGTTGTATGGACTGTATTTTGTCTTTTTAACCTATGTAACTCAATCTAGCCTCTTTGAAACTTAACATGACTCTTTCAAGTGCTTAACACCTCCCCCTTACCAATTTTTAGGTTATTTCACTGAGTACAAGTCAATAAACATATAATTTCATCTTCTAAACCCTAAGGCAGGGTTTCTACATACCGAGAGCAGGGTCTTTGGCTTTGTTTTCATTTTCTTATCTTCCAAGCGATGTCAAGTTTTTTAAAAGCTTCTAAAAGTCTCTAGTGATATTCTCCATAACCTTTCAAGGTTCATAACACCTTCTTATCTTCTTATTAAACACTCAAGCATGAAGAACTATCTTATTAGAATTGTATGTGAGAATAAAGAGACTTAGATTGTTCAATTGCTCACCAAAGTAGATTCTTAGCAATAATTCATTTTATACCCCTGTACCAACTTATTTGTATTATTTAGATTCACACTATCATCTTATTCATCCATTCAAACATAGAGAATGAAGTTTCTTACCTTGGACCCCAATTCTTATCAATGTTTCCATATAAACATAGCTTCATGACTAATCTTCAAACCCTCAAAGTATCCTTCCTGAAACTCATCTCTCATCATTCAAATAATACCTCATTCCATAGATTCCTAGCATTATCAAAGCATATAAAGACACAAGCACACAGTTCTTCCTCATAAAACAATCCAAATATAATCATCACATAGATTACTCTTAAGGAAATCTATATTATTTCATCTTCCATACACACTTACATACCTCATGAGCCTTCTTGGGTCCTCCTCACGTATTCGCCACCTCAAACTTCCTTCAAAAACCTAATTAACTCGTTCACAATTTGAATTCCACCCTTATATGATCATGACTAAAGATAGTTACATAAGCTATGCTTACTCAACTAGAGTAGGAGCTAAGTATAACTCACGAAACACTAACACAAGGGTGAAGACATCCTATTTTCCTCCCATAAGATCTTGAATGACATTTTACATCATTAATAGTTTCCACACTTTACATTAGACCTCCCTATCTTACTTTAGAAATTCAAATTTTCAAAAGATTCATTTTGGAGTGAAAACTCACAAGGGTATCTAAACACCCAAGAAGGAACACAAGGAGGTTAGAAAACACTCTCAAACACTATAGAGGCCTACTAAGACCCAAAACAAACCAAAATGTGATGAAAACCAAAATTTTGACTATATACATAATGATGCTCTTGTATCAACAACCCAAACAAAAATCTTGACCAACCAACACCACACCAAATAGAAGAGGCACCCAATAGAAACCAACTTGCATGCATTCCCAAACAACAAATTCCCAACTATTGAATCTACACTAGCCAATTGAACTTGCTTAAGCCAAGGGCCCATCTTCACGTCAAAAAAATAATCAGGATAGAATAGTTGGAGTGGCCAATTGAACAGGGGTCGCCGTAATCAATAAAGAGCTTACACAACCTGCACCATCCATTCTTCTACACTACCTTCACTGCTATATAGTTGGGTCCCACACTTAAATCTAAGTGCAGACACCTTGTAACCTTAAATAAACAACCAAGACGGCCTATCACCATAACAATACAACTGTCACCAATAAGATTAAAATAAAACAAGGCAAAGTCTAGAGGGACTACCAATTGAGGCTAGTGGAGTTATCAATAAGAAAAAACAAATATCAGAAAAATTCAAATGGGCAGGGAGTCAGAAGGGACGCTCTGATTCCTGCTCCTTCCATTATTGGTGGGATTTTTATATATAAATACAAATGTAAATGTCCTAGAAAAAGTGGGAGGATAAACTCCCTCATTTATGTATATTTATATAATTTGAATATAAATCTATATAAAAATCACACTCGGTCATAAAAATTATCCCTTGTGGGCCATACATTAATAGCCCTCAAGAGTCAACATGACTACTATTCTATTAGTACCATTTGCCTCTTTGTCTATTTGTTGGTTAGTGCATGTATTAATAGTAATCTATTTCATAACAATCAATGTGAATGTGAAGAGTTACAAATACACATTTTGATTATAAATCTTAGTCTAACCATCTTTCACTTATTTGGAAAAAAAATTCAATCTTGTTTCCTTCCTCCTCTTCCTTGGTATTTCTAGTAAGAAAAATCTTTATTCTGTTGACATTATTCCTCATATATTTTACTAGTAACATTATTATTCACATGCCGATGGGGTGGGAGTGGTGCAGTTAAGTCACATGGTTGTGTGCTTGCCCACCCAGGTTCAAATCCCCTCGAGGCATGATCCTCCTCGGAGGTGGTTTCGTCACTAGAGGCGGCTTCTCTGCTCATGCTGACACTTGTGGTTACTCCTCGCTGCTGACGCTGGTGGCTCTCCTCTCACTACTGACGTTAGTGGTTGGTCCTCTTGCTATTGACGCTTGCTTCTCCTCTCGCTGTTGACGCTGGTGGCTGCTCCGCTCACTGTTGATGCTCTTGCTGCTGTCGCTGGTGGCTATTCTGCTTGCTGCTGATTCTAGTGGCTGTTCCTCTCGCTGCTGACGCTGGTGGCTATTCCTCTCGCTCCATTCACTGATAGTTGTCCCACTCACTGCGACCGTTGTCGTTGGTCGCTGCATCTTCACTATGGTTTCACGGTTGCTCTAATTGAGTTCCTAAATAGTAGTCCCCTTCATTGTAACCGGGTTGTGGTTCCTCTCAAGAAAAATCCTCAACTGTACAAGGATGTGGGTCCTTTCAAACACCCTCAATTTACCCTTAATCCAAAAAAAACATTATTATTCACATATTTTACTAGTATTAGATGAATTAGTTTATGCATGTTGATCTTGTGGCTTTGTATTGTTGTTTATGAAGAAGGGATTCATGGTTCTATCATCATGATTGCATTAAACTAATACAAGCACCAGTTGTGTCCAAGTATCTAACCAAGTGTCAACAAACAATTACTTGCTAATGTCATATTTCGTACAATGCTTCGAAAAGCCTTGTTGATAGTTATTCCCTTGCTATAGATCTAACTATATCAACAACTTCTACATGTGTTTACAACAATAGAGATTTCTTTTAAATTGTTCACCTTTTTGGTTTAAATGTGTATAGGCACTACACTATTTAAGCACTTAAGATCATAAAAACTGATGAAATTGTTATTGTAAGTTAGAAAACATAGTTTTTGTGTTGGCACATCCATTATGAAATACACAAAATGTTTAATATGCATTTCACCTTCATTTAAGAGTAACTAATGTTAAGCCAAATATAGGTATTTTACATGCTTACAAGATTATTATTATTTTGTTAGTCTAATGTGAGTACTTGTTGTTTATTGTGCTATGTTAGATGTGTGATTGGTAAAACATTATTTTTATAAAAACTAATTTTGTATTTTGTATTAGATGGTTTCAACTAGGAAGGAGACTATCTTATCAGTGTGGCTAGAACTGGGAATGATAATATCTTGATGGTGTTTATAGGTTAGAGACAAAAATCCTTGGAATTAAAGAGATAACCCTCGGGTTCACCAACGATGTTTTTAGGCCTTCAAAAAGTGCAATGTTATCTTTTAATTTTTAATGTTTAAGCCATTTAATTATAATAACTAAAATATTTGATTGTTTGAATGGAAGATCATAATCCCAATAAAATCTTAACCTATTTCAAATAGTGAAAAATGAGGATTGTGTGCCTCCAAATACATGTGGTGCATTGTGTCTCATAATAATGAAAAAAACATTCTCACATATTTCATGCAATAATCCACTTCAAAAGAATTATTTTATCAAGCATACTTTGATGAGTCCATCTAAGGGGTTCAAACCCATTCTAGAATTTGAAGTATGTAAAAAATGGAAGAATCATATTTTATTTATCATGTTTTTAATGAATTGTGTTGTTAGTTTACTCTTGTCAATTGAAGTACAACTATTTCTTGTAACTTTTCATCACCAAAGGGTTGGATGAATATATACTAGAAAAAAAATTGCCTATCATTTATGAAGGGAAAAAAATTTCATAAAAATTCAAAAGATGTCACACTATCCTAACGTGGTTTTCATCCACATATTAACAGCCCTTAAGAGTCAATATGATTACTACCTTGGTAGAATTATTTATCTCTTTGTCTATTTGTGGTTAATGCGTTTTACTAATAGTAATTTAATTTCACAACAATTAATGTGAATGTGAAGAGTTACAAATATAAATGACCATTTCTTTCGTTGTTCCCTATCATAAATATTAGTCTTCCAATCTCTCTTATTTGGAAAAAAAATTCCATCTCTTTTCCTTCCTCCTTTTCCTCAGTATTTCTAGTAAGAAAAGTCTTTATATTTTGTTGATATTGCCGTTCATATATTTTAGTAGTATTGATTAAATTAGCATTTGCATGTTGATCTTGTAACTTCACATTTTTGTTTATAATGGAGGAATTGGTGTTTCTGTTATGATGATTATGTTAAACAAATGCTAACACTAGGTGAGTCCAACTATATAACCAAGCATCAGAAAGAAATTACTTGCTAATGGAGGATTTTTTACAATGCCTCCAAAATCCTTATAAATCATTGCTCCTTTTCTTAGATGTGACAATTTCATCAAATTCTACATGCATTGATAATAACGGAGACTTATTTTGTCATACACCTTTAGATTTTTAAATGCATATAAGTGTTACACTCTTGTAGCATTTAAGATCATAACAACTGATGAAACTATTATTATAAGGTAGATAGTAGTTTATGTATTTTGATATGTATTTTGATATGTATTTCACCTTAATTCACGAGCAACTAATGTTAATCCAAATAAAGATATTTGGTGGTTAAGTAAAATCTTATTATGTTGTTAGTCTAATTTGGTTATTGTTTGTTTGTTTGTTATGTTATGTTAGATGTGTGATTTTGCATTATAAAACATTGTTTTTGTAAAAAATAATTTAGTATTTCATATTTTATAGTTTTAATTGGGAAGACATTATCTTGACAATATATTGATGGTGTTTATTTGTTAGAGACTAATATCCCTTAGGATTCATACTAAAGGAGTTATTAGGCCTTCATAGAGTTCAATTTTATCTTTTAATTTTTAAAGTTTAAGCCATTTAATTGTAAAATACCCAAATTATTTGATTGTTTGATGGAAGTTCGCAATCCTAATAATAATTTGAACTTATTTTGAAAGGTGGAAAATGAGGATTTTGCTACTCCAAATACATATAGTGCGTAATGTCTCATAAATAATTAAAAGAAAAATCTCATTTATATTGTGTAATAATCCACTTTCAAAAGAATTATTTTTTAAAGCATACTTTGATGAGTCCATCTAAGTGTTTTAAACTTGTCCTAACATTCAATTTTGTGTATACGTAGTTTGCTCTTACTAATTGAAGTGTAACTAATTCTTGTAGCTTTTCATCATGCAAGTGTTGGATGAATATATACTCTTCAACTTGAAATTAAAACCATCCCTTCAAACTTAATCATTTGAGCCTACCCATTTCAATTGGTTATGTGTTAACATTTCTATTGTCAAGGTCACATTTTTAATACCCCTGATCCTATTGAATACACGCCGTAGAAAAATGTAAACTATTAAAAATAAAGAGAAAATTATAATTATGAAAAATACTAAAGGATTTTCAATATCTTGTATTAGGGTTTAATTTCTTCTATTAAATAGGGAAAATGGGGGAGTGTTTAAATACACAAATTATGATTTTGAATTGTGGGAAAATGATGCAATCATGATTATAGATTCTAGTGAAGGGGTGCCTTATATCATATAGTCCACAATTTCAGAGTTAGATATCATAGAAGTAAGATATCAAACATAGTTTAATAATAAATTATAAATTATTTCTTTATTGATTAGGAAGAAAAGATTACAAACTTTGACACAACTAACATTTCACACTCATCAAATCTTATACAAAGACTCTATAGAAACTATCTATGAATTTCTTCTAATGACCTATCTTAGCTATGCTTGTAAATTTAAAAATGCTTCTACATAACCATACTTGACTCCTCACTATTTCCTGGCTCGATTAGGAAACTATTCCAAATGTAGCACCCGAAATATGCCTTAGACACTTACCATTCCTTTCTATTTATAGAATCTTGCTAGAATAAAGTAGGAGAATAAAGATGCCTTTATAAGTAAAGTGATGCAGGAACATCTCTCCTATCATGCAATTTTGGTTTGCAAAATCAAATTTTGGTTTGATTGTGTGTTTGTAGCTCTAGGGGGTCATTTGGAGTCATCTAGTGTTGTTAGATTTGGGTTAGTCCTTCACAAATTTGAATGGTGCATTTTCCCTCCAAAAGTGCAAATTTGAATTTTGAGGGAATTTTGGCTTGTATTTGGTGTAAAGGTGAAGTTCTTGGGGAATTCAAAAGATGTGATAAGTTTGTATCAAGTCTTATTGAGAGTTAGAAGGTATTCATCACTCAGGCCATAAAATCCTTAACTTCTAGTCAATATTAGACTTGTAATGATGTAATTACAAGTAAAATATGTGGGGTTTAAGGGTCTTAAAGGCTCAATTCGGTTAAGCATGAACCTGAAGAGGTATTTAAGACATTTCTAACTAAATTGATCACCATTCAAATTTTAAAGGGTTGGAGGAACGAGAGCTCCAAGAAAGTTTAAGAGGAATTCCTTGTTTTTGCAATTGTTACAAGTTTTAAATTATGTGTTTAACCCTTTGGATGGTTGGAATGAACGTGTTCAAAGAAAAGAAATGATCTTAAGATTGGTAAGAAGTAATTTTGAAATTTGTGTGTTGATTTTTGTGAGACTACACTAGTTTGGAGGATAAACTCGTGTTGAATCAATCCCATTAACCATGTAGTAGAGTGTTCTTAACACAGTCATATTTAAGCAAACATGTTGGAATGAAATTTAAAGAAAGGTAAACGTATATGATTTGTGAATGATGATGATAGTTTCACATTCTTATTGATTCATATTTGTATTCATTGGTTTTGTCAATGTTTGTTTGGGTATTCTTGAAGAACCCTGCAATAGTCAGTCCTACGGAAGTTCCACACAATTAGGATCTTTTACAGTTATTATAGGACTAGATTGATGAGACTGACACAGGGGAGAGAGGTTATTCATTTGTAGAAGAAGGGGATTTGTTGCAGAGATAATATACATGATAAGGAATATTGATTAGCAATTTGGTGGCTTAGTGATGTTGGGGTTATCACACCGGTTGTACAGATAATGTATCAAATCTGAGCATACATGCAAATAAAAGCAAATATTCTACCAGAAGAAATATATAGAACAAGAGATATAAATCAACACCAGATTTAATGTGGTTCACCCAGTGTGGGATACTTCCACCAAGAAACAAGACAATATATTCTCCAAAGCTTTGACAAGATATACAATTGAAGATTTACAATCTTCCACACCTCTCAGATGTACAATACTTTATTTATCTCAAGATTTTGCTTCTTCTCCAAGAATTCTCTCACTCACAATTATTCATCAAATTTTGAAAGTTATTCTTAATTCTTACTTCTAAACCCTAGCTTTCGTGCTTAAATAGGCGTATAAAAACTTAGGGCACTTAGCCATGCAATTACAATTAATAGATCTGCTTTAATGCTAAAAATAGATCTAATTCCCGAGAGATAATTAAAACACTCTCGCACATGTAACTGATGCCGGTCCCTCCTAATTGATGACAGTTACTATGTTTTCCAACAAGTTTCACATTGCATGCTAATCTGAAGTAATTGAGCTCCACAACTCAACAAGTGAGTAACTATGTTCTTACTTGGCATAGTCAGGAATAAGGATGATAGTAATGTTTATAAAATAGTCTTGAAGAAATGAACCACATTGTTTGCTCAGGAAGTTTCATAAGATCAAGAGGGTCCTATAGGAGGAGTTTGAAGTCTCGAGGAGGTTTTTCAAGCATTTAATAGAGTTTTGAATCTACCCGGGTTTATAGGGAACCCTCTTAAGGGTTTGAGGGAGTTTAGTTGTAGGAAGCTTTAAACAACGTTTCAAGCCCCAAGAAATTGAATAAATATTCTTATCAGAGACTCAAAACATATTAAAAAAGAATCAATTGAAAATAAGGTCTCAATAAATAGATATTCATGATAGTTTCAACTCACTTTTGTGGGGTTTAAGGGGAGACCTAATTGGTAAGCACCCAAGGTGAAGAAAAGTGGTGTAGGATAGAAATTAATGAATGAAAGTTGGTAAACAAGAAGATAGGTCAAAAGGTTATTCTAGAATGGTTTTAGTTTGTGAAATGAGTTCCTAGAACAAAATTTAGGGGTGAAAAACACTCTAGGTAGGGCTACAAGGAACTCAAACAAGGTAAGAAGGAGAGGCAGTGGAAAAGACACTTAGGAAAGGAGTTGAGCCAAGAAACTTGACACACACCTCAAGGATGCTAATGGGTGCTCACAAGTGTGTTTAGTTTATTCTGGGTAGTTTTGGTTTGCTCCAAACATGAACTCACTATAGGCAAATCCTTAAGAAGCTTGGAAAGGGCGGTTTTGGAAGGAGGTAAGAAAATTAAACTTTTTAATTGATTTGAATCATTTTAATGGTTGATTTGACTTGGTCTAAGGTCTAGTGGCATGGTCCAATGATTGGGTAAGTGTAATAAGATGATAAATCAAAAAATTTCTTGATTAAGGGGTTTTTGGACTTGAGGAAATAACTAGTTTGAAGGCTTAAGGGACTATTTTGAGATATTGTGATAATTCTAACCTTGTGTATTGATTGTAAGCGATTGGTGCCCTGCATCATAAAGATACCCTCACAAAGATTCAAGAATATGCCTCATATCACTGTTAATTTCTCCAATAGGATTATAAGTAGCCTCCCACAAAATCATCTCCATTATATCAAACTATACCAGGCTACCCTATATGTCATCAGGAAAAGAAATAGATCAAGGATCGTGTGTGTTCCTCCTAACTACATTGATGTTCACAAGAGATTCTACAAGATGTAATTTTCCAACACAATGGCATAAATTAGAGGTCCTGAAGGGTGTGAGGTAGTGCATAGAGCTAGAAAATAATTCACAACATAGAGCATAGCTTATAGTGTTGCACGAGGCTAAAGATATTATTATGGAATCGTGTGACGTGAGATAGAGCTTTAAGACATTGTGTATAACTTGATAAAGCTTCAAAATATTGCACAACATGGAGTATATAGTTCATGACATTATGCAACATTGTTAGGACTTCATAATATCATTCAACATCTAGATAAGGCTTTGTTAAAAACTCATAAAAATAGTGTGGAATTTTGCTTAAAAGTGTGATTGTGCAAGTCTTTATTAGATTTAATCTAAATGTCTTTAGTTGACATACTATTTCATGTGAATCCAAATGTTCTTGCAGCATACACCTTATGTAAGAAGAAACTTGAGCTCCTGCTTGAGCTGGTTTCTTAAGGTATATAATGGAATGACCAAGTCTAGTGATCCCCACTTTGATAAGCCATGACAAGTCTTTAAAGTTATTTGCCCCATTATTTTTTTATTAAATGATTTTGATCAGAGTTATGAACTGTGGGATTCTTGGGCCCCCTCCCTTAACAATGCCAACGTCCTCAAACAAGATTTTACAATTAAGCCAACACAATTGCAAACCACCACCGTCATTTTTAGAGCCATTAGCCGCTACCAACGCCAATGCTGACGTAGCAAAGTCCACCACCTTCGAGAAGAACCACCAGCCACAACCACTACTCATAACCATCAGTGATGCAACATCCACCACCACCGATAAACCGCCACAACCTACCAGTGATGTAACACCCGACACCACCGATAAACTACCTTGAAGGGGATTGCGCCCAACAGAATTTGAAATTGGGTGGATCCAGACAGAACCATCCATCTTAACCGATCCACCCAAACCCCATTGGAAAAAATTAGATTGTAAACACTTTTATCATACCATAGCTATAAACTGGAGTAGCGGAGGAGCGCTTTCTCTAAGTGGGACAAGAGGGTGGGATTGGATCCTTAATGTTCGCCAAGTGATCCACATTCAGAGTGCCCCACTATGTTCCACTTGGTCCATATGGAGAAGTTTGACCCCTACCTCAAGTTTTCCCCATGGCCACTTATTGAAAGCATCTAATGAGCTCAATGGGAATGGAACTCGGGTTAATGATTACAAACTACTTGTAACTCACCAACAACCCAAGATCTTGAGTTCTATTAGCCTCTTTATTTTACTATAAATCCTTTATTCTCTTTTTTGTGTTTCCCTTATTATGTATTCTTCTAAAATATATTCAATTTCTTCGTGTTATTTCTCTAGTAGCTTATATCTCTATTTTATTTTGTGTGGTCTACTTCATGACTAGCCTAACATTCAAAGTATAGGTATAGATTTTTCTACATTTAAGATAGACAAAATGTTTATTCTCTTTGGCAATTCTATCTCAAATGCATTAGGCACAATTTTCTTCAGGACTTTGCATGGTCCAATATTCTTCCACTTTAATTTTTCATATGTTATTTTTTAGAACCTCTCTTTGTATATGTACACAAGAACCATATTTCCAATAGTAAAGTCTAACTCTCTCATATTTATGCCTTGTTTGTATTGTGTATTGCTCTACTCTAGTTGTTTGCAGACTTACTCATGCACCTCCTTCATGTATTGCACCAAATCCTCTACTTATGTGCTTCTACCTATTTCTTGCAATACATCAACCCCTCTTGAACTTATCCTATAAATGACCCATAAATATGACTTCCCATTGCTCCTATTCACAGAGTTACAAGAAAATTTTTCTTGCACGATGAATAAATCTCATGTGCCTCATTTCTATCTAGCCAAACATCATGACAGATTGCCATGGCTATCCTTATGTGAGCAATACACATAACTAAACTACGACCTTGTATTTAATTTATTCCACAACGTGCACTAAAAATGACCCACAAATTTAGTATTTATATTAGACACAATAATCCATGGTAACTCATGCATTCTTATAACTTCCCTGAAAAACAAGTTCATTATATTTGCAGCATCATTTGTCTTCTTACGAAAAATGAAACGAGTCCTTTTTAGATTCTATCAATGTCAATAACAAAGATAGAATCACAACCCTTCTATGTCATGGTAAATTCAAAAACAAAATCCATATATAAATACTCTTAATATTTCTTAGGTACTTGTAGTTGTTGATATAACCCTACATTTTAACTCATTCCTTTTACTGCTACAAGATCCATCTTGGTTGACGACTATTATATTATGGATAACACCTTTTTAAGATCCATCTTTAACCCTTATTGAGATGTAAAAAATCGCGAGTGTAGTAATTCTTCCTTGACGAGTCTACATTTCTTCAAATTCACTAGCATCTTTTCTTCATCCAAACACTAAGTGTTCTTCTTGCATTTTGTAGAAATTTAAACTGTTATTTGAGTGCAAAATGGCTTCAACACTTTATTCATTGGGTGTATGAACATATTGTGTGTTAGTTAACCCAAATGGCATAAATAACCACTCATGCAATCCACCATACATTTTGAAAGTAGTCTTCCACTAATCTTCTTATCTTATTGTAATTTAGTGATACCCGATTTTTAAATCAATCTTTTTAAGTGCCTTACTCCACTTAAATGGCCCATCAAATCATTCATGTATTGAAATAGAAATTTGTACTTAATAATAATCTTATTGATGGATTTTAAGTTAGTACACATCCTCCATTCACTTTCATTCTACAGTTCCAATACTATAGGTATTGTCTATGAGATAAAATATTCTCTAATAAACCCCTTCTTAGGAAATTCATGTACTTGCTTCCTCATATCCTCATTCTCTATAGGTGTCAACCTGTGACTTTATTTAATAAACTATACCTTGGTATTAGATCCATAAAATGGTTGATATTACAGAAATGCGATAAACCATCCAAAATATCTTACAATGTGATATCCACATAGTCACCAAGTATGTCCTTCGCTTCTCATGGGATCTCCACTATTTGCATGGTTGTGCTTCATTTTTTCTGTACAAGCTTTGGAATGCATGTAAAACCTTGTGCACGAAAACCTTCCCTGGGATAAAAAAATATTTCAGAATACTCTCCACCTCCACACTTACATCCTTGAGAGGATTAAATAGGTGCTTCTATTTTTCCTTCACCAAAGTGTAAGTATTTTCACAACCATCATGCAATGCCTTCCCGCCAAATTGTCATGGTCGACCCAACAACACATAACAAAAATCCATAGGTATAACATCACATAGGATTCATCTTCATATGTGATAATCTATATGCACAAATCACACTTATCATTCACAAGTAATTGATTCCCTTTCAATAACCAAGACAACTTATACATACTTGGATGCAAGATTCTCTTCATACCAATTTTTTCAACCATCTCATTAGAAACAAGGCTATCTATGCTACCACTATCAAGAATAACCTTACAAAATTGAACTCCAAATTCACATATGGCATTGAATAAATTATTCCTTTTCATGGATGCATTCTCTACCTTCATTGACTTTAGCAATATTCTCTTCATCATGAGAGATCATCCGCACTTTGGTTAATTTGTACAACAATTTGACACATTACTCTCCATCTGCATGTTGCATAATATGGTTGTTAACATCATTCCTTCTTGTGGTAATAATTTACATGGCTTTGAGAAATTTGAACACATGATGCCTAACTTTCACACAAATGAAACAAATTCCAATTATTCCTTTATCTCTTCCACATCCACTTCCTTTTAAATAATACCCAGTTCTACCTCTTTCCACATGAATATGCTCATGCGAGGGACATAATTCACCTTCTTGCACACGTTTTCAAGTACTAGTATGTGAATCTCCTCTTTTGCATGATAAATTTATCTTTCCTCACATTTTAATCTATTATCTATTGAAAAATATTTATCCCACCTCAAGAATAAACTAATAGGCTTGTTCCACAAATCTTAGTCTAGTCATGCTAAAATCATCTTCATAAAAATATACAAACAATTGACATATCTTAGATATTTTGTATGTTGTCATCTGTATGAGCTACTTTAATAGTTAGCCTATAAATATACTCCATTCATTTATTCACACTTAGTTCTTTATGATATAAATTATGTAACTTCATGAATAAATATGACGAGTAATCTATAGGGATGAAATTGGCCTTCAAATTCATTATTAGTCTATCCCGACTCTAGATCTTATCCTTACTTCTATACACTCTTTCAGTTTATACATGTTCTCACCATAAATATGCATGACCTTTTAACTTAGTAGAAGAAAATATTACCTTTTTAATATTTTATATGCCTTCATACTCCAAATATTTCTTTGTTTTTGTGATCATGTCAATGAGTTCCTCTGGATATAGGCTCCCATAATAACTTGGAACATTTACCTTTGGCTTACTAGTAATTCCTATTATGTCATGCAATAATAAGATGCTTTACTCATCAACATGCTTTAATTTGGCATCCTTGTCCTCAACTACTATCTTTACATTCTCATCATCACTTACATCATCATCCACCATTTTTTCTATGCATTGAGTAGTTTATATAGCCTTGAAATAAGCTTGCAATCCTCTTGTCATTTCCACCAAGTCTACAAGTCTTTGCATTCTATATGCTCTAGTATCTTGTACAACAATATCTAATCTACGTTTCATTTCAGTTTCCTCACAATCACTCAACTGATAAGACTCTATAACCTACACCTTCTACCCAATAACCCAAATATTAGAAGATGCTTACAACTAATTTCTACCGACACATGTGTATGAAAAGAAACAAAAACCTTTAATATTCACATGCATATAGGATTCAAAATTCTTGACACCAAAATAGTGTTATTTCACACACACCAGACTCTATAGCTATACTTATAATTATAGCTTTGATACCAATTGATGTAATCATAATTAGAAATCCCAATGAAGGGGTACTATAAACCACACAACCCATGATTTCAAAGTTAGATCTCATATAAGAAAGATCTTAGGCACAACTTAACAATAATTTATTAAACCTTACTTTATTGATTATGAGGAAAATATTATGGACTTTGGCACAAATTTCATTTCACACTCATTATAGTCTTAGATAAAGACTTTACAAAAATTATATAAGAACTTTAGCCTTCAACCTATCCTACTTGAGCTTACAAACTCTAATACTCTTCTATAGAACTAGACTTGACTCAATATTTTATGGATAAATTCAAAAACTATTTGGTATGTTCACCTAGATAGATTCCTTATGCACTTAAGGGTAAGTGCAGAAAATTGGGCGGCCAAAAAGCGAACAAGGATGTGAGAAAAAGTAAAACGCGTACGCGTTTTGTTAAAACACGCTCGTGTTTTAGTTTGTTTGGCTCGGGAATCACCAGAGCATAACGCATACACATTACATAACGCGTACGCGTTATGTTGAGTATAAACAAAAAAAAGAGGCCTGAGCCTCTATCATTTTTCCTCCCTCAAACACGAGTTTCAGAGCTTGTTTGTGCCCTCACATTTTTCCATTCAGTTGGATCTCAAGCTCAAAGGATCATTTCTGGATCACTAGGAAGATCTGAATTGATGATGGCACCATGGAGAAGAGGTAAGCACATTTCTTTTCTCAAAATTGCATTGAAATATGATAATTATAGATTAAAATTTGAATTGAGTACATATTTTTTATTGTTACAGTTAGAGGTCAAGGGAATCAACCACAACCAAACCTTGTTATTCCTGACATCCCTCCCGACACTCCCACAATTACTCAACATCCCTCGGGTAGTCAAGAAGATTTAGCAACCCAAATAGTTGAAAACAAAATTGAAATTGAGGATTTAATCAAAACAATGAGGGATGCACAATCTACAAACCCCCACCGCGCCTCTCTTGCAAACACATTGGAGGCATTACTTGTTCAAATTGACACAACAATGGGGAAAATTGATCATTGGACAACTTACAAAGAGGGTTGTAGGGTTTATTATTCCAACAAATTGTCATATGTGGATGTAAAGAAAAAAGAAATTTCAAAAGAACTCATATGCGCCTTATTCACGGATCCCCGCACTAATCTTAATGTTCCATTGACATGTAAATGATTTCCCATCCATTGGTGCAATAATAATTTGATTAGAAATAATTTTTGGGACCGATGGTGGATGGTGTTTGATTTTCCACCTTGTAATAACAACGAGGTGCCACTATAATTTCTGAGGAAACTCTATTGCGAGTTTATCCTCAATGAGATCCCAAATTATTTTGATTTATGAGATTTCCAGGGCTGAGGAAAAGGATCTACACAGGATCGACCAGGTGCACAATGTGCACCTATTCAGTAGGGTAGATTCCCGCACAGAAGCCCCCTCACCCTGAGATTATCCCTCAAGCAGTGAAGGAGACAGTAGAGATTGATACACTCCACGTGCTTCAGGGGCTATCTGCGACCCTTGTTCGACATACGAGGGAGATTTCTGAGCCAGATGCTCACGGAGGTACACAGAGTATTCCCTTAGGGAGTACTAGCATGAGGCCACATTTTTGCTCGTCATGTGGTAGCATATGTTTGGGGCCCGAGGAGGACGATACTTTCATGCGTACTGATTTTGGTGCACCTGGTGCTAGGGATGAACATGATAATGTCACTATGTCAGATGTCCTTTTGAGTGAGACATTTGGATTACATTCATCGGCATCACCTTCCCAGGTAAATTTGTTATGTTTTGTTATGTGTGTTACAAAATTTTTGGAGCACGTGATTTACTTATATATGTTAAATTTTTGAAATAATTATATTTGTACATGTACATGCATTAATATTACAGCATGCATCTTCATCCCGACCACAGGCGGCGAGCACCATGCATACACATACATTCACAGAGGTAATTTAGAATGTTAATTATGTAAAATTTTCACATACATGTGTGTGTGTGTGTATATATATGTATATATATATATATATATATATATATATATATATATATATATATATATTAGTTTTGAAGTCAAATATATGTATGTTCTTGTATGTCCATCTAACTCACGTGATATACATGTTTGATAAAGATGTTGACTTCACTAGACACCCCACCATCTCTGCGACAAGTAGATAAAGGTGTTGCCACTGCGATTTCATCTACGTAGCAACTCACTGAGGTATTCAAACAACACGTAAATTTTGTTAAATTTCTCATGTAATTCATATTATGTTAAATTACATGTTAGTAATGTATTTCATTGTAGAATTATTAAATTATGTTAATAATGTCCTTCATTGTGTGTATGCAGGAGTTACCTGCGACAAGGGGTGCAACCCTGTTCATTTGATTCACAGGCGTGGCAGGGTAAAAACAATAGTTCTATATTGATAAAATTAGTTAAAATATTGTCATTATGTAGATACATGTACTTAGCTCTATTTTTGCTAATTTTGATGTTAGATTTTCTGATCTTATGTGTATGTAGGGAACTTCAACCCCCTCCATTTTGACTTCGAGGGCATGGACTCCTCCATCTCGTCGTCTTCGTACCCCCGTTCGTACTGCAGGAGCTCCCGATGACTCATCTGAGCGTGAGATGCAAATTCAGCATGATCGAAAACTTGCGGTAAGTTTGTGTATTTATGTAAATACTTTCATTCTAGCATTGTCTTAAATACATGTTGAAAACATATATAAATTAAGTTTTGACAAAAAAACATTGTTTGCATTTACAGGCTCATCTACAGGTGAGTATTCAGTGGAAGAGGACTCGAAGCATGGGCTCGGGCGATCCAAAGTCATCTCATGGATCTCCATCTTCACCTAAGGGAGGGCCTTCTTCGAGCAAGGCCAAGAGAGGGATAGATTTTGATGAGTAGGAAATATATATGTCTTACATGACATTGTTTTTGTATGCCTATGTGCATGGCATTGTATGTAAGCCTATATGGCATTTGAACTTGATGGTATATGACCTATTTGGGCATTTTTGTATTTATTATGCACATTAAAATACTATTTGGAACTTGATAATTTTGTATGAGACCTTACATTTCTGAGATTATTTTCGCATGAATCTAATATGATGTGCACTTGACAATATTTAAGACATTATGGATTATTTTTTCATTTATTGGTGATGTACATGTACTAGCATTTTCAATGTATAATATGCATCAAACTTTGGAAATTAATATTTATATAATGTATGTATATAAAGAGTTACCTAATCTGAGTAATTATTCATTCAATTTATCAATGTGTATATGTGTATTTACCTTACTTGCGCTTCTTCTTGCTCATGGTCTCTTTGTACTGGTTCCTATCTTATCATGCACTTACTACATTCTTCTATGCTTCGTAGTCTTCTCCCCTGTTAAAACACCCGACAGTTGTCACAATTTGATGCCTTTCATCTGTTGATATTTTGAGAATGTCTCTCCATATACATTACTCCAATGCTTGAGAATGTCTCCAGATGCAATGACATTCTGATTCAGACACTCAATGATTCTTGATTGTCTAATCCTGTCCAATTCATGTTACTACCTTTAAATCTGTAGGCATTTCAAGTTATTTGGAAATCACATCACACCCTTCACTAGGCTTGATGACTAGCCATATCCTTTTTAAGGCTGCTTTTGAAAGCATCCATGGGTTTATCATAACATAAATTATCAATGAATGGAAGGTCACTAAGCCGTAGGCCAGCTGACTCCCATCCAGAACTAAACAAGAAAGATTTACTAGGTGATTGATAACTCCTATGTGTTCTTAGACATACCCCTATCAAATTCATTCTTAAGCCAATCTAGTCATTCAGGGCTCTTAAGCGACTACACCCGGACGGGGTAGCCCTACACTGACTCAGACTGCACTATTTCTCACATTTACAAACAATAGGATAACGAGAGAACCAGATGGAGAGGGAGAAAACTGTGAGAGGATTTCGTAGAGGGCCCCGACATGGAGCTCTCAGATCTGACGAGACATCTCTAGGTGCCACGGAGTCTGAGAAATCACCCGTCAAAGATATGGCATGTTTGGGCCTCAGGGCTCTTAAGCGACTACGCCCAGACGGGGTAGCCCGAGAGCATGGGGAGCGCAGGGAACAAAACTGAAGCCTCCACTAGCATTCACCAGGCCATTTGGACATGTTGGCATAGTTGGTTCGGTCCCACAAGCTTCCGTTTGCAAAGTACAACATCTGGCAGCCCTACACTGACTCAGACTGCACTATTTCTCACGTTTACAAACAATAGGACAACGAGAGAACTAGATGGAGAGGGAGAAAACCATGAGAGGATTTCATAGAGGGCCCCGACATGGAGCTCTTGGATTTGACGAGACATCTCTAGGTGCCACGGAGTCTGAGAAATCACCCGTCGAAGATATGGCATGTTTGGGCCTCAGGGCTCTTAAGCGACTACGCCCGGACGGGGTAGCCCAAGAGCACGGGGAGCGTAGGGAACCAAAAAAAAGCCTCCACTAGCATTCACTAGGCCATTTGGACATGTTGGCATAGTTGGTTTGGTCCCATGAGCTTCTGTTTGCAAACTATAACATCTGACAGCCCTACACTGACTCAGACTGCACTATTTCTCGCGTTTACAAACAATAGGACAACGAGAGAACAAGATGGAGAGGGAGAAAACCATGAGAGGATTTCATAGAGGGCCCCGACATGGAGCTCTTAGATCTAATGAGACATCTCTAGGTGCCACAGAGTCTGAGAAATCACCTGTCGAAGATATGGCGTGTTTGGGCCTCAGGGCTCTTAAGCGACTACACCCGGACGAGGTAGCCCGAGAGCACGGGGAGCGTAGGGAACAAAAAAAATCCTCTACTAGCATTCACCAGGCCATTTGGATGTTTGGCGTAGTTGGTTTGGTCCCATGAGCTTCCGTTTGCCTACACATCTGAGCCCTACACTGACTCAGACTACACTATTTCTTGCGTTTACAAACAAAAGGACAGCGAGAGAACCAGATGGAGAAGGAGAAAACCACGAGAGGATTTAATAGAGGGCCCTGACATGGAGCTCTTAGTTCTGATGAGACATCTCTAGGTGCCACAGAGTCAGAGAAATCACCCGTCGAAGATATGGCATGTTTGGGCCTCAGGGCTCTTAAGTGACTACGCCCGAATGGGGTAGCCTAAGAGAACAAGGAGCATAGGGAACAAAAATGAATCCTCCACTAGCGTTCACCAGGCCATTTGGATGTGTTGGTGTAGTTGGTTTGGTCCCATGAGCTTTTGTTTGCAAAGTACAGCATCTGGCAGCCCTACACTGACTCAGACTGCACTATTTCTCGCATTTACAAACAATAGGACAACGAGAGAACCAGATGGAGAGGGAGAAAACCATGAGAGGAGGATTTCATAGAGGGCCCCGACATGGGAGCTCTCGGATCTGATGAGACATCTCTAGGTTCTATGGAGAGCACCGTAGAAATCCTCCAATAGTTCACCAGGCCATATGGCATGTTTGGTTTGGTCCCATGGCTTCTTTGTAAGTACAGCCTCTGGCAGCCCTAGACTAGCAAACAATAGGACAACGAGAGAACTGGATGGAGAGGGAGAAAAATGCAAGAGGATTTTATAGAGGGTCATGATGTGGAGCTTTTAGATCTAATGAGATGTCTCTAGGTGCCACGAAGTCTGAGAAATCACATGTCGAAAATATGGTGTGTTTGGGCCTCAGGGCTCTTAAGCGACTACGCCCGGACGGGGTAGCCCGAGAGCACAGGGAGCATAGGGAACCAAAAAAAATCCTCCAATAGCATTCACTAGGCCATTTGGATGTGTTGGCATAGTTGGTTTGGTCCCACAAGCTTCCGTTTGCAAAGTACAGCCTCTGGCAGCCCTACACTGACTTAGACTGCACTATTTCTCGTGTTTACAAACAATAGGACAGCGAGAGAACCAGATGGAGAGGGAGAAAACCATGAGATAATTTCATAGAGGGCCCCAACATGGAGCTCTTGGATCTGAACGAGACATCTCTAGGTGTCACGGAGTCTAAGAAATCACCCGTCGAAGATATGGCGTGTTTGGGCCTCAGGGCTCTTAAGCGACTACGCCTGGACGGGGTAGCCCGAGAGCACGGGGAGCGTAGGGAACCAAAATGAAGCCTCCACTAGCATTCACCAGGCCATTTGGACGTGTTGGCATAGTTGGTTCGGTCCCATGAGCTTCCGTTTGCAAACTACAACCTCTGACAACCCTACACTGACTCAGACTGCACTATTTCTCGTGTTTGCAAACAATAGGACAACGAGAGAACCAGATGGAGAGGGAGAAAACCATGAGAGGATTTCATAGAGGGCCCCAACATGGAGCTCTTGGATCTTACGAGACATCTCTAGGTGCCACGGAGTTCGAGAAATCACCCGTCGAAGATATGGCGTGTTTGGGCCTCAGGGCTCTTAAGCGACTACGCCCGGACGGGGTAGCCCGAAAGCACGGGGAGCATAGGGAACCAAAAAAAAGCCTCCAATAGTGTTCACCAGGCCACCCTGATGTGTTGGCGTAGTTGGTTTGGTCCCACGAGCTTCCGTTTGCAAACTACAGCCTCTGACAGCCCTACACTGACTCAGACTACACTATTTCTCGTGTTTGCAAACAATAGGACAACGAGAGAACAAGATGGAGAGGGAGAAAACCACGAGAGGATTTCGTAGAGGGCCCCAATGTGGAGCTCTTGGTTTTGACGAGACATCTCTAGGTGCCACGGAGTCTAAGAAATCACCCGTCGAAGATATGGCATGTTTGGGCCTCAGGGCTCTTAAGCGACTACGCCCGGATAGCCCGAGAGCACGGGGAGCATAGGGAACCAAAATGAAGCCTCCACTAGTGTTCACCTAGGCCATTTGATGTGTTGATGTAGTTGGTTTGGTCCCAGAGCTTCCGTTTACAAAGCAACCTCTGGCAACCCTACACTGACTCAGACTGCACTATTTCTCACGTTGCAAACAATAGGACAACGAGAGAACCTGGAGAGGGAGAAAACCATGAGAGAGGATTTTGTAGTGGGCCCTAACATGGAGCTGTGGGATCTAACGAGACATCTCAGGGTGCCACAGAGTCCAATAAATCACTCGTCAAAGATATGGTGTGTTTGGGCCTCATGGCTCTTAAGTGACTACGCTGACTTAGATGTTGTAGTTTGCAAACGGTAGCTCGTGGGACCAAACCAACTACGCCAACACATCCAAATGGCCTTGGTGAACACTAGTGGAGGCTTCATTTTTGGTTCCCTACGCTCCCCGTGCTCTCGGGCTACCTCGTCCAGGGCGTAGTCGCTTAAGAGCCCTGAGGCCCAAACACGCCATATCTTCGACGGGTGATTTCTCAGACTCCGTGGCACCTAGAGATGTCTCATCATATCCTAGAGCTCCATGTCAAGGCCCTCTACAAAAATCCTCTCACAGTTTTCTCCCTCTCCATCTGGTTCTCTCGCTGTCCTATTGTTTGCAAACGCGAGAAATAGTGCAGTCTGAGTCAGTGTAGGGCTGCCAGAGGTTGTAGTTTGCAAACGGAAGCTCGTGGGACCAAACCAACTACACCAACACGTCCAAATGGCCTGGTGAATGCTATTGGAGGATTTTTTTTGGTTCCCTATGCTCCCCGTGCTCTTGGGCTACCCCGTCCGGGCATAGTCGCTTAAGATCCCTGAGGCCCAAACACGCCATATCTTCAACATGTGATTTCTCAGACTCCGTGGCACCTAGAGACATCTCATTAGATCTAAGAGCTCCATGTTGGGGCCCTCTATGAAATCCTCTCATGGTTTTCTCCCTCTCCATCTGGTTCTCTTGCTGTCCTATTGTTTGTAAACGTGAGAAATAGTGCAGTCTGAGTCAGTGTAGGCTATCAAACTGTACTTTGCAAACAAAGCTCGTGGGACCAAACCAACTATGCCAACACATCCAAATGGCCTGGTGAATTATTGGAGGCTTCATTTTTGGTTCCCTACGCTCCCCGTGCTTTCGGGCTACCCCGTTCCCAGTAGTCGCTTAAGAGCCCTGAGGCCCAAACACGCCATATCTTCGACAAGTGATTTCTCGGACTCCGTGGAACCTAGAGACATCTCGTTAGATCCAAGAGATCCATGTCAAGGCCCTCTACGAAATTCTCTCATTTTTTTCTCCCTCTCCATCCGGTTCTCTCGCTGTCCTATTGTTTGTAAACGCGAGAAATAGTGCAGTCTGAGTCAGTGTAGGGCTGCCAGAGGCTGTAGTTTGCAAACGGAAGCTCGTGGGACCAAACCAACTACGCCAACACATCAGGGTGGCCTAGTGAATTGGAGGCTTCATTTTGGTTCCTATGCTCCCCATGCTCTTCGGGCTACCCCGTCCGGGCATAGTCGCTTAAGAGCCCTGAGGCCCAAACACACCATATCTTCGACGGGTTTTCTCAGACTCCATGGCACCTAGAGATGTCTCGTCCTACATTTCTCCATCCCATCTGGTTCGTGCTCTCGGGCTACCCCTCCCCATATTTTGGGACTTCGGGCGTAGTCGCTTAAGAGCCCTGAGGCCTAAACACGCCATATCTTCGACGGGTGATTTCTCAGACTCCGTGGCACCTAGAGATGTCTCGTTAGATCCGAGAGCTCCATGTCGGGGCCCTCTATGAAATCCTCTCATGGTTTTCTCCCTCTCCATCCGGTTCTCTCGTTGTTCTTTTGTAAACGTGAGAAATAGTGTAGTGTGAGTCAATGTAGGGCTGCCAGATGCTCGGAAGCTCGTGGGACCGAACCAACTACGCCAACATGTTGAAGTGACAATGCTAGTTTTTGTTCCCTACGCTCCCCATGCTTTCAGTCTACCTCATCCGGGCTACGAAAGCCTCTCGTGGTTTTCTCCATCTCCATTCAGACTGAGTCAGTGTAAGGTTGTCCATTTCCAATCACCTGAATAATATAGGTGGTTCATACAATATAGGTGGTGAAATGAGAATTTTAATAAGATATTTTTACAATATAGGTGGTGAAATGAGAATTTTTGTTTGTTGTTCCTTTCTAATATTTAATTTTTCTTAGCTTCACTTGGCTTCGAGAATAATAAATTCTCTACTGACAGTGCCAACCACGTGAAGGTGGAAGCTTTTTTGGCACCACTAACCTACATAAACATGTTAGTAAGCAATTAAATAGAATTTTAAATCATACAAAATTTAAACAAAATCATTTAAGTAAATATTCAAATTAAATTCATGAAGAACATACCTTTGCAAATTCAATCCAATGAACCACAAGGATCAACTCTATTCTTGACAGTAGCAAGAATTGCTTCATGATCTGATTCACGAACCTTCCACAGATTTTTGTTTGATGGCCGACCTTGATATTTGATCAATTTAATATTTGTTGCAAGGACCAAATGTGAATAGTGAAGTATCTTCCGATGTACTTCATAGTCTTCAAACAACCAAATGTTTGATTTTTTGATAGGATATCGTCGAAGCCAAGTTCCAGTGACTACCACTGATCTAGTGGGATACTCAAGGTCTTCACCATCAATGACTGTGGAAGTCAATTTTTTTCCCCTCTACACAACGAGATAAGAAGTAGTTTGTTCCCTCTTCGTTAAATTCCATCACAATAACTGCAAAAATGTGCCCTATGTATCACAAAGTAAAACTGTTCAGTCAATTTATAAATACATTAAGAGTTGACCATTTAATAATTTATAAATCTAAAACATGGCATGTACATATATGTATGTACCTTGTTGCACTAAATCAGAGACTTTGTCAAAGTCAGGTGATGTTTTCATTTGATCTCAAGACCCTGCAAGTTGTAATGCTCATGGAACTTGATGTGTGTCGAGTGGAATTAGAGGTCTACAAGTCCACTCATCCACCCACTACTGTGACTCACATTCATTCCACACAAAATCAATGCATGATATACAAAAACATGTCATGCACCTAGTATAAATAGTCCAAGCATTTGCATCTGAACTACGGAATGAGTGCATATCACTTGATCTTGTAACTGTCATACAATCTTCAAAGTTTGTCAGATGTTGTTGCTCTATCAACCAAAAATATCTACGAACCATTGATCTCTCTTGAGATTCATGGCCCATATTCTTGACACACCAATCAACAATGTTTTTTGCATCTGTAAATTTAGCACCATCCTTGAACTTTAACTCTTCTCTTGCAAGTGCTCTTTTCACACATGCTCCTGCACCATCATGCTCTCATTTTCCATGCCCTGCCTCAGTAAAACTCTAGTTATGTTGTACATTTGTTTCTTTGTGCATCCTACTTAGCCAATAAAACATCCGTGCATTCTTGAATTGTGATGTGCAGTTGTCTGACCAAATGTAATGTTGATCGAAACTAATGTTCCTCTCATTCAAGTTCACATAAAACACCTGGAAACACCCTTGTACATATTCTGTAGAATGTGTCCAATCATCACTGATGTAGAAATGATACTCTCTCAATATTTTTCGGTCTTTCTCAGTGCTTTCAGGAGAGTGCATGAATGTTATATGCATGAAAATAGAAACTTGCACTGAGTTATAATATTGAGACTGAACCTCCATTTGTGGCTGCAATGTGTAATTCTCTACGAAGTCAACTACTGAAACAATAGTACCAAGTGGGAATGTGTCCTTGCTTAACTTGAATTGTTCATCCAACCATCGAGCTCTATGTGTGTGCCTTGCATACTCATAAAAAATTTCCTCTCTGAATTTGACCATATATTCTGATACAGGTAATTGTTTTGTAACAAGCTCACACCTCTTAGATTCTTTTCCATCTTTTAATTGATATGCCACCGATTTATATTTGGTGAAATCAACCAATTATTTTCCTATTGAAGATGTACTCTCCTCGTGGATACAACTTTTCAGATTTGGCAAGCCACCGCATACATTGCACGTTCCATCCAAACATGCTTTGTTATAAAAAAATTGTCTTGTTGATTTTTCACAAAATATTGTCGGAATAAATTCCCTTGAATATTTTTGTGGGACATTTATTCCACACTCCTGCAACATGATGTCAGTATGCAAAACACTACGTATTTGACAAAAAACATCATAATGCATTGAAAATTCAACATGATGCCTGCAACAACAAGTGGTACGTGAGTGATTGATTTTCACATAAAAGGGTTTGTTCATTTCAAAGAATCTTTGGCTAATGTTAATTTGTGGATTTTCATTTTTAAACTTAGAGAACATTTCTGTTTGAGTCATATCTAAGAAATGTTTTGCACACGATTCACGATTACGAGAACCTATTCTTCTTTTTACTGTATCTCTTCTATTCGGTGACACCCTTGTGTTCTCATTCCAAAATTTTACAATTAATTCTTTTAGAATATCAGATGTATTCTTGTCTTTTCATGGAAGTCTGCTATAGAAAGCCCAATAGTCAGTGTTATTGACTGACTCAAGACGTTTACGTCTCTCTATTGCTTTCATTAGTGTTTTTCTGTTTAGCTTCAAAGCACTGCTTGTTTTTCTAATCAAGCGTTTATTAACTGTTTTATCACTTACTATACAATTAGTTAGTGCACGTCGTGTAGCATTACTATCTTTGGTGCGTCTTTTGCCACCTACAGCTTGGTATGCTTTATGTATGTTTTCAACAATTGACACATTTTGATCAACAACATTAGATGTTCTTAACCCCAGGGTCTTCATTATAGGTCTCATCTTAATTAACTTCATCAATGAAACAAATAATTGACATCTTTGTGCATCATTTAAATTCTCAAAGTAATTATCCCAAATTCCACTAGCTTTTCTTCTCGCATTTCTTTCAGACATTTTGTTAGGCATTGGTTTTATAATGTTTTCATCAATTTCAATTAAGTGAATTGGTTTTCTTCATGAAATGGAAGGAGGTGTTCTTAGAGGTGAAGATTCATTTACAAGGTTACTTTCTTCATTCAGTGTTTTCATACAAATTTCAGGGTTAACATTTGGATTCTCAAGTAAGGGTTCAACAATTGGATTCATATCAATTTCTTCATCCATACCAACATTATCATTCAATTCAATATCATTATTCATTGCAATATCATTATTCTCTACATTTTCATTATGTATTTCATCCCAATTTTCTAATACATTAGCTACATTTGATATAGTGGATGTACCTTGCCCTGCTCGAAGTTTTTGCATTCTCTTCAATTTCTTTATTCTCTTCTCTTCCAATTGCTCCGGTGTCTTATTCTTGACTTTCCTCTTGTCCTTAGCTCGACGTTTATCACCCATGATTAGAAAAAATCAACTAGTGGGGTAGGGGACAAAATGAAATACTAAAAAATCATGCAAGAATGTAGAGAATATTGCAGACAAAACAGAATGTTTACAGAATTCCCATGAAAGAGATGAAAGGGACGTTGGGGGCCACAAGATATAAAACAAATCAAAACGTGTTATGTACGCATTTTTTGTTTTCTCTTTTCCCAAGCCATGCCTCAAGGCTTGGGATCCGGTTTGGATCCCCAAGCCTGAGGCATGGACCTGCACAAACACAACAAACAACAAGTTTTTACAAGAAAATGTAAAAATGACACTTCCTCTCTGAGAAATCAAAATAAAACAATCGATCCATTTTAAAAAAATTATACCACGACGTAGAGCAGAGTCTCTTCTTTCTTAAAATATAATTTTCCAAATTTTCTGACTAATATAAGATATCCATATTATTTATTTTCTAACTATGCCTTTTTATAGCTATTTTTTGAAGTGTAAATATGTCTATCTTTCATGGTGTATCTTTTTTTTGGGTGATCGAAATTAAAAAAAAATTATACTAGCCCAAACTAGGCATAATTCTATACATATTCAAAAAAAAATCTAATTTTTGATATTTTTTGAGGTAGTTAGGGGGGGCACGGTCGGAGCTCCGTTATTTTTCAAAACATAAAATTTTTTGTACTAGAAAAATCATAAATAAAAAAATATTTGCTAAAAAAATCTTTAAAAAAATGGAGCCCAAACTAGATGCTCCTAGCTATCTTTCTACCAAAGGGTTTTCAAAAATACTAAATGGTGCTCAAAAAATGGTGGGGGGCACGAAAGTCACTCTATTATGTTTTTTAACAAAAACAGGAGCATCTGTTGGTATTTTAGTTGTTTGACCCACTTAAACTTATCCGTTTTCAATAAAATTTAGTAGCTTAGAAACTAGACTCAAAATGCTACGATTCATATTTCTACAACATCTTCCAATTTTGAGTGTAACTATTTCAAAAAACTCGTACAAGTTGAAGTTTTTTTTTTTTCTCAGAGGATATCCTTGGGAAAATAAAAATGATCAATGCCCGTGTATGCTCCTCCTAAAGGTATTGGTGTTGACAGGAAATTCTGCAAGACGTAAATTTGCAACATGGCAATGTTAACTATAGGCCTCACATAGTGTTGAATTCACTTTTGGGGGAAGTGAATCTCACCTTTTTTAAGTGTTAAATGTTTTAATTAACACACATATAAAGGATGATTACTATTATAAGTGGATATTTTGATTTAATTAACTTCCAACGTTAATTGCACAAATCATAATAACACTTTTAAAAGTGACTATTGACCTATAAACTATCGAACAAAAGGGAAAGAGCACACTTAGCTGATTCTATGTGGATATAAAATATTATGGGTTGTTTAAGTGCAAGAATAATCAAATTTGGAACTAGAAATGCTTCATTGATGAAAATGTAACCTGAAACTGAGTTTGGTTAAAACCATACAACTCACTTGATAGCATCTGTACGGTCTTGACCCTTTTATACAGTCTGGGACCTTCTTGGAATCTAGGTCTGAAAATTATGATTGCTTCACCTGCCTAAAAATGTATGTTATTGTGTGTCAGTATTCTTTGCTCACTTATAGAATGACAGTATAAACTTTTCTCAAATCCTCAAACCCTTGTAGTGCAAGTAGTTCCTACAAAAAATTTAGGTGGGTTGTGGGCACCCCTGTGTACCATTGACATCACCACTACTCCAACGAGGGCTCAAACCACACGTCATTCTCCTAGCATGTGATATTTCTTGTAGTACAATCAGAATCGAGAATCGTGTTTTAACATTGCTTTGCTTGTGTTTCACACTTGCTCAAATACTTAGGAAGGGTCACTTAGCTTACTTGTAGGATGAAAATGAAGACTCCTAACCTAAGAGGATACTTCAAACTAGAAGAGGGTGCTTCCCTAAGGGACGTGGATGAGTTATTTTGTAGTTTAGGGAGATTTGAGTGCCTTTAGTGCTTGCTTTTGCACGAGGAGTTCATAAAGTGCTAGGTCCCTAAACGAGGTATGGTTTACTTGCTTATATATGCTTTTGAATGTTGTTATGTCAGGAAAGGATGACTAAGGGGGTATATTTATTCATAAGAATGTTATAGAGTTGAAATAATTAACTCAAAACATGTCAATATAAAACTGTACAGTAGGGTCGAGATATAATTCTACATCCTGACCATAATCGACATTTTTGGACCGAAGGGAGAAAATCTCATTTTGACTTCATAGAACTAAACATGGATGTTTCTAGTTGTATTTTCTATAGTTAAACTTTAGAGAATGGCGGAAGAGAGGTGTGTAAAGATAAATAAGTGCATGAAGTGTTATTAGGGTATGTTAAGAAAGAGTGATGAGAGTACATTTATCTATACAAGTGTGTGATGTCAAGATCAACAATGTCAAAGGATATATTGCTAAATTTGAGCATCTACAAGTGTGTAGTTGCATATATAGGTAGGAAAATCATTGTGACATAGAACATAGATTGTGATACTACATGAGGCTAAAGATAATGTTGTGGTATTGTGTGGCATATGCCATAGCTTCACAATAATGCACGACTGTGGATATAACTTTATAACACAAAGTAGATTATTTGTAATATTATTAGGCCTTTAAAGTATTGTGCGACATAGATAAAACTTTATGAAAAACTTAGAAAAATAGTGTATAAGTGTAAATGAAAGTGTGCTTGTACAAGTCTTTAATAGAATAAGTATAAATGTTTTTGGTTGATATAGTATTACGCATGAATATAGATACTCCTGCATTACAAAATGAGGAACACTTTTATGGAGAAAATGGGAAGTAATTAAATAAGTCTGTGGAATGGATCGATATGGGAAATGAACATTTCTCCACGTTAGCATATAAATTTTGCTTTTGCAAACTATGGACCACTTATTGAATATGGTACATGTATTATGAAAGAATGGTTGAGGTTACAAGATTATTAATTTCCTAGTTGTATTCACATCAAGTTGAAATGTTGTGAAGAGAGGAAAGGATAATGTATCACAATGTAAATCTCATGGGAATACAATATACAAATAAATAGAGGGTATAATATCTTGCGCAAGAGAAATATTCCCTTTAGTTGTTAGCCCCATTAAAGGATGAGCATCCACCAAAGGTGACACACCCATAGATAACATTAAGTGAGCCTACTACACATCTAAATATAGTTAAGATAACCTACTTGTCAACTTAATTAGTATATCTTAGAGCTAGAGAAGAAAAATTAACCTCTGGTCTTGTCCATGAGGTTTCAATCATGGAAAAGGGGCAAGAGGGCTCTACTAAAAATGAAAAAGGAAAGGGAAAAAAAAAAGTGGTCATAAAAATACCTAAGGCTAGGTACCAATCCAATCCCACAAGCCATAACCCTTAACAAGCTATAATGGAATCCAAGGACAAAGGTATACTAAAGGACAATGTCATGGGGAATGCAAGTCAAAAAACCAATAGGCAGGGCTCATTTGTGAGCAAGGACATCTTGATAGGTAACTTTGAACTTGAGAAAAATAAAGAAATTAATATCAATAAGGATGAGGATATACCAACAAAAGTGACATGCAAAAGGATTCGGGTAAAAGAATTTAAATCCTATAGACCAATGCAAAAATCCAACACAACATAGTGAAATTCCTATAGATGTAGAACCAAAATTTGAAGCTTAGGATCTAACTTAATGCAGAGCTCCATAACATTTGAAAATATTCATCAAGTTAATGACATTCAATTACACTTATTTGATCTAGTACCCTATTTGTAGGTCTTGTTCAAGAGTCTAGAATAGCTAAATTTTGTAAATTTGATCTTTCAAGCAAAATATTATTCCATCATCATCATACCCTACTCCACTTACCTCAAAAAATGCTAATTCCTCTATTAGGATGGTAAATTTTAATGGAAAAATCAATTGTTCTTGACTATCTTCCATTCACCTTCATTAGTTTCTTTGTGGTCTAGCTTCCAAATCAGTTAAATCTTGACTTTTCACCTTCAAAGCTCCTTCATTATCTCAGTACCTTGTTTGTTCATTACACCACCATGTTAGATCAACAACTAGTTTGATGAAATAAAAAAAAACATTTACTTCTTCCCTCTTTTGCTTCCACTACCCTGCAATAGCTCACAAGAGCAATTCTTATGCATGTTTCATGATTAGATCTTTATAAACCTACCCATTTCAAAAAAAATACTTCCTCTATTTTCCTTTACCTTCCTAATAGTGTGTGTAAAGTTTCAAATCTCCAAGTTTTAATCTTCTTCCCCCAACCACCTTAATCTCCTTTCCCAAGCATCCTAATCTCACTAGTTCTGGTCTAGTCAATCTCAGGCACAAAGCTTCAGGATCCAACTCAACCCTTTTCACACACCCATTTCTATCATCTTCATGTGTGTAAAGTTTCAAGACTAAAGACTAATTCCAAATCCCACTTCCTTTGCTAACTGGCCTCATCAACTAGGTCTTCAAGCAGGGTTATAGTCTAGGACAGGGACTGGTAATGAATTCTCCAAGTTTAAGCAGTGAAATTTTAAAATTTCTTCATATTCCCTTAATAGATATTGCCACCGTGTTTCCTTTCAAATTTTATACCTAACTTCGAAGTAAAAATGCTCCAATCCACAAATTCCTTAAAACCCTAACCGTGACTTAGGGTTTAGCCTGAGAGTCTTGAATTTATTATAAAATGAAGAGGATTTGTTTTCAAGACATAAACCTTGGTCCTAAGATCGGTTTAGATATCCTTCGAAGGTTTGTTCTCTCAGCAAGGCAACAGTCACCCTAAATTTTAAACCTCCACTTGCGTCTTAACTGTGATGACTGAGAAAACCAGGTTTTCAGTTTGTATGAGGTTTTTCTACCTTTAAATGCAAATACTAGTTTCCCCAAGCCTATATAGTTATCTGGGAAAATGCTTCACATCATATTTCAAGGATTTGGTCAAGTGATTGCTTATTTCATCAAATGTATGTAATGACTTCCATTGTTGGGAAACAATGAACACACAGTTTCTCAATGCATGCACAAAGTTAGATCAACTAACCTTCCCAAATTGTCCTCCACGATGAGGTACATAGATGAATGATAAAACTAAAATATGCTTCATGCAAACAATTTATTCATAACAACAAGAGCTTCCTTCTAAGAATCTAATTACAAAAGTCATACTCAATCTTGCACAATAGCGCTCTCACTGTTAGTTCTTATTCTTAACACAACACAACCTGCACGATCCATAAGTTAAGGACTTTCTCACTAAAATCACAAACCAAATTTAATAACACAAAGGGAATCTTCTTCTCTGCAATGTCAATAACTTGAACAATGCTATCACATACACAATATTTCAAGAGCAAAATAGAGTAATCCCATTAAGAACTATATACATTATACAAAATTACATGTTCTCAGACTTCCTTCTTTCCTCTTCCTCTTCTCCCTCGCCTCCTCAGGAGGCTAACTGCCCCTATTCATTCGGATCCTCATTCTTTATGAAACTATTTTTCTTAAACCTAGCTAACTCATGACTCATCTTATGCTCACACCTGACCATAATAGGTATGGTACATTTTTTAAGGCATATATTGACTTAACCTAGCCTATGACCCATGACAACATATGTTAACACTCCATTCATATTCAAACCCCCCTAACAACCTTAAAACACCTTAACACGTCATAATTCCTTATTTACATACTTAAGATATTTAAACACAAAAATGGAGGGAAAGACTTGAATTTGAAAATTCAACTTTGAGACTCCAACTAAACCTCCTAACACATTCAATTGGATCCCATAACAAGGAGAAAATGTAATTTTGTAGTCTTTTGATGCTGCCCTTGCATCACAACTTCTTTGTGGTAGTGATAGTATGAATAAGGATACCTATGTTGATAGTATCTAGAAAGAATTATCTAAACTCAAGAATAAAATTGATAAGGTGGAAAAGGATTAGAAAAAGGAGAGTGAAGCTGTAAAAATTTCATGGAAATCAACAAATATACAATCAATAACAATGCCACTAACATCTTTATGTTAAGAGACTCTCTTCATATAAATAATAATCAAAGCAAAAGGAAAAGAGTGACAAAAAGTAAAAACATATTGTGGAAAGGACCAACCCTGGTGAGAAAAATGATAAGGGGAAGTCATATGAGCATCTCAAATTCCTTTATAATGAATGGGAGGATATTGTTAAGGATTTTGATAGTCAATTTATTATGTTGAAAGTTGGTTGTGAAATGTTTGCAAACTTTCCACTTGTCTCCCAAGTCTTGGTCTTGCATTTTTTGTTTTGTGATGGTGTTTTATTGTCTTTATCTATCTTTGTGATGTAAAAGGGTTAAGAACCTTTCAAAAACCCTACCTTTTATCCTAGTTAAAAAAAAACTTAATATTAGTACATATCAAATAATGCACCAACAGCCCCCTTAAGTGTAGCTTAAGGAGGACTGTATACCAAAACAAAGATAAAAATCCTCTGAAAATTGGTCTTATAACTAGGCTTGTTAAGGTACCCATGTATAATGGAATGAAAATAGAAAATGAGTCATCATAAGGTTTCTCAAAAAACAAAAAACACAAAAAAGTTTTTGAAGGTGGTGAGATATGTTGCAAGGCATCCCAAGAAATAATACAACACACAAGTAGTACAACAATGTTGAAGAAGGTGCATTTGATAGACTAAAAGCCATCATAAAATGCATTGGATGAATCAAAAGCCATTGAAGATGTACCGAATGTGATGAAATCCATTAATGAAGATACACTGGATGGGATGAAATCCATCACCGAAGATCCACTAGATAGAATAAAATCCATCATTGAATGTGTATTGGATGGTGTGAAATCCATCTCTAAAGAAAACACAAGAATCTCTACAACATTATACGGAAGAAAGGTGAAAAAATCATGATAAAATAGTGGATAACACTCACATCCAGGATCACTTATGTATTCCATCACCATAGTTTACTAAGTCATAAGAGACACAACAAGATCATGCACTAGGAATCTATGTATATTTCTCATGTGATGTACAATAGAATAGTCACCTTGGTATAAATAGCCAAGGTGAGTTTTCTACCCAACTAAAAGTGGTTGGATAAATGTCATATTATTCACTAGAGGATAATATCATACGTGCACAACAAATCTCACAAATATCTCACAAATAAGAACAACTTGAATGAAACATTTGATTAGAGTTTTATCATGAATAAACTCAAACATTGCAAAAAAATCAATGGGCCCACATTAGATATAAACAAGCCTATAATACTTCACACAATAAGGATTCAGGTGATAACCAAATCCTAGTATATCTATGCCAAACCCATAATAGAGAGTTGGTTCAACAACTCAATACTCTCGTACACTGACTTAATATCTCACAAATTAGCTTCTAACCATATAATCTCAAATAATCAAGTGAGAACTATTTATTTCTAACATCCCTCCTTAGTGTGAACATGGTAGAAAAACTTTCACACTTTCAACTGAAGTATGCCCAACTCTGGTGGTATGCCCATTCTCGCGGTTCATGATCTTGATCCAAATGAAAAGGATCTCTTATCAACCTTCCACGGTTTTGCACAAACTTGGATATGAATAGGAACCCATCAACTGTTCACCCATGTGGTTTTCTGGATTACCATGAACCTTTTCAAGATCCATGATTTGCATTACTTTGTGTGTTATATTCTCCATTATGTTTTTCCATCAGGGAATTACATCAAAATTATTCTTACGAATAGGAGTACACTTCTAATTCAATCATAAAACACAAAATTGAAAATGAATTGAACACAAACAATATAGGTACTCTGATCAACACAACACAACACAACACACTTTGAAAAAAATCACACACGTCACCAATGTTGTTATGTGGCCCTATCTTTGGTGACTGATAAGAGGACATTGATTGTCTTCCTTCCTCAGTTGTCTTCATCCTTCGATCGAATAATGCTAATTCAATTAGATTTGATCATGTAAGGCTCAAGTTTCAATCCCCCCATAAATATAACTTTGATGTTGGATTCCACTGATAATATATCTAGTTAAAATGCAAACATTTTTTAATAGTTTTTGAACTTTTTATTATAACAAATGTATAGACTCGAAAATGACTAATAACATTTGTGAAATGACAATAGTGATAACAACACTATAGATTCTCCATTTTATTATGACACTACTCTTTCAAATGACGACATACACTTTATTGACTCGTTAACTCATTACATCACTTCTCGATATAACAATATTAAAAAACTATATTAAGGATTGGGTTGGACACTATACCTAAAATATCACGCGATGAAATATAAAATATTTACCACGTGGATTTAGACTCCACACTAAATGAAATACTTGACAGGCTTCATCCTTAACTCCTATATATTTTTCTATTAAACAGGAAATTGACAAAAACGACACGAATATTGACAAGTATGAATGACAGAAACTAAATTCTTTAAAACTAAAAGATCTGACCACATGTTAACCTCATATACTTGCTTGACTCACACCAAATCTAAGATAAGACTCGAACCTTGATAAAGACTAAAGAAATAAACTTTGGTTCACCCCACATAGAACCGTCCAAACTGCATGTCCACAGCTATGGTGTTTGGATCACTTTTCCTTTACAGAGCATGATGATAGAGACAGTCACACACAAAACTGACGTTGAAAAGCCTGAGGCGATTTGACACGGCTCTAAGCTGATGCAATTTCTGAAAACAATGCAGTGTCACCAATGTAGCTGATCCAATGAATACAATGCGAGTTTATTGTTCAGATACATGATATGCGAGAATGAGATATATCTAGAGTATTAAATGTTGCATGCCAGACTGAGCCGATTGTTTGTAAGCAGCCTTAACCGTTGTCTCATACATGCACAACTGCATGGACATTGACCTTCATGGAATGGAGGAATGGACTTATTTTTGGACTTCACCACGCTCTCACAAATTTGGCTCTTACTAACTGTGATACTAAATGAAAAATTTGGTCAAAGTTTTATCATGAATAAACTCAAACACTATAGACACCAATCCATTTTAGATCAGGGACCCATGCACAAATATATATTACAATAATAAGTGTTCATATGGACACCAATCCATCTAATTGGAATACATGAATGTCGAGTCAATGTCACCGCCAATTCAAAATATGAATCGATACCCTGTACAACGCTGACTCAAAAGAACAACGATCTCAATAAGGGAAAAATGAGTCACCGTGACGAAAATTAGTCATCACGAGTTTTTTTAAAAAACCAATAAAATAACAAAGGTGTAGGAGCTAACATATGTTGTAAGGTGTCCCAAGAAGTAAAACAAGTCAATACTCGAACATAATGTTGAAGAGGTGTTTGGTATATGGAAATTCAATAATGATCTCAATCATGCATGATTGATTTGGATCCATTACTCAATCACTGAAGAAGACAAGTTTGCACTATATTCACCATAATATCTTTGTACATGAATATCTTCAAGTTGTAAAATGACGCGTACAAAGTGTAAAAGAGTTCATCAAACTGAATGCAATCAAATTATTGAAGTAGATGTTTTAATATACCAAGGAGTTAAAAAAAAACTACACAAATGAAGTAATATGAATTACACACACCCCAAGATAATGTTGATTGGGTGGAGTGATTGAAAAATATCTATATGAGTGGATAAATCCCACTACTTGAACATAGAAGAATACAAGTTGACAATGTATACACCAAAATATCTCCATAAAACGAGACTTTTAGTTTGTCAAAGATACAAACAATTTATATCTATCAAAGAATATGGTTTTGGTGGTGATGGGAGAGTCAAGAAATTTTTATAAAGTAAGAAATGCTGAAAATAAAGTGCACACTCATGAAGGTAGAGTAGGCTAAAACATTAATCCGTCCATAACTTTGTATGACTTAGAATAACTACAAAATACATCACAAAAAAAAAACCACCAAATGATGCGGGGGAATCTAGAATGTTGTTAACCTTTTAAAGACACCTTTAGTAGTATGAGAGTTACTCCTAAGAAAAATACAAAAAGGATCTCAACTAATAAAAAAGAGTGTCATAAGGTAGGGGTAACAAAGAGAAAACTAAGAAGTTTGAAAATGGAGGTATAATACTTGTAGATTCCTCATACAAAAAAATTATGATGTTACCACAACTTATAATAAATCCATCCCAGAGGAATATGGATTGTAGAAGAAGATGTATGCATATGACTGGGTACTATGTGCACAACCAATGTATGCAATGAAACATATATGAGTGTCAAGAATATCATTCCTAACAAGATAAATCTAAGGGTTCTTAAGCATGAGTGAAGGTGCAATACAACTCTTGTATCACTCTATATCATCTCAAAGACTTGAGCAAACAAGAAATTTGAGCTATGTCATCAAGTGATCCTAAACAATATGAAACACCCACTTCATAACCCGTGTCACAATGAGCATTCTAGTGAATAGGATAAATAAGAGAAACAATGCCTTGTGAATATATATAAGACCTTCACCAAGTTGACCCATGGAATGAAATGTGTGGGAACCAAAGGTAGTAGTATGCTTCTCAAAATTACTAGGCAAATATGCATGTGGATATTAAATGAGATGAGCATAATGTACATTTACATGAGGAAAATATACAATAGTAGGATTAGGTATTGAATAATTAGGATGAGTATGTGTAGGAGTGGTGGTTGTAGGTGGACTAGGCATAAGGGAATGTATGTCTAGCATATCAAGATTATGTTGCAAATGTGTAATTTTACTCTGTAGGGTGAGTACGAGGGAATCCTTTCTAAGAATAAGAGAACATAAAAGGGAGTTTTGCTTCTTTAGTTTCTTATTCTCTTCTACATACTAAATTAAGGCCATTATAAAAGGTCAAAACTGAGGGTAAAACAAATTCTATCAGTGAGGGGATCTAATCACTTGTCAAACCAGGCTATGTGTAGACATCAAAATTAGGTTATACTACCCTTATAACCCCGTTAATTAAATTAATCATACCTTACCTATTCATATTCCATAATGCACATGATTAATTGAATTAATTACCTTAATTAATTTAATTAACATCCTCACTTGACCACCTCACCCGACCAACTCACCTGGCCACCTCACTCCATGACCCACTCAAACCCCATTAATGACCTTAAATCAAGTCTAAGCATATCCTAACCAGCAACCTAGACTTAACTCTTATTAACAAACCTAAGAGGACTCTTACTCATCCTTCCGTGATCTACAACTCGAGACTCAGACGAAGATTGAAGACCACGCCAAAATAGCAACAATCAGGCTATTTTTAACCAACCTAGATATTCCCGCCTTAACCGATGCCGGTTATACCTCAACCGACGTCGGTCCCCTAACCGTCGTCAGTTAGGTTAAATACATTTCCAAAAGCCTTTGCTGAGGTTGGTCATTCGATTCAGGATCTCATACGAACAGAGACTTGGAGCACTCAATTTTCTGAAGCACTCAGGAAAAGGAAAGCACCCAGGAGCACCATCAACGACCATCGACATCCATCACCTTCTTCACGATCACAGATTCACACAGAGAAACACGAACGCTCGAACTACTGCTACACGTACATGACGTCCCTTCTCTCCAGATATATGCCACCATTGTTTTCATCACCTGCACTCTCTAGAACCATCCTTCAATAAGTACATAACATCTCTTCAGTTATTGCTATTTTCTTTCAGTAAGATCATCATTCCTCTTAGTAATTTATTTTTCTATACATTTGTACACCTCCTTCCTCCCACCAACCTATCACCTTGCCACATTTAGCCCTTTTACCTATCTTCACCCTCTCCTAGTCATCCCTTAGTCACTAAGGCCATTTTACAACCTCACCTTCACCATTTCCAGCCTCTGAGCAATCACAAAGAGCTTGGAAACCAGTTTCTAAGAGACTTTTACTAATTGCCCCCACTGACGCCGGTTAGCCAATCGACGTTGGTCATCCTTCCAAACTGGCATCGGTCACACAACCGGCGTCGGTTACTGTGTATGGCAACATACCTTAGACCAACGAGCTCATACCCATTCCCTAACAACCCAAAATCACCCCTAATATTTACCAGATCTTACCCAGAGCCTGTACCAAACCTACAACCCAATACCAACCCATCACCTAACCCATTTTGACCTCAATCACCTTTTATCTGACCTTTCTTATTTGTTTTGCATGAGATAACTAAATTGTTTCAATTCCAATAAGATTGTTATTTCATGTTTATTTTGGATAACATTAATACTATTATATAAAAGTGGATTGACAACCTGTTCAAGGAGCATCACGCTTCCTGGATCTAGTTTCTGCTAGGCTGTCCACTCGTTGTTTTATTTAACTCTATATGGTGGTATTGTTTTGTATTTTACAGGTAGTTCCTCCTAGCCAAAAGGGAGCTCTCACAATTAGCATTGGATCGGGAAATTAGAACACGCGCATAGCCTTCAACCGACATCACAAATAGGTGTTCCTCCTTGGCCTATCACCCTCTATCTGTTTCATTAGTTTGTTAAGAATCCGGTGAAACACTATGGTCTTCTAAAAATGAGATCAAAAGACACATTCCACAAAAATGGAAACAAAGTTACCCCTCTATATTTTTATCCCAACAATAAATTCCTTATGGGACAGATAGTCCTCCCTCCCCTCCCCTCCCCCCTTTAAAAATATGGCCCTCACACCATTAAAAAATCCCCTTTTTGAAATATATATGTAACTTTGCTTAAAATATTGTACGTCCAAAGAAAATTAAAGTCACCCATTTTACAAAAATTACACTCTAATCTCTTATTCACAAAATTATTTAAGGGGAGAGAGGGGGTTAATATAAACCAAGACATCTTTCAAGGTGAATGGATCAACAAAAAATTATATAATAATTCCACCATACAACACTCTTTAACACATGTATTGACAAGATTATTTTAAAGTTTTAAGTTCATTGTTAAACTTACAAAAAAATTAACCTTTGATAGGTGGTCTGACCCAATGGAATATAGAAAGTTGATGCATTGGGGGGGAGGGCAGGGGGTGCGGGGGTGACCAAGGAATCAAAAAACTCATGTAGAGAGTAGGCCATTTGAAAGGGTACAATGCTAATTGATAATGAAACTGAGATGTCAAATACTTGATAGAAAAGTTGCATAAAACTTGCAAGCCAGGTCGTAGAGTGGGTAGGTGAAGTTGAGGACAATAGGTATGGTTTAGATGTGTTTTTCATAGTAGTCATAGTAACAGGTCCAATTTGAAATGATCACAAGATGGGAGGATTGTCAGGGTCGGCTATCCTGGTGACAGGATCTCCAACACTTAGTTTTTTTAGATTTTGTGTTATACACACAATCCAAAATTTTTGTGATTCGAACCCAGGACCTCCCATGTATTTACAATTGGCCCTACTAACTTGCCTAGCAGCTGCTGCATGCTCCCATCATCTGCCAATTGCATTTATTTATAAGTCTGGTATACACATAATGGGGGCATAGTGGGTCCCACCGCATGGGGCGCGCACGTGCTATTCTGTCGCCAAGATAGCCACGGGTAGGATTGTTAAGGAATTATTTTGTATTGGAGCCTTTAAGGATGCCAATGGATTGGTACATGTTTATCGGGAATGCTTAAGCATATTTTAAATCACACAATGTCGATGTAATAAAAATTTCCAATACAAATGTTGATGAAAATGCAAACACTAATGCCAAATCAAATGTTGAGCTAGGATAAGGGTTCATGAAGATTATTAAAAACACACATTTCCAGCACTTCAATTATAATTATAAAATGCCAATCCAGATGGATTTCAAAAGCTAAAGCTAGTTAGAGAGGTTGAACGATTGTGTGGGGTGAAAGAGATCGATGTTGATGATTTCCTTCCTCAAAATATAATCTCTCAAGTAATAAGTAACCTCTAATGAGATATTATTGAAGGTGACCAACTACAAATATAACTCTTAATGGATTTTATCAAGCTAGAACAACTCCTTATCCTTTTATGAGTGTTGTCGTTGAATGTGATGTAGGAGCATCTGAGTCCACAATCAATCATGTATCAACCAAAATAGTTATAACATATTTTTTATTTCATGCATTTACAAGGAATTCAAAATCATGTCACAAGGGTATATTAATGTTGTGAAAGAAGATGTGATGGTATTGTAGATACTCAAATTTGGTAGCTTATCCTTTGGAAATGAAAAGTTTGGATTTGTACCTATGCTAAGATAAATGCTCGTATTATAATCTTAATAAACATATCATTCTCTCTCTCTCTCTCTCTATCCCTTTATCTCCTTATCTCTTTATCTATTTCATTAATTATCTCTCTCTCTCTTCCTCCTCATTCTCTTTTTCTTTATCTCTCTCTCACTCTGAAATAATCCCTCTCTCGCATTGTCTCTTTCTCTCACACTTTATTTATCTCTCTAAGTATCTCTCTCTCTCTCTAGCTCTGTCTCTCTCTGGAGGATTTTGAATGTAGTTTAACCTTGGAAATTTTGTGTGAGATTTAATACCCTACTCATCTAATGACTCCAAAGGGTCAAGAGATATGAAAAGGACTACACTTGGTTTATCTTACTATTTGGGGGATTTGTTGTTTTTCTTTATGTGTCCTTTATTATTCAGTCAATGTTGGAAGGACAATGGGACTGAGAGTGAAGCACCTTGTGGTTGAATCAGTCCTATAAATTTATTACTTCCTTTGACCACTAGGTGCCTAGCAACTATTGACATCAATTTCATCGAATCTGAAATATCAATGACAAGATCCTTTCCTTAAGTAAGCAGGCATACTTTGCAAATGAACTTAACATTTTAGAAAGGACACATAAACATAAGATGTACGACTTGTAAACCATTTGGAAAGTGGATAGAATGGAGAGACACTTAAAACTATGTTGATATTACAGATTTATCAAAGACTCAAGTGAATATTACATTTCTTAGAACATTTCTTTAGTGCAGGAGTATCTACTCCTTAGACATACAATTATCCCTTTCTTTATTAGAAGCTTGAGGAGTTTCCAATAGTTATCTCGGAAGAGAAATTCAATGGATGTGATAGTAATAGGATGGGTAAAAATCTGCAATAGTTGGTTTCAATGTACATTAGATATAGTGAAAGTTTTATATAAAAAAATATTATAAATCATATTAAAAATGGGTATTATGCTGGTTGAGTCTAATGAACACCTGATTGATAATTTGCTAAGGTGTAATGGTACGGTCTTAACCATGACTAGCCAAGACGAAAGAAATAGATCAATTTAAGTGGGTTTAAGAGTGAGATCGTGACTTGAAAATTTATACAAAGCAACTCAAAGGTATATCGGTGAGGAATGTAATAATTTGAATGGTTAACCACGACGGCGGTTACGTAACTTAAAGTCAAACACCAAGGAAAACAGGGAGAAAAATATTTACGAAGGCAAGTAAAGTTAAGGAAATGATAAGCAAGGAAGCAGTATAGGCCTACATTCAAGAAACAAAATGTATGTAAGGAAAGAGTGTCATGGACATTTTCAGTGTTGGATTTTAAACTTGGTAATCACTATGTAATCAACTAAAATTAGCATAATAGTATCCTCAAGGGACATTAGTTAATATTGAAACCTTCTTAGTGAAAATTTAAGCTTGAAAAGGAGCTAGAATAGGTAAAGGAGTGATGGTAGAAGATAGACTTAGAAATAGAGATGGGCTATAAAATTTTTGACATAGATTGAAGAGCTTAATTGGTGCCTAGAAATGGTGTTGGTTTTTTTTTCAGTTGTTTGTGGGTGATTCCCAAATTTCAGCACAAAACGCACTTCAATCCCATTGTTCTTGAGCACAGCTAGTTCAAGGAAATTTTTGCTAAGGTATTCAAATTTGAAGAATTCATGTATTTTCCATCAATTTGATTGGTGACATTGGCATGGAATATGATTCAACCTGTCACACACCTCTTTAGCTCATTGAATTATGAATTTGATCAGGTCTAACCCATTCTCACCTAGGTCGCATATTTACTCCAGTTTGAAGTGTTCTTGACTAGTGCAGAAAATAAGCCACTTAATCAGGCTTATATATGCAGTTTTGTGTTTTTGGACTAAACTCAACTTTTTGGATGGGTTGAGTGTGAAACCTTTGTAACAACCATTAAATCTTAGGTACCATATGGGTCTGATATAATTCATTACAATGGTGTCAAATATGACCTTTATAGGTCAGACTCAAGAACATTCCACAAGATCTCTCATCTTGCAACGCAAAACTACCTCTATATTATATCAAGTGAACATTAGGATGCAACTGAACTAGGTGAGAATAATGACATAATATTTCTATGACTTATCAAAGTCCTCAATAAACCACACATAAATGATTTATATAACGTATGGGTATCTTACATGGTCATCCATGTTATATTGAATAAATCAAATAGACCATATATGTATTGGCTCACAAGATCATTAGTGGGGTTCATCAATTTCTTTTTTTCCTTAACACAATGACTTTACAAATAATGCAGTCTAGGACCACTTATTTATTTATTTCAACTTTTGCAAATAAATGCACTAAACATGGAATCCTACATCACCTATTGTACATAAAATAGTTAATTTAAGATATAACTGATTCATAACATCCATGTGTACAAAACATAACTAAAAACTATAATTTTCTAACAAAATAATGCTACTTATATAATACATGGTTTCCACCCCTAGATCTTAGTATATGGTCAAAGTCAATGCTGATGACTTCAGTCAATGTGAGTTGTAGAGAAATAAACTATACTCCCCGGAATGGATGGAGTAGATACAAACAATATGAGCGAATAATGGAATAAATAATAACAACTAGTCTAATAATAAAAACATACATAGACTATGCTAACATTCCCCCCCTTATTACATTATTCTTGCAAATGTGACCCCTGAAAAGTTCAAATTTCACTTTTCCAAGAGATTTTGTGAGAATATCAGCAACTTGTGCTTCTGTAGGATAGTACTAGAGCTGAATGTGATGGTTCAAGATGTGCTCTCGAATGAAATGACAATCAATCTCAATATGCTTTGTTTGTTCATGAAAAAATGGATTCTGCACGAGCTTCAACACACTCTGATTATCACAATAGAGAATAGGTGACTATTTTTTAGGAATTCCCATACCATCCAAAATGTGATGTAACCATATCACTTCTCACATAGCTCCTCGTATGGCATGATATTATTCCTCTGTGGATGAGATAGAAACAACATTATGCTTCTTGCTTATCCATGAGATAGGTCCAGATCTGAGATGAAATATGTATCTTGTGGTTGACTTCCTGTCATCAACAGATCTGGCATGGTCCGAGTCAACGTATCCCTGTAAGAAGAATTGATCATTCTTCTTATATTCCAGACCATAATCAATTGTACCTCAGACATACCTCAAAACATGCTTTGCTGCAGTCCAGTGACATTTCTTCAGCTCCTGCATGAACCTGGAAAGATAGCTGACAACATAGCATAAGTCTGGTCTGGTATATGTCAAGTAGATGAGTCCTCCAACAAATTTCCTATAGAGAGTAGCATCTACTTGAGGTGAATCCTAGAATCATGAAAGTTGCAAGCCTTTTTCCATGGGAGTGGATATAGGTTTACAGTTGGACATATTGTACTTTTCCAGGAGTGTCTTGGTGTATTTTATCTGGGAGACAAAAATGTGATGCTCCTTTTTCCATATCTCCAAGCCAAGACAGTAATGTAGTAGCCCCAAATCTGTCATGTCGAAGGTTCTTTTGAGATCATTCTTCACAATATCAACCTGATCTTCTGAACTGCCAGTGATCACAAGATCATCCACATACACAACAAGAATGAAAATTTATTTTCCTACCTTCTTTATATACAAATTGGAATCTGAGGGGCTACGAGTGAACCCATGCTGCAAAAGGTGATCATCGATCTTGATATACCATGCCCTTGGAGCTTGTTTCAGTCCATACAGTGATTTGATGAGATGACATACCTTCTTAGGATGCTCTTCATCAACAAATCCTTTAGGTTGGGTCATGTACACTTCTTCTTTCAGATCACCATTTAGGAAAGCACTCTTGACGTCCATCTGTTGAAGTCTCCATCCTTTCTGTGCTGCTAGTGCGCAAACAACTCTGATGGTCTTGATCTTCGCAGTGGGTGCAAAGGTTTCTTCATAGTCAATGCCCTCTTTCTGAGCATATCCTTTTGCTACAAGTCATGCTTTATGTTTGTCGATGGATCCATCTGCCTTATATTTTGTCTTGAAAACCCATTTGCAGCCTATGGGTTTCTTTCCTGTAGGCAGATCGACAAGTTCCCATGTCTGATTTTTCTTGAGTGAGTCAATTTCTATATCCATGGCTTCCTTCCACTGAGGTTGACTGAGTGCTTCACAAACATTATCAGGCTCAAAGCTATTAATCAGTGAACTCATGAGTGCAAATTTTACCTCATTTCTTGTTTGACTCCTTGTTTTGACTCTGGATGATGTATCTGGGAGTTGTTGTAAATGTGAGTCCTTGATGGTGCTTTGTACCCACTTCAGATGATAACTTGGCTGCTTTTGAGAAGAACTATGTCATTTCCATGTGGATTGATGTGGAGTCACATTCTCCAGTTCTCCAAGGTCAACAAATATCTCTCCTTGCAACATTTATTTTCTCTGAGTAGTCTCCTCTGGCTGATCATCTGATTCAGAGACTAGTCAGTGAGAGGTGGTTGGTAATGGTTCTTCTGTTTTCACTACTGAGTCAAAGGATGACTCATCACAAACCACATCTCTGACTCTCATAGATTTTCTTTGTCTCAGGATCCATGAGAAGGTATGCCTTCGAGGTAGTGTTGTAGCCAAGGAGGATGCACGAGAGTGTCTTTGGCTCAACCTTCTTTCTCTTCTGAGATGGGACATGCATGTATGTTGTGCAACCAAATACTCGTAAATGAGAAATTGATGGATTTCTACCACTCCATACCTCTTCTAGCATTTTATTTTGTAGAATATTTTCAGTTCCCTGTTGAGAAGATATACAATTGTCTGTACTGCTTCAGCCCAATAGCATTCCTCTAGCTTTGTTGTTAGCATGCAGAAGCCATCTCCATCACTGTGTGATTGCAATGCTCAACAATGCCATTTTGTTGGGGTGTGTAGGGAGCAGTCAGGTTCTTCTTAACACTTGTTGGTTCAGGAAGGCCAAGAACTTATTTGATGTGAATTCCCCCCTCGATCTGAGTGAAGTAGAAGAAGTGGTTGTCCAGTCTCTTTCACAACACGATGATAGAAATTCTGGAAATGTTGAAGAGCCTCACTTTTCTTCTTCAGGAAAAACACCCACATCTTGTGAGAGTGGTCATCCATGAATAGTTGGAAGTACTTGTATCCTGAAAATGAAGCAGGCAGTGGGCCATTCAGATCGGTATGAACTACCTCCAGACACTTCTTGGCATGGAAGGTGCTCGCCTGAAATGGATCCCTGTGTTGTTTTCCTGCAAGACAGCCAGGGAAAATAGGTAAGGAACTGGACAATTTGGGTAGTCCATGGACCATTTCTTTTGAACTCATCTGATGCAATGAACTAACTGACAAGTGACCATATCTAAAATGCCAGAGGGCTGTAGATTCTACTGTTGAGGCAGATAAAGCTACTGCAGAAGATGAAACAGTATCTAAAGAAAATAACTTATCTTTTAGAAATGCTCTAGCAATAACCATACCTTGTCTTGAGATCAAACATGATTTAATGCCATTTTGGACAAGAAATTCTACCTTTAGGTGATGATTCAAGAGTTGAGTCACTGACAAGAGGTTGCTAGTCAAGCCAGGAACATATAGTACCTTTGTAAGTGTACATTTTCGTGGTCCCAGAGGAATGGTGACTTTGCCTATTCCTTCTGCAACGTACTCTTTTTCATCTGCTATCCGAACCCGATCTCCAGTGGGTTGTTCATTTAGTGAATCAAATAGTTTCTTGTCACCTGACATATGCTTACTTGCACCGGAGTCTATCAACCATACTTTCTTCATGGGTTGAGAAGTCTGAGAGACTAGTACAAGGTTCTTACCACAATTGGCTCCTTCTGATGTCTCCTCATCAGATTCATCATCTTGTTGGGCTGCGAGATGTCCCTTCTACTTTCTTTGGTGAGGACATCATTTGGATTTTTGAAAATATTCACGCCCTAATGTGCTTGTTTGACTCGAAGACCCTTGTTTCAAGCCATTGTACCAGTAGTGATTAGTGTCATGAGTGTTGGTTCTGTAAATGTGACACCACCTCTTTGAATTTTGATCTTTCTGTTGTTGATTTGGTTATACTTGAGTTGGCTTCTCTAGGGGACCCTTCTGATTCTTCTGGCCAGGGTATGGCTTTGAGAATAGGGCTTTATCCTGAGTCTCCTCTTGGGATGAATTGATGGCCTCTTCCTGCTGCAACAAGTTCATGAGTTCTTCGAATGCCACTGTTTGTTTAGATACATTCAGTGTCATAACGAACACTTGGAATTGAGAAGGGAGTTCTCTCAAGGTGATCGGCATGAGAATTTTTTCATCCACCATTTCACCGAGCACTAATAACTCTGATCGTAGCTCAGCCACGTGACATAAGAACTCCTCAAATTTCTCATCTGACCCCATAGAGAGGGTGTGCAACTTTGACTGAAGATGGAGGATCTTAGTCTGATTTTTGGCTTCATAAATGGTTGCCAACTTGTCCCAGGCCTCCTTTGGTTTCTCCACATTCCAAACATGTGGTTGCACATCGTCACTGATACTGAGCATTATCAGCATCAAGGCTTTGGCACTAGCCATCTCATACTTCATTAATTCATCAGGGGCTATGGGAACGGTCACAGACCCTATGACAATGCCCCATAATCCTTCAAACTGAAGGATTGTCTTCATTTTTGTTTTCCAGGCCATAAAATTTGGCCCTTTAACTCGCTGAGCATCTGAGAGAAGAAGTTTTGGTGCAGACATTGTAATAAAAAAATTATTTATCCTAAGAGATATTACAATGTTACTCACTGATGAGAAGTAATAGCTCTTAGATACTCTCGATACTCGCGTGCTGAGAGACAACGACACTTTGTGGGGTGTTCTTCTTCTTCTTCGCAATCAACATCATGCCCATCTTCTAGCTCTTCTTGCACTCACTTTTCTTGGACAACTAATCAAAAAGGAAATATTCAAGAGTTCCTTTTGAACCAGCTCATCGAAGACAAGGTTTCCGGTGTTGCGTAGCTTGTTGATCAAGGCAAAGTAGAACCCGGAGCTCTCAGGAGCTTCTGGATGGTGTTCTTGTGCTTGTGAGTTGATGTTTGGATTTCAGTAGTCTCGATCATGTCATTCATGCTTGTCATTCAGCATGGCTTTGAGAGATTGTTCCTTGGTAGAGACTTCATCTCTAGGATTGAACTTGGCACATGTGTAGATTTCATTTTGTTTCTTCGCACTTATCAAAAAATTTGCACTGATTTTAGGCTTCACGCAGCTAATTCTTCTTCACCACGTGTAGTATGCTCTGAGATGTATTATTTTGTATTTGGTCAGGTAATTCCCACGGAATATTACCACACAGTGCTTCTCCACACTCCAAGTATTAGAGATAATTTTGTCACATGGGCAGATTTTTCACAAGCTTTAGCAAATTTCCACGCAAATTCATACCTCCCATGTTTCTAGGTTGAGAAGTTACAGTCAAACAAAATCAGAGAATGTATTACAGAAAAATTGTAAACTCCACACACCAAGGTATTCACATGCAACTTTAAGAGATTTTGAGGATTCTTAGTCCCTTATCCACCAAATTTTCACTAGAGTTATATGCTTCAGTGGAATTATCAAACGTGATCAGGAAAAATTGAATGCTTTAACATTTTCCATGCAGGCTCAACTAGACATCTCCAAGTAGGTATGAATGGTCTTCATGCAATAAAATGGATTCCATGCAGCGATGAATGGTCTTCAGAATAAAAAGAATGGTCTTCACATAGCTCTAATGAATTCCACGCATTTCTTCAAATCCCTCATCTAAAACAGGAGAAAACTCAAAAAATGTCAACATGCAGGCCAGAAGTTCCATTTAAATCTCAAAGATTTCCTCTTTGCAAACATCCACTTCCACGCAAGAATAGAGTATCACGTCCAAGGTCAAAGACTTCCTCCACAACAACTTCCAATTCTCCTCTCTTCAGGTCAGCTTTCTTCTCTTACTCCAATGATTTCTCAAATTGATTTCTGCTCCTTCACACACAGGCCAGAGACAATACGTGCTCTGATACCAGATTGTGAGGAGGAAATGATGGAGAAAAATAGAGATTAGATATCTCTTACTCATCCTTATTTAATCAGAAGCACATACAATATTTATAGGGCCTGAATACAAACAATACTCCCCGGAATGGATGGAGTTGATACAAACAATATGAGTGAATAATGGAATAAATAATAATAACTAGCCTAATAATAAAATACTACGTAGACTATGCTTGGAACTCCTTCCAACTCTAAGTGGAAGGTATTCAACCAAGCCAATTTCTGTAAATTGGATTTTTTTATTTCTTGGACTCAAGAACTAACCATTAGCCCAACATGCTCCATCACAAAAAAACACAATTCCACACTCAACAAAATCATGTAAAACATTTATAAATTATGTATAAGCACTCAACAACCTTCACCAAGCTTGAAAAACTCAAAAACATCACTTTACCTCATAGAGCCACTTAACACCCTCCTAGAACAAACATCCTCCAAAATTGAACCTCAAAGAACAACTCATAACTTTTGCAAACCTTATATAATCATCAAGTTTTATATACCAATAGAAATATAAATGAACCTGCTTTATAACACAACTTGAATTAAGTCCTAACTCTTTCTGAAGCTCCTGTAATTCCAATTTTACAGAAAGCTGCTCTAAAGTGCCCCAAAAAATAGTATTCATAAATAGGGCACACTTTTCACTTTTTCTTCTCAACCATGACCTGAAACTTTCATGAAAATATAGAACAACCCCAGGGCTAAAAAAATTTCAATTTAATCTTTATCTTCTTTGGAAAATTTCTCCTTAAAATGGAACTCTTTAGAAACAAGCCATTTCAGGTTGGGCCCACATATGGTCACATGCTCTATCTTACCTTTCTATAAACCTGGAAGAGTCCTCTACAACATTAAATCATCATATTTTCATAACCAATAAAAACTAGGCTGGTATATGTAATCTTCTCCAAATTACTCCTAGTTAGGGTTTTAAAACAACTTACCTTCTTAATGATCGTTCATAAAAACGCGATGATCAAACTACCTCATTATATTTTCTAAACCTTCATAATTCACCTAATACAATATTAAAATTATATCAGGTACCCATGCAAAGCATACAACTCACAATGAGCATCAGAAAGTTCACATTTGCCTCAAAATCACACTGTAACTTACCCGGTTTTGCCAAAACTGACATATCTTACAAATCCCTTTTCAGAATGACCTAAAACTTTTCATGAATCATCATGAAAACATTCGCCAACTACTAAAACTCACATCATATCCAAAATACATCTAAAACTCCCCATCCATTAATAATTATGTTTTTTTATCTTGCATGTTCTCACCTTCTTGCTTCCCAAGGACCTCAAATATGCACTATATCATTGAATACTGACATGAAAATCATCACACACCTCATATACACTACCAACATGCTGATACCATGCTCCAAAAATACTGAACAACTCCAAATATCATACATCCATCTCATTCTTCAAGCTTCAGGGCTAGTAATAGGGTTGAAATGACTTGACTCAACCATGACATCTCATGAACTGAACTTGCTTACCTCATGCAAACTCATAAACACCTCTAACACACCTCATGGACCATGAATGAGCACATGAAAACCTCCAATCCACTCAAGAGATCTCATACCATGTCTTAGCTCACTAGACCATGCATTAGGACTTCATAGAACTCACCAAACATGGACACTACCAATTAACCTTCATCTTTGACCACTGACTAACACCTCATGGAGACGTTCAACACCATGACACCCTTTTCCATCAATGGTTTTTACATCAATGAAAACACAAACACAAACACATCAATGTTCAAATTACTTGGAGGTTTTTGTTCCTCATTTTTAGATCTGCAAAACCTCTTTTAGTTTTGTATAATTCATCATTTTTTTAATAAATGGTCGCTTTATTAATTAGAAGACGGTTGCACTGCAACCTAGTAAATTAGCACAACATAGTCGGGTGAACTGACACCTCACTTAGACATAGGTCTAAGCACTCACTGAAAGCGCATATAACTCCTCTGAGTTTCTTCTAGGGTGAAAATCAAGACATGGTTCCTGCAAACATGATCAACTTAGCATACAATATATTCCATATGCAGATTATAAGTTATTACCGTATGCACAAAGATAACTGGTCATAAAAGGAATTTGTATTTATAGGGAAGAGTAACAATCAAGTTATTGACTTGATTGAATTCCCCTGTCAATAGATTAAAACAACTCTTAATAGTTTTTGTTTATATATTAAAGATTTTTTTAATGCAAGTTAACTACTATCCAAATATAATAATAGCTTCTATTTGTTTTTATAAAAACATTGAGAGCTAGTGTTAAAGGAAATTAAGTGTGAAGAGAAATTAATCATAATATTCCTATGAGGAGGGTCATTTTCCCTCCCTCACATTTGATCTTAATATTAGAATGGTATTCATTCTACCTTGACATATCTATGTTTATATTGCTTTAATGTTTCACAGGGTATACTCATGCATGCAGTTCTCTTAATGCTAGTAAAAATCTCATGGAACATATTCTATAATATTTAGAATTCCTTGCTTCCCCCACTTGAATGGGTATGGTAATATGTCCAATAGATCCATTAAAAGTCACAATAAACATAAATATGATTGAGGTTTACTCGTATCAACCTTTATGGGGAAGGGAGAGACATGAGATTGCACTAAAGTGATTAGTTAAGTATAACATGCAGTGGTGAAGTTATCTAAATTATTGAGTACATAGATGGATTGGAGAGGAAGAACTAAATGTGTATCCCATCATGATATCTATTACCGATTAGAACATGAAGTTATTGATGGTTGGAAACAATTCTTTGTACTATCAATGTAACAATGTGGAATGGATACCATGAGAGCGTATGTTTTTTTGACACTCAAGGGTGCCATAATTTGTCTTTTGTGAAGCTTGATATTCATCAACCATACACTAAGAAATAAATGTTTCCTCTATTGAAGTAGTATTCTCTGTTAATATATTTTTCTTTTATGCTTCCTTTTTGAGAAACCCTTTTTAAAAAATTGTTCTTATGCTTGTCTTACATCGGGATATTGTCATTTTTCTTACCATCTTCCGTACAGGGAGAGAATTTTCTAGCCTCAACCTTATAAGCATTATCTTGGTATTGTCCAATACCCATAGAGGTAAATAAAGAGTGAAACATATAATCATCGTCATTGATGGGATTGAAATTTAACTTATGTAGATAGTCATCTAATATATTGTTTTGAGCATCACCACTATCATACAAGTTAGTTACCTGTTGTCTCAAAATTTTGTATTGTCAAAAATTCATTTTTTTTAATCTTTTCACATGAGTCTTTTGTGCCAATTAATTAACACGTACCATTTTGAAACGCCATTGTTTTCTATTCTCTCCCGTGACTTAGACATTATCAATTTTATTGTCGCATTGCCATCGTCGTCATCCTGTATACCCTACCTACCTCACATATCAATCTCCCTCACAATTAATACCAACTATTTAAATAATGATTATAATTTAATTATCAATTAATTAGTTAATGATATTAATCTAATTAATGTTATTAATTAATTAAATTAATGTTATTAATTAATTAAATTAATGTTATTAATTAATTAGTTAATTATTAATTAATGTTATTAATTTTATTAATTAAAATTATCCATTTAATTATTGAAATTAATAACATTAATTAATCATTTTAATTAATTACGTTTATAAGCAACAAATAGTGAAGTGAAATTTCACTCCCACTTTGCCATCTATCACTTATCAGATGGATAAAAATTAAAACTTCCCCTTATGGAACCTATGCCGAGAAATTCTCCCAACCCTCCATGAGGAAGTTTACCAAAAGCCAAAATTGGCAAAATTCTTCTCACTTCCTTGCTTCCCACTTCTCACTTCTCTCTCTTCCGCATTAACTCTCCCACTCCTCGTAAATGACAGACATGGTTGGAAGAGGTACAAAAATAATTGATATTCTTTTTCCATCATTGATTCGAAGGAAATTACGGAGGACAATACGGAGGACACATTGTTCCCTAAAATCTCCCAAGATCGCTACAACGCAAAATTTGACTCCGAGACCTAAAGTCCGACGACTTTTTGAATGTCGAAAAGGGAGTCCGTATGTGAAAATGGTGCCTGGTCAAAGTTGAAGTCAACCCTAGGTGGGACTGGGTCAACTGATGGCAAGTCACAACAACGTGGCAAGATGCGAATAGAGCGAAGGAGAGAATTTTGATTTTATAACACCAGTCTTCGACACTCGTAATGATGCGGGATAGTCTTCATAATCAACCGATCGAAACAAATATGCCACGTGGTGGGTCCTCAGGCCACCATGTGGCTTGCTACCACTTCTCCTAAGTTAACTCGGTGGGGTGAGTTGTACATAGAGCTACATGGTGAGCTCAAGTTTCATTGGGGTGAGTTGATCTTAGCTCAAAGGGTTCTTGCATTGGATGGGCGATCTAACCATAACTCGGTGAGCCGTTTAATTATATTTGGCGGTAAAAGAGGATGATGTGGCCCAAAGCCACGCTACACATAGTTGGATGAAGGCTTTTTAAATCCTTATCTAAACCTCTCCCCCAAAAATTTGGGATATTTCCTACACTGACGATAAAAGACTCAGTGGATGTGCTCATAACATGGACGTGGCAAGCGTTCCAATAGTGTGGCAAGGAGGATTGGCACGTGGACGACAGACGTGGGGATACGCGGTCAAAGCACAATAAAGAGCCCATGTGGATGGTTCGTGGCAGGCTGGTCATCAACATGGTGGTCAGGGTATTGCCACATCAAAAATAGGAGAAAAATAAAGGGCATATCGTGTGGAGTGGGATTTGAACCATTGACCTCCCCTTTGCATGTGGAGCGGCCCAACCAATTCAGCTAATGAGTTGGTTAGGATATGGATGGAGCGATAAAGGTTTTCATGTGAACTTCAGGTCCACCAAGCCTTATAAAAGGCCCTCCCTCTCCCATCTTTCTTCAAGCTCCTCCCGAGCCATGGCCGAGGCATAAAAGAATAATGCAAGGAGCATAGAACTATAAGGAGTTGAGGAAATAATTTATAAGCCCTATTTTAATAGGCATAATTATTTAACGGATTTAAGACCTATATTATTACGCCGAAGGCATTCCCCCTATGGGAAAGGCCCTTCCGAACGTTTTTACAACTGTGTCAAATTTGACGGGTGTTTGGGCATTTTTTCCATGTGATTAAATTTGACGACGTTTTCATGTTTTTTTCCCCATTTTTAGTTGTTCCATGGAAACATGACAGTTACATGTTGATTGTTGCATGGTAAATTCGCGACCGTAAAGGTTTTCACTTATTTATTTTCAATGTCTCCGCTTAGTTGATTCTAGGCCAAGTCCCAATGCCATACAGTTGCATCATGTGGGAAAACCCAATTTAGTATTTTTCTAGCTCTGCATCACAAGGGCTGAGAGCTGAGAGGTCTGTGTGATGCGCCATTGAGTATAGAGGGAGATTTTTAAAGGGTTGTTGACTAGGGCTGATATTGGAGATGTAAGCCATGTTAACCGCTGAAAAGGGGGATATTTATCAAATGTTTTATTTACAAGTGCCCTAACAGATATATATGATAGCTTGTGGGAGCAAAACTACGTTACCTGGCCTCTTTTGAACCACTCCACACATGACTCCCCTGCCATGCCACATGTTTCTTCTTCGGCATGTCGATATAAATACTGTTGCACCATCAATGTGTGTTAGGATTAATTATTCACTAGCAGTGGCACATGATATTGCCCTTGGCAAAGATTTCAAGCTTTTTGCAAAGGTAAAATACTTGGACATTTTTTGAGAACAGAAATATGTTTGTGGGCTGTAATTAGTTAAATTTTATTTGTTGAAACTTTTTTGGCCTATAAAATACCAGTTTTTGTCACATGTAGGTTGTTGTCTGCTTATGGCTCCTCTCGGTTGTTGAGAGTTGGTTCAACTTCCTCACACTTGCGTATCTCAGTGAGTTCGATCTTTTTATCATGATTTTGTGCAAGTACCATCTTCTCTCATATCTAACTTGTTGCTTGGTTGTTTGGTCTTGTATATTAATCTTGTGAGTGCTTTATTATTGAAATATTGATATTTTAGAGGATTGTTTACTATTAAGTCCTAAGAAGTAGTGATACATGTTTACTATTGTCATGATAGATTATGTGTATTGAACACCTGGATTAGTTTCCTTCAATGCTTTTGTAGGCGTTGTTACTTTGATCACAATTCCTACCTTGTATGACAAATACGAGGATCACGTAGTTAGATTTGTAGAAACTGTGAACACAAAAATTGTAAAGATTGCCAAGAAATTTGATGATCACATTGGAAGCAAGATTATGATGGTTCTTTCAAAGGAGAAAAAGATGCAGTGATATAGTGTTTCTTTGTTTAAAGCATGGATGTGCTTTTGTTGGAATTTGGGATTGGTTTTACAAGTAAATATAACACCTAAACAACACAACTTCTAGCTATATTGACAGGTTGACAAATAGCACAAAGTTAAGGCCTGTACAGAGTATCATTTTTTTTAGGGTCGGAAATCATTGAAATATTAGGGTGAGTATTACAAAACAAGTTCGTCACATATGAGATGTTTGAATTTTTTTTTATTCCTTTGATTGTCTTGTTCGAAATTTGGGGATTTACACAAAGATAGAGAACTGTCTGTCGAATTTCCTCATAGAAAAATGTTGAACATCAAGACATTGTAAATTTTGATGAGGCAAAGTTAACCAGTTCGGTTTTGAAAGGATGGACACTCCCAAGATATGTTTGGAGATCCCCGGCTACTTGGGTGATAGCAGGGCATGTCATTTTCAGGATTCTTAGGGGTAGAATCCATGCGAGAAAATGCTTGCAGAAACTTGAGTTTGTTGGCCCTGGTTCTATTGGAGTCTGCATGTTGACACCTGCATTTGTGGGTATGGCTTTTACAATTCAGTTTGTTAGGGAATTCACAAAAATTGGGCTAACAATATCAGTTAGGGGTGTATTGTCTCTGGCCTTATCAAGAGAACTCAACCCAATTGTTACATCTATCATCATTACATGCCGTGTTGGCATTGATTTTGCTAAAGAGTTGGGAACCATGCAGGTGTCTGTGAAGAATGGAGAAAGTAGACATTAAATGTGCTCGCATCCGATTCTAAATTATTGGTACAGTGATTTATGTGTGTGGAGCAATGGAAATGACTTCCCTACATGGTCTTGCTCTAAGCTACCTCTGGCCTTCACCACAGACTCCCTCAAAAACTATTATTTTAGGCTTTCTACATGAGGGTAATTCAGAGAAAGGATCAGAGGATGCATTTAACTGGTGTCAGCAGTGATAATCTTGTCATGGTGCATGATTATACAGGTCGCCCCAATTGAATCTTTGATCTTTTCTCATACAGAGTAGCAATAGGTCCTTACTAAGACTAACATATTTTTGTGAGCATGCAGGCAGAGACATTATACAAGTACCCAATGCCATTATCCCTCACAGAAATCATGGGATTTCTTGGATCCATCCAAACTATTGTTCTCATAACTATTTTAGACAAGAGTGTTCATACATCATCTTGGTTTCTGGACTGGAGTGGAATTATGACTGCTATGTTTGGGGTGAATGAATATATTTTATGCCTATGTAGATTTTCCCACGGTTCATTTTATGAAGACTTCAAGACTAACTTCAAATTCACCCAACCCATTACCATTCTCGGATTTTTCTTCATTCTCAATCATCCTACATTGTTGTTCCATTTATAGATACTGTTTAGCAAAATTTAAAATGTAGTTTGAGTCATTTCAAATAATTCTATCTACAAACAAGTTCATTTTTTGAATCATCCTACATTGTTGTTCCATTTACAGATACTGTTTAGCAATATTTAAAATGTAGTTTGAGTCATTTCAAACAATTCTATCTACAAACAAGTTCATTTTTTGTATTTTTCTTTGGCTTGAATGCTGATTTGGGTGAAGTAGTTACCTATACAGGGAATTGTTGTGAATGCCATATGTTTTGCATTACAATTATGGTGAATTCAGAAGAGAGGCCCTGTATTTTTTTGTGTAGCATGAAAATCTTGTGTTTTTATAATGTCTTCCAGATGGTATTGATATTTTATGCTAGAGGGAAGTGGTGAAGTTAATAGAGGAGGAGTGGACTACTACAACAAGCTGATATATGCACTCCTCAATAATGGTATATTCGAGAATGAAAACGGTGGTAGCATTCTATGAAATTTTAGTAAATTTGTAGAAAATAATGATTTATGTTGAATACCAAGCATAAAAATAATGTTAACATTTTATAAAGTTTTAGGAATCACTGACCCTTAAGCTGTGTGTTACTCATGTAGGGATTGACACCATGGTAACACTTTACCATTTTGATCTGCCCCAGGCACCCTAGGACTCTTATGAGGGATGGTTAGACTCAATAATTGTGTAAGTTGTGATCATTCCATCTTATACCTATACTTAATTATCAGTTGCCATAGAGGTGAGAGTCTACAACTTTTTTTCTACAAATACTTTAATACATCATAGAGTTTTATTAACCAAAGAAAACCAAAACTTAGCAACAATTGTAACACAATGAATGTATTTTGTATATATGTTCTAATATTCACTGGCATAAATATATAATTGTTTTACAGAATGATGGTAATGGCTACCGACAATGTATTTACTGGGTGATCTGTCATTCTTCCTGTCTTCTGCTATACAAAATTTGCATTCGAGATTCGTGTTGCAGGTAATTTATTTCGACCTCCTTTTTTCAATAATGTTGATGGCAACAACTCTAATCCATTTGGCAGGAGGTTTTTTTGCATACCTGAGGATCGAGATGGGAGAATTGGCCAGATTTATAGCGGCAGGAAACATAATCATGGACATGCAATGGCTCGATCCTAGACCTCTTACTTTGTGACCCTCTTGAACCACTCCCCAGACAAATTTCACAGTCACTCGAATCTCCAGTCAGGATTCAAACTCATGGACCCCATAGCCATTGCGGTCCTCCTCTTCGTCGCCCTAATTCATGACCAATCTGCAACTCAAGACTATCTTTTGGGTTGTGATCCAGATCCATAGGCGAGATATGGTTGGATTTTATGTGGGTTAAATGGCTGTTACTTCACTATAGATCGACTCCAGTAAAATATTTGTTCTACCATCCACGTCAGTCATCTTGTCATCTGTGTGCTCTCTCTATCAAATTTATGTGGCAGTCTATGTAGTGGACGCATGCATCTTTTAGCAGCATGATAGACCTTCTATTCAATAGATCCATTTGTGAATATATCATACCACATCATGTACCATTTATGTCTTGCATTCAATGATTTTCACCCATGTATTCACAGTTTGTATAAAAAAAGTTGTTTGGATCAGTGTGAGATTAATTGTTTAATGTTAATGTTTTAGATAGTTGAGTTGAAAATTTTATTACGTAGTGTGCCGGAAGTTTGTTTTTTTAAGTATTTTGTGATATTTGTATTTAGTCTTTTTTAAAATTATGAATCCACACAAAACTATTGCTCAGAAAAAATATGGCCATGACAGCTCTGGTTGGACTGCATGTATCTCCTCTTCTTTCGTCCCCTTTTCTTTCCAATATCACTACACCATGCCTTCCTTCAAATACCCTCAAGAACAACTATACAAAATTTCTCATACCCAATTCAGACACAAATTAAGGCAATGAGGATAGCTATCATTTGAGGCCAATTAAGGCCAAGAAGAATCTCTGGCTAGACCTGTTTGATTATGGGGAGGACCCAAATATGGAATATGGGGATCTATATTCAGATGGGAAGCAGGATGCAGAGTATCCAAGGCCTCCCTGATGACCCAGATAGTAAATTTGGGTTTCTTTAGTTCCCCAAGGGCTACAATGTTGAAATTGTTTCACTTGGTGGAATGCTAAGGGGTGATCTCAGAGTCTGTTGTTGGATGGTGACCGGTGGTGTTTATGAGAACTTGTTGTTTTTCCCTGTCATACAATTTCTTAGGGACATGTACAATGTATTTTTGTGGCCCTTTTAAGTTTACTAAGTGGCTATTATTTTTTAAGATGTTTTGAATGTAGGTTTCCAGTTAGAAAGTTCTTTTATGTTAAATTTAACGTACATAAAAAATATTAGATTCATCAAATAGTCACCAGGAAACTTTGTACCCCATTCCCATATCCACATGTTCTGGTAAGTATCTCACGTCTCATGGTAACTAAAAGAACCTAACTCCGCCTCTCCTGGTGACTGTGATTAACAGTAAATATGCACACTTAATCATTTACAATAGGATCCTATTTCAAAATGTACCCTTATTCATATACTCCCCAGCACTATTTCAAAATGATGTCCCCATCCTTGCCCTCTTTTCCTGTCAACATATCTTATGTCTCCTAGTGACTTACATGTTTTACTTTATAATTTACCTATATTATATATTTCTAATTTTTTGACCTGAAAAATTTGGTCTATCATTCTGCTGCAATTTGTTTTCCATCCCTTATCATTTTCCCTGTCATCAAAGGTATCCTGGGTCAAGATAGATATAATTGCCACTGCAAAGGGAAAACAAAATTATGGAATGAATAAAAATGTCAGATATGCTAATGTTTATGATGTTGAACAAGATTTTTTTGTACCTTCAATCTATGCGGGGACAATTGGAAAGCTTAAGGTAGGCCTAAAGGACTTATTAACTTTTTTTCTCTTGTGAAAATTGAGTTCGTAAAATAGGTTTCAATGATCCAAAAAGGATGGAGGCAGGTTCTCTCTAAACCTAGAACAAATATAGTCCATGGAAAACTACAAAACATTATAGCCTTCATTAAATTAGTATATACATATAAAGTACAGGATTATTTTATCAGGAAAAAAATGAATGTGGCATGGTAGCTATAACAAATTAATCCTTAGGCCATAGATTTAATTCAAAATGAGAAAAGAATTGTTCATAAACCTAACAAACAAATAAATTTACCCATACATTGGTTGCCACTGTGCGAGCATTCAGTGGAGGTTGGTGTTGAGCCTCTACCACATCCTATCCAGTTCGAGGCTCGCTTGGAATTGGCTCCTTTCCACCTACATTAATATCATCTTCTGTATTATCCTCCACCGTGAAGTGCATAATTTGGGGAAGCTGGCTTTCAGCAGGTCAGATACCAGCCAGTTAATGTCAGTTTGGTCCTAAACCAACTTTGTTGGCTTCTTGACTCAGCCCTCAGAGTGTTCGAAGACCCAACTATGGAGTATAAGGCTACTTGCTCAGCATGCATTGAATATTTCCTAAATAAGCAACGAGCTCCTCTAGGTTATTAAACTCTAGATAAAATTTCTCATCTGGAATTTGAATTTACAACAAGAGATTAGTATTTTACTTCATTTAAACACAACTTTCTGTAGCAATATGTTTAAATGATGATTTTTACATTTTACGATGAAGTCTCGTTTAACAATTTACCAAATTTTAGCAATGCATGCATGCCAATTGATTAAATCCCCGATGAGATAAACTTTCCATTACATTGGTTTTAGGAGATATGGCTTGAAAAATTCCAGAATACAGACCTTAGATAAAGAAAAATTTCCATTATTTGCATCATTGAATTTGTTTAGTTTTCTCTTTTGGATGTCCTTTGGCTTAGACGTTATCTCTAAGGGGATATGTTCCGCTAAAGGTTGAACAAGACTTGCACCTGTCATCATCCTTTTGCTTCACTTATCATAGGAGTAGGGTATACTATAGGTGGAACCCTGGTGGGAAGAATGAAACTCTATTAAACACCCATGAGCCATTGCCCTGTGGGAAAATTTGAATTGTTTTTAAAACAATGTTGCCAACAAAGACACCAAGTGTTTCTATTCTAGAACATTATGTGTACATATTATTGTATATTGAATAAATACCAAAACTCCCAGTAATGCATTTTGTATAAGTGGAATTAAGACTACTCTTTTTTTTTGAAAGGAAACTCAGTCATAGAATTCTCATGTTTGATTATCCAAAAATCCATTTTTGCTCCAAATACTCCCAAGGGCCACCTTAATTGAAGGCATATAAGATTTTTATGAAATAACTTATTAATCCTAAGAGGGTCAAATATATGAGTTTATTTCCCTCATAAATATCACCATGCCGAGCTAGATTATACCTATAATCACATATTTATTTAGGCATAAAAGGCTTGGTTTTATAGAAGTAACTTTCACCAATTGAGTTAGGTTTAATCAGACGGTTGGATAACTTTACACAACTAAATTGTGATCTAAATGTGTATTTTGATTTGAATCAACTGCTCACAATGATGAAGGTAATCTGATTTCCTTAGAAGCCTTAAATCAACTATTCATAGCAATGAAAGTAACTTGATTGCCTTAGAAGCCTTCGTTTTGATCTCCTTCATGTATATTTTGTGTTGTTGATCGATCATCTATAATTATAACTATAGAAGGGTTCTGTCAAGCACATTAAACCTGTATATATAATACACTCGTGGTCTAATGAGTCTAGCAATGTTATGTTATTGCTTTTATAGGAATTTGTACTCAATCACCTTTTCCACATTGGGAGGATAACTTCTTCCCCCTATTTCTTTGTGAAGTTTTGAAAGATATGATTTACAATTTTAATTTTCTTGCCCTAATAATAGATGTTGTAAATGGCTCTATTTCTTTTACAGAAACCTCTCCCTGTTATTAAAAACTTTTCAAGGTTTCCTCCAGACAGGTGTAGATATAACCAAAGATTTTCTCTGCAAACCAATTCAGTTTTATTACTTATGGTTTTTGGATATCAGCAATTAACTTATGCGAATAATAATATTCCCTCAGCTTCTTAGGAAATCTTGATCACTTTGTGGAATGTACTTTGAGCCACCAAAAGGTAAAATTGTAGCACTTGTCTTTTAAATTGTACTCTAACCAAGAAGAATGGAGGAGTTAAGACTAATTTCACTTAACCAAAATAACCCATCGTAAATACTAGTCTCTACTTTGATAACACCTCCACCATTTAGATGTTTTTTGGTTTTCCGTTTGTAGAAGGAACATGAAAGAGAAAAAAGAGAATATCTTTGCTGAAATTAGGTCTTGCCCTAGAAACCCAATACTTACCCCACCTCTCCATGAATTATTATATGTTGTTTGTTGTTTATTTATATGGTAAAGAGCCTCTGCCTTGCGTTTGATTATAGTGAACTTCATTGAAACAAAAACAATTTTTTTTATAATAATAATAATTTTTTTGGAGTCAATAAAGGTCAATAGATGAGATCATGTAAATGATTCAATTGTGGTAAAACAAGGGCACTCACAGAAGTACCTAAAACAATGGTTAAAAACCACAACAATTGAGAATATGAGATGAGTTTGGGTCATATAAGATCAAAAAATGCAGTGGTAGCATCTCCACTAGCAAGTAAGACTAAGACTTTTTTTACTAAAAATGATTTCATAAATCTTAGTACTCTAAAAATGCATTCTATAAACTATAGAGACTTATTTTTTCAGATGAATCTATATTCCTACACTTACAAAATCAATCACACCCCTTATTAACTTCAACTACAACAGTAATAACTACACCTCTAAATCAAATAACATATACCATTCGACGTTCACATTGCATTATACACATGCGATTGCTAGTTATATAGGCATTATTATTTATAAAGTACTATATTTTAATATAGGCATTTTCGGAGCTAAGGCCTAATGTTAGGCATGTAATATGTAAGTCCTATTATAGGCATTATTATTATTATTATTATTTTTATAAGTCCTATTATATTATTTAATAGGCATTATTGGAGCAAATATTATGAGAGGCCATTTATAGGCATTTGAACAAGTCCTATAGGCAAAGCTCTAAGGTTCTCTCCGTACAAGAAGAAATTTGTCAAGATAGAGCCGAGGAGCACAAATGATAAAGTTCGAAGGCGTTTCAGTGGCAAAATTATGGAGGAAAAATATTGTAATCCCCATATTTATTATTATAGGCATTATTTTATTAAATGCCTATTATTATTTATCATGGGAAATATGGAGATATATGAACTGTTATTATTTGCTATTGGTGAGATGAAGTGGGCCTATTATTATTTGTTTAAAGGCACTACAAAATGTCAATATTATTTTTAATCAGACAAAATAATTCCTATTTATTCTTATAGGCATATTGAGGACATATATTGGTCATTACTCAATATTCAGCTCGCTGAGTGATGATTGTAGTCTGTTGGCATCTGGAGACTTAGCACTGCATCGTGGAAGTGTGGAGGTTTTTGGGATGATACTTAGCACCGTAACAAAAGGCATAGAGGTATTCTTGGATAGAATGTTGGATCGAATCTACCAGGATAACTACTTGGTATAAAGATTCTTGTTCCATTATGTATTTCAGTATTATCATGCTTACATTGTATTATTTGTTATATTCATTGAAGTAGATAATATATTGGTTCTATTGATTAACTCGGAGACATAGGCATTTTGTAAAAAATCCGTTATCAACCTATTTGTAATGTTTTTTAATTCTTGCATTGCTCTAAGTTGATTTTAATGGGGTAATTTTGGAAAAGAATTTTATGCCTATAAGGGTTTGTGATCGAGTTAAAACAATTTTGATCAATTTACAGATCAAGTTGGTATCAGAGCAGGTGATTTCACTTGTAAACTTACTATTATCTGAGAAGGTTAATCAGTGTAGTCTAAGTTGATAGTGATGGCATCAGCTTGTACTAATGGAGTTTAGATTAGTGGGATAGGCTGAGGGACAGGTTTATCATCCTTAGTATTTTTCTTACATTTATATTTGGATTATTCCGTTATATCTCATATGCATATGAGATATCATTCGAACTATCCAGCAGAGCATCTATTGAGATAGGCTAACATTGAGGAAATTCTATAGCTAGTAAGAAATATAAGGTGTAATAAAATTTGACATTATGTTTAGCTATTGTTTACCATGATTTTGAGCATTATTTATTGCTCTTATTATAAAACCAACCAAATTATTATTGTTAGGATATAATGTATGAATAAGACACCCTTGTGGGAAATGTTTGTATACATCTAACTAGTCAAGGCACATTTGTAAAAGACCCAAAAATTTGGGCAATTTTTTTACTCATTTTATACTTGCATTATGAACCCTGAGAGGGGTATTATTATTTGGTGATTTTACTAACACTAGAGATGTAGTATTTTTTTTGGTCCTTGTTGAGTTATTTGTCTAACAAGGAGGAGAAAAATAGTATTTGGAGTTCAAATTTAGTGAGAATAGCTGGGAGACAGTTTTTACCATACTCAACTTTATTATCAACATTTAAAATTGGATTAGTCCATAGAGATATCTCCTAATTAGATTTTGAGTACCTGTTACAGCTTGTAGCAAAATTTAACTCATATTTATAAGCTTGGATATTTATCAGCCATTTGTGTAGACAATATGAGCTCACAGGTATTAGTTCAAATCTTCATTTTGTATTAGCGGCATTGTGACCATGCAACATAGGATGGTATCTGATTACTATTGGCATCTCAACATTGGGTCAGATCTTCATTCTGTGTAGAGGCCATCATAACCATACAACAGAGTGGTACCTACTAATTTGTGTCAACAAGAGGAGCTCACAAGATATTATCTCAGATCATCATTTGTTATCAAGGTGTTACAACCGTACATCTGAATGGTAGTTGATCATTAGACTTAGCACCATGCAGCAGAACTCATTGACATCTGGACAGAGGATTAGCATCACACACTAGAAGCATTAAGGTTCTTGAAATCAGACTTAGCACCATAAAGTGGAGGTGTTGATGTTTTCTGAAGGATGGATCATTGTTGACAGATAACCCATAGGGCCAAGATCATAATCGATTTTTTGAAGTGAGAAGAATTCAAATTTTGATGTGACATCAAAATATTTAGATTTAGGACAAGATGGAAAAATGTTCCAGGTAAGCTTTTTGGGATAAAAAAATATCCAACATTGGGGAAGAGTGATTCGGAGGAAATTTTGGATCTTCTAATATTCCTAGAATCATCTCCAACCCAATTAGTTAGCAGAAGATCCTTTTAGATATCTTCTCCAACGCATATTGGAATGTGTGGATTGAATAACATATGCTTCCAGTGTAGTTGGTCAAAAATTTAGTCAACCCAGTGGTTAAAGGTGTGAGTCAACTAGCGAGGTCATGAAGCAGTGGCAAGTATGATCATGCAAAGGTGATTTTTTGGGTTTATGCACTCTGGTAAGATTATATACATGATATCATTCTATCTATCTTCAACATGATGCGAGAAAAAACAATATGGTCACGTGGTGGGTCAACTCTAGGCAGCCACCATGTCAGCCTGCCACCACATTGCCACATTAGACTAAGCTTGAGTTAGCAATGACGAGTCAATTATTTAGCCATTGAGCTATATGGAGTTCTATTGTATTGCATTTATGGAGAGTTTATTTTAGCTACGAAGGATTTATGCATTGTCCTAGCTATACATCCATGTGGCGAGTTAATCGTTTAGCTTGGTGAGCTAAGGGACAACCACCAGTTGGAAAAAGTGTGACTATATGGCCTAAACCATAGTTTGTCTTCATGGGATACCAGGTTATTTACCCACCTTATTATATCCACCACTCAACTCAATGTGGGATAAAACATTATACCTATCCCTTAGCAAAATGACCGAACGAGACTCCCAGAGGATGACTTAGCATCAATAGAATTTGAATAAAACAATGGCACAGACACATGGTACAACATGAAGGACAAGGAAGTGATGGGTGTAGTTAAAGGATTTCATTCATCTTCATCAGCTGATCAAGAAAAAAATCAATACTACCACATTGGTGGGTCATCAAGCCACCATGTGGCCTACCATTCCACATTGCCACATTAGATTGAGATCGAGTTAGCCTAATGACAAGTCAATTATTTAGCCATCGAGCTATATGGCGAGCTATTGTATTGTATTTATGAGAGAGTTTATTTGAGCTACGAATGATTTATGCATTTTCCTGGCTATACATCCATGGGCACAGTTAATCATTTAGCTTGGCGAGCTAAGGGACAACCATCAACCGTGAAAAAGCGTGACTCATGATGGCCTAAACCACAGTTTGTTCATGGGATAAAGGTTATTGGCAAATTTTAAATCCTTATTATATCCACCACCCACTCAATGTGGGATAAAACATTATACCTATCCCATATCAAAATGACCAAATGGGACTCCTGGAGGATGACTCGGCATCAAAAAAAATTGAATAAAAGTTGATGTGGTGAGTGCGAAGTGGACATGACAAGGGATCATCGAAGCTGGTGGACATGTGGCATAGTTGGCACAACGGACCCAGGATACGTGGCATCAACAGTTCAAAAATGGTTAGTGTGAATGAGGGGAGTGAGATTTGAACCCATAACCTCCTCCCATGTAAGGTAGACCACTCCAACTAACTCGGCCAACAAGTTGGTTGTGTTAAAGAGTAGGGAGATAAGATCTTTATACAAAAAATGCGGGCCGTATTTGTCCTATAATAATTTGGCCCTTGACACCCTATTCTAAACAAGCTCATTTGGAGCTCTTTCTTCCATGCTCAAGCTATGGAGATAAAATAACAAGGAGATAGTGTAATGTGGCCTTAGTAATATGAGAAGGCCATTATTATATTGGAGGAAAAAAAATATAAGTCCTATTATTATTTTTATACGTATTATTTTTATAAGTCCTATTATATTATTTAATAGGCATTATTGGAGCAAATATTATGAGATGCCTATTTATAGGCATTTGATTAAGCCCTATAGGAAAATATCTAAGGTTCTCTCCATCCAAGAATAAATTCGTCAATCTAGAGCCAAGGAGGATAAATGATGAAGTTCGAAGGCGTTTTGGTGGCCAAATTATGGAGGAAAAATATTGTAAGCCCTATATTTATTATTATAGGATTTATTTTATTAAATGCTTATATTATTTGTTATGGACAATATGGAGAGATACGACCGATATTATTTTTTATTGGTGAGATGAAGTGGGCCTTTTATTATTCATTAACAGGAACTACAAAATGTTGATATTATTTTTTATCGATAAAATAAGTCCTATTTATTATTATAGGCATATTGAGGATTGATATTGGTCATTACTCCGTATTGAGCTTGTTGGTGACGATTGTAGTCTGCTAGCATATGGAGACTTAGTACCGTACCATTGAAGCGTGGAGGTTTCTGGGAGGATACTTAGCACTGTGACGAAGGCGTAAAGGTATTCTTAGATAGAATGCTGGATCGAATCTACCAGGATAACTACTTGGTATAAGGGTTCTTGTTCCATTTTTATTCAGTATTATCATGCTTAGATTGTATTATTTATCATAGTCGTTGAAGTAGATAACATATCAGTTCTATTGATGAGCCCGGAGACGTAGGCATTTTGGAAAACTCTGTTATCAAACTGTTTGCAGTGTATTTTAATTCTTTCATTGCTAATTAGCTGATTTTAACGAGGTAATTTTGGAAAGAATTTAAAGCTTATAGGGGTCCGTGATCGAGTAAAAAATATTTCGGTTAATTTTCAGATCAATCCTATTCTTCATGTTTCACGTGTTGGGGAAGCACATATTCATGACATACCGAATGACATGACTTGAAGATTTCAACTCAAGGTGGAGAATCATTTGAAATACAAAGTATAAAGTGGTTGTTGACAAGAGGAAATAGAACATCACTATATAAATTTAAACATGACGTCAATCTATTCAATAAATATCTTGAAAGCTTGTGTAAACAAAGCCATTGAAGCCAACGAAGGTAAAACAAAATGTGTAGAGTAAATTTAACCATACATCTGAAGTCCTGAGAAGTGGCGAGAGAAGGATTTTGAGCCAAATAAACAATGCAACCAACATAGAAGAAGTGAACACATGGCCAAAGTAAATAATAAGCCACTCAAATCAAGCAAAGAAAATCTACTCCCAAGCCCGCATGGAGAAAGATAAGCCAAGAGGGAAACTCGTTACATGAAAAATAACTTGCATACTTAAAGGAAGTTAAAATCTCACACAAGTTTCAAATCTTGTTTTGAAACCCAAATAGGTGAAGATAATACAAGAGCATGCAACAAAATCTAGGCAAAAAACAACAAATGCGTAGAGGAATAGAAAGTTGCCAAACCACAAAGACGAATTAAAGGTTAGGAAGGAGCACCCTAGGCAATAATTGAAGTGGACACCCTTCTTAATATTTTAGTTAATAAAATTTCCCATCAAATAAATAAATAAAAGCTATGTGCATTATCATAATTTAAAATTTTCAGAAGGATCATAATAAATCACTAATTTAGAGAAATTGGTATACAAAAGGAATAAAAATATCCTATAAAATTATCAAATAAGGATAAGTAATAATCCATGGATGGAGAGAATTAATTAGAAGAGGTGCTAAAAATGTGACAAATATTTTTTTTATATAAGGTTGGTTACTAGTCTTGTTTACCAATATCAAGTAGGTGATAGGACTTGAAAGTGAACAGAGCACTTTTTTTTGTAAAGCAGTAAGAAAATTGAGGTAGCTTCCATGGTTTTGTGAAGAGTGGTATCTAGACCAAACCTACTAATTCCTCCATAAAAAAAACATTTCCCCCAAAACATTAGGAATAGAGAATTAAATATTTTTTCCTTCCATTATACTTTCCATTAGTATCTATACTAGTGACATTATAAAAAATATATGAACCTTTTCTGAGAAAAAATTACATACTTGAATTATATAGAGCTACATTAGAGAATGGGTAATAATAGCAACAAAATTATATGAGGTTAAGAAGATGTATATTCATTTTTACTTACAAAAGTATTATAGTACATTTTTATGTTTATGCATGAAATTTATATTACTTTATAATAATATCAATACAAGGGTCGATTGGTATAGACTTTAAGTAAAAAATAATAATGTTAAGTTATAATAATAATTAAAAATAATGAAAATATTTAAATTTAGGTGCCCCCTGATTACTAGCGCCCTAGGAAGTTGCCTAGTCTTCCTAGGGCTTAATCCCCCTTGCTAAACCATCAAAACCCACCCCATATGAGAAGAGACAAATGAAAACCACCTCTACCAAGTGAAGCCCACATTGTAAGAAATTTTTTGGGCCCACGTAGAGGAGGAAATGGAAATATAATGGACACGCACAATTTTGAGTTGATTCCATGAGAGCGAGATCGAAGTGAATGTGTAAATATGTGGATAACAAGCCAAATGCATGAAAGTAAATTGTAAAGCCCATGTGGAACGAGATCAAGAGTTTGAAATTTGACCCATACGCCCAACAAAATAATGCAATAAAAATATGAAATGAGATGAAGATTTGACATTACAGAAGTCCAATACCTGCACGACAGAAATAATTTGGCATAATTTCCCATGGGATGGAAAGTGCATGAATGAATCTAATGAGGAATCATGGAGTGAAAGGAAGAGTAAGAAAGATGTGCGATAAAAATATGAAATGGGATGAAGATGTGATATTGCAGAAGAAATAATTGCACAAGAGAAAGAATTTGGCACAAGTTCCCATGGGATGGAAAACGTATGAAAAAATCTAACAAGGAATCACAAAATGAAAGGAATAGTAAGAAAGAGGTGTGATAAAAATATGAATTGGGATGAAGATGTGAGATTGTAGAAGAAATACATGCATGAGAGAAATAATTTGGCATAAGTTCCCATGGGATGGACAGCACATGAACAAATCTAACAAGGAACTGCGTAGTGAAATGGTGAGTAAGAAAGAGGGAGACTGCATGTGGAAGGGCTACTAGAAATGTTTGGAATAGGATTACGTAAAAAAAGTAGAGAATGAGATAGACGAGGATAGAATTCAATGAGTGTGTGTGGAGACAAGTCTAGAATGTGGATTATGAGGGAAATAGACTTGGCTAGTATGGTGAAGGAGAACCCACATGAAAGCATGACCACATAAGGGTGATAAGTCATGGAAAAAAATCTCATAAACACTTTCAGTGGTTATGACACAATCCTCATGGGAAATGTTATCTTTACAATTTCTATAAAAATTAGCTTTATGATATTTCCTATCCACAAGTGTCTATAGAAGCACCGTTTAGATTTTCCAACTATCTAATGTCAAAATGTGGGGTGCTTATCATGTCGCTATTTGTGTTCTTCACCACCACAATGTTAATTTCATTTACTCTCAAAGAGAATTAGTCATGAATGCTAAATTTTATAGTTCAACTTCAACATCATGTTTGATATCATCTTCCAACATTTCAATTCATATTTGATCATGAGATTGAGTCACTTGTTTTGTACCTATCATGATCAGATTTTTTTCTTGTTTTAATTTTATGATGATCAACTACTTGACTTTATGGTTCTTATTGTTGTGTGGTTATGTGAGCTATTTACAATGATTAGGGTGTAGGCACCCATTTCAATGCACACTTGATTCTATACTTCTAAAATCGCTTTGATTTTTCAACATTGCAAATGTTTCGCATAGAGTGAAAGCTGAAAAGCTCTTCTTGGAGGTGATGGTCATAACAAGAACATTGGAAAATAACACCAAATCTCATTTGGATAAATTTTCATGGAGGAAGTATCACAAGAAAACAAGTAATAATCACGAAGCTAACAAGGAAAATTGAGCAAGAGCATTTTGTGAGCAAGAAAGAGGAGTGCAACTTATGTGAGATGACATATCAATGTAAAAAATTAAAATGGGATAAAATTCACATTTTAAATGCATAAATTTAATAAAGTACCATTGTTCCTCTTTTGTGGTGGACTCGGAGATGGTGAACCGACACCACAAGTCTTGCTTCCATTGTTTATTTCCCCCACTTTTGCTTCAAAATGTCAACATCCAATAAATCAGAGTTAAAATATGAATTCTAAAGTGTACTCACATCTGTACTCATCTCATACTATGACCTTATAACTAACATGAACCTCATGCATATTAATATGGGTCAATTTTGTGACAGAACTCGGTCTGAGGATCACACAATATTTTCTCAACGCTTGTACTGGAAAAATCTATCTCAAGAAGCAACCCTCCCAGTGTCAGTTCAATACCCCGAGCTTTTGGTTACATGTGCAGAACACTAGGATCCTAAGAAGTGAATTTTTTAAATGGAAATAATGATCCCATCCTCCTAGCCACCCCTTAACATATTAAATATTTAATTTGAATCCATGGATATGAGGAGACTACTGGAATCACAAAGGAATTTGCATGGCAATACTAGGATGAAGACCCACTACGACGCTCTGAAGTCCTGAACAAGAACTGGTTGGTAACCAAGAGAACTCACACCAATCAAATTATGAAAGAACTACCCCACATTGAGTTCCAAGTTAAAATTGGAAACATGATCACCTTTTTGAGTAGAGTGTTTGACATCCCTTCCACACATTATTTTCAGCCATGGATGCACAAGTGCACTTATGTCATCCTATATAAAAAAATTCACATTGAATGGGATACAATCATAAGTGACACATTGGATAAGAAAATGATTGAAGTAAAAATGATGATTTGTTTCTATATGAATTCTTACCTCATCTATGGTGTGGCACTAAGAATAATCTTCGTTGATATGGAAACTAGAGACACAATGGAACCAGGTCAAAACAATGCTTTTCACTACTACCCACAACTAGAACTTAAAGAAAACATGCATCAGTTCTGAAGTTTCAACAATAATTTCCTCTTATATATCATAAAAATGCTTGAGAATAAGCTACATGAAAGGTTTTCACATCAGGCCAAAGAGATGATTCCAAGATGGGACACATAGTTCATCCAATTTCCCATATTTTCATACATATGTGTCTATGGATATAATGGAGTTCCATACAAGTTACCAAATTATGTACGTGATAGGTTGGCCCTCATGGAAATTTCTTGACAACTTGCATTAGTAAACCACTTCCTAGGTGAGAAACAAAAATCTGGTGTACGTTTCCCTATATCCATTGGTATGTACAAATGTCTATCATTCTGCAGTGTAAAAATGATGGATAAGGAGATGACCATTGTAACACAACACCCATTCATTAGAAGATGGGAGTTCAACATTTGTGGATTCATAGAGAGAGTTCTTGACCCAAAATATAGACATCATCCAGAGGTGGAAGACTATTGGTTCGGTTATGAAAATGAATTTAAGGTTTGGCATTGTGACTACTACCACATGAATCTGAGTCAAATAATGACATTCATACTAAAAGATGTCCCACGAGGAGTTACTGATAATGGTCAATACATGATTTCTATTTCTTATGATTTGATTGCTTCATCACCTCTTCCTAAAATCAATTGGTCTAGGAGAGATGATATGTCACTTGAAAACATAATTCAACAAGTGATCAAGAGAAGTAGCCAAATGTACTACAAATGAAATAAACACACAAGAAGATCACAGGACATCCAACTAAGTGAGCCTATAATTTTAAATTTTAGTCAATCATCCTCTCACACAACTACACAAACTTCAACACATACTCAAGCAAGTAAAGAGCAATGGAAACCAGGGTCAACTCATGGTCTACCTTCTATGATCAGTGATCCTAAACAGAGGAAAGAAGCCAATGAGGGGAAGGAACATGCTTTTGGGATCTCAAAATCAAGTCAACATTCTTCAATTTATACTAATTCAGGATCTCAAGGGCTAATCAAGAACACCACTCTACAATTAATGGTATCAAATCAGGTACAAGTTTCAATGATTCAAATCTCCAACTCACCTGATCCTTCACATCCTAAGGATATATCAAAAGATCCTCTCATACATCATGAAGATGTTGTGGAAAATCCTCATCCCCAACATGAAGACTCCATTCAAGCCCAACCTAAATTTGAGTATCTACCACCAACACAAGAGCAACTTCCACCCAATACAAGAATTCTATGTGGTGAGATGATTGAAGAAGTACCCTCATGGATACACAAAGAAATCAAGAAGATGAAAAGAATCATCAAACCCATCACAATTAACCTTGGAGATATTGTATCAATGATATATTCTTTCACTCCCAAACATCCTAAGGTCATTTCCAAATTTGTATTCAACAAACACGGAGTTTGATATGTCAACATAACATAACCGATTGTTGATAAAGACAAAAGGGAAATGCTTGTTGTTGATTATGAAGTCTCTAGAGTAATTCTTGGTAATTCAAATATGGAAAGTAATGTTGATCATGCTCGAGAATCCATTGATATTATTTTGTAGCAGATGGAAAATTACAAATCTCAAACAATCCATCTCAAGGAAGAAAATCAGTAGTTGATAACATATGTACAACACCTCATAAATCCAATTTCTTCTTTTATTGTTCAAGATACTGCTGCAATAACAGTACCAGATCAAGAGAATCTCTTGTTGTCCAAAGAAATAAATAATATGGGTCTGTATGCCTAGATTTGGATCACCTACAAGATGGATTAAATAACATAAAAAATCCAAATCAGTGCTACTAAAATAGAATGGGCTTATGATGCCATTATAAAGAGGGACAATTATGGGTTCTTTTATCAAATAAAGTGGGTAAAAAATCTTACAAATCTAAATCTAAACCTACAAACAAGTACATTTAGAAAATGTTAGCTATTCTTGATGGTTAGGGGACATGTCTAGGTCAGATCCCTAAACCCTTTAAGGAGATAAAAGGCATTTTATTGATGTAAAATGACAAAACAATAAATGAAAATGACAAGTATACTTGAATCAGATCACAGGAAAATAACAATTGCGATTTATCAAAAATCACATAAGATTGCAAGCCAATCGTAGTTATGATTCTTGTCTGTGTTGAAACTATGCTAAAATAGTGTTGCAGCCAGTTGTATCATTCCTTTATGCTTCACTTTCACTTCTTCAAGACCTGCAAAACTGAGATATGCCATGAAGAGAGAAAGAAAACTCAAGTATAAACTTAGTGCGCAAATATTCAGGGCCCAAGAGTTATAAAGAGAGGATGAAATCATGTGGGTGAAGGTGATTTTATAGATCCGGAGTGCATAGGGGAGTGGACACACTTGGGTGCAATGTGCATTGGGCATGCACATGGGTAGGTGTAATGAGACAAAATTAAAAGTGAGTTAGTGAGAGTTAGTAAATGGGTGGTGAGTTGTCGTTTATCCCCATTTTGTGGGGTTATTTGATTTAAAATGGTGAGATGTTTGGACCTTATATTTTCAAAATAAAGTTTCAATGTTGTGATGAGGTTGTTCTTGGTGATCAATGAGTTCATTTCTTGCATGATCGAGATAAGCAAACTTTTGGCCCAATGAACAAGGCACTAATCTTAGGTGCCAAGTTATAATCTATGTGTTTTCCATGTCACTTTGGTGGGGTCCACATGTACCCACTTCTTTAAAACGTTTGTAATAATTTTATTAAGTCACTCGAGCCATAAAGATATTTTAATAAAGTGACTTTACTTTATTGAAACAAAGTTACATAATTATGTCCTAATGTGATGTCATAAAAACCCTAACTACTTTGTAACCAACTTTTGGCTTATAAAAGGAAGTTAGAGATCATTTGTAAAGGAATTTTGGAGAAAAGACAAAATATTGTTTGTAGAGAGGTAGTGAGAAAATTTATGTTCTTGTATAAAGAGAAATAAAGAAGCATTTATGGAGAACTTTGTGTCTTTTGTTTGTTTGTTTCTTTAACATTTATTACTCTTACATTTGATAAATGTAAGGGCTCTTGCTGTCTATGTATTTCACATATTTGATTCAAATGTTACTTATTATGTTAGTTTTTAAAGCAAATTCAAGCTTATGATATGTATTTTCTTAATCTTGTATGCACCCCCATTCTCACTTCTTCACCCATATCCTCTCACTTCTCCTTCCTTATCCTTTTTTTATCCATTTACTTTCTTCCCGAAAGCCTAAAACCCCAAAAACATAATTTTGATTGTATAGTTGTGCATACCTTTTTGGTTTTTAATAAGGGAAACCTCACCCATCATTGAGGAAGAATTTTTCCCCTTACAGTGTTGTCATATTTTGCATACGTGTAAACTTATAAGCCAACATGAGCCTAATTTCTTGTTGTTCCAAATTGACTAGTAATGATAACTCTTAAATAAATTTAAAATCCTTAATAGGTGACTAAGGTAGTGTTGCTTGTTCTAATTTATTTGGATGTGATTGGACTTGTATAGATTGATCATGTTATAATTCATCTTAGGTTAGTTGTTGTGCTAACCGTGTTCATGCATGATCTATGTGATATATACCCAAGTGTAATTTTTCTTGTTATGACATATATTATTTGGCTTGTTCCTTTTGTAATGTATCCTTTAATTTTTTTTTTATTTTTCTAGCTATATTATTTCCCTTTATATTTATGTAATACGATGTAGTTTTTGCACTTAGATAAACCTTTTCAAATGATGTATTTATTTCATATCCTATTTGAGAACAAATTGCTAGCTTATTGTATCCATATACACTTTGTATATTGAACAATTTGATTGCAAGTTATATTGGCTCCATGGGATGTACATCAAAATAAGATTTTCTCTAATATGTGACACTCATAAAAGGCTGATGGACTAATGTTTACCATGAAGGGACGTCATGGGACATATCCACCTATGTAGAATGAGGCATCAAAGAAGAAGACTGAAATTGATAAGATATAGTGTCAAAATAAATAATTCCCTCATGATCAAGTTGTTTTAGATTTTCTTGCAAATCACAACCATTGTTGCAGTGTCCATTGATGTTACGATAATTGTAAAAAGGTTTTCCTTTGACCTTCTCAATCATATGAGGAGGATGTTAGTAACAAGGTAGTAATTTGATTAAGTTCTTATCTAGTAGATCATACAACATGCCAATCGGTCTATCGTTGAACTTGTAAAATTGAAGAGGTGTTTTTCTACATGGTTGTGTTATTACGCTAGATCCATTAATTGTAACATGAAAATTGTTTCCCTTATGTAGCAATTTCACTTAACCGGAATTATGAATCGTATATTGTATAATATCAGTGTCACTTTTCATATATTTATATTAAGCTATAGACTGATATTTTTTCTTAAACCATTCTCGTGAATAACCTTGTTAAGGCACACGTCTGTGCACAAAGATATGATTGTTATGGGCATGTTACACATTTCTAAAATGTGCAATCTCATCATTTAATGATTTGATCTCAATACTCATTTCTTGAATATGTTTTAGAAATTTATTTTGTAATGCTAGAATATATTCTAGGATATCTTTATAAGAGATATTATTGTCATGACCATTTCTTGATGAAGGATCTATAAGATAAGGCCTAAGATGTTATTTTGAGTTATTATCCCTTATGATTTGATTCAACCATGAAATAATCATAAAAAATAATGCAAGGAATATTTATAGTAGCTTATATAACATAGATCAGAGAGAAAACTAGGAATCTTGAAGGTTTATAAGAGTAATCCCAAAGTTAAGAGTAGGCCCAAAAGTATGTTGTACTAGAGAGTTTTTACTTTCCAACTTTAACTTAATAAAATGAAATAAAAAAACAAACTGACCTCGGAAGATGGCGGGGTTTACTGATACCTGCGATGATGGATGTCAATATGGTGTGATAAAGCTCCTTCTTATTTCACCGATGAAGAAACCTGTAGATTAGAGACAACTAAATAGAAAATATTAGAGAGATGGATAAATGAGCTAATCGACAAAGGCCGATTCTAGTAATCCAAAGGGACTTCCTTGGAGGATGTTAGCTCGCTTTGATATAATTAAGTAGATTGAAAAAGATAATGATAAGGATACATAATAGAAAAATATAGATAGATAATAGATAAGAACCTCTAGAACTCAAGATCGAAGGGTAAGTCCTGTGCAACTTCAAATGTGGCCAAGGAAAGGGTGATGTAATTTGAACAAACTCGAAGTAGTTATACCAAAAGTATTTTGTCTCTTTTTGGATCTCGTGGAGGAACTCGAACTGACCCTCGATATCTTCAATGTTGGTGAAAAAACGTATTAAAAATAGTGTAAGCTTGTGAAGGATGTTGTATTGTTCCCAAAAGAAGGGATGCTAAACTATACGAAGGTCGTAAATCCTTGTAATAGGATGAGACCGGCCAGGTACTTCCATCTAAAGTAAATTCATGCTTGCAGAGGACAAGTTAAATCCAAAAGATTGATAAAAATTGATATTAAACTGATAAATTAGCTAACAAATGTAAATTGATAGGGATCACTGGTGATTAAGAGGAATCGTTGGCGATCAGACAAGATCGCGGGTGATTATTGTAAAAATGACAAACTTTGATAAAAATGATAAACATAGTTTTAAATGATGATTCTTTTCTGTTTTTGATGTTTAGATGAAATGTAAATAATGAAACAACACATAATACCTCTTGATGTGGAATTAGGCTAAAATATGCCTCCAAATGTCAGGTGGAGCTTGTTGAAGCTGATGAGCAGTTGTTGGAAGATGATTGATAAAAATCCTATCAAAATGACGTGTTTATGAGAGCTTGAAGTTGATAAAATTCCTTGATGATCTCTGGAATGACTTAGATTCGTTGTTTAATTGAAAACAAAGAGAAAGTATGAAAAAAAGGTTTTTGAAAATCCCTGAGAAAGGAGCAAAAAATCCTATTTATAATCGCTAGTGATCTGTTAGAATTGTCGGTGATCTAAGATTTTTGGGAAAACATTTAGGAAATGGTTGAAACCACTTCCTAAACAAGGTTTTTGGGTAAATGATGAGGAAAAATGGTTGGGAGGAGGTTATGGACTAGTTGTAGAGGTTAGGATGTGGGGATAAAATAGATTTGAGTGGTTTTAAGATGGTTAAGGTAATTTTAAAGAGGTTGAGGTAGCTTGGGATGGGTAAATGGTAATTTATGAGAGTGTGAAAATTTATTTTACTAGATGAAGAGAGGGTGACTTAGGTTAATGACATAATGATAGGTTTTATATAAAATAATGTGTGTATAAGATGAAGTAGGTGAGTTGAATAAAACCGAGTGTTTACAATTTCCCCTTTTTGTTGAGTAGTTTGTGATGACCTAACTGCTAGACAAAAACAATGCAAGATAACTTGCTTTGTGTTTGAATGGGTGATCCCCCTCAAATTGGGGTTGATTGCGATGTAGTGCAAGGATCAGTAGTTTGATTGAGTTGATTGGATAGGTTTGAAATGTGTGTTTAGTTTGAAGTTTCCCCACGACGAGGTATTAAAACAAGATGGATATCACCATAAAATCAAGTGATAAGGGAACCCAAAGGTTTATGTCCTATAGAAATATGATTCCTAGGGATAAATAAAAGATTGCGGGGCCAAGTAATAGGGGAACTAAAGGGTTCAGAACCTATAGACGTATGGCTTATCGATGTCGAGGTCATAAAATGATTCTTGTGAAGGATGACTAGTTTTGGGGTCTTCAAAATGAGGTACAAATAATTGTCGGTATTGAAAAATGATGGTTTGTGATAGAAAATGTCAGATCACTAGTGATTTAGATGAATCACAGATGATAAATGTGAATCGTCAGTGATTAGGGTGAATCATCAACGATTAAGGGAATCGTCGGCGATTCCTGCGCGATGCATATAAATAGTTGATTTCCTTTAGGAAAAATTTCATTTGCGATTTGTGAATTTAGAGAGCTAATTGAGTGATAATTTGAGCAATGGCTATTGTAGGAGTGTATGGAAGACAGAGGAAGCCCTTTCAGGCAGAGGTATGTACCCATATTTGTCATTTTGTGTGTTTTTATTTATTTATCTTGATTTTCTTGTTTTTAATGTTCGTATGAGGGCATATTTTTGAAATCACCAAAATTACCGATGATTTTGGTGGATTTCTAGTGATTTAGGTGGATCACGAGCGATTGGATTGAATTGCTAATGATCAATGTTTTTTTGTATAGATTGGATAAGATTTTGATGAATTTTTTTTCTAATCCATGTTTTTGTGTTTTTTGAATGTAGGTGGAGGCCAAATTCACTAGTAGACATAGAATTCCATTGATTTTAGGGGATGTGAGAGTAGATATGTTAGATGATGATTGGTCACAGTTAGAGGATGTGGGTTTTGTGGTGATGCATTACTATAGACGCATCGATAGGCATCAAGGGTTGTTATTAGCATTGATGGAGAGGTGGGATCCTGCCACCTATATTTTTTGGTTGCCGATGGGTGAGATGACCATCACCCTGGAGGATGTTCACAAGATTGCTAGAATTCCCATGCATGAAGAGGGAATATATTGTATTGATGATACTGAGAGGGAAGATGTGATGCAGAGGTTATACAGGGATGATGCAGATGATGTGGGGTTTTAGAGTTGCTAGTTTTTACTATCAAACTTTATATTCTTCAGAGATGGAGGGTCGTGCACATATGAATATGATGATGATGGGGATGACATGTTTGAATTTTCCCAACTCTGGTGATGGTTAGTTTCCTTGGATGATGACAGGTGTAGTTGTAGATATGATGGAACATAGGACTGTATTTGCATGGGCCCCTACTTTTCTGAAATAGTTCTATAGGGAGTTATGGTCTTGGAGGATGCAGAAGAGGTTTAGGATTGATATTAATTTTCTACTACAATGTTGGGCCTTTATACATATTTCCATGGCTCGTCCTCGTGGGTTTCCATGGGGAGGTGTTGATATGATCAGGAGATCAACCAATTTTATGCGATGGAATTCAGATGCAGGGGATGATGGAGGAGTACAGAGTGAGGAGCACTATAGATAGCTCTTTATAGGGTTACAAGTGAGAGATGTGTTATGGAGGCCTTACATTGGATTTCCAGTATGGGAGGGATAGGAGAGTAAGCTGAATGCCACTCAGTAGGACTTATGGATACAGGGTCATCATGGAGGGGAGTGGGAGCTTATTAGGTTCAGTCACGTTAGGTGACAGTTTGGTCTAATTCAAGACATTCCCAAGGCTCCAATCTTCTATAAATGTGATGATGGGGATGTGGAGACTCCATTACCAGTGCCCGAGTTACATTATTATATGGTAGACGAGGAGGGAGCCATGGGTGTTAATGACCAGTGAGATATGTTTCTTATAGATGATGTCGGTGTGACTGTGGCCTTTATTGCATGGTGGACTGAGATATATGCTATATGGTGGGGAGCCTAGCTAGCTCGAGGAGGTAGGCAGGTGTGGGCCCATGTGGAGGAGGAACACTATGAGGTGATGGGGATTATGGTGAGGGAGATGATGGTGTAGATAGAATAGCTTATGAGGCTACCATTGCACGTTTGCATGTCGTAGTAGAAATTGAGTGGGCTATAGTGGTTGCAAAGAGAGACAGTCTGCAGACAAAGTGGGATGGTTTGGTAATAGAGAGGGATGGGATGAGGTGAGAGTGTGCTAACCTTAGTCAGTAGTTGGCACATGCTAAAACTGATCAAGATAGGTATAGACAACACCAAGAGACCTTGAAAAGGGCTCTCGGGATTACAGGGATGTCGGTGTCAGGTGCCAAGTTGGTGGCTCAGGCTCAGGCTATTGGTTAGATGGGACCATATGGTATGGTTAGCTTGGCTAACTACTAGTCAGTATGTGATGAGATGACGTACTATGAGGATCTAGTGGTGCGGAACATGTCTACCACACTATGTTACACAACATATATAGCTCAAAGAGGAGAAAAACCTAGTGTTAGTGTAGCTAGTGTGAGTCATCTACCAAGTAGAGGACCTAATGGAGGTGATGGTGATGATAGTGATGCTAGGGGTGCTTAGGGGAGCATTATTTGTGTTTGTGATTTCTTTATAGGTGTCTAATTTATTGGATAGATATGTTGTATTTTGATGTATATGAATCTTTATGAAGCCTACACTCGAATGAGACTCCTAGATGATGTACAAAGACATTTTGATATGATTATATATATGAGATGATGATGATTCTTGATTCACATGAATTGGTTTTTATTTTGATGTGTTGTGTCTTTAGTTTGTATAGATGTTTGATAGATGTGTTTATTGATAGATGCCTTTGATAGATGATGATGTTATCTAAGTGTTTATGCATTACAAACTTTAAGGTGGTCTTAATGTGTATTAACATGTGTTTTAACTATCGAATAAGAATGAAACATAGAATTATTACTTTTATACTGAATTTGATGCATACGTGATGGGAATAAATATGGTGGAGGCACTTGCACTTTTGGCCTTTATTACAAATGTTAACATTTAACTAACAATGGGTAGTCACATGTAGGATCTTAGACATAGATGTAAGTGAAAAGTGTACCTTCTTAAGACATGGGAAGGAGTGACACATGTAGGTTGCGTAGGAGAGTAGATTCTCCTTTCCATGGTTTCATAGAGTGGTGCCCCAACTTTAAATTTTATTTTTGACACAAACTAATTGATGTAGGAAGTTTGATTCAATGGGAAAGATGATCGATGTGTGAAGCTTTCCTAGGATGTTTTTTGATATTTGAATTTTTGAAGGTTGATTGATGCAGGAATCCTTTTTACATAGGTAACCATCCTTCGGGGAAGTGGTATACAATTTTGATTTTTGATACTTTTTTGGATAGCCGTCCTCTAAGGGATTGGTCTATGATTTTAACATGTAGCCGTCCTTCGAGGGATCAATATACTTTTCTTTTTAATAGTATGACTTTGATTTTTTGATAGTTATCCTTCAAGGGATAAATCTATTTATTTTTGATAAGATGCATCCATAGATTTTTTTTTTATTTTCTTTTGAGCTAAGGGTAAACCCTAATAGACCATTTTGAGGAGGAGAAGAGATGCGTTCACAAACTACACATGCACCCCCATGACATGTCTTTTGGTTGATACACAAGGTGGATGGATGTACTGATTGCGGGGTTCTTACTAAGAATGAGCTTGTCCATGTGCAATATGCAATGAATAGAGCCGGGGTGATCATCTTGAAGGTGTTTGAGGATGGTGACAGGAAACCACATAATTTCATATCATTATATTGATAAGACGGTTGGTTAGGGATGAAAGAAGATATTTGATGTAACTACTATTATGATAGTAAAGATGTTAACAATAGAAAGGAAGCAAGTGAAAGGAATTCATAGGTTCCTTTTTAGGTGTACCATCAAGGGAGGCTAGACGATACGCTCCTGACCCATACTTGTGAGTGATAACGTATGGACCGATCAAGTTAGGGGAAAACTTTCCATGCTTACTCCTTTCTAGAGTTGTGAAAATTTGATTTTCTTTGAGAATGAGATAATCTATATTAAATTCATGTTCTTTTACATGTTTGTTATATGCGTGTTTGATGTGCTCTTGATAGACATGATGATGTTTGAGAGCTATTAAACATTTTTCATCTAATAATTCTAACTGTGCTAAATGGTCTTGTCGATAGTCTCCATCAGGGATGAAATCTATGAGGGATATACAGAGTGATGGAATTTGAACTTCAAGGGGTAAAACCGCCTTGGAGTCATAAACTAATGAGAAGGGTATAACACCTATAAGAGTATAGATGCTAGTTAGATAGGCCTATAGAGAAAATTGGATTTGGGGATGCCAATTCCTGCCTACTTTGTTAATAGTTTTCATGAGGATTTTGTTAGAAGATTTAGCTTGTCCGTTTTCTTGAGGATAATATGGTGATGAAAATACTAGTTTGATATTAAATGTTTCACAAAGTTTCTTAATGTCCTTGTTCTTGAAATATTTTCCATTTTCAGTAATGAGTTTTTGAGGGATACCAAAGTGACATAAAATATGTTGATAGATGAAGTCGTCAATTTTGTTAGCTTTAGTAGATGTCAAAGGAACAAATTCTACCCATTTAGTAAAGTATTTAGTGGTTGTGATGATAGAATGGTGTTGTTGTGATGAGTGAGGATTGATTATGCCAATGAGGTCTAACCCCCATTGTGAAAAAGGCCATATGTCATGAGTGGGTTGTAAGGCTTGATTGGGGATGTGAGTGAGATTCAAATATTGTTGACATGTAATGCATTTATTCACATACGCGCATTATGCATTATATTAGGATATTTACTTGGCTATGTATTTAATAACGATATTATTTTAATATTGATTATTTGTTGTAACTATTCTTGTTTGTATTTAATTGGTTATTGCTTCTCGTATGATATTTTGGAAGCTTATGTAATCAGGGATATTGTTGCACCTGTCCAACTTATTTTCTTGTGTGTATTCAGTTGTACAATACCTATAAGTATTGCAGCTCATACAAATGTAAATAAGTTGATTTGATATTAATAAATTTTATCAAGATTCCGCCCCTGTTGCTCATATTACATTTGGTACTAGAGCGAGAATCTAGACCTGTGAAGCACAAAGAAGGTGTGGAAAGAGAGAGTAGAAGAGATACAGAAGATTGGAGAAGCATTTTCAGCAATTGAGAGCCTGTGCAGCCTCCTGCAACTTCCCAGCCCCATCCCTTCATCCCATCAACCTCTTGTTCATTCCAGGTGTTTGGAATGAATTTTTTTTGCACTGGTGCACCCTACACCAGGAAAAATTTTCCGCAGGGATTTTATTTAAAAAATATATATTTCCCCATCCAGGGGTTTTACCTCTAATATTAGAGGATCTTTTAGCTACTGCTACATTTGGTAGCTCTGCAGACTGAGGTCACACCACACTGAGTTGCATATATTGAGCTCAGGCTATTTGTAGAAGTTTCCATCAAGTTATTCTTGAAACGAGCTCTTGATTGAAGGAACGAGCTAAGGTTTGCATCGGTCAAGGTTATTAAAGGTAGTGCCACCTCTATTTGATCGACCGAGCCCAAAGGGTTGCATGGTCACTCCCCTCTCTCCATTCATTCTAAGCTGAGCTCAACCTGCTCATTTAAAGCCAAGTTTTACTTATATGAATACAAAACACTACATGAGTTGGTGAGCCTCCTGCATTGGATGATTCCATTGATAGCTAAAGTAACTGTATAACTGATCCGGTGCAACTATCAACACAGTCCACAAGCTCACTGTTTAACAAGTCCAAGCCATCTACCTCCTACACAAGCCTACGACTTGCAACCAATTATAAAATGATGGATACTAATACATGGCAAATAGCTGGAGTTTGCGACCCACACACAACTCAAAAATATGAATAATCCTACCATCGACCTGCAAAATCAAAGAAAAACACAAACGTGATACAAATCAATAGAAAAAAGTGTTCAAGCATAGTAAAAAATGAAGGAATATTACAAATAAAGCATTCGTGATAAATACAAGAAAGGAGGATAAGGCTTAAGATCCATTTTTCAAGAGGAAAACCCTAATTACCCTCCTCTAACACATAGGCCATGTGGATCCTCCATGCCAAATGCTCACCTCATCAATCTACCACATCATTTTTTTCAAAGAGGTTAGTCATTTTTCATCTTCTTTAAATATATATGCTTCGAATTTTAGCATAAGCGCTCATAGAGCCAAGGTGGTTAGAGGAAACAACTTGGGGAAGAGAGGTTTGGGGTTCGACCCCCACCCCCAAACAAAAATTTTTAAACCATTTTGAAATTTAGCGGAAAATCTGGTGAAACAACCAAATGTGGAGGGTAATTTAGTGGAAAAACCTTAACTAAACATCTTAGTCATGTCTAAATAGGCACCTAAAATTTTAGCGAGAAAAACCCTAATATAGGGAATTTTTTTCTCCTAATAGGCCTATTTTTTTAATTTCGGACAACATTCACAAAAGGGGGGTACCAGAAAACTTCATTTTAAGCAAGTTTTTTATGGTTTTTTTAGCATAGAGGGTCATTTTGGGCTCTAGAGGCCACCAAAGCCCGAAAAACAATTTTTTTCCTGCCATTCAATTTTTCCAAATTTTTGAATGTAATTTGTATACTTCAATATATTGTACTAATTTGCAGGTTGCCATAGTCAACCACAAACTTTGTAACTACTCAGAAACTGGAAGAATATTGTACTCAAAAATAATAAAATTTGGTTCAAAAACACTCACGAGATCCTAGATCTCATTCGCAGCGTTCGGTATATACAATGCCTCTGGGAAGTGCTTATGGGTAAAGCCATCATGACTATTACTGCACTTAACACCTAATATAGCTATAACAATGTCATCTAGGCATTGTCGTTATAAATCACAGGGAGTAATAAGGTCACAATGCACACACTATGAGCCATCTCATTCATCTGTGAACGATTACACAACATAAATCAGACTGAGAAATTATCTGAGTATATAGACAAAGTTACGTGCACGTATGAGGATATTTCTTTGAGCCGGTGTCAATAATCACATAGACCCCTTTCAGTATTGTCTTGGTACCACGTATCAAATTCTTTCACATACGTTAATGCATATTTCACATACCATTGGGTATATAGAAAGGGCGAGCTTCTTCCACGTACCACCAGGTATATCGGAAGGGCGAACGTATATAGAAAGGTTCGGTATATTAGACTGATGGTATATAGATTGGGAGACCTTATACCTGGAGTGATAAGATCCTAACCATGTCAGTGATTTCTACAAAATGGGCACCAATGCCCCCAAATTTTTTCTTCTAGATTCACAACTACTCAGAGGAAACAACTATGCTGCATGGAAGACTAAAATCAAGACACAACTTGAGTTTGAAGAGATCTGGCCTGTTGTGAATGGTACTCTGACTAGATCAACTACTGATACAACACAACAATGATAATTTGATAAAGCAGATCAGAAGGCCAAACTCATCATCTTGTTTGGAGTGTCTGACGATGTGCAACCCCACATTCAAGATGCCAAAACAGCCAAAGAAGCGTGGGATAAGTTGAGCATAGTATATGAGGCCAAAAACAAGAATGTCATACTAAATTTGTAGAGTTAGTTACACACACTGAAGTTCAAGCAAAATGAGAAAATTGAAGCTTTCTTGAGAAGAGTTGCAGAGTTGAGGGCTTCACTTCTAGCCCTGGGAGAAGCAGTCACAGATGAAGCTCTCATTCCCATTGTTCTGAGAGCTCTCCCTTCTTCTTACCACATTTTTGTAACAACACTAAACTTGTCAGATACGACAGTTAGTTTTGACAAACTGGTAAACCTACTGCAACAAGAGGAAGCTATGCATAATAAGGATGATGAAGAGGAGTAGGAACTTTCTTCACATCAAAAATGGAAAGGAAAAGGTAAAGGAAAACCTAATTCCTATCAAAATTCCCAACATCAGAATCAGTATCAACATCAAGGGGACAAACAACAGAAGAAGCAATGTCCAATCTGTAAAAGAGGACATGAATTGAAATATTGTTGGTATAATACATACAAGAAAGGTTCATCAAGAAACTCTGGACCTCAACACCAACAATCTCACAAGGGACATACAAACTACAATCAAGGGAAAAAAAGGGGAACTGGAAAAGAAGACCCCATCAACAAGGAAATATTTCTGAGCAAGAAGAACATTCAGATAATGAAGACTACTTGTACACTACTTGATCAAGTGAACCATCCACTTCATCTAGTGATGTTTGGTATGTTGATTCGGGAGCCACTCAACACATGACCGGCCACAGAGACTGGTTTACTTCAATGAGGGACACACCTTCAAAAAACCATGTTTCGTTGGGTGATGATTCTTCATATATAGTTCAGGGGATTGGGAACATTTCTCTACCCCTTGGTTCACGCAACTGTAGACTATCAGATGTCTTATATGTCCCTGGGTTGACTAAAAATATGCTTTCAGTTAGTCAAATCCTAGATCACAACTTAAAAATTGACTTTGATAGTCATTCTGGCAAGAAAACATGTTTGATTCGAGACAAATCACGAGGCTCGAAAATAGTTGCAAAATCCTCCAATGTGGGACACATGTTCCAGCTTGATTTTGTCCACAGAGATGATCAGGCACTTGTGGCTAAGAACTCTACCTCAACACAGTTGTGGCATCAGAGACTTGGTCATGTTAGTTTCAAGTATCTCGAGACACTTCACCGACGCAATATGGTACATGGGTTACCATCTCTTCAGAAGGATACAAACAAGTGTCCTCACTACCTAGCAGGAAAACAACACATAGCTTCATTCTAGAAGAGTACATTTCAAGCTCATGGAAGCTTGATCTAGTTCATACCGATCTTTGCGGTCTGATGCAACCAAGTCATTCTGGGTTCCAATACTTCATGCTTTGTGTTGATGACTATTCAAGAAAAATGTGGATTTTTTGTCTTCACAAGAAAAGTGAAGCTTTTGAAACCTTCAAAAATTTCAAAGTAGCTGTTGAGAATGAAACTGGTCATCACATCAGAACTCTCCACTCAGATCAAGGGGGGGAATTCACCAGTGATGAGTTCAAAGACTACCTACAAGCTCATGGGATTCGTCGAAAAATGCCTCCTCCACACACACCGCAACAAAATGGTGTTGTTGAGAGAAGAAATCATACTATCATGGAAATGGTGTGATGCATGATCGATGACTCTGGACTTGCAAAGACATTCTGGGTAGAAGTAGCAAAGACAACAGTGTATTTGTTGAACAGAGTGCCCATAGTTTCTCTTGACGGAGTAACACCACATGAAGCATGGTCAAAGTGGAAACCATTTATTGCACACCTTAGAGTATTTGGGTGTAAAGCAAGTATGCACATACCCAAGAAGAATAGAAATAAATTGGACATGAAGTCACAGAAACTCATCTTCATTGGGTACAATGAAGAAACTCTTGGGTACAGATTGATGGATCCAAAGACTAGAAAGTCTACACTAGCAGAGATGTTGAGTTCTTTGAGAAGAAGGAAGCAGAGTCTCCTCCTCCAGACTCACCTGATGTAGATTCTTCACTAGTTGTAAAAACTGAAGATGATGTTCCCATAGATGATGAAAGTGATGATGGGGATGATGGTGTTGATTTGATAGAACCACAACCCACAGGAATAGTTCAACGTATGCCCAAGTGGTGTACTAGCACATTACGAGATGTAAGAATGGATGCTCCACCAGATACATCCACCCCTGGACCACAGACTCACAGTAAAGCAAGAGAAGAAGTTAACTTTTCTTTGATGAGTAGAGTTATTGAATCTGATGAGCCCTCTATAGTCCAGGAAGCCCTACAGTCAAAATCTTGGAAAGATGCCATGGACCTGAATATCAATCAGTGATGAAAAATAACACTTGGCAGCTTGTCAATCTTCCACCAGGGAAGAAACCCATTGGATGCAGATGGATATTCAAAACAAAGTACAAAGTAGATGGGACAGTGGACAAGTATAAATCAAGACTAGTAGCAAAGGGGTATGCATAAAAAGAAGGCATTGACTACGAGGAGACATTTTCTCCCACAGCTAAGATCAAAACGATCAGGATGATCTTTTCTCTAGCTATGCACAATTTGGTTGGAAAGTCCATCAGATGGATGTAAAAAGTGCCTTCCTGAATGGATATTTACAAGAAGAAGTCTATATGACTCAACCTGAGGGATATGTTGTACCTGGTCAAGAAGAAAAGGTATACAGACTCAGGAAATATCTGTATGGCCTTAAACAGGAACCTTGGGCATGGTACATCAAAATTGATGAGCATCTCGTACAACATGGATTTGTTAGAAATCCATATGATCCCAATCTTTACCTCAAAAAGCAAGGGGGGGGGGGAGATTGTGATTTTTGTTGTCTATGTCGATGATCTAGTCATCATTGGTAGTTCAATGAGGATGATCGATGCAATGAAGAAATATCTTAATCAATCGTTTGACATGATAGATCTCATGCTAATGCACTATTGTCTTGGATTGGAAGTATGGCAGAAAGAGAATCACATATTTGTTTCTCAGATGAAATATACCAAGATGACGCTCGAGAAATTTAGGATGATGGATTGCACACCAATTGCTACACCTATGGAGAACAGATTACAGTTATCTCATTCAGATCCATCTCCTGAGGTAAATGCCACTCTCTATCGGAAGTTGATTGGGAGTCTCATTTACCTAACCTACACTAGACTAGATATCAACTTTGTAGTGAGCTATCTATCCAGGTTCATGTAGGAACCCAAATTTTTTCATTGGAAAGTAGCAAGGTGCATCTTGAGATATCTCAAAGGATCAGTGGATCTTGGTCTAGAATACAAGAAGAACGACAACTTCTTCTTGTCAGGATATTCAGATTCAGATCATGCAGGAAATATTGATGACAGAAAATCCACTTCAGGGTTTGTGTTCTTTATGGGATCTGGACCAATATCATGGGGAAGTAAGAAACAACACTTTGTTTCTCGTTCTTCCACAGAAGCCGAGTATCATTCTGCAGGAGAAGTTTTCTGTGAAGTGATTTGGCTACATCGCATACTCGAAGGATTTGGAATACCACATGACAAACCGACCACCATGTATGTTGACAATGAAGGTGTTCTCAAACTTGTTCACAATCCAGTTTTTCATGAAAGAACAAAACACATTGAGGTACATGTACATTTCATACTGTGAGCATGTCTTGAAGCACAATATATAGCTTCAGTTTTGTCCAACAGCTGAACAACGAGAAAATATTTCACAAAGTCACTTGCACGTGACAAGTTTGAGTTGTTCAGAGAGTTCCTCTCCTCATCCCTTGAGGCAATGCAAAATTAAGGGGGGGAATGTTAGGTTAATTATGCATTATATTATGATATTTACTTGGTTATGTATTTAATAACCACATTATTTTAATATTGATTATTTGTTGCATTATTGTTGCAACTATTCTTGTTTGTATTTAATTGGTTATTGCTTCCCGTATGATATTTTGGAAGCTTATGTAATCAGGGATATTGTTGCACCTATTAAACTTATTCTCTTGTGTGTATTCAGCTGTACAATACCTATAAGTGTTGTAGCTCATATAAATTTAAGTTGGTTGATTTGATATTAATAAATTTTATCAAGCTTCTGCCCTTGTTGCTTAGATTACAATAATATCCCAATCGGAGGATGCACTTAGCGATCCATCTTCAAATAATATTGAATAGGATATTAAAGGGTAAACTTGAAGAGCCTCAAAAAATCTTACTAAGACCCCATCGATTCTCACAGCTTGAAGAAGATCTTCATCTATCGATGTTGTGTGTCATGAGGTAGGACGTATGGAGAAACTTGGCATCATTTTCCATTTCTAGAGAGATTAGAAGGAGTTTTAGATTATGAAATATAGTCGAATATCTGACTGTACCAAAGGTCAGTTGGATTGTTTTAAATCGAGGTTGATAGGTTGAGACTATACCCCTGTTATAAGTGGGATGTTTTATTCAAGTTTGTGGACGAAAAACAAATAGTTTAGAGTTATCAGATGAATCTTTGGTTGATAAGGGGATGAGGTATTCTAGAGAAGCCATGGTGTCTGCAAACTTATTAGAAGACTGTGGAACTATTTGGATATTATAATGGTTGAAGGCATCTAAGAGGAATTCAACGATGGTTTAATATTTTTGTATAATTTCATTTTTACATTGGTGAATTCCTTTGATTTGATTAATAAGAAGTTGTGAATCTCCATAGATGTCCAAGATTTAAACACCATGAATGATGGTGATTTGGAGACCCATGATTAAAACTTCGTGTTCAGACATGTTTTTAGTACATTCGAAATTAATTTTGAATGATATAGGGATAAGAATTCCCTCATGGAGGTATAATGACGATACCATCCCCTCCCCCTTATTGAGATTTAGTATCCATTAAAGAAGTAGGTCATTTTTAGAGGGGTATATTATTGATCGATGATAGTGTTGATAGATTTTTCAAGGAATTTTCTGTGAGATGGTTGATTGTCTGGAAGAGGAGCCTTAGCGAGCTGATCTACAATGGCTTGTCCTTTAAAATATTTCTATAGGATAAATTCAAGGTCAAATTAGATCATAAGCATAAGCCACTGATTCATATGATCACTATGATATGGTTTAGAGTGTATGGTCTTATTTGGATTGAATCTGGTAATAACGTAAGTCTTGTGGTTGAGTAGATAGTGGCGTAGTTTAGAATTTGTGAAGTACAAGGCACAACACAACTTTTTCAACTTCAGTATAATGAGTTTTGTATTAATGAGTAACTTTATGGAGATGTTGTTCATGACCCTGCTTGTCTAGATGAGCAAGCATGGCACCCAAGGCATGATCGGTAGTGGATATATAAAGGTAGAACAACTCCCTTTCATGTGGTGGTATGAGCATGATGGTGATGGGAGATTTTTTTTTAGGTCATCGAAGTCCTTTTGACAATTTTGGTCCCATCTGAAGTTAACGTCTTTTCAAAAGGATATGGTGAAAGGGCTTACAATGATCTTAAAGTTGTGATATAAAGTGGTAGATGGATTGAAGCTTACCCTGAAGGCTATGTAATTTCTTTGAGATTTGAAAAAGGAGGAATTTTGATAATAGATTTTATCTTATCATGGTGTACTTCAATGCCCCGAATAGATATGATGAACCCTAGGAACTTACCGGTGAGACACGCTAAATTTACACACTTTAGTGGGATTAAGGCAAAGAAAATATTGTATAAGACGGTTGAAGGTATAAATCTATAACAACGAGATGATCTTGACATGTTCTTTGATTTTCCTAAGAGATCATCAACATAGTATTTTTTGGTTTTATGGATAAGATCATGGAAGATGTATGTCATAGCATTTTGATAAGTGGCCTCTTATTCCTAAGTCTAAAAGTCATAAAACGGTAGTAGAAAGTCCCCCAAGGAGTGATTAAGGACTTTTTTTATTGATCATCGGTAGCGATGAGAATTTGGTTGTAACCAAAGAATCCATCCATAAGGGAGAGCATCTTCATGGTTGGCTAGTTTAGATCAACTAGATGGTCAATGTTTGGAAGGGGGAAGTTGTCTTTAGGACAAGCAAAATTAAGATCTCAGAAGTTGGTAAAGATGTGTAACTTGCTTGAGGCTTTGTTTACGTGTACAATATTAGATACCTATTGTGGTTATTTAACGGGTACATGATAAATTTAGTTGAGAGTAGGTGTTGTGACTCTTCTTTGATGAGAATATCTATGCGAGGGTACATCCTATGTAGATTTTATTTGACAGGTTTGGCATTTGGATAAGTGAAATTATATTTTAGACGACCATTTTGGGATCAATACTTGGCATATCACTATATGACCAAGAAAATACTTGACTCTATTTGGATAGGAAGGTGGTGAAGTCATGTAACTCATGTGGATCTAAACATTGACTAGAATTTAACCATATGGGGTTCCTGCACACAGTCCCTATGTTAACGTCGGTAGTGGACTCATTGAGGAGTTTCAAGGTGCCAAGTGGTAAATATTTCTTGTGGAAATGATCCTCTACCCTCATATGGGAAAGAATATATTGATCATCTTTACATGGAAGGATGTTGATAGTGGTCGAATATTCTTTTATCATTTCGGTTCAGATGAAAGGAAGTGTCTTAGTATCATGATTAGTTTGATAATTCAATGGTACTAATGTAATATTATTGACTAAAGAAAGTAATGTGGGATGGAGATGGTGTCATTAGTGTCCATAGGGTAATCTTGTATGGATGAGGAAGATGATTCTTATTATATGATGACTTTGGATGTAGCATGTGTTGAAGATTTCGAAAGGGGTCTCTCATAACCTAGCCCATACTTTTCCTATGGTTTGAGGGAATTTTGGATGGTTAGATCATGGATACCATATCCATACAATATAAATCAAAATCCTTTCCGAGCACAGTGGTGGAGATACATCTATGCAAAGACTTGATTATAGAATAATTTAAAATCTAATATGAATGGAATGGTATCACGATGATAAGTAGACTACGTAGAGGGGTAGTCGATCCCTTCATAGACAATATTTTTTTCAAAAAATGGGGGACCATAGGAGATGACATATTTGACATTGGGTTCGTATATATGTTTCTTATCAGTAATTTTTGTATGCATTTGGTGTAGAAAGTGAATTAATTGTAAGGAGAGGATACTCCCCCAATGAAATGTGTTTTAAAACGTCATTAAAGGAAGCATCATCAATGAATTTGGATGATGGAATGGATGAACTAGTGGAGGCTTCATCAGGTGGGCCCAAGTTTGATTTAGGAAAATTAAATTGTTGGGGCGGTAATTCATGTTACAAGCCCTAAAAGGGTTGGGATACACGGGAACTATAAATGTTTTACCTTTGTGTTCTTACTTTGAAACTTGATTGATTGTTGATGGCATGCAAAGCATAACATGTATCGAGGGTTGGCATAACAATATGTTATATTAGAATTATCCTTCTACCAGATAGAAGAGTTCAGGAAGGGTTTTGATATCGAGTTTAAGAGGTAAGATTATTGTACCCAATGTGTGGCTAATGGTTTCATTGAGGCTCAAAGTATAGCTGGTGTCTATGGTGTTAGGTATTCAAATTTTATTTAAGGCATATGATGATATGATATTGATATTGGTGTTGTTATCAATCATGACCATTTTTATGAGGTTATCATTCAGTTGGGAAGTGATGAAGAGTGGGATTTTGTGGTCCTCTAGTTGTAGTGATTGTATTTTTGAACTGTCGAAGGAGATAGTAGTGGATGTTTTAAGGGTGCCTAATAGATTTGCAATTTTTTTTGGATCGTCTGAGGGAACTGATATGCATTCGAGAGCTTTGATCATGGATTTTGGTGTCAAGATGAGGTTTGCACCATATTATAAAGAGACATCTTGACTAGATCTTAGTGAATATTTTTTATGACAAATTTTTTTACTACAGTGTTGGATTGTGTGTGAGGTGTGGAAAGGATGGAAACCTTGGCGTTAATAGGGGGCGTTGGAGTTGATGAATTAGGAGAGGGTGGAACAATAAATTTTGACTTGTTTTGATCTGAGGGGTTAGGTTCATGGGTATGCACTCTAGTGGTTGTGTGTACTACATACATTTGATGTGAAGGGGTTTCTTTATTAGATCCCCCACTTTCGGTGGTTATGGATGGTTTAAATGTGGTGTTTATATATTTTTTATGAGGTGTTTTTTATGTGGTTATGTCTGGAGGAAGAATCCCTTTGTGTGCTAGGATATTTATAGTAGCAATAAGGGCCTTAGAATCTTCTGTGTGATGTCCTAGTGTACGATGATAATCATAAAAGGATTCAAATTTATACTAGGAAGGCTATTACCCTCAAAAGATAGATGGATTAAGAAGGGGTAGGGCTATGATGGATTATTGAAGGAGATTTTCAAGGGTTGATTCATAATATCCTTTTGAGGTGGATGCTAAAGGAAGTGACGTTTCTTTTGATTTGATAGATATGGATTTCATTACCTTTGGTTTAGTTTCTTTGGATTTGTGTTAGGGAAGGGTCTTTGATTACGTAACAGTGATTGGAAATTTAGTTGAAGGAGTAAAAGGGTAGTATTTTATGGTGATTGGATTTTTAGATGAGGGAGAGTGTGGTTGTATGATAGGTTTCTGAAGTGTGTGTGAGTGATATTGGGAAACATGATCATCATATGAGATTTTTAAAATATGTATGAAGGATTTCTTTTGAGAGGTTTGTGAAGAGCTTGTGGGTGAGTTAGTAATGGATATAGTAGATGTAGACAAAGGTGTTTTCTCTAATATGGCAGGACTAGCGAATGTTCCTACTTCTATAGATACTTGGTTTGTTGTTTCAATGAGGGAGCTACTGATAAATGGTTGGGATGTGGATTTTATGACTATGTTTATAATATGATGAGCCTAGATAGTATTGGATTATGGTTGACTGGTAGATGGGGAGTGATTAGGGAAAGTTTGTTTGAAGACATCTAGGTTTTGATTTTGAGGTGCACTTTGGTTATCTAATTGTAGTGCACCTTTGTTGATAATATCTTAAAGAGAATTTTAGAATGAATGACACCTTTTGATGTCATGGCCCTTGACCCTATGGTATTTACAATAATAATTTTCTCTATACTAAGACATTTTTGAGATGGACATTTCAATGGGGTGGATAGAGGGAAGAGTGATAATGTTGACCTTCATGAGTTTGTCAAAGACTACACTATATGATTCACCTATAGAAGTATAATTTCATTGAGGAAGAGAGTGCTTGAAGGCCAAATGTTCTTTGCGAGTGGTCTTGACGACTACTGCAGTGGCTAATGATTTATATTTTTTATGATTAGAAGATGGTTTGGATGAAAAATCGGTCTTTGGTTTCTTTGATCTAAGTTTAACTCTACCATCCTAAAAATCACAAAACTCAATTTTGTGATCCATTTTGAAGGCTTCATCAAATGTTTGGAAATTTTGTATTTGTAATGTAGATGAAATATACTTGGCATAGGAGTGAGAGAATAATTCTATTAGCTTAGTCTGTGGGAGGGAAAATGATAGTTTATTGATAATGCCCCACTAGCGTGTGACAAAATCAGCAATGTATTTGTCTTATAATTTTATGATTGTGTATAGGTCAGTGATAGTGATTTTTCATGAGATATTTACTAAGAAGTGTTTGAGGAAGAGATGAGAAAGTTGTGTGAATGAGAACATTGAATAATGAGGTATGTTGTTATACCAATCTAAAGCAAGGGCAGCTAAGGACATGGAAAATGTCCTCAACATAAGTTCTTGGTCATGTACTATGAGGTAACAGGAATATTGAAAGGTCCGGATATGTTGTTGAGGTTTTTCTTTTCTATATAATTTGAGGAACTTGGGAAGTTCCCAGTGAGGAGAGTAGGCTTTGTATGGTACTGATGGGTGGATGGGTTCGTTACATATTTGATCGTATGATAATGTGTCCTTAGGACCCATGTAAGTGGACTTAAGGATAGATATTGTGTTCATCAAATCTTGTAGAGGGTCAAGTTATGGTTGTTGTTGTAAATTGGATGAGGATGAACAATTTTTATTATATAAGAGCTTATTAGATTGATTATATGGTTCTGGAATGTTTTTTGAAGGGGAGTACCAAAGGGAATGTTATAGATGGGTTGTGAAATATAAAGGTTGTGAAGGTTGGATATACTAATATTTTTAAGGGCATGGATGTGTTCATGAGAGGTTTTGATGGTTGAGGTATGTGTTGAAATGGAGTGCATGTGTGGATGAATGGTTGAGATTGTTGAGGTGTGTGTTGGAAATAAATAGAGGAGTGAATGAGAGGTTGTGATGGTTGAGGTATGTGTTGGAAAGGGATGGAAGTGCTAATGAAAGGTTGGTATTGTTGAGGTACATGTTGAGAATAAGTAGGGATAGTATATTATTGTTGTGAGGAAGGGTTGATAGTGTAAATATAACTTGTGTTGATTAGTAGTGTCAACATCGTAAAATACTTAACTATATTTTGAAACACTGACATGGGTTGTTGGGATGGCCTAGGTTGAGACACACTTGATGAGATGGGTATTAAAATCATAGGATGAGTTTGGATGGTATAAGAGACTAATAGGGTTGATGTGGACGAGGATATAATGGTATTCGTCTATGATGATGTGGATCTAGATGAGAGATCCGCTGAAGAGGTGGATTGATGGTTGGTAGTGTCTTGTGAGGAGCCCACATCAAGGTCAAAGTTATGATAGGAGATGAAGACACGACATTGGATGTTTTGTGATTGATTACTAGTGGGATAAGGGTGTATTTATTTGATGACTAGTTCATGGTTTGGATCAATAATCTGAGAGAAAGAACGTGAGGGGGTTAGATATAGGGGGTTGTGGTTTAGGTGTGAATGGTTGAAGGTGAACATATAGGGAAGTGAGATATGCATTGAGGGGGATGGGGTTTGAGTCTAGGATTTTACAAAATGTGGGATCACTACTATCAAAGAAAAAAGGGTTGGGTGGATCAGGTATTTCAAATGATTTGGATTGGCTACTGGGAGAATGTCTAGGTTCTTGATCATGTTGTCAGGGTGATAGAGATGACCTTTGTTTTTCAATTAAAATTGAATCATCCTCAATGTGGGTTTGAATATTTTTTATAGTTCTTTGGAAGTTTTCTTTCATATTTTAAGGATTTTACAAATGGAATTATTTTCTTGTAGTAACCATGAAAATAATCAATCACCTAATGAAACTAGATGGTTGATTACAACCAACAAACAAATCATGTAAAATAATTTTTTAATTATCTTGATTAATTAAGGTAAGAAAGTATGAAATGTGTAAAGTGGCTAATAGGGTCCTAGGAAATACAATCTATGGATGGTTTCAGGTGATGTTTAATGAAGGATTCCTTGATATAACTAAAGGTACATGAAGCCCAAGTATATGTTGGGGTTGGTATGGGGCTTGTTATTGGGGCCAACCCCCTCACTTCACGGTCCCCGCAGTGATAAGGGATTCATAAAAACTACTGAGTCAGATTCTCCTCTTGGTGATGAAATCCAAGTAGGTAAACCTGGGTAGAAATGTTCTGATGCAAGTTGTGTTTTTAAAGTGATTTATATGTGTATGAGGGAGATTAAGTGAATGCATTCTATTAACCTCCTAATTAGACTATGTGATCAAGTAGAATGAGAGGTTTTTTTTAAACCCAAAGAAAGATTAATTTCGATGAGACCAACAAACAAGAATGCAATACTTTGAAATAAAAAGAAAGGAATATGACACACTTGAGAAATGCTTCCTTTTTAATTTTTTAGATTTTTTTAGCACAACTACAGGAAAACAAGAAAAAAGTTCCCAAGACAAAAATATGCAAGGTTTAGATGAAAACAAAGAAAAAACAAGAGAAATGAATGTTAGATGCTGATTGACTAAGCAATAAAAAAAACTATAGAGATCGTTGGCGATTTACAGGAATCACTGGCAATTCACATAAATCGTTGGTGATTTGACTGAATCATTAACGATTGCATAACAGAAAATATAAAAGTGAAAATTGATTAATTTTGAAATGAAAGAAAGGGAACATGGTCCCACTGGGCATGCCAAAATGTACCTAAGAGTTTTTTCTTTCCAACTTTAACTTAATAAAATGAAATAACAAAAAGTTTGATCAAAGCACTATTACTCTTAATATTGCACTAATTATTCTCCTCCTCACAAATTGATGACATACCATCAGTTAGACCTATCTAACTCCCCTCTTACGACACTCTTCTCGGTCATATTCCTCCTATAATTCAATTAAATAGGCTAATATAGCCTCTTATTGAGCTAAACATCCTCTTCTTAATTCCTCTTCTAAGTTACTTCTACTAGCAAGCTTCCTAGACTATCAATCCATTCACATTGGATTGATTAGACCTCTCAGAACCCTCTTTCAAAACCCTAATTTCTCTCTAATCATTAACTAATAACCTAGTTTAACTATGGTCAACCTCTTCTAAAACTAGTCAAATCTTACTTTGACTTGCTAAAGTGCTTTTTGGGCTTTTTCATTTGTCCCACATGCACCCAAATCTCCCACTTTCCCAAATGGAAAACTATAAATAGCCCACTACCCCCCTCTCATTTACAAGAACACTTCTTCCCTCTAACATAAACTATAGTATTATTGCTAGGATTAGGAGTTTTATTTCATTTTATTGAGCTATTTGCTTTATCCTTTGCAACACACCACACACCATGGAGTAAATGGGAAGAACCATTGGCCTTGAAGCCATTAATGGTGAGATCCCATTCTCTTAAGCACAAACTGATTGCTTAGATCCTTATTAGGCTCACTTATTTAAGCTTTCAAGAATAGAGGGTAATTATATTTGTTAAGTTTGCTTGTTTGCTTCAAATTTAATGTATGCAAAATAGGAATCCTTGTTTACTTCTTATCTGATGGTCCATTGATTGGTTTTGCACAAATATTTGGGGTCTCTTGAGTGTTCTTACCCCATTCCATAGCTTTTGCAACCTTTCTTTGAACACATTTGGCACGCCCGGTGGGACATGAAGTCCATCCTCCATTAATGGAGTCTTTTCAAGCTATTTATTTTTAGTTTCTAACCACTTTCATGTTTTCTAGGATAAATAGCTTGTTATTTACATGATTTCATTTTTTAAGTAGTTAAATCATCCTTGATCATGTATTTTTTGTGGGTTTGAGCTAGAAATAGGCTTCTTTGGCTAACCTTTAACCTGTTTGCTTTTGAAAATTTTCAAATTTCCGTGACTTTTGTAGGTTTTTTAGGGGTTACGCGTAGGTTTCCTGGAAGGGGGAATCTCCATTGAAATCCTAATGCAAGTGTTGAGTTAGTCATGCACCCATTTTGACCATACTACATAGTTGACAACTCATTTAGAATGGGTCACATATCTGTCGAACCATAGGCGTCTTTATCGACTGGCGAGCATACCTATCACTCTGGACGCATTGGCATATATTGGCTTACTGTGTAAACTCTGTCATTTTGACCCATGAGCATATCCATTGAACCATAGGCATCTCCATCGACTGTTGGGCATCCCCGTGTCTCTGGACGCATGCTGGTGTTTTCCATCCCACTGTATTTTCCTAATTCATTTTTGCTTGCAGGTGTGTCCATTGGGTTGAGAGCATCCACATTGAAACCCTAGCATATCTGTCAGACAGGCCCGCATAGGTGTTGAGACCCACTATCATAAAACTCTACCACATGTCCACTTTGGTTGGGGCACATATCCATTGGCAGGGGCGCGCAGGTATCATTCTAGGTGCATGCAGGTGTCTGTGTAAAAATTTGAACTTTATTTCCCCGAGCTGTAAGATCATTTTTGTCAAAATTTCAGAGGTTTTAAAGTCTAACAAAGCAAGTGCAGGGTGTTGATTACTTGTTTAATCTAGCATAACTTAAGAGTTTTTCATTCCTTAACTAAAACGAGGTTTGTAAAGTGTGTATGCTCTCTCCTCGCATCTTCTAGGTGATCTTGGAGATCAAAAAAAATTGTACACCCTTTTTTCACGTTTAAAAACACTTGTTTTATGCTTCTAAAAGTGAAGTACTTTCCATATAACTTGTTTTAGTGGAATTTTCACATTGCGTATGCTCTTCCTTCACACCTTTTCGGTGATCTTAGGAATCAAAAGCAACATGTAAATTCCCTTTCTTGATATCAGTATTCAAATGGAAAATTACTAAACTCGTCTCGTACAGGACCTAACGCTTGTCAAAGAAAAGGTGTCAAAACGAGACACAAACCTTCTAATACACATGTTTTCATACAGGTTGCCAAATGGTGTGCTACTTAAAACCACATTAAGTTAAGCAAGATAAAAAACACACCATTTCACTTCACACTGTATTGCAGGTTTTGAAAAGGGTACATCCCTATCCACTCAACTAGAACATAACCCCTTTGGCATAACGCCTTAAGCTACAACAATGGGGGTGGTTCCAGGAACCCTAAAGTAATCCACCACTGAGTAACCTCGTGGATGAAACAGGAAGCACTCCACTTACCCACTTGACTAGTTTGCATTGTGAGTTAGAGTCAAAGATTGTCTGTATCGTGACCCCAGTGATGGTACAACTGAACGCACTAGTTTCTCATTGTATCAGAAGGGGGTAAAGTAAAGCTGAGATACTCCCAAATCAGTCAGTGTGACTCTTTGGGAAAATCACACTCACATTAGACAAACTTTTGACACCTAGTTGAGAGAACCTATTAAGGAGGCCATTCTGTCTTGGAGCCCACTTTACTAGTCCATTGTCACATCAAGCCATCACGAAGTGACGACTCACTTGGATTCTGAACCTTGTTTCTCAAACAAGGAAAAGAACCCACATAAGTTTGAACTAAGTTTCATTCATCACAGAATTAAACTACATCCCACTTAGCTCAGTTTTATTCTCATCTTCGGATGAGGTGAAAACTCTGCCCAAGTGGCACTTAGTTTATTTTCATCTTTTGATCTATACCCTTGCATTCTCACCATGCCCATTTTTTGGGGTGAGAAAGGAGCATACCTCACACATTTTATCAAAGATAGTACTCACCACTTTTTTGTCCATTTACGCCCATCCATGTTTGCGGCTGGGTTGTTAAACATCTAAAGTGCACAGGTACATTTTTGTATCTTTGATAAGTTCTTTGATCTTGATTTCAAGATCATCTTCACTACTGTGATTTCGGTTCATCTTTTTATCTCTCCTTAGGTTGATAGTTTTTTTCTCACATTCTAGTCACACAATTTTGGTACTTACATTGGGTTTTCAGTTTCTTGAAAACTTGATATAAGTCCCTTTATTGTGTGGTTACGCTGCTCACGCAACTAGCAACTTCTTGTTATACTCTTACTTCGTTTCAGTTCTGACGTCATCTAAGCCTTTTTGAGGGTGTCGATATTGCCTTATATATACCGAAATAACATCATCTTGATACTAACACCTTGCTTTCTTGGTTAATGTATCAGGATAGTGTTGTTACGCTATACATACTTGCAACTTCCATTTTCAGAAAACTTAGCTTTCATCGGCATTCAAACTAGTTTTAGTATACCTCATTGAGAGATTGCGTCAGTACCACTTTAATATTTAGGCTTTGTTAGAATTCTAACTTGACCTACGTGTTGATACGATATTGGCACTATCTGCTTTGGGCCTTTCACCGAAATCATAGTTAGGGTATAGACTTGGAAAAAATGACAATTTGACTAATCATTGCATTTGAGTGTTCATATGAGTGTTCCTTGAGTCATAAAAACAATTGCATAAACATTACTTTTAGAACTGACACAAACATACACCTAGGTTTCACATAAAATTTGAAGGCATTTAGATGGAACCTCGTATAACTTTTGGCTAGTGATGCCTAGAATCACGAAAATGGCATCCAAACCAAATGACCATGACTTAGGAGAGAATCCTTTTGAATCATTCCCATTTAGCAGAAACAACTTAGTGCCTCTCTTTTCACAAGTTAAAGACACAGAGCCATTGATCGATCATAGCGGAGAGGAGTCTGACTCTTCTGAAGAACAACACCAATTAGACTTAGGCCACTTTGACGAACTCCTTTTTTACAACAAGGATCAAGTACTCGCAAGAGTCTTAGAACTAGGGGCTAAGCTTCCACAAGAGCGTGAAGTGGAAACTAAGGTCATTAATCATAAAACAGAAGAATGAAGATCCCTCTTAGACATAGATAACCCTTTTGATGTAGGGTACACTTCTACTTCTGGTCAACATCATAACACCGCTGAAGGAGACCCATCCAAGCCACTTGGTGATTCACGATGACCGTATTACAAATATTCACGTAAAGTGAAGATTGAGTGCAAAGCCTCACCACCTCCCAAGTTTGATGAGGAAGAGGATCCTTTAATCGAAGAAGAGATCCTTCAGAAACAGATCCTGAAACTGAGCCAAAAATTAGCAAACTTAGGCTCTTCAAGTAGGAATGTATACAAAGACAAAATCAAGATGAAACCTAATGAATTCCACTTTGATCCATATAGTGACATGACCTTTAAAGTAGCTAAGGCACAAAGACCAATGTCACCCACCAAAGAACAAATCATTGAACGAGAATTACAATCAATGAAAGATACACTTACTACGCTACAGGAGGGAAACATAGGACATAATAGGAAATATTTGTATGAAGAACTATGCCCTTACCCCTTCGATAAGGACATGTTATGGAAACCCTTCCCAAAACATTTTACTGTTCCTAAATTTGATAAGTATAAGTGCAAGAGTGATCCTCGTGATCACATAAAATAATTTTATATGGCTTTCCAAGAGGTCACATACAATGATAACTTCTTAATACGACTCTTCCCTCACAGCCTAGGAGCACTGGGATTGGAATGGTTCTATAGCATACCCAAGGGCTCCATTACAACGTGGCCCGCATTAGCAGAAAAAATTGTATGAAATTATTCCTATAATATGGAAAATGATATCACAATGAACGATCTCTAAATACAAAACAAAATCCTAATGAGACATTTGCAAGCTTTCTACAATTATGGAAAGGGTTGGCAAGTCATTTCCCTTGTGCCTTGCCAGAAAAATAGTTGGTAAGCATATTTGTGCCTAACTTGAACCCAGAGATAGCCTTCCATTTGCAAATGCACTGTGGCTCAAACTTTGAAGAAGTTATAGAGAAGGGAAGTCAAATCGAGAAGGCCCTCATCATGAAGGGAACACTTAAACTAGTTGTCAAAGACAAACATGAAGCAAAATCCTTAGATAAACCAAAGTTTTTCAATAAAAACAAACATGTCATTGGGGATGGCATTACGGACTCCAAAAGAGTCCAAGCCATGCAGACTGGTCCACTTTTAAAGCTTTCACAAGGACCTCGTCCCAAGGCACCTACCAAACATGAGTTCACACCATTAACAGAATCCCTATCTGCCATACTGAAATAGTTAGATAATGCAAGCATGGTGGAATACCCAACCGTGATGATACCATACCCAGAAAATTCTCCAAAACCTGTTTGGTTCAAGGAACATGAGTACTATGACTTCCACCATGTTAAAGGGCACAAGACAGATAGGTGTTTAAGACTGCGTCATTACATACAAGACCTCATTGAAGAGGGAAAGATCATTGTAGATTCTTCCCTTGACTCAGGCCAAGGTCCAAACAAGAAAATGGGTATCTTTAAAGAGCCCTTTCCTAACCATGTGGATAAGAAGAAAAGGAAGCCAGATCATGGAAAAACCTCCAATGATTATAGGACTGCCACTTATATTTATCCCACTAATGACAGTCCCTTTGATTCTCTCATAGGATGTATTCATTCATCTGATGAACAGGTCAATACTATCTAGATCTTAGAAAAGAGTTGCGTAGTAGGGATGAGACATGCTCATTTAATCATACCAGATCCCCTTCCTATCCCTCAGGAAGGTCAGTACAATTTGATAGACCAGTTGGAGAAAACACCTGCTAGGATATCCATTCTAGATCTCCTCAAAATATCTACTGCCCATAAGAACATATTGTACAAGACATTGCAGAGTTTGGGAGTCTCAACCGATGTAGATCCCATGCACCTCCAAGCCATGATTGTGCACCTTGATGCTAATGATCACATCACTTTTGATCATGCTGCAAACCCACGTAATGACCCAGAGCATAACTTACCCTTATACCTAGAAGTGGTTGTTACCCATCACAAAATTAAGAGAGTACTTGTTGATGGTGGGTCTAGTCTAAACATTTGTACTTTGAAGCTGGTTAAGTAGCTAGGCCATTCAGAAATGGATCTAGGTGCCAAAACTATCACGATCACAACCTATGATAATGAGGAGTGAGAGTCAGCAGGCACTATAGTGATTCCAATGGAAGTAGGGCCAACTTTCATGATACAATGTTCCATGTCCTTGACTTAGACCTACCATACAACATGCTCTTAGGATGCCCATGGATCCATGCCATGTGGGCCATTCCTTCAAATTTCCATCAATGTATCAAAATGTGCCACAAAGGACAGATAATCACCATTCAAGGTGATCCAGAACCATTTACACATTGTAGAGCCTTGCATAGTTTTTCTCGTGCAACTTATGAATGCCCTTCTGTAGACATTGTTGTTCCTTTGCAAACAGAGGCTATCAAGGAACGTGTGGATCTAGATTCACTCACTCCTTGCAATCAAGATTTTCCTTCTTTGGTCAACCCTTTTGCATCATGGGAGGAAACATCAGAAAAATATGGCCCAGGCAAGCCGTTCACCCTTGAACAAGCTTTATTAATATCATATTTATCAGTATCACCCAGGACACGAGGAAAGCCCTATTTTTAGTTCAAAAGCACTCGGAACAATGCCCTAAACCATTGGAGAAATTCATTCCTAGTGGTTTCTTGTCTGAGGAAAAGATGTTAGGGGATCCTACTAACAGAGTGCCAGAAGGAACCATGGCTTCATGCCATCAGGCACCCCAATATGTCAAAGGCCACCGCATGATGTTTTTCATGGGTTATAAAGGGTTGGGATGTGGAATCAATGTGCAAGGGTGATTAGAACCCATTCCTATCCCTCACTTCAAATCAAATAAACATGGTCTTGGAATACAACCTCACAACGATCCACCCTTTGAAATTGATGCCACCTCTTCTGAACACGAGAGTGATTCATCTCATTCTGATAGCGATGCAGATTCCCAATGTAGCCTCTACGAGGATCTCACCTCAACTAACTTATTCCCTGATTCAGTTGTCCTTACCTTATCTGAATCCAAGCCTCAAACCAATTTCCAAGTAGCCCTTGTATATCCTAAACTTATAGATTGGGATCAACAATTTCACGTGCCAATCAATTTCTTTGAGAATGATGAGGCATTAGCAGAATTCATGGGACTCAGGGACTCTATTCCAGCTGGGATCATAAGAAAGGCTTTGCAATTCAGCTAGACACCTATGCATACTTTGGAGAAGAAGTAGAGATGTGTGGATGCTTGAATAAGAAGGTCATAAACAAATGTAAAAGTACTTCAGAGAAACCTTGTGCAAGGAATAAACATCAGTCGCATAGCGATAAAATCTTTGAAGCACTCATAGATAAACAAAATGAAGAACCTATGGATAAAATGAGCTATCCATTCAAGGATGATGATGAGCTACCTAAGGAGGTTGACCTTACTCTTCCCCCTGATCCTACCTAGATGGAGGATGCTTCTAAGATGCTTGTGGAAGAAACCATCAATGTCAACATTGGCTCAGAAGAAGAACCAAGAATGATAAAGTTGGGAGCTTCACTCTCAGCTCAAGAACAAAGGTTTTTGTAGAGTTGTTAAGAGAATATGGAGATATATTTGCGTGGTTATATGTAGATACACCTGGATTAGATCCAGACTTAGTCGTGCACAACCTCGTTATACACCCAGACGCTAAACCCATCAAGAAAAAGTTGAGAAAGATGCACCCTACAATTGCACTCCTTGTCAAAGAAGAACTGGAGAAATTATTAGCTGTTGATTTCATTAAGCCCATCGACTATTCAGAGTGGATATCTAATATAGTCCCTGTTCAGAAGAAACCTGTTGGCATAAGAATCTGCACTGATTTCCATGATATCAATAAAGCATGTCCTAAGGATGATTTCCCCTTACCTAACATTGATATGATTGTGGATTCCACTGCTGGTTATGAAATGTTGTCCTTAATGGATGGATTTTCAGGTTATAACCAGATTCAGATTGCAGAAGAGGACCAACATAAGATGACCTTCATCACTCCTTGGGGAACATTCTGTTACAAGGTCATGCCTTTCAGACTCAAGAATGTCGGGGCTACCTATCAACGTGCAATGACTGTCATCTTCCATGACATGATGAATGACATCATGGAAGATTATGTTGATGACATCCTAGCCAAATCCAAAAGTAGAGGAGAGCACCCTAAAGTGTTGAGACATATTTTTCAGCGTCTCCAAGATTATAAGGTTCGCTTGAATCCTAAGAAGTGTGTCTTTGGTGTCTTATCAGGAAAACTCCTAGGTTTCATTATTTCACAAAGAGGGATAGAAGTGGACCATGCAAAGGTTACGACTATCACATAAATGCCACCACCTACTAATATCAAACAACTGAGGAGTCTACAAGGGAAAATTCAGGCATCCATCACTTTATTTCACAACTTGTGGATAAGTGCCACCCATTTACGCATCTACTAAAGAAGGATGTTGCATTCAACTGGGGACCAGATTGTCAAAAGGCATTTGCATTACTAAAACAATACCTTGTTAACCCACCTGTACTCATGCCACCTACCCCAGGTGAACCTCTCCTCTTATACATCTCTGCTACCCAGTTTTCTATTGGTGCACTGCTTGCCCAATATGATCTAGACCATAGAGAAAGGGTGGTTTACTACCTCAGTCACACTTTGATTGCCTACGAACTGAATTACCCACAGATTGAAAAGGCATTCCTAGTGGTTGTCTTCACCTTTCAAAAACTTCACCACTATCTCCTCAACAATAAAACCAAACTAATATCCAAAGTTGACCCTCTCAAGTACCTTTTATCCAAACCCACCCTTACAGGACGAATGGCTAATTGGATCATTCTCCTAAGTGAATTTGATATTGAGTTTGTGAATCAGAAGTCCTTGAAGGGACATGTATTGGCTGATCAGTTGGTAGAAGCTCCTCTACCAGGAATGGAACCTTTGTGTCTGGACCTGCCAGATGCATCCATGATGTATATTGAAGAATCTATAGAATGGAAAGTCCATTTTGATGGATCATTCACTTTCCACGGATCGGGGCAGGAGTAGTGCTCATCACTCCCACAGGTGAGGTTATCCCAAGAGCATTCCATTTGGGATTCCCCTGCACTAATAACATTGTGGAGTATGAGGCACTCATTGCTGGCCTCAAGCTAGCTATTACTTGGAATATCAGACAGCTGTGAGTCATTGGAGACTCCCAAATTATCATTAAACAGGTTAATGATGAGTGTAAGGTTAAGGATGAGAAACGTATTCCATACAATAAAATGGTCGAAACCTTGAAGGAATATTTTACACAGATTATCTTTGAGTAAAAATCCAAGGTCACATAATAGATCAGCAGATGTTATGGCTACAATTGGATCTCTCTTACACATTCCACCTCAGGAGAGAAAAATGCCTTTCTTTGTAGAGCATTTACAAATACCCACATATGACATGCCAGAATCTTGTTTGACATGTGAAATTGTTGGTCCCTTATCCCCCTGGTATGACCCTATCTTCCGATACCTACAAGATGGCACATTTCCCCCAGACATTACCCATTCTGAAAAGAAATCCCTTATCCACCATATAGCCCATTATACCCTCCTAGGAGGCACCCTTTATCATCGTGGCTATGACGGGAATCTGCTTCATTGTTTGGATGTTACTGATTCAATCCATGCTATTAAGGAAGTACACGGTGGTATTTGTGGAGCGCACACTAGTGGTATGGTCTTGGCTAAGAAGATCTTAAGGGTAGGTTATTATTGGCCCACCATGGAAGTAGATTGTTGTAATTTCATCAAGAAATGTGAGCTATGCCAAAAGTATGGGAACTTGATACATGCACCAGGCACAGGCTTTGTAGCCTATCGCAACACCTTGGCCATTTTCTAAATGGGGCCTGGATCTCATAGGGAAGCTCCATCCTTCTTCTTCAGATGGCCACACCCACATTATCACTACCACCAAGTATTTTACCAAATGGGTAGAGGTTGTGCCTCTTACTTATGTCACCAGTGCACAAATTTCTAAATTCATCATGAACCATCTCATCTGCCATTATGGTATCCCTTCCACCATTGTCACTGATAATGGTAAATCCTTCAAAAACAAAATGGTTAAGACATTGTGTCAATGTTTCCATATTCAACTCAAGTGGTCTACCCCCTATTACCCCCAAGGTAATGGACAAGCTGAAGCTACCAATAAAACCCTTGTATGAATCATGGAGAAAATGGTAAGTAAGATTGGCCGTAATTGGCACTTACAGATACATTGTTCCCTCTGGGCCTATCAAACCTCCATCCACACTCCTACTGGTGCAACCCCATATTCCTAGTTTATGGCACTGAAGCCATCATACCCTTGGAAGTGGAGCTTCCCTCCCTGAGAATATCTCTCTGGGATTATCTTGATAAAGACGAAGACTATAGAGTAGCTCGGCTAGCAGAGCTAGAGCTGTTGGATGAGAAGCGGATAAGAGCGCTTAATCACCTCAAGGTCTACCAGAAAAGGGTGTCAAGAGGGTATAACAAGAGGATCATTCATCATGAGTTTGATGTAGGTGATCTAGTGTTGAAAGAAAATCAGAAGAATACCATCAAAGATAGAGAAAAGAAAGGTAAGTTTGAGGCCAACTGGCTAGGGCCTTATGTGGTGGTTGCCAAGTATGGATCAGGAGCTTATAAACTGGCATATTCAGATGGTGAAGAGCTTCCAAAACCAATGAATGCCATGCATCTCAAGTGGTTCTATGCTTAAGCATGACGAGAATATCAAATAAGAACTAAAAAATGGAAAAACAAAGAAAAAACAAGCAAAACATGAGAAAATTGAGAAAATAGTAAAGAAAAAATAGGTCATCCACATGTGAAAACCACGCAATTGTGGCACAGTGGGCAGGTCTTTGGGTGAAAACTAGTTTCTAGTGCTCAAGGAGGATTCACCAGTCACAAGTTACTCTTGCATCAGGATGGGTAACCCTCACCACTTTCTAGGGATAACTTCCTTTGCTAGGTCTAGGAACCCTACCAAATCCATCTTCGCCAAGCCGTGATCTGGCTTATTTTCTTCTGTATCTGCATGAAGGATGTGCCTTTGTATATTCCCATCTAACATTGGGGGCACCTTTACATTCCACTTTCTCATACATATGTGCGTGGCATTCTGCCCTTTGTATATTCCCACATCACACTGGGGGCATCCACGCTTCTTTGTCCTTGTACATTGCTTTCCGAACATGACCTTAGAAAATACAAAAACATTTAGAAAAAGATACACCAAAACCTAAACATTCAGAAAATATCCCTTCTAGGGACAGGACTACACCCACATGACAAACATTGTCTCAAACAAAACCTCGAAAACAATGTGAATGTAGCCTTGAAAATTTATCTTTCTAGATAACCCAAAAACATTAGAAAATATATCAATGTTGTCCCACAAAAACAAGGTAATAATTTAATTGCTTTTAGTTGTTGGTTTGTATAGTTTTGATTGAGAATGTTTTTTTTTCGTGTTGTGTGATGGTTCATTTTTTTTAACATAGATTGGATCTTGTTTGATTTAATTGTGTATGGCATTAGGTTCATTAGGTTCACTTCAAAAAATAGCCATCATTTGTTGTGTGCACCTTTTAGGATTCCTTTTTGAATGTCAACTTAGTGTGTTATTCAAGTTTGCTTGGGTTCATTTCTAGTTGCATATTGTTTTGTTTGTGTTGTTTTGTGTATATTTGTTTAGTCTTGTTAACTTTCTTTGTGTTTTTTGCACATCCATTTGTTATCACATCTATCATCTACCATTTCATCACATATAAACATCATCTGATACATCATATATACAAAAAAATGCTAAGTTTTACATCATGCATGTATACTAAGCTAATCATCACATATCGTATCATCAATGGGGGCAAGAGGGGTTGTGCATAATCACAAATCTATCCCCCCCACACCAATATCATCTAGTATCATCCCAAGTGCTAGAATAGAAATCAGAAACATCCCATAAAATCCAAAACATATGATACTATCTGTGGATATATCATCAATGCAAAAACATGAAACATAAACATCTCTAAGGATAAAGTATGTCACATACATAAAAAAGAAAGAGCATACATCATGATACAATCATCTACAGAACATAAACCATCATCATAAGGGCATAATCAAAGCATGACATAAAAAAAATCATCATCGAATGTCTGAATAATACATGTATAAATGTCTGGCTCAAAATCAGGTATACATCATCGATACAATATGCCATCTAAAAAGGGCATGCATCAAAACTCAGCCTTCATCAAGAGGCATCAAAATAATGGTACATCAATCTATACATCGATCAAAATCAGCCTTCATAAGAGGCATGTATACATACAATACATCTGTACAAAAGTAAAATGGAGAAATCAACCACAGCTCGTGCCCTCTCTGAGGCTCCTGGGTCCATGTCCTGGGGGACAAAAGAGTGGTGGCTGTGATGGGCCTGCACCAGGGGTACCACCCTGTTGTCCGGATGGCTGTTGTCCAACTAGTTGTTGTCCAGTTGGCTGTTGTACGACTGGCTGTCAGACTGATCTAACTGAGCGACCTGACCATCCTGATCTGGAACCTTTCATACTCACACCTAGCTGCTCAAAAGGTGCCACCCACTACTCTACTAGGACTGCTCTGAAATAGGAGGTCCTATAATATAAGGCCTCACCACTAGCCCTCATAACATCCTGAATCATATATGCATCACCAAAATAAGTGGCTTCCTGAACGACACTGTCTCACTCTCCTACCAATCAGCCTCTATCAGCATAGGTGTATCGCATGGTGGCAGACAACCTCTCAGTCTCTATCCATAGTAATGGTCTACACCTGGGCTCGGGCCTGATCCCTCTGAATGATAAAAACTTGTGCCTGTGCCTGGGCATGGTCCCTCTGTGTGACAACCATCTGCACCTGAGTCTGTGACTGATGTAAAAGACTCAGTATCTGAGCCCCCTGCCCTGCCAACTGGCTAATCTGGTACTGCAAGGCTACACCATCCCCACCCTGAGTGGCCTGTGCTCTGGCCTGATCTCTCTCAGCTGTCAAAACCTGTACCTGGGTGCTGGCATGATCCCACTCTACTGTAAGGGCATGTACCTGTGCCCTGGCCTCATCTCTCTCACCAGCCACCTGTAACTGCATGGCTATCACCACCTGTAACTGTTGCTGAAGAGCAGCCAACTACCCATCATCACCACCACCCCCTAGAGCATGAGGTGGTGGACCCTACTCTGGAAATACCTACTGTAAAGGGGCATATATCCCCGCTGGAATGCCTACTAGAGGAAACTCTATGTCTAGTGCCCTGGGTGCCTGTCTCTACCAGAGTCGGGGTCCCTGTCTCTGAGGCTGCTGTAATGGAGGACCCTGTCCCCCTCCCCCAACATGACGTTGGCCGTCAAATGGATCATCATCATCACTATCATCACCACCACCAACTCCACCCTCATCACCACTAGGAGGCCCCACAGGGGGTTCCCTCACTCCTGCCTCATAGGCCACTCTGGGAATGGTCAAGCGGTGTGGGATCACTCCATGGTACCAGGGGCATACTCTGGCATACAACCAGGATCTCTGATCTATCTCAAGGGTACCCACATAGCTGGTACCACATGTAAAAAGCTAGTCAAGGCCCTGCCCCTGGAAATCTATGGCCCCATATCGAAATACTCTCTGGCCCTGTGAGCATACCATATATCTGGCCCAGGTACATCCTGGGTAATACCAAGCTACCTCTAGCACCTGTCCACTCTATAAATCTCCCGCATATAGCTTGGAGCTGCCCATCATGAAGTGCTCAACAGTCACAGTGTTGAGCTCTAGGCCATCCTCTGGCCACTGAAAATGTCTGTAAGGCCTCCATACCATGGCAGCCTGTTGTAACTCATCCAACTCATGGCGGTAATGGTAGGCATCTCCTATGTGTGGTCACACATCATCCCTGATCAGAACCCAACCCATAGTAGAAGGCTCCTCTAGAGCTCGAGATCTCAATGCACCTACGGGGTGACCAATAGCAATGTGGTCCCATGCCCAAATCTATAATAATCTAGCTGGTCCTACCATCTTCTGATGGTAGTATGTGATCAAATGGAGGTCCCAATATAAGTGTGCTAATATGCACTGACCCCAGCAGTATGTCTCCCCATCAATCAAACCTCATATCACTCCAAGGAGACCAAGTGGAAATGAAGCACTGGTCTTGTCAGGGAGTAAAACTCCACTGACAAAGGCCATCATGTAGACTACCACATGATCAAGCTCTGGGTCCTCAATGCAGCATGACAATCTAATAGTCATCCCGCGATGTGGTATCATTGGGACACCAAATAGCTCAAGGATACACCGATCAATGTCAGGCTGGTGACGAGTATACTGAATAAGCTGACCCTGGATGGGGACCCACATGATATGCCATACGTCCTCCAGTGTAATCATGATCTCACCAGTTGGAGCCAAAAGCACTGACTCTCGTTGTGCCACCTCTCAGCTACGGCTGTCAGCAGGCCATGATCCAAGGTAATCTGTGGCATATCAGCCACGTAAGCCAATCCTGTGACGTATAGAAGGATATCCAATATCCTCCTATCATCCTCATCAAACTGTGCCTCTATCACCGCCAATCGGCCATACCTCTTATGGGTATGTAGAATGGGAAGTATCCTCTATAAAACAAAAGGGCACATGTTAGGATCTAATTTTCTATCCACTTCTATCTAATTTTCTATCTATTCCTAGCTAATTTTCTGGCACAATTCTTCTTTCATTCATCTAATATACTAATTTTCACCTTCTTCTACAAACCATCTAGTCTATTTTTCATCTATACTTAGCTATTTTGGTTGCAGGGATAAAATCCCTTCTTTCCCTAGCGTGTGTGCCTCCACTTCGATGCCTGCGCGCCTATCTCAACGCATACGTGCCTAGCACGTATACACCTCTACTTCGATGCATATGCACCCTACCCGATGCATACACTCCCCCCCATTCTTCCTATTCTTCATATCCTACCCAGAACACATGCACCCCCAATGCGACACATACGCTCACCCTTCGACATGCACACGTGCGCGTCCTTATTTTTCCATCCCTGGCACGTACGCCCCCCTTTTATATGGATATGCGAGCACGTACCTATTTTTCAACAAGTACGTGTATGCGTACCTATTTTTCTGATGCATGCATATGCGCACGCATCCATCAAATCAACACATGTGCACACACGCATACGTCAAAAAATGTTAAAACTACCCTAAAAAGACGAAAAAACACATTAAATGCAAAATTGACAAAGGAGGGATAGGGAACTCACGTAGGGTCCATCCGCTGGGTCCCAAAGAAACTCTCAGATGTGATCTTCTCATCTCTGTCTACTCGGTAGTCTCACCATCTCACTCCAGGGCTATCACTCTCACTCGCGGTAAAAATTTGCAAGAGCTCTGCTACAAATGAACTGGTCGTGATTGTTTTACCCCCCCTAGGTGGGTATATTTAACTTCCGTGGTGCCCCTGGGGCATGTTTTCTCTGTTGTGATCACTCTAATACTTCTTATACTCACTGAAATGATTATTTTTGTATCTAATGTAATTATTTCTACTTGTTTTTACATGCATGAGCACTTACTGCCACCCTGTGGTCACTTCTTCAACCCAGAATGATTTACGAATATTCCAGGCACTATTTTCCTATCATTTCTCTTCTCTTTTTTCCTTTCTTTTCCCCGTCACGATGATTATTTTTATTAAATAATTATTGTTGCTTGTAATTCTTCTCGCCAGGGCATTTTTTTTATTGCTATCTGATGCCCTTGCCTTCACCTTCAGGTAGTTGCACATGCTTTTAGGAGATCTTTGATCTCTTATGCAAATTCTTCCGACCGATCAAAAAAATTTAAAAATTATAAAACCATCCAAAAAATGAAAAAAATCGTAAAACTTCAAAAATGGACTAAAATTGGTAAAAGGCTCATTTACAGCTGAAATATGTGTCTCTTGCATGGCACTCATCTCGTATCTTGCTGAATTTTTCACATGTTTTGAAACAACAACTCACAGATCACTTAACTCTACAATCATTTTACAAAATCTACACTGCTTACTTCATCTGTACTCTGGGGCACTATTAGTTGCCTGGTATTGTTTTCGTCATGTACACATCACTTTTCCATTGGACCCAAGTGTCCTCCATCCTTTCCCTTGCATATACAAATTTCTCGGGGCATCATTTTAAACCCTTGTCATTTATCAGAACATTTGGGACTACATCTTGATAACAAATTATTTGTGCAACTATCTTGAACGTTGTTGGTTTGAGTGTGTGTGATTGTACTTATTTCCCTGTTAGGTGAGTTTGTTTACTTCTCGTATTGCATTGCATGTTTGTATGTTGCATGGAGTTGTTGTTTTAGCAAGGGACGGTTGTTTGTATCTTGGATTTTCATGTCATTTTATGCTTTCCATCGTATGCTTACATTTTAATAAGGGCTGATGATGAGGATTCTAAGCAAAATGATGATTAAAAATTGTTTGCACTGGTTTGTGGATAGCTCAATATCCCTCTTTCTTGTTGTTCTCTAATATTCTCTTCACACTTTTCTTTCTTCTATTCTCTTTTTGATCATCGATCGAGTTCTTCCATCACCCCATCGACACTCGAGGGGGCATCCCTTTAGCTAACTAATTTTTCTTCTACCCCTTCAAAATTTTCTACTCGTTTATGCTTGTCTACTTTCTTTGAAGTGACGTAGCTTACGTCACCCAAAAGAGGGGAAAATGTAGACACCTGTAGTTTGATCAAAGCACTATTATTCTTAATATTACACTAACTATTCTTCTCCTCGGAAATTGACGACCTACCGTCAGTTAGACCTATCTAATTCCCCTCTTACGACACCTTCTCGGTTGTATTCCTCCTATAATCAATTATTTGGCTAATATCTCTCTTATTAGCTAAACATTCCTCCTTTCGACCATTCAGAATCTCCATAGTTCTCTCTAAACCACTTCTGCAAGCTTCCTAGGCTATCTATCAGTCACAAATGGTTAATCAGAATCCTCCCAACTCTCAGTGAGTCTCTAATCACCTACTAATCAAGTTTAACTAGCCTAAACCCTAGTTAACTAGCCTAAACCAAGCTTAACTAAGCCTAAAGCATGTTTATCCTAATCTAATCTAAAAGTGATTTTTGAAATTTAGTCCCACATGCACCCAAATCTCCCACTTTCCCAAATGAAAAACTATAAATAGCCCACTACCCCCCTCTCATTTACAAGAACACTTCTTCCCTCTAACATAAACTATAGTATTATTGCTAGGATTAGGAGTTTTATTTCATCTTATTGAGCTATTTTCTTTATCCTTTGCAACACACCACACACCATGGAGTAAATGGGAAGAACCATTGGCCTTGAAGCCATTAATGGTGAGATCCCATTCTCTTAAGCACAAATTGATTGCTTAGATCCTTATTAGGCTCACTTATTTAAGCTTTCAAGAATAGAGGGTAATTATATTTGTTAAGTTTGCTTGTTTGCTTCAAACTTAATGCATGCAAAATAGGAATCCTTGTTTACTTCTTATCTAATGGTCCATTGATTGGTTTTGCACAAATCTTTGGGGTCTCTTGAGTGTTCTTACCCCATTCCAAAAATGAGAATAAACTGATAAATTAGCTAACAAATGTAAATTGACAGGGATTGCTGGCGATTCAGAGGAATAATTGGAAATCATACAGGATCACGGGTGATTCAAGTAATCGTCGGCGATTACTGTAAAAATGATAAGCTTTGATCAAAATGATAAACACAGTTTTAAATGACGATTCTTGTTTGTTTTTGATGTTTAGATGAAATTTAAGCAATGAAACAACACAGAGAAATACCTCTTGAAGTGGAATTAGGCTGAAAGATTCCTCCAAACGTTGGGTGGTGCTAATTGAAGCCGATGAGCAATTATTGAAAGATGATTGATAAAAATCCTATCAAAATGACGCATTTGTGAGAGCTTGAAGTTGATACAGGTCCTTGACGATCTCTGGAATGACTTAAATCTGTTGTTTATCTAAAAAGAAAGAGTAAGTAAAAAAAAGGTTTATGAAGATCCCTGAGAAAGGAGCAAAAACTCTTATTTATAATCGCCAACGATCAGTTAGAATCATTGGCGATCTGGGATTTTCGGGAAAACATTTAGGAAATGGTTGAAACTACTTCCTAAACAGGGTTTTCGGGTAAATGATGAGGAAAAATGGTTGAGAGGAGGTTATGGAGGAGTTGTGGAGGTTAGGATGTGGGGATAAAATAGATTTGAGTGGTTTTAAGATGGTTAAGGTATTTTTAAAGAGGTTGAGGTAGTTTGGGATGTGTAAATGGTAGTTTGTGAGAGTGTAAAAATTGATTTTACTAAATGAAGAAAGGGTGACTTAGGATAATGACATGATGATAGGTTGTAGATTATATAATGTGTGTATAAAATGAAGTAGGCAGGTTGACAAAAATCCGGTGTCTACATATGTTTTTAGAACATTTATACATTTCAAATTAATAAAACGACAAATTTAAAAAAAATGTGATGAATTTTATGAAACAAAAAGGTGTTTTTGAGGACTTAAATTTGGTGGACACAAACCTCCAAGGGTTTTCAAATAAATGTATATTTATCCTAGCATTTCCCTTTTAAGAGAAATATAGATTTTTAAATTCCAAAGTATTCGTGCAAAATTAAAAGAAAGCAGACATAAGCTTTTGTTTCTTTTTTGAAATTGAAGAAAACATCTAAGGTGCACGTGATATGACTGATGGATTTATTTTTCATTAGAAACTCGTGAGGTGGCTGATGCACTTGCTTGTGTTGGTGTAGAGAAACTCTATGGTCAATTTCGACGCATATGATTGGCCCGATCTCCATGAAAATTTGAAAACAAATATGAGGGACTTGAAATATGTATTTTGAAGAAATTTGAAAGAGGAATTTATGGTGTTGATAACGGAAGCTACGAAATCTACATAAGATGTCTGAAACTGCACTATTAGGTGTTTTAAGAAAATGTTGGTCATAAAGATTTTTTAATTTATCTTCCACATTTTAAGCCTATTGGATTGATTTTTATTTTATTTTTGATAATAGTGTCCGCGGAGAAGCACCTTCTTTAAACGTGGCTACTACTTTTGTTTAAAAAAATGGATTTCCAAACTTTCAAAAAGGCGAGGGACCTATTAACCATCATATTTACCGATAAAAAAGGAAAAAACTTAAGGTTTTTAAAATATATTATTTATGCTTGAGATATGCCTCAAAAGGTGTTTTAGACAATAATAAACCCTAGAAAAAGGCCTTAATATGAGGATCAAACATGAAACCCTAGGAAAAAGTTTGAAAATTAGATTATGGTTATGGAATATGTTGAAATGATAATTACATGTGAATACCGAGCTCTAAAATTGGAAAACCTTAGGGTTCATGTAAATTTGTGTAACATCAGTAATCATAAGCGGTTCACCAAGTGATTTACCTTAAGTTAGGATTAAGTGGATTTCTAATAGGGATTGCATCTTGAATAAATAAATGTGTAATCAAACTAACAAATAAATGCTCTAGCATTCATATATGAGAATACATATAAAATGATGTAAAGAAGTTTCATTCAATTAGGACACATGATAATTAGTAAAGTACAAGAGGATGAATTCACTTAGTTTTTCCAATGTTTCAAAAAGTGTTATGTTTTTTTGTCACTACTTCCTACACGCACATGTGATGATTAAAACTCTACTTTCCAAATTTAGGTGTCTAAATCTCCCCTATTTAAGATTATAAATTAATTTTTCTACCTTAAAGGAAAAATGTACTTGAGTGTGTAAACACATTTTTTCTTTTCTCGATAACTTGATTGTTTGAATATGCTTGAATGGCAACAAGATTCACCCAAAAGCACAACCTACAAAACACGAGTGCAGTTAATGTCCATATAATGAAAATTGAAACTTTGACTTTGAATAATATTGAAATTAAATTTTAAATATGTTAAATATAAATTCCCTGATTTTCCTGAACTGGAAGAGCTCCTTGCCCTAAAATATAAAGGAGTAAGGAAGGAGTACACCTATATGTATAGAACAACCTATGCCCTAAAAATGTAGAAGACCATGCACCCTTTTCAAGGCATGAGGAGGAGGAGATTATAATAGTAGAAATGAAAATTTTGGGGTGATCAAATCCTTGATTAGAAGAAGGTTGGGGGCACAACTTAATCAACCCTAATTTCTAATAGAAAGTTGGGGGGTATAAAAGCCCAACCTGTATTTTCATTAATTTTTTATTGAATATTACTTTCAATTTAGACATATACATCTTCCCACGAAGATATTTCTCAATAAATATGTTAAAATTTATATTTTTTTCATCAATGAAACAAAGTCATTGAAAATTTGGGCCCTATAATTGTTTTCATTTTTTTTTTAACATGTTTCCATATTTTACAAAGTTTCCCGTAAATATGATACACAATAGTATAAAATACCTTAATTAAGCAATACTTAAAAAACAAATAGTAAAATGTTTGTAAGTTTTTTGAAAAAAAAGAATGTGGAAGTTCATCATTTTATTCAGTAATTTTTCATAAAATTATGGCTTCTAAAGTGGCATTTTAAATCCAAGTATAAGCCTCCATGTCGCTTGCATGGGATGATAGGCTATGTTGTTTCCACCTAAGTGCCACTCTAGTGGGTTTTCCCTATCCCCTTGGGAAAATCCCTTAATTTGCACTTTCTAAAACCCAAAATCCTTAATTTGTGAGAAGGGTTTAGGTGAACCCCATTAAAATGGGGACACACTTTTGTGCTTTGAAATAAAATGTCAATTGGGGCTTGATTGGTTACTGAATAAAGAAGAATATTTTCCATGTCTTTGGATGCAAACTATTTGAGATTCTTGCAACACTCACCTTGTTGAGTGGCCCATACTAAACATTCTCATAGCAATGAAAGTACTGAGTAACACTTGAGAACTAGTCCATTTTTTTAGTATTATAAGATTTTTCATATCTTATTTTGCAATCTAATTTATGAGATTGTTGTAGTGACGTTGCTAGCATACCTATGATGAATATGTTAATAGAAGTGACTAGACCTTGTAATGCACTTATATTAGTGCACTAGTCGTAAAATTTAGATTGTGTATGAAAATCTCAACTGATCCACAAAAATATTTGTGAATATTAGGGATATATTAATCAATCATTCTATGCAAGAAAATTTCAATCTATTTTATTTATAGGAGGCATAAGAGAGCAATGATTTTTAGCTGAGATTTGAAAGCATTGTTGCAGTTGTTAACCTCTTATCAATTACTTTTCATTTTACTACTCATGATTCTATAAGTTGTTTTCAAATAAACTTTTTAGGGTACTAGAATTAGAGGTGTTGAAGGTCCGAATGGGAAGATACAAAATGTGAATCCACCTTTAGTGTTGTTCTAATGAGAGAACTGTGATTATTTCGGTCAACTTCTATTGTGCACAACATCTTGGGTATCAGTGGTATAGGGAAAATTCATTCACTAACATTAACTTCTTCTCACAAACTTGATGTAATTTTGATTAGGAAAGAATGTATGCAAGAGTGGTCTTAATTGGAAGAAAACACTTCATTTAATAGCTTTCTGACCACTTCAATAGACTTCAACAACTATCTTGTACATTTAGATAAGAAGATCATCATGTGTTGGTAAATTACGAAAACTTATCATTGCACCTAAGTTTCTTGTCTAGACCAATTAATAAAATTCTAATAATTTAATTAGCACACTTTGTGCATTCAATGCAATTTTTTATTTTTTATTAAACTCACTTAATTTTATTGTAATGAAATAGTATGCATAATTTATTTTGGTGGTGGTTTTAGTTGTTGTTATGATATGTGTATGGATATATCCATACACTTCTTCTTTAGAACACTATTGATATATGTATGTAAGCATGTATATAATTTTAAAATAAAACTTTATGGGATATGACAATAGTGTTCTAAAGAAGAAGAATTTGACAAGAAATATGTCAAACAAATTCATTAACTATTTCTATTAAGATGTTTAATCACAACTCCAAATAAAATTGAGGAATTCACATATGATATGTAAGTGTGACCCATTAAATAAAAAACGAGGATCTTTCTTCTATGATGCCCCTCCTGTTACCACCTCTCGATTGTGGTTGTGTGGGATCTAGTCGGCCTTGGTTTGAGTGAGTTCATTGTTCTAGCATCGTACTTACATTATGAATAATTCTTAAAATAATGGTAGTATTTAAATAAAGCATTTGCGACAATAAAATAATAAGGACAATTTTGAAGTGTCCTTTCTTGGATTAACCTTTTGGAACCCTAGGATCATCCCCGTGTCTTCGATTTGTGAGGTGAAGTTATTCTTCTTGCGGACTCATCCATCTCGGGATCATTCTCGAACCTCGAGTTTGAAATTTTTATAAATTTCTTTATAATATTAAACATCGATCTAACTCAAATCGTATTGTCGTTAGATCTATAAAAGGAATCCACTTAATTTTCAAATGAAAATTATTTTGTGGTAAGTGGCCTATCGGGCAGCGGTTGAGGTTTTGCTTAAATCAAATGTAAATAATAAAAACAAATCATGAAATTAGCAATAAGAAAGGAATTCAATTAAATTTAAATAAATCATAAAATAAGCTATTCCTAAATTGCTTCCAAATCCTTGGAGGTTTTGCCATACTCAATTTCAAGAAGTATAAGGAATTTTTTTGGGTAAATGGGAGAATGTAATTATTTCTTGCTCTGGGCATGCGCGTATGCAAAAAAAAGAAATGGGTGAGTCTGGAACTGTGTTTTTGTGGTGAAATGAATTTTGGATTTTGTTTTCAAGCTAAATGCATTTAGCAGGGGTTAAGCCTGGCTCCATTACTTGTCAACCCTTCTCCTCTAGCCGCGTCTTATCTATGCCATGAGACTGAGTTTGGAAGTGGATGGTTTTGCTTGGTATGTCTTATTTTGCTGAATTTTTAGTGAAGAGTGTGGAATTTTGCTTTTGACTAGCGTGAGTGGTTTGTGTTTTTGGGCGTCCAAAGGAATTGTGGTCTTCAGCTAGGCGTTTAAAAAATGTAGGGGTCGCAGTCCTTCAACCATCCTGTGTCAAGGGGGAGGCTTCCAAATGGGTGTTTAAAGAAGGGATTTTTATCAGATGCGAGTCCTGCAAGTGCACTGGCAGAAAATGGGGATTTCTTTTATTCGTGTTGGAAAATTTTAATGCCAAACTCCACGCCCTTTACCAGCATCCTCCTTGCCATAGTCAGAATTGGAGCTTAGTGCAGTGTTATGAAAGGTGTGGGTAGTGCTGAGAACGTATGCAAAATGTGGAACATGATTTGTTCATGAAATGCGATGATACACGATATGCACATAAATAGTATACTCTGGGATGTTGTCAGGATTTCCTAAAGAAATGCCTTGAAAAGATGTCATCTCATGAATGTGCCGTAGTTACAGCGATATGCACAAAAATGGATGTAGTTTGGGGAGGCTTGTCAGAAACTTATAAGCAATGCCTCGACTGGATGCTTTAAATCCGTACTCCACAGTGTCGTAGTTGCAGCATCCTGCACAGCATAGATTAGCTTTATACAATAGGCTCTGGACAACTATTAAGAATCAGGGATGAATATGGATTTTTTTGTCACTTGTAGTTGCCAGCATACCCCGGTAGTTATATGCCTGCTTAGAAACTGTGGAATCTTACGTCCAGGCATGTAAAATGCATTAAACAAAATGTAGTCTTATGGAGTGTTTGCCTCTCAGGCTAGTGATGTTTGGCTTGTTAGTATGGCTTCATAACAGAATATGGAAACTCGCCTAATGTTAGTTTAAAGAGGATTCTTGTATGATGTTATTTGTCAAATGTGGGTTGGATGGAAGGAGCAATATTTCGTTTGATGAGATACTCAATGATATTTTGGTCTCATCGAATGTAGTAATGGCGAATTGTGTGAAATGGGTATGGATTTCTTGTTCTTCTTGCATTTAAATTACACACTCTATTGTGTCCTATGTGGTTGGGTTTCAATAATTTAGATCATAGAAATTATATATGGAACGAATGTTATAACTTTTACCCTGCCTGAAACCTTTAAAATATTGGCCTCAAAAATCATGCGCATGGAGTGCCACACCCAAATATACCGTGAATTCAGAACTTCAAATTTGATCCTAGTGTAGACACCTATAATTACGCCTGAACAATTTAAATACTTAAATTGTGCTAATTATCTCCTTTCTTACAAATTGACGACATATCGTCAATAATGCTCATCTTCTCTTCCATTGTCGTTAATTGATTACATTACGTTAATTAGTTAAGTCGCCTATCCAACACATACCCTAATTAACGACCCTTCACTAATCAACACCTTCTATCTAGTCTAATTAATTATTATTAATTAATTAGTCTCCCTTTTCATTAAATCAATAAACCACTATTTAATTGGTTTAATTCCCTCCTAATGGTCCAAATCACACTAAAATCCATCTAAAAGTTTATAAAAGCTTGCACATGTATTAATTAAATCATCTTGATTAATTAATACACCCCCTTTATTCACATGAGCCACTAAAGGACAAACTAAACCCTTCTAAAGTTAACTCAACCCCATCTGGACCCCCCCTTATCCATAACTAACTCTACATCTCCATTAGTCCCACATTCATGAGGATGTGTTGAATCCTTTATCCTTTGGGCTATATAAAGAGCCATCCTCCTACCTTTACACACACACCTAAATCTCTCAAGAGACAAAAGTAAGCACATAGTTTCATACTAATAGCCTTTTGTAATTCTTGAGCCCTCCATCCTCCATTCTTGAAGAGCTAAGCCTCACACCCAAGCATCCATTGAAGGATCAAAGCAAGAAAATATGGTTTGATTGCTATTTGGACTATTTAGGTCCATTTTAAATGTTTAATTAGGCAATTAAGGGGAATAGAGTTCATGCATTTATATTATGTTTTGATTAGATTCCAAGTTATTAATGTTTAAAGGGTAGAACTTGCTCACTTCTTCATCATGGTGGTGCATATTTCCCATTTTTAACTAGGTTAGGAAGCTATTTTAGGTGGTAGTTTTCTTGCTTTAAGTTTGGTTAAAATTGGAAACACTTGCACACACCTAGTAATGTAGGAAATTGTGGGGAAAATTAACTGTGTGGTTTAAAGTCTTTTAATGCTTTTCCAAGCCGAGTCTCGAATCCCTTTTTAGCATATTTTAGCGACTTGTGGTGACGTACTCAATTTAATAAAATGTGATCGATTCTGGCTTGTAGATGTCTCTTTATTCGAGCAAAATGGAAAACTACCACCACCTACCTCTAGACCGCTAATAGGAGAATTGGAACCAACTATGAGTTATGCAAAAACAATATCAGGGATTAGTTTTGCAAGCGGGTTTTGAGGCCCTCCGGCCGTTGTGTGACAAGAAATTTTGGTTGCATTTACGATTATCAACCCCATAGATACCCTTGTAACTTGAGCATTGTTCATCGTATTCAACTTCTGTCAAATGCAATGAAGTCAATGTATATAGGGGAATAAGTACGAATCATACAAAATTTTGCTTGAACTCAACATGAGTTTTTTTGGAACCCAATTTGTAAGCACTTTTGTTGTTTTGGTCATTTTTCTCAACTTGCTACTTTAGCTAGAAACTCCTTGTGCGGGTCCCGTTTGACTTCTAACCACATGTGTAACTTTTTTAATACCGTCACTATGCTATGTATAGTATTATTCAATATTTAATCTTGTATGAATGGATTTTGAAATGTGTGGTGTTTTTCTCTCTCCTCCCTCGTCTCTCTCTAGAAATGACTATGATACTCTGGTTGATTTTGAAAACGTAAATGAATTGAAAAAGGTAAATTGGTTTGAAATGAAATATAAATGGACATGAAATGAAAATGGTTATGACATTGTAAATGAAAAGTAAAATGTCTCTTAACCTTATCTCACATCCTTACTCTCTCTCTAGAACCAAACACGTAAAGTGCGGATGAATGTGAAAATGTGAATGCGTGAGAAACGAGCTCTCTCTACTCTTTGTTTGAAATTGTTTGAAATGATGAATTTTTGGATTTATGATTGATTATAGGGGATTTCCATACTAGTTCTAGGACTAACCCTACGGTGGTTGTAGGTACACGAGACGAAAAGAAAATGTCAGCATTAATTGTGTTTATTTTGTAATCACGAGATTATTTTTAAAATACATGTAATATTATATAGAATATACTAGCGATATTGTTATGAATAGAATGTAGTATTTCATTGTTTCCATGATGTATACAATCTTGTTGCATATTGGTGAAATGTACTATTTATTACGTAGTGGTACTTTTGCATGTTTGAATAAATCCACACTTAGTCGTATTTCATTAAATTTGGTTAGGTAAATGAAGTTGATTGTATCGTGTTGCATTGGAAAATGATGTAAGAGGATCCCTTTTATTATATCCAAATCATCATCAAGAGAATGAGAGGATCCCTTTTATTATATCCAAATCATCATCAAGAGAATGAAATTGAAATCTTGTTATTTAAAACCATTTGTATCATCGTTATTTTGGATGTGATTGTACCAACAAAATTAATGGTAGTAATTTGGTAATGGCGTAATTCATTTATCTGCTAGGGATGTATTTCCCTAGGATATATCTTAGCCTTCAAATAAAAATATAACAAATAGCATGTGTGTGTTTCCATTTTGGGCGGAAAGCGTCAACTAGATTTATAGTTGTAATATCAACCTTTGTGGTATGGAATGGTCCCCTTTGAGCTTAACCTTGTGCCATGTTTCTATAGTGGAACTGAACACCATTTGAGACATCAGTATGCCTTAGGAATGGAAGTGTTTCCCTTATATTTTGATTAAGTTGTTAAACGCTAGCTTTGGCCTGTAGTAGGGAATAGATCCCTTGGGGTATTTGGGAATAAATTTTAAGATTAATCCTAGAATGTTCTTGAGGTTAATATGCGGACATAATTTTTTATCTAAACCTTAACAGATGAGATTATTATTGGTAGGATGTTGGCCCATTAGAAAGGTGATATTTGTGACTTGTTCCTTTACTCCGTGTTAGGTCTTCATTTCCTGACATTAAAGATAAAATGAGATGTCTCCTTTGAGAACATGATATTATAGAACATTAACTTTTAACTTGAACACTAACCACAAGTGACTATTTTTTATCTTATAAATTCTCCCAATCATCTGTATCTCCAAGATGTACCACAAGCATAAGATTATCTTAATATTATCCTCTTATCATCATGATATTTTTTCCCTCACATTGAAAGCTAAGAAAAATGACGAGTAACCACGCTCTTTAAGAAATGATCCCGTAGTCTAAGAATGAATGTTGAGTGATGTATATGTGTTCAAAATGTTTTTAACTAACATTGAGTTTTGCAAATTAATGGAAATTGAAATGTGAACCGATAAGTGTATTATAAGACATTTGTGAAAAGAATCTTTTCGAAAAGGGAGTTTATAGCTTGTATGCTTGTTTGAGAATGTATCCTTGTGATGTCGGGCTATGGATTATAAGTAACAAAAAATTATTTTGTAGCTTGATAAATCTTTCATGTGTTGTGAAGGTAGGTGTGGTTTGATCCTCTTGAAAGCAATTTTTTGGGAAAGCATGCTTTAAATTTTGGGAGTCGAAACTTATGTTGTGTAAATGTCAAGTTGCTTCAAATTAACCTTCGAGTTATATAATCTAATTGTGATTAGATAAATGAACCACTTAGTTGGAACCAATACAAGTTAAGTGTTATGCGAAATAAAAGAAATGTAGCCTTGAAGTATATAGGGAAAGCTACAAAAGTGTACAAGGAAGGCTTCAGAATTGCAACTATTATAACCACTAATTGAAATCTTAATAAAAACACACAACCATTGTATGATTATAACTAATTCAAATATGAATATAATTATGTTGCAACTATGGGAAAGGTGATAATGTGGAAGGTGCATAATCACAATGGTCATGTTATGGTTGGGTAGTGGTTTAGTACTTGTTTTTATAGTAGTATGGTTTTGTTGTGCATCTGGTGCCATCTTATAGTTTGCATGTTCTTCTTGGGGGTGTAGTTGTCTTATGTGATGTGGAGGAACCTCTTGTGATCCTATGTCATGTAACACAATTGTTTCAGTAAATGAAAGTAAAAAGATATCCTGGTATTTTGGTCACGTGTTTGGGTCCCACATGGGTGGGCGTTACAACTTCCAAGGCTTTCCTTCAGTATTATGGCCTATCATTCATTTTGACATTTTTAATAACATCCACTATCCTATTTAATTCATTGGTTGGCTATGTTTTCAATTACATATCAGAAAACAAAATCTCCATATTTCCAAATTCGACCAACTATTGGGTTTTCTTTTAACTTTAATTACCATGTACCCCTAGTTTCACAATTTTTGCATTAAAATATCGAAATAGCCTTTATAGTTTACTTCTTTCAATTTGCATAATTTGTCATTCAATTTTCGTAAGTATACATTATGAACCACCCATATCTCTATATAAGATGAGGGCTCCTTCCCGGAGGTTGAATATATAGAGAGGGGGGAAGATCGATATGGGATAGTTTAGGGGCCCCATCTCCTCATATAGAGATGGGGGCCTGACAGAGAGAGTCTATATAGGGGGTATAGATATCTGGTTTGGTTGGGCCATAGAATCTCTTTAGAGGGGGGAAGGGGAAGGAGCCCTCGTCCCATATAGAGATAGGGGCAGTTCATAACATATACTTATGAAAAGGGAATGCCAAATGATGTAAATTGAAAGAAGTAAACAATGAAGGCTACTTCGATATTTTAAAGAAAAAAATTATAAAACCAAGGGTACATGGTAATTGCAGTTAAAAGAAAACTCAAGAGTTGGTTGAATTTAGAAATATGGAGATTTTATTTTCTTATATGTAATTGAAAACATTTTCACATGAATTTTGAAGCCCATCCGATTAAAAATAAGTATATTTTAAATGGAAAGATGATATGGAATACGATTGTGGATTCCACATAATGAATGAAATATGAAGAAGCTAAAGACATTACACGAGAATGTGTAACAACAATCTTTGTAATAAGATGCTTCAGACTTCATTTACTAGAAAGAGGAAATAAACAACCTTATATAGGAACCACACAAACCTACAATCAAGGGAAACAAATCATATCATATCTCAACTAGAACAATATCTATCCCTTGAAGTGAGGGATGACTTTACCTAATGCACAATGATTACGATAAAATCAAGGAGAAGTTTTGTGCCAGTAAAATACAACTTATTTCTCACTTATTACAATAACCACACGATAAAAAACAACTAGATGTTAATATAACCTAAGGTCTAAATTTTTATATCTTGGATTCCTTATCAAACCTGCCACCCATAGAAGAATTGGAATACATTTTTGTTACAATAAAAATAATAGCTAAGATATATAGTATTCAAAAACCCATCTGGTGTGATATGGAATTTGTATTTGTTTGGGAATAAGGAACTAAATGATGGACCCCTAACAAGTATTTGCACCTCTTTAGGGTCGGCACCCTATCCCTATATAGAGATATGGTGACGAATCTCTATAGTTGGCACACTATATAGAGATATGTCACCCCCCTCACCCCCCTACCTGACCTATCTTATCTTATCTATATGGAGGGCCCGATGGTGGATCTATATGGAGTCAGTGGTTTTGGCTCTCGTCTGACTCCTATTGATATAAAGAATCATTGAAAACATGAGCGACATCTAGGAAAAATATAAAAAATATGTAATTTCTTTGATTGAGTTTGTTGAAGGATTCAAATAGTTTTAGATTGGAGATATTACAAATGTTGAAGGAAGGAGTTAACCTTAGCTTGTGCTTTCAGAATGTAATAGAGTCCAAAAAAGGAAAAAGGTAACTCATGTGGAGCCATATGTTGAAAACCAAAACAATATCTTAATGAAGAGTTTGTTGTGAAAGAGTAGATTGCTCAGATGGAAATATGCTCGATGTGGTTTTGGTTCAAATCCCACACAAGAGGAGGGAAAAAAACACATCAACAGACTATACACTTTCTCAAAAGGAAAATATTATGTTGTTGAATATAGTCCAATATAAGAACTATTGCAAGTAATGTGTAACACCCATGTTATGATCATTCAAATTAAGGGGAATTAAAAAAACATACCCTTAATGTACAATTAATGTTATTAATGATTAACATTATTATTTAGCCTAATGCTAAATAATCCAACATTATTAAAATATTCATATTCCATCTGATAACAAATAATAACCATGTGTAACTGTAAGGGCATATACAAATCTTCGTGATCTTCCTTAAGTCACTCTAACCGAGTGTGTATGCTTTGTATACTTGGCTAAACCTTTTATAGGTTATGAGAACTATGTGCATCTCCTAAGTGCCTACCTAGAATAAATTCATTCAACTTCCATCCAATATTTGACACTAATAAATTAGGGGATTAGTGAACAATGTAGTAAGCTATTACATTACTTTGGCCAAAGTTTCAAGCATTGCTTTGTAAGATTAGTTCCGAGACCACACACAAGCCTATGAAACTCATCTTCTGTCACCATACAACCATCTCAATACAGTTATCTAGATTCCTTTTTGTCGTTTAAGAAGGTGATTTAGTTATGAAGAGGGATAGTCCATTACTGACTCTTTTCCCTATACAAAGAGAATCTCATCCGTACCATATGAGGATCCCTATGGGAAAGATAGGGACTGCATAATTATTACCCATCTTTACGTCCTCACTACCCTTTCCGTAGACATCCTAAGTAGGCACGAAGCTAAGATTCTAGTGAGATGACATAGGAACATTTTGCCCCATGCTCCATATACTTAGGTTATCTTAGTTGATTAATGTAACCAAGTCTTCTGATTAATATAACCAAGTCTTCCTTAACGACTCATGTTAAATGTATTATTTTCAAAATAATATTAGGTTTCCCATAAGAGTATCTTAGTAACTCAACGAGTTACTAACTAGTATTAGTTTCTCTTGTCGTATTTTCTACAACTTAGTATTTGTCATTAGGTATAGTTTCTTTTTTATTTATCTTTCGCTAATAATTTGTTTTCCCCAACTGTATAAGTAGAATATCTATATTTTAAGCTCAATTAATAAGATAAGTCATAAACTAGATTTCAAATAAGGAAAAATATCCCAAAATTCATTAATAATGATTCACAATAATAAGTACGTATAATGCATTGGGCCATAATGCCCTTTTAAAGATGCAACAATATTTCAATCACCTACACAAATTGATTACAAATAATCCTTTCGGATTTATTTCCATATGAACACAAGATGTAAAAACAATCACATAATATAATCCAATCAGTTACTTAAACTAAGTCAACATTTCCTACAAAACTGTAAGAGATAGAGAGATAGGTATGGGTCAGTTCAAATAACATAATAAGAGATGGCTAATAACTATCCTCTTAAATCACATAGTTTATGTTATGAAATCTACCAACATGAGTTTGCATATTCTTATTCGATGTTGTAATTATAATGAAATAACATAATAAGAGATGGATAATAACTATCCTCTTAAATCACATAGTTTATGTTATGAAATCTACCCAAAAAAATATCATAATGAGACTTCATAATTATATAAATTCATTATTTCCACTGCCACTATAAACAGACAGCTTTATAAATCTTGGACATGTAATCAATAATGGATCATAAGCTACATCACAAACAACAATTACAAATCTAATAACTCATGATATTTTCCAAATAACTTCATAACATGCATACTTAACTATCACAAAATCAAGCCATTGAACACATCTTTTAAATAACAGTATCCGAAAGTTGTCCAAACTGAAATCATATAAATGTTGAATGAAAAGGTCATTTCCTTCGATCAAAGAAGTTGAATGTTGTCCCAAAAATTCCCTCATTCACATTTGAAAACAAAAATCAATTGAATCGTAAGTCAATTAACATTTACACAATCTTATACGTTCAAGTTTCTCGTTCACCCAACAAAATTACAACCAAATTAGATTTGATACTGTGAATGGAAAATCAAGAGAAATACTTTATCAAACTCATATTATGGCAATATGTAATTTATATAGAAGTAATGGAAAATAAATGTATAATCGCAACCATTTAATTCCCAAACTTTTTTAATGTTTGTAACCCACACATAGCAAATCAATTAACTCGATACGTCCATGAGGGAGAGAAACCCGACACTCCATACATTTACAAAACCAATTTTCACCAAACTTAATTTGGTTTTTAAACGAAGCCCCCCAAAAAATATCCACATATTCCACACACTTAACAAGGTATTCTCTCTACCACTTATTCATATCGAAGACAAGAGAATGAAACAATGATTCTCTAAAAAGAACTATTAAACAAACGATAACAAAAAGATCAAAGAAGACCCATAAATAAAAAATTTTGTTTTTATTTCACTCAACCCTTACATCATTTTCGAGTTCTCTATACTACTTCAGCCAGTGGCATCGGATCGCCCAAAAAACCAGAATGTATAGATATCTCTTCAGTTTTGGGAAGGAGTTACAGGTTGGAGGATAAATCAGACTTTTCCTCCCTACACTTCTTTAGAAAATGGCATGAGATCACCCAAAAACCTTGCACGACATCGTCAGGATCCTTTCTACACACTTTTTCTCATCATGGATCAGGTGCACATGTTCCTTTTTCATTTTCATACTTTCATTACACACTTTTTACATGCATACATGTGTCTTTAGACACATTTTTACACATATACATGCATATTTTACTACTTGATCATCTTCTCTTTTGCAGGTCCGTCTGTATGGGAAGCAAGCAATCAACATCAACAAAAAAATCACTCGACATCACACACATCAACACTAACATGCAAGTACATCACACATCGACATCTACACACGTGCTTCCGCTCTAGGTTCACTCTCATCACTTTTACACTATTGCATCTTTAGTCTCCACGCTCCATATTTTTATTGCTCCATGCTTTGTCTAGTCCCTCGACACATTTTCTACATAAATTTACATGGATATCAGGTACACATCTCTATCTACTTTATGTTACCGAGTGTTCCGCTCAGCAACATAAAGTGGGAGCAAATGTAGACAAAAAATCACGCACTTTGGGTAATCATTTAGTCCCAGTCTCATGCTACTATTCATATGGTTCTTAAGTGAAAAAGAGTAGTAATTAACCCATGTTTGTGGCCATCTCACATTGTTTTATGTTGCTACTTTTTATCTTACACCCATACTTTCCCAGTTTGTACTTCTATACTGCATTTTCCCTATTTTCAGACTGGGGCACCCCAGGCGCCCTGGTCCCCTTTGGGAGCCCTAATCCTATTTACACTTTCCTCTCACTTTTTAGGAATTTTTTTGTTGTTTGAGCTTCTTATGTTTTTCGTGGTTGACCTTTTCGGGGTTAATTACGAAATTCAAACAAGAGAACCATATAAATATAAAGTTATGTGACCATAATAAGGGACCAAACACTAAGCACTAACTATCACCACCTAATGTTGCATCCATCAAGGCTTCTATTGCTCCATTTGCATCCAACTAGCTCCATCACAAGGGATAAAGTTTGGTTTACTGCATCACACTTCATAGGAGGGGAGTTTATTCTATTCCATGCTCACATTATTTACATTCTACATCTAGCTATTGCTCGTTACCCACAAAGTGCGACACACACAAGAGCACCTAAGGCACAATTCTACACACACAAAACTACATTGGGTATGAGATTTAGTACAATGCTCAGTGATAAGTCTACCATTGTGGCAGCTGAGGACAATCTGACCCCTTCATATGCATATTTTTTTCTAAGGTTTTGATGTTTTGTCTGGGGTTTTGCAGGCGATTCTTCATTGCAGGTTTACAAAAACATTGGTGAACATACAATGACATACACATGACTAAAGGTGAACATAATCGAGTATTCAATGACACCTCATAGGAGGTTCTCTGTTCATTTCCATAGACCAGGGTGCCAAGATCTCAGACCAAGGCGCCCCAGTGATGCAGGGACACCATTCAATGAAGTATCAAAGTACTGAATTCTCCCTCCTTGTCATGTTTATAAGCTATTAAAGTGTTTATGAGGTCATAATGAGGTAAATGATTCATTTAGAGTTAGTGAGAGTCTAGGGAATTTGAATTTTCCTTTATACCATGTTTCCCTCCAAAAATGAGATTTGAATATCAAAGCATGTAATTGTGAGGTCAAGGTGATTTTGATGGTTTTGAAGTGTGCATAAGGGTTAGAACATGTCATGTGTCTTTAAGTAAGTGATGAGTCTACACATGTTTTAAAAGGATGAATTATGTCTACTTTGATAATGTACGGGCATATAAAAAGGTAGTAAGGGTTTAAGAAAGGGGTAATGAGATTAAAAAGAAAATTGTATTTGAGTGAGTGGAAGTTAAGTTGATGGAAAGGGAAGGGAGAACCTTATGAGGAATGTAGAAGAGTGATTTTCCTTGTGAATGAGAGGATGGAGAAGGCAAATGAAGAAGGAGGTTATATTTTTGTAAGAAAGTACAGTGTGACAAGCATAATGAACTATGTTTTGCTTAATGATCATGGTTTTTGTAATAAGTGATTTCTTATCATGAATGCATGAAGATTCCATAATTACCATCTTGGAGGTCGGGTAAAAGAAAAATAATGTAAAGTTGTAAGTTTTCTATCTTTTGTATGAAGACTGTTATTTCTTGGACTGTGAAATGATAAACATGATTGTGTTTTCTTAGAAACAATGGTTATAGATGCAAATACTTGTTTAGAAGATGAAAAATCATTACATTCATGGTTCAAATGTGAATTTAAGGTTGAATTAATTAAGTAAGAGGAAGGATTTCTCTTGAGGATAAAGGAAATTTTGGTACAAAACCTTATTGCACAACCAGGCATGAAGCAATGCATCACAGTTTAGAGAGATAAGGTATGATTATTTTGCAAGGAATGTATCTTGATTACAATAATGTAGAAGGTTCGTTATCAAGAGTATGAGCTTTGAAAAAAGGGTAAACAAAGAGCCAATCCTAAGAACTCTTTTCCTAGACATAAACCCCTGGTTTCCTAAGTCTGTGACAACTACTTTCACTTGAATCTTATTGATTTTAAATCAATTAAACTTCTCTGCTAGAAAAGGAATGAGAGTGGGCATAAAATAATTCTTCATGTAAAATTTTAAGGCCTTAAATCCAATATACAAGAAAGATATAAGCCTATTTCCCTTCTCATGCTCCTAAGGAGGGTTTGTGAGTGGGAGTGCTACGGCTTACCAATTGATAGCTCAAATCAAGGACTTTAGGCTCAAAATTTTGTAGAAATTATCTTAAGAGAGTCCACTAGAAGACTCAAAAGGAAATTTGGATTTCCAATGGTTAAGTTGCAATATTTTCTGGACAATTTTGAAGGAGACTGGTAAACATAGTCAAGGGACTAAGCTAGAGATGTGGTTTGTTAAGGAAGTAGTAATTTTCCTTGGAGTTGAAACTTGTAATTTTGGATGCTTGAAGAACTCAATAAGGGGTGTCAAAATATGCCGCCATTTTGTCTTGGAACATTCTGTACGGAAAGGTATGATTGAAATTTCCTCAGGACAGGGCTAGTAAGCCTAGAGAAAGCTAGAAGAGAAATTAGGTGATAGAATGAGAAGTATAAATGGTTAGGCCACCAAATTTGGACCACAACATATTAAATATAAGAGACATCTAATGAAGTTAAAATTTCCTTCTAGGTATGCATAAGATGTTCTGACCACGATTCATACATGCTACTTGCACTTGAGAGCACTAAACTAACAAATTCATAAAGATAAGTAGTTGGGTTGTTTTTTATCAATGTTTTGGTTGAGTTAACACTTGTTTGAGTGGATGAGATAGGGTAAAGAATTGGATAAGAGCCACTGAAGGCTAGGGGAAAAATAATTACATGTTTAGTTAAGAAGCTAGTAAAGGGAAAGAAGGGCAAGTTAGTGAATATGAGTAAGTTGATTATTTCTTGAAATATGAGCCTTAGTACAAGTTAATTTAAGTTTGTTTGAGGTATCAGAGGTAGGGTATAGGGCTTGGAAAAACTATTTAAGGAGATTGCATCAGTTATAACAAGAATTAAGCCTTATAGGGCTTGGATTGATCCTCCTTTGTAGAGATTTGAAATAGTTGATGATTAAATTATTTTCATTGAATGAATAAATGTGTATTTGACTACAACACCCAGGTGCCCCTATCCTTTTTCCAAGTTCTCTGGTTCAGACAAAAAGCTTGGATCTGTATTTTCTCAGGATCTTGTGTGACGGTTTCCCCTCCTATTCAGCCAGTCTCCACAGTGACACAGTCCCACGACATTTTCGAATCAACTAAGGCCTTTCCTAACCCTCCTTTTGCTTAGTGTTTCATATTTTCATAGCTTATTTTTCTTCGGTGTATTTAAATTATTTCATTACTTATTTATTTATTGTAACTTGCATTAGATTAGGCTAGAATAATCTATATTTTAGTTTAATCATTTTGGTGAACTTGTACTCGTTCTTCACGCTTTTAGGATCCTCATTCTTTGATTGTCATCCTAGAGTCTAGTCATCATGAGTATCGCAATCAATGATTACTTACTTACAAATCCTTATTTAAGGTGTAGAATCCAACATCTTCTTGCTACCACTCACATTCCTATAGATATGTAACCATACTTGGTCTATCATTCATTTGTTGATGCATTTTCTCAACACATAACATTCAAATCTAATCCTCCTGCTGATCTTAACACTTTTGACAATGACCCACCCTACCATATCGTGATTCACATTTACAATGTGGGTGTCAAACGCACTTTCATTGAAAATGGATCTGAACTCAACTTATGTCCTATGTCATTCATTAAAGTTAGGTCTTTCTACTCGTGATTTTAATCCATCTTTCCTTTCACTACGTGCATATGACGGTTCTGTTCGTCCATGCATTGGTCACATTACATTACCTATTACTGTAGGGCCAAAAACTATTAACACTGTGTTCTTTGTCATTGAATTTCTAGTCTCCTATAACTATTTTCTCGGTAGACCATGGCTCCATGCCATGCAAGCTGTTGCTTCTGTTGTGCATCATTTTGTCAAATTCATACATGAAGTAATTGAATATATTGTTTTTCATGACCGTGACCCTTACAGGTATTGTGACTGAGATCCTAATACTACTCTTCCTACTCCACGCAATGATACTACAGATGATCCTCAACCTATGGTCCAACCACCCCATTTTCCACCACTTGAAGATATTATTTGTGTGATAGATGTTTTTTCTTCTACACCATCGCCTCCACCTGCTACTACTGCTGCTATGATTCTTTATTGGGGGTCTGTTTAGTCTATGGACGTCACTCTGTCTCCTACACCTTCACATGCACCATTTCCATCAACACTCTTGCCATTTACATGCATGATTTTCATGAATGATTCATATTGGGAACGCATTCCATTTGATCCTACTTGTGATGTCTCTATATGTTCACGTGATGGTCTAACTCGACTAAATTTTGATTTTGAGGACCTCTATCCTCTTACTCACCATCCTCATCTATATTAAGGCTTCATCACTATTACTGTTGTTTATGGTTTACGTGTATTCCATCTTACAATCTATCTATCACACACTCCTCACTCTTCTCCACTCACATTAGGGTAGTCTTGGCTTACTTATATAGGGGGTGCATTGGACCCTGATCATATTGATATCTCATTCCATATGCCCTTTGGTTGTATATTCATTTGCAACAGTTCCTTTTTGGGCTATACACAAAATATCACTTGTTGGTATGAACATGGATGTCCATTACCTCCTTTCACTGACGAGGAATATGTTATGGGCATGTACAACCTACACCTCAATGGATCCTTATGTGACCAACCTAACACTATAACTTATCAGGTTTCCGATGCAACGCCTTATGGCTTTGATCTAGACACTAATGATCTTCTTGATGACATCACTTGATCCCTTCCCTTCCTCACACATTTGGGGGGAATGACAATTACTTGCCCCCGTCTTCTTCTAAACAACAAACATACACATCGTATCTTCATCACATAACAATACACACACTCACTCATCACACTCATACTAGCATCGACCATTTCCTGATGACACACTCTGGTGCTTCGGTTCACACTTAACTGTTGAGGGCATCCTATACACATGGACCTCACACACTACACAATAGACACTACACATTATGTGTTCTACCCACCACATGAAATTGTCTCATCACTACATCTACTACACATCTTATGCATCTTACACACTTACTTTTACGTGTTGCACTCTTTACCCTATGACGTACTCTAGTCTCACAGTCCCTAATAGAATTTTGAGGGTATTGTTGGTCTGAAAATCTGTCGGGTGGGCAGATCTATGGATATACAGGCCAACAGTGTGCAGGGCATAGCCCCTCTTTGAGACAGCAAAGCGAAACTGGTTTATTGCTATTCTACCAGCAGGAATATGTGCAAGTCTTATAGTATTCTGCCTTCAAAGAACAAAAAGGAATCAAGGAAGGAATGGAAGAAAGGTGGATCTGAAGGGAGAAAAGAAAAGAATTCTAAAGTAGAAAGGTCAGAGGATTTATGTTTTAGGCTGGTAGTAAACAGAGCCAAACTTACTCACATAAAGAAACAAAGCAATACTGATAAACAAATGACAAAAGCATAGGTGAATCCAACAGAATAAGCATGTAGATCTAACTTAAGAAAGATCTAACACGTAACACAGGAATTCAGCACAAAGTCTCAATTTTGTATTAATAATGTTCTGTTACAAGAAGGCTCAAAGTCTTTCTCTCTTCACTCTATTTTTCATACAAATTTGCTCACATGGAATACAACAAGCATTCCAGTATTTATAGAAGGAGAAGGAGAAAGAAGACAAAAAGGAGCCAACAACTATTTACAAAATATCTACAAAATATTTAAAAGTCAAAAGTTGATTTTTGGGCAATCTTGTGGATGACAACATCTCATGATGCAACATGGATGATGTCATCATTTGTGCCAACATTATTTTAAATATTTTACAAAAATGGGATAAATTTCAGGAGGAAGGAGCTTATTCGTCGTCATCCCTTGGCTGGAAAGGAGTTTCCTGCTTCTGCTCAGGAGAGGAAATGTGAAATTGAGCTCGATACTCCATGAACTTGCTGACCATCGTTTGAAGTTGATCCTGAGCGGGACCCTTGGTGTGATCCTTGATGACTTCGCAAGTCTCACGTTCATCTCTGAGTCTATCCAGGAGTTTGAAGTATTCATTACATGCCTCCATTAGGTATCTAACAAAGTCGCGGAAGGCCAGAAGGTTGTTGATAGATTCTATATCAAAAGTGGCCTCTGACTCTAAACCCTATGACGCGATTCCTTTGAAAATCTGAATAGTGTCATTTGCCTTCCTCAAGGCGTATGATGGGATGAGAAAACCTAGAGACATCCTTAAGACGATCTGCTCCATTTGATGCATTGCATCCAGGGCTTCCTCCTTGATTTTGTCTATTTTCTCCAAGACAAACTCCATCTGGTCAACCCGATAGTCTAAAGCAGCAAGGACTTTATTGGGTGCTCTTGGGTGATCGAAGACGTCGAATTTCATTAAGTCATCGACTGGGTAGTCGAGCATCTTCTGGAATGTATCGTGTTGCAACCTGACATGGTCCAACTCTTCGGAGATAGGTCATGCTATTGCCTGGAGTTCCTTGTTAGCTTGATCTATATTATTAGGAGAAGATAAATGAGTACGCCAAGATTGGAAAGCAGGGTGTAGCAGTGTCTTCCTAGAGAGAGCAGATCCTCAAAGATAGTGAGGAAGTTATTACAAAGTTCACAAACAAGCTACAAGAGGTGCATTGCCCATTTTTTGCAGGGCTTGGAGAAGATGCTTGTTTTGCTCTTTTAATATTCTCTTCTCTTCCTTTGCTTTTTGAAGCTTTTTGCAAAGGGCATCCACTACAGATAAGGCCTCTCCTTGCAAGATTTCTGAGGATGTTCCCATTGTGACCTGAGTCACTGTAAAATCTGTAGGAGATAGATATTTTTTCTCCTTTGTGGGATCAGGGTATGCGATCTCCATAACTCTTTCACCTGAAGCGCTTTTAGAGAAGCGGGTTATAGCCTTTTGCTTCTTAGCCCCTTTAGTTGGAATAACAGAGAAGTCCATAGATGTAATAGGGATTTTCCTCTTGTGCTGACTCAGGTGTTTGGAGATCCATTCTAGACTTAGGGGAGTGGGACCAGAGGAAGAAGAGGAAACGGGGATGGAAGAAGGAGCAACTACAGTGGACACGGGGAAATGTGTTGAGACACTCGGTGGTGGCATTGAGAAAGAAGCCAACCCTCCAACGCTCACGAGGGTAGGAATCACTGTAGGAGAGGAAACCGTGGGGGTGGAAGGGATATGTGAGATGAGGGAAGAAATGCTAGGGGATAGATCCGCAAGGGAAGAGAAGATGGAGGAAGAGGGAGGGGGAACGGTAGAAGACGGGGGAGAAGACATAATCAAAGGAGTGGTTGGTTGAGCGACATGAGGAGGGGAAGGAAGAGCGAGAGAGGGGATGATGGGAACCTCACCAGTTGTAGTAGTGACAACATCCTGAGTGGATGTGCTCGTTGGAGCACTTACCGCTTCTTCTTCTTCTGGGGATATCAGACTTACTACCTACTCCTCGGCGGCGGAAGGAGGGCTCTCAGGAATTTCCTCCTAAGTAGTGCTTGGCTCTCCCTCTTTATCTTTTCCTTTGCCTTTAGGCAAGTGCTTCGGCTTGGTGGGTGCATTACCCAAGGGAGACATTGTAAAGTCTACTCCAAGGTAGATGAGACTATTTTTCTTGCACCAATGTTCAGTGTGCTGCAGAGTGCCTTTGACCCTTTCCTCAATAGTTTGAGGTGCCTTGTTTCTATCAATTTCAGCAAACGACCAATTATCCCCGTCTGTGTCTAAATAAACTTGATCAACCTCTTGATCAGTTACTTGGAAGCCCCTTGGGACAATGGCCACACCATATTGAATGATCTCTGCCATTGCCAGGCGGGAGTGATCCTTTCGTCTGAGCTCGACTTCGTGATATAGATCGATGTAGATATCTTCGATCTGAGGGATGTGAATTGGATCGAGCTTTGCCCTTGGAAGGCAATCACGAGGATCAAAGGCTGGCCTTGCCTGAAAATTATGCTTTAAGTTGAGCAATTCAAGCTCTGCAAACATTTCCCGGGCTTTGCTTTGTGAAGTGCAAGTGTACCTGCCCACTGTGAGGGGGAATGGAGTTCCACCCTTCTTTCTTTTCAAACACTTCTCATGGTATGTGATAAGCTGTCTAGACAGCTCCAATAAGATCAGCTTGGGTCCCGCATACCTCGGCAACTTGGTGGGATCTCCCAATAAGTTGGTGGCTCTGAGATAGGTGAAAGTGGGGAATTGTGTGAATAACGCTCCCCACTTCTCTGGGGTGGATACCACACTTTTGGTCGTTCGACCATGAGTCATATTGGGCCTCAAGAGGCAGATGAGACCATAGAAGAAGTCATCATTGATTTTGTTGAATTGTGTTATGCTATTTTCCAGTCTTAACTCTGGATAATACTCATATATTTTGACCTAGGGCCATACCCCATACCGACTCAATGATGGGTAGTCCCTCTCTGAGGCAACAACATATACCACGCAGGAGTTCATATAGATCAGGTGCACATGTTCCTTTTTCATTTTTGTACTTTCATTACACACTTTTTACATACATACATGTGTCTTTACACACATTTTTACATATATACATGTGTATTTGACTACTTGATGATCTTCTCTTTTGCAGGGCCATCCGTATGGGAAGCAAGCAATCAACATTAACAACAACATCACTCGAAATCATACACATCGACACTAACATGCAGGTACATCACACATTGGCATCTACACATGCGTTTCTGTCCTAGTTTCACTCTCATCACTTTTACATTGTTGCATATTTAGTCTCCATGCTCCATATTTTTATTACTCCACGCTTTGTCTAGTCCCTTGGCGTGTTTTGTACATCAATTTACATGGATATCAAGTACACATCTCTATCTACTTTATGTTACTGAGTGTTCCGCTCACCAACATAATGTGGGGGGAAATGTAGATACAAAATCACACACTTTGGGTAGTTATTTAGTCCCAATATCATACTGCTATTCATATGGTTCTTAAGTGAAAAAGAGTACTAATTAACCCGTGTCTTTGGCCATCTTGCATTGTTTTCTATATCTACTTTTGATCTTGCACCCATTCTTACCCAATGTATACTTCTATATAACGTTTTCCCTATTTTTGGACTGGGGCACCCTAGCCAGGACCCTTGGTCCCCTCTAGGCGCCCTAATCCTCTTTGCACTTTCCTCTCACTTTTTGGGTACTTTCTAGCTATTTGAGCTTCTTATATTTTTAGTCGTCAGAATTTTTGGGCTTAGTTACGAAATTTAAGAAAAAGAACCATATAAATATAAAGTTATGTGACCATAATAAGGGACCAAACACTAAACACTAGCTATCACCACCTAAGGTTGCATCCATCAAGGATTCTATTACTCCATTTGCATCCATCTAGCTCCATCACAATGGAAAAAGGTTGGTTTGCTACATCACACTTCATAGGAGGGGAGTTTATTCTATTCCATGTACACATTATTTACATTCTACATCTAGTTATTGCTTGCTACCCATAAAGTAAACCACGCATAAGAACACCTAGGGCACAATTCCACACATAGATACAAAACAACATTGAGTTTGAGATGTAGTGCAATGCTCAGTGATAAGTCCACCATTGTGGCGGCTGAGTATAATCAGACCCATTCATATGCATATTTTTTTTAAGGTTTTGATGCTTTGTCTGGGGTTTTACAGGTGATTATTCATTGCATTTTTACGACATTGACTCGTGACATCTTCGAATCAGCTAAGGCCTTTCCTAACCCTCCTTCTGCTTAGGGTTTCATATTTTCATAACTTAGTTTGCTTGGGTGTATTTATGTTATTTCATTACTTATTTATTTATTGCAACTTGCATTAGATTAGGCTATAATAATCTACATTTTATTTTAATCAGAAAAGCAGTCATCATATCATCCATATTTTCCCTAGTCGCATTTCTCAAAATATTGGTCCCATTAAACCTTACATTGAGCAACTTCTCAATTTCTGAGATGCAATTTCTGAGTTTTTATCACTCTTATTGGTTCAACTATGATGATTCTCAGGTCCTGAACATGTAATGAGTTCCAATTAATAATATGTGATATATCAGAAACATAATTTTTAAGTAAAGATATATGAAAAAAAATTGCATCTTGGACAATGTGGGAGGTAAATATAATATGTAAGTCACAGGACTTATAACTTCTAAGACTTCAAATATTCCTACATATCTAGGAGATAACTTGGCAGTCATTGTTAAATGAAATAGAGCTATTTTTGGGTTTTACCCACAAAAATACCTTGTCTCCTTGCTCAAATTTTTTTATCAATCCCTTTTTAAATCAGTCGTAGCTTTTTTTCCTATCAGTACCTCTTCTTTCAACTACTCACAAATGAGAGCTTAACTTTCTCTTCCATTTCAATCAACATTTTTGGACCCACCACCTCTCTTTCCTCCACGTTATCTTGGCTAATAAGATTTCTACACTTTCTACAATACAACGCTTCAAAAGGAGACATTTTCAGTAGGGAATGCTAATTGTATATTGTAAGTAAAATTCAACCAATGATAGATATTCCTCCCATTTCTATTTTTGATCCATGTAATAAATTTTGAGCATATATTCCATAACTTGGTTTTTTCTTTCTATTTGACCATCTGTTTCAGGATGGTAAACGAAATTAAAATTTAATTTTTTTTCCCAACACAAAGTTCAATGTTTTCCAAAACTAAGAGGTCATCCTAGGATCTCTATCTGAAATGATTAGTTCCAAAATTCCATGCAATTGAAAATTTTCATGCACAATTTTTTTTGCAAGTATTGTAGAATCATCATTAAGATTTCCTCGATATGAAATGAGCTACTTTGGTTAATTTATGCACTACTACCAAAATCCTATCATGTTTATTTTTGGATAGTGACAGTTCTTGCACAAAATCCATGTTAATTACCTATCCATTTATATTGTGGAATATTGTAAGGATATATCAGACCTAAGAGATGCAAGTGTTATCCTTTACACTTTGGCTTTCCAAACAATGCACAACATAATTTATCATATCCTTCTTCATTCACTTTTCAAAAATATGTTATTTAACATCAGCTAATAGCTTTGTTACTCTTGGATACCCAGAATACGGTGCATTGTGAAATTCTTGCAAGACTTTCATTCTAGGATTACTACACAAGGGAACATATACTCTATTATTAAATTGTGAAATTCCTTTATTTTCAAACTTAAAACCCTTGTACCTTCTATCATTCAGATTTGTTTTTAATGTAGTCTTCACTTGTTGATAGTAAGAACCAGCTTGAATTTGTTTCTTAACTTCTTCCTTAAACTGAGTTCTAAGGGTCACAATTGTAGAAATACGCTACTTGCGGCTTAGCACATCAACCACTCAGATTTTATTTTCCTTTGATGTATTAATATGAAATTCATAATGGTAGAGAAATTCCAGCAACCTACATTATCTTGTACTTAATTTGGGTTATGTAAAAATATATTTTAACACCAAATGTTATGTTTTTAGTTCAAATGGTTTTCCTAATAAATAATTCCTCCATGATTTGTAAAGTGTGTACTATGGAAGAAAGCTCTAAGTCATGGGGAGCATATTTTTTCTCATCCACCTTTAATTTTCCTACTTTCATATGCAATTACATGGTCATTTTGAATAAGTATTCCTCCAAATAATTCACCTGAGGCATTAGTAACCATGGTTAAGTTTCAATTTGGGTCTGGAACCTTAAATATAGGTGCATATGCATGTTTTTCCATCAGCAAGCTAAATACACTCTCACATTTGTCTGTCCATACAAAAAAATTATCCTTTTACTGCAATGAAGTAATTGGTCTTGCCACTCTTGAAAAGTCTTTAATAAATTTTCTATAGTACCCATCCAGTCCCATAAAACTTCTTACCTCATGTACATTTTTAGGTGTTGGCCAATCATTAATAGCTTTGATTTTTTATGGGTCAATAGAAATCCTCATCCCTATTTATGATATGGCCAAGATATTATACTTAATTTTGATAAAAAGAACATTTTAGAAATATTACCATAGAGTTTTCTTTTTATTAATACTTTCAACACTATTATTAAGTGTTCATTATGTTCATCAATGTTCTTAGAGTAAATCAGAATATCATCAAGAAATACTAGAACAAACATATATAAGTATTCTTGAAAAATATTATTCATAAAATTCATAAACGTTACTAGTGCATTAGTGATTCTAAATGGAAAAACAATAAAATCATAATGCCCATAGTGTGTTCTAAATGTTGTTTTGTGAATATCCTCATCTTTTATTCTTAACTGATGATAACCAGATTGTAAATCAATCTTAGAGTAAACAGATGCATCTCTTATTTGATCGAAGAGATCATCAATTATTGGTAAAGGATATCTATTCTTTATCGTTTCTTTTTTAAGTATGCGGTATTCAATGCATAACCTTAACATGTCCCATCCTTATTTTTAACAAAAATGAATAGTTCTCCCCAAGGAGACACACTAGGTTTGGTCAATCCTTTTGATAAGAGTTGATGTTATTTTGAGCTTTCAGTTCAAATAGTTTTCTTGTCGTCATTCTATAAGGTTCTTTTGATATTGGTTTTGTTCCTAATTTAATGTCAATTGTGAATTAAAACTCTCTTTTAGGAGGAAGTCCAAGAAATTATTATAGAAATACATCCTTAAACTCACATAAAAGTGGAAAATATTCCAAAGAATTCTTACCTTCCTTAATAAAATATGATATTTTAATAGCGTACAACATGTAACCTTTATTTTTGGCTTTCTTTAGTTGTATTACAAAGATTTGTCTAACTTCAATATCTTTCTTAATGCCCTATATGATGGTTGTTTTTTGCATGTCATCAAGACATTTTATATGCTTATCTCATAGTAATCCAATGTTTCCTTGTGTTTAGATAGCTTATTTACTCCTATTATGATGTCATGATACCCTAAGGGAGTCAAGTAAAGGTTAATTTCAGTGGTAAAACTAGGTAATTCCAATGCTACTTCAAACATACATTGGTCCATCATATGAATAATATCATTCCTGTGTTGGACAGTCAAGTATTTTATATAAATCTAGATTTCTTAGAATATTTTCTATATAAATTACTAGAAATAAAACAATCAGTAGCACATATGTCAAATAAAACAATAACTGGAAAACAATAAAGCTTATCTGGAACTTCTATAGAAGTATCATATTTTTATGCTTGGTGATTACTCACTACAGTATGAATTCTTTACTGTTGATATTAATCCCCTTATTATTTTTGGGATATTTTTTTGCATAGTGATCACTGCCACGTTTAAAACATCCCCCAACATGCCATTTCCTTTAAAATTTATTTTCTCCAAAAGTCAGCATTGTTCTACGCATTCTTTCTTATATTTACAATAGGTTTAGCTACTATATTTTTCTTGAAAGTATTCATTTTGTTTCCCTCTTTCTTCCACCAAGTTTTCCTAAGAGCAAGTGGTGCATATGAGGTAACGATATTTTGACATTTCTCTTCCCTAAAGGTTGAAATTGATTGTAATTTTGTTCCTACCTTAGAGCCATTTTCAAACATCGTATCCATTGTATATGGTGCATGAACATATACTTCACCTCATATGTTTGGGTTTAATCCCATGATGAAACTTACAATTCCTAAAATTTTCATCCTTTTAGTATTAGGGAATGTATTTTAACAACTTAGTAAAACGTCCCCAATACTCCACAATACTCAATTTTCCTTGAGTTAAGTTCTGAAATTTAGACATTTTTTAATAAAAATAAAGTTGAGGAAACCAGTGTTGAAGAAAATATACATTGAATTGATCCTAAGTGATGGAGGAAGTATCTACTCCTAATTCCATCTTACGGTTATCCCATGATGAATATGCTTCGTTAAAGAGTAAGAAAGCACCCCATACTTTAGTTTCCTTTATTTTCCTTAGAAAAGTATCTCCTTAACCAATTTTCAACCATCCCCCAAAGTAGTTCCATCTAATTTGGGTAGTTTATGTCTCTAGCAGTTCACGCGAGATCTTTTATCCCCTCGCTCATTATTATTGTTCAGGTTATTCTTGTTTTTTAGGTTGTTCTTCCTCATGCTCTTCATTTTAACTCACAACCTGATGCTCCAAGGTAGCTATCCGATTATGGGTGTCCTGAAGGAATTTTATAATTTCATCTAACTTTTTAGCTGTCTAAGCTTTAACATTAGTTGAACCAGTTCCAGACTTTACATTTCACTGTTCTATATAACCATCATATACTATTAATAAAAGGATAATATTTTCATTAGAGTTATGAACTCATTGATTCTAAGAGATGTTAAACCTAAAAATCTTACACCAAACTATAACACCCATATTAAGATCATCCAAATTAAGGGGAGATTTAAAAAACATATCCTTAATGTACTTTATGTTCTCATAATGTTCAACGTCATTATTTAGCTTTCTCCTAAATGATCCAAAATCATTAAAGTATTCATAATCCATATAACATAACCATGTGTAGTTGTAAGGGTATATCTAGCTCTCTACAATATCCCTTAAGTCACTCTAACTGAGTGTGTATATTTGTATACTTGGTTTAACCTTTTACAGGTTATGAGAACTATGCGCATCTCCTAAGTGCCTACCTAGAAGAAAATCATATAGTTTCCATCTGGTATTTTAAACTAATAAATTAGGGGATTGTTCAACAAACAATGTAGTCAGCTAATACATTACATTGGCAATAGTTTCATGCATTGCTTTGCAAGCTTAGTTCTGAGACCGCACACAAGCCTACAAAAATTGTCTTCGTCACCACACAACCATCTCAATATGGTTATTTGGATTCTTTTTATTGTTTTAAGAATGTGATTTAGTTAAGAAGATGGAGAGTCCAATACTAGTTCATTTCCCTAACTGAAAATAATCCCATTTGTACCATCTTAGGATTCCTATGGAAAACATAGTGACCACGTAATGATTACCCATCATTATGTCATCACTACCCTTCCCATAGCCATCCTAAGTTGGCATGAAGCTAAGATTATTTTAGCAAGTCGTGTATAAAGTATATCTTCATAATACTAATAGGTTTCGATAATGGTGTCATAGTAACTCAACAAGTTACTAACTAGTATTAGTTCCTCTTGTCATAGTTTTAAGAACTTAGTAATTGTTGTTAGGTGTAGGTTAATCATTCATTTTTCATACCGAGTCATTTAAGTACATTTACTCATCATGATTATTCCATTATTACCATTAAATACATAATTTAATCTTTATTTTTTTTTTATTGTTTCCTTTTTGGTTTATCTTTCGATATTCATTTAACTTATTCTATATTGAATTAATGAAATCAGAAATAATCCCATAACTTAAGAATTATCTGCTTTAATTGATAAATCAATTTATAAGTAGATTATCTATATTTTCATTTAAGTAAGACAAGTCATATGAACCAGATATTACAAATAAGGGATAAATACCCCAATCGTCATTAACAAATATTTACACTAATCATCAAGAATAATACATTAGGCCATATTTCCTTTTATAAGATGCGATGAAATTTCAATCGCGTAATCAAATTGAATAAAAATAATCCTTTCAGTATTTATTTCCATATAAACTCAAGATGCGAAAGTAATCAAAAATCTAAACCAAACAGTTACTTCAAGTGTATGTCGAATTTTCCTGTTAAACTATAGGAGGAGAGATAGATATAGACCCATATGGGTATAATTCATAATTAAATGAAATATGAGATCTAATATACCTCTTAAATCTATCTTGCTAATTATAATGTAACATATAGTCCCTTCAAAACTATTTGCCCTTAATAAAAAAAAACTATCCACTTAAATCCCATAGTTTATGTTATGAAATCTACCCAAAAACATATCATAATGAGACTTCATAATTATATAAAAACATGATTTCATATTGTCACTTATATACAACTAGCTTGATAAAGCTTGGATATTTGATCAATAATGGATCATAAAATGCATCAAAAACAACAATTAAAAATGTAATAACTCATGATATTTTCCAACTAACTTCACAACAATCATGCTTAACTATCACAAAATCAAGCCATTAAACACATCCTATTAACAACAACATCTGAAAGTTGTCTAAACTGAAATCATATAAATACTGAATGAAAAGATCATTTCCTTCGATCAAAGAAGTTGAATGTTGTCCCAGAAATTCTCTCATTCACATTTGAAAACAACAATCAATTGAATTGTAAGTCAACTAACATTTACCCAACCTTTATACTTTCAAGTTTCACATCCACCCAACCAAATTACAGCCATATTAGAATTGATACTATGAATGGAAAATCAAGAGAAAGAATTTATCGAACTCATATATGTGAAAATATGTAATTTATATAGAAGTAATGGAAAAAAATGTACAACCACAACCCCTTAATTCACAACTTTTTAAAAGTTTGTAACCCACATAGAGCAAATCAATTAACTCGATACACTCGAGAGGGAGAGAAACCCGACACTCCATACATTTAAAAAACCATTTCCCCCCTAACTAAATATAGTATTTAAACAAACCCCCCCTCCAAAATCCACATATTTCATGCACTCAACAGGTTATTTTCTCTACCATTTATTCAAACCAACGACTAGAGAACGAAACATTGATGCTTTAAAAAGAGCTATTAAGTAAATGATAACAAATCTCAAAGAAGAGCTATAAATGAAACAAGTTTGTTTTTATTTCATTCAACGCTTAAATCATTTTCCAGATCTAATAATAACGCAAATCAGAAGTGTATTCCCTTTCCAGTATTCACATTTTGATCAAACCAAAAATAGTATTCACAATGTAAACAACAATGCTCTAGAAAGAGCTATAAAAACTAACTCCCTATTTATTTTCTAAATCATAAAACCTAGATCCAAAAACGAGCTCAGAGGAGGAGTGATAACAACAATGCTACAAAAAGGAGCTATAAAACTATCTTTTATTTCTTTTTGCAGATCCTATAACCAAAACCAAAAGCATTTCTAGAGAGAGAATGACAACATAAATGTTTTAAAAGGATCATAACAGTCTTGTTTCTTTTCCCATATTTCACAAAATAATCAAAACCCAAAACATGTGTAAAATGATAGTAGTAATTCTCATGACAGAGTTGTATCTAACTCTTATCTCATTATCAGATTAATAAAATAACCCAACAACAAGAAGTATTCAGTTTCAAAACTTCACATAATAATCAAAAACCAAAAAAAATCTATTTCCATATTTTGTAATCAAAAACCAAAGAAAGTGTATTCAAATTTCAATAATAATAATCTTAGGCCAAAATGTATCTAGTTATATCATCAAAATAACAATAAAGAGTAAAAGTATAAAAACCCATGCTCGTATTTTACCTCCAACTCCTCTGAAATCTTCCAATTCAAAAGCTTCAAAAAATCATCAAATCTTCCAACATACATATTTAAATAACAAAAACACCATGATAACTAAAGATAATAATAAGTAAATTGCATGCAACAGTCACCCAAAATAGATTTACCCAAAAAATCCACGTACATAGCTCCAAACAAAGCTCAAAAAAGTAAAAAATGAAAATGAAACAATACGTAATTAATGCATGCCTTAGCTTCTCTCAAGAAGCTAACGAGTTTCCAAGGAAACTGCCCATTATAAATTTTCACTAGACCTCGTAACTATTGTGCCACGTTGTGGCTTAAACCATAAACCTTGCTCAATACCCATTTTCAAATTTCCAAACAACTTAAGTTTATTAAAAATTTCCAAAACCACATGTGCAAACCCACATATTAATGCCAACAAAAAATATTCCACTGTAACAACCAATGCATGGCTTAAGATCCATAACATATAACTTAAGCTTAAGTGGTCTAATGACCAGTTTAAATGCCACAATACATTATTAACCCAAGGTGGTCCTATGACCAATAATAAGCAATACACACACACACACACACACACACACACACACACACACACACATAGACAGATATATATATATATATATATATATATATATCATCATCATCATCATTAAACATACATATGTGTGTATGTATGTATATATGTATGTGTGTGTGTGTATTTTTGTGTGTGTGTATTATTAATTTATCATATCATCAACTATCACTTCATTATTGACAAGTAATAACGAAACCAGATCAAACATTCATTGCACGGGGGGAAATTAACAATCTTAATAAACAAATAGATGAGTTAAATCGAGGATGTTACATAAGGGAGTACTTTCTGCTTCCTAAAGGGACCTCCATTGATGTAGAATGTGCCTCCTTTAGCAGTAACTAATGGTGATCTTGAGGCGCACACAACTGATACAACAACCCCTCCTTTATGTGAAGATCCTGAAAAGGTACCAAAATGGAAGAGGCTAGATGGAAAAGACACGTGAAAGTATTCATAAAGTCTGGATCATATGCATAGTGAGAATACAATGGAAAAACGGTAATATGATCCTTATGTAGAACTAGTCTCTTCTCCAAAAATGATGTGGCCAAGAACTAATCAATTGTATGAAAGTAGATGATTCCTTAGAATATGTTGCAGTAGAATGATGTGACATTAGATGAAGTTGTTGTTGTAAAAGTTTCCCAAAGTGAAGCAAAACTTTGGGAATCATATGGTTATTTGGGCTATCTGGAGGAAGGTGGATGGGATCTTGAAGATGCATTGAGTGTATTAAGGATTCAACAGTTTCATTGTTACCAAAAACATTCAGATGTAGTTGTACTAATTCTATTTATGTATATGCTTTTTTCTTTATTTATTTGCAACTTAAGGAAAGGTTATGTTGTGCATTGTTTGTTTTGATACTTCATTTGATTATGTAAGTTTTACCATCCTTTTATAGAACATATGTGTTGTTAAATGCATCATAGTGGGCTACCCTATCATATCGAGAGGTTTTCTTGAGCAAAAAAATACAACGATCCATATGGGTCACGTTGCAGGTGTCATTGTCAATAAATTTGGGATTAAATGCAAAGAGGATTGTGCAAGTGTGTGTGATTTTTGTCAATGAAGAGTTATCCTTCCATCCAAGTTGATACAAATGAGGATGCGAATCCATTAGTAGGTCAATTTTGGTGACAAAGTTTTTTTGCAATCAATTTATTTTGTGAGCCATTGTTGTCGATACAATCAACAAAAACGTCACGTGAGATGAGCTTGTGTCACAAACAAGCTATCATGAATCTTGTATGAATGGGAGAGATGCAATAAGGTGATGTTATTCAAGAAACCTTTAATCTCATCATAAGTGGTGTCATCACCCGAGGATTAGACGAGAACAAAATGTGTCTCCTCATCATCTGCATTTATAATCAAAGTCTTCTTCTTTTTCCAATATTGAATATTTCTTCAATTGTCAAAATGAGAAGAAGAAAAATTAGAAGAAGACGAGGAAGAATTTGAATTAGAAGATACAAATCTATACCTGTTATCCTTAGGAGAAGGATTTGAAGATGTTGTCAAGAACGAAGAGTTTGATGGCCTAGAATCAATGGATGGTGGTGAAGAAGACCTAGAGTAGATGCATTGAGCAAAAAATTTCTCTTCTACGAACTATGAAAGGTTGAATGTTGCATCGAGACTCCCAATCAGAGTGTACTTTATCTCTTTGAATTATGTACCAACAAGCCACTCTTAAATTTCATGTTGAGAGTGACAACATCATCACGAGCCTATAGCTGGATGCGTAGGTGATTAAATTGTGCAATGTAGTATTAGATGAACATATTGGCTCCTTGATGAAGATGAATCCATTTCATCTACATGTATTTCTTGTAGGAAGTTGGGAAGAAGGACCTTTTCAAACCCTCGGTCAATTGGTCTCAACTGGTGATGGGATCCTGATTAGCTTGATGGTCTATCACACGGAGCTTAACAAATCTAGTTAGTTCAACTTGGAAAAAGCAACACGGGTCACCTGTAGACATGTCGATGTACTCAAACCAACTATCCATGTCCATGATCCAGTTGGTAAGGACCACGGGGTATCAAAAACCATTATAAATAGAGACTTCACACTTGGCATTGTTCCTAGGAACATATATTTTGTGGTATTTTAGGCGCTCCATTTGAGCCATTGTGATGTCATTGACCTTGTCTACTAGAGAGGTGATCACGTTAGCTAGGTCATACATTCAGTTCATGATGGCTTGATTCACCATTATCCTTGTTTGTATTAATGAGGAGAAATAAATGTGTTAAATACTACATAAGAAGGGAGGGAATGAAGAGAGAGGTGTTGGGCTCCACCAAAAAAATGCACTCGTTTATAATGTAATGGAATTAAAATTTCACATGCTTACAAGAGACAATATGGCTCTTGGAAAAAAATATGTCTTTCACATGCACAAATATATTGTTCCTTAGCAAAAAAAATAGTCTTTGTAGTGTTATGGAAAATCACCCCAAAGCAAAATATGATATAAATATTTTACTAAATAGTATGTCTAGAACCCCTTTGAAATTTTTCCCGTGTGATATAGACAACCCCCTCACAACAAAATATTTGTCCCCGAATTAATTTGTACACACCCCCTTTAAAAAAAGAAATAAAACCCTTTTCGAATTTGTACGCCTTTTTTTGCAAATTGGAAATTTAGGTACTTACAAAAAAATTGACCCCCTTTATTTGCATAAGCCCTTTGGAATAGTAATTATGCCGAAGGTGTTCTACAATTGGGTTGAGGCAGTGGGGCTCTGACACATGTCAGAGAAATCGATGGTTGAGATTGCACAAGGGAGGACGTCGGGAACGAATGTCACATAGCCATCGATGTTTTTGGAAAAACCTTAAAATCAAACCTAACCTAAAAGTTACTAATGCGGGCAACAGGTGTGGTCGGCGGAATTTTGGGGCAAGACAGAGGCTAGAGAAAATTCCCCCAAACCAACGCATCAAATGGAGAATTTGGTCTTAGGGATGGTTCTACAGCAAATGTAGGTTCCTGATTTTGTTTCCACACAAAAAAAAGCTGCATGGGTTGATATTTATGTTTTGTATCTCGTTTGTGAGTGCATTGTTTTTTTGTTGTGCAGGTTGACTTGATGGGGGGTATCATGATACAAGATACAATGTCAAATTTGGTTTCCCCATGGATTTCACCATCACAATGCTAGCATGAAGTGTCATAGAATTCGGGAAGCTCATGGGTTCTCGGCTCCAGAATGCCTTGGATTCGATTCGTTGGGGAACAAACTATCTTCACAAAGCCACTGCACACCCATACACTATTTATGTACAGGTAGGGTTAAACATGCTTATGGGTGGGGTTGGTTCATTTATTTTTTGAATACTAAAATGTAGTTTCTGTGTATGTTGGAGTAGGTGGGTAATCCCAATGGTCACCGCAATTGTTGGGAGAGGCCGGAGGACATCAAAACTCCAAGAACAATTTACAAAATAGGGAAAGACAAGCCTGGTTCAGATGTTGCTGCTGAAACTGCTGCAGCCCTGGCAGCAGCCTCCACTATGTTTAGGTCATCAATTTGAGGGGATAATCTGTTATTCCGTACGGTGGAGAGACACTGCGCAGAGATATTAGTGGCGGGAAGCCATGGATATGGAGCTATCAAGACATACAATTTCTTGCCTCTACCTTAATTTGTTTTAGGTTTTTTCCCGCCCGTGTGTTATGTTTCTATTTTATTTCTTAATTTGTGTGTTTCGTTTTTCTATTTTAGGTCTCTCTCTGTTTTTTAATGGAAAGTTTTTGGGGATCTGAATTGTGCAAAATAAAATGTGTGCAGAGCGGTTTTGGGAAGTTCAAGCGACTATTGTCATGATTGTTAAGAATCTGAAGAAGTGAATGTACTCGTAATCTTTCCAAGATATTTTGTGCTCAATTTCGTCGTGGCTGTTTTTAAACCGTGGATGAGAAATTTTGTTCACAGAAAAATACTGAGAAAGGAGATGAAAGAGATAACTACTTTAATGTCTCAGAAAATTATATTATGAAATTTGTAATACTTTATTTTATAAATTAGATATTTTTGTGGTGAAAGTGATAAAATTCAACTGAGGTAGAAGATTTACACTAACCTTAATTATATAAATTTCTAGTTGATTAAATTAGAATATTATTAATTAAAAATTACCATTAGATATGATATAAGGTTAATTAAAAACATCACGTTTCTTATTGAAAAAATATATTTATTTACCATTTATGATTTTCTTTGATGAACGTTTCTTGCTTAATCCTAATAGCAATATATATTAATTATTTGCTCTTTTTTCCTTATTCTGATGGAATTTCTCAAGGGAATATACCTCTGACTCAAATGAATTTTCTCACATATTATCCTTTCTATTTTTTGGTTTACACAGTCCAGCCTAGGAACTCTTTTTCCTTTCCTTGCGTTGACACAGTCAGCATCCTATGTATGTGAAAGTACCAGTTGCTAGAATAACTCTCAAAGATGGAACAAAATTTGTATAGGGTTTTGTGTTTGCAAAACCTTGTTGAAATAAAATAAAAATATATCCTTAAAGAATAGAACATTGAGGCTTGTGTGGTGTTCTGCTCCTTCTACAATTTTTTCCATCTTATTACTATTAAAAATAAGGTAAAATGATTTTTGAGTTTTTGATCTAGCTAGCACACCAATTGGATATATTAAATTACCGGTAGGATCTATAAAGAGTTTTTTCACTTTACCTTCTATGTTATCAACTTTACCTCCTATGTTCTGAAACTTTACCTCATATATTGCCCATATTTTGTACCCCTTGGGCCATAACTTTGTGATCATACTCGAGAGGAAAGTGGGCCTTTTCCAATTGTACATCTTCTCTTGGCTGAAGTTGTTTTATGGTCATGTAAATGTATTTATATTACACATCTATCATACATCCTTGAAGATTGTTTTTGGCATACTGTAGATGTAAGGAGTAGTTTTGTCCCTTTTTTTAAAAACAAACAAATAATATTCAAAGACTCTCATGTAGAACTTGAAAACCTAGGTTGTGCTAAGAATCAAATCTGGGATAGCAATTGTGAACTCCCATCCATTTATTGTGAGGCCACAACCCAATCAAACATTCCAAGAGCAGTTTTGTGGCTTTTGATAATATGTACTCTTTGATCAGTTTATGGAATATAGGGCACAATGTTTTGATAATTTTTTTGTTAAATATTTTTCTTTTCAACTGTTTCCACCTTTATTAAAATGCATGGTTTTAATGTTCTTTGTTAAAATTCTGCCGATTGAAAAAATGAATACATAGAGTTTCTCATATAAGCATAGTTTGTTAGGACTTCTCTCTCTCTCTCTCTATTAAGTTTCTTATTGAACATGTATGTTTTGCAAGTGGTAAATGTATATATGATGCAAATCACGACGAAGAGGATGACAATGCAAAGTTGGTTGTTGTTGAGAAATGATGATTGTGGGGCCACTTTCTCTCTCAAGGATAATTGATTGCTATAACAATATGTAATTTGATCATTTCATTCGTTGTTATGATAGTATGTAATGTGATCATTTCATTCGGATGAACATAGTTTAAGATGAACAAATTTGTTTTTAGGGAATGCTACTTAGACGCGTAGATGCTCTTTGAGCATTGTTTATGACGGTAACTACGAAAAGTGTAAGGAGATTAAATGATGCATATTGCAGCATGAGATCTTATAAAATATCAAATGGGGTGTTGTTTGCTGTAGGTGTGTTTTGCGACCACGAGGGAAAGTGGATAGTCACGTGTGTTCATGCGACTGCTAAGTGTAAGCCACACTTTATGCTTTCATGTGGTGCACTTTTATTGTACCATCTCTAAACCTAGATGATGTTATTGATGTAATTTTTTGCCCCTTCTCTTCCACATTGATGTGTATATCTATATACACACATACATATATATTACACAGGGATTAAGTTACTAAACAAATCCTCTCCTTAAAATCATTTGAAAATCTATGTGGAATAAATGTGGAGCTCTTATTACGTCGAAGGTGTTTCACAATTGGGTTGGGGTAGTGGGGCTGCGATGAATGTCAAGAGAGACGGATAGATGAGATGGTGTGGGGGAGGAGGATGTCGATTACAGAGAAAGCAGAGCCCCTCAAAATTGTCTTTACCAAGAAAAAGGTTTGGCAGTAAAATGATGTAGGATTTAAAGATATATAGATAATTGAAAGAAGTGTTGTGAAATGAACCATGTGGGGGACATTGTAGCAATATGTGTGCCAAGCTATGATATGACATTACGTATAGTCATGTCATCACAACAGCTAGGGAGGCAAGTTGGGTGTCGAACAAGAAATAATAAGGCCGACAGTAAGGAAGCCTTGCTAAATACTTAACACAAATTTAGATTTAATTTTCATTAGTCCTTGGTTAAATTTTGTGAACGCGGATGACTCATTGTTTAAAAACTAATCTCTTCATTCACGAGCGAACGTGATTAAGATAGATATGTTTAAATGACTAGGCCCACTTAATAATCTCAAAGACCGGTTAATTAATATCTCAAAGAGAGCCAAGAGAGAGTAGAATACTACTAATAAGATTCTGAGATGGCGATGAAAGATTTAAGCAAACTGAAAGTAGAGATGGATGATAAGAAGATTGTTTTTTTTTTAAATTTTGAAGATGAGTCTAAAAACACAAATGTGGGTGCAAAAGACAAGGCTTTTGATTGCCATATTTGCATGGAACCATGTAATGAATCAAGAAAGCATAACATTTGATATGTTTTGAATTAGGAAAGGCATCACATTTGGTATGTTTGGGTGTTTGTGTAGATGTGAAGAGAAAAAATGTGTGAGTGATGAGACTTTTGCAAGTTCTTAGATATAGTAAGGTGTGAATCATCACAAAATTAATAAAAACATAAATTAGTCCATTTTTTAATGCAAAAAAAGTGTTCGCTTAAATTTTTTTTGGACTAGAAGAAAAACATTAATGTTGGACTATAATATCAATAATGTTCACTCTGTGCATTGTCAAGTTGAAGTAAAAAAAACTTTGATTAAAAAAAACATAAACAAAGGTAAATAACATTATTTCCCACATGCTCTACATATATGCTAACATTATCTATTGCGCAGTTTCTATGGATCCAACTTGTAATGCTCAATCCTAGCTTCGACTTTGACATCAACCTTTTTAGCACTAAATTCGTAGCCTCTAGGTTTATGATTTTATTGAATGTACATAATCACATTTGATTTTCCTATAATATTTTTCACAATTTTTTTAGTGTTCATGCCATTTGTTAGTGCCTCGCAATTTACCTACAACTTTATTGTGAAGAGTAAGTGACCCCTCCATATGGCTTAACATAGATGTAGTACAATGTTATTCTTAACCTCCCTCCTATTTTTTATATAGTTGCTTCATCATGCCTCACACTTGTTCCATGCATGAATATGATTCTTGATGAGGGGAAACCCTATTCACTATCTTATTAGCTACTAAGAACACCTAAACGAAAATGTGAATGGAATTGACAACATAAGAAACCCAATATGCAATGCTTTTAACCTTGTTGCCTATTACATTTTCCCTCTTTTATATTTTGGCCCTTTAAGCAAAAAGTGCATTCACCTAAATAATGCAACCGAGATTGCGATTGATACAATGGAACACATTAGAAAAATTATTTGGATGCAAACAATTTGAGTTTTGGAATAGGTGTGAGCCACACAAGAATTTAATTGCAATAGTATTTATTTCCAACTCCCCATTCATGTTTTTTAGCATATCTAGAATTTTTATTGTTGTGTAGCCAAAAAGTTAACACTTTAAAAGATAAAATAAATTAATACCAAAGTCCCCTTTATCCATTTTACCTTCCGAAATATTCCACTGCATTCAGTTGTATACCACTAATTTTATGGTGTCATACACAACTTAAAAGCAGGTTATTGACACTTACTAGGTGGCCCCTCCATATGCCTTATAATTAATACCATACACCACTACTCATAAGGTCGATGTTGCTTCCTGCTTCGGTGTCTCATGTTAATCATTAATTTTTTCATCATGTACCACACCTATTCCGCGGTTCAATATGGATGTTTAAGAGGGGGAAGCTTAATTAAATTCTTGAAAAAAAACCATAATCATATATGGTCATGAAATTGACAACATAAAGAACCCTCCATGCAAGATTGCAATTTTTTAAATATATGTATACTTCAAGATTGATCCAAATAATGCAACTTTGCCTTTCTAATATTCATTGACTACACCACCTTTTCTAAGTTCTCTCCAAACTATATTTCTGCGATGTCATGCACACCGGATACCCTTACTCTGTCAAACACTTGACACAAAATACACTTTATATATATGTTCTTCTTGTAAAAAAAGATAGGTTCTACACAATGGTCCCTCCCCTAACATTATGCTCTCCCAATTCTTTATCCTCCCTTTAACCCCCTCTTCTACAACCCTCTTCCTCTTATGTTATGGTCCCTCATAATCAACCTCATCTTAGACTTCCCCTTCGGCGTTCACATCGCACATTTCACGTACGATTGCTAGTTGAATAGCCACTATTAGAATTAAAATATCAGAATTTTTTTAATGAAAATAAGAGATTTAATAGTTTCATGGTGTAAAAATATTTTTACATAGTTTTTAACCCAAATCTTTGTTCATCTTTTAATGAAAAATTTCAAGTTAGTATATTACATTGAATAGTAGTAAATGGATTATGTTGGCGAAATGAACAGACGTGGGGAGGAGGCTTGTGTAACTAATACTCTGATACAGATAGCCCAGCCCCCACACATGAGCATAAAGGTGCAGTTGTGGAAGGGTCCCCCAACTTGATCTCAGAGGGATATTTTGGGGGTGTTCACACACATGTAACTGGAGTGTAGTTCTCAAGTCAACTAATACCTTTGAATATTATAATAATAAAATAAACATAAAAATGAGGTGGCAGTTTCTGTAGTGTTTAAATGTTTTATCAAATAGTACAATTTTGTACTAGGTATTTGTTAGTCGTCCTCGCATGGCCTTCCCTGAGCCTCTGCAATAGTAAATACTATTGGGAGAGCACGTCTTTACTCCCTCAAGCACACATTTTATCCTATTGTTTGTGCATGTGCGTGGGCTTAGAGTTGGTCAGGAGTGGCGTGAGACATGTTAGCAGTCATGTACATGTGGATTAGGCCCGGAGGAGGTGGATTGTGGATCAACTGAAGGGGTCATACATATAATGTAAATCAATTTGGATTGGTAGAAGTAGGCACCGAAGAGAAGAAAACCAAACGGTGGGAAGTGTTTGATCGCATGACAACAAGTGGGTGCCATCAATAGGGAGAGATCCAAATCATCACAAGGGGAGTGGCACAAGGGTGAAGTGGTTTGGGTCTATCAGCATGGGCCATGCAGAGACGTGTTCATAGGAACCTGCTTAGTCAACTGTTTAGAGGATAGATCTGTATGCCAAGTGGATAGAGGTTGTAGGTGATAATATGCAAAAAAAATAAATCTAATTGGATTACATTCGGCCTAAAGCTGATGACAGTCTTCAAAAACCTGTAACGAGATATACAAATTCTCGGGCCAATGGGGTTGGCCCTCAAAGATTTTTTTGTTTTCTTTTATTTCTAATCACTTATTCTAAAAATCAATAATAATTTTGATTTGATTTGTAAAATATTATAATTAAATCAAATCAAAAAGAAATATAAAACTTTTCAATATAAGAATCGATCAAGTTCAATTCTGAGAAATTAAGTTAGTGAACCTACAAAATTTTAGAAGGCAAAATCTCGGCCTTGGGATACTTGAATTAGGAAAATCAAATATGTTCCTCTGCATTTGAGGTGTTCCATATGCGTTGGTGTTGGTTTCATCTCCCTGACGCGCAAAAATAAACTTTGATAACTAAGGACAAATCCTAGTCTACTTAAAACTAAAAGTCTCTTAAACCAGTGATATGAAATTTGATCGTGGATTCCACACAATGAATAAAACTTGAAACAACTAAATACACTGCAGAAAAATGTGCGACAATTATCTCTGCAATGAGATGATTCAAACTTCATTAACCAGAAAGAGGATATATGCCTATACCCATAACCAAGGAAACAAATCCTATCCTATATCAACTAGATCCTTATCCCTTGAAACGAGGGACGCTTTTGCACATCTAAACTAATAAGGAAAATTTCAAGGAAATGGTTGGTGGAGTAAAATACAACTTACTTCTCACTCATTACAATAAACACATGGTAAAAGCCAACTATAGGCTAAAATATAAGCTGAGGTTTAAAGGTTGATATCCTAGCTTCCTTATAGAAATTTTGTTACTTGTTTTTAATGGACTTTAAATGGTTAATATCAGGGTTTATTTTTTTGAAAGTGGTTGCAAGCTTAAATTTACTTTAATTCAGATGTGACTTTTTTAGACTGTTTATAAATTTATGATAGTTTTTAGATGTGTTGATTTTCATACATAACTAAGGAACACCAAACACAATATGAATTTGATGAAAAGAGTTAGTGCAAATATGTTGTTATTTAATGATAGTGAAAGTAAAGATGAAATACGTATTTCAAACAAATTACATATTTCTTCAATAATAAACTCTAGGTTTAAAATATTGGTTTGGTGTATTGAACTTTTGAAATTCAAAATTTAAATTAGAATATTAAAAAATTGCATCACATTTTATTCACATGTTGTGTTGAGTCTCATTTTTGTTTCAAAAATTAGCAAAGTCCATCTCACAAATTTTGATGTTGTTTACGTCATAGTAACAAGAGGGGCTATTTGCATCGAAGTATGAGTTGATGTTATTTACATCACGTAATGATATTTGTACCATATTTTAAAATATGATGTTGTGTGTCAACATTTAAAAAACAACGATAACTTTGGAGGGTTATCACTATTTCTACACCATTTGGTGTGTTCGCATTAGATAAATTTATCTGACGCAATTTTGCGTCAAGAATAGAAAATTTGCATGGCAAATCATGTAAAGAAAAATAAGTGACACAAAAAGTGTTGTAAAACCATCAAAATCTATTAGTGATGGAGCAATTATAAGCCTTATATATATCATCTTCATGTTTTTGAATGTAAATTGCATATGCATGTTCCTAACAAGAAGAGAAAAACTAGATAATAAAACATTGGCATGCATATTTCTTGGCTATAGTGAAGAGTCAAGGGCTAATCGACTCATGGATCTAAAATCAAGAAAATACACATTAATGGAGATGTTGTATCTAATGATAAGGTTGAGTCCAATCCACCCTCCACATAGTCACCTGATATAGGCATCAATCATGTAAACATTCTAAAATATAATGAAGGCATTGATAACGATAACAATGATGGGGATGATGGTGATGATAAACTAGGTTCTCCAGCTCCACCATCTGCAAATATTGTGCTATGGATATTAGAGTAGTATACTAGGCAACCCCGAGAGAGTTAGGGTTTTACTGTAGCTCCGCATGTTGCTCTGTACGAATTTTCTATCACACTGTTGATCCGTCATTCGAACTAGGAAAGATTTTGATTACTCTGTGTATTTATTGCGCTGATTTATTCCTCCCTTTCTCCCTTTGAGTGGTGTAAAAGCCTTTATTAATGGTCATCTCTTCAACCCTTACACCATTTGATGCAGGTATTGTCAGCGGAGCTCTAGACATAAATGACACCTACGGAGGCAAGTAAGTTTGTTCTGAAGATTTTCCACGAAGTACTGGTTTTGAACCAAAGGCCCTTTTGCTTGATGTTATTCTTGATTTATTAGAATTTGATAAATCGTGTGACCGGCTTGAATATTTTACCCTTGTTGGTTATTTTGTTGTTTGAATCCCCTTAGAGAGCCTACTTAACCAATGCATTCACAACCCCTGGAAGTCCCATGATGTCAAGCTCGAGGGGCTTTAAAACCTAACCAAAGGATTTTTTTGTTTCATTTTAATAACATAGAACATTATGAAGTCATTTTCAATCATGGTTTGTGGTTAATCCCCAACACTGGTTGTGTTCTCTCACTAGACATGAGACTTCCAAGTGTTTGAGCAAGCTAAGCTCAAATTCCAGTCTAGGTTGAGTTTCTTAGTCTGCCTCTCTGCCTTTGGGGATTTGTTGAGCAACTTATCAAACCCCTATGGCATTTCATTTGCTTAGAGAAACCCAAATTCTACGCAACTCGACATCAAAGACACACCTGCGTTGAAATTGATCCCAAAGACCTTAAGGAAACCATCAACATCCAGATCGGAAGCACCCATTTTTCTCAATGTGTGCTCTACATTAACATTTTGAACATGTGTTTTTGGTGTTAAGCCTCATGCCATATGATTAGGGAATTCCCTTTAATGGCCATAATGTGCCGACCCCCGCAAGAAAAAAACTAAACAAAAACCATTTAACCCTTCGGGACAACATCTGATGAATAAACCATAGTCAGAATAAAAATAATATACCCCACGGTCCCACTTGAACCCCACCATCCACTTATCACCACGTTAGATCTTTCGAATCTAGTTCATCTTTTGCCGCCACAAAACAAGTTACCCTATCCACTGCTAAAGCTTCTCCACCGCTCTCACATACCTCGCTCGTTGCCTTGACTATTATTCCCTCTGCACCCACTTAAAAAAAATCACAACCCCATTTTGGGGTGAGCAACCTAGAAGACAATGTTTCTTGCTTGAGCGAAACTATGTCCTCCGTCATTCTTGAAGTCCTTCCCCATCAGAAGATGGAGAATTTGCCCAAGAAAAAGGATGATCGTTTCAACTTCTAGATTATGTTCCTCTTTCCCAACATAAATTTGGAAATAACAATAAATTTTCTACCCTCAAAGATCTTGATGATGAGGGATCCATGCATCTTGATGTTTCCCAATAATTGTGTACTCTTGGAATGTACATGGCCTTACTGAACTGACCCGTCGATATTTGGTCAAGGACAATTGTCTACACTTCTATAATATTAATTTTTTGTGGATGTAGGAAGTTAAAATTTTTGGATTTCTTCTTCAATTTACAATGCACAATATTTGACCAGGTGTTATATACTAGATTTCCAATCGTGATCCAGGTCGTGGAGGGCTCATCATGTAGCTTAAGTTAGAGATTTCTTACAATATCATCTCATGGGGTTCTATCCCCACCCACCAAGTGATATGGGCTCTCTTTGATTTTGACGGGTGTATCATTGAGTTGGCAAACTTGTACGTGTCCAATGATGTTGTAGAACAATCTCTTTTTTGGCGTTGGTTGGATGACTCGCCCCTAGATTCCCACTGAATTCTATATGGAGATTTCAACATTGTTGAATATATTGAAGACAAGAAAGAATGCTTTCCTATGCATTGGTGTGCTAGAGAATGAGAAGCTTGATTCTACATGTATTACAAGCTCAAAATTTATGACCTGAATCACTGTCATATGTAATATTCCAATGTTGCTTTGTTCATTTGGTCCAACTTCTTGCAAGGGAAAGACGTGGTGATAAAGAGGCTAGATCAAGCTCTATTTACCGAGAAAGACCAATTTTATCTTTCTTCCACTAATAACAAATCGATTTTAGTGGTCAAATTTTCCATAATCTCAAACCATCAACCCTTTGCAGTACTTGGAATGCTCCCTACCTCAAAAGTAAAAGTTCCAATTCTATCTCAACACTACCCACCTTCGGCATGAGATATCTTTAGGAAAAATCATCAGGATTTGGAACCTGATCCTAGATCCACAGGTGATACAAGATGGATTGAATGGTGGGATGATGTTATCCGAAGAATAGCCACCTTTCTTAGGATTTATGGGAAACGAGCAACCATCTATAAGAAAAGAGCTCATGAAGCATCATACCATGAATTCCAATGATTTTTATAGGAACTTAATAGATCTCCTTTCAACATCTCTCTGTAAAAGAAAACAGTTCATTGCTGACACAAGCTTAAGGTCGAGGAAGCATACAAAGCCCAAGGAACCCAACTCAAAGCAACGCTACATTCGTTAAAAAATGGAGACAAATAATCTATATAGTTTTTTTTCTCTTCTCCAATCCAGACATACTATAGACATAATTAAAGCCATTCGAACAACCAATGCAAACTTACCAAATTGCCAACCATTCTACAAACTTTTGTTTACCATTATCATGATGCTTTTGCTTCTTAGCCTGCTTCACCCAAAAGAGAAGATGTTCTCATGAAATGCCTCCAAGTTGTACCTTACAAGCTTTTCCAAGCTCAAAGAGTTGCTTGTGAGAGACGCCTCTCCCTCTATGACCTCAAAGAAGCAACTATGCAAATGGATTCTGACAAATCTCCTAGAATTGATGGTTTCCCCTATGAATTGTTGGTGAGAAAATATGTTGGGGAAAAATCTGTGGGTTTCTTGCCAACACTTTGGGAGTCTAAGTCCCTCTACTTAACTGGTGCAACTGTTGTATATGCATGCGCGAGTGAAAAAGGTGGATTTTTCCTGGTGGCCTTGCAGCCAGGGATCCAACAGGGGCACTCCACTGACCCTGCGACAAAGCTAGAAATTGCTTTCTAGAGAGGACTTTGTCTAGAAGTGAGAAAAGGAGTGAGAATATGAGGTAGGGGAACTAATGTTGCATGTAGAAAATCATATTCTTGCACAAACTAGTTAGAAATTTCATCACATGCACTAAATTAAGAGGAAACAACTTTGCAAGTAACAATAAGACCAAATAGAATTTGAAGAGCACAGAGTATCATGAAATCCCTTAGTCAAAGAAAGCTAGAAACTCCTTCTTATATTGATTTCTCAAACCAAAGTTGTACATGGTGGGGAAATGGAGGAAATTTGAGAATGAGGGGAATGGAAGAATTTGGCTATCTCCTTTGTTCTCTCAATGCACTCTTGAGTTTACAAAATCAATCACCAACCCTTTGAAATGGGAATGGATTTACAATTTATAGAATGAGAGGTTACTCATCATCTACCCCCAATGCCTTTTCATATGTCCTCACACAACTTAAAACTTTTCAACTTCCTAGGAAAATTTAAGTCCCTTTTTATAACATAAAGGTGACTTATTACATTAGGAACATTAATACATATGAAAAAGTGCAACCCCAACACAAAATTAGAAAAAGAGCGAGAGAAGAAGAAGAGGAGATGTCATTCCCGATGAAGTCCATTGATCCTCGTTGATGGAAAGCTCAATGCAATGAAACTCTGAATCTTCAAACTCATGTGAAACTCCTTCCAATTGGCTCACAGATGCTTTGGAATGAGTGTTTAAAAACACTGCTTAATGGTTTCGCCGATGACTGTAACTTCCACCCTGCACAAGATACTCCTGCAACTCAAGCCATGAAGTGAGTGTCGGGAGACACTATTGAATTCCCAAAGATGAGCCTCAAATTCCCTGTGAGCCCATGGATGATCCAAAATGATGTTGTTGACCTGAATGATCATCCCTCTATGTCCCATTGTGCCAAAATTTCCCTTTGAGAACAACCTGCTATTTTTAGCAGGGGCTTGTGGAACCACTTACTATTTTTAGTAAGTGTCAATTGCGAGCTGAGATGATCTTTTTGATGACTTTGCTTGCGATACTCCCTCTGTGTTCACTACCTTATTCATAGCCTGTTCAAATGGTGGCTTACCCGAAGCAACAAACGCCTATGTAGGAAGTCATGCTATTTTTAGTAAGTGCACTACAGATGTTAGATTGTGACAAAATAGGTCTTGAAAATATAGGTTTTATTTTGGAGTTCCACGCTCCGCATTTTGAGTAATTCCTTCGTCTAAACAAGTGGGAAAATGAGATTTTCATCGGCGGGGGAAGAATACTGAAAAAAAACACAACCCTCCATATCCCTAAAAATAGGGACTTCATGGCACGAAAATTAGTTTACGTGAAACTATATTTTTCAACGATATTCCCTTCAATTTTCGTGTGATTTCGCCCACTTGAACCCTGAGAAGTGAACAGGTAGCTCGTTACCTTTTTCGTAGATGTTCTTCATGTGGCAGGGAAAAAATCTAATGAAAACTCAGTCCTCCGTATCCCTAAAAAATAGGGACTTCATGGTGCAAAAACTAGTTCACGCGAAACTATATTTTTCAACGATCATTCCCTCCAATTTTTGCGCAATTTCACCCACTAGAACCCTGAGAAGTGGAGAGGTAGCTCATTGATTTTTTCCACTACTGTGTCATGGCAGCCATTAATGGAGCTTGAAATTTGCAGGTCTGGTTTTTTTCTCTTTTCGCGACGAAATCAACTCCATTGCAATAGGTTTTTTCTTCTTGTCTTACTGGTGAAATTTTTCTTCGATTCGTTTGCCTGTTTAACAAGAAATTGAGCTTTGTTCTTCGTGGAGCCGGAAGTGAAATTTATTTGTCGTGAGCATTCTTTACTACAAATAGGAGGTTTGAATATGAGTTTTTAATGGCCTTCAAGAGAGAATAACTCAGCAACAGACGATTTGTCAATCTGTGCACCGATTTGCAAGGTCTCTTCGATTTTCGGTTTCACGGCAATGAAGATTTTCAAACTTCTTCTTCATCGTTCTTCGTTTGATCAATATTTCTTTTGGGACTTGCATGTTTTTATGTTTTTGAGGATGTGGTTGTTGTGGTTGAGATGATTCAAGGTTCATCAATGGTGTCACTTGGTGTGAGAAAGTTGACGAGCTATGGTGGAATGAAGTTGTGCACATGAGAGTTAGATGTTAGAAGCGGGAAACAAACCATTTTTTGAAAATTTTGAAATAAAGTTGAGAAGGGAGATGGGCACATTTTTCAATGTTTGATATCCCTGACCTATGAGGTATGTGATGGACATCAAATTTCACGTTGAACAAGGCGACAACACGTGGCGGAGATCTGACGGTAGGGAATAAAGGCTAAAAATCAACTTTAAAGCACTGAGGGGTTGAAAGCTGGTCATATGGGTGACAAGAAGTCTCCCTTAGGGGCTAGGTGCATTTTTCCATGTTTGATGTCCCTGACTTGTGAGGGACATCAAATTCCACGACGCTCTTGGTGATGACACATGGCATCGATCAGATGGTTGAGGCTTTGTGCTCCCGCAAACACCGGAGGGCTGAACTAGCGATCCCGGAGGTCGCATGAGGATCCAGAGGTCATATGGGGGCTAGGTGCATTTTTGCATGGTTGATGTCCCTAACCTTTAGGGAGGTGAGGGACACAAAATCCTGCCAGGCTCCTAGAGCTGGCACATGTCCTCCCAAAATTTGACTAACTCCCGAACTCGCTCCAAGAGGACAACTTGAAATGACGATAACTTGAGCTCCTAATGGACATTTTTGATGAAATTTTATATGATCCTAACTGGAAATGGAATTTTAAATCCAATGGTATGGGTCATAGGTCTTGATTATTCCATTTTATCCCTAAAAAATGGAATTTTGATTTGGTACTCAACATGTGCGTGTAAAAAATTGTTTGCAGACCTAATGCACCAAAGTGTTGTGAAAAAAATAATTTCACCATCTTGTAGGGATTGGAATTCTATTTCCGATGATGTTTTTTTTTGCTTCTAACTCCATCCGAAGCTCCCGGAATCACCTTTGGAAGCTCAACGACTGTTTTGGCCTGTGCACTGCCTAGGCCAGTGAACCCTGATTTTGGTGAAACTGCCCCAACTTCTCTGAGTCCTTCCAGAATATTCCTCAATCACTTCCATGATGTCCGAAGGCCTTTAAATCACCTCCACGCTTGTTTTGGATTTTCTGCTCCGCTCCATGGGGTTGCTCTAGTCATAGGAAGGCCAATGATATCCCTTCCCACAGCTACCTGAAGCTTACAAATTTTAATGAACTCCTAAAAGCACCTAGGGGGATGAGATAACATTAATAGGGAGGTCACTTGGACTGACTGGACAGACCTGGGGTGCTTTGGAATGGCAATACTTGAAAAAATTAACACAGTGGTATAGTTGTCATGCTTGAAAATTGTTAAATTCTTTGTTGCACATTTGCATGACAACATGAATATAATCAACTCCCACGAGATTCTATCGGCTCTGATTTGCATAAAGTTTACCTTGAATTTATGACATCTAACTCCTTGGGTGAGCTGATCAATCAAGACAACATTAAGTTTATTCCCAAAATTGGTGACCCTGAGCAGATTGCTAATTGGAGGCCCATTACTCTTCTCAATGTCTCCTATAAGATCATTGCAAAATCCTTGTCAAATAGACTTAAGCGTCTCCTTCCTCTCAGTGTATGCAACAAACCTACTGGATTCATTCCACACATGTGCATTCTTGACAATGTAAGAGTTGTTTGGGAAGGCATGGAATGGGTCAGGGTGTCTGACCAAAAAGATCTTTTTGTGAAGATTGATTTTCAAAAAGCTTATGACATGATACAATGAACATTCATTATTTTCATGCTCCAAGCTCTTGGTTTTGGATGTCACTTTGTCTGTTATGTGAATATGTTTTTTCAAGATGCAAGAACCTATATCTCTATCAGTGGATCCCAATCTTCCGGATTCGGTCTCTTCATATCCATAAGACCAGGCTACCCTCTCACTTTATCTTTGTATGTCTTGGTTACAAAAGGATTTAACTATCTGTTGACTAGCTATTTTTCCCAAGGTTTGGTTAAAGGCACAAGCTCCTTCAATTTGAACAACAATGCATTAATGGTCACTTTGCAGATTGGTGGTTGAAAATTTTATCGTTGGATACAATAAATAGTTCAGGGGACAAAAAACCCTCCTCTTTATGGGGAGGTTCCCTTATTTCACCAAAACTTGAGAATCTAAATATATACAAATATACAATCTAATCAAATTTGAACGAGGATATTGGTGCAGTGAATGGTTCCATGTTTTCAATACAAAAGGTAAACAAGGAATAGGGTTTTGGAGGAAGAAACAACTTGTATGGGCAAGAAGTATGAATTAGGGAGACAAAGTTCAAACTAACTCATTTATCAAGGATACAAGTATCCTCCTTGGTTGTACAAGATTGCCCACTGATGTAAGATAAGAAGGGGATGTTACAAATATATTGTGACATTATTAATAAATTGTATTATTATTACTAATGAGTATATAGAACTCATATTAATAATATAGTTGTAATAGTTTAATTATTTGAGTAAGTTGTCAGAACAATTGACGTAGCTATTTTGTAGTGTGAGTGATCCTAGGGATGTTTGAGAGATATTAGGAGATAATTTTGAGAGATACATGGAGAGAGATACGAGGGATTGAAGATGAGTGTTGACTCCACCATTGTAGGAGATCAAACACTATAAATGTAAACTCTATCAATGTAATTGAAATCCCGAATGAATTCAGTTTCAATATTATAATATTCAGTGTTTGTTTTTTATATTATAGTGCAGTGTTTAACAGGGAAGAAGGCAACACATTCAGATACAAAGAATGCAGATTTATATCTTACTAATGCATGCAAAGGCTTAATAACATGTGAACCAATATATATGAAAACCCATGCAATCTGAATGCAAAAGACACATAGTTCTTCACATCACACTCTATAGATTAAACACAAAGTTTAAGAATGCATATATATTAAACAATCACATTCAAAAATTGCAAGAAAGGAAAGTAAGAAGAACACAAATGAGAGGGAAAGAAGTCTTCTTTTGTATTGATCACAATTCTGTATTTACATTCAAGAACACTAATATCCAACTATCTGCAAACCTCCACAAGAACCAATTTGTCATTACAATACATAGGGAATTTGTTGGGTACACCTTCAAAACAACCAATATGATATATGAGAACTTTCTGAACTGGATGAAGAGGCTGCCATATGTGGAAATCATCTGCCTTGCTTCTGCAGATCCCCTCTCAGTTGTATTTCCTTTCAATAGTCTAAATATAAACATGGTATAGGCATCATTGACTCTTCTGTGATGAGTCTTGTTTTCATAAGTCAACTGAGGGTAAAACTCATAAATTGGTGTATTCTTCTTATCATCTTGTGGTGACAACCCCACCCATACCCTGTAGGCTGCAATGGTGTATATGAGATATGATGTCATATAGAAGGTTTTGCTTTGTTGTACATTCACCAATTTCTCACTCATGTTTTGAAAAATAATCTCTCCCCAATTCAAACTTTGTTTTGCCTCACAGATGATGTTTATGTATACACACATCCAATACTGAAATTCATTGGTAGAGGACATACCCATCATTCTTGCAAGTAGGGTGATCATGTTTGACAATTCTTCTTTGAAATCTGACCTATACAGGACTTTTGGCAACTTGGAAGCTACTTTCTTGCGAGACTTGAGCCATGATTTGGCCACCATTGTTCTGTACCTATCTTTGTCTTGATCAAAAAGGTTTTGAAACTGAGCCCAAGTCAAGGTATTAGAATCCTCAAAGGTGGGAATTCCTAGGGCTACATTTATGTAACTAACATCAAGTTTGAAAATTATTTGAAGGTACAACAACATTTTTGTAAAACAATAATAAAGCTCTTCTCTCTGATTAATTTGTACAGTCCACATAATACATAAATGTTAGGAAATATAATTAGTTAGTGCTCCACATTTATGTTTATAAGTTTGGGTGATTATTATATTGGGTGAGTTGTTGAAACAACTCACATATTGTATTAGTTAAGTTGTTTGTGGAGGGAGCTATTATAGGGAGAGTTGTTAGAGCGACCTCCTTGAGTATAGGAGCAGCTTCTTCTATATAATTGTAATGTGTCGTATTGAATAATAAGACCCGGAATACAGTGAAATATATTGAGAAAAATGATTGTTGTTCTGTAAAATCTGAGAGCTGCTCTTCATTTGGTATCAGAGCAAGGTCGATTCTCTTCCTGTAATCTTTTCAAACATTTATGGAAGGAGGAAAGTGACTGGTTTGAATCATTCCAAGGTATACAGAAAAGGTGTTATTATCATATACAGCCTTGGAGTGCAGATAACGGCTTTAGGACAGAGGAATTTGTCTGAGTTTCATGGTTATTGTTTGATAAGCATCATATATAGTGCCTGATGATGCACTATCAATATCATTACATACATGATGATAATTTGCTACCGTATGCGCCTGAGTACTAACAGTCATATTGATGTTGACAAGGTTTATTTCTGCCACGTGATTTTTGCATGCAGCTGTTCAAAATTTCTCCTACAGTCTTTGCACCAATCGATTTAAGCATCTTGCTGTCTTTTTCATTGTTGAGGATATGGATCTAATCGGGTTTATCACCTAATTTACTTTGATCTGCGAAAGGATAAATTGTGCTCAGTTTGGAGTCCTCCTGCCTGACTTGGACTCATCAGTGTCATCTCTGTTGCGTATATCCTCCAACACAGCTCACCACATCTGCCTAGTCACAACATTTCACCTTGATTTCTGCCCATAATTTCAACCTGCTCGTCCAAGGATTATTGACCAGATTATGCGCCGTCCATGTCTTCGTCAGTCTTACCCAAGCCACATCAACACACATCAGGGTTAAAACGTTAAATGCTCAACCCCATTATCGGCGAAAAAATAGACGGAGAAAAGTTGAAGATAAGCTTGTTCTTATAATTTCACGGGGTGGCCGGATTGATCAACTTAATCCTACTTTTTTCAATGAGATGAATGACTAATAAGCGTTTCAGGTTTGAGAAATCGGTGGACTGGGAAAAGCAAGCATATGCATTAAGGAATGTATTTTAATGTCCAAGATCGAGATGAATTTTTAATTGACAACCTCCTCGCATTGATCCTATATATCCACGTGAACATCTTCACCCGTGTGAGTCAGTTTTGTCTTTACCGTATCAAGAGTCGATTAAGTTTGTTTTTAGCATTGGTCAAAATATTATAAGTCTAATTTCATTACAAGTTAAACGTGATAATTGTTTATGTTCTATAGGTGAATCTTTTAAGAAGTTAGTATATTGAGTTATTGTCCACGAGTTAAGAATAAATGTTGTTAGTAGAGTCATTTATTTATCAAGTGCCAAAAATTTTATCGGCATTGATGTTTGTATTAAGATTAAATTGTCAAAATTGTTCTCAAAAGTGTTCTAGTCCAAAGTCCGAAAAATAAAAATAAAATTTTTCCGGCATTTCATATTTGGACGCATTTTCGCTTGTACGCGACGTCCAAATTATTGAAAGGTATTCTGAGCTTCATGATCACATTCGGATGAGTTAGCAGCTTGTTACTGGAGGATGGAGGCAATCGGAGGTTGGAGGTCATTCAATGACCTCTCGTCAGTTGCCAACGACGAGGCCGCATATCAGCTTTGGTGACAGGTGTGTGTGCAGTTTGATTTTAGTGCTTCTAGTGTGGTGTGCCTCAGTTTGCAGTGATCCTGTTTTCAATAAGTGGAAATTTCACATTGAGGGGGGGAACATGATCCAATGTTCCATTTCCAGTATGTCAGCTTTTTCTATGTATGTACGAGCAACAGATTTCAGTAGAATTTCCTATGTTATTCCCTGCAGTGAGATAGTGATGAGAGTTGTTGATACTACTGCATCATCATGATATCGTGGTTGTTAGTTATCCAGAAAAACTATCCAGAGGTTGTTGGTACTTTCCTCAAAAACCATCTGTTGTGTGGTTGTTGGTTAACCACTTGGAAAACCATCCAGAGGTTGTTGGTATTATCCTTGAAACCATCCAGATCATGAGCATGCTACGTAGCAGCACGTTGCAGTACAAAGCAGGTTTTCCCATGTTCGCACTAAGGGGGGGAATGTTAGGAAATATAATTAGTTAGTTCTCCACATTTATGTTTATAAGTTTGGGTGATTATTATATTGGGTGAGTTGTTGAAACAACTCACGTATTGTATTAGTTAAGTTGTTTGTGGAGGGAGCTATTATAGGGAGAGTTGTTAGAGCAACCTCCTTGAGTATAGGAGCAGCTTCTTCTATATAATTGTAATGTGTCGTATTGAATAATAAGACCTGGAATACAGTGAAATATATTGAGAAAAATGATTGTTGTTCTGTAAAATCTGAGAGCCGCTCTTCAATAAATATATAGCTGAGGACATCCTTAATAATAAAAGTCAAGCCAAACAAACCTCCCATGAACATCCCTCAACGGATATAACTTACTTGCCAATATACGTGAGTTTTTTTAACAACTCAACAACTCACATTACTATACAATGTACGCACTAATTAAATATGAATTCCTAACATTGTCCCTTAGTGTGAATATGGGGAGAAAACACATCGCAAGAACTGGAAACAGAATCGTATGCCTCTGCATACTTTTAGGTCTACATATTGTTGGCTTGGATCTTGTTGTCTGGATATTGCTGCACATGACCAATCCACTTCACGAAAATGAATCCCTTACCGGATAATCACCCTTCCACCAATACACCTACATACGCGAACTCAATAGTTCCCACTTTCACTTCTAGTGAATGCTCTTTCACCGGCCGATTGATGAAGAAGTCCGACAGTCGAAGAATCTCAACATTCGGAGGATCACTCCAGTTTAGCTGCCAACCTATACAACTATTCTCAAATTCAAAAATGAAAATTCTCCTCATTTCAATTATAACATGGGAAGGAAACCACGCACCATTTTATTCTTCACACACCATACAACTGAAATAATATATAAAAAGGTGCCACCAATGCTATATGCAACCCTGTTGGTGACTGACGAGAGGCATTGATCGCCCTCCATCCTTCGTTGCCTCTGACCTCTAGTTTCATACTGCTAACTTAGCTGGATTTGATCATCAAGCACAATTACAAAGCGAATGTCGGGTTACACCAAAAATGCATCTGTTAGGCAATTTATTTTTATTTTTACAACTTTTGATGACACAACCTCTTACTTGAACCAAACTATAGACTAATGACTAATGACTTAGTTAGGCTCAAAAATACTTGACTAGACAATTACAAATGACAAAGAGACATTTATTATAAGGACAACATTAAAGTAATTACTGATGGACTCAATATTCTTGATTATTGCATTTAGATCTTATACAGACAAAGAGGATACTAGAAACTTGCTAATAACACTATTGGACACACCATGAATTTAGTCTAAAAATTAAAAAAAAACTCTACGTGATAACATGATATGAACTACCAAAGGCATGAACAATTTCTTGGTAGAGCACAAGTGGTAAAAAAGACTACAAGACTATAATTAAGGTGAATGTTTCCATGATGAGACAAATTCTTACCAAAGGCATATCCGTTTATGGTGAGTAGGAAGTATGAACATGCGGAGAATCAAATGCACAAAATGATTATCAAAACTGTCACAAGATAACATAGAGCAGTAAGAGCATGTAAGATGAAATATTTGGCATGTATGGAATATGTGAGCACAAGAGAGGAACGATGTGAATAGAAATGGACAGCACATGAATTTTTGATGGCTTGTACATCTAAAACTATTAGATCAATGGTGATAGGTATGGGATCGAGCAATTGATGATTGCTATGTATTTTCATGGTTTATAGTTGACTTAATAAAGATACAATAAATGTACAAACCTGCAGAAATTCTTATGACAGACTTTATTAATGGCGCTCAATAATATAGTCACCTGAAATGAAATAATTTCGCAATGGTGTAAAAGTCTTCACTTTTTTTTGTATGTTAGCCGATGCTTCACTCACCAATCTGATCATATGTCGATAAAATCTAGAGTATACGCAGATCCAATATAATTCTTAGAGTCTGACTATGGTCTTTGACCAATTAATAAATTGATCACTTTGTCTCTCTCATTATCAGAGGCAATAATACAAGTAGGCACTTCCCCTTATTTCCTTATACTTCTCCTTCACATGCATGATCTAACACGCTCTAATACCAAATGAAGATACAACAAATTTTTTTGTAAAATAATAACAAAGATCTTCTCTCTGATTAATTCGTACAATCCACATAATACACAAAAATATAGCTTAGGACATCTTTAATAATAAGATTCAAGCCAAACAAACCTCCCACGAATATCTCTCAACAGATATAACTTACTTGCCAATATACGTGAGTTGTTTCAACAACTCACATTATTATACAATGTACGCACTAATTAAATATGAATTCCTAACATTATTTGTCCGTGAGGGTCTTTAACTTCTTTAGTTGCTAAGTCAAAACATGATGCACAGGCCAAAACGGTCTCGGTGTATTGGATAGAAAGAGGAAAACCAATGGCATAGGTAATTCCATTGTTTTTAATGTGTTGGGCGATAATGATGGGAGTGTCTTCAGAAATCCGAGCCCAAAAATCATCTAAATCCATGTGTCTCATGTCACTTTCTTCAATATTAGCCACAAAGGTTTCCAAGGAAGAAATATGTTCATATCCCCCATATTGGAACTTCATTGTGGAGGTGTGAGAGAAAACTGTTAGGTTATGGAGCCTGTTTTCATGTGTGAAAGTGTTGAAGACTGTACACTAAGAGTACTGTACACTTTTCATGTATCCTTGCTGGGGTTCGGGGGCGCAGTCCCCAAGAAATTTTTTTGGGTTTTAAAACAGGCCCGATATATCGGGAAACGTGATTTTCTCATATGGGCGGGATTTTGACCCATAGGTTTATGGGACGGTTTTTTGTCCATGGTTTTGATACCCACGGTTTTGTAAAACTGCTTAAGCAGTTGTCTATTTATATGGTTTCATGCATATGATAGAAGGATGAAAAACATTGTAGATGTGCTTTGAATTCGGGTGTGGATTCTGTAGAGTTTGTTGAGCATAGCTCCAAACGGATCTGGGTATTGTATTGAGAGAGCGATGATTTGTAATAAAATCTGAGCAAGTGATTCTTGGTGGACGTAGCCCAAATTGGTTGAACCACGTTAAATACTGTCTCTTTGTGTTGTGTTATTTTATTCTGCAATTTTATTTGAGATCTGTAATAATTTCTGCATATTAGTTTCTATTGTTGCGATTCTGTGAGGGATTATTCCGCATATTTTATCTCTTATTTTCTAACAATTGGTATCAGAGCCTGGTTTGGTTTGCTGAAGTGTTGAATCGCAGGGAAAGTTTTATCTTGAGTGGGAGCTATGGCAGATGATGGAAGATCTAGGGTTGATAAATTCAACAGGCATAATTTCAGTCTTTGGAAGATGCAGATGGAAGATTACTTTTATCAGAAGGATCTGTATACTCCGTTGTCTAAGAAAGTGAACAAACCCTCGAGCATGACAGATGCGGAATGAGATTTGCTGGATAGGAAAGCACTTGGGACAATTCGGCTATGTCTTGCATCTTCAGTATTATTTAATGTTTCAAAGGAAAAGACTACAAAAGAACTGATGGATGTATTAGGGAAGTTGTATGAAAAACCCTCTGCCTCTAATAAGATATTTTTAATGAAAAAATTGTTTAATATGAAGATGTCTGAGAATGGATCAGTAGCAGATCATCTAAATGATTTTAATACGGTTGTCAATATGCTAGCTTCAGTTACAATAGAATTTTATGAAGAAGTTAGGGTTTTATTAGTTTTGTGCTCTTTACCTGAGAGTTGGAATAGCTTGGTAATGACGGTAAGCAACTCGGTTCCAGCTAACTCAAAGTTGAAGTTTGAGGATGTTGTAAGGGTGATTCTAAGCAAGGAAATGCAAAGAAAAAGCTCTGATGAATCTTTTACTTCAGGGAATGCTTTGACAGTGGAAACTAGAGGGAGTCAGAAGAATAGAGGAAGCCGTGGAAAATCAAAGGATCGAGCAAGGTCAAAATCCAAAAGTAAGATAATATGTTGGCACTGTGGAAAGTCTGGGCATGCAAAAAAGGACTGTTGGGAGCTTCGGGATAAGAAGAAACAACAGGAAGAAAACAAGGAGGCAAATGTGGCAATGGGTAATGTATGTCAGGATACTTTGATTCTTTCTTTGCACAATATTACTGAATCTTGGGTTTTAAATTCGAGGGCTTCTTTCCATGCTTCTCCACATAGGCATTATTTTGTTGATTATGTTCAAGGAGATTTTGGGCATGTTTTTCTTCGTGATGATAAGCCTTGTAGCATAGTTGAAAAATGTTCTGTTCAGGTTAAGATGTAGAATAGGAATACTTGGCTATTGAAGGATGTCAGACATGTGCCTACATTAAGACGAAATTTGATATCGGCATGGCAGTTGGGAAGTGATGGTTGTACTGTGATATTTACAGCGGACTCTTGGAAGGTTACCAAGGGTGCTCTTGTGGTGGCAAAAGGTAAGAAGGTTGGAACCTTGTATTTAATCACTTATAGCACTAAAGTTTGTAATCTTGTGGCTTCAGAAGTAGATACAACATTGTGGCACTATAGACTCGGTCATATGAGCCATAAGGGCATGGAGATTATAAAGAAGGATTTGCCCGGATATACAAAAACAAGTTTGGAGTTCTGTGAGGACTGCATATATGGGAAACAAAAGCGAGTAAGGTTTATCAAGGTTGGACCTATAAAGAAAGAGAGTAAATTAGAGCTGGTGCATTCTGATGTGTGGGGGCCAGCTCAGGTATCATCTTTTGGGGGTTCAAGTTATTATGTTACTTTTATTGATGATGCAACAATGAAAGTTTGGGTTTATTGTATTAGAAACAAATCTGATGTATTTGACACTTTTGTTAGATGGAAAGCCTTGGTAGAGAATGAAACAGGTCTTAAGCTAAAATGTCTCAGGTCAGATAATGGAGGGGAGTATTGCAGCAATGAAGTTGATGATTACTATTCTAAGAATGGAATCCGCAGGCAAAAGATGGTTCCAAGAACTCCGCAGCATAATGGGGTATCATAAAGGATGAACAGAACAATAATGGAACGTGCTAGGAGCATGAGGTTACATGCATGATTGCCTCTTTCTTTTTGGGCAGAAGCGGTGAGCACAGTTATGTACTTGATAAATAGAGGACCCTCAAGTGCCTTGAATGGAGGCATACCTGAGGAGGCTTGGTATGGTAAGAAAGTTAATTATTCATTTCTTAGAATCTTTGGATGTGAGGTGTTTGTTCATATAGACAAGGATGATAGGACCAAGCTAGAGTCTAAATCAGAAAAATGTACTTTCATTGGTTATGGTGGTGATGACTTTGGATATAAATGTTGGAGTATTAAGGACAAGAAAATCATTCGATCTAGGGATGTGGTCTTTAATGAGAAAGTCATGTATAAGCAATAGTTGCAGAAAAACAGGGAAGAATTCAAGAAAGAATATGCAGCGGTAGAGGATCTTCCGGATGGGAAAGTGACGCATAAATAAGTTCCGGAACCCCCTCAACAGGAACCCCAAACTCCTATATTGAGGAGGTCTTCTAGGGTAAGAAGAGAACCTGAACGTTTTTCTCCTTCTCTTTATTATTTATTACTCACTTATAGTGGAGATCCAGAGAGATTTGATGAAGCTATGCAAGTAGATGCCAAGAAAAAGTGGGAGCAAGCCATGGATGAGGAGCATCAGGCTCTCATGGAGAACCAGACATGGGATTTGGTGAAGCTACCCGAAGGTAAAACAACATTACATAACAAGTGGGTGTTCAGAGTTAAAGAGGAAGAAGGAGGCAAGAAAAGATACAAGGCTCGGTTGGTGATCAAGGGGTTTGCACAGAAAAAGGGTGTAGATTTTGATGAGAGTTTTTCTCCTGTAGTAAAAATGACTTCTATTAGAACTGTTCTAGGAATAGTTGCAGCAAAAGACTTGCACTTAGAACAGCTTGATGTAAAGACTGCATTTCTCCATGGTGATTTGGAGGAGGAACTATATATGCAGCAACCCGAGGGCTACGAGGTCAAAGGTAAAGAGGAGATGGTGTGCAAACTGAAGAAGAACTTGTATGGCTTGAAACAAGCTCCACGTCAATGGTATACAAAATTTGATAGCTTCATGATGGAGCAAGGTTATATTAGATGTCATTCTGACCATTGCGTGTATACAAAGAAATTTGAGGATGGAAATTATATTATCCTATGTCTGTATGTGGATGACATGTTGGTTGCAAGTAAAAACATGCAGGAAATAAAAGTACTTAAGAAGCAGCTAAGTGAATCTTTTGCTATGAAGGATTTGGGGGCAGCCAAAAAAATCCTTGGTATGAGGATATCTCGGGATAGGAAGGAACAGAAGCTGACTTTATCTCAGGAAGAGTAGATTAATAAAGTCTTGGAGAGGTTTAATATGAAGGATGCTGAACCGGTTGGGACTCCTTTGGCAGGTCATTTCAAGTTATCAAAGGAGTAGTGTCTCAAGACAAAGCAGGAGAGAAACCAAATGTCCAAGGTACCTTACTCATCAGCAGTTGGCAGTTTGATGTATGCCATGGTGTGTACCAGGCCTGATATTTCCCATGCAGTGGGAGCGGTGAGTAGATTTATGAGTGATCCAGGCAGAGATCACTGACAGGCAGTAAAGTGGATCCTTCGATATTTGAGAGGGACCATGGGGACAATTTTGTGCTATAGTGGATCAGACACCACTTTGTGTGGTTATGTAGATTCAGATATGGCTGGAGATGTAGACAGCAGGAGGAGCATGAAAGGTTATGTTTACACTGTAGGTGGGACAACAATGAGCTGGATTTCATGACTACAAAAGTTGGTGGCTTTGTCAACCACAGAGGCTGAGTATATTGCTACCATAGAAGCAAGCAAAGAAATGATTTGGTTACAACAATTGCTTAAGGAGCTGGGGCATAAGCAGGAGGAAGGAAAGCTACATAGTGATAGTCAGAGTGCTATACACCTAGCTAAGAACTCTGTTTTCCACTCTAGGACAAAGCATATACAGTTAAGGTACCATTTCATCAAAACAACTTTGGAGGAAGAGAAGTTGAAGCTGGAGAAGATCCATACCAGTCAGAATCCTGCAGACATGATGACCAAGGTGGTCACAAGGGAAAAACTGAATTTGTATTCAACTTTGGTTGGTCTTCACGGAAACTAGTGAAGGGTTAAAAAGCTTGCTCAGAGGAAAAATACTTTCCAAGTGGGAGATTGTTAGGTTGTGGAGCCTGTTTTCATGTGTGAAAGTGTTGAAGACTCTACACTAAGACTACTGTACACTTTTCATGTATCCTCGCCAAGGTTCGGGGCCGGGCCGGGCCGGGCCTCGAGCAAGGGTCCAGGGACGTAGCCCCCGAGAAATTTTTTTTGGGCCTTAAAACGTGCCCGATATATCGGGAAACATGATTTTCTCATATGGGCGGGATTTTGACCCATAGGTTTATGGGACGGTTTTTTGCCCATGGTTTTGATACCCATGGTTTTGTAAAATTGCTTAAGCAGTTGTCTATTTATATGGTTTTATGCATATGATAGAAGGATGAAAAACATTGCAGATGTGCTTTGAATTCGGGTGTGAATTCTGTAGAGTTTGTTGAGCATAGCGCCAAATGGATTTGGGTATTGTATTGAGAGAGCAATGGCTTATAATAAAATCTGAGCAAGTGATTCTTGGTGGACATAGCCCAAATTGGGTGAACCACGTTAAATACTGTCTCTTTGTGTTGTGTTATTTTATTTTGCAATTTTATTTGAGATCTGTAATAATTTCTGCATATTAGTTTCTACTGTTGAGATTCTGTGAGGGATTATTCTGCATATTTTATCTCTTATTTTCTAACAAAAACTCAGGGAAAATGGAGGCTCAACAATGTTCTTACAAGAGATATTTGGAGGGGAACACGAAAAACACAAACCACTACCAAATTAAATCAAGAAGGCATGAAATGACTCACCTCTAGCATGAAAATAACGACGCCTCAATAACGGTCCTGACGCTCTTTGAATTTTTAAATTTGGACCGCAAATGAGCGAGATATGGAAAAAATGTCTTTCTAGGACACGAGAGCAAGGTGAGCAAGTGCACAGTCCAAACTCGATTGCAATAGTAAAAATGATTAAGTAAAGGCTCCAATTTACCTTTTATAGCAAAATAACTCAATAAATGGGTTAAATTTGAGAAACGTATTAAAATGTGGGTGTCGGTGAAGTTGTGGGAACTCATTTAATCATTTTCCCCAATAGTGCAAATATGACGGGGATTCATGGAATTAGAGGCATGAGGGAACATGTTCCACAGGTTGCAATTTTTTTTGAAAAACCCGTAATAAAGGAAAATTTGGTAAGTTGCAGGAAGTGTGAACTTATGGGGAATGTAGGGTCTCGAGTAAGAAGTTCCACCCGATTTACAAATTTCCGCATAACTAAGGATCAAAAAGAGTTGCGGAGGAAAAGAAAGTGCGGAGAACAATAAGCACAAAGGAATGAGTTCCCTATGTTACAAAAATTTATGCATTGTCCGCAACACAAAGGAATCTAATGGATTGTAGGAATCTTGAGGTCGCGGGGAATAAGGGGCTCCGAGGAATGGTTCCATCTGATTAGAAAATATTTGCACAACTATAAAACAAAGAATTTACAGGTTTAGAATGCAGTGCAGGGAACAACACAATGCAGAGAACAAAGGCTCAACGGGAACAAGTTCCACGGGGAGTTCAAAAGTTCACACAACACTAGAACCAAATGCACTTCAGGTGACACGGTGATGTGGGGAACTAGAGGAACAGAGGAGTTGTTCCTCCAGTTTCTCAAAATTCCACAATTGCCACAAGACACTAGAAAAACCCAAATCGACTCAAAATAAACTAATTGTTAGACCCTTTTCACTCATCAAACCTCAAAAAGGGCAAGTTCATCAAGGCAAGGGGTCACTTAGCCAAAAAATTATAAATTTTTGAAAATTACACATTTTGGGTAGGCGACAACAGCTGGCTCTTTCTGGGGATTGACCCGATTTGACATGTAGTGAAAATAAGACAGAGCAAAGAACCTAATAATCTCATGATTACAAGACCAGTGCATACATCCATTGGGCAAATACATACAGAACAAGACCAAACAGAAGAACATAGACAAAAGACACAGACCAAAACAAAGACTACACAAAACTATAAACAAAGGACTGATATCCACTTATGACTTGAATAACTTCATTTACTAGCCACTATATGGTAATGGAAGGGAACTTCCATCCATATAGTTCAAATAATAGGAATTCTCACCAACAAAGTGCCAAATTTTAAAAGCACCAAGCTAGAGTGAGTCAAACTTATTATGACTTCCAATAGGTTCACGTCTTTTGTCCCAGAGTAGAACAACATCTCCAACTTGGAAATCTCAAGACTTGGTATTTTTTCAAAAAGTTACTTGAGTCTTTGCTAGTGTGCAGAGATCCGATCCACAACCTGTAACCTTTCCTCATCTAACTTTTACAGCTATAGAATTCTCCTCCATGGCATCTAAGAACTACTCATCTTCAATGGATTTGGAAAAGTGCAATACATGAAACTTCACTGTGACTAACAACTAAGATTCCATTCCGTAGACCAATTGCAATGGAGACACCGCGATAGCCATTTTTGGTGTGATTCTATCAGCCCAAAGAGCATCATATAACTTCTTATGTTAGTTCCTATGTGACTCATCTACCTGTTTCCTGATAATGGTTACCAGGTTCTTATTGGTTGACTCGGCCTGTCCGTTTCCTTGTGGATAATAATATTATGAATGTGTAAGGGAAATCCCATACCCATAAAAAAATCAATGAGTTCATGAGAAGAAAAGTTAGGGGAATTATCTATCACAATCTTGTTTGGGACCCCAAATCTAACCAATATGTTTTTCATGATGAAATCACAGACTACTTCAGAAGTGGTTCTTTTGACTAGAATTGCTTCAACTCACTTCGTGAAGTAATCCGTGGCAATTATAATGTGTGTGTGACCGCACTCGAACTCTGATTGAGAGTTCCTATAAAATCTAGCCCCCAATTCTGGAAAGGTACTTCAACAACTGTTGGTTTCAGAGGCAAAGTGGTCAACTTGGGCCTTCCTACAAAATTTTGATATGCTTCACATTTTGAAACCCATTTTGTTGCATCCTTATAAATTTGGCCAATAGTACCTTGCACGAAGAATTTTGTGTGTTGCAAACGATGAATATAAAGGGGGGAATCCATTATCCTAACATAACTTGAGAAGGAAGTTCATCTAATGTAAAAGTAATATGTTCTTCATTGAGAGATAAAGTTGAGTAAAACTTCTGACACATCATATTCCTTTCTTGAAGTATGAGGATGAATTGTCCCAGTATTGGAAAAATAGGATATGATTTTATCGACACAGACCAGGATGAGCTCTCTTTTCAAAAAGGCACTGAGATGTGTTGGACATCTATGGTCCAGAGGATCCTAAAATGAGGGATACTTAGAAAGAAGTGAGGACTCTAAGAGTATTCAAATGCGGGTTCACCAAAGTGATTTAGGCAAAAATGTGAAATGTATGCCTAATCTAAACCCTATATATTTTAGCAGTCACATATGAATAAATAAATACTAAAGTATCATATTTTACACACATAAGCAAGCTAAACAAGAAAGTATGAAACCCTGGGTGCAAAGAGAGAGAATAGAAGATTTAGCTGATTTCACAATAAATCCCGAAAGTGCACATGGACTGGAAAAAATAATAAACATGAGGAGTAGCACTGATCATTAGCACTGACCCCAAGGAAAATTTTATAAATGTCGTATGAACTTGGACTAGGGCGCTTGGACTGAGTCAGGGGTGCTTGGGCATTAGAAACCTTTGTTGAGTGCCTGTGACTTTGGATATGCTAAGAAAACCTCCTATGAGGTGTCGCAAGTTGCTCGCTTGTAGTTGCCTATGATTTCTCCAAGGTCATACCAAGATCGGTGGAAACCTGCAATGAAGAATGAACTTGCAAAACCCTAAAATAGACATCAAATACTAAAAAAGAAAGATACAACATGAGGGGTCGGACTGTCCTCAACTGTTGATATGGTGAACTTACGACTGAGTGTTGCACTACATTTCATACCCAATGTAGTTCTATGTGTGTGTGTGAAAATCATGCCCTATGTGGCTCTTGTGCGTGTCACACTTGATAGCGAGAAAATAAGCTAGATGTAAATAAATGTAATATTTGTGTGCATGAAATAGAATGAACTTCCCTCCTATGAAGTGTATGCAAAATAACCAACCATTGGTGTCCCTTGGATGGTGCTAGATGGATGCAATAGAGCTCTTAGATGTTGGATGGATACAACCTTAGGTGGTGAATAATGCTTAGTGCTTGATCCCTTATTATAATCACATTACTTTATATTTATATGATTCCTTTGCTTGAATTTTGTAACTAAGCCCGAAAAGGATGACTACCAAAAAGATAAGATGCTCAAATGGCTAGAAATGACCCAAAAAGTGTGAGTAAAGTACAAAGGGGACATGGGTGCCTAGAGGGGACGAGGGCGCCTGACATTGGCATCCTGGCTGGGCATTGGTGTCTAGGATGATAAATGTCAAAGAGTAAAAAGGTAGATTGAATAAGTAAGGGTGTTAGACCAAAAGTGGTAATAGAAAACAAAGAAAGGTCGCTAAAGACATGGGTTAATTAGTACTTTTCATACTTAGGAATCACATGAATAGTAGTATGTAATCGAGACTAGATAATTACCCAAAGTGTGTGATTTAGTGTCTACAAAAAGTATAGTAGGAATCTCAACAGTCTCTTTTTCATTTAACTCAGTTTTTGAACATTCAATGATCAATTCATAAAGACCTTTACCTCGAACAAGCTTGGTTGGCTTGATGTCGAGATTGTACTCCTAGACTTTAGCTGCCCAATTACCTCGTATTGATCCAAATTATTGTTGGGTGAGAATGGAGTTCACTATTGTATCAGGTACAAACATAGTGGAATGTGAGTTCAGAATATAGAAACAAAATTGTTTCACATCTTTCACCACAACAAAGGCATGTTTTTCCAATTGAGAGTATTTTAATTCACGAGCCTTCAATACATAGCTCATGAAGGAAATGCGCACTTCACATCCCTGAAAGTTCCTTTGTACTAGAATAGCTAACAAAGTATGCTCAAAGGCATAACAATAGATTATGAAATCATTATCAAAATCCGGGCAAGCAAGGATAGGTGTTCTAGAAATAGCCTTATTTATGTCTTCAAAAGGTCTTTTCCCTTCAGTACTCCAATGAAAAGATTGCTTTTCCTTCATCATCTGGGTTATACTTCTTGTCTCCAAGGAAATTTATCTTTCCGAAGGAGTGAACACCTTTCTTGCTCATTGGAAGAGATATCTTTTGGATGGCATGACACGCTCCAGATCAATCTTTATCCCATCTTTAGACACAATGTGCTCGAGAAACGTTTCCCTCTGTTACACCAAAGAAAAATTTCTTTGCATTCAATGAGATGTCAGGATCTCTACATTTTTGAAGAACTGACTGCAGGTGTTGAAAATGATATTCTCTCTCCTTGGAAGAGACAATAAGATCATCCAAGTAAATTACTATGCACTTGTTCTTCAAATATCCAAAGGCCAAATCCATTTCCCTCTGAAAAGTTGCACCTACGTTGATTAAGCCGAAAGACGTCCTTCGATAAGAAAATGTACCCCATGGAGTTGTAAAGGCATTTTTATGTTGATCTTGCACATCCAATTCAATTTGGTTATACCCTGAAAACCCATCAAGCATAGATAGCATCTCAGAACTAGTCACAACCTGCAGGATCTTATCCATCATATGAAGTGGGTAATTTTCTTAGAGAGAAGCCTGGTTCAAATTTCTAAAATCGACACAAATCTGAATCTCTCCACTTTTTTTCTTCATAGGCACAATATTGACAACCCAGGCTGAATGATGGATAGGAAAGATTATCTTGGAATTCAAAACTTTTAGATCTCTTGATAAATAGTACCTGTAATTTTTAGATTCTACTGTCTTTGTTTCTGGCGGAATGTTTGAATGTCTGGCTTTAGAGGAATGTAGTGTTGTACTTCTCTTGTCTTGAAAGTATTTAACTCATCATACAAGTAGGTCAACACATCTATGTATCTCTTCAACAATTCAACCGTTTTTCTCCTTTCTTCACTAAAGCAACATTTTCCAATATTGACAAACTTTGGCTCCTCATCACTTCCTAAATTAACCTTTTCAAATTCAAATGATTGGCTAACATCTTGTGGAACTTTTCCTTTTATATATCTATCATGTTTATCAAACAAGTCTTCTAAGCTCACAAGACCTCTAGGTATCTTATTACATTTGATTTCGATACACCCATCCTGATCAGATTCTTCCTCAACTCCTTCCTCAACTTCTTCCTCATGCACATAAGAGGTAGTGGATTCACGATAGCTAGCCTCACTTCCTTCAAAATACAGTTGACTGAAATTATCACTTAATTAAAGGAAGGAAATCAAATGTTGGTCATCATTGAAGACTTTCCAATTGTCTGCATTGTCAGGAACACTAGGTCTGAATATCATTTCCACAGAAAACTTATCTTGATGGAAATACGGATGAGGGATAAGTAGGGACCTGAAGATTGCTGGACATCTGCTCTAGTGTTGTTGTCTCTTAACACGACATTTATTGAAAAGGCATCTAAAACTTTAATAGAATCTCATACCTTGTTTCGATAGTGCTTCAGCCTCTCATTCTTCACCAAAAATGCTCCTTGGACCTACTTGACAATGAGCTCAACATCACCTTGTGCCCAAATTTTATTTATCCCCATCTCTTTTGTTTTTTTTAGACTGAGAAGAAGGGCCTCATACTCAGCAGTATTGTTGGTGTTGGCAAATTGGATTTTATAGGATAATGGGTGGAGCTTGCCATCAGGTGACACCAATATAATCCCTGCTCCAGAACCTGTTGTGGAACAACTCCCATCGAACTCGATATTAAAAATGTCATTAGGGTCTTCTTGAACAACCTTGGGAGTGTTTATTTTAGACTTAGACATCACCATATAGTTTCCATGACCCATGTCTTCGTACAATTTTTTTTCCTTGGGATCGTCTATTTTTTGAACAATATATTCAGCTTGCCTCTTCGGAAACAACTTCATATCCCCATTGAATGTGATGAGTGCATGAGACCAGTCCGTTTGGATTTCACCTCTAACTTCTTTGTAGAATTTTATGTTCAGAAGCATACCATAAGATGGAGGAATATCGACAACAAGAATGGTGGCCTTGAATCATTTTTCTGGAAAGACAAAAAAAGCCACTTAGGTGTTCTATATCCTTCCAACTAGGAGTACTTCCTTCGTCTCCATTGAATAACAAGAATCAAAATTTCAGGTCACTGTAAGACCAAGTGCATGAGAAAATTTTGTAGGCATCACACTGTCTGATGCCCCAGATTCAATAACACAGTTTCTAAGTTTATGGCTAGCTATCAATAGCGTTACATAGAAGGGGTCGATCTTTCCAGAGGTGGAAGGTGCGGAAGCCATCAAATTTTGTGGGGATGGAGAGATGGGGGTAGGAAAGAGACCTTTAGAAGATATGGAAGATTGACTAGGCATGGAATTAACAAATTTTAATACTTGGGTGAAGGACTCGGGGTGAGTCTAATAAAATTCAGCTTAATAAAATTCAGCTTCAGAGATTTGAATTTTAGTCTTTTGGATATGATCAATAATATCAAAAGACCCCAAAGTTGATGGAGCTTCTTGGCTAGTAACAACATGAGCTTTAGGCTTATCAACTTTTGGAGTTGAAGGTGTTTTTGATACAGGTGCGCAGGTTGATACTTTAGGCACAAAATAAAAAGAAGAAGAAGAAGTATTAGACGAGAAGCAACACTTACTTTCTTAGCAGTGGTAGGAATATGTGTTCCTCTTTTTGCAACCATGAGGATGACACTTGGAGCTTCTTTAGACTTCTCTTTCTTTGTAGGCTACACAACATCCTTCTTCTTGCTCAGTTGTTCTCTGGTCATGACAACATATGACTCGCTATTCATATCAACAACTACATCATCATAATCATCGTCGTCAGATTCATAAATGAGATAATTAATTTGAGAATCATCTGCTTCTTCTAGGATTTCTTCGGTTTCCTCTTCTTTCCCTTCAATCTCTTCCTCTACTATTTCATCCTCAGCTTCTTGTACTTCACATGATGCATTGGCTGAACCCTTCACAGGAGGAGTTTCAATAGCCATCTTTGGTTGTGCAAGAGGCAAATGGTTCCTTAGCTGAAAGTTCCTTCTCGGGATGTCCTTATATGGCACATTCTGAGCCAATTGTTTCTTAATAGTAGTCATGTCATTGGATAACTTTTGAACCAAATTTTTAGGACTTAACGCGCCTGAAGTAGAAGCTTTAGCCTTTGAAGGTTTTCTTCTCAAATTTCCTAACATAATCAAGTCGTCTTCTACATTGATGGCCAGATTTTGATTTTCTTCAATGGTAGCAAGGTTTGCTCTTCTCAGTGTGTAAATTACTTCTGGAAATTGAGCGTTAATAAAGAAGCACTTCAGATTCTGCGCAGTGGGACAAGTAACAATTGGAATTTTATAAACCAACCAATTGAATTTGGCCACGAACTCCCGCATTGGCTCATAAGGATCCTTCTTCAGTTGAGAAAGTTGATCCAACAACGCGTGAGAATCTTCTGCATGTTTGAACCGTCCTTCAAATTGAGTTCTCATAGTATTCTAATCGGTGATGGAGCCAAGTGAAAGATGGTAGAACCATTTTGTAGCACTATCTTACAGAGTCTCAATGAACAACTTGACATATATGACCTCATGCTCAACACCAAGAACCCCACATGCAACAATAAAGGATGCAATGTGTTCATCTAGATGTACTTTTCCATCACCTCTAAACTTTGGGAAATTCTTTTAATTCCCCTTAGGCAAATCATGCAGAGGTTGTGCAAGGGCTAGGGGCCCAATTACTAACCCCATGGTACTGGTGCAACAACCATTGTTGGAAAGATAGCCTGTAATGGGACAACAACACCAGCTAGGACTAAAGCCTGAGCAGTAGCACTTTCCTGAGAAGACGAACTAGCCTATCCTTTGGTGGGAGGAGTGCTTATTGACATTTTTCCTTTTCCTTTCTTCTCTGGAGCTAACTGGAAACCTCGTTGATGTTGCAACTGAAAGGCAGGGTCTTCTATACCTCAAGCTCTATGTCCTCGTGTATATATTTTTTCAGTAAGTGTGTTGAAATTGCTGGATTTTCTAAAGATTAACCTGTGGGAATCACAAAACGTTCCCCACAATGGGCGCCAAAAACTTTTAGTTGGAAATTTTGTCCTTGGATATAATTAACAGCTCAAGGGACAACAATCCCTCCTCTTTACGGGGAGGTTCCCTTATTTCACCAAAACTTGAGAATCTAAATATATACAAATATACAATATAATCGAATTTGAATGAGGATATTGGTGCAGTGAATGGTTCCATATTTTCAATACAAAACATAAACATGAAATAGGGTTTTGGAGGAAGAAACAACTTGTATGGGCAAGAAGTATAAATTAGGGAAACAAAGTTTAGACTAACTCATTTATCAAGGATACAAGTATCCTCCTTGGTCGTATAAGATCGCTCACTACTATAAGATAAGAAGGGAAGAAGACAACACATTCAAATACAAAGAATGCGGATTTATATCTTACTAATGCATGAAAAGGCTTAAGAACATGTGAGCCAATATATATGAAAACCCATGTAATATGAATGCAAAAGACACAAAGTTCTTCCCATCATACTCTAGAGATTGAACACAAAGTTCCAGAATGCATATATATTAAACAATACATTCACAAATTGCAAGAAAGGAAAGTAGGAAGAACACAAATGAGAGGGAAAGAAGTCTTCTTCTGTATTGAACACAATTATGTATTTACATTCAAGAACATTAATATCCAACTCTCTGCAAACCTCCACAAGAATCAATTTTTCATTACAACACAGGCAGTTTGTTGGGTACACCTTCAAAACCAACCAACCTAATATATGAAAACTTTCTGAACTGGATGAAGAGGCTGCCACAGGTGGAAATCTATTGCCTTGCTTCTGCAGATACCCTCTCAACTATATTTCCTTCCAATAGTCTGACTATAAACATGGTATAGGCATCATCGACTCTTTTGTGATGAGTCTTGTTGTTTTCATAAGTCAGTTGAGGGTAAAACACATAAACTTGTGCATTATTTTTATCATCTTGTGCTGATAACCCCACCCATACCTTGTAGGCTGCAATGGTGTACATGAGATAGGTTGTCATAAAGAAGGTTTTGCTTTGTTGTACATTCACCAATTTCTCACTCAAGTTCTCACAAATGATCTCTTCCCAATTCAAACTTTGTTTGCCCTCACAGATGATGTTGATGTATACACACATCCAATACTTAAATTCATTTGTAGAGGACATGCCCATCATTCTTGCAAGTAGGGTGATCATGTCTGATAATTCTTCTTTGAAATCTGACCTATACAAGACTTTTGGAAACTTAGAAGCTCCTTTCTTGTGAGACTTGAGCTAGGATTTGGCTACCATTGTTTTGTACCTATCTTTGTCTTGATCAAAAAGGTTTTGAGCCTGAGCCCAAGTCAATTATGTAACTAGCATCAAGTTTGGCAATTATTTGGCCTTGAGGGTCTTTAACTTCTTTAGTTTCTAGGTCAAAACATGATGCACAAGCCAAAATGACATCCATGCATTGAATAGAAAGAGGAAAACCAACGGCATAGGCAATTCCACTGTTTTTAATGTGTTGGGCGATGATGGTGAGAGTGTCTTCGGAAATGCGAGCCCAAAAATCATCTAAATTCATATGTCTCATGTCACCTTCTTCAATATTAGGCACAAAAATTTCGAAGGAAGAAATATGTTTGTGCCCCTCATACTAGAACTTCATTGTGGAGGTGTGAGAGAAAACTCAAGGAAAATGGAGGCTCAACAATGTTCTTTAAGGAGATATTTTGAGGGGAAAGCAAAAAACACAAACTACTACCAAATTAAATCAATAAGTCATGAAATGACTCACCTCTAGCATGAAAAGAATGACGATTCAACAACGGTCATGACGTACTTCAAATTTTAAAATTTGGACCGAAAATGAGCAAGATATAGACAAAAACGTCTTTCTAGGGCGCGAGAGCAAGGTGAGCAAGTGCATAGTCCAAACTCAATTGCAATAGTAAAAATGATTAAGGAAAAGGCTCCAATTTACCTTTTATAGCAAAACATCTTGATAAATGGGTTAAATTTGAGCAACTTATTGAAATGCGGGTGTCAGTGAAGTTCTAGGAACTCATTTAATCATTTTCCCTAATAGTGTGGATATGACGGGGATGCGGGGAACTGGAGGCCTGAGGAAACACGTTCCATAGGTTGCAAAGTTTTTGAAAAATCCGTAATATAAGAAAATTTGGTGAGTTGTGGGAAGTGCGAGCTTGCAGGGAATATGGGGTCTCGAGGAACAAGTTCCACTCGATTTACAAATGTCCGCATAACTAAGAATAAAAAAGGGTTGTGGAGGAAAAGGAAGTGCGAAGAATAATAAGCACAAAGGAACAAGTTCCCTATGTTCCAAAAAGTTCTGCATTTTCTACAACACAAAGGAATCCAATGGATTGTGAAAATCATGAGGTCGCGGGGAACAGGGGGCTCTGAGGAATGGTTCCATCTGATTAGACAATCTCCGCACAACAAAGGTTTTGCGGGATTAGAATGTAGTGCAGGGAAAAACACAATGTGGAGAACAAAGGTTCAGTGGGAACAGGTTCCACGGGAAGTTCAAAAGTACACACAACACTAGAACCAAATGCAATGCGGGTGACACGAGGATGCAGGGAATAGGGGGAATAGAGGAATTGTTCCTTCAGTTCCTCAAAAGTCCGCAATTGCCGCAAGACACTAGAAAAACCCAAATCAACTCAAAATAAACTAACTGTTAGACCTTTTTCACTCATCAAAGCTCAACAAGGGCAAGTTCATCGAGGCAAGGGGTCACTTAGCCAAAAATTTAATTTTTTCAAAAATTGCACATTTTGGGTAGGTGACAACACAGATGATTCCTTCCTCACCTTAATTGAGGAAGAAACTACTGTCAACAATGCAATGGAACGCTTGAATATTTTTTCCTTGCCTTTGGCTTTGTCATTCAATGGAAAAATACTTAATGTTATAGATTAGCCCCCACTCCCAAGCCTTCGTGGTTAGAAGGTTATCAATGGAAATGGATTCAGCTTGGGTTGTAATTTAAATTTCTTGGCACTCCCTTTGCTTTTAGATCCTCCCCTTTTGAATTATGGACTTATGGTGTTCATAGAGTTGAAAAAAGATAGACTATCGGATTACCAAATCCCTCTCTCTCGCAGGGAAATTCCATATCATCTCCAAAGTCTTGGCTGTCAACCATGTTTACTATTCTTCTTGTTGGGATCCTTCTAAAGCACCTTATGCCAAGTTGTGAAAACTTCTTAGAGACTTTTTATTGGCTTAAGTTCCATAAATGGTTTCACAGAGTTGCATGGGACATTTTCTATAGGCCCAAATAAGAAGGAAGTTTGGTGCTTTGGGGCATCAAGCTCCAAGGATCTTCCCTCAACATCAAATGGATAATTTGAACCCTAGAAATTTCTTCTCAGACATTGCATCAATCAAGGGAAACAATTGGTTCGTCAAGCATGAAGAGGGTCGGGGTTTCCAAATCCTCCTTTCACATGTGCCAATAAAGATATGTGGCACTTTTGTGGCTAAAAGCATATGGAAAGCTTGGGAATTACTCAAAAATAACCTCATTTGGGTGGGGTATAATTTCAAATCGGAACTCTCAATTAAATCTCTCTCCCTTTGGTGGTCTCCCATTCTTAATTTCCATAATGTCCCATTTGTCATGGTTCCCTGGATTAAAATCCTCTGACTTTTTAAGAAGGGAATTAAAGTAATTGGCAACATACTCTGCAAGGCTTTCTGGGATTGGGTACCATGAGATATGCTTAAAGCTAAATTTCAGCTCAAAGAAGAGGATGCTCTAGTCTAATTCAGATATACAATTTTTTTACCTGATTCTCTCCTGCACAAAATCAGAATTCTCTCTTGTGTGCCCTAGTGGAGAGATTGGCATTGGCCATCGACGACCCCCTTTTGTTGTTACAAATCCTGTATCAGCTACCACCTTCTTGCCCCAAAGAACGTTTTAGGTGATTCTTTAAATCATAATTGGAATGTCAATTCTAGGGATAGGATATGGGCAAAAAGGTTTGACACCATTTGAGAAGCTAAGATTGAGCCTAAAAAATCCCAATTTTTATGGTGCCTTTTATATCAAGGTCTCCTTGTTGGAGACAAACTCAAACACATGGGAATTGCAAACGCTACATGCCTAACTTGTCAAAACCTAGAATCTATTAAACACCTCTTTTCGTTTTTCTTGCATGCCCAATATGCATGGAATTGGATTTACTCCCTTTTCCAACCTTTCATCCCTGAATATTTCACTTGGAAAATGGTTCTTCTAGGGGATTCAACCATGCTTCCTATAAAATTCAATAATTATTGGAAAATGTTTAAAGCAGATATTCCTGGAAAGATGGATTTATGACTAATAAAGTTACCCTTTTCCAACCTTTCATTCAATCCTGGATTGGGGTAATTTCACCTCCGGCTTTTTTCGCACCATCGTTCTCCCTCAAAATGGTTCTTCTAGGGGTCCTTCTCTTGCCCGCAGTTCGACCATGCTCCCTGTAAAATTCAATAATTATTGGAAAATGTTTAAAGTATCGCTTTGTCATATTCTATTTCATATTTGGAAAGATAAAATCAAAGTTTTGTATGTATTTTTATGCTTGAGGTTTTAAGGCAACACAATACTATAAAATACCAGGATAGAGATTTCCCTATGACTAATAAAGTTACTTTTAGCGATCTCCAATGTTATTAGGTAAGCATGATCTCCCTTTTTCCACCTACATGTCCTGAAAATTCGGTTCAATTATTCAACCATTTAATTTGAAACTTAAAGTCCATTATTCTTAGAGTTGGAAACCTTCAATCCTTGCTCTTTGACGAAGATTTAGACATTGGGGTAATGCCCCATGCGCACCAAGGTAACTTATATTCTTTGCAACGCATGAAAAAGTGTTAGCATCGTCTCGAAACAAGGAGATAGCACTTCCTCCGAAGTTCAAGTTAGTCGCACCATCGTACACACGAAGATCTCCCTCACATTCCGGTAATATTCTTTATTCCTTAATGCCATGACATTTAAGGGACAAGATGGTTTTCACATCTTTCCACTCAATTTCGCAGGGGTTAAAATACAGTTTCTACCCACAAGTTCCAAGGGTTTAGGTCGACCTAGAAGCTCCTCTCCTCGACATTGCCATTGCTCCTTCGAACCTCCAAGGCGGTCTTCATCTTGAACCTGAAGTCCTTCTCCCTACCCATACTCCAGCATGTAGCAACAAAGTGTTTTTGAATGAGGGGTTTTATTTACTATCCTATGAGGTCTCATCGACAGTTGGCGGGAACACGATGACAACCCATTAAAACTCTTTAATGGAAGTGGGTGAGGGTACTCCTCCATTATATATATCAGGGGAAATTCTTGCAATACGCGATGGCATTTAGTCAGTTATTCATTTTACAATGATCATCTCCCCTTTTCGCCACCAATGTGAGCATAACAAATAAATGAAGAAGAAGATCACATTTCAGTTCCCACAAACAACACAATCGATGGGTGGGATCCCATCCCAAGTTTCTTTCTACACGATTTGGCCATCGCTTTGCCACTACAAATCGTGGTTGGGGGGACAAGCCGAGATAGTCCTTCGCCTCCGCTGGTTGTAGTTCCTCCTTGTGAAATGACAAAAGTTAACTCGACCACCATGTTCGTTGTTGCGGCCGACGGGGCTGAGAACTAGTTTTTCAAATGGCGACAAATGGGCCTTTGTTTACGACCCGGAGGCCTCTGGCTTCACCAAACTATCCCGCCACTTAAAGTTTTTTATTTATTTTAATGGGTACCTTTTCCAGGTTGAGTTTTCTAAAATCACACTTTATAGGGCTATGTATGTCATGTATTTTGACATGTATACCCTCATGAGAGTGAGCAACTTGGCTTTTCTTGAGGCCTTCAATTGGGAGTCAAATTCGTCTGGTCGACTTTGGAGCGGTCAAGAAGGGTGAGAGTTTTCTGACCTCATCATTGATAGTTCATGGGGTGTGACTTCTTCCACCCATTTTTTAATTGCAAAAGAGAACTAAAATACGATAATTATGAGAGGTAAGGAAGAAGGACCATGCTGGGGAACAAAGTCGGTCGAAGCCGCAGGCTTGGGTTCAGTCTCTTGCTCGGGCACTTCGCCAACCGGTTCATGAGCCTGGATCTAACCTCCACCATGTCACACTCACTTCCCGATCACTTGAATTTTTTTTTCAAATAGAATAAGTAGTTGCTTGAAAGTTTCTGAGCTTTTTAACATACCCCCCCTTCGTACAAAATCCTGTTAATAGATGATGCAGTGTACGAGGTGCCCCAAGCTAGTTAGAATGCATACAAGCAACAAGTCCACCACACAACAATCATGCTCCAAGATTTACATTTCGGCACAAGGAGTTAGGATGCTTGCAAAGGTTATGAACACGCATATCTCCACGAATGAATTCCAAGCTCAGCCGATCTTTATGAGCACCCAATGTGTTTGTAAATCAACAACTTGCATCCATGTCTAACATACCCCATTTTGTGCAGATCCTGCAAATCATGGCGCTCCATGAGACTGCATTTTCTTTGAGGCATTCTATCAGACAGTTTCATGTGCGTTGTGTATGCCTTCCCATTATGCTTTGATGTATGTCCATGCGTTGTTTTAAAGCTCCCATTTTGACAGCAGCTAGGAGGTTATCAGCAAAAGTTGTGGGGTGTGGCTTCCAACCTACCAACTGTATTTTGCTTGGAAAAGCTCCAATGCAGTTTCAACAAAACCATTTTGTGCAAATCCCAAAATCATTGCAGTCCATGGAACTGCATTTCTTTCCCACGCCTTTAGACAAACTGTCCGCACGTTTTTCCACGTTTTTGCATGAAAATATATTAGGGCGTTTGCAACAGCAACAACAGACAAAGCTCCTTTGTTTTTTCTTGATTTTCTAGAAGCCCACGCAGGCCTGGGCGCGGCTGGGAGAATATTGGCAACGTGACCAGCTAAAACGCATAAAAAAACCTCCTCCATTGGCTTCGATGAACATCTAAATGTTGTCCCCAAAGCTTTTGGCGTCTGCAACAACATCTGACAAACCCCCTCTCTCCAATGTGCTCATTTTTTCCCACGCAGGGGTGTGTGTGCGGCCTGGGGAAAGGCTGGAAATGGCTGTGGAGTCTGGCTTTGCACAAAAATTGCTGCATTTGCATGAAGTTTCCAAGGCCGTTTCAACAAACTCATTTTTTTTGTGTGCAGGTCCTGCGCCCCCAAACAAGCCGCCCTTTCCAACAGCAAAAACAAACCCTAACTCGCCCCCAGCAAGAAATCACGGGTCTTTCTTTTAATTTGGATCCTTTTATTTTATTTACTTTATTATTATTATTATTTATAAGAGGGGGGGGGGGCGCATGACAGAGGTGGCTTACATTCTGGAATGTGACTTCTTCCACCCATTTTTTGTATGATTAACGGTGTATTATATCCTTTTTATTGATAATAGTGTGCTTTTCAATTGAAAAAGTGGTATACTAGTATTAGATGAGATGAAAAATTAGAAGGATTCCCAAACACTTCCAATTCATGACCAAGGACTCATAACATGGCTCATGAAGAGGTAAATTTGGCCCTTATGGGCATGATTGCAAAAATATTTTGAACTCTAGAATGGTTTGTGAAGCACAAGTCAAAGCCTTGGAAAGAAGGCCATATGACAATAATTTTGCTACCACAACCAAAGTAAATACTATCATAATTATCTTTTTGATGGATATAAGGTTTACATGGAAAGCCCCTTCCTTGGATGTGAAAAGTGTCTTCCCAAATGGAGATTTGTAATAGGTCTACATGACCCAACAAGAAGGTTTTTCCATGCCCGCTCAAGAACAAAAGGTGTGAAGACATTGAATCTTTTTATGGTCTCAAGCAGAATCCTCTAGCCTAGAAAATCAAGATTGATGAGAAGCTTGTGCAACATGGATTGTAATAAAGTCCATATGATTTAAACCTTTATCTTAAATATCAAGGGAGGGGGTTGTAAAACCTATTTTGTAAGTTGGAAATCTAGTCATCACTATAAACTTGGTGAAGATGATTTATGCAATAAAGAATGATCTCAAGCGATCGTTTGACATGACAACCTCAAGCTTCTATACTACTGTCTTGGTTTGAAGGTATGGAAAAAAGGGCATCACATCTTCGTGTTTTGAATAAATTATACTAAGAATATGCTCGAGAAATTACAAATGATGGATTGTAATCCTATTGCAACACCCATGAAGATGAGACTTCAATTGTTTCATTTTTATCCATCTCCACCAGTAAATGCCACTCTCTGTTGTCAATTGATTTGGAGTCTCATTTACTTGATGTACACTAACTAAATATTAGTTATATTTTTATCTTTCACAATTCATGCAGGAACCAAAGGCAAGTCATCAGAAAAAAACAAAACACATATTGATATATATTCAAGGTAATATGGAGTATGGTCTAGAATACAAGGAGATTGTTCAATTCTTCTTGACATGATACACGGACCCAGGTCATACATGTTATATTGATGACAAGAAATCCACAACCATGTTTTTTACTTTCTAGGATATGCTCCTATCTAATGGAAGAGCAAGAAGACCAAACATCTTAATCTCTCACTAAGACAGAATATTGTGCACGAGGAGCATTTGTTTGTGAAGTAATATGGTTACGTTGCATACTTGCAAGATTGAGACTAACACAAAAACAACCAACAATTTTGTTATGAGACAATGAGGGTGTTTTAAAACTTTTTCACAATCTAATAATACATGAGTGCACAAAGCACATCAAGGTCATTTGGTGAACATGTTCAACAACACAACATATAGCTCCAATTTTTCCCAACTGAAGATCAACATGCATATATCTTCACCAAGTCTCTTGCACATGTTAAGTTTGATACGTTCTAAGATTCTCTCACATGCACTCTTTAAACTATAATGTATTAATGGGGAGAATGTTGGATATTTACTAAATTATTCATAGTCTATAATAATGTAAGTGGTAAGTGAGTTAGCCTATTATTATCGGTTTGTTAAATAGTTACAAACTCATTTATATATTAATTAGGATGTCAAACTAATCAAATAATGTAGCATCTATAGAACACAAGTTGTTAGACTAGACTTCCTAATTAGTAAAATTTAAAGTTAGTCTATAATTTGTATAAATAATTCTATCTTTTCAATGGAAGCCAAGAACGTACTTATTTTTCCCTCCAATTTCAATTACAATCATAATACAACTTGATGAACATAAGTCATCTCAACAACTACAATTAGGGATTCGGTGAATCTTCTTCAGCTCCTTAATGCAATGAACAACTTGAGTTTGAATTCTTGCACTCCCAAAGGTAATGTACACAATACACCCTTGCACGTAAGATTGTGCACTAGCCTTCAAAGTGAATCACTGCGCATTTTCTCAAATGAATTGGATGAATTTGTAGTTTCAAATATAGATGCACACCATTTAAATGAACTTCTATTGGTAACAAAAACCTTGGAAATGACTTATGTGATACCATACACAAAAGAGGTGAATCATTCTGCACAAATCTAAGGGTGACGTAAGTTAATTGTCTAAAGCCTCTTGGTCTTTTCCAAGTGATCCAACCTTGTGTCAAGCATCTAAATCACTATACCATCCATTTGAAGATATATGCATTACCGTGGAGATTTCGTGATACACCTTGATTGTCCATTTCATGTGTCAGGATTCTTTTGTTTACAAACACATTTTTCTGTTGTGTTATTGAAATACTTGTTCGCAACAAATTTTGAAAGGAAATATGGACTTTAGAAGATACCATGAACCTAATAAACTCCTCTGGATATGCCATAAATCAAAATGAATATGAAAACATACAAACACCTATTCTAATTATTTTTGGTTTAGCACATAATGGTTGTGAATCTGAATGCTCTTGTATCATATAGCATAGGTCAAAGAGGAAGCTTGTCAATGCACTTTCAAGGTTGAAGAGTTGTCTACCAGACAAAAAAACACATCAAGAGCAAGAGGAAGGTTCTCATGAGGTAGAGGATAAGTGAACCCTAGAAAAAGACATGATGTCCATGCAGGAGAAGCAAGTACTTCTCAAAACAAATAATTTAGTCAAAACTCGAGAGGAAAAGGGTATGGTCAAGGATTCATGGGTACATGTTATACATGTGGAAATGTTGGGCATATAACATTTGAAAAGTCCACAAGAACAACAAAACAACAATAGGGAAAATGATGCTAGCAATCACATTTCACATGTAGATAAGGAGAATGTTGCTCCCTAATCACATGAAAGAACTAGAACATGGAGAATCTCTTATGGTGTAGAGAGTGTTTCCGAAACTAGCCAAGGAGGAGAATGAATCTATGCAAAAAATGATTCTAGTCATAACCATATGTGAATCTAGAGGTAAGTGTTATAAGGTTATTTTTAATAGTGGTAACACGAACAATTCAATATCTAGTAAGATGGTTGAGAAACTTGGGTTAAAGAAGATTGTGCGTCCAAACCCCTACAAGGTTTCTTGGTTGCAAAAAGGATATCAAATCTTGGTAAGTGAACAATGCTTACTGAATTTTCAAATTGGTTCATAAAAGGATGAGATTTTGTGTAATATTGTGCTTATATATGTCTGTCATGTCTTGTTAGGAAAGCCTTGGAAAATTGATTAAAAAAAAAAAAAGGTTGTACTTAATGGTAGGAGGAATACATACACGATTGTAAGTGGTTCAAATTGAGCTTATTGAAGGAAAAATGAGAAGTGGACAACAGTACCAAAGTTTTGTTACTTTTCCGAATACAGTTTCTAAGAGATGTGAATAAGGAGAAAACTTGTTTTTCTTTCATTCCGAAACCCATGAAGGTTGGGATAGCTGTGAGAATGAGCTCAACAGTAGTACTAAGGCTATTTTTGAAGAAGCCCCCTAGTCTAGGACTTCATATAAAGACTCACTTGTCAAAACGTTTGACTTCAACATGTCTAAAATAAAAATTAGACATTTTTTTATAGTTGATGGGAATGAGTGCATGATATGTATAAAAGGAAAAGGATGAATAATTGAGATGAAAGGCGTGTTTTAGTAAATATGTAGAGAACAAAATGGATAAATAATTGACATAGAAGGTGCATTGTTGCAACCAACACCATGTATATTAGATGCATCACCTAAACATACCTATTTTTATTTAAATATTGGTAACTACTCATATTGATGTGGAAGCTTGGAAACGTAAAGGAGGTGGGATCCATTGAGGAGTGAACTACCACTGACACCAACACTAAGGAATCAACTACCAACCACATTAAAGACTCAAATATACAACTGAATTAAAGGGCTCCAAAATCAACAAACTTGATAAATGCAACATTGGAGGACTCCTACAACTAGCTTTTGGGGCTCCAAACTCTACAAAAGATATAAATATTTATATAGATCCATATGATAGATTTGTAAGTAAATGGGGCTTACGTAGTGTATTATTATTTAGATATTATATTTTTGTGAGATTATTGATTACATGGAGTATTTTCATACTCAAGTCATTACCCTGATGACTATTTTCCATGAATAGTCTCACAAGACAAGGTGGGCCGCAAAGCACACAAGCACCTTTAAGCATTTGTTATTAGGGATCTCTTTCCATTGGAAAAACTAAAACTTTTAGGCAAGTGTGTGTCTTATAAAGCTTCGTTGTCTCACAATTGTTAATAATGTGGGATTACTACAACCCAATATTTGTTCATTTTAAGGGTGGCTTAAGTAATGTAATATTATTTAGGTACTTGCGTGCTTTTAGGGCCCCTTGTCTTGTGATTATTAAGAAGGTATTTGAGTAGAAGGTAATATGTACCAATGGAAAATATGACTAGAGTATGAAACTACTCCAAGTGATGAAAAAACTGCAATAATACAATATCTAAATACATGATAAACTTGTTGTACCCCATCTGATTTATTACTGTGCTTTAAGATGCAACGATTACTATTGTTATGGAGTTTGTGTATTGTTCATTTGACCTCCCTAAAGAGCCGGCTGATATGTTTGCAACAATGCATGATGTATTTAGTACCATGCAAATCTAGACAACCTTACAATGAGTTTTCTCTAGGAAGGTGACACATATCAATATATAAACTCAGGAACGGGAAGGAAAATAGATAGGTTGAAGTTTGAGAAATATAAGTGACAAGTTTATGATGGTTGTGCTATGGCATCAATTATTTTCTTTTTTTACTGACATTTTGTATATTCTGAATTTCAGTGTTCTTTACTCTCAGAATAATCATGTGTGAAGTACACACATAGTTTATGTAGTGCCATTAGCATCAGTGGCATGGCTAACATTCATGACGCTAGAATGTAATGTCCCCTTCTCAGAGCTAGTTATTTTTGAAGAACTTGGGAACATTCCACTTCTCGTGGGCTAAAAGGGAAAGAGCAAGGGAAGTATTTAATGTCATGATTTTCAGTTACTTTTGTAGTTTTGTATTATTTTTAAAAGTGATTTTCTAATTATATCTTAGAGAAGTCAAGTCGGTTCGAAAAAGTGTAAAAGCCACTTGAAAAATAAAATAAAGGGAGCTCGTATGTATCCAAGGAGGCCGGTCCTCTTTGGAAGGATTATAGTTTGGTTTTGGTGCCACCTTTAGATATAAAAAGCAACCACTTAGCTTGGAAAAAGACATGTTTGCTCTTGGAGTTGGATATGAAACCGCTTTCTCTCTTGCAATTGAGGACAAAAACCCTCTTTGCACTTGACTTGAGTACGAAACCCCTCATTTCTTCATTTGATGATCTCATATGGGGGTCACACATGGGCTACATTCATATTTTCCTTGGGAACACACTATTTCTAGCTCTTTGTAAACCCTCTCCTAGGGCGACGACTTGAATAGTGGAGGGTTTTGGTGATATTTAGTGCATGACACTCCTTTCTTTGTTGATATTTAGATTTTTACTAATTTATAAGGTTGACTACATTTTACATATTGAACTTTGGGCCTTGGAATCATTATTTCGGGTCATTTTTGTAAGTGGTTTCGTTGTTGCAAAATTAATTATTTTACTTCAACTAGCGTTTTAAAACTCATTTCTTAGTTTGTACTTTCTCTAAAATAGTTATTATTGTTCCATACATGCTTGGCTGGTGTAAAAGTGCTATTAACGGTGAATAATTGTAATTTCCCTCTTGTTGTCATAAGATATCAGACTGTTGTAGCTAGTTGTTGTAAAGTTCAGTTTACTTTCATTTGGGTTGGTGTCATTTCTCTTTTTCTTTCAGCTCAGCATGGAAAGGGGCATTACAGTGGTATCAAAGAAAAGATCCTCCCATCCTGGAGGGCATTCATGCAAGAAGAAAGAATAATTTAGATCAACCACTTAAAGAACCTAACATGTCCAACAAAGGTTCTGAAGAGGCCAAGATTGATAGACTTATTGAAGGGAAAGAGAGGTTGGTGGACACTATGGATTTGCTAGCCGTAACCTTGCAAAAACATCATGAGCCAAGACACCACAATGGTGAGGGCAATTCGTCAGGGAAATGTGAGGCAACCCCAAGGGTCAAATTTTGGATCTGCTACTAAGTATTTTCAACCTACCTTCCTCTCAAGAGAAGAAGTCATTCCGAAGGTTGAAACACGACATTAAGTAGGTCACAACATTGCGGCCAGCCATGAGGAGTATAGGGCTCTTCCAAATGAGATTCGTGATGCCATCTCACTTGTGGAGTTCATAAGAGTAAGCAAGGGTAGATCAAGGCTTAAGCCTATATTTCAAGCACCACATAAGGATATTCAACATAGTTTGGGGAAAGTGACACTCTCCACATTTGATGGTTCCAACAAGGGGACAAACGATGCATGGATGAAGATGTTAGTGTCAAACCCTAGACCACAAAAACATGCTTAAGAGCCAAACCCAAAAGAGTTTCTCTTGAAAGAAGAAAAATAACCAACAAAGGTAACATATACATCAACACCTCAAGAAGTCAAGGAAGAAACCATGGGGCATGAACCGGAGAAAGAAAAATCAAATCTGCAAGAAAGTTTTGGGGTGGAGTTCCAAGAAGACTATCTTAAGGGGCATGAGCATAAAGAGGGGGCTTTACCAGTTGCTAATGTTGATTTTTTAGTTTGCTAGAATTTTAAGAAGAGCAACCTATGGGAAGCAAATTGATTGGGTTCGTGACTTAAGCAAGAATCATGAAGATTTTTTATTGACTACTAATGTTTGCATGCAATAACAAGATTCATTTGTTGAATGTGAAGAGTTCAAGGTGAAGAATATTGTTGATCCTATCCCAGAACTTCCAAGTCACAAGGTTGAGAATGCTGAAGATGTCTCAACCAAGCTCCAGTCGACAAAGGAATGTGAACAAATTGAGGAAAACCATAGGTATGAAAGTGTTGTGGATTTGTTGTTTCCTACTATGTCTTTTAGATGTGTTGTCTTTATGGGCAACATGTTGAAAGGAATGATCTTATGTCAAGTTTGATGCCTCGCGGTAAATCAAGGAAAATTTATGGTAATCATGGACAACATAGTGAAAATGATGATAGAATGAAGAACCCTTCTAGGGGCAAAGGGCACATAGATACTTTCATACAAATTCCAAATTGCTTGTACATGAATGTTTGGGATCCAGGTGATCTTTGGAGATTCAAGAAGAGTAAGACTTGGGTAAAATGGGATCTTTTGGTTGTGTTATCAACTTAAAATAGTGGGTATGGATATGAGAGTTGTCTCAATTTTTTTGACTGTTGTCCACCACATTTTCAGTTTCTCCCATATACATTTTGTTGAGATAGAAGAAGATTTTGTCACAAGAAAGATGCATATTCCACCTATAGTCATTGATGAGTTCTTGGTAAATGTTACAAGATGGTTTCTAGCCACCATAAGCCCAAAGTTGAGTAAGAAAATACTGTGCTACAACGAAGGTATGATGCTCTTTCTAATTTCATGTGTTGGAATGATAATACTTTCCTTGGATAGAGGTAGGTTGACAAGGTGGATACAATGCTCTTGCTCGAACATGATGTATGAAAGGGGTCACTTGATGAGATAAGTGAATGCAAATATTCTAACACCCTTATGGTTGTTTGGGAAGGAATTAAGAGCAAGGGTGGATGATCTACTAACTCCCAAGGAAAATGAAAACATAATGGGGACATCCATGCCCCAAAATTTTAACTTGAAGGCTAAAATCATCACTACTTCAGCTACATTGCATCATTTGTAACCATACAAGTGCTTTCGACCATAAAATTGAATGATTTTTCATTTTTTGTTGCTAATGAGGATTTCTTGTCATTGTATTGTTATTTCTAGCCCCTATGTAGCTGACATTACTATTTTTGTAAAATATTTTCGCTATGGTAGTTGTTGTACCATTCATTTATCCATTGCCAACAATAGTTCCAACCCCCTTCACACATTTATGATAGTCATAAAAGAGTTTCCAGTCACATGGTGGAAGGATCTCCAACGTACTGCCAATGTTAAAACATTTGCAGTTGTCATAAGGTGGATCCCAACCACTATCATTTGGATTTTGAGAAAGAAAATGCAAGGCTACAACTGTGCTTGGGACAACATGAATGGACCTTTGAGAGTCCATCATTTGAGGATTTTGCAAACAAGGGAAGAGAGCTAGTTCACATACTTATGAGACATGAAGAAGTGATGTTGAGAGCTCTTGTTCCCTTTAATGTGTTTGCTCTATGTGTAGGTCCAAGAATCGAGAAGAAAGAGAAGAAAAAACATAAGTGTGATTTAGAACGACATATTCACATATATGAGAAGCAAGGCAACAAGGTGAAACAAGATGATAGCATAACAACAACAAAGGTAATACAAAGGAGTTTACAAGTTCCTTCACACATGAGGAGGAGTTCTATCTTATTCGTGATGGTTAGTATGGTATTTTTTAGTATTTGTATGGCTATTTCCAGCCTCTAGATTATTCAAATTGTTGACATTTGCAAGGAAAATCCAATTTGGTGCTTGATGTATTTTTTTATGTTGTTGGTCATAAAAATAATGAGTATATGATTGTTGTTACCAACGAAGGACAATTGTAAGTTTGCACAAATTAAGGAAAAATCCTTGATGAAAAAGGATGGAAAGAAGTTTCAGCTAAAGACATTTTTTGACAACCACCAAGGCGCCTATGAGCCAAATCGCCACCATTTAAGTAGTTTTCATCATCATTAACAGCCACCACATTATTTCAGTTGCACTCATTGGTGAATATAGGATGTTCTCCCACCATGGTCGACAATATTAGAATGAAGAGTAAGGATGCCACATTGGAGTTTGTGTTAGCTTGTCAAGTTGTTGATTATTCATCAATTATTTGCTCTACAATTGATATCATAACAAACTGGACGGCTTTAAGCACAATTAAACTTGCAAAGAATAAATTCATTAATGTCGTTTTTAGAGGTAAAAGCAAAGATGACAAGTTTGAGGTGACGGATAATCTCTTCATTAGGGAAGTTTTTAAACTTCATAGGCTATCCAAAACCATTAATAGGAAGAGGAACAACATGTGTAGGAGCTTGTTTTGGCAAGATATTTTTCATTTGACAAAAACGAGTTCCAACCTCCTTGAGCATTACAACGCGTTTCATCACTTGGGCATGATGGTACTTGAGCATGTGAGCTTGTAATTGCTTAAGGACAAACAATTTTGGGAGGGTAGGATTGTAATGTTCCCTTGTCAGGGCTAGTTCATTTCAAAGACCTATTGGAAATTCGAGGCACTGAGAGGGGGGGGTGGTGAATCAGTGCTTATACTAAATTTTACAGACAATTCAATTTCCTTAACATTGTTATGATGAAATCACAAATCCATACACAAGCAATCAACAAAGGAGCATACATAGAAACACATGATTTAATGTGGGAAAGCCTTCAAGGGAGAAAAACCCATTGAAACCAAAGAACTAGTTTGGACAAGAATGTCCTATAAATATTACAATGACTTCATGTTGAACATCCACTCAACTTGGAGCTACAACTCCAAAATTTAGTCAAGCTGCCACTTGACCTTTAACAAGATTCAACTTGCATGGAAGCTTCAACACTCAACAACTCAATCAAGCTTTAACTTAATATTTTGTAAGTTGTCACTTACAAGGAAGCATCAACTCCCTGAATGTTGAGCATTCACTAAGACTTTTACACAATGTTTGATCACTTTTCTCTTGTTATCTTCCACAACTGATTATGATCACTTCTTCAGCTCAACTTATTTTCTTTCCACTCTCCTTTATCTACTACAAGTACCTCTCAAACATCTGCCCTTTCACATTCACAATTGCTGCACATTTTCAGTCCTCAATACACTAGATACATGCTTGATTTTCATGCCTTCGTTGCACCTTCAATAACATATTCATCAACAACAAACTACATCACCACTTTCAGTTATTAAAACACATCAAATCAGACCTCTTAAGAGTCTTTTAGACTTCACCTTACACAAAAGAACTCTTGAACTTCTCCCTTCAACTCGAATTAGGAAAACAAAAAAAATGACATCACAAATCTGTCCACTAGCATTAATTACATTTGATTATTTGTCAATTACACACTCATAACTTGCACCACCTGTCAAGATGCTTCACATTCTTATAAAGCACTTGGAAAGCCTCCTAAACTCATTGCTCCATCTAACATATCTAAAATGTTCCTCTTACAACCTGACTTGCAAACTGACATCTCTGACATGTGACTGACATGCAGCCTTTTGTCTTCTTTTTTTCCAATGTGCAAGCTTTGTCTTCTAGCTCTCTTACACAAGTGGACAAGTGTCCTAAGCATGCATGCATGTTACCAAACTCTTCTTATAACCTTGTAACTCCTTAAGCACTTCTTAACTCGCCATTCTTCTTTGGAGCTTCACACATGTTCATGGAGGTTCAAAAAATTATAGTCATGGAGGAGCTTGAAATTTTTCAAAGACCAGGGCTTCAAATGTTCTTCAAAGCTTGGATAAGGTGGTGAGTGGTCTCTAAATTCATTCATATGCTTAGAGGAGCTTCGACACTATGATTTGAACAAACAACACTCAGATCTTCACAACCAGAAAAACAATCCAAAAAAAAAAATTATTTGGAACAATAAACCTTATCATCCAAACACCTATCATATACCAAAATAAATCTCTTGAAGTCTTCTTTCACATCCAATTGACAGAAATTAGAAAAACATAGCAAGGACCATCATTTTGCTCCAACTTTTCAAATTGGTTTGACTGTGTTCTAGTGTTCTCAAGAACCAGTCTTGGCTCCTCATGTTCAAACCACTTTCAAAGTGCTCTCCAAGCCCAGCTAACACTTTGAACAGATCAAGGACATCATACACATCTTGTATAAGCATTCAAAAGTATACTTTGTTTGAACAAAATTCCATCTACTCACTTGTAGCAACAAGTTTCTTCACTAGCTCAAGAAGTCAATTTTGGATCACTCTATCTCATGCCTGCAAACTCTTCATCAAGTCAAACCAAGCACACTCGGAGCTCATATGGAACACCTTCATGCTATTTAGTACAAAAAACAATCACTTTATGATGTAATTCATCATGTATACCATTATTCCTTCATGACTAGTCTTGCATTCATAGCATTCTCAAATGGTAGAGACAATAACAGACATGTACCATCAAATTTCTGCAAAGAAGTGGTCCAGATAACTTCTTGAACATCAAGCACAGGTCTCCAACATCCTTCGCAAAAGATTTGAGCATGGGTTACTTTGCAAATTTTGTTTGTACATTGAATTTTCCACAAAACGGTTGTTTTCTTGTGGGGTCCACCATGAGTCATAAGCTCAAACCACCATGGAAATGTGCTCTGAGGAATTCTCTACATGCTAAAATTCATAAACAAGCAAACAATTTCATTTGGACACCTAACCAGACAATTTTCACCTTACCGATTTCAACTAGGTTTATGAGGGTTTTAGACAGTTCCACAAAAATGAATAGAACTTTCTTATTTCTTATCCATTTGACCTCAGACATTTTGCAACATCTTTTTATCTCTATGCTATTCAAAAAATTCTATGATTTATCTGAAGGATGATCCACAATTTAGATTGAACATTAAAAAGTCGAAGTGTTATTTTATCATACCTTGTTTAACCCGGTTTTAGTAAAATTGCAATATCTTGCACAAAACTCCTCCTCAAGTCCTCAAATTTGATCCACACCTTCATGACTACCTCCTCCATGATCTCCAATGTCCACTTTGTCTTGGTTCACTCTGAAACTTCTGATCCCATCTCATTTGGGCTGCTAAACTTGCTTGTCCTGAAGGGCAGTTATACCAATGACCCTAACCATGCCTCCAAATGTTGAATTATGACTTGTCGCTTCATATTAGGACTCTTGACAATGTCCCTACACACTTCACATGTCTGCATTTGCTTGTTATGGCTTTTTTTGCTTCATACCCTCATGCTAGGTCCTTGAACTAGGCCAAATTAAGTCAGTTTGCACTGTAGCTCATCATGTATTCACATCACCACTTAGCCTCTGTTGTCACTAGCTCCTCAAGAAGTTAGTGCCTACTCGGGGGTTCTCAAGACTCTAATTTGTCTTGCTTTGTCAACCTCATTCCAGGCTCCCTATAGCTCATGCTTTGTCATTAATATGTCTTTGACATCAATAACAATTTACCATCCACATGCCAACATGGGCCAATTCCACTTCTCGTGGGCTAAAAGGGAAAGAGCAAGGGAAGTATTTAATGTCATGATTTTCAATTGTTTTTGTAGTTTTGCATTATTTTTTAAAGTAATCATTTAATCATAGTTTAGAGAAGTCAAGTTGGTTCAAAAAAGTGTAAAAGCCACTTGAAAAAAAAAAGAAAAGGGAACTCATATGTCTCCAAGGAGGTCGGTCCTCTTGGGAGGATTATATTTTCGTTTTGGAACCACCTTTAGATATAAAAAGGGGTTGTTTGGCTTGGAAAAGGACATGCTTGCTTTTGGAATTCATTTTCTTGGAGTTGGAGCACGAAATTGCTCTATTGTGCAATTGAGGACAGAAACCCTCTTTGCACTTGACTTGAGGAAGAAACCCCTCATTTCTTCATTTGGTGATCTCATACGAAGGTCACACTTGATACATTTAGATTTTCCTTGGGAACACGCCATTTCCAACTCATTGTAAACCCTCTCCTAGGGTGGTGACTTTCCTGGTGGAGGGTTTTAGTGATATCTAGTGCACGACACTCCTTTCTTTGTCGATATTTGAATTGTTCCTAATTTATAAGGTTGATTACATTTTACGGATTGAACTTTGGGCCTTGAAATCATTATTTATGGTCATTTTTGTATGTGGGTTCACTGTTGTTGCAAAATTAATTATTATACTTCAACTAAAAACTGATTTCTTCGTTTGTACTTGCTCTAAAATAATTATTATTGTTCCCTACATGCTTGAATGGTGTAAAAGTGGTATTGGTGGTGAATAATTGCAATTTCCCTCTTGTTGTCATAAGATTTCAGAGTGTTGTAACTTGCTATTATAATTTGCAATTTACTGTGATTTGGGTTGGTGCCATTTCTCTTTTTCTTTCAACTTAGCCTAGAAAGGGGCATTACATCTGGTCTGCTTGCATTTTTAAATTGTCTAATTTCAGAGCTCATGCTACTTACATTAATATTATTATTTTTACTCAGCTAAAAAATAAGTGCAATAATGATGAAACGAAAAAGGATCAAACCATCTTACAGCTTAAATGGATCAATATCAGCATTAGAATAAAAGACCATGTAAGACTAACCTTCTTAAACGTTGATTCTAACTATACAAGGAATGCATAATCTGGCAACTATCCTCCATGAGTCAGCAAATTGCAAATTGATTTTTACTTGCATCACACTAGAAAATTAATCATGACCGAACTAGTCAGACATACCCACCATTACAATCTGTACATGGATAGCAACTTTTGCCAATGAGGCAAGACATTCATGCCCATAACAATGTCACAGTAACAAACAATGCTAGAGCCAATCCAATGCAAATAATAACGATAGCTCCGAAAGCCTGATCACAAACAAATTCAAAATTAGTAGTTTTAAAAAAATGATTAAAACTAAAATATGATTCAAATACCAAGATTTAAATCCACAAGCTTGAATTTAACATAGATTGATTACCGATCCTCTAGACTTGAATCTAAACTTCGTGGTGAACCATGATAAACCTTGATCAACAAAAGGAGCAACTGCTAGAGCCCTGCATATACATACATTTATCATACAAACGCCTTATGTCAGGCAAACAATTTTGATCCTACAATGGTCGTATATGGTATCAAGCATTCTTATTCATATAAAAGAACACCTATCAGCTAAAACGTGTGTAAACCAAAATTTTAATTGAAATAATGACATCCAAAGATAGATTTAATGGTTCATAAAAATTCTCTCTTTTAGAAAATGCCTACCCTCCAGCTCTAAAAATTTTTGTCACTTGGCTTCCAGCCCAAACCATTGCCAAAATTTTCAAGAATCTGTAAGAAGAAAACTCCATATTATTATAAAACAATGGTTTGTTCTCAACAAAACAGTGATCCTCAATAAAAAGTTGCAAGCCTTTGATAAACAGCATACAGTGCATATAGATGACAAAAAAAACTGTTCCATAATGTATTTTCAATTTACAATAGAAAAGAGTTTTTGTTTTGCATCTTTCTATTATCTTTAAATTTTAATGCCCCGAAAAAGACATTTTCCAATAAAAGCTTTAGACCAACATATGTTCAGCACACCTATACAGTACAAAGTGCAACTCTTACAACCCTACAAATTCCTTATAGAGAGCAGGAAGTTTAAATTTGTGAATTTACACTCAATTAAAAAAGGAGAAAAGATTCAAAAAGAGGAAACATATGGGAAGGCAGACCACCAAATTAGAAGGTGAATGATTTTTTGAAACACCTCTGTGCAGCAGAAAGATAACCCATGCCTCCAGCTGCAGGAGCAACATAAAACCTAGCATAACATAAAGGATAATTCATTAATCAAAACTGGAACTGTTTCTCATAAATTACAGTAGAAGCATCAATAATGTCTTTTATCTTTTGAATGCATTCTGTGGTGAATTGCAACAAATAGAGAAAAGCTACTAGTTACAAATTTGACTTGATCTAATAAAAATGCATATGGCATCGTCGCTATTTGATTAGAAAAACCGAATAAAATAGATGAAAGAAAATCAAGAAACTTAGTAAAAGATCCTTGGTACTAAAAGTTATAAAAATCCTCATCCATAAAACATCTATCTTAAAAGCAAACATATACTCTAGACATTCAAAATACATATTGGTTATAAAGTCAATTGTTGAATGTCTTCATGAAGGATTTCACAAAACCAGTTATTGAGTTATTTGTAATTTTGTATGAAATGCATCTAATTAATTGTCATGGTACTATGTTGGTATCTGAATAAAGGCCAATGGTTTGTAATGAGACTCTATAGGCTTTATATGAGAATCTGTTAAAAGACACTTCCTGGTTAGGTGAGACAGCAATTAAAGGATCGCATCTGACTAATATAACTTTTCAACATAGCAAGGTTAATTACAAGAAGCTTGTAAACCTGTAATAATATTTTCAATAGGAAATTATCAGCATTCATATGTTGAAGATATCTAATTTTTTGGCCAACAGATAACTTGGTCACCCTGGCATTCAAGGGCAGAAACAAAAGCAATTCACTTAGGATCTACATAGCAATACTGGGACACCTCCCGATGCTGTGGAATCATACTAAACTTATTAGTCATTCATACATTAAAAAAGTACCTCATTTTTAAAGATTGCTTGAATGTTTTGCCTTGGATCGCCATCATTTCAATTCCTAATTTTACCTCATCTTTGTGCCCATTTATCCATCAGCATTTCATTTGTTTTGCCTCTACTCATGGAACACTTGTCTTTTGGATGAAGAAAATTGTCCTTGCCGTGCAAAATATCAAATGAATTTGTTTATTTTTCTATTGAATGCTATTTAAATTGCACAGTGTAATTTGCCTATTCATCGACTAAGAACCTTTTGAAAATGAGGCTTTCTAGCCCCTCTCCCATCTACAGGGTCTTCAATATCCATAATGTGGTCATCGCTAGGATGTGATCTCCACAAACTGTTAGGAAAATTTGGGTTTTTTGTTTAAATTCCTCCATATCGTCAATGTCAATATGTGCATCACAATCATCCATCAGATAGTGGTGTAATGGATATTGGAGTCTCTTGTTACTGGGAGGTCCAAAGTTCAAATTTCACTCTGTGTTAAGGCAGCCCACTTCTTAATGGATTTCCAGTCATTGGGACACCATTCTAAAGCAGTTCAGTTCATGGGGACGACATAATAAAATGGCCAAAGCGCTTGAAATTTCCTTTCTTTAATGGTTCCACAGCCTGTGTGGGTTGGTGATCCCATGTACCCTTAGCAATGTGTGTGTGTGCACTTTTATTATCATGATATTCATTATCATTTCAGTTATGCAAAATAATTATTCAACCTGGTAAAATCAGGGATCTCGCATTTGAAACCAACACACTCTATAGACAACCATCTTGAAATGGCGTGAAAATATCACTAAACTAAAAATGTTAAACTAGGCTGCATGGTAATAATCTACGTTGCCGAAACGGCAGGTTGGGGCTTCGAGAGCGGGTACGGGAGTGGCCGGGAGCGGCCAGAGGCCTGCAGAAACGGACGGGTACGACACAGGCCGTACCCGGCTGTTTCCCCAGGCCTCTGGCCACTCGCTGCCCACACCCACTACCAAAAAACATATTTTTTAATTTTATTTTTATTTTTTTCATGTTTTTAAAGCCCCACAACATTAAAAAATAAAATATTCTTCTAATCTAAACCCTAAAAACTAACTCTAAACAATAAAACAAAAGAACAACACAAAAACAAAACATAAAGCAAAGAAACTTACCTTTGGCTCTCCAAAATTGCATTGTGCTTGTCTAGGGTTTGAGGAGCTATTGCTAAGCTTGTAGGAGTGTGAGGAGCTGTAAAGGAGGAAGATTTGTGAAGGATTTGTGGTTTACTAAGTGAAGGTAAGTTTTTTTTTTAATTTCTAACCTTGTTTTTTTTTTTTTTTGTTATTTAATTTTTCACACATTACATTGTTTTGCTTATGTTCATCTCTTTTTTTGCTCTTTCTATTTAATTTTTTTAATTTTCATTGTTCAATCACAATGCAATTGCATTCCATTGTTTTCTTTGCTTTTTTTTTTTTTGAACCTTGTAGGTATTTCCACAATGGCAACAACAAGTTATGCTTCTTCTGGGCAATCTTTGGCCAGGGACTTTGACCCAAATTCACCGTTATGGAGGCATGTAACAATACTTCAACAAATTGTAGGTGGCGGTTGTTTTGAATGGAAATGCAATGATTGTGATGGACTATTCAAAGGCTCTTACAGTAGGGTGAAAAGCCACTTGTGTGCCATAACGGGTAATGGTATAAGAGTATGCAAGGGGAGGAATAATGTTGGGGTGCCAAAAGCAAAAGTTTTGGCATATATCAAAGAGCAGGAAGATGCAGAGGCAAATGTGGCTATGAAAGCGGGTCATCCTTTGGCCAAAAGAGGAGGTTCATCTCGTTCATTGAGGCCTCCAGTTGCTCCATCACCTAGTGGATCCCCAATTGTGGCCATGCCACATCCATTTGTGGCTCCTATCTCCACGGATGAGGATGTTTCCCTTACACGAAAGAAAAGTAAGACAAAAGGGCCATTGGAAAAAGCCTTTCAGAATGAGAGTAGGGAAATTGCAGATGAACACATTGCAAGGTGTGTATATGCTAATGGGCTTTCTTTTAATGTTGTGAGATCACCTTATTGGCATGAGATGGTGAAAGCCATCAATGAGGCACCAAAAGGGTATAAATCACCAAGATGAGAAAATCCGCACCAACCTTTTGGATAAACAAAAAAAATGTGGAAACCTCCTTGCAACCAATTAGGGACTCATGGACCAAAACAGGTGTGTCCATTGTTTCTGATGGATGGAAAGATGCAAGAAACCACCCTTTAATCAATGTGATTGCAGTATGCCCTAAGGGGGCAATGTTTTTGAAAGCGGTTGATTGTGAGGGGCAAGTGAAGGATGCCCAATTCATAGCCAACATTCTCTTTGAGTCCATTGAGGCAGTGGCGCCTGAAAATGTTGTCCAAGTCATAACGAACAACGCCAAAAATTGCAAAGCTGCGGGGATGCTGGTTGAGGCACGGTATGGGCATATTTTTTGGACACCATGTGTCATGCATTCATTGAATTAATGCTAAAGAAAATAGAAAACAAAATAGAGTGGATCCAACAAGTGTATGCAGAAGCTGAAGAGATCCAAATGTTTGTCACCAACCACCACATGTCACAGGGCATTTTTAGATCATTCTCGTAGTGGGAGCTATTGAAGGTAAGGAAAAGCTTTCTTTCTTTCTTTTTAATTTAAAATTAAAATATAAGTTTTTTAGTATCTTTTAGCTTTCAATTTTATTTTTAATTTTTGTTCCTCATTCTTATTAAGTTGTTGAGACTCGGTTTGCATCACACACAATCGTCTTGAGACGACTAGTGAAGGTGCGGAGAGGCACTCATGAGGATGGTAACATCCAATCTTTGGTCTGTATGGAGGCAATCAAACACTCAACGGGCTCAAAAAGTGAAGAACCTGATCTTAGAGGACCCTTGGTGGGATAAAGTGGTTTATCTATTGAGTTTTACGAAGCTCATTATGAGTATGATCCGGTTTACTGACACGGATCAACCATGTCTAAGAGAGATATATGACGGCATCGACTCAATGATTGAGAAGATAAAAGCCGTCATAAATGCAAAAGAACAAGATCCCGAGGAAATATTTTTGAAACAAGTGAAGTCAATCCTCATTGAGCGGTGGAACAAAGTGACCACCCCATTACATCTATTGGCTTTTGCATTGACTCCTAAATTTTATAGCACAAAGATCCTTTCCTTGCCAGGGAGGGTAGCACCATACAGGGATGCGGAAGTCAGTGAGGGATATCTGTTGGCATTGGCTAGGCTCTTCCCTGATCTTGAGGCCCAAGACCAGGTTATGGTAGAGTTTGGCAATTTCATAGCAGAAACGGGTCATAGCCTTCTCGCTCTTCAGAACAAATACAAGATGGATGCTCATATGTGGTGGTACCTCCATGGTACTTCATCAGTTTACTTGCAACCTCTTGCAATCAAGGTCTTGGCACGGGTAAGTTTTAAAAAAATTTATTCTCTTTTCTTTAAGTTTTTTAAAATTTAAGTTTTGAGTGTTTAAGTTTGAAGTTGAACTTTGCATTGACTTTGAAGTTTGGGTTGCCTTAATAGGTTGCAAGTTCATCTTCCTCTGAGCGCAATTGGAGTACATATAGTTTCATCCACTCACAGAAATGCAACAGGTTGGGGGTTAAAAGGGCTAAAGATTTGGTAGACATACATTCCAACTTGCGCCTTTTATCCCACAAGCAGCCGGAGTACAAGGAAGGATCAACAAGACATTGGGACATTGATCCAGAGATAGTTGACTTGGATGCTTCCATTTTCCACCATGGAGCATATGATGATGAAAGGAGTTTTGTGGCACCACGAGACCTACATGCACAAGGGGGTGCAACTGGCAGTGGCCCTAGTGCGAGTGGTTCGAGCCCATGTGGTTATAATGAACCACATAATGTGATGATGTAGTTGATCTTGATCCTCTTGATGAAGAGGAATATGATAAATATTGACAATGAAAGATAGTTTGAACTTTGAATATTGATGTATGATTGAATTTAATATATCATGAGATTCATGACGTTCACATTGTGTTCGATTTAAGTTCTTTAATTTAACTTTTAAGCTTTTAAGTTTCTAAGTTTTATAGGTATCCTAGTTTGTTTGTTGTGGTTATTCACTTATTTAGCTTATAACTTGTCTTTTATCTTGTCTTTCATATGTATATATATATATATATATATATATATATATTAAATTCCTATTTACAAGGCTGAAATTTATATATTTTTAAATTTTTATATAGTTTTTGTACTGCTGTATCCGGGGTCAAAAAATTTTTTGCCGTTTTCGCATATCACATACTCCACTCCCGCTCCCGTATCCAAAACGTTTTGGCTACTTAGGTAATAATATCAAATTAGGCCGCATGGATCATGCCATCTCATTTCCTCAACAATGTAGTCCCATTGGCTGCAAAACCAAACTTTTTATGGATTTCCATTGAGTTGTGAATGTAATTTTTGATTTATCACAATGTCAGAGATTGGCCTTCCTCACCTAGAGCACACTCTGAAGAAACCAAAAACATTGGAGTATCAGATTCCAATGCATTCCTACTCAATCTAAAGATTATCCACACTATTGCTGATGTGTGTGGCAAACAGCAATAGATTATGCCCAATGGTCCTTGAATAGAAACTTTTACTTTTAAAAGAGTAATAGGATGACGTGATTGTTTACATGATAAACAAGATTTGAATCTGATTGCATATGTATGCACAATGGTAACGTCCTTGAGAAAAATATGCATTCTATACTCGAATCATTATAGACAGGAAAATCACTATTTGTGTTCTTACCAGACAACTAGAAAAGCCACGAGATAATAAACTGTGTTCAGCAATCCATATGATAACACACCCGCCACTCCATATCTCTTCAGCTTCTGCAGCAACCTGATAAAGGAAAATAGTATCATTATTGTCTGTAATATTTTTCAAATAAATACCACTTTGCTCAATGCTTGTCAAAGTACTATTTTCATTTATGGCATAAGAGACATACAGATTAACTATAGGCACTGAAATCAAATGATTTACATGAGAAGGTATATGTTTCACAATAAATACCATGCGACAGATATAACTATAGGAAGCTCCTACCAAACGTCAAACGACTTTCTTTATTGTTCATTTTTATGTTTTATCTCTCTGAGGCAATTCTTTTGATTCAAATGGTGCAGAGACCTGCAGAATCTCATCTTTCACGTCATGTTCAATTGCCATCTTTTGAGTATTTTGCTTCGATAGTCCACTTGCAAAACTGTTGTTTTTAAGAGCGACCAAATAAAAAATATATCCAAATGCACACAATGCAATATAACAAGGCTGATACCTGTTATGGGGAGTTGTTACTAAGGGAGAAATGCAATAGTATGATTACCTTTCCCAGAAATTCTAAGGAACGGATTTCATCTCCTTAGCCAGTAATATGCAGGTCGTGCATAAACAAAAACAAAAACAATTAAACTGAAATATTGTATGTACAAAATTTGGCCATGTGATAGACTATCACATTGCAAATCGTTCAAATACTTATGAAAACTGCTAGACACAGCAAGTCAAAATCTCAAACCTATCATACAAATTTGGAAAATGAAAAATATTTAACAATTTTGAAAATTGATATCTAAATCTTTGGAAATTACATGTGAAAAATTTAAATACAAAAGTAGAATGAGATCAGTCGCCTCAATATAATGATTGCTCTCCTCAATCTTAAAGGCCCTCTCCCTATCAGTCAAAGGAAAATCCTGACTTCCTCTCCTGAACGGTTGAGGTCTGGGAGTCACTTGAACAACTTGAAGGCATTTAAGCCCCTCCTAGGTCCATCAACCAAGTGATCTCCCATTGGTTGATCCTTTCATTGAGTGAGGAAAAGCCTCAACCAATGGAAGAAGAGACTGAGCACCCTTAGGCACTCGATTGACATCAGGTCATTTATGCACTTGACCTCCAAGCTGAGGAAGAGGGGTGAGAATACACTCCTGTCCCTATCGATCAAGGGAAGTCCTCAACCTCCTAACGTTGTTTGAGTATCCAAAGGTCCTAATGTCATCCAAGTGTTCTCCCTCAACTTCTTGATGTTAGTCAGAGCCATGTGTCATATAACGTATATAATTAGTGATATGATGAGATGAGAGGAGAGTCGGTTCGCCCATCATCATTGTTGTTCAATATTCCTTGTACTTATTAACTAGATTTTGATTCTAACATATGTCAATTTTGATATTGATTATACTGATAAGGAAACACCCAATACTCGTAAGTACAAATTTGATCAGAAAATGATACTAAAAAATAGTCAAATAAAGCTTTGGCTTGATAAAGAAGCACAAAAATAAATTCCTGACATCTAAAAACACATCTAGCTATCCTACTGTTTTATAGCATAATTATATGCAGGTATAGACAATTACAAACCAAAGAAAATGTAAGCAACTTAAAGCATCTGACTGCAACATAATTGGACGCAAAGTTGATGGCAACCTTTAGTTGCTGGCACTCTCATTCTCATTCCTAAAGATATGGCAAATCTGATAATCACCAAAAGTGGATAATGGATTAATACCTTAGCAACTGAATACCAGAAAATGTCCTTGAATCAAGAGTCTGAATACATTCAATCTCCAGCCAACTTCAAACTCCACAATAAAGCTTGAGCCTCTTTAACACTTTTGGAAGCATCAGTAATGCCCTCTATAAAGGAGAGATTGAAATTATCCATTCGATTGTAAAGATGACCACCTGAGCCAGTACGACCTGAATTTTTGTACAGCACTACAAAAATGCAACTATTTTGTACAGAACTATAAAAATGCAACTACATTCCAGGAAATGTACACAGGCATGTAAAGTTTATGGAAATAAACAACATGAAACATAACTAATACTATGCTAACCAAGCCCTCCCCCAAGCTAACCCATCACCCCTAAACCTTAATGGACTAAGAAACATAACAAAAGGTGATAAAAACACTAATCAATTTTTTTGGGTTAGGATTAACATTCTCTTCACCTTGAAATCTTCACATTCAACAAGTGAATCTCTTTGACACATGCAAACATTAGAAGTCAATAAAACATCTTCACAATTCTTGCTAAAGTCGTGAACACAATCAATTTGCTTCCCATAGGTTGCTGTTCTAAAAATTCCAGCAAACTGAAAATTAATCTTAGCAACCGGCAAAGCCTTTTTCTCATGTGCATGCCCCTCAACATTGTCTTCTTGAAGCTCCACCTCAAAACCTTCTTGCAGATCTGATTTTTCTTTCTTCGGTTCATGCCCCAGGATTTTGTCCTCTCTCCTCGTCACTAAGGGAGAACTCTTTAAATCACTATCAAAAGGTAATGACTCAAACTTTGCAATGTTAGGAAGATTGACCGGTGCTTGAGATTTAGGCTCAGGCCTTGACCTACCCTTGCTCACTCTTATGAACTCCGCAAGTAAAATGGCATCACGAATCTCATTCGGACGAGCCTTATACTCCTCATAGTTGGACGCAATGTTGTGAACCACTGAATGTCGTGTTTCAACCTCCGGAATGATGACTTCTTTTGGGAGGAAGGTAGGCTGAAAAGGCCTAGCAGTAGATCCAAAAATTGATCCTTGTGGCTGTCTCATATTGTGAACCCCTAACGAACTGCCCTCACCTTTGTGATGTCTTGGCCCATTAAGATTTTGCAAGGTTAGGACTAGAAAACCCATAGTATCCGCCAACCTCTCTTGCCCTTTGATAAGTCTATCAAACTTAGCCTCTTCAGAACCTCTATTGGCCATGTTAGGCCCATCAAGTGGTTGATTTGAATTCTTCTTTATTTTCCTTTGATAGCAAATGTATTCTTTGTTACCTTCTTGCATGAATACCCTTCAAGATGGGAAGATCCTTGCTCAGATACCACTGTAATGTCCCTTTCCAAGCTAAAACTGAAAAAAGAAGGGAAATGGCACAAACCTTACTCAAAGCAAACTGAAATTTATAATAGTCAACTGAATTTTTGGACAAGGTACAACAGTTTGAAATCTTATGACAGTAGCAGGAAAATTGCAATATTTCACCACCAAAACCTAAGTTGCCGCATTCGAATTCGTGTTCAAATTCGCCAAGGATAAAATTCGTAAGAAAATTGTTGCAAAAAAAATCAATGATAAAATTCGACTATTAAAAATATATGTTTATATTAGATATTTTAAAAAGAAAAATAATATTACATTTAATTAAATAACTATCGTAATATTATAATTAAAATGAAATACTTAAAAACAACATGTCATTAAAATTTTAGCTTATTTTATTTCATATTTGTTAAAACTTAAAATTGTATAACTCAACGATTTCATTAAACTTTAGCAAAGTTTAAAATAAATATATATGTATATATATATATATATATAATTAAAAGTAAACACTTTAAAGTTAAAACGTAACTATAAACTTAATAAAATAGTTTTAAAAATTGCATAACAAATAAAAAATAAAAAATGCAGAGGTTGAAGGCATAATGCATTGTTGCTTATTCCTTCGACGGCGATTTGGGCTCAAGGAATTCGTGAACAAAGCGGCGGCCATTAACCAGTCGTCTAAGACTCCAAACAGTGAGTCGCGAATTTCAATGGCGTGCAGGTACAGTTCGAGCCCCTTTAACCTTCACGTGACGCTTGGACAGGTATGCACAATTTAGGTACGAGTTTAAAGTGAAAAACCCTAAAATCTGAAGAGCGAAAACCCTAAAAAATGGAATCCGCATTCCGTACGATTTAGTTTGTGTTTTCTGACGAATTTATTCGAGCCCTAATAAATCCTCCGAATTTCGAATTTTTGCCTTTAAATTCAGCGAATGCGGTCACTTAGACCAAAACTACTTTTACAACATCCAAAGCAAGTAGGAAAATTTATAAATAATTTAGAACAAGTACAAGCTTAAGAAATAAGCTTTAAAAATCCTCAGCTGGAGTATATTTAATTCAGTTTGCAACAACAGTGGATCCACTTACAAAAATGAATGGAAGTTGAGATTCCAAGGCCCAAACTTTAATCCAAAAAATGCAATCAGCCTTAGAAATTATGAGCAATCCAAATATCAACAAGAAATGAAGTGTCATGCACTAGATACCATCAAACTCATCCACTACACAAGTTGCCACCCTAAGAGAGGGTCTGAAATTGGCCAAACATTGATCAACAAACCCTTGCAAAACACAAATACTATAATGTGTGGTTGTTCCACACTCGAAACTCTTCAAATCGGATCTCTTCTTGAAGCCCTCATTGAAGTGATGCCCTAACACTGAAAATTCTAAATGCAGCCCTAAAATACTAAAGTGAAGCCCAATCTTGACCTCTAGATGAAGCCACCAATTGCACAAATTGAGGGTTTTCGTCCTCAATTGTTGTAATCTATTGAGGGTTTTCATCCCCAATAGGATACCAAGGAGGGTTTTCGTCCTCAATGGCTGAAAGTTGGAGCACAAGTGCTCAAATTCATAGAATCAAGATGATAGATAGATGATAGATCCCAAATGAACCCCTTCATCCTCCTTTTATAACTTTTGTTTCCTTTTTTTTCAATTTTGGTGGATGACTTACTTTATATAAAAGTCACTTTTATAAACATAAGTTGCCTTATAATATAACATAAAGTTACATTTAGCTGACTTAGTTAAATCATTAATTTTACTTTAAGTATTTAAAAATACTTTTTATTTTAATAATAATATTATTATTAAGATGCCCAAAGATTAGAAATGATCAGGCCCAACTTCAATCACATTATTAATTATTTTAATCTAGAAAAGGGGGCATTGTAGGATATTAATTGACTTTTTAGTTACCTTTATCTAATTATGTTTACTTAGATTTTTGGTTTTTTCTAAGACATTTGATGATCCTTTTCAATCCTTCCAATTGATTTGATGTTTTCTTTCAAGGTGTGATTATGTCCACCCATTTTTTGGTATGTCTAGCATTGTATTTTATGTATGATTAATAAAAGAAGCTTTTCAATCGAAAACAAAGTTGCTTTTTAATTTATTTAGTTTTTTATTTGTTTTTTTTCATTTTTAAAAGTTCCAATATTTTATTTGCATTTAGATTTGGGTTATTTTTAAATTTCTCTCTTAAATCTCTTAATATTCATGTTCCGTTTTCCAAGTTCTTTTGATTTTTATTTTTAAGTTGTTTTTTTTGCAGTGTTTTTTTTCAAAATGGCATCACACTCAACCTATATAGGCCAAAGGGAAGGCCAAGCTGCAACACTTACCTTTAAATTTGATCCCATTTTCCTCTTGGAAACCTGTGAAAGCAATAGCTAGTATCTCCGGTGGAGATTCGCGTATATGGATATGCAAGGAGTGCAACAATACATACAAGAGATACCATGTCGGGTTGAAATGCTTTAACTGGGATTATTGAACAGAGGAGTCATGTTTTCTATGGAACTAATAAAGATTTAGATGAAGAGGAATTTTCACTTCTAGGAAAGATTACAAAAGACATGGACCCCTTGGAAAGGGCTTTCAACAATGAACCAAGGGAGATATTTGATGAGTTGGTCATCTAATGCATCTATACAAATGGGTTTCAATTTTACTTGGTGAGGGGCATCATTGAAGTCCCAAAATGGTACAATAGCCCTAATTATGAAAAGGTATTAATCATATTATTGGCCAATGAAAGGGATAATGTGGAGAATGCCTTGCAACCGATTAGAGATTCTTAAGGAAACAAAGGGATCCATCATTTCAAACTGATTGAAATATTGCGAAAATCAGTCATTGATAAATGTTATTGCAGTGTGCACTAAAGGGGCAATTCTCTTAAATGTTGTCGATTGTGTAAGTAAAGGATGCACGCTTCATTATTGACATCCTCATATAAGATATTGAGTCTGTGGGACTTCACAACATTGTCCAAGTAATAAAAAACAATGCAAAAAATTGTCAAACAACTGTTAGTTGAGGCAATGTACAAACATATTTTTATGGACACCCTAAGCAATCCATTCACTCAACTTGATGCTGCAAGATTTGGAAAAAATCCTGGGTAGAGAAAGTTTAGGCAGGGAGTAGAAATATTTAGATGTTGGTGAGAATCCATCCATCTCTCGGACTATCTTAGGACATTCTTGAGGCTGGAGTTAAAGATTAGTGATATGGTTCGATGATTTCTTTTCAATTTTTAATTATTAACAATTTACATCTACTTTATATTTTTAATTTAAATAACATAGGGGTGACGAAGGGCATGTAGAACAAAGATACCTATATATGGTGCCTGGTCATATATATAAAATAGATCACATTCTAGAATCAAAATTATAATTTTTACTTTATTTTTTAAACATATTCTTATAATTTAAAAAAAAAAATCAGTTTTTTTAGCTTGCCAAGGCTAAGTTTGCCTGCCACACAATCATCTTGACGCAACCTATAAAGGTGAAAGAAAATTTAGAAATATGGTTTTGAACAATCTTTGGACCATGTAGAGGCAATCAAACATAGAGACAAATCAAAGGGGCAAAATTCCAATCCTTGACGATGAATGGTGGGTCAATGCCAACTACTTGCTTGATTTTACAAAGCCCATCATATCTATGATTATATTTGCAAATACATATATATCCTACTCGTGATATATTGATGAGAGGATTGGTTTTATGCAAAAAAGAATGAAATACATCATACAATAGAAAAGGCGAGATTCCCAAGAGAAATTTTATAAATAAAACTCATCATGAGGAGGTCGAACAAAATGGCCACCCCATTGCATCTCCTTCCATGTGCTTGGAATCCCATATATAATAGCACTAAGATACTTGAGATACTAGGTAGGGAGGCACCTTCCAAGACATGAAAGTTGTAGATTATAGAGGAAGGAATTTAGAAGACTTTCCCTAATCTAGAAATATCAGCTGCAGTTTGAGAGAAGTATGGGATGTTTTTAGCCTCATGAGGTGGAATAGGATCCCTTGAGGCTCTTCATGACAAGCACCTTCAGTTATATGGTGGTACCTCAAAGGGAAAGATGCAAAACCCTTGCAGCATATTGCAATTAAAATACTATCATAGGCACATTTATTGCTTCCCTAAATTTAGGTTTTTAAATCTACAATTAAGTAAATTCCAATTTCCTGCGAATTTTCCTCCATATGTTGCCAGTCCTTTATCTAGAAAGAATTTGGAGCCCGTGCACTTTTATCCATTTAGTTAAAAGCAACAGGTTAGCAGTAAAGAAGGCAGAGGAATTGGCGTTTGAGCATTACAATTTGTGCCTCTTCGCATAAGCAAAGTTCAACCAAGCTTTGAGATATACAACCTGATTTGGATGCATTCACAGAAAAGTTTGACCAAGCTTTCAGATATACAACTTGACTTGGATGCTTTCACAGATACCCTTGCTATCTTTCATTAGTTGATAATGAGGGAAAGTAACTTCTATTTAAGACCCCTATCCTTGGTTCAAGATAAAATTGGTTGGTTTAAGCTGACAATAGTGACATCAGAACTTCAGCATAACACCAGAGTAGGATTTGCTTCATCATTGGGACCAGTAGGGGGTCAATTGACACCTCTTGGGCATTCTCATCACAAGCATATGTGGCTACGCCTATATCTAGACCAGCACTACCTGAAGGGAATATGATTAGCTACACATTATTGTAGTTATCTTCTATTTCAGCTAGACCTTTGAGGACATACAAATTTGCAATAGTGTTATATATTGGATGCTCTCACCCAATTTTGAGAGCTTCAAAAATTATTTACATAGCTTATGATTTTTACTTCCTCCAATAGTGGCCTCTCCAAGTTCCAATTCTCCAACATATAAAATCTGTAAAATTTACAGCTTATAAATGCTTGGGGGTTTAGTTTACAAGTCCATATTTTACTATTAAGCCCATTCTTAATCACAGATTTTCAAGGGATATGCCTCACCTTCTACTTTGGAGTGTCAAGGCTTTCAGATGCATTTCTAAGATATCCATATGAAGATGCGAGTATTCAACATTATCATTAAATCCACGATGCTTTATGGGTATGATATATGACGTCTAAACTTAAGGCCAAAAGACTGGGCATGTCTTGGGAGAGTGTAAACTATCTTTCTCCGGTGTATGATCCATTGCAAGTAGATGGTACCTTAGAGCATTGTCTAGGCCAATTTTTCTGCCAACCTCTTCATTTGGAAAGCATCTTCACGATCATCTTCCATATCCATAGACATAGATGGATGGGTAATATTTCCTTAGGCTGAGAGAAATACCTGTATTTGTCATGCCCATTTTTTTCACCTCGTTCCTCTAGACATTTTTATGCAGTTGCTTGCACTTTGGGACCTTTATTTATCCAACATTGGATGCTCTGATAGCCCTTTTGATGTGGTTCATTTCGCACTACGATGCTTATACTGTTTAGAACTATGTTATTCCTTATCGTTTTAAATGGACAGTGATGATGTTGATTAAGGATTTTCTTAGCATTGCATTGTTATGTATTATTGCATTATGAGATTTTGACAGGTGATATCGGAGGACTTTTGATCGCTTACTCGTGTAATTGATGATGATGATGATGACATAAAACATAGCTTAATGTGTATTGTGTTAAATGACATAGATGATAATATTGAATATTGATTTTGATTGTGTTTCTATTAAGATTGAATGAAACACAATGTACTTTGAATTGTAATAAAATTCACATTGATATTTTATATTGAGCATATATGACGCTTGAGCTGATTATGCAGAGAAATGGTACTTGGCATGCTCCCGAGCATCCAAAAATTTGAAAGGCAAGGACATGTCCATCAGGAAAATTACTCACCCTTCCCTAGGTCCTAGGATGTGTGTCATTCCTAGGGCCTTTAGTGTTTATCCTTGTCATCCATGGAACTCGGAAATAGTTATGATAATCCTGACCTTGTGACTCCTTTGTAAAAAAATGTAATCATGTTATATGTTTGGACCATGTTAAAAGCGTATCTTTGTGTATGTTTGATCTTGTGCACCCTTTCCAAAATGAAAACTCGGATTTGTGTTTATGGCTAATTTTGGAGAAGTGTTTGGAACAAGATAATCATGGTTTTCACCTCCAAAGTTAGCCCAATCCCCTACCTATGGAGTAAACCAACTTTTGGGGGCTTTCCACTCACCTTGGACCAATAAAACCATCATTTGCAGATTTTGTAATGCAATTTAATTCTGAAATTTATGATTGCTTGTGGAAGGGGCAGCCTTGATAGAGTCAACCTTCTTGGAGAGGTGAATTTGGGATTTGCAAACAATGATGTTTTATTTTGATCAAAGGAACTATCATGGTTGTTTTGGGACTGTGGATTATGGGATTTTGTTGAATTTTGATTAGATGTGGGGTGAGGTGCATAGCTGTTTTGGAGCTGAGTAGGCTGCCATGTGCTCTTTTTTTTGGTTGGTAATTAGGTGGGTGAGAGTCTTCTTATGGGGATTTTGAATGTGGGTGAGCATTTCTGAAATTCTAAGGGGCTGAAAGAAAGAAAAATTTGGACTATGTTGGAGCTGAGAGAAGGCACTGATATGTTGCTTTTCTTGGTTGGTCTTGTGTGTGTGGATTGGACATGGGCAGCAGGAGGCAGGTTTTCAAATTTTGTTCTAATTGTTTCGTTGAATCTGCTTGCTCTTGGACATTCCAATTGTGGTGAATTTTAATGCTCTTTTGAGCTGTGTTGCATTTTGATGAGGCAAATGTCAATATTGTAATGTGCCATTGTGGCTGTAATATCTGTGTGTATTGGGGGCAGGAGTACAGAGGCGGGGGGAGATGTAGGGATCTAAGGTTATTTTATGGTGGATAAGGAGGAAATTTACATAGTTATAAAAAGAAAAATGCAATGGAAGAATGTACCTTAGTGCAGCATTCCACTGCCTCGCAGGAGGAGTGGATGCAAGGGCTCATTGAGGCAAATTAGTATGTCACCTTAAGGTAGTCGACGACTGGTATGGATTTAGGGACCCAAGGTTTTAGTTGTTTTGGGTATTCGCCCCCCTACGCAAGCCTGTTGCAGGTCTGCATTGTGTTTGTTGTTTTGAAAAGAAAGTTGAATTCTTACTTCTATTAGTTGTTGTCCAAGTAACCTGTGTGTCTTCAAACTATGCTGGAATGAAGTGCTTTAGTTGTGTACCTGTTGTCTTACCTTACTGTTGGGCCTATATTTATGCTGAGTGATCTTCCTATTGGATTGGGGAAATTTTGTGGGTAGGTATGGAAGAGATCGTGCCCATACTGAGACGCTAGGAGGTGAATGTTGTCGTCTCTCCCATTTGTAGATGTGCTAGAATGTGTCAATGCAGGTTTTAGAGAGTTGGGAGCTGCTTGAGGTCCTTGTGGTGTGGAAAATATGTAACTGTGTTGTGATTGAGAGTTGTGCAGAAATTGTAATGGTCATGGAATAGAATTTTAGATTATTAATGTGCAACATTGCTGATATCATTATGGTGTATGTTGATTAAAAATGTCTGCAAACTGCTTAATTGGAAACCTGTTGAAATGTTAAGAGTAGAATGAAAGCTTGTCCTACATCTGTGTAGTAATGAATGAATGCTTTCTTTCTTGTAGTCAATTTTTTCCCAAAGGCCTTTTCTATTTCGACCATCTTTTCAACCAATTGATCAAAGATGAGAGTCTTTAACTAATTGTTTATATGAAAAGACTCCAATTAGGTTGAATAGGTGGGCAGATGGGCTTTTATGAGTGCAATCATGTACATGTCAATCGTTACACTAGTGGCATCAACATCATGCTTGATAACATGGATTTTTTAGGCCAGACTCATCAGATCACCATTTTTCAGTTCAAGATTGAACAACTTCAGTTGTAACTGTATGAGCTCCAAATCTAACTGCTTCCCATGGAGTATTTGCACCCCTGAATATGATGAAAAACTTCTCCGTCAACTAAGGCCCTTATCAAGGCCAACGCTTTCAAATTCTTGTGTTTCCAAGCTTCAATTTCTTTTGTATCTTTTGGTTTGGTTAGCCGTACTTTCCCATCACAAATGTCGAACCACAAATCATTGAAGATGAGAGTGTTTTCCACTTGCTGAGACCATTCTAACCAGGTGTCTTTTTCAGATAGCAATGTGCCAACAATTGATTTTATTGAGCTCATTTTATAACAAAGGGAGATGGATTGGTTCCTTACCACTCCAAAAGGTTTCATTTTCTATATACCACTAGACCAATACACCAAACCTCTCGATATGCTCATCCTTTTGATACATCCATCAGTACGTTAAAGAGACGTTAAAGCATGTGAGAGAAAGATGGTATGTGGTACCTATATGCACCCAAAATTAACATGGCGCAATAGGCAGAAAACACATCTCCAGTGATGATAAAGTTCCTTCTAGGCCAGAATAGAGTTCAGATCCCTCCCCTATCTCTCTTCGCAAAATCCATTGTATCTCCTTTATTGATCTAAAAAGTTCAATTTAATGCTTTCAAGTGTTAATGCTAAGTTTTGCTCATTAAATAAAGATTGATAGCCAAGCTTGACCAGCGGTAGCGTAACCGTCGGTCTGGCTTGACCAGCAGTCTTGTGACCACTTAAAAGAACTTTAAAACGTGTGATTTTGTCGCCTAGTCGGTTGTGATTTAATTTCTGCCTTCATTACTTTTTCAAATTTGCTAAGAATAGGCTCATTAAATTCGTCTCGGCTTACCCATTCCTATTTACTATATTTAGCCAGTTGATTTCTTCCGCGTGAGCTGACTCATCCTTTCCAAAGTTAAAAGAAAATTTAAAACGTGTGATTTTGTTGCCTAGACACTTGCGATTTAATTTCTTCCTTCATTAATTTTTCAAATTTGCTAAGGATAGGCTCATTAAATTCGTCTCTGCTTACCCGTTCCTATTTACTATATTTAACCAATTGATTTCTTCCACGTGAGCTGAGCCATCCTTTCAAAAGTTAGAGTCTAAGTTTAATTTCTTCACTTCCAATAGGTGACAAATAACTCGCTTCCAATTTATTCACAAGTTGGATTTTTTATTTCTGAGTGGGGTTATGTTGTTTTCCTAAGAGATTTTGTTGCAAACAACCAATTCTTTGTTTAAGTTGTCTTCATCTACATTCCAGCCATTGCTTTGTTTCAAACCAGCCAACTCTTTGTGGATCTTTGATTGCTATTATTGCTTCATTCATTTCTCCCTACCCAGATCATATTGAACTTCGCAAATTGGAAGGAGCACATATTCTGAGGAGACAACAAATCATCACAACAACTTGAAACAAACCTGCCACAAGACTGTAGTGACCAGGTTGGGGTTGCATTTGATTTTCTTTGGTTTTATTAAAATAGTAGTTAAATATCTCTGGCAGCTTTGTCATTTGGATTATTTATGTCTATAGAAGTTTGTTTGTATCCACATTAGATTGAAAAGATCCGTAGAAATATTTCCTTTCTTCTGTTATCTCGAATACTTTTGTCCGAAGAATCCTCACTATGATCATCAATCCCCAACTTATTCTCCCGTAGGTTGGCTTGGGGAATATTGGAAGTGGGGAAAGAGAGGTTTAATTTCTTTTGTCTCACATTTTAATAGGTTATAATTTTACCGGGAACAGTTTGTTAGGATTGAGGGAAAAAAATTCTGAAAGCTTCCCTTCCTGACAGACAACAGGTAAAAGCCTTCTTGTAAGAATCTTGTTTTTTAAAATTGAGATTGCTTTTACTTCACCATAAGCTTCCAATTTATATAGTTTAATATTCTGCAACAAAGAGGTAGCTATATCCGGTTACCATATGTTCAGTTTCATTTTATTCTGGAAAGTGCAATAGATTAGCTGCTTTTATTCATTTCTTCTCAGCTTATTAATTGTTTTGATTATTTCATGACACTTGAAAATTTAAAAAAAAAACATCAGTTAATTGTTAGTTTTACTCAATGTTACGCGGAGACATGCATTTTCCCTCCCCAAGCCATCCCGAATATTCGGGGCACCTTGGGGACTTGGGGATGGGGACAAGACATCCCCCCATGTCCCACCAAAACAAGGAAAAAAAGAGGATGTCCCCTGAGTTTAGGGGATGCACTCAGGATGTCCCAGGTGCTTCCAATTTATGGGGACGTCGTAGGGGAAGCCGTGACATCCCCAAGACGTCTCCTGGACATCTCGATGTCCCCTACAACCCAACATGTTAACACACACACAAAAAAAAATCTTTTCCTAAGTTAAAAACATATTATTTTATTCATGTTAAAAGTTAATTTCTTCACCCTAACCCTAAAAGGCTCCAAAAAATACTTATAAAAAGCACTTCTCACATTCATTGTAATCACACAAAGGGCAAGGAGAAAGAGAAAGAGCAAGAAACAAGAGCAAGAGGTATGTACAATGATCCTTTGTTTTTTTTATTTCCGAATGCAAAGATCAAATTGGGATAAAGAAGGGAGGGCATTGTTTTTTTTTAATTTCTATGTACATTCATTGCTATTTTTTTTCTATTTCCAAATGCAAGCAACAAAATGGATTAACAAGGGTGCGCATGACTATTCTTTTTAAATTTCATAGTGTTTGCGTTGCTGTTTTTTTTTTAATTTTCAAATGCAAGTAACAAAATGGGTTAAACAAGGGTGGGCATTGTCGGTTAGTTTTAATTTCAAAAGTCAATACATTGCTGGTTTTTTAAATTTATTTCCAAATGAAAATAGGTTAAACAAGGGCATTTTTTGGGTCAAACAATGGCATTTGCCATTTGTGGATTGTTATTTTTTTAATTTCTAAATGCAAGCATGGTTAAAATTAAAAAATTTAAACAAGGGCATTTGCCATTTGTGCATTGTTATTTTTTTTTTTCTAAATGCAAGCATGGTTAAAATTAAAAAATGAAACGGTGCTGTTTTTTTAAATTTCAAATGCAAAGTGTGTTAAAAACTTTATAATGTAAAGATATATTGTTGTTTTTTAAATTATTGCAGCCCTAAAATGAGATAAGATAGCGAGTATGAAGCTAAATGTGAAATTGAAATGAGTGATGAGATGGCCGGGAGTGTGCAAGGAGAAAGAACAATAACACCTAATAGTTAACATGGGAGTGTTGACAAATTTAGTTGGCCCTCCACGATGTTAAACAAGTATGCTAAAGGACCGTTTGAGAAAGAAAAACATTTAAAATTGCTCAAATTGTTAAGGGTCATAGATCAAACATTTCAGGGGTGACTAAAACATGGGAGTACAATATATACTCATTGACTTGGTCGGGCAGAATTACTAGGTTGAATGTGCACTTATTGCACATCTTGAGGAAAGGTGTAGGCCTATGTGGACAGCTATCACTTGAAGAGAGCAAAGAAATGGTGAGGTTGTATAATGGAGATATGACATAAAAGTTCCAACAGTTTGTGCCTGTGGTGTTAGTGGCACCCCTTCTAGTTCTCACTCTCAAAGAACTAATAGAGGTTTCTCAAATATAGCAGCAACTTATGAGGTGACTGAAGTGGATGCTTTTGGTAGTAGGGGAAGAGGAAGGTCATGGCCTCCAATCCAATTGTGGACATGTATGATACAAAGGCTAGGGAAGACGTTGAAGATGCCATTAGAAAATTCTTTTATGCCATTGGCAACCCATTTCATGTGGCTCGTTCTCATTATTGTAAGGAGGCTATGGCTAAGGTAGCCAAAGAAGGTGTAAGTTATGTGCCCCCAGGAGACACAAAGTTGAGGACCACAATCTTGGATAGGACCTATTCCAAGGTTAACTTATTGATGGAGGAAATGAGGTGTTGCACATGGGTGGGTGGATGAATATCAAACACCACCCACTCATAAATATCATTGTTTCATGCTAAGAGGGTCCTTACTTTTTTAGGGCAGTTGACTGTTTGGGAAAAATGAAGGATGTTAAGTTCCAATTCACCATTTTGCGAGATGTCATTGAGGAGGTTGGCCCCACCAATGTTGTGCAGGGTATCACAAATACATCTTACCTGTGTAGGGCAGCAGGTAAGCTTGTTGAGGCTCACTACCGGCATATATTTTGGACCCCATGTTGTGTGCATGCCACGAAAAATGCATTGAAATCCATTGGAAAAATTGATTGGATCCAAAATGTAATGACATATTCTAGAGATGTGCAGATGTTCATCTACAACCACCATACATCATTAGCACTCTTTCACAACTTTTCGAGGAAGCAATTCCTCAAGCCAGTGGACACACGTTTTGCATCTTACTTTATTTTGTTGGATAGGATGGTTGAGTTGCAAGAGTCCTTGCAATGTATGGTCATGACATCAAAGTGGTCTAGGTGGGATGGGTCCAAGACAAAGCAGGGGAAGAAGATGAAAGCAATAGTGTAATGTCCACTTTTTGACTTGAGAGCCTAACAATGGACTTCTTGCCATTCCCTTTTCCATGATTATGAAATTTGAATGAACAAGGGAAGGAATTGCATTCCATTTCATTTTTCTTTTATTAAATTTTAATGTTTTCTTTAATAAGGCAGGTCGGCTGGGTTGGAGGAGTCTCAAAGGAAAATTAAAAGATAAATAGAAGCCCAAGGAGGTCGGTCCTTTCTATTTGGTCTTTGGCGCTAAGCAAAGGTTATAAAAGGAGACTTATGACTTCATTTTCATCTATCTATCTTTGACGCATTTACTCTACATTTGATCTTTGGGTTGATTGCTCATTGTCATTCCACTATTGGGCAACAATCTATTAGTGTGGTATTTACAAGGAAGACGAAACTCTTCCTTGTGGCTTGGCGGAGGACGGAAACCCTCCATTTTTGGTGAAGTGAAGACATCTTTTGAAGACCTCTTGCAGATTTGGACGTTAGAATATCAAGGAAGACATTTGTAAGGGTTTGCATGCATTTTGGAGCTCTGCCTAGAGGGAACGACTTGGGTTAGATGGTTGTTGGGTGCCTTCTAGGGCACATAATTCAAATTTTCTTTGATATTTGGACTCTTCATAATTTCTAAGGCTGGAATCTATCATATTTTGTGGGACATTGGGGTTTGGAAACCCTTCATTTCATAATTTCTTTGAGTTGTACTTTTGTATTTAATTAATTTTCCAGCTGAGTGTTTGATCAAGTTTCATGGTGGAAAGTGGCTTAAATTCTTCCTAAAATATTTATCTATATTTTGGTTGAATTGTTTGATGAGATTTGAATGATTTTCCTCTCATTTTGGACTGTTATAAAACTGAGACTGTTGATTTCCAGCTGTCATAAAAATCAGTTTGCTAGTCTAAAATCCGAATTTAATAATTTTGGGGTTTGTGTGGTTTCCTCCCTTTTTAGTTTTTGTCCCAAAAAGCGACATTATAGTGGTATTAGAGCTTCGAGCTTCCTAGTCTGAGGGTTTCCTTGCTTGAAGATGATGGATAGAATTTTTAGTGATGCTAGGTTCGAAAAGCTTCCCCTAGGGCAAGAAAGATTGGCCAACACAATGGCTCGGCTGATCCATACCATTCAAGGTTCAAATGGTGGAAGGAGCTCTTCAAAGGAAGTCATTAAATCTCAGCCATCCCAAGTGAGCAACATCAGTACATGGTATGAAGAGTATAGAGCTCTTCTAGAGAAGGTTCGGGATGCCCTACCTTTTGTAGAGTTCGTGAAGTTGGAGAGAGAGAAAGTTGGAATCGGTATAAGGTCAAAAATCCAAGCAACAAGGAAGGGGTCAACACCCCATAGGGACCCCCCACTCAAGGGTGTGCACGTTGTGCATTAGGACTTAAAGGTAGAGGGTTCTCAAGTCCACAAGACAAATTTTTAGGCTTCAATAGTCACACACATGCCGGTGGAAAATCAGATCTACATTTTGAAAGAGATGGAACCACAAAGGACGAAGAATTGGCCCTTATTCCCATCATTGTGTTGAAGAGTCAACATGATGAAGTAATCATTGATCATTGTTTGGTAAATATTGATAATATTTCAGTATGTGATGAATCCAATATTGAAAAAGAAGCAAAAGGAAAGATTGGAACCCATTTCTCAAAGAAACATGATAACAATTAGCTGGCTGGTCTGTTTATGACAACAGCTCCTAAGAGTCAAGTTGAGGGTGTTCATGGGTTTGGTAAGAAACAAAAAGAGGCTCCATGCATGTACCAACAAAGTATGGACAAATTCAAAGTGGAAAAAGAAGATGGACAAGCGGAGGACAACCGAAGGTATGATATTGAAAATCACAATTCATTTTTTTGGTCTCTTCCTATGTCGCTGCCATACTTATGTCATCATGGACAGCATGGTGGGAATGATGATAAAGTGAAGGACACTCTAAGTGACATAGTGCTGGCATGTGTGTGCAGCGCTCCCCGCGAGTTTCGTGACATGGACTAACCGCATCTCGTAGATCCTAACTCTGGCGATTGTTGCAAAGACTAACACCTATGAGTTTTGGTCTAACGGCAATCGTGGCCCAACAAATGGTATCAGAGCGACAGGTCTCGAGTTCAAAACTCCCTCGGGTAACGCTGAGGGGGAGATTGTTGGCATGTATGTGCAGCGCTCCCCGCGAGTTTCGTGACATGTACTAACCGCCTCTCGTAGATCCTAACTCTGGCGATTGTAGCGGAGACTAACACCTATGGGTTTTGGTCTAACGACAATCGTGGTCCAGCACATAGAGTACATAGATCCCTTGAGTTACAAAGAAAGGGAAGTCTTCAATGGGTTCCATGCTACTTTGGCTAGTGAGTGTCTCATTCCGATCATATTGTTAGAAAGAAATGCTATGGAATTTGTTGCGCATTTGAACTTCCTTGTGAAGGATGAGATGCTACACGATGGTCTCATCTTCCCTTGCACCAAGAGGTTTCAACCCCTCAAGCTCACCTTGGAAAAGAACATGGTAAGTAATGATTTCTATGTTGTTGGTATTGAAGGTACAGATTTGATACTTGAGATTCAATGGTTGCATCCTTTGGGTGAATTTACCCAAAACTATCAAGCTAGGGAGTTGAGATTCAAACTTGGTAATCAAAAGGTTGTACTTCAAGGCATGACAAGTGGAGATCCTCAAGTTGCTACAGCGAAAAGAATGAAAAGAATTACCAAAAAAAGGCAAAATCTATGGGTTGCACATGGTAAGATAACTACCACACTTTCAGTTTTAAAATAGTAGTCCCATCACAGAGATTTTCGGCTCTTAATTCATGCACATACTCTTAGAAGAAGTCTTCCAATGAAGGTGGATGTTGATTTCATAAATTTTACATTTGGAAGTGAGCAAGGTAGATGTTATCTCGCTGCCCCAAGCATTATAACTCAACCCGAAATTAGTGGTACAAATGTAAGTAGTAAAAATCATGTTTTAGGGGTTTCATGGCACGCTGTCTTAAAAATTCATACCACTATTATCAACATTTTCAGTTTTCTCAACATTGCATTTGTAGCCATACAAGTAGCCTTGGCCATATATGGGAGTAATCTTCAGTTTTTTTATGTTGTTAAAGCATTTTCAGTCCCCATATGGTTGATTTTTATGAAGGGTTTGAAGTATGACAGTAGCTATCTTATTCCTTTTGCTGCTGTCCACATAAGAACCAGACGGTTAAACCCTTTTATGACAGTCACCAAAGCATTTTCGATCACAAAGGGGAAGGGTCTTTCACCTACCATCAATGAGGGATTGTTTGCCGCTGTTTTAGAAGAGTTTCTAGCCACCATAATGCAAATTTTCAAAAAGAAATTGCAATGGTACAGCTACAGCCATACTTGGGACAACGTGAATGGAACTTTAGAAGTTCATCATGTGGAGAGTTACATAGATTGCTTATGTCTTTGGAATCCAGGTGAACCCTTGAAGCTCAAAAGAGATAAAGGTAAAGATTTTAGTTTTGATTTTTTCTTTCTTTGCTTATGGAAGGGAAGGAATTTGATAAGTTTGTATGAAGCGGGGGAGAATTCTAGCATGGCATGTTTAAGGCATCATAAGCATGATAAGAATTCTGATTTTCTTTTCTATGTATTGCTAACCCATGGTTTTATGAAAGAACCAAAAGAAATATGGGAAAGGGGGAGCAATTATGATGAATTTGCAGTTGTACACATGATAGTCAAAGAGGAAAATGATGATGATTCTACTTTTCAATTTCATATATGGCTAACCCATTGCCTCATGAAAAGGTATGAATTTTTTTTTGACTTCCTTGTTTTAAGTTCAGCTGAGGCACACATTGTTTGTAGGGGTCAAGAGCTCCAAATTTCAGAGGAATTTACCCTCAAAATTCACAAGGAGTTGGAGTTCCACTTGCAAAATAATGAAATCAGAATTCATAGGAATGTTAAACAAGGGAAGGTTGATTCTCTCGAGTTAAAGGCCAAGATGTCTGCTGATTGCAATTCTAGACCTTCTGTTCTTAGTTTTCCAACCTATGTAAGACAACTTTCAGTCCCTACATTACTCATGAAATTGCCTTTCTTCATAAGATTTCCATTTGGTAGTTATTATGCCATGGTTATAGGGCTGAATTTGCAAAAATAAGGTTCGGGACTGCCATTAACAGCCATGAACAGCAGGTAATTTTCATTTTTGAAGAGCATTCCATCACAGGTTGATATAGGATGAAGGTTTCAGCTGAAAGCAGGGAACAAATCTGATTTGATAGCCTCAAACTAGATAAGATTCCATGAAAATTATGATCGCGTTTGCAGGGATTTTAGTACAGCTGAGCATGCAAAGAAAGGTAATATCATTGTTGTTTATGAAGTAGAAGATGATGAAGACTTCCATGAAGAAAGGGGCAGTAGAGGTATGAGTTTGTTTGGGATGAAGCTCCTTCATTTAACAGCACAGGATCCATATTATGGGAACACTACAGCATGTTCCTTTACTTTAATATGATGATACTTGGGCATATGAATTTGCAATTGCTTGGGGACAAGCAATTTTGGGAAGGGAGGATTGTAATGTCCCCTTTTTCGACTTGAGAGCCTAACAATGGAAGTCTTGCCATTCCCTTTTCCATGGAAATGAAGCTTGAATGAGCAAGGGAAGGAATTGCATTCCATTTCATTTTTCTTTTATTAATTTTTAATGTTTTCTTTAATAAGGCAGGTCGGTTGGGTTGGAGGTGTCTTAAAGGAAAATTATTAAAAAAATAGAAACCCAAGGAGGTCGGTCCTTTCTATTTGGCCTTTGGCACCAAGCAAGGGCTATAAAAGGAGACTTATGACTTCATTTTCATCTATCTTTGGTACATTTACTCTACATTTGATCTTTGGGCTAATTGCTCATTGTCATTCCATTATTAGGCGAAAATCCATTAGAGTGGCATTTCCAAGGAAGACGAAACGCTTCCTTGTGGCTTAGTGGAGGGCAGAAACCCTCCACTTTTGGTTAAGTGAAGACATATTTTGAAGACCTCTTGCAAATTTGGACATCAGAATATCAAAGAAGACATTTACAAGGGTTTGCATGCATTTTGGATCTATCCCTAGAGGGAGCGACTTGGGTTAAGTGGTTGTTGAGTGCCTTCTAGGGCACATAATTCAGATTTTATTTGATATTTGGACTCCTCATAATTTCTAAGGCTGGAATCTATCATATATTGTGGACATTGGGGTTTGAAAACCCTTCATTTCATAATTTCTTTAAGTTGTACTTTTGTTGTATTTAATTAATTTTCCAGCTGAGTGTTTGATCAAGTTTCATGGTGGAAAGTGGCTTAAATTCTTCCTAAAATATTATCTATATTTTGGTTGAATTGTTTGATAAGATTTGAGTTCCTCTCATGTAGGACTGTTATAAAAATCAAACTACTAATTTTCAGCTGTCATAAAAATTAGTTTGTTGGTTTAAAATCTTAATTTAATAATTTTAGAGTTTGGGTGATTTCCTCCCTTTTCAGTTTTAGTCCCAAAAAGGGACATTACAAATAGTGGTGAAAGGGGCATCTTGAACAGATGTGAGATATATGACATCCATGTATCTTCAGTTTTCAGTGTGATAAAATATGGGGATTCTAAAATATTCAAATCTGATTTTTTATTGCAGCAGACTGAAAATGCAAAAATCAATGAACTTTACTCTTCACAAAATATGTCAAAATACTATGAACACTTCAAATTCACTTGCCACAATTTTTATATATATTTTATGCAACCACAAGAGCCAAAATCAATGAAAATACTGATAAAATACACTTTTGGAAATTAATTATGACCAGTTAATTGCAGCCACAAGAAAAATGTAGATCTAGGGCTTAGAAACCCCCAAAAATAATGAAACTTGAGATTCCGGCCTTAGAAACTATGATAAATTTTATTATCAATCAAAATTGCACATATAGTTCACCAAATGTCCAAAACCCTACTCAAGGTAGGTCGCTCCACTAGAAATAAATCAACAATCTGAAAATGACAATTTTCTCCTCAAATCAACCTTATACACCAATCCCCAAGTCAAGATGAAGGGTTTTCATCCTTCACTCAACCTCAAGAAGGGTTTTCGTACTTCTAGCCAAATCACATATGAGGGTTTTCATCCTCAAATGCAAGAACAAGGAGCTCCTGGCTCGTAATGCTCCAATAAGACAAAATGCGCCAAAGTCTACGTAGCAAATGATGCCTTAGATCTCCTTTTATATCCTTCAATTGGTGTCAAAGTACAAAAAGGCAAGAACAACCTATATAAGAAAGAAAACACTAAAGAAAAATATAAATATTAGTAAAAACATATCATATAGATGCTCAATGTTCTTCTCCTTCATCTTTGCTTCTTTGTCATGGAGAAGAATGGCAAGAAGACCAAATATCAGCTCTCAAGTGGGAAAAAGGGACATTACAGTCCTCCCTTCCCAAAATGGTTTGTCCCCAAGCAATTGCAATTGTGGATGTTCTAAGATCATTGCACTCTCCCATGTAGCATCTTTAAGGGGAAGATCCTTCCAACGAACCAAATACTCTTTGATACTTCTATTCCTCAATTTCCTTTCACGAATCAATGATATCTTCCGGAATTAGGATCAATTTACCTTCTTCAACCAATGGGGGCAGCACATGTGAAGGAGTAAGATGCTACCCAAGTTCCTTCTTAAAGCATGAGACATGAAAACAATATGTATTTTACTATTTTCCGGAAGCTTTAATTCATATGCAATCTTACCCACCTTGAATATTACCTTGTATGGGCCATAAAAACATGGTTTCAATTTTTCCACACCTTTTTGCTTGATGGAAGATTGCCTATAGGGCTGCAATCTCAAGAACACCCTATCTCCTACTTCGAATGGCTTTCCTTCCTATGTTGATCCGCATATAACTTCTGTTGATTTTGTGCACGAATAAGGTTCTCCTTAAGCTCCCTTAGAATATCTTGGCTACGCTGAGTTAAATCTTGACCTTTTGGCACCCTACTATCAGTCATAACCAAATCAACAAAGGAAGAAGCATCATACCCATACAAAGCCTTAAATGGAGACATACTAATGGACATTTGGAAGGTAGTGTTGTAACAAAAACTCAGCCATGTATAACCACTTTATCCACGTTGATTGCTGCCCATCAATGTAGTTCCGTAGGTACCCTTCCACCCATTTATTCACTATTTCAGTTTGCCCATTCGTTTGGGGATGGTAACTAGTGCTATGAGCAAGTTGAGTACCCACCAAGTGAAACAATTCCTTTCAAAACATGCTCAAAAACCGGCTGTCCCTATCACTTATTATTTCTTTGGGCAACCCATGAAGTCTGAATATTTCTTTGAAAAACACATCAGCCACTATAAGAGCATTGTACTTAGCTGGAAGGGGACAAAAATGAGCATACTTAGTAAGTCTATCAACCACAACATACAAGCAATTCTTACCTTGGACCATGGGCAGCCCCGTAATGAAGTCCATCGAGACACTTTCACATTTTTGAGTGGGAATGGGAAGTGGTTGAAGAAGACCAGCTGGAAATGAGTGCTCCGCCTTGTTTTGTTGACATGTAAGGCACTCCCGGATGTATAGGAGCACTTCCCCTTTTAGGCCCTTCCAATAGAACCTTTCTCTTATGTGCTTATAGGTCTTAAAATAACCCGGATGACCAGCTAAAGGGTCATCATGAGCAGCCCTCAAAATCTTACTTTTAATTTTAGAATCCAACACCAAATAAATTCAGTTTTTGTAAAGAATCAGCCCATCCACCACCTTGTACCTCCCATCACTTATTACTCCTTCAAAGACATCACTGGCAAACTTATTTTTTGCATACCCAGCTGAAATTAATGTTTTCCAATCCATTGTAATCTTTGATAAAGAACAGAAATATGAATCACATGAAATGGCCTCTTCCACCAAATAATTAATTTGGGGGGTGTTCGGAAGTGTACCTTGCAAAGTGACTCTTTTCCCTTGGTCCATGTAGCTCATCTCCATATTTTGATAGTTGAGAGTGAGCTCTCCCAACAAACACAACCATTGGACTCCAAGTATGATGTCTAACTCAGCCATGTTAATCACAAAAAAATCATCACATACCTTATATAACCCCATGATAATGTGGAGTTGAGAACACCTTTTCGTGCATTGCATAGAGTGGCCATCCACTAACCTTACAATGAAGCCTTTTAAGTCTTCAACCTTCAATTTCATATTTGAAACTAAGCATCTATGAAATTGTGAGTGGTTCCTCCATCAACCAAAATTGTGATCTTATGCCCTTGTAGATCACCCTCAATATGAAAAGAGTTGTAACTTGGTGCTCCCAACAAGGTAGCAAGAGTGTTATTCACCTCTTCCGGATCTTCTTCCAATATATTATCATGCCTAGCCTCATCCTCATTGCTATCATCATCACAATCAGAAATTACTTCAATATAGTGAATTTTACCTTTACCCAAACAACGATGTCCCGGGGTCCATGGATCCTTGCAAGAAAAGCACAAGTTCTTCCTTTGTAATTCATTTTTTGCCTCCTTATCATGGCTGGTTTTATGCAGATCCGTGTGAACATTGGGTACTTTTTGAAGAGGTCTCTTTGGTTGGTCCAAAAGGATGCTTCTTAGTTGCTTGGGGGGTTGTTCCCCTCTCAAATTAACCTTAGGAACACTGCTGATTGTTGCTGATTTTGTGGCAGCACCTTCAAGATCAAGAGTCTTCTTTATTCCCTCTTGTAGAGACAAAGGATCAAATGCACGAACCAATCCTTTAGGGGCTCAATAAAACCCTCCACAAAAAGCACTATGAGTCTTCTTTTAGACACATCTGTGATCATGACGGAAAGCCTCTGAAAATCAGCCACATACTCTTCCACGGTACCTTGTTGTTTCAAGTGTGCAAGCTCACGGAAATGCACCTCCGGATCCACTCTATCAAACTGGTCAATTAGTCTTTGGCACAACTCATCATAGGCATGTATCTCACTATGCCCTTGTGTCACAAGCCCGTGGAACCACCATTCGTGAGCAATGCCCTCAAGATGTAAAGTGACAAATTTGATTGCATCTTCCTCCACCATAGGTTTCAAGGACAAATATGTATTCAAATTTTGAATCCAAGCCCTACAGTGCCCTTAGTAGATCCATCAAATGTAGAAAAAGACAACTTACCCAATGCATTTTGTACCTCTCTTTGTGGCATGGCATGTCTAGGCTCGGGCCTAGGTTTTGCTCTATCCAATCCCATGAACTTGGCAAGAGAAATAGAATCACGGATCTCCCTTGACAAGGCCATGTATTCTTCATAACTCGCTACAATATTCCTTCTCCCTATAGGTCTTGCTTCTTCTTCCGGAATCGCCTCCTCTCTAGGAAGGAAAGTGGGCCTCAAACTCGATCCTCGGGCTGATCCAGTAGGTCACTTAGCATTATTGGCTCCATTTGAACTTTCTTCACCATTTTGAACCCTAGGCTAAAGGATTCTTTGGAGGGAAAGAGCTAGAAAGTCCATTAGTATCAGCAGGCCTCTCTTGGCCAGCAATTAATTTATCTACGTTTGCTTCTTAGGAGTCTTGATCAGCCATGCTTCCTCCTTCTCTTGGTTGGTCCTTTTTGTCTGCTTCTTCATTCTTTGGTAGTAGATGTAACCCCTGTTACCTTCTTCCATAATCCCTAGGTCCTTTGAAGATCCGAGCTCTGATACCACTGTAATGACCCTTTTAAGGGTTTAACCACAAACAATGGAATTTAGCCAAACACCCAAAATATTCAAATCTGATTTTTAATTGCAGCATACTGAAATGCAAAAATCAGCGAACTATACTCTTCACAAAATATGTCAAAATACCATGAACACTTTAAATTCACTTGCCACAATTTATATATATATTATGCAACCACAAGAGCCAAAATCAATGAAAATACTAAAGAAATACACTACTGAAAATTAATTATGACCAGTTAATTAGCCTTAGAAATTATGATAAATCTGAGTATCAATCAAAATTGCACATATAGTTCACCAAATGTCCAAAACCCTACTCAAGGTAGGTCGCTCCACTAGAAATAAATCAACAATCTGAAAATGACAATTTTCTCCTCATATCAACCTTATACACCAATCCCCAAGTCAAGATGAAGGGTTTTCATCCTTCACTCAACCTCAAGAAGGGTTTTTGTACTTCTAGCCAAATCGCATATGAGGGTTTTCATCCTCAAATGCAGGAACAAGGAGCTTTTGGCTCGCAATGCTCCAATAAGATAAAATGCGCCAAAGTCTACGTAGCAAATGATGCCTTAGATCTCCTTTTATATCCTTCAATTGGCGCCAAAGTACAAAAAGGCAAGGCCGACCTGTATAAGAAAGAAAACACTAAAAAAAATATTAAATATTAGTAAAAACATATCATATAAATGCTCAATTTCCTTCATCTTTGCTTCTTTGCCATGGAGAAGGAATGGCAAGAAGACCAAATATCAACTCTCAAGTGGGAAAAAGGGACATTACATATGAATGTATTGACAATAAGCTAGGCCAGATGAAGGCTACTATTCAAGCAAGGGACCCCACCTTAAAGTTTTACCATCACCATATTCAGCCCATCATTGAGCAAAGATGGGAGAAATTGAACAACCCTTTACACATGGTTGCATATGCACTAAATCTAAAGTGGTATCAAGAGAGGCCTAACAGGTTTGTCACTGTAGATGATGAGGAGGTGAGAAAGGGTTTCTTGAAAGCCCTAAAAAATTGTATATGCAGAGGATGGTTTATGAGTCAAAATTGATTGGCTCAAATTTTGCTTATTTGGAAGTCTTCAAAAATCGGCAAAGATAGACAGGGGCACATTGGCACAAGAGAGTTTAGTTAGTTGGTGGCAATTGTATGGACCTCCAAGATTGCTATGTACACTTGTTATTCGCCTTCTTTCTCATGTTTCTAGTTCCTCTGCTTCTGAGACGAATTGGTCAACATATGGGTGGATCCACTCTCTTAAGAGGAACAAACTTACCTCTAAGAGAGTGGAGAAACTTGTTGTTGTACACAGTGTCTTGCGTCTCATAGATCGCAAGAGACCCTACGTAAAAGGAGAGCCCGACATTACGGTGAGATGTAGATCTTGAGGGTTCAAGGCAAATGGACGAAGATCAGGAGCAACAAGGATTGGTTGATATCCCTTGCAGATGTAGATGATGCTAATACAAATACTTCTAGTGAAGAGGAGCAGTTAACGAGTGTTCCCTCAAAGGACTCTGATAATGATTATTGAGCTGCCATTTTTGGTTATGTACTTATGAGTTATGAGTCTATGACATAATATTTAATAACGTATATAGTTGTACTCATCTCATGTTGATTAATGAAGACTTCTTTTTCATTGTCATATTGATATTGTCAATGTATCATTGTATCTCTATCTAATATGAAGTATCAATGTATTTATGAATCTCGGTTCTAATTTCTATGATAATGTCAATGACTTAATATGAAACATTGAAATATGAATATTGAATATTCCTTGTGTGATGAATAATTGGATTAATGGTTTCAATCTTCAAAATTTCAGTTTTAAGTCTTAATTTATTGAATTTTTCATGTTATATTTGTAATATATATAAATCTTATATATTTTTTAATTAGCCATCTCCTTGCCGTTCCCCCACCGTCCCCAAATTTTGAAAAAAAATTGCCGTCCCAGAAACCTCGTCCCACCGTCCTAGAGTCTTAGGTAACTATGGTTTTACTTCTATTTCATTTCAAAGTCATCCTCTGAAAATATTAAAACAAATAATTTAGAATAGTTGTCATTCGTTTGATTAAAGAAATAATTAAATGCAATTTAAATGAATTAAAAGTATCTTTCTGAATCTTTTGATTTAACTAAGTTCATTTTATTGTTCATTTATTATTTGTGGTAACCAAATCAACCAAAAAGGAAAAAAATATCAAAACTTAGCTATTAGGAATCCACACTACCTAAACTTAGCCTTCGTTTTTCCTCTAGTTCCTTTCATTCGTCCTCTTACTCGTGAGTTGGGGTCTTCACATGACCATTCTTGGTCTGAACCAACCTCGTAGGAGAATCTTCGAACCAATTGTAAATCCACCTGGTATTGACTAATACTAAGGATAAATAGACTTGGGACTACACACGTTAGTCTTTCACTTAACCCCCATTGATCATCAACCAATCAGAGGCATTAAACGAGCATCTTAATACATCCAAACAATTTTGGTTTGATCAAGCACACCCACTTAGGCATGCAAATCCATAGTTCATTGTTCACATTTCATTTGTCTGGTTGTACGACCCTCTTCGGAGAAGAGCACCTCGAAAAAAGCAGACATTTTCCAAGAATCTTGCAACCTGGCAATTGCCTATTTCATATCACTGACATAAATCGAGAGATCCATGTCTCCATTATCCTTGATCGCAATATCTCTTGTGAAGAGATAACTAGTAGCTTTGATGCCTTAGACGAGCAAGTCATGCACTTGCAAATATATTGGCAAAGGATCCCTTACCTACCTCATCCCGACCATTAGCCACCTATACTTTTACAGTATTTACCATTACCCATTATTTTCATCACCGTAACTAATCCCCATTTCTACATCTTCTAAAATTTCGGTTGTCTTGACCCAACCTCAAGAAGTCGAGTACGTAGGATAGTTGTGTCATTTTTCCTATGTAAAAATCCTAGTGAACCCAATGCGAAGGACTAGTTTCTTCTCGTTTTCCATTCTCATTTTATTGTTTTTCACATCCCCCTCCCATTATTTTGTGTGTGCTTATACACCCCCTGAATATGTCAAATCAAAAATTTGATAGACCTATTTTGGGTCTTGAGGCTTATTACACTCAAATGCAGTCCCAACAATCCTCTCTCTCTAGCTAGGCCGATAACTATTCAAATAATGTGTAGCTGTGCAACTCTCCTAAATATTTTCCAACACCCTCATTGAGTATGTGGATAGAAGAGATTAACCAACCTCATAGTTTTCAAGACAGTCGGTCCAGTTCAAACAACATGACATTTACAAGTGGAAGCAATTTCTACCTAGAAGTCCTATCTAGACCACAAAGTAGTCTACAAATGCCGACCGTGAGCCCTTTAACAGGATTGACTGTGGTGATGCTCCACTTCATGCTATAGATGAATTGTTAGAAAAGTTGCAAGCTTACACCACTACTTTGTTAAACGACAATATCACACTAACGTAACTTGAATCTAACCATGCGCATACAAACAAGAATGTAAATCCTAAGCAATTCATAAAAGGGTATCATTCCTCCCCTATTGAGCACAATGTCAACCACGCTTCTAGGAAAAAACTCCAATCTTCACCAAATGATTTCATCTCCATCTTGGTTGGACATATTTGAGAATTACAGTCGGCTCAACCCTCTCAACCTACTCAATCAATGGGTCAAGGTGCAAGATATGCCACAAATAGTGAAAACCACATTACTGTCCATTATGTTCAACAAACACCACAATACAAGCAACACAACTACTCAATGCAGCCAAATCCTGGAGGTCTTCTCACAGGGGAGGGCGCGTTGGGCATGGGTTCTCATCGCATATACTCAAATCCTATTCAAGGATCCTTCAACAAAACTACCCAATACACCATTCCTAACAATATGGCAGCTGGTGTTTATAACCAGATCCCTGCGAATACATTTTCGACCACTATTCATCCTTATATGCATATGTTTTCCAAGTCTGCACAACCAGATGGTTATACGCTCCCTGGTCAATCCCCACAATTCCATGGAGCTCTATATGCTCTCGTTATTCCGTATCCATGAACTTTTCAAACTCCTCCTCCCCCACCTTCTTATCCAAAGATGTCCATGGTAGAATCCTATGCAATGGGTACTTATGCAAAGTATCTTAAAGAGCCACTTGACTATACAATTAGGAGTTTCATGTTGCCTCGGCCATTGCCAGAGCTCCCTAAATTCAGATGGCAGGGGGATCCCAACGCCCACATTAAGGCGTATGCTACTACGATTAGGAAATTACTTTCTTGGGATGGCCAAGATATTCTCCAAAACACTGGAAGGGATTGACTTGGATTGGTATTATAGAGTACCCAAGGCCTCCATACATTCTTTGAAACAACTCATCGCTGAATTTGTCAAGGCATTTGACATGATTAAGCTATTACGAATGGGAATAAGAGAATTCCTACATATCAAAGAAGAGGAAAATGAATTGGCCCCATTCCATATCAAGAAACTAATAACTCCTAATTAAAGCAATGGATATTATCAAAATAATAGTCAAAATAACAACCAATGACCTAAGGTCTTGAACCACAATTGCAGGGCCACCACAGACGGCATCACAAATCAAGCCAAGAAACCCAACATTGGTAACAATGGCAATTTGAATAAAAATAACAACAATAATGTGGGAAATCAAAGGAATCCCAATTTTATCCAATCCATCAATGTGGTTGACTTTAATCATCCTCCGCCACAGCAAAATCAAAATCAAAACTAAAACTCTAATCAAGAGTCACAAAACTACACATGCAACCAACCTCAAAATAACAGCCAAGGCTTTAGCCAACAACAAATCAAACCAAAGGCCTAGGGATTACAATCCCAATTCATATTGGGGTTTTCATCGAGTCATTGGCCATGATGCCCAAACCTGTGAGGAGTGCAACAAGTTCATTCAGAGGCTTCTACAGGATCAACGACAATTGTTCATTGATATGTTTCTCGGGAGTCCTGATGGAAGTTCGCAACCTGGTTATACAACACCTGTTTCACTCAAAATCCCAATCTACTCATATACCAAGATCCTTTTACTAGGTTTCCTATAGACGAAAAACAAACTTTTCCCAATGTCAATCAAGGGATACCTATAGGAGTTGATGATGTTGACGCCTCGACCTCTCAAAACTATGATGTAGCTCCAAACCTAAACCAAAAAATAAAAAATGAATATTGTAGGCTTGGTTGAGCTTGAAACAGAACTTGGGATTAATACGACCCATGTTAGGAAATAAGAGATAAAATATGCGGAATAATCCCTTTCAGAATCGCAACAGTAGAAACTAATATGCAGAAAATATTACAGATCTCAAATAAAAGTGCAGAATAAATAACACAACACAGAGAGACAAGATTTAACGTGGTTCACCCAATTTGGGCTACGTCCACCAAGAATCACTTGCTCAGATTTTATTACAAGCCTCCACTCTCTCAATACAATACCCAGATCTGTTTGGAGCTATGCTCAACAAACTCTACAGGATTCACACCCGAATTCAAAACACATCTGCAATACATTTGCTTGTCTATCTATCATATGCATAAGACCATATATATAGACAATTGCTTAAGAAGTTAGATACAAAACCGTGGGTATCAAAACCATGGGCAAAAACCGTGGGTATCAAAACAATGGGCAAAAAACCGAAAAACCATGGGCCCAAAAACAGCCCATAACGGTTACCCATTACCCATGGGTTAATAAACCACCCATGAAAATTTGCTTCGGGGGCTTCACCCCCGAACCCCCCTGACCCGCTCACCGGCGAGCGAGACCACCATAAAAATACCCGAGTGTAACACATAGAAGGTGTACCACATTCTAACATGCAAATAGGCTCCACAAACATAACAATCTCCCACTTGGACACTGATTTCCACTGAGCAAGCTTCTCAACCCTTCACTGTCATCTACGAAGGCCAACCAAAGCTGAACATAGCTTTAGTTTATCCCTTGTGACCACCTTGGTCATCATGTCTGCAAGATTCTGACTGGTATGAATCTTCTCCAACTTCAACTTATCTTCCTCCAAAGTTGTCCCGATAAAGTGATATCTCAACTGTATATGCTTCGTCCTGGAGTGGAAAGCAGAGTTCTTAGCTAGGTGTATAGCACTCTGACTATCACTATATAGCTTACATTCCTCCTGCTTATGCCCCAACTCCTCAAGCAATTGTTGTAGCCAAATCATCTCTTTGTTTGCCTCTGTAGCAGCAACATACTCAGCCTCCGTGGTTGACAAAGCCACCAGCTTCTATAGTCATGAAATCCAACTCACTGCTGTCCCACCTACAGTGTAAATATAACCTGTTGTGCTCCTCCTGCTGTCTACATCTTCAACCATGTCTGAATCTACATAACCACGTAAAGTGGTGTCTGATCCACTGTAGCACAAAACTGTCCCCATGGTCGCTCTCAAATACCGAAGGATCCACTTTACTGCTTGCCAATGCTCTTTACCTGGATCACTCATAAATCTACTCACATCTCCCACTACATGGGCAATATCAGGCCTAGTGCACACCATAGCATACATCAAACTGCCAACTGCTGATGAGTAAGGTACCTTTGACATCTGGTTTCTTTCCTGCTCTGTCTTGAGACACTGCTCCTTTGATAACTTGAAGTGGCATGCCAAAGGAGTCCCAACCTTAGCATCCTGCATTTTAAACCTCTCCAAGACTTTCTTAATGTACTCTTCCTGAGATAAAGTCAGCTTTCCTTCCTATCCCAAGTTATCCTCATACCAAGGATTTGTCTGGCTACCCCCAAATCCTTCATATCAAAGGATTCACTTAGCTGTTTTTTGAGTACTTTTATTTCTTGCATGTTTTTACCTGCAACCAACATGTCATCCACATACAGAAAAAGGATAATATAACTGTCATCCTCAAATTTCTTTGTATACACGCAATGGTCAAAATGACATCTAATATAACCTTACTCCATCATGAAGCTATCAAATTTCTTATACCATTGACGTGGAGCTTGTTTCAGGCCATACAAGCTCTTCTTCAGTTTGCACACCATCTCCTCTTTACCTTTGACCTCATAGCCCTCTGGTTGCTACATATATAGTTCCTCCTCCAAATCACCATGGAGAAATGCTGTCTTTACATCAAGCTGTTCTAAGAGCAAGTCTTCTACTGCAACTATTCCTAGAACAGTTCTAATAGAAGTCATTTTTACTACAGGAGAAAATATCTCATCAAAATCTATACCTTGTTTCTGTGCAAACCCCTTAACCACCAACCGGGCCTTATATCTTTTCTTTCCTCCTTCTTCCTCTTTAACTCTGTACACCCACTTGTTCTGCAATGCTCTTTTTCCTTCAGGTAGCTTTACCAAATCCCATGTCTGGTTCTCCATGAGAGTCTGATGCTCCTCATCCATGGCTTGCTCCCACTTCTTCCTGGCATCTACCTACATTGCTTCATCAAAGCTCTCTGGTTCTCCACTATCAATGAGTAATAAATAATAAAGAGAAGGAGAAAAACGTTCAGGTTCTCTTCTTACCCTAGAAGACCTCAATATAGGAGTTTGGGGTTCCTGTTGAGGGGGTTCCTGAACTTATTTATGTGTCACTTTCCCATCCGGAAGATCCTCTACCGCTGCATATTCTTTCTTGAATTCTTCCCTGTTTTCCTGCAACTATTGCTTATACATGACTTTCTCATTAAAGACCACATCCCTAGATCGAATGATTTTCTTGTCCTTAATACTCCAACATTTATATCCAAAGTCATCACCACCATAACCAATGAAAGTACATTTTTCTGATTTAGACTCTAGCTTGGTCCTATCATCCTTGTCTATATGAACAAACACCTCACATCCAAAGACTCTAAGAAATGAATAATCAACTTTCTTACCATACCAAACCTCCTCAGGTATGCCTCCATCCAAGGCACTTGAGGGTCCTCTGTTTATCAAGTACACCACTATGCTCACTGCTTCTGCCCAAAAAGAAAGAGGCAGTCCTACATGTAATCTCATGCTCCTAGCACGTTCCATTGTTGTTCTGTTCATCCTTTCTGATACCCCATTCTGCTGCGGAGTTCCTAGAACCATCTTTTGCCTGCGGATTCCATTCTTAGAACAATAATTATTAAATTCATTGTTGTAATACTCCCCTCCATTATTTGACCTGAGACATTTTAGCTTAAGACCTGTTTCATTCTCTACCAAGGCTTTCCATTTAACAAAAGTGTCAAATACATCAGATTTGTTTCTAATACAATAAGCCCAAACTTTTCTTGTTGCATCATCAATAAAAGTAACATAATAACTTGAACCCCCAAGAGATGATACCTGAGCTGGCCCCCACACATCAGAATTCACCAGCTCTAACTTACTCTCTTTCTTTGTAGGTCCAACCTTGAGAAACCTTACTCGCTTCTGTTTCCCATATATGCAGTTCTCACATAAATCCAAACCTGTTCCTGTATATCCAGGCAAATTCTTCTTTATGATGTTCATGCCCTTATGGCTCATATGACCGAGCCTATAGTGCCATAATGTTGTATCTGCATCTGAAGCCACAAGATTACAATCATTAGTACTATCAGTGGTTAAATACAAGGTTCCAACCTTCTTACCTCTTGCCACCACAAGAGCACCCTTGGTAACCTTCCAAGAGTCCGCTGTAAATATCACAGTACAACCATCACTTCCCAACTGCCCTACCGATATCAAATTTCGTCTTAATGTAGGCACATGTGTGACATCCTTCAATAGCCAAGTATTCCCATTCTGCATCTTAACCTGAACAGAACCTTTTCCAACTATGCTAAAAGGCTCATCATCACCAAGAAAAACATGCCCAAAATCCCCTTGAACATAATCAACAAAATAATCCCTATGTGGAGTAGCATGAAAAGAAGCCCCTGAATCTAAAACCCAAGATTCATTAATATTATGCAAAGAAAGAATCAAAGCATCCTGACATACATTACCCGTTGCCACATTTGCCTCCTTGTTTTCTTCCTGTTGTTTTTTCTTATCCCGAAGCTCCCAACAGTCCTTTGCATGCCCAGGCTTTCCACAATTCCAGCATACAATCTTGTTCTTGGATTTTGACCTTGCCCGATCTTTTGATTTTCCACGGTTTCCTCTATTCTTCTATCTCCCTCTAGTTTCCACTGTCAAAGCATTCCCTGAAGTAGAAGATTCCCCAGAGCTTTTTTTTCGCATTTCCTCGCTTAGAATCACCCCTACAACATCCTCAAACTTTAACTTCGAGTTAGCTGGAACCGAGTTACTTACCGCCATTACCAAGCTATTCCAACTCTCAGGTAAAGAGCACAGAATTAATAAGGCCCTAACTTCTTCATCAAATTCTATTGTAACCGAAGCTAGCATATTCACAACCGTATTGAAATCATTTAAATGATCTGCTACTGAACTATTCTCAGACATCTTCATATTAAACAATTTTTTCATTAAAAATATCTTATTAGAGGCAGAGGGTTTTTCATACAACTTCTCTAATGCATCCATTAGATCTTTTGTAGTCTTTTCCTTTGAAACATTAAATAATACCGAAGATGCAAGACATAGCCGGATCGTTCCAAGTGCCTTCTGATCCAACAAATCCCATTCCACATCTGTCATACTCGAGGGTTTGTTCACCTTCTCAGACAGCGGAGTATAAAGATCCTTCTGATAAAGGTAATCTTCCATCTGCATCTTCCAAAGACTGAAATTCTGCCTGTTGAATTTATCAACCCTAGATCTTCCATCATCTGCCATAGCTCCCACTCAAGCTAAAAAAAACTTTCCCTGCAATTCAACACTTCAGCAAACCAAACCAGGCTCTGATACCAATTGTTAGGAAATAAGAGATAAAATATGCGGAATAATCCCTTTTAGAATCGCAACAGTAGAAACTAATATGTAAAAAATATTACAGATCTCAAATAAAAGTGCAGAATAAATAACATAACACAGAGAGACAAGATTTAATGTGGTTCACCCAATTTGGGCTACGTCCACCAAGAATCACTTGCTCAGATTTTATTACAAGCCTCCACTCTCTCAATACAATACCCAGATCCGTTTGGAGCTATGCTCAACAAACTCTACAGGATTCACACCCAAATTCAAAACACATCTGCAATACATTTGCTTGTCTATCTACCATATGCATAAGACCATATATATAGACAATTGCTTAAGAAGTTTGATACAAAACCGTGGGTATCAAAACCATGGGCAAAAACTGTGGGTATCAAAACAATGGGCAAAAAACCGAAAAACCATGGGCCCAAAAACAGCCCATAACGGTTACCCATTACCCATGGGTTAATAAACCACCCATGAAAATTTGCTTCGGGGGCTTCGCCCCCGAACCCCCCTGACCCGCTCACCGGCGAGCGGGACCGCCGTAAAAATACCCGAGTGTAACACATAGAAGGTGTACCACATTCTAACATGCAAATAGGCTCCATAAACATAACAACCCAAATTGAGGAGTATCTTTCAGTCTTCCCCTACCTTCGCTCCTTCACAAAATGACACCAACGCGATCCCTAAACTAGGAGGAGCGTATGATTTAATCATGGATTCAACTAAAACATTCTCCCACATTTCTTTTCTTGATTTATTGAAGAATTCTTCTTCTCATCATTATGCTCTTCTCAATGTGCTTGGCATTGGCCATTTGATTCAAAAGTAGCCAAGAGAGGATACCTCGCTTTGTATCTATGGGTATACAATAAATATGTTAAGAGAGCCATGATTTATGATGGCGTTGTTGTCAATATCATTCCTTTCTCCTTCTTGCAAAGACTGGGTTATGGGGAGACCAACTGCTCATCAACTAGAAAAACGTTGTGAGGCTACGATAGTCTCAAAGCAACGTCCATTGGGACCATAGTCTTCTCTGTTTCTCTCAGACCAAAGATCATCTTGAGAGAATTCTACATCATAGATAGAGAAATGAATTACTACATGTTGTTAGCAAGACCTTGGATACATAGGATGAAAGTTATTCCCTCAACCTTGTTTCAAGTAGTCATATTTTTGCATCTAGGGTAGGTTTATGTCGCACAAGGCGATCCCAGGTCATTTTATATACACTTGGAAAACCTCAAGAGGAAGCCCGAGACTCGTGCAGAGTGTGAACTTTCGGGAAATCAGATGGATAAGCCAACTTCTTCAAAAGAGCTAGTTGTAAAAACCAAATGGGTTCCAAAAGAAAACAAAGAGAAACCAAAAGTGCTAGAAGAACCTTGAATTAAAACCTTAGAAAAGGTTATTGAACAAATTGCTACTGTGGAGGCAGTTTCCATGAAAGCCACCACTCATGGGAGAGGTAGCCTTTTAAGTTTAGCCTCCTTACCAATGGATGATCTTATAGACATATGCATGGTGGAGGCGTCAGAACTACAAGAAGAATCTACTAAGGAACCAAAAACCTCTTCCTTCTCTGCTAACTTATGGACACTCCAATATGATGGAGTGAAATGTCGGTATGGTGCAGGCACATGCATGATTTTAACTTCTCCCGCAAGGAGGATCATGCCTTCTGGATTTAAACTAGATTTTGAGTGCACCAACAATGGTGTTGAATATGAGCGTTGTTGTTGGGTCTCATTGTTGTGAAAAGGTTAGAAATTTGAAACCTCAAATTCCTCGGAGACTTGCAATTGATTGCCAACCAGGTTTCCCAAGTCTACGAGACTAGAGTTGGACACTTACAACTATACAAAACTGCCATACATGATCTTTTCAAGGATTTTGATTTCATCTACATCTAAGCCATCCCTAGGAAGAAATATCGACTTGCAGATTCAATGGTGTCCTCTTGTTCACACTTTTTCCCTATTGTGGATTTGCTCAAAACTGAGTTCGTCATATCTATAAGGCCGCAGCCTTTGATAAAGAGGACACCAAGCACAACAATCCTAGCCTATGTAGAGAATAAGGATGAACCTATCACCACAGACTTTGTTGAGAATGATGAGACAATCCTAGAAATCCTATGGGTGTATGATGATCTCCCCTCAACGCATTACAAGAGAGGCTTCCCTCTCGTTCCCCACTCCTTGTCTTACCTTGGTTCTAGGGAGAGTTCGAGTCCCTCCACAAAGGAATTGGAAGTTTTCAAAGTAGAAGATGAACTTATGGAGCTCCCTCCTGCTCCTCCAGAGTTCGAAGAAGAAAACACGTCTCTAATAGAGGATGTTATTGACATTAACATCAGCATAGACAAAGACCCTAAGATCTTGAATCTGGGTTCTACACTTCCCTTGAGGAAGTGGAAGAGCACATTAAGATCCTTAAGGAGCACGTGCATGCTTTTGGCTTCTCCTAGAAAGATATGTCTGGAGTAGACCCCGAGGTGATTGTCCATAACCTAGTGACTAATCCTGACGCTAAGCCCATCAAGTATAAACAAAGACCTTTGAAACCCAAGGGTGCCCTAATGGTTAAGGAGGAAGTTATGAAACTCCTCCAAGTGGGATTCATCAAACAAGTAGATTATTCCATGTGGTTGTCAAACATCATCCCAGTCCTTAAAAAGAATGGCAAGATTAGAATTTGCATCGACTTCCGTGATATCAAATAAAGCTTTCCCTTGGAACATAAAGCTTTCCCTTGGAACGATTTTCCCTTACCCTCCATAGATGTAATGGTTGATGCAAAATCTGGATATGAGCTATTGTCTCTCATGGATGGGTTTTCAACTTATAACCAGATTAGGATCTCAAAGGAGGACCAAAAGCAAGACAATCTTCACAATTCCTTGGGGAACCTTTTGCTACGTAGTCGTGCCTTTCGGTTTGAAAAACACTGGTGCTACCTATAAAGGGCTATGACTCATATTTTTCACAATCTCATCCACAAGATTGTAGAGACCTATGTGGATGACCTTATGGAAAAGGCTTGGAGAAGAGGTGATCACCCAGAAGTTCTCTAAATCGTTCTCTCTCATTTGATCAAGTATGGTATTACTGTAAACCCCGGAAAACACATTTTTGGGGTGACGAGAGGAAAATTTTTGGGGTACATTATTTCTTCCAAAGGAATTGATGTAGATCCTACAAAAATACATGCAAATCCTTGAAATGACCCCACCTAAAGATGACTATGGCACTAGTTCATTCCTTAGAAAACTTGGGGCATTCCAGAGATTTGTTCTTGATCTCACCTATTTTATCCATCCTATTAAAGGGTTGCTCAAGAAAACCTGTTGTAACTTATGGACAAAGTAGGCCACGATGTTTTCGAGTCAAGTAAGCATTTTTTGTTAATCTCCACCTACTCTAATGCCACCCAAGTCCAACCGACCCTTGATCCTTTACTTGAGAGCCACATAGGTACCTCTTGCATGCATGTTAGCCCAAGAAGACGACAATGGCCGAGAGCATGCTATCTACTTTACTAGTCATGTCCTTCTCAACTATGAAACTGGATATACCCAACCAAAGGAGGAGTGCCTCACCATTGTTTTTATTACTAAACATCTAAGGAACTACATGCTTAACCAAAAAATAAGAGTTAGTCAAGTCTGAGCAACTATGCACTTTTCCCATCCGTGCGGATTTGTCCAAAAAGATCGGTCCTTTTACAACTCTCATGAGTGATTTTGAATTAACTTACGTGAATCAAAAATCGGTCATGGGGAAAATCATCACAGACTGATCAGCCGAGAACCCATTAGATTGCAGCGAACTAGTCAACCTTGGTTTCCTTGACGAATGCATATGTTACGTTGCTAAACCAGCTATCGCTTCATGTCCATGGTGTACGGATATAATAAACCACATAATTAGTAGAACATACCCAAAGAAGTAAGGTCCCAACAAAGACAACAACTCTGTGTCATATCTACTAAGTATGCCATTATTGAGGAAGTCTTGTATCGAAAGGATTTTGATGGCATGTTGTTTAGATGTGTTGATGAAGAAGAGGCCGAAAAGATCCTCTTCGAAGCCCGTAGTGGCGTTTGTGGCGGCCATTTCGGTTGGCGTTCAACTACCTGGAAGATTCATAGAATGGGTTATTTTTGGCCCACGCTTGTCAAGAATTTGCACATGCCATACACATCCCAACTCAAGCCTTACAGCCCATCATCACACCATGGTCATTTTCCAAATGGGTTTTAGACTAAGTCACAAGGTTCGAGATCGAATTCAAGTTTGACGGGGATAAACTTCGGTTCAAATTCGCCAATGGATAAAGTTCATGAAAAAAACCGTCATTAAATTCGAACAATAAATACAACTAAACAAATAAAATAATTATATATAGCTTAAAATAAATATATAGAATATAAATAAAAAAGATAAAAGTAAACTTTGAAGTTATATAAAATTTACAAATTATTTATTTTTTGTAGAAGATAAATATTATAAATTAATTTAAAAAGGTAAATTAAAAAAATAAAATAAAAAACGAAACTTTAAAAGATCCTCACCATTTTATAAAATAACAATAACAATAAAATGAAAATAATAAAGTAAACAAAAATAAAATAAAATACAAACATTAAAAAATACACAAAACAAACATTATTATAATATAAAAAACCCTACCTTGATATGCATGTCACGGATTCTTCAAAAATAAGGCAATATGCAAATGACAAATGTCACAGATTTTAATTTTTGCCATTAGTACCCCGTCCAGCGATGAAATGGAATGAAATCCGACAGGGTTTCCGCCATTATACCACCGAAACGCCGGAGTATCACCGTTCATGTATGCATTTCGTGTTAGTCTCAATATTTTGCAGACTCCTATAATGGCAGATTTGGGGTTTGCGGTTTTGACGTTGAGGTTATATCAGGGCCACGAAGTTCCACGACCCACCACAGTGAACTCCACGGCCATAACAAAGCTTAGACGCCACCATTGAAGACGCTAGACAGCTCCTCCAGTCAACATGAATTCCGTGCGACGATTTTTTACGATTTTTGGGTTGTTATATTAGATTCGTCAAATTTTGATTTTTTTTTAAAAATGCGGCGAACCATGTGACATAGGTTTTAGACATGATTGGTATGTTCACTTCTGCTTCCATCGACTACCATAATTTCATTATGACGACCATAGAATATTTCACAATGTGGGTAGAGACAATGCCTTTAACTATAGTCCGAAGATCCATTATCTCGAAATTTATTTTAAATCAAATAATTTGTAGGTACGGAGTCCCCTATGTCATTATCTCAAATAATGGCTATTCATTTAAGAATGACGGGGTGCATGAGTTAAGCAAAAAATTTTGAAATCCCGCATCATACCGCCTCCCTATAATACTCTCAAGCCAACGGATGGACTGAGGCTACAAACAAGAGTTTGAAGTCAATTATCCTTAAAATTGTTAAGGAAAATAAAAGAGATTGGCATTTGAAGTTGTTTCCAGCATTATGGGCTTACAGAACTTCTATTCGCACACCAACATGAGCAAACCCATTCTCCTTGGTCATTGGTTCAGAATTTTTTGTTGGAAATATTGTCATTGATGTCAAAAGAGGTGCTGAACTGGTAAACGGAAATTTGTCAGAAAGTAACGGAACTATTAACGGAATTGTGAGTATGTCAATGGAAATAACCAGCAACATATAGAGTAGCAAAAAGAGCAGAAATCAGATATTTATATATGTGAAAAGGGTCGCCTTTATAGGAGAAATACAGCAGTATCTGTGTAAAGCGAACAACATTCAAGAAAGAGGAAGATCTTGACAACCATGATGAGAAGAAAGCAGCGCTTTTTCATGAAAACCGTGATTTATCCTTAGAGGCCCACGATTTGCACAACAGAGGGCCCACGACTTGCTTAGAGAGCAGCACTCATGTCTTAAGGGGCTGCATTGAATGTTTAGGTGATAATTAAATTATTTGGGGCAGTCTTTATGTGTGCATTAATTAATTCAAAAGGGGCAGCGATTTGTTTAGAAAGAATAAATTAATAAATAAAGGCCAACTAATGTTAATGAAAGGGTGTGATGGTTTAAGGTGTAATGCCCTTTTCAAAAGGTACGAAAAGCTATATAAGAAGATTCATATGAGACTTATAAAGTATGGATTCAAGTTGAATATCTTAAGGAAAAAGAAGAAGAAGAGGAAGCGTAAAGGCAGAATTTTAGAACAGCAAATCTGAAAGTAAGAAGAAGAATTTTCCATTATTCGTTGAGGAAGCAACAAGTTCAAAAGTGGAAAGCAAATTTTGTAAGGAAGGTTGGTGCCTTCATATTCGAAGAGATCGGTGTCTCTTGCTGAGTTGGTGCTTAGCAAAAGGGGTGGGTGCTCCTATAGGTTGGTGCCTACAAAACTGTAATTTGGGGATTGCTGTCTCCAGTAGGTTGATGCCTACAAATTTTTGAGAAATATATATAAAGAAAGAAGTTTCTCTGTGGTTTTCTCCCGAAAGGGTTTCCACGTATATCTGTGTCTACTTGCATTAAGTTTCGTGTTCTTTGATTGATTTGATATATTCACATTGCTCGTGATTATAGATCTAAGTTGAAGTATTAAAGTTTGAAATAATTTCATAATACTGATTCACCCCCCCCTCTTAGTATTATCTTGTGCTCAACAATTGGTATCAGAGTAGGTTCCTTCAGGAACAATCTAACAGTTGGAAGGTAGATCTCGGGAGCACATATGGCTAGTCAAGTACAAGAAGGATTTTCCTCGAACAAGGCTCCATTGTTTAACGGAACAAACTATGCATTTTGGAGCGTAAGGATGAGAACCTATCTGATGGCACTAGGGTTTGATATTTGGCAATCAGTAGCGGTCGGATATACCATTCCATCAACTCCGCCAACAGATCAAGCCGGTAAGAAGGCTTTTGAAAATAATGCCAAGGCGATGAATGCAATCTTGTGTGGTCTGTCTGAGTCCGAATTTGTCAAGGTAATGCAATGTGACACGGCAAAGGAAATATGGGATAAACTTCGAACAATATATGAAGGTGATGATAAGGTCAGAAAAGCTAAGCTTCAAACCCATAGGAGAAAATTTGAGAGCCTAAAAATGAAGGATGAGGAAGATGTTGCAGCTTATCTTCTGCGGGTGGATGGAGTTGTCAACGCCATAAGAGGGCTTGGAGAAAAGATTGAGGAACTTGTGATCGTCCAAAAGGTCTTAAGATCTTTACCATTAAGATTTGATGCTAAGGTGTCTGCCATCGAAGAAATGAAGGATCTTGACAAGCTAAGCATGGACGAACTCCATGGAATACTAACGGCTTATGAAATGAGGACCGAGTCTAATAAACCAGCAAATAAGGAAGCCGCATTCAAAGTCTCGAAGAAAAAGGCAATCAAGGAATCTGAAGCAAATGATGAATCAAACAGCGAAGAAGATGAAAAGGAAGCTTTATTCATTCGAAAGCTAAAGAAAGGATCCGGGAGATACAAAGATAAGTTACCATTTAAATGCTTTAACTGTGGTAAAATTGGTCATTTTGCAGCTAAATGCCCAGAGAAGAAAGATAGCGAAGATGAAGAAAGCAAGCCCAAGTTCAAAAGAGAATTCATGCAAAGCAGAGGCAAGAAAATATTTGAAAAGCAAAAGAAGAGTCTATATTCAAAAAGAGGTAGCAGCTCATCCGAAGAAAGCGGAATAAGTGATTCAGACAGTGATGATGAAGAAACATTGTTTATGGCTATAGAAGAAGGTTCATCAACCAGCAAAGTTGATTTGAAAGGAATCGAGGACATAGAAGAAGAAGGTGAGGTAAACCTCGAAGAAGAACTCATTTGTGCTTTGGGTGAAATAAAAGCACTCAAAAAGAGGAATCAGAAGCAAAGACTTCAGCTCCAGAAATATGAAGAACAAAATCAATCTTTCAAAGCTAAGTTAGCCCAGAGTCTTGAAGAATCAAAGAATGTAATCATTGACTTGAAGACCCAAATTGAAGAAGCAAAGAGAATTGAGGAAGGGTTGAAAAGTCAACTCAAGGTGAAACAAGAAGAATGTGAAAATTGTGAGTCAGAGATTGTTGCGATGAGAAAAGACTTAGAAAAGGTAAATACCAAACTAATGAACAACTTGAAATTTGAAAAGAGTACTAAGGTTCTAGATGAGATTCTAGAAAGTCAAAGATCACCATCCAACAAATCAGGACTCGGATATGAAGAAAAACTAGAGAAAGCTTCAAAATCCATTGAGCTTCCGGAGAAGAAAGGTTTAGAAAAGGCAAAAAGTTATGCAGAAATTCTAAATACGCCTACGAAGAATAAAAGCAGAAAGGAAGAGGAAACTACGAAGACCAATTCCATCCACAAGGAAGGTGTTAAAGAGAACGACACCAAAAGACCATTTATTCCACGACATAGGAATATAAATAGGTTTGAAAGTTCCTTTCATGGCTATTGTTTTTATTGCAATATATATGGGCATAAAAAGATTTAGTGTAGAAAGCGAATGAGAGATAACGACTCATACAGTGTTGAATATGAACTATAATTCGTTTGCTCCACTATCCTATTATAACGAGGAAGCCATTATCTGCTATAAGTGCAATAATTATGAACATATAGCACGCTTTTGTAGAAGTGTGTTTGACTCGAGACAAGATCAAAAGACAAAGCCTTTAGATACAAAGAAAAGGGAGGCTACGAAATCCTGGACAAGGAAGCAGGAGGAAGATGGGCTAGACAAAGAAAAATCCATGCTCGTTCAAACAAATTTTCATGCTCAAGATGAAGGACAGCAGTGGTACATTGATAGCGGATGTTCAAGACATATGACTAGTGATAAAAGTAAGTTTCTCTCCTTGAAGAAAGTAAATAAAGGTACAGTAAAATTTGGTGATAATGCTACAGCGAAGATCGTTAGCAAAGGTACGCCGAGTTTGGATAATGGAAAAACAAAAACAAAGAATGTTTTGTATGTTGAAGGATTAAAACATAACCTCTTGAGTGTGAGTCAAATGTGTGAACAGGGACACACTCTTAAGTTCTATGCCGAAGGATGTGAAATAAGGAAAGCAGATACAGGAGAACTAATTGCAGATTGCCACCGAACTGCAAATAATCTATATATGCTCGGAGAAATAAAAGAAGAAAAATGTTGCCTAAGTCAAGTTGAGGAAAGTTGGCTATGGCATAGAAGGATGGGACATATAAATTTTGATAATCTTGTGAAGATAAGCATTAAGCAGGCTGTACGGGACATGCCTAAAATAGCAAAGCCTTTGAGTACTCTATGGAAGTAGTGCCAGCTTGGGAAGCAGACCAGAACAAGATTCAAAACAAAGGAGTATTCATCCACCAAACCATTGGAGCTAATTCACACGGATTTGTGTGGACCTACCAGAACGAAAAGTATTCAAGGTGAAAGTTATTTTATGTTACTCATTGATGACTACACTAGAATGACATGGGTAGCATTTTTGAAAGAAAAATATGAAGCATTTGGAAAGTTCAAAGCTTTCAAGGCATTAGTAGAAAATGAAACAGGGCTGAAGATAAATGTCTAAGGTCAGATCGTGGAGGTGAATTCATGTCACATGAATTTATTGAAAATTGTGAAGACCATGGAATTAAAAGACAATACTCAGCTGCAAGAACTCCACAACAAAATGGAGTAGTAGAAAGGAAGAACATAACCGTTCAAGAGATGGCCCGAACAATTTTGAATGAATCTAAGCTATCAGATAGATTCTGGAAAGAAGCGGTAAGTACTGCCGTTTATATTTTGGATAGAGTGCAAATCAGAGTTAACCATGACAAAACTCCATATGAATTATGGAAAGGAAGACCAGCCTCGGTCAAATATTTTAAGGTATTTGGGAGCACATGTTTCATTAAAAGAACCGAAGAGGACTTACGCAAATTTGATTCAAGATCCGATGAAGGGATTTTTCTTGGGTACTCCACTAAAAGTAAAGCCTTCAAATGTTATAACAAGAGGTTGCGGACTATCATAGAAAGTGCAAGTGTCAAAGTGGATGAGGGTCTGGATCTAAAGACAAAAGAAAATTCAGAAGAGTCTTTAGAAATACCAAGTCTTGTGAAAGAAGAACAAGAGGAAGAAGAAGATATTAAAAGAGTGGAGTAAATCAGAAAGGCAGGATACCATGACGCCATCTCGCTTCGTTCAGAAAAATCATGATGAAAGTCAGATTATTGGAGAACTTGATACCGAGGTTCAAACCAGAAGAAGAATTACAAATGCTTCTGAGCAAGGGTATTTTTCTCTGCTATCTAAGGTAGAACCTAAGAACTTTTTAGAAGTAAGACATGATAAACATTGGTTGAAGGCGATGGAAGAAGAATTAGATCAAATTGAGAAAAATGAAACTTGGGAACTGGTTCCCAGATCAAAGAGTCAGAATGTGATTGGCACTAAGTGGGTATTTCGAAACAAACTAAATGAAGATGGTCAAGTCACTCGAAATAAGGCAAGATTGGTATGCAAAGGGTATGCTCAAGTGGAAGGTGTTGATTTTGAAGAGACTTTTGCTCCGGTTGCCACACTAGAAGCAATCAGAATGTTCCTTGCTTTCGCAGTGTTTAAAAATTTCAAAGTCTACCAAATGGATGTCAAATCAGCCTTTTTAAATGGGAATTTAGAAGAGGAGGTTTACATAGAACAACCTGAAGGGTACCTATTATCAGAAAATGAAGATTATGTGTGTAGGTTGAAAAAGGCATTGTATGGATTAAAACAAGCCCCCAGAGCATGGTACTCAAGGCTTGATCAACATCTACAGGACCAAGGATTGAAGAGAGGACATGTTGACAGTAATCTTTACATCAAAACTGAAGATGAACACCAGTTAATTGTGGTTGTATATGTGGATGACATAATCTTTGGAGGAGACAATGAAGAAATGTCTAGAAATTTTGCAGAAGACATGCAAAAGGAACTTGAAATGTCTATGTTGGGTGAGTTATCCTTTTTCCTTGGATTGCAAATTTCTCAATCTAATAAAGGAATATTTATATCCCAAACCAAGTATGTGAAGGAAATGTTGAAAAAAATTGGTATGGAGGAGTGTGCACCTGTCAGCACACCGATGATCACCAGAACCAAGTTAAGCAAAGATGACGAATCTCCAGATGTTGATCAATCTCTCTATAGATCAATGATTGGGAGTTTATTATATGTGACAGCATCCATACTAGATATCATGCAAGCAGTGGGTATGGTGGCACGTTTTCAAGCAGGGCCGAAAGAAACACCTGTGCAAGTTGTAAAACGCATATTCAGATATCTAAAGGGAACTATGGAATACGGGTTGTGGTATCCAAAAGGAAAAGATTTCACATTGACAACTTATACAAATTCAGATTGGGCAGGATGTGTAGATGATAGAAAAAGTACAAGCGGAGGAGCATTTTTTCTTGGAAACACCCTGGTATCTTGGCTAAGTAAGAAGCAAAATTTTGTATCCCTATCCACAGTAGAAGCAGAGTATATAGCAGCGGTACTATGTTGCACGCAAATTTTATGGATGAAGCAGACCTTGAAGGATATCAAAGTAGAGTATGATCATCCCATCTCCATATTATGTGATAATACCAGTGCAATAAGTATTTCAAAGAATCCGGTTATACATTCCAGAACAAAGCACATTTCCATAAGATACCACTTCTTAAGAGAGCAGGTGGCAGAGAAACAGGTAAAGTTGGAGTATGTCGCTACATCCGAACAGATAGAAGATATTCTCACTAAGCCACTTCCAAAGGAAACATTTGAATATCTACGGCATAAGCTGGGAGTAATTTCTTTTACATCTTTACATTAAAGAGTCAAGGGTAGCACTGGTTAAGGGGGAGCTAAAACTTTGCAAAAAATTTCAGCTCCTAAGATGACCCTTTGCCATTGATGTCAATGGGGGAGAATGGTAGTAAGGGGGAGCTACAGCAAGAGGAAGCTGCAGAAGAGGAGATTATTTTTTTGGGGTTGCCATCAATGACAAAGGGGGAGATTGTTGGAAATATTGTCATTGATGTCAAACGAAGTGCTGAACTGGTAAACGGAAATATGTCAGAAAGTAACGGAATTATTAACGGAATTGTGAGTATGTCAATGGTAATAACCAGCAACATATAGAGTAGCAAAAAGAGCAGAAATCAGATATTTATATATGTGAAAAGGGTCGCCTTTATAGGAGAAATACAGCAGTATCTGTGTAAAGCGAACAACATTCAAGAAAGAGGAAGATCTTGACAACCATGATGAGAAGAAAGCAACGCTTTTTCATGAAGACCGTGATTTATCCTTGGAGGCCCACGATTTGCACAAAAGAGGGCCCACGACTTGCTTAGAGAGCAGCACTCATGTCTTAAGAGGTTGCATTGAATGTTTAGGTGATAATTAAATTATTTGGGGCAGTCTTTATGTGTGCATTAATTAGTTCAAAGGGGGCAGCGATTTATTTAGAAAGAATAAATTAATAAATAAAGGCCGACTAATGTTAATGAAAGGGTGTGATGGTTTAAGGTGTAATGCCCTTTCGAAAAGGTACGAAAGGCTATATAAGAAGATTCATATGAGACTTATAAAGTATGGATTCAAGTTGAATATCTTAAGGAAAAAGAAGAAGAAGAGGAAGCGTAAGGGCAGAATTTTAGAACAGCAAACCTGAAAGTAAGAAGATGAATTTTCCATTATTCGTTGAGGAAGCAACAAGTTCAAAAGTGGAAAGCAAATTTTGTAAGGAAGGTTGGTGCCTTCATATTCGAAGAGATCTGTGTCTCTTGCTGAGTTGGTGCTTAGCAAAAGGGGTGGGTGCTCCTGTAGGTTGGTGCCTACAAAACTGTAATTTGGGGATTGGTGTCTCCAGTAGGTTGGTGCCTACAATTTTTTGAGAAATATATATAAAGAAAGAAGTTTCTCCGTGGTTTTCTCCCGAAAGGGTTTCCACGTATATCTGTGTCTACTTGCATTAAGTTTTGTGTTCTTTGATTGATTTGATATGTTCACATTGCTCGTGATTATAGATCTAAGTTCAAGTATTAAAGTTTGAAATAATTTTATAATACTAATTCACGCCCCCTCTCAGTATTATCTTGTGCTCAACATTTTTACTGCCCTTAGAAATGGAACTCCCTAGTCTCCACATATCCCTTCAAGTTATACTAGACAAAGCGATTATAGAAATAGAAATAAAAATTATATTAATGTCCACAAATGACCAAAAGTAGGTCAATGGGATTGAAGGATACAACCGTTTAGCAATAGAAAGTTCTAGGAAGAGAGAATTCTAGAGGCGAACCAACAAAGAAAAGTATGAAGACCAAATAGAGAAGGGTGCCACTAACACAAGTGGAAAAGAAAACCACTACAAATAGTAATGAGGGACGAACAAGAGTCCCAAGAGCAAGTGTCAATGAAGATTAGAGGCAAATCCCATCGAATGTCTTTTTCTGTGCCTATAGTGGAGGAATCATCTAAGCCATTATCGATCACTATGAGAGATTTGATAATGTTGTCCAATGAGTATACAGGGTCGGAGGAGCCAAGTCGAGGGATCCTAGGAGGAAGCAAGAAACTTCCTCGAGAATTTATCCTAACATCCAAGGCCAGTGTAACTCCCGTAGTTGAAAAAAAGCTTGTAATATCAGTTTTCCCCTGTCGTCTAGGGGCAGCTAGTACGTAGTAGATCCATGTCGTCGAAGAGAGGTAGAGCCACGTTGATGGGGCGGAGCAAAGCCACGACACCGACAGATAGCAGGCTTGGAGATATGAGCAGTAGGGATCCACTCAAAGAAGCGTCGCCTAACTCATCTATCATCTCCGATGTGTGATGTACCGGTGTCCAAAGGATGCTTAGTCCTGCCAATCACCTAAATGGGCTAAAAGAAAAAGGTGACCAATATGGGAGCTCTAGAGCCTCTAAGCTCCTCCTATAGGGATCCACGTTGGAGGGTGAAAACCTCGCAAAGATAAAGAGCCAAGCATCATTGGTTTGTATACCTAAAGAAAGTAGCTAGACTGTTTTTTGAGTCTTTGTAGAGGTAGTGATATCTTCCTCGGATCTCATAATAAATGGGACATTTGAAAATGCAGTGATCCTTGGTCTCCACATCTTGAGGGGGAAAAGACAAAAAATCCAATCCTAACAAAGAATGTGATGGTTGTTTCACTCCATAACTGGTGGGAACAAACTTTCATCTAGCCAAGGGGAAACCTTAAGCCGTGAGACCAATGACATTGGAGATAGTGAGGGAAACAAATAGTATTGTCCATCACCTATAAGAAATGATTGGCATAGAAAACAAGCTTGGGACTGAGCAGCTCATGGGGGGAGATCCAGGTGGTCTGGATATATTGTTTGTAAATGTCCTCTCTAGCAGCCCTAGTGATGACGTCCTTAGTGGGAAGGATCCCGAGAGGGGCGTCAAGGGAACACATGAAAGGGGTTAGCCTGTGAATAGAGATGCCAATAGAAAAGAGTTTCCTAGTCTCAAAGTACCAATCGTGCTGACATTTGGTGGGGACTAGTGAAGCAATCCTCTCTAAAGAGCAAAGTACTAAGGATACCTCTCACGACCAAACCAGGGATCTTAGTCTGTGGATGTAGAAAGTAAGCCTAAAAACAGTCTCAAGGTGTATTGAGTAAGCGGAAAATTCAGCTTGGGTGATGCATTGAGGGGTTGTTTGCTTGCAATGGATCATGTGTTGTAACATGTGAATCTAGACACTCTCAATACAATCCCAATCAACGGCTACCAAGCTAGATCCCCAAACATTTGAACCATACAAAATTGTAGGTTTGATGATAGTATAAACAAGCGTAACTTGGAAGGGATGCCTTGGAAGTGGATATGGAAACGCTGACATTCCAAAACAGAAAGAGAGGCATACCCCTTACAAAGGTATGGTTAAGCGACAAACTTCCTTTTAAAGCATGGACCGTAAAATTGGACCCCAAATAAGTGTAGGCCAATGTGATCTCAAGAAGTTCCTCTCTGTAGAAAAACTAGAATCTGGACAGAGAGCGCTTGGAGATATTGAAGATCGTAAACTTAGTTTTACTAAGGTTGACCACAAGTTGTTGGAGTTCGTAGAAGCGAACAAGGGCATCAAGTTGTCGTTGTAAGCCCTTTGTTGAGTGTGAGAGGAGAACAACGTCATCGGCAAAAAGGAGGATGGTTATAAGTACCTCATGCAGAAGACAACCATCGTCCATATGGGTATGTTGCCAAAGAAACTCCTCTAACTCATCAATGTATATGTTGAAGAGGGTCATTGAGAGAGGACATCCTTGTTTGACCCCAATGGTACTCTTCACAAATTCAAACAAACCGTGAGAGGCACGAAGCTACCCAATGACCGTCTCATAAAGCTTCCAAGTTGCAATAATCAAAGAATCAGGGATGTTGAAATATCTCAACTTCTGGAAAAGCAGGTGCCTCAGACTTGAGTCAAAGGCTTGCTTGAAGTCAAAAAAATGCAAAAAAAATTGGAAGAACTATGGCAAGCTTCTTCAATGATATCCAAGAGTGTAAAGATGTGGTCAATAGTTGGTAGTCCCTTTTGAAGCCCAACTGCCCCTAAGCTCTGATATTATTCCTTTCCAAGTATTCTGATAGTTGCATGTCTAACACTGTGGTATAAAGTTTGGCAAATATATGCCCAATCATAATGGTGCTGTAGTTGCCAAGGATAGAGGGATCCCCGGACTTATGAATAGGGTAGATGATGTGTTGGGACCAAGACTGGGGAAAGCCTAAAGACACCACCTGATTAAAACATGTGGCAAGGGGAAAGGCAAGGGATCCCACACAATATTTGATGAACTCAACTTTGAGACCTTCACAATATAGAAATAGGCAATTGGTAGAATTGGAGACTTTAGATGAGAAGAGGCTTAGAGCCAAATAGTATTATCAAGTCTACGCGGATAGAATGAGTCATCAATATAACAAAAAGATCCACGAACACCCAATCCAAGAAGGTGACTTAATGCTAAGACTTGACAATCAAATAGATAAGAAAGCTGGCGACGGCCGAAAATTTAGACCTAAATGGACCGGTCCCTATCAAGTTACTAAAGACTTTAAAAATGGAGCATTTTGTTTATGCACTTTGGAAAGTGAGGAGGTTGGCAAGTCCGTCAACTCACTCCATCTTAAATATTTCTACTTATAAGCATCTCATACCCACACTTCCCTCATTGCATTTTTGCAACACGTTGTTTTAGCATTTTCATTCCATTTAACTAGTATTTTAAAACGACTTTATGTGATAATAACTTTAACTATTTATGCATTGGCAAAACATCTCACACTCTTACATTCATACAATCTCACGTCACTTATTGCCTTAGGATCTATGGCATAGATCTTGTTTCTAAGTTTAAAGTTTAATGTTGATTCCAGTAAAACTTGTACACCTTATTCCTTCACACAAGTCCCTTTATTTCAGATAGTTACTGCCTACGAATCAACCTAGAAGCTTCCTGATGATGAATCCCCCTTTTCATAAGTTCTCTATAAGGTAAAAGCTTTAACATCATAATCCATATATCTCTACCCACCAAGCTTGGTCTTAGGTGACAAGAACTCACATCTTACTAAGTTGTGTGGGGCCAAGGTTGAGGGAAAAGGTCTCTTTCCAAAAGTATATATGTGTGTGTGAGAGAGTAGATATATATATTTGCAAGCATCTACATCTTTCATCCTTCCTAGTTTTCAATGATGAGCCCACACCTCTTACTAATGGTGTGAATCTAGGATAGGAGAAATATACCCGTACTCACCTACATCTTACCTTCAATGATGAACCCTTTCTTTTTACTAGTAGCAAGGGACAAGGTTTAGGGGGTCACCACATAAGCTTTAAATCAATATAATATGGTGCAAAGTGCTTAAAATGTAAGATCCCAAAAGGTTATTTAGATGCCTATGCTGAAAAAAAGAAATGTCACCAAAACCAAATTTCATCAATCACTCGGCCATCTATGGATCTAAGTCTAGAATAAGCCTATAAAATGTAATTGTTTGAACCAAAGTACAAGTATCATTGAATCAACATTAACTAATTGTCTCAAGATGTACCAAATCATTTCTTATTCATATCATACACATCTATTCATGAGTCCTACCTTCTTCTTAACTTGCGGTGTTGAGCCCTCAAATTTGGCTAGTTGTATGGGGTTAAGAATAGAGTAAGACGTGTTTCTTCTTCTCGCTATCATTTCTATCACCAAGTTTTGCCAATGTAATGAGAAGTATTAAATTTATCTAAAAAGTAGTTTTCTAAGTACTTGCATGTGTTAGTATATCATTCACACCCATTTCATTATATTTTATCATTTGCATCACATCCATAGCATTCATCCAAAACTTTAAAACAGCAAGCATTCCTAACCATTCAAAGTGCATAAACTAGGAACAAAAACATTTTAAAATCAATGAATGCTAAAGAGTGTCGAGCCAAAAAGAATATATGTATGTGTGTGTGTGTCTATCAAGTTTAGTACATCACCGTCACACCAAAGGGCAGGTGTGGTCTAAACACTCCTTTATGAGTCAAAAATACAAAAAAAGCCAATATATACAACAAAACTAAGTAACAAGAGGCCTAAGAATCCCTTCAAGACCCTTGCGAAGTAGCGGGTCGAGGGCTCCTAATACGGCCCCCTGTGCTCTTGTCTTCTCTGACCACCTGGAAACCTCCATGTACTGTGTTGGAATATGTGGAGAGAGAAAGAATAAAGAAAGAATAGAATGTACAAAGAACGAATGAAGAGTAAACGGAATGCACACATTATTCATTGTGTCTATCCTTTTATTATGTGAGGGACGGTTACCAAATGGTTGAAATGGTTACAATCGTTTATTCGTTAACACTAAAGTAATATTTTAACATAACGCTAATTTATAAGCCTTGTATTAAGCCTTATATTCTAATACCCCCTCTTAAGCCTAACACTATAGAACATACTAACAAAAGATTAAGGTAATAGAACCAAATAAGATCATGCATTCTTCGTAAGCTTCCTCTCTGAACGCAATGCTTTGACCAAGTAGAACTCCATCAAGCTACCTCCCTAACCCTCGTAAAGGTGTAGGTCCCAAGCTAAATTCCCGAGTTCTTGGATTTCGCCTCCTTGAACTCCTAAATTATAGAATCCCCAAAATTTTTGGACAGCCATCCATACTGAGCTACTCCCACAATGCTCCATCAAGTTGTCTCATGACCCTCATAAGGGTGAATTCCCGAGATCCATGCCGAGGTTTTACCTACATTGGATCCGTTACTATCTTCAAAGTGTGAGGCTTCTCTTAAAATAAAAAATCTCTATCAATAAGTTCATCACTTTCAACATCTAGTGAATTTTCATAAATGTCTACATTAACTTCATTTGATTTGTCTTTCATCTGAATTTTTACTTTCCAAGTATGAAAGTTGAGGCCATAATATTTGTCTAATGGAATTTCCATTCTTAGACAAAATACCTCATAAAATAACTCTTTCCCAAAATATAGAATGACCTGAAAATTAATATAGCAAGATTTTAAAAACTGATTTTCTTAAAGCAAAGGAAGGAAACTATACCAAGCAGGTTTGTGCCTTAGATGATTGGCTGTGACTGAAAATTGACAAACTATATGCCCTAGCAATGAATGACCCTTGAAAAATTGCAAATCTGGAAATGTATGACTATCTTTTCTTTGTTTTGCACTAGCTACCTTCGAAAATCACATTTTCTTCACCTTTACAATGGCATCAACTGTATTTTGTGGTTATGTTCGTTGTAAGTGCCCTTGAACTGAAACTAGGTCATTCTCTGCCCTTTTTGACGACGTTTTTTGCCCTACGATATTGCTCTTGCATCTAGCATTCTTCATTCATTTTTTTGCTCTTTCGTGCCCTAACAGGAACGGTTTGAACTTTTTCCCTTCTCTTTCTCCTTGCTTTCCCACTCTTATACCAATGTTGGAATATGTGGGGAGAGAAAGAATAAAGAAAGAATAGAATGTACAAAGAACGAATGAAGATTAATCGGAAAGCACGCGTTATTCATTGTGTGTCTGTCCTTTTATTATGTGAGAGATGGTTACAAAATGGTTGAAGTGGTTACAACTGTTTATTAGTTAACACTTAACTAATATTAACATAATGCTAATGTATAAGCCTTAAATTCTAATATATCGATCAATGAGAATGACCATAGAAGCCCCCATGCCAATGGCCCCGCTCTGGCTACTACGGCTCCCTCCTCTTTGCAACATCCCTTGATAGTCTAAAACCTGTAGTCGTAAAGGAGCATTCTGTCTAGAGTGTCTACTACACTAATCTTAGTTGAAATAACTCAATCGTGTCATGCCATGTTGGGGAAAATACATCAATATGGCTGCCCGCCTAAGCTGGCAGCCATGGATCCACAAGAAGAGCATATCGAGTCATACTAGAAGGAAATATGAACAGATCAAGGGTAATCCACCGTATGAGCTCTCTCCATACAAAAGTGGTGTCTGAGATCACAACACACACACACACAGTGAATTAGATAAATCATACTAACAACTAACCAAGCTAGATCTGGTACAAGAAATAGGAAATCAAGAAAATTCTTGATAGGGTCACCCTCTTGCCAGTCAGGGTCGTCCTCACCATGAGCCTCTGGCACCTGCTCCTCACTCTCCTTTCCTAGAGACTCATCTCCTCCTGCAGTTGTTCCCTCAATCTGAGAGGTTCCTCCTTCTCCTCACCTCGCTTGGGCTTCCTGTCTCTCGATACACCTGCAAGCTGACCTATCGGTATGCTAGGAATCACAGGTCTCCATTGCAGTCTCTTAATCATGATATCCCTCACTTCCTTAGTTCCTCTATAAACTATTTGCATAGTTGGGAGGGGATCCACATATGTAAGCCCAAACTGTTGGGGCACCCTTGCTACTGGATACACCTCTCTCTGACCTCCTTTGTTGGTCAACTATATGGTACTTGAGCAAGAAGCTAGGGATACCCCCTCTCCTTCCCAAAGACAAAGCATATCAATATACGGATGAGCTATGCCATATATACCCACCTCGTCGCCCTACTAGCAGCAGGATTTGCAACCTCTATACTCTTCTAGTAGGGGATAACCCTCTCCTAAACCCATGAATGACCAAAGTGGGGTAGCTCAATGCCAATGAGAGGCATCTGACAAAACTGTATAAATCATGATAGGTAGTGGCCAAGATATCCGGGCCCCATGCATATACTCTCCCATAATCTCTTATGTTTTACACAATGGGAGCCCAACAATATAGAAACATGTTCCCAACCTTCTCGCCAATCAAACGCAAGGCCAACATTACCAATAGTGACCTTGTGCAAGTTGGGATGGGGGCCTGCTCCACATCCACCAATCTAATACCTTGTTTGGCACCCACATCGGGTGCCCCACCATCTCCATAATAAGTATCCCATTTGTAGGCCTCATCTGGCGAGCTAGACCCTCTAAGGGTTAGCTTTTGTTCTATAACTAGCACTTCACAAATCTTGTAAACATCCTTAATGTGATGGTCCACTCTCCATGGACCTGGGGGAATTGGAACATGTTCCGATCAATATCCCAATAGGTCAAGAAATCACAAAGTAACCTGCTCATGGGACCAACATGTCTACTCTGTGCCACTCTCCATATCCCTTTTCTCTAGACGGTTGATCTTCATCTGTGTCAAGAGGCATAACTCGAGCCAACCAAATCTGCTCTCTGGCCCTGCTCCATCTAACGCAATCCCCTTCATCGCAAAGAGAGCGCAAGGTATTAGACCCAACTATGAAAAATGCAAAAGACAATAAGTAAAATCAATCAAGTAAATATTTTCTACTCTTCAGGCAGTAGTTGTGCAATTTCCTAGACCGGTGGTTGTGCAATTACCTAGACTGATGGTTGGGCAACCGCCATGCTTGTCAACAGCTCAAAAATAAACAAAATTTACACAACTATTCCCCATTCTCTAACGAACATTTCAACTAGATCACTTTTCAAGCAAAAACCTAAAACCTAGGGCAAAAGGGAAAAATTCTCATAACTCACCTGTCACTGAGTCTCGCCAATTACTGCTAGATCCACTGCCATTGTCTTTGAACACCCTTTGATTTGACTATATCTACGTGTGAAATGGTTACCAGAAATCTAGAGAGCCCCAAAACTAGTAAACTCTCGAATAGTAAACAATTTCCAAAAATAGAAATAGGTTTATATTTATATTATGTTTAAAATACACAACTTTTTTTTGCTATTTTGACACTTGTGTGAGTTTTGCAGCGCAGGCAAGATAAATCAAGTGGTATTTTCTCCCTTGCACGGATGGTGAGTAATCCTATCTTTTCATCTTAATTATTATTTATTTTGTTATAAGATTTTCATTCGTTCCTGTCTTGATCGCAAGTGGTGGATGGTCTCGGTTGGGTCTGCCTCATTAGGAAAGGGGGTCAGATAAATTCTAACTTTCCCTTTTTGAATCTGTCATATTCATAATTCATGTTTTTGTCAATTAATGACAGAAACACTATCCCAAGATGGCAATAGGTATGTACCCAAATTAACATGGTGCAACAGGGAAAAAACACATCTCCAGTGATGATAAAGTTCCTTCCAAGCTAGAAAGGAGTTCAGATCCGTCCCCTATCTCTCCTCACAAAAACCCTTGTACCTCCTCTATTGCTCTAAATGGTTTTTATTTTAATGTTAATACGAAGTTTTGTTGATGGTGGCAAAACCGCCAGCCAAGCCTGAGCCAGCGGTTGCGCAACCGTCAATCTGGCTTGGTTGTCGGTCTTGTCACTGCATAAATGAAATTTAATATGCATGATTTTGTTGCCCAGTCAGTTGTGATTTAAATTCCGCCCTCATTACTTTGTCAAATTTGCTAAGAATGGGCTCGTTAAAATTGTCTCCGCTTACCCATTCCTATTTACTATATTAGCAAGTTGATTTCTTCCGCATGAGTTGAGTCACCCTTCCCAAAGTTAAAGTCCAAGTTTGTTTTCTTCGCTTCCAGCAACTTACAAATGACTCACTTCCAGTTTATTCACGGGTTGGATTTTTGATTTCTGAGTGGCGTTATGCTACTGTTTTTCTTGAGAGATTTTGCTACAAACAACTAGTTCCTTGTTAAGTTGTCGTCATCTTCATTCCAGCCATTGCTTTGTTTCAAACCAGCCAGCTCTTTGTGGATCTTTGATTGCCAATGTTGCTTCTTTCATTTTTTCCTACCTACATCATATTGAACTCTACAAATTGGAAGGAGCGGCTATTCTGAGGAGACAACAGATCATCACAACAACTTTGGAAAAACCTGCCACAGGACTGCAGTTACCAGGGTAGGGATGCATTTGATTTTCTTTGGTTTTATTAAACTAGTAGTTAAAGACCTCCAAAAGCTTTGTCATTTAGATTCTAAATGCAAGTAGAAGTTTGTTTACATTCACATTAGATGAAAAGATCTACATAAATATTTTCCTTCTTCTATTATCTCAAATACTTTTGTCCGAAGAATCCTCACTGCTGATAACCAATTCCCAGCTTATTCTCCAGTAGATTTACTTGGGGAAAGATTGGAAGTGGGGAAAAGGGATTTAATTTCTTTTGTCCCACATTTCAATTGATAATTTTACCACAGACAGTCTTTGTTTGGGTTGAGGGAAAAAGCTTCTGAGAAGCTTACCCTCCTGAAAAACCAGAAGGTAAAGGCCTTCATGTAGGAAGCTTTATTTTAAAAATTGAGATTGCATTGTTTTACCAGAAGCTTCTGTTTATTTAGTTTAATATCCTGCAACAAAGAGGTAGCGATACCCGGCAACCAGCTGTTTAATTTCATTTTATTTCTGAAAAGTGCAATCGATTAGTTTCTTTTATTCATTTCTTCTTAGATTGATAGTTATTTTGATTATTTCTAAACATTTGAAAATCCCCAAAACATTAGTTAAGTTAGTTTTAGTTCTACTTCATTTAAAAGTCCATTTCAAAATACATATTGTCATTTTTTTATTAGAGAATAGTTAAAATTGCAATTTAAATGAATTAAAAGTATCTTTTTGAATCTTTTGATTTAAATAAGTTCATTTTACTGTTCATTCATTATTTGTGTTAATTAAATCAATCAAAAAGCAAAACATCAAAATCTAGCTACTAGGAAACCACACTACCTGAACTTAGCCTTTATTTTTTACTCTAAGCTCCTTGCATTTGTCCTCTTACTCGTGAGTTGGGGTCTTCACATGACCATTCCTGGTCCAAACCAACCTCACAAAATAATTTTTGAACCAATCGTCAATCCACCTAGTATTGACCGATACCAAGGAAACATAGGCTTGGGATTATGCACTGTTAGTCTATCGTTCTACTCCTTCACCTGTATTGATAATCAACCAATTAAAGGCATTAAACGAGCATCTTAATGTTGCCAAACAATTTTGGTTTGATTAAGCGCACCCACTTAGGCGTGCAAATCGACAATTCATTACTCCCATTTCATTTTTTTGGTTGTATGACCCCCTTTGGAGAAGAGCACCTTGAAATAAGTGGACATTTCCCAAGAAGCTTGCAGCCTCGCAATAGCCTACTTTGTATCATTGTCAGAGATCGGGAGATCCGCGCCTCCATTATCCTTGATTGCAACATCTCTCATGAAGACATAAGTACGAGCTTCGTTGCCTTAGACGAGAAAATCAAGCACTCACAAATCTAGAGGCAAAGATGATCCCTTACCTACCTCATACTTGATAAGCCACCTATACTTTTACAGTACTTACCATTACCCATTATTTTCATCGTCGTATCCAATCCAAATTTTCACATCATCATCTCACATTTCGGTTGTCTCGACCCGAACTCAAGAAGTCAAGGACGCAAGTTAGTCGTGTCATTTTTCTTGTGTACAAATCATAGGTAATACATGAAAAGGATTCGCTCTAAATGACACCTGCTTAACAAGAAGCCCTTGTACATAGGCATGACAACCCCATATACTCGAAGTATTTTTACTTTCGGGATTTAAGTCTAGTGATAGTCACAAATGGGTAAATAGGAAATGGGAAAATGATGTCATTGTTGCAACTATATTAGGCTATAGATGTAGTAGTTTGATCCCAACGACATTACTCATAAACACAAACCAGAGGCACCATTGATACTGAACGTTGCTATTTGTTTGAGTTTGCACCTTTTTTTTTGTTTTTCAAAATTTGCTTGATTTTTCAAAAGAAATTTGCTTTTGAATTGGTTTGCAAAAAAATCACTCATACAATAATGACTTATTTTAATAAGTCCAAAAAAACTAAATTCCTCAAAATCTTTGTCTCCCTTCTTTCTTTCTTGCTTCCTCCTCTTTTTAATTTTTATTTTTATTTATAGAAACTTTGCTTTTTCAAAAGGAGCTCATTGAAAAAAATCAAAAATATCAAAGGAGACTTCTATACAAAGACCATATGTCTCTAGAATTTACAAGGAGGCTTTTTTAAAAGCAAAATCTAAAATTTAAGAGAAACTTAGCTTTTGGATGGAAGCCACGTACCGGAGAATCCAGCCCTGCTTGAGATAAAATTTACAACCTCAAACACCACTTGGACAGCCTTCAAAGCGTAAATCACACTTTATAAATCTCAAATGAAACACCTATCAGGTCCTTGTTGGCAGATGGAAGCAGGTGGGCAGGTTTGGAATGCCCCAATGGCAGATTGAACACCAAATTGAAATTGAAATGCAAACACAGCTGCAGTCTCCAGCAGTTTGATGTCAGAATGATGGCAGTTGATCCAATTCCAATGCATAGAAACATTAAGGTGCGGGTCTATAGAAATTCACACAGTATTTGGCCAAATAACTAACTGCGACAATCTTTTATGCAGTTTACAGAGGTCTGAAATGCCAAAGAGAGTGACATGGACCTGCAGCTTGTAAAAGCTACAAATAAACATGCCAGTGGAAAGAGGAAGAAATGCAGCTTCTTACAGATCTACTACGTGTAGACTGTATGGCTAGAAATCAGAATGGAGAATTAAAAAAAAATGAAGAATGAAAGCCTGCGCATATGGCTGGAAATGAATTTGCAGCGGGAGAGGATAATGGAGGATGAAAAATAAATGAGAATGTACATGGCTCTGATACCAATTTCACACCAGGAATAATGGAATGACAATAAACAATACTCTGGTGCGAACCAAAATTGTATTCACATTCATTCAAAAGATCTCCTCCATATTACACCTAGAATTAATCAATATTATGTTTAATTATATTACACAGATTTCTCCATTCAGGTATTAATTGGGCACTTGTTGCCGCCTTCTGCCAAAGGATGTGATCAATAGATTTTTCAGAGGGTACATTTACAAACAATATATTCAAGATACTTGGACCTCTCCACCATACATTCTTGATCCTAAGATAGCTTTCTACCTTTAGCATTTCTTAGAAATTGTTGATGGCATAATTAGCTGGCCCTACTATCTTGAGTAACATTAGTCATTGGGCTTGAGAAATCCTCTTGATTAGATGTGGCCTTCCCCAATACCTATAGGTTGAACTAGATAATCATATTCCTCGTGGGGATAAAAATTTTGGTTTTTGCTCTCCACTGGGTAGATCATAAGGAACACTTAATTCTTAGATGTCCCAATTATTATGAGATCCAATGGAGATGTTATTGTATATATAGAGGCTTAAGACGTACATTTTCCACCTTCTTTTGTTATCCTCGCTAGAGCCATTGTCCCTTTTTCTCAAGGAGGTTGTTAGTCTAAATCGTAGGAGATTAAAGGGGACATCAAAGAATACCAAGTTGATTACCCTTTTTACAACCTTTCTTTGGTTTTCGGGGTGTTAAGCACCCCTTGAATTCAGCTACTAGGCTGTTTGAATCTTCTTACAAAGTAAGCAATGTGGATCCAATTATACCCTACAACATGGTCCGTCCAATTTTCCTTATCTACATCCTAGGGTACAGAGATAAGTGTCTATCACTAGTCTTCTCTCCCCTTGTGAAGACTCGTCAACCTTGGATGTTAGAAGAGGATCTAGGGGAAGTGTCATACTTCCTCCTAGGATTGTCTAGTCGAGCCCAGTATGCGTTATTGTGAGTGTTAATAGACCTTGCATTGGTCATGTAGTTGCGATGGATAATAATGTTGGTTATTCTCCATCAGCTCTGAGCATTGATTTAGCCTTAAAAGCATGCGATTGCACCAATTTCCTACCTCGGTATTGATATTTGGCTTTCATTGGCTTTGTTTTCCCTTATTTCCCTTTAGGGATTCTACCCTAACTTGGATATTTACATTTGTACTTGTATTCTTTGATAAGGGTTGACTCATTTGCATTTACCCCTTCTTGTGTTCCATTGTTTTAGTGTTTGCAACTTTAGTTCTTGTCACTTTTTCAGCATCTGAATCTCTTCTACAATGGTACTGTTATATTTTAATTGGATGTAACTTAAGAGTTCCATTAACCTATTTTGGTCACCAGTGGAAATTAATATTATATTTTTCTTCTTTTTTCATGACTTTTCCATGTAATTATGTGTTTATTTTTATTATTGCATGCACATTTCCTCATCATTAAATCATGTGAAATTATGCACTATTGTTATGTGCTAATTTTCCAAAGGGCATGCTATGGTTATGTAGGGTGTTTCGTGCTAGTCAACGGCATTTAGCTAGTGGAAATGGTGGGTAGGTCATATGGATGATAACTTTCGTAAAGAGAGGTGACTGCATTGCCTACAATCAACTAGGCACATGCCTAGATATAGTTATTGACTATTATTGAAACTATTACCTCCCTTTGGCCATCAGCCAAGTAATGGTAAATATGGCTTGAAAGAGGGTGTTATTGTTCATAAAAGTACAGCCCTGCATTTGTTTTCCTATATGGTACGGATTTGAAGCATTAAGGATTATCAATTTGTTTCTATTTGTTGGAGGGTAAGGGGTGGAGTTGAAATCATCATCTAATGAATAGAGGATGAATGATGACCTTTTTTGTGCTTACTATGGAGGAAGAACTCCATTGAAAGATTGGCTGGTTATATGAATTTTGCTATAATTGTAAGGAGCATCTACTATGCAGGTAATGAAAGACTTAATCATTGCAAGGAGCTTCTTCTATGCAGGTAATGAAAGACTTAATCATTGCACACACATAATCCTTGGGAAGTCATACATCCCCATTGATAGTGTAACCCTTTCTCCTCCTTGTGCTTATGTTTTAGGTGAGGAATGAAAGACAGGTTTATAGCATCAATACATGCATCCAATACCAAAATATAGCAAGAAAGGACCATATAATCAACACTAAAGATGGACATTGGTTTGAAATTGTTATTTAAGATCAAACATTGAATATCAAGTGTTCTTGCATATTCCATGTAGCAACTTCATTAGAACCAGAGAGCTTCAATATCAAGATGTAGATTAGCTTAGCTTCCAAAATCTAAAGATCAGATGTCATACTTACCATAGTTTGCATACTCCTATTCAGAAAATATTCGGTAAACCCAAAAAAAATTGACTCAGCAAATAATTCAGCAAGACTCGGCGAATATTCGGAAATATTCAGAAACTTAAAAAGTACTGAAGTTTCTTTAAAAAAACATATATTTTATGCAAAATATAGCTACAAAATGTATCAAATAGTCATCTAGAAATGTTGTGTTGCTAGGTAGGGGCCAGGGCTGCTCATGTGAACAGCATGTGTCTACAAGGGAACCTCTTATTCCATGCAGTCATCCCTGCCGCATAACAATATCATGGCATGTATATATGATTACACATCATTATTCATGTCATATACATCATCCATATCATCGTTACCACATCACACTCCTATAATTTTTTTGGCTATTGCCCTGTAATTAAGCTTTAAGAGTCAAGACTAATCATTCTGCCCATCCCATAACTTATTTACATACACAGAGTATCATCAATGTGTCGTTTGAGCATATTCATTCAGTATGAGACTACAACAACATTGTAAGAGCATTCTAACAGTCATGTAACATCAAACTGACAGTAAAGAGTTCTTATGGGTTCACATTTTTGGGAGGAAACCAAAAGAACAATAAAGGGATTTGTAGGTTGGTCTTCTCCATTTGGGATTCTAAACACCACAAAATCTGCTACAAATGGCATCCATGACCTTGCTGAAACACGACAAATTTGTAAGCAAGCATGGTTGACTTGTAACCTACAATTCTGAACTATATTCTGCAAAAAAATAAATAGGACAGCTCTCTTGCAGCAGAGGCACTAATGCATAGATGTTTCTGCAAATTAAGTCTCCGTACTTACATTATGAGGATTTCCAAGTTATATCAATCCTATTGAAATGTTGCTAGTCTTTTAAAAGAAGCGAAACATTTTCAGGCGAGTAAAGGGCACAGAAACTCGGCGAATATTGGTGAATATTCGCCAATATTCGTCAAGTCTGTTCGGCAAGCTATATCAGCAAATATTTGCTGTTTCAAATTTGTGGCGAGTACTCGCAGAGTATTCTAACTATGGTACTTACAATTCCACTTAAGATACTTATAGGTGCCTGACTATTTTAAGATTGTCAGAAACTTTTGGCAAGGCTCACAAATGGCTTTTTCATCTTCAAAGATACCATTTCTCCATTTGGGATCTTCATTAAACGGTGCAAAATCCACAAGGCTATTTTGTTATGGATCGCTATTTTGTTATGGATCTATAGGCCAACGATTACCTAAATTTTATTTTAGTCACAAATACTCAGCCTTAGCAAAAAGTACATTGATAAACATTGTCTTGCAAAAAGCCACAGTAGACATCTTCGTAACTGTCCAAGTCCATGCTAATTTTAGTTACACACTATTATCCAATTTAGACATTTGATATGGCACATTGACTCAACAATGTCCTTTGCATTAGAGTGTTTAACCTTAGCACGTGCTCTTAGGGCTACTTGGCAATGCCTTGTTCAGTACGCTGAGTTAGAGCGCATTCCATCAATAATGCAAAAGGCGTGGCTTAATACTAATATATATTAAGGTTCTCGTGACCAATTCAAATTCTTGGAAGGAAAACTAAATCTTGTGGGCCTATTATTGCCTAAGGGTTTCTTATGACCTTAGTCCTCATGGACATGGCCGCCATAATATTACGATTGTTTGCTAGTCAAAATTGTAATGTGAATAAGAACTCGGGCTGTAAAAAAAATAGAGTCTAGATCATTAAAAGTCCCAGTAGTTGGTATATCATATGAAATGAGAATGATTTCAATTTAGCCAGGTCTAATGGTCTAGGTTGAATATTTTTATACCCTTAAAAACTAGGAAAACATATGTACGATACCATGAATTCTATGGGAAAACATATAATTTGCTTCTAGACTCCATATGTACTAGTTTTTGAATTTAGTGACTTTATGTAAAAATAAAATTGAAATTTACTTTGGTTTTAATAGTTATTTCAAAAGCCTCTTTGTTGATCTTAGCAAATATAATTTTAGGAAAATTTGTCAAAAAATGGCCAATTGGCAAAAATAAGTCCCTAAAAAATACCATCGCTGACAACATACAAAAACGAATCCCACGAGCAATATTTGAAGGTGATGCACTTATCCAAAAGTAATTGACAATGTCATCCTTGGCCAAATTGCGTGACTCCTTTATCCCAAGCTGTAATGTCCCTTTCCGACTCAAATCTGAAAGATGCGGAAATTGCAGACCCAATGATAGCAAACTGAAATAAATTTTCAAACCCTAGCAACGACTGATTTTTATTAATTTATGAAACCTCTGCATACACCAAACAGCTGGAAATAGAATATAGAAACCCTTCAAAATATTTTATTAATGAGCTGGAACAATTATAAGACAAGAGCCCACCGGAAATTTTTCTTTTTGTATTTTTGGACCAGCTCGAATAAATGAATGACAGCAGCAAATACACTTCACAAATATAATTGGAAATAATGATTCCAAAGCTCAAATAAAAGTCCAAAAAGTGCAATCATCCTCTAAAAATGTGAGGAATCCAATCACCAATAGAAAGTGAGTTGTTGGGCCCTATGAAAGAACAAACTTCACCCCAAGAGGAGTCACCACCATTAGAGAGGATCTGAAAACTCCCAAAAATGCCCTAGCAGCCCTTTATCACCAGAACTCTTGCTGAAATCACCGAATCAATTTATTAAAGCCCAATGTAAACCCCTAAATGGAGAATCCTCAAGGATTGAAGGGTTTTCATCCTTCAATTACAGGACAAGGAGGGTTTTTGTCCTGACTTACAGCCCCGCAAGAGGGTTTCCATCCTCAAGTGGAAAGGAATGAAGGACATCCCAAAACAGTCATGAAAATTATGATAAGGAATAGATGTTCCTCAAACAAGCCAAGTGACCTCCTTTAATACACAAATGATGGCACAACATCTAGAACAATTTCCAAAAGGGTTTGCCCCACTTGGAAAATTAATTTGATTTAATTATTGCCTTTTCCCTCCAATTTCTTTCTTCACCTTGGGTCAGCCACTATAGCAGTTAAAATAAATTAATCTTTTAATACTTTTCTCCTTTTTATGTTTTCAGTTTATTCCATAAAGTTTCTTCCTTTTCATCCCTTTAGCTAACACATAATAATGAATAGGCTAAATATTTTAAGTATTTAAAAATACCTTTTATTCTAATAATATTATTAAGTTACTCAAGATTTGGAAATAACCGGGCCCAACTTAAAACATTATTAATAATTTTATTTTAGAAAAGGGGACATTACACAAGCCAATTCTCTATGTGAATTTCAAGCCATAACATTGAATTTTCAAGTAGGGATCATAATGAACTCTAAGCCTTCTTGAGTCTAGAATTTCATCATTCTGCAATATGCCTACCAAAGGACAATACCTAAAATTTTAATTATTGTAACTAACAGTAGTAGTTGTAAGATAACTAGATTATTCTACAAGGCATCTAGATTGTTCCTTCACTTAAAAGATTATAATCAAGTGGGTCTCCATCCAAGGCCTTTGCTTTCGGTTACTTTGCAAGCAAAGTAGAGAAATAAAAGTAACACAACAGTCTAATACCCTATTAGTCTTCAAAATGTGGCATTGCATGGTTATATTTCAAAGAGAAATCCAAATACAAGAACAAGTACACACAATCCATTATAATTGATATTTTTATAATGAAAAAATCCTCATAATTGCTATAAGGATCCGGATTCATATTGAAACCCTTCTGGAGACTAAAATGAATTAAATTCAGCCAAATAAATTGACCAGTCAAACAGTCAAGTGTCATAAGCCGGAAAATTAAGTTAACCACCGCTGAGGTAGGTAATTTGAAGTTCCTAGTCCATGATGAAGGATCCAAATCATTTTTGCACCAAGATTTGTGGTAATTTCTGGATTTTGAGTTACACAAACTGGTTTTAGCACTTCAAAACTAATTCTAAGGATTATTTTTCCAACAAGAAAAGTGACAAAGATTGATGGACAATGGAAATTCAAAATTGTAAGCCAAGGTCTCCGGTTTCTTAATTTTTTGTTTGAAAATTGCAACATAATTTGGAGAAGGGCCGTGACGAAGGAAAACAAATTTTTGGATGAATTAATTACAGTTTCACTAAATTCCCTTGATTCTACAGGGGTTATGGGAAATTAGCTGGAACATATATAGCCAGAAGTTAGAACAATTAAAAAATCCAAGCTATTCTTAAACATTTACAAGCCAATCAAGATATAATCCAATTGATGAATCTTGGTTTTACTTTTAAAATTAAATTAATGCAGGGCCAATCATCAAATACATACAATGTGGGCTCAAGGAGGTCACGGGATTCATCAGTGTTTTTGCAAGCGCTTAGGGTCCCTTGAAAAGAAGACCAAAACAGCAGTGAGACTACAACCAACTAAATTTCCCATTGGAGTTGCAGTTCAAACCTCAAAAAGTTTTTAGCTACAATTATTTAATACTCATTAAGTTTTAGATGGTCTATAATTCCAACCCACCATTAGGTATTCAAATCATATGGTAGACCTCTCTCGCACGCCTTATGTACATATTTGATTCTAATCATATGGACCATGCTGGATATCCATTAATCTGATTGAGGGAACATTACTTCGATGGCTTTCAACTGCCAACTTATTCATTCCACAAAAATCTCTTGGACAATCCCGCAGTTTTTTGTTCTTCTCTTCATTTTGGTCATTGTGTCTCCACTCAATGCTTGTTCCACCCTGGTCTTTTCCACAAATGTTCTGAACTGGTGAATTCCTAGAGGTCCAGTCCATGTGTTTTGCAGTCACTTTCCAACTCCCTGTTTCACCATCATCCATTAATATGGATGAAAATTATCCTTTTTTATTTCCACCTAAACTCTGAAATTCTTGGGTTCATGGACCTCTATTTTGTCTGTTTTCTGCAAGGATTTGAAGCCTTTTTGAAGATGGAATTTGCAGTTATTCAAGGCCGGGTGTGGCACATTGTAGAAACAAATGCACTCATAGATTCATATCCCATTACAAATGGGTAACTGATGGAGCAACATTTCAATCAAAACGGAGAATTGGTAGACCTTACCAAAGCTGTGAAACTACTGAAGGAATGTGAGGATTCCACAAATCAGTACTTTTTTGCAAAGATTACAGCTTGTGGGAACAGAGAACCCACTGAACCATGGACTGCGAGAAAGAAGAAATCTTGTCCTATGAAAAGCATTGACTAGGAGATAGAAGACCCTTGTATCTTCCTTTAAGGATTCTCCTAGTTTAATTTAATAGATGCGCTAAGTATGTCAGTGGTGGTGAATGTAATTTGATCTGTGTAATTAGGTTGTCATATATTGTAGACACCTAAATTTGGAAATTTATCATTTAAACACTTTGGCTTTATCCCTAAATCATGCGCAAACATTTCAAGCCTAGGTGACCTATCCTTACCTCTCTTGCATGACTTGCTTCTCTATTTACACTACTCAGTAGCTCACAAAACTAATCATATCAGTCCATAATAGTTTATTCCTCGCATGCATCATTCCCAAAACTTCGCAGAATTCCACGAACTGCTTGTATGGGACCGTCCATCTGGGAATAAACCATTCAACGGTTCAGTCCAAAGCTGATGGTTTCATTCCCAGCCACCCAATGGTTACTTTTTCAATTTAATATCTTTGATGGGTCATTTCATTTCCTATAGGCCAGCCTTAATGCAAAACTAAACCTACGAAAGCCTATATAAGCAAGTCTAATTCACCTATTTACCTCCCCTGGCAATCACCTGGCACTTTCAAGAGCACTTATTGCAAATGTCATTCCAAAAGCACTCCAAGCTCTCCTAAATCCTTTCAAAGAAGCAGCACACTCTAGGAGCAGCCCCTACACAGGTTTAGAGCATACTCAACTAGGTTATAGAGTCACGCTTCCCAAGCTAAAGACCTCACAAGCCAAGTCAAGCTAAGCATGCCAAGCCATTGTATCTCATTTTCAAGTGATCAAGTTGTCAAAGTAGTTGCATCCATATAGATATCACATGCTAGGTGGAGAACTACGTGCAGTTTGAGGCCTCTTCGGAGTATTGCCAACGTAGGCAGTGTACAGATTGCACTTCAACCCAACCACTAACCTTTTTGAAGGGTCTCCTACTCATGGTTAGGGTTTGAAGTTGTTTCACATCATACAGAGGCTTTTACAAATGTGTGGCACCTAGGGTTTCTAAGCAAATGTTATCACAATCAAACACAAGCACACAAAAAAGTTGTAGAGCCCCAACCATCACCGTACAAAACCATCCAAAAGGGACCAAACTGTCTAACGCTTCCATACATACCAGACGGTTCCATACCTACTCAGTTTTGCACTCCAATTCCAGAAACAAACCACTTCCAGATCATTTTTAACCTGCATAATCACTCCACACTACCATTTCAACTTCTTGCGTTTGTAATCAGCTAAAGTGCATTCACTTCCTTGTGTTTTAGCAATTGGTTTACACATTTTATCTTGCAAATAGCAAATGAGAGTATATTTTGATTCATGCATTAATGTTTATCAATTAATATGAATATACCACATGTTGCTAACCCTTAAGTAAATAGGAACACATTAACCTCTAACTCTTATTTCTTCATTTTAGGGTTGAATCATATACCTAGTTTAGTGTCGAAATAGCATTCCCTAGTTTTAACTCCAGCTTATGAATAATTTTATACTCCTTTTATGATTATCATATTAATCTTGTTTCTTCAAAAATTAATAATCTAATATTTATGTTGTATGCCCAACAGGACAGCCTACTGGGAAGGTGGTCATTTTATACTCCTTTTATGATTATCATACTACTCTTGTTTCTTCAAAGATTAATAATCTAATATTTATGTTTTATGCCCAGCAAAACATAGCCTACTAGGAAGGTGGAGCGATTTCCATGATGATTACCTAGATTCAAGCCCTACTACCATGCTTCTTGAAGCTAATTAGCTATAGTAGGCCATACCTGAATGAGGTTGGGTGCAATTAAGAGGCAAATATGGGCAAAATAGAAACCCTTGGAGGTGGCTTCTAATCTTGAAAGGTGTTCTAAGCTTGAGGGTACATTGCCCCATATTTAGTTGATTATGAGGTGAGTGTTCCAATTTACTTATAAAAAAATATTTATATAATGATGAAATCAAATATCTACATGAAACATATGTATGCCTCATTGCAACATGCCTTAAAATTAGGTTATTGCATAGGAGATGACAAGTATAGATTCAATCAAAAAACATTCAGTGCCAGAAATAGCATGTGCATGCCTTTACCCAAGATATATTATATTTCAATAAATGTGTGGAAATATGCCCCAATGATGAAAAATTACTCTTTACTCTGACTTGGTGCTTTTGGCGATTGATTTTCAAGCTTTTTCTTTGAACCTAAGAAAAACATAAACAAATAATGTGCAAAATCAAAAATCGAAAAATACCCAAAAATATGCTAACAAGAAACATATAATCATCAAGAATTTACAAATAAAACTAAAAAGAGAAAATTAAATTGCTTTGGCATGTAGCAACTTACTCGTAAACAACATATTATTGCCAAAAATACTCTTGTTTTCTCCATCCTGACCTTCATTAAAATTTAAGACACAATCCAAAGAAACAACACATAAGTAGTTAAAAAACAAGTACTCAAAATATACTACTAGCACACACACACACACACACACACACATAGAATTGTGTGATTTGAGATCTAACTCCACTTGAAAAAGCTTTATTCAAATGTACACAGTGCAAAGAGTTATAAATATTATTTATAACATATCACTAAATGTTTTCTAGAATATATCAACAAGTACAATATTTTCAAAGAAATCATTTGAAAATACTTGATCAACACAAACCCACATTATTTATTTTCCCAAGTGCTTTATATTTTCCAAAATCATAATCAATGAGCACACTGATCATTGATCGTGCAGTCATGATGAGGGCATAATCATTGAAACACATATTTTCTTATATAAAAAAACTGAATAAATATGAGAATATATTATAGCACTCCTAATATACATTAAATTCAGAGGAAGCCAAATTCTTTTGTATCTTGACTGAAAGCCAGTCACAAACCTTGTAACATCCTAAAGTAGACAAGGTACTTCAGGATGAGAAATTTGGTTAACCACAAAAATTCAATTATTTCATAGTTATATGCCAAATAATGGGTATCATACTCTATCCCTCGTGTTTGTATAAGTTTTAGACTCGAGGAATGATGAGGGTTAACGTTCTGTGTGTTAACTATTAAGCAGTCGTTAATCTCTATCTCAACCATCTACCTTTTGGGAAATAGTTTTGATGTGGGAAACGGAAAAATTCCTCTCAAAAGGCTTGTTGCCTCATTTGCTTAGTAAGCATGTCCATCGAAATATTTCTTCATTTTCTCATACAAATGGATGCCTCCCCAAGGCGAATGACAAGCTAAAGATCACAGTCCACACAAACCAAGGTACAAAGCATATTCTTCAATTTATTTCACAAGCATTAATCTACACATTTTATGACCTAGTACTCAACCTCCAAAGTTTTTGAGATATTAAGTAAAGGCTAGAAAGCTCAGATAGAATATGAACTATTCAATTGTGCTAAGAGTTTTTTATCGTTAGTTTTACCAACATTATGGACAAGCGGTGGATATTTGAGGGAGGTCTGTATTTCTAAAACAATTACAGCTTGTACATATGTTACAAAGCAAAGGTTAAACCCTGAGAAAGAGAATATGATGAGCACGCTCATGTGGATTTGGCTCTATTTCTTGCTGCTAGGGCTATGGAAGGACTGAATTTGAATTAGGAGATGGCAATGGGGAGTATGTGACAAATACCAATGTTACTGTTCAATGTCTTTATGCTTCTTATCGCCACACATTGGGTAGGTAAAAGTTAGAAACCTCAGGCAGAATGAAGTATGAACTAATCAATTGTGCTAAGAGTTTTTATGGTTAGTTTTACCAACATTATGGACTGGCGGTGGATATTTGAGGGAGGCCTATATTTCTATAACAATTTCAGCATGTACATATGTTAGAAGGCTAAGGTTAAACCCTGAGAAAGAGAATATGATGAGCACCCTCATGTGGATTTGTATCTATTAGTTGCTGCTAAAGCTATGGAAAGACTGGATTAGAATTAGGAGATGGCAATGGGGAGTATGTGATAAATACCAATATCATTGTTCAATGTCTTTATGCTTCACATTGCCACATATGTGTCAAAATGATTACCAACAAGCCACCCCTAGAGAAAGTTGCCTTCAAATTCCTGAGTTCAATGGGACCCACAATTGGGTTATAAACATTTCTGTTTTGAGTGCCCTATGTATAGCCGCTTGGCCAACATATATCCCAAGAGAAATACAACCAACAGTTGCAACCATGATCTCTCAGGAGGACTCCAAAGAGAAGAAATACACAGAAAATTTTACCAGTGTGCAAGACTGCAAATGAACTCGGTAAAAATGGCAAGAAAATATAAGAAAACAGAAGCAACTCGTACCAGTTTTTCATCCACATTGAGGTGGACAAAGCAATTGAGGAGCATCCCTTAAGACTAGGTCTTGACAACTCAGATAATGTAGACGTCTATACTGAGCACCTTTGATAGTAAGCATGCTAAAGAACCAAATAAGGAGAAAGTAACCATCAAAAACTATCTAAGCTCTCTAGAAAAAGATCCCACGGCACCATGAGGGGAATCACCCACAGTACTGTTAAGTCATGAGAAATCAAGTAGTCGAGACAAGAGTTTCCAGGATCTCATTGATCACCCATCACATTTTCTTAACAATTTGATTGCTTCTAAAAAAGGGAGGGTGATTCCCAAAGTGGGGGTGAGGATTCCCATATCAAGACTTCAACTCAAGATGCAATGAACCCAACATCCTCGAACTCTAGCATTCCATTGACATGACCCCATAAAACAATATGAGGAAGCCCTCGGGGGTCATCATTGGAAGCGAGAACGTTGGGAACAAAACCATCTAGCGTGAAAAAACAAAAGGTTGTTGAAGAGACGGCTTAAAGAGACAAACCTCGGATCGTGAGAAAAGGGCTATGGAGGGAAGTAACTTCGTGGATTCAAAGCATGCTAAATCTATGGATTCTTATTATTTCCACATGAATTTATTATCCTCGGATATGAGAGGGTTAAGTACTAAATCTAGACAGAGCAATAAAATGTAGCATTTCTCAAGGAAAACTAAATATAGCTTTTACAGACACCTTCTTCACTCTAGGGTCCTTGACTCGTCACTTGATTAACCTGGTTTTCTTGGATGGACAATGATCCGAATTGGATCATGAAGTGTTAGCAAGATAAGCTAACTAAGACACTATTCTCATTGAAACTAAGAATGTAATTTGAAACACTTTCTTTTATTTTTCCATCATCAAAATCAGTTGGTTAACTAACTCTTAGTAGGGTTCAAGAAGTATTTGGCTTTGCAACACGCTAAGTCTTGAAAATAGATAGGTTCCAGTGCAGAGGCTAAAACAACAAATGAATTTCATCAAAAGTACTTTTCGATTACATATTTGAGTTCCTCTCAAAAAGTTATATTATTTTGAAAAAGTGGTCCTTGATTTCGACTTCATATGCAAAAGTTATGGCATCCGAAAGTTGCAGGAGCTTTTGGAGTTACAAAATCACCAGTTAAAATGGGTGGCAGTTATGTATCCCCTCTGGTGGTTTTGCAACCACCACGGCAGTTATGTACCCCTTCTTGTGGTTTTGCAAACTTAAGCAACGGTTTCACAACCGCCATGTCAGTTAAGTAAGTGGCAGTTTTGCTCTGCACAAAGAAATGGTTTCACACGAAGACAAAGAACATGGGGAATAATGGCTGCAGACGGTGTCTCTTCCTCTTCTGAGTCTTTTTAGTTTCCCATGATGTAAAATTGTATAAATTCGCCCTTAGGGGGTCATGGAAGGGCATGTAATTGTGTCCTAGTGATTCTTCTTCATTGTTTGTCTTTAGAGTTGAAGTTTGACAATGAAGTGTAAGTAAACAAGTTGCAGAGCATGTACGGATGTTTCCACATGTTGCTATTGTAAAGAATGTCCATGAAGGCCTTGAGAAGGCAGTATACCTGTAATTGCAGAAAGAAATAGTGGCAAGAGGAGTAAATCCCTCACTCTTCTGGTGTTTTCCCACATTGGGTTTCTCCAGGATAAACCTTGTTGTTATGTTTATGTTCTTGCAGTCATTTCTTGCTCTTATTTCAAGTTACTTACAATTTGAATAACTTGCAACTCGGTTCTAAGTACACTATTGACTGTTTTTAAGCAAATTAGTTAGCAAACAACAATCTAATCGATCAAGACTTGTTAGGTGTAATTAAGATTCGTGTTGATGAGTTAAACTATGGAATATCCATGCTAATTATGGATGAGATTGGTATCAGAGCTGGTTTCCATTCTATCTTGTATGTGGATTGTGTGGTGTAAGTGTTTTTGCATATTTTGTCCTATTACTAGAGCAGCTATTGCTAGTGGAGAAATTGTCCTGATTCCTCTGCAGCAAGATATATCCACAAGAAGCTGGAATAGAGAAGTGAGAAGCATGGGTCATGAAGATGAAGACAGTACCTTAAGATCATGAAGAGAGATTCCACAAATTGGAAGAGAATTTTACAAACATCTCTCAATCCGCGGTGAAGCTTGATCAGTTGGAGAAGATTATGGAGGTCCTCATGGGGAGGCTGGAAGTTTCCATAGAGACCTCAAAAGAAAGTGAAGAGTTTGACACTCAAGACTATGAGAAGGAGAAACCCGATACCAACCAAGCTCAACCTCCTTTCAAAGCACATGCCGAAATCGAGATTCAGGTCAAGTAAACGCAGGAAAACTTGATCAATGGTTAGCCCAATCAGAGGTAAATTTCAGTTTGCATCAAATTAGTGAAGGGCGGCGAATTTCGCAACATTTGGTTCTCGGTAAATTAAAGATTAGCTAATTATTTTATTTAAAATCCGTGCAGGGTGCAGCCAACAATCTTTGCCGCAGATTACATTGTCACACGTAGGCCAAAAATCTACCTGACTATAATTACAGCAATCACAGACATTTGACGGGCAGAATTTTAACAGGAAAAAACTGTACTCGTAACAGAATCCTTATCATGAATTCCTCTTCCAATTGACATGCAAAATCTTTGACCGATAAATATGCAATCATAAAAGGGATCTTAAACCTCCATTTTTTTGAAATCAAACTATGCTTTATTAATGAATTAAACATATAAATTTTGACTTACCGTCGACTCTGCCGCTGATCTAAGCTGAGAAAAATCTTTATTATTTTCCAGAGCAAATACCTTCTTTACATCCCGCAAATGTATTTTTAAAATCTCTCTTCTCCTGCCGCGATTAAGCTTTCGTTGAAGAAATCTTTCCTGCTGTATGATGATGACGATGAGAAAAAACCTATAACTGAAAACATAAAATTGGAAATGAAAAATTAAAATAAAATCAAGCATTTTCACCTCGGTGCCGAGGGATGATTGACTAAAATTGCAAGAAAGGCCGCGAGAAATCGAAGTCATTTTGCATAATGTGTTTGCAGAGGATTAACTGAAACTGAAAATAAATAACACAAGATAAATCTTATTTCAGACTTTTAAGATTGCACTCCAATTGAAATTCATGCCTAGTATCTTTATTTTAATATTAGAATATATTTGTGCACTCCAAATTGGGTATAGGTAACTTAAGACGTACGATTTTAGAGATTTGTTGAAAGTATAACTAACAAATGCATCCATAGGTACATGTAGTTGGAATTCAAACACTATGAGAACACCATTATTTTCAAATGTACTATATTTTATAATATCAATAATATAATCATCTAAAATTGATTGTTTAATACATAGAAAATTTATAATATGCTGAGGTATAATTGTCATTCCTCTTAAGGCCTCTTGCACTACTAATTTGCACGTGTAATCTCAATATAATAAACTTACATGTATTTGTAGGGTTTCACACACAATTACATGAACTTTTGATACACAAGTTGTAGGATATTCTTGTGAAGGTACCAAACATAAGGTTCAAAGGCAATAATACTATTGTGACTACCTTATTAAATGCCACCAATAGAAAAATATTGGAACTTTAAAAATCTTCCTCAGAAGACAACATAAAACTAATGAAAAAGAATCAATCTTTTGATGACATGGGACTAATCTTTGAAGAACAATGAAATAAGGAATTAACAAAAAGAAACACGATCATGAATGGTTTATGTTTATTAGTATCATTTGCAACTCAAATGGTGTTTGCAAAATGTCTTGTTTACTACATAAAATTATGGAAACAATGAGAAAGGCGGTGTCCAAAGGTAGGGTACATGGGCCAAGATATGTCGTGTTTTCCTTTTCAAAATTTTAACTTCATGGCATACTTCTATGGTGCTCCTTATCTCCGAAGAGAGTTTCCTTGCATTATTGAACATAATGTCCAATTTGCCATGTTTTTTCAATGACCAAATCCATGGTTACATGCGTACATATTTATCTTTTCTCACATCACAATGGATGAATTATGATCCCATCATAATTAATTTAAATCCACTCATTTTTAGACCAGTTTAGCCTATAATTATGTCTTTGGCTACATTTTATGAATAGTCGAAATATGTACATTGAAGTATTCATTGTGTCAGATAGGCATTTCTCAATTAGAATCACAATGTTCTACGACTAACAAGTGTAAGTAGATAGCATGACATTGTTGTTTATTTTGAGGTTTCATCCACGTACAACTATTAGCTAGACCATCCACTATCAACGTCAACTGAAATCAATGCGGTTGTGAAAATCTTGCAAGAGATAGACAAGTATGTATATAGTATTAGAAAATAACATTTAAGGAATCAATATTTAGTGTATTTACTTTTAATAAATTCCTTGTAGTATTGACGAGAATACACATAAACTTGGTCCATCTTTCATCTTTTTCCACCACTCCCTCATACTTCAAAGCCCTGCCAACAAAACAAAAATCAAAATAACAAGTGTAAGATTGAATGCATATGACAAAAACATCAAATTTAATGAGTGTTTAGAACCTAGAATTTTGAGGAGGACAATGTCAAATAAAAATCTACACATAAAACTATTATGGTTGATATTTGTCGTTTCTTTGCGCAATCTTCAAGGATAGCCTAAGGATAATGGTCTATTAAAAATGACATAAAACCACTTGACATGCCATGTTTTGTGGTTATTAAATTCTATTTCTTCGTTAGACTCCACATGGTATGCCAAGACCCCTCAATATGTCCCTATTTTCTAAATTATCATGTACACATGCGTAGCAAAATTCCCCTATATCTATTGTGTGCTCTAAATATCCACATAACATAAAGTGCTACATACTGTAAAAAATAACTATTGAAATTGTATCCTATTGATCTACAGGGGACTCACATTTAGAGATATCTCCAAAGCACATTGCCTCAACTGATCTTTACATCACAACATTTTTCTCCTTCAAATTGTTGTTAAAATGGCTTATGGTTCACATGTGTCTTTTGTATGATAAAAGAGTTTTGCATACATTCCTCCCTAATTTTTCACTCCCTTGGATTTATCCTCCCCTTCTTCACCAACCCTCTTCCTTATAATGTCTTGACCCTTCTATTCTAAACTCTTCTACCCATCCCTATCAATGTTTCCATTGTACTACTCATGTGAAATTGCTAGTAGTTAACACAAGAATGTTGTGTTTAGGTCCACTGCGAATTCTACACAAACCAAAAAACTTCTATCCCCCCATACCCCGCCCTAACAACTTCAAATGACATACTTTTGATGATTTTCTTTTTTCATTCAAGTAAAATGCACAATCATGAAGGTTTACAGGAATATTTTTTTTCTTGGTAGGATGGGGTGATCATCTATCATCAAAATAAAGAAAGAGCACCTTTCATCCACCAGGTTTTCATATACACATTGCACAAGATGAATCCTTCATCTTTGGTCTATGGTGTTGTCACATTGGCATACAGGTTAACAAGCACACCTGCAATAAGGAAATTTTATTTAATCTACAAGTGAACCTACTTACCATGTCCCAAACAAATAGATCAATAAAAACACCTAGACAAATTGGAAAGAGAATGACATCTGGTCTCATGGACTTCCTGTAGATTTTGAAAAATAATTTTGAAGCCTCGTCAATGGCATCCACTTTGATCATATTGTGCAATCATCGCAATCCACAAGATCTCATCTCATTTGTGAATATTTTCATATAATTGCTTTGCGCTCTCCATGTTTATGGATTTTGACTATATTTGAAATGTTCCTTTCAGCGCAATGGAATCAAACTTAAATCTTGTTTACACAATGTAATCATGTATCTACCAAATAAATTTTAGGGAAGGGGAAATTTTAACTTGAGGTTTGGAACTCTTTTACAATATATCATGGGTTTGATTTCAAAATGATGTACATATTAAAATCTAAAAAATTATTTTCCATTTAATTTTCTTTGCCAATTTAAAAAAAAAACATAGGAACTATATATTCTCTCTTAAACAATAGCCAAATATTCGCATCTAATCAATGTAGCGGGAAAGAAAAACTCATTTACCTTTTCATCTCCATGTTCCATGTCCCCAAATAATTTTAGGGACTCTATTATTATGATCATTTGTGTACATCCTATGATAACTATATTCCATGATATAACATCTCATTCAGACATTTTGTCATATAGTTTCTATTCATCCAAAATATATTAGGATTCATATACCCACTATTGATATCATTCCATCAACATGCATTTCATTGAGACAAGTCTATTAAAATTTGATATGCATTTGACATTTACATATTACATGTACAAGATGATGAAATAATTCATCAAGATGTCTCTGGTTTGAATCCTATTGTGACCTTAGATGTCAAAAAACATACATCCATAATACATAAAATAAAATTTATATGTAAAAAAGTCTTAAAACCTTCACACTCATTTACGAGTGCTAGTAGTTTTCTAAAACAATTATTAGAATATAAAGATATAAGCTAAATTTGTTATGCAATATCCTTGAAAAGATCCATTTAGAATTGTTAAACCTTGTCACATTGATGTTGTCATTGATGTCATGTGGCATTGACGACAAAGAGTGATTGGTGAGGTGTAAAACATTCACGGAAATGAAGTTTGATTGGTAGTGCATTCCTCATACCTCAAAGTGTGTGTTTGAAGTGTCTTGGTGTGATCTCTCGAGGTTTCATGGTGTATACACAAGGTCTTGGTGCATGTTTGGTGCATTGGTAAGCAACTTGGTGTTTGGTGTGAACTCAAAAGATGTCCTACATGTTCCAATAGGTGTTTCAAAGGTGTGCAAGGACCTTCATTGTGAACAATAGTTTAGGTCTCATGAATCATGGTGCAAACAAGCTCAATTATGCCCAATTCTAGGACCTAATGCTAGCATGGCTTGGGGTATGAAGCAAAGAAAAATGAAAAATGTGAGTACAAGCATGAATTGTGTGTTTTGACATTGTAGCGAGGATGTGGAAGGTGTTACAGGTCAAGATTCAGCTGGTAGAGGAAAGTTCAAGGCCTTTTGGAGGAATGTTCATGACAACATAATAGGTAAACAAGTATAAGTCATGGTGGTCAAGAAGGTACAGACCTATATTTATGAGCAAATGATCATTTGGGAAGGTATCAGAAGGTGTCCTAGTGTTGTGAGAAACAAATTAGGGCATTATGAAGAATATTTTTCAAGTTATGAGGTTTTAGGCTCTATCGAGATCTCAGAATGGTCATTTCCCAACTCGAGGTTCATGATAAATAATCATGTGTTGGCACTTGTACATTAAAGGTTATGCATGGTGTCCTAAGTCTTTCACCATATATTGGGACATGGAATTCAAGAACATTCTTAGCAGTTGGAATGAGTTTAGAATGGTGCTCATATATTTTATGAACGATTGCTTAAGAAACTAAGTCAGCTCTAAACCCTCTCTAAAACCCTAGGTTAGTAGTGATAGGAGCAGATACTGCAAATGGTGTGGACATGAAATGGATTAGGAAAATCTTTCCTGTGAAGACTCTAATCATGTAGATAATTACTCATGTAGCTCAGTATAGGTGTAATTTTGCATTCTCCATGTGTGAATGATACAGGTACATGACAAACTCTACTGTTTTGTAGAGATTTGATAGTACAGTCATGCATAATAGGGTTTAGGATGAAAGTCCTCATGAAGGAAGACTTAATGTTGGGAGGTACCTTAGAAGGTTCTCTATATGACTATGAAGATTTTTAAGGTAGCTAAAATGGAAAAAATTGAAGGAACAAGTCTCACCCAAGATGACCTACTAGTTTAAGGTCTACACAGAGCCAAAACTAGTCACGATGGTTCCATGAGAGGGGTTTTGATGTGATAAATCCTGTTATTGATGTGATAATATGAGAATGGACAATTTTCTACAATTCCAATGTGACATGTTGGATCGCATGGTTTGTTTTCGTGAAGTGGTTTTGAAGTCTCAATGGCCTCATTGGTCTACAACTTCATCTATGATGTCATAGTTAAGAAGGTATGAGAAACAACATATGTTGTTGTGAATTTCTCTTCACAACCCCTACACAGTTAGAATGCTTGGAGATGGATTAGAGGTTCCCTAGTGAAGTGTTTCATGGCATAGGTTTGTTCATGAAAATGAGTTTCAACGTGTAAGATTCAAAGCCTCTAGGAGCAAGGCTTGGCCTTTGAAGTCCTCAAAACCTTGTCTGATTGTGATCTAACTTAAATCTTGCAAGTTTGATATATGGTATATACCATGAGAATGAAACAAGATTATGGACCTTGTGAGTTTCCCAAGGATACATCCATATCCTCCTTGAAATGTGTCTCATCAGATCCATGATCAGGTAGTTTAGATGAATAAACTTGTTTGGTTTGTAAAGACTCAATCTTTGAAGATGTCACTGCTATACATGCAATTTAGTGTATACCTTGTTCCTAATCAGCATGTCATTGTATGAATGAAGAATAATGATGCTTTGCCACTTCTTGCCTAGTTGAGTGATGATCTATAGTTCACAAACCACCTTCCCCAAGCATTTAAAAATAGCTCTGAATACTTTAGGTATCCTTGTAGTTTGTCAAGCATCATCCATGTGACTGTGATCTGAAGCTACACTATGACTGTGAGTATACAAACATGTGGAGATCAGGTTGAAATGAAGGTGTTATGCTCCAATCTTTGTCCTATTGATCTACATGCCAATGATGATGACGTTTTTTATCATCTTGAAGATGCAATTATCCTAAATGCCATGGAAATGACATGACCTGAAAGTTTAAAGTGTGCCATCTCTAGTATTCAAGCTAAATGACTAAGTTTTGAAGTATCCTAATTCCAGTTGAGCTTTTGAGGAGCTCCAATGGAGGATTGGTGGGGAAGATAACAACGAGTCTATAAGGCTTGTTCATAGGATATAGAGAGAAATGGACAAGGAGTTGTGTAATGTACATCACATGCTCATAAGCCACTTGGTGCATGGTTTAGAATAGTGCTAGAAGACAAATAAGTGCTTGCTATGCTAAAAGACAAAATTAGGAATAACCATTACAAATGAAGTGTTGCAAATGTCAATTGAAGATGGAATATTTCAAGTTGCTTCACGTGTGAATGTCAAAGTCTTGAGACATGTTTTCTTATTCCTCCATAGGTACATTAACGAGTTATGATAGTTCATGTTAACGAAGGTGTTTGTACCTATAACTGACCTTCATGCAGATTGTAATTATTACATCATGTTGACAATTTTGTGATGTCATTTAAGTCTTCCTTGTACAAGCTGAAGAAGTGATAGAAGTTGCATGGGTGAGAAAATTTGAAGCTGTAAGACGCATGTGATATTTTGTCATTCTCTTATATATGTAGTATCTCAATTGTGTATGAAGAACATGTTGTTGAAGAAAGAGATTTTGTTTTGATGAAGACAGAGTTGACAAGGTGTGAGGAGATAGTTGCAAATTAGATGTGTGAAGTTGCATGAGCATATGAATGAGTTAATTATAGAGTTCGATATCTATTGTTTTTCTCAAGCAACTATGTCAGGAGGAATGTGACCAAATTTTTTTCAAGTCTAAGTAGGTAGCTTAGAAAAATTGAGAAGTATGGTATTTCTATGCAAGTAAGTATCTTGCCAAAGATGTCAAGTCATGTGCTTGACTTGATATGATTAGAGTTGGTGCTTCATGTTGAGTGGGTGCTCAACAAAATGAAATCTTTGTAATCTCTCATTGGAAAAATTGTCCACATTTTAGTGCATTGGTTTCATTCAATAGGTTTTTCTCCCTTCAAGTATTTCCCACATTAACCTCTTGTCTTCCTATGAATGTTTTTCTTGTTGATTGCATATGAATGGATGTTGTTGTTTCTTCATGAAAAATGTTGAATAACAATGGATGGTTTGAATGAGATTTGATAATTAGTTTGAAATTTTGAAGAAGCATTGATTCATCCCTCAAGTTGTCAGAGATTGTTTGTTCCAACAATTGGTATCAAAGATCTAGGTCAAAGTGGAAAAATAAGCTTAATAGGTTGAAGTTCAGATCCAAGTAATCACAAGCATGGTTAGTAATCAACAATGGTTTCTCTACTGTCATAAGGCATCTTATTTCATTGTTTAAAACTCATGATTTTTGGAGTATCAGAACTGAACACCTATCATGATGTAATAATGGTTTTGATGTAGAGGTTGGTCTCTACAAATTGGACGGTGGCGTGCTTGTCACCATTTTAGTCAAAGTTTGAACTTCAAATATCCAGGAAAGAAGGCTAAGTTATGACTCTCATTTCATCATCCATCACATACCTATTGCAAGGAGCATCATATGTGGATACATGTGCAGAAGCATATTTTGTTCTACATTTTTTGTTACCATCATATTTTTTCAAGAGATTTGGGACAAAGTCTAACAAGGACCATCTATGAATTGAGTTAGTTCCTGGTTAAGCATAACTAAGTCTATAGACTTAACATAACTCCAATTTGCAGAGCCTTATCCATGAAGGATGTTGGAAGATATTGTCATCCTGACTGTACAAAGAGCTTAATCAGGTGATGTATTTGGTTAGATGGACTATGTGTAACGGAAGTTGGATGGAAATATTGACGGATGTTGACAATGTGTTAAGATCTCTAACGGAACTAAGTGATGGACGCCAAGGTTTGTAGTTGATGGATAGGAAGCTCAATAAGGACTTGAGCCTTATAAAGATGGCTCATTACCCTTCATGGCATTCTCAAATGCCTATGATTTGAGGATGAAGTAGCTAAAAAGACCATGAGTGCTATAGTTTTGCTGATGGATAGAGCGGATACAACCAAGTTCATATAGCAGAGACCCCAAGATCAAGCTAAAGACCATGTTCACCATCTGACTTGGAGAAGGATGTTGAGCTTATAGAAGTTATGCCTTTTGGGTTAGTGTAATGCTCCAGCAATGTTCCAACACTTGATGAATAGGGTGTTTGAACCCTACCCTTGGGAACTTCATCAGATTATTTTCAAGTGGATGATTTTTGCATCTAAATGGGAGCAAGATGGACCACCTACACCAATATGCAGCACGATGAATTTCATAAGAATTCTCATGAAGCACAAAAAGAAATTCACTAAACCCTACAAAGTGTGTCTTTAGATGTTCTAAAGGTGTTTTCAAGAATAGGAAGCATGTTGTATCGCAAAAGATGGTATCAAGTACTGATCCTGATTTAAGTTTCAAACCATCAAAGAGTTGACCATTTCCTATGAATAAATCCAGTAAGTTGAGATCATTTTTCATGGCCATGTGGGTTAACCTATTGCAAGTTTCAGCTCAAAAGGCAATTATATCAGTGAAGATTACAACTTAGATGACTATGATGTTGAAGTGAATCTTGAAGTTGAACTGATTAGTTACCTTGACGAATTGAAGCACCAAAGGAGGAATAAGGCGCAAAAGTTGAAGTCAATGTTGAAAGAGTACTGAAGAGAAGCCCTGGTAGTCTTCACCTTTTTTAGAAGAATCCATATTGGAGCAATTCATTGATATAGTGTATGATTGATGCCTTCAAGGAGCTTGCAGCACTAGGACTAGTACTCTGAGCTCAACATCTTTCAGGATGAAAATGAGGAATGAATGCATCCAATTTAATTTGGGAGAAAACAAATGATGAATTGTTGAGGTAAAATTTGAAATACTGTCAAGCATGGAAGAAGAGGCTCTGAAAGCATATCACAAATTTGACTATAGAACTCAAGTGACCTAGGAATTAGCTTGCTAGGGTATCAAAGGTCTTCATAGTTGATAACACTGATCATCAGGCTCTAAAGAAGATAACATGTCATGATAAGCCTAACCCATCAGAGAAGGATGAGAAAGACTGGACTCAAGAACCACTTCATAAGAATTTGATATTTGATATTATAGATGAGGCCAGGAGAAGAAGCATGTCCAATGTAGATGCACTCTCATCGAGCCTATGATGGTTTAGACTCACTCTTTCTGATGGATGATGATTTCCCAGATGTAGCATTGTTATCTCTTGACATAAATCCCTAAAGTGAATACATAGATATTTGGAATGGATCTAAATGGAATTCAAGTCTTCACTCACATGGTTCCATATGCAGAAGACTAAGAAGGAAGATTGTACTGCAAGTCAGTCGTCCATATTCTATTCTGCATGGAGTATTAATTTTCGATCATAGGATTCTGATGGAAAGTACAAGAAGTTGTAGTATGCACGTGATCAAGGGACAGGATCCTACATAGAAGAATTCCACAATGGCCTACATAGCTGGAGGAACACTTCATACTGGATAACTTACATGCAAGACAGGATACATTCGACAATAGGTGTATCACTGGCCCACTTTTTTTAGGAGATAAGGGAAAATTCATAATTCATTGTAAGAGCATGCCTGATATTTTTCAGAACACATGGTATCACCATAAGACTTCATCAGCTCTGGTTATGACCATGATTCTGTCCACTTGAGTCAACCAATGTTGAAAAGTCTCCGGAGATAGACCATTGTAGGTCCACTTCCAACTACCCCATGCAAAAATAGTCCTAGAAGTAGAAATTGCCACAGATCTACTTTAATCCTAAGCTGGGTCTGAAGGGACTGGAGCCAGAGAAAGATAGACTTCCATGTATGAGAGTGAGCAGAGGTTGCATGATAATGGAAACGCTATTGCTCACTAGATTTGGTTGCACCATTAGAAATTGTAACAAATCAAGGAATCCACTTCATTAGATAAGGTGGTAGAATGCCCTAGATCAACAAGTTTTCTATTAAGCACAGGAAGGCAACAGACATACAAGCCAAGCACAAATGGACAGGTGGAACAAACAAATTTTGTGTTGTGTCAAATTCCATGGAGCACAATAGATGCAGAACTTGCAAAAAGTACATAGAGTGGGATAAAAGGATTCATGGAATATGCATTGAAAGGCATATAGGGCAATGCAATCAAAGTCAGCAACTAAGGCATAGAATCCCCATTTCAAAATATGGCTTTATGGATCAAATGGATACACAATTCATTATTATTGTAGTTTGATATTCCCACTGTGAGAGTCTATCCAAAATACTGAAACCGGATGCCTGCAACTGAACAGTGATCTCAGTAAAATTTTTGAAAGAGTTTCGTTACATCTTCATTTGCCCCTTAGAATGAACCTGAGCACTTAAATAGCGAAGGATACAAGCTATAAGAAGAAGAGATGAGAGTAGAGAGAGAGATACTTTGATCAAAAGATCCGTTTTTAGTGGTCTCCAACCTTCTAGAAGATCCAAATGAATTGGTTCTACATAGTATGATTCCAGATACAAAAAAGAAGATTTGAAAATGTTCTTCCAAAGTGGATGGGGCCCTACAAAATAGCATGTTGTTTCCATGAAAATGGTACATATCAATCTGGAGGAATTAGATGGTACCTCCGCATCACAAAATGCATCAACTATGACAAGTTAAATATTTTCCAAGCACCAGCTTCGCGAATGCTCCATAAGAGTCTACTCTGAGATTGCTTCGCGACTGCTCCGAGAGTTAGGAAGGGGGAAAATGCTCCGCGACATGCTCCGAGATTTTCCTCTGTAACTGTTCCGCGGCTATTCCATGTATGTATTAGGAATACGCGATGTTGCTTAAGTATAATTAGTAGTGGTGTCCAATAGAAGGTAACGACACGTTGTCAGTATGGTTCGCCACCAATAATTTAGAAATACGGTAACAGTCAAAGTACAATAGGAATGTTGTAAAAAATACCATTGGTTTCGGTAAGTGGTCTGGTAATGCATTAAAATGTCAAGGTTGGGATAAGTAGAGAAGTAGGGTCTACATGGATTAGGAATGGCTAGAAATATTATACCAAGTACCCCCATAATGAAAACAGAGGTGTTCACTCATGGGACAGGTAAATATGGTTCAGTCATAGATTCATTATCTCCTGTGGAAAATTCTAAAAATGTGGAACTGCATGTTGCAAGATGACTAAGAGTTTATCTGGTGATCTTAGGAAGAGGTACAGGGGTAAGCCATGTAACCAGGCAAAACTAAACAGCGACAATAGGTCCGGATCTTATGCTTCAGCGGTCTCCAAACAGAAGGAGAATGTCAGAAATGAGCTCTTAAAACCCTCCCAGGAGGTCCCAATGCTGAAAATCGAAGAGGATTTACTTCTAAAGGGTTCTTAAGGAGGAGGAAAATCTCTCCCAACTGGGGCTCATATGCAGATTTCACAAATTTTGGCCTAAGCTTTCTCAGCTTCATGACTGGATAGCCCAGAGATGGAGAGAAAAAATACAAGGTAAGATTGAGCTTTATCCTTGTGCTAAAGCTTACTTCATTGCTGTCTTTGAAACCCCTGAAGATAGGGATTTAATTTTTAGTCAACATTGGGTTTGGGGGGAATATGGGCTTATGTCCAAACCATGGTATCCATCTTTCGACCCATTAAAGGAGTCTTTTGATACCTACCCGATTTGGGTTCGTCTACCAGGACTCCCATTGCAGCTTTGGAACAGATCTTGTCTCATTGCTATAGGGGATACTTTAGGCTCATGTGTAGCAGTCGATGATAAGACCTCCATTCAAACCCATACTACTTATGCTCGAATCCTGGTTGATCTCGATACCTCCAAATGTTTACCAGCAGAAATCAATCTACAGATTGGAGCCAGGCTCTGGGTGCAGAGGATAGACTATGAGAGACTTGCCTTCAGATGTAGGCGTTGCTTCCAAACTGGTCATGTTACAGATGACTGTGAACACTCCAAACGTAAGACCAAAACAGCCTGGTGGAGGGATTCTCTACCTGAACATCTTACAATCGACTCAGATCCGGCTAAGGAATCGAGTGCCCCCCTGCAAGCTAACTCACCCATCATGGTTGATTCACAGACCAATACAGAGAAGCCTCCAGATTATTCTTTACAGGCTGCTGATTCAGTGATTAAAGATATTCTGACCTCCCATTTGGATCACTCCCCCATCAAACCTATTGCAGTTTTTCCGACTGTAGTGGATGTGGGAAATCAGGAATGGACAGTGGTGGATCGGAAAAAGAAGGGTAATGCCAAATCTAAATCCCCCACCATTTCGGAAAAGATTTGATTCTTGTCTTTTTGGGCGCTATTATTGCTACATTTTGGCATATGGCCTGCTACGCAGTTGCTAGGCAGCTGTGTTGTTGTTTTGTTGCTGTTTTTTTGCTGTTTTGTTGCAGCTGGTTTGCTTTTGCTGGTTCCTTTCTTGACAGTTTTTGTTGGGCTCTTTTGAGATGATCGTCTGGATGTTTTCTCCGTTAGTGGTCGGCCCGGAGTACATTGTTATCATTTTTGTGGCCGGACCACTGCGTGTTTGCTGTTTGATCGCTGTCCAGCAGGTGTTTATTTGCTGTTGTGTTGCTGCTGGTTGTTTCTTTGCAGACTGCGTTCTGCAGTTGGTCCTTATTGTTATATCAGGATGTTGATCCTTTTTTTCGAGCTTTATTTTCCTATTCTGGCTCCTGAGCCTTGCTGTACAAGGGTATAGTCCCTTTCAAAAAACTATTTGCCAATAATAAAAAAAACATGTTGTTTCCATGATTAAATGATCATACTTGCAATCATACGTGGCCCAAACCATTTTCCCTCTTTTTTACCCATTTAGACCCACCAAAATCTGATTCTCGTGATACCAAATCAAAGTTCTTGAGGAGAGCTTTCAAACAAGACCAATTTTGTGCAATTTGGAGTAGGGGGTCGAAAGATATCATCATTTGAATATTTTGCACACTGAGATGCACAAAAATTTGATATGTGGCAGCCTTTGATTTTCTCAGGGATTTCCCTATGCTCACGTGTGCACCATTTTTTACTTTTCCATGTGTCTATCTCTCATTGGTTTGGGTTTCAGGCTTTTACTTCCATGTCTTCCTTTCTTTCCTTAGCTTTTACTTTGTCTTAATAAAGGTTTGTCGTATTAAGAAATATGGACCAATAAGTATCTACCATGTTTCTTTGCACTGACAGACTGTCCTTTTCTCTCCTTTTCTCCCTTTTGAAATGCAAGCCAAGGAGCTCTTGCAACGTTCCTTCGGGGATTCAAACTGTACCTATTCTTTTTCAGTCAATCATGAAACTTGGACCAATGAGAGGGCTCCACACTTCTTTGCATTTTAGACCCTTGTTAGAGCTCTTGGAATTACAAGCCAATAAGAAACATCCACACTTCCTTCATAATTTCCCCTTGATAGACCATTGTGAAGTGCGAACCAATGATAAGGCTCCACGCACTTCACATGTGAATCCTTTTGATTTGCCTTTTTGACACCTGAGAATCCTTGACCAATAGGATCATTCCACACCCCTCACATTTTTCAGTCTTTTCTCTAGCTCCTCTGACATCTGAAAAATGCAGTCCAATGAAATGGCTCAATCTAAATTTGTCGTCAGACTTGTCAAAATGTTAAATGTGAGCTAGCAAAATAGCTCCATGTATCTCCTCGCATCACAACTTGCTACCTTGAGGTACTTAGAAACTTTCTAGCTTCAAACAATGTTGCCACCTATCCCCTTTGACTTCTTCTGACTTTACGGACCCAAAAAATATTAATTGTGGCTTATCCCATATATTTGAGGTCTGTAGAATGGATCTTCTTTAGAGATTGCTGGAATTCTACCACGTGGTCTTTTTGATGCCTTTGATCTATGTTGCATGTTCTCTTTCTTTATTTTGTACCACGACTTAATCTTTTCCACACAACACTAACCCATTTATCCTTTGTATTGCAACTTTTAATAGGAACCACAAATTCCCTAAGACTTAGTCTCATGTGGGTTTTTAAAAAGCCAACGGCCTGTGATTTTGGGAAGTGCAATTTGACAACCATATGACCATCCCAGACCATAAAAAAAAGGGATAAGTCCATTTTAAACTTTTTTAAAGAAAAAAATAACCTGGGGGGAATTTTGGATAACAATTTGGCAACATCTAGGGGTAATCTTACTACTAGATTAGATCAGTAGCCTTTTACAATCCATTGGGCATGGAGTCAAGCCTGAAAACCTTAAAATTGATCTGAATTTGAATATTTCTTATCCCCGAGGCATATGAAGCACAAAATGGACTCAACATGATATGTGGAGCTCTGGATGAGACTTAGAACCTGCTCCAACGATCTGATTCTGCCAAGGAAGAGATATTAAGATCTGGAATGAAATTGATCTTGGGGAATGAAGAATGCACTCTGAAACTACCTCATAATTTGATTTGGCCATGAACACTGCTATGATCTGTGTAGAACAAAAAAACCGCAAAAACTATATACAAACATGAAAATCATACATGTTCCAAATGAAACATGCAGAGTGTGCACAAGTACTTAGGGAAACTAAAACTACCCAACTATGCACAAGGAGAGAAGATCCTCTTTAGTAACAATGCTTTAAATATATCCCATTAACAAGAATATTCAACTCTTCTCCATCCAATCTTGACAATTGGAAAACATTAATTAATTTGCATCCTGAAATGATATAAGGACCACTCCATATTGCATCAAATTTTGAGTGTTTACCTGGTTTGGCTCTGTTTGCATCCCATTTTAAGACTAAGTCTCCTTCTTGGAAGTTTATATCCTTGGCTTTCTTGTCAAATGCGGTCTTAATTTGAGCTTTATCCTTCTCCATTGCTTGCATTTCTTGGTTCCTTAGTTCCTCTAGCTCCATGAGCTCTGCATATCTGACCTCCATGGCTTCAAATTCAAAGAATTCCAACTTCTTGACAAGTTCCAATGATGGTAATTCAAGAGATATTGGTAGCCTTTCTTCTCTTCCATAAAATAACTTGTAGGGTGAGCTATCAGTTGATCTTGGGAGTAATCCTATCTGCCCATAAGGCTGATTTCAATCTTGTATGCCAAGTCCTTTGATTTTCATCCAAAGTTCTCCTGATGATCTTTAACAAGTTTTTGTCTGTAGACTCAGCTTTCCTATTGCCTTGGGGGTAATAGTTCAAAGATGTGCTTAGATATATCCCATTTTTCACATCCCACTCAAAGATCTTGGTGCCAAGAAATGATAATGCATTATCAGAGATAATAGTGGAAGGAACACCAAATCTTGCCACAATACCTTCAAAAAAATCTAGAATGTTGTTTTCATTTGCTTCCTTAAGTGCAATTGCCTCTGTCCACTTGGTGAAATAATTTGTGGCTATTATGATCCACTTGTGGCCCAAACTTGAATTTGGATTTATTACTCCAATGAAGTCCAACCCCCATTGCATGAATGGTTCATTAATAGAGATAGGGTGGAGTGGAAGGGGAGTTCGCCTTTCCTTGCCTAAAAAGAAGGCACACTTCTTGCATTTTTTAACCCTTGAAAAGCAGTCATTGAAAATATTAGGCTAATAATACCTAGCCTTCATGATCTTGAGAGTTGTTACCCTTGGAGAAAAGTGACCTCCTGCTTTTACATCGTGGAATTCATGCATTATCCTCTCAATCTTATATGTCTTGATGCACCTTAAGAGAATACCATTCACATCTATTTTGAATAAAATTCCATCAACAAGCACATATGGAATAGCTTGAAGTCTGAAATATCTTCTCTTAGCTTTACTTAATCCTGGAGGGCACTAACTTGTTTGGAGGAAGTGTGTCATATCTTGAGTCCAACAATGAATAGGTAAAGCATCAACTGGTTGTTCTGGATCATTCTGAAGCACTAAAATGAATTCTTCATTAGTTTGTTGACTTTAAACAAGTTTTTCATGCAACCCCTTGCCCCTAACTAGATTGGTTTGGTTATTTTAATATCAATGTCATACTCCATTACTTTTTTATCCACCCAGCTCTCTTCTCATTCAGGTCTTTTTCCAATAAGAAGTCTTTTATATCAGCATGTGAAACTAACAGATGAATCTTGTTATTTGACACTAGATGCCTGAACTTCTTCAAAATTATTATAATAGCTAGCACATGTTTTTCAATGAATGAGTACTTTACCTCATAATCTTTAATATTCTGACTAAAGAAGGAAATAGGTTGTTCTAAATCATCTTTGTTCAGCTACCTCAATATGGCAGAAATAGTCTCAGCACCTCCAAAAGCATATAAGATGAAATCCTTAGAGAAATGTGGATTTATGAGGGTCGTTGCTTGTGCAATGGCCTACTTTATAGCTTCAAAACTTTCTCTTCCTTCAGCAGTCCACTTGAAATCCATGTTTTTCTTTAACATCAATGTCAGAGGCTTAACAAGATTAAAAAAAATAGGGACAAATCTTCTAGCAAAGTTAATTCTCCCCAAGAAACTTTGAAGATATTTTTTATGGCTAGGCAACAACAAAACAAGAATGACCTCAATTATTTCTGAGTCAATATTCAATTAGAGACAATATGTCCAATGATTTTTCCTTCATGAGCTAAGAAGAATTTTTTTGGGTTAAGGGAGACTCCAAACTCTCTACATCTCTCAAATACTTTCCTGAGATGAAAAATATGATCAGCTTCATTTTATATAACAATGTTATGTCATCAAGGTAGATAAGAACCATCCTATTGATCAATCCTTTGAATTTCATATCCATGGCTCATTGGAACATTGCTCCAGCATTTGACAGGCCAAATAGCATTTTTCTATAAGTAAAATTTCCCCATTTATTTGGTAAAGGTTGTTTTAAACTGATCATATTCCTTTACCATGATCTGGTTGTATCCTGAGTATCCATCCAAAAGGGAAAATTTCTTAGAACCTGCCACCATTTGTAATATTTGTTCCATAGAGGGCAGTGGATGATGGTATTTCAAAGAAGCTTTGTTCAAATCTCTAAAATCAACACATAGCCTGATCATTCTCAAACACCTTCCAACTTGTGACACTGTTTGGTATGGCAAGCCTTACTACCACCCTGATATGTGGTTGTACCTTATCTCTTCTGATATTTTCAACAACATCAAACCTTGTTCTAATGGTAGCAAGTTTATCAATGGTTTTGTTCTCTTTTCTTAAGATAGCCTGAATATTAAAAGCTTCAAAATCCTCCAACAAATCCCACACCCTATGCTTGCAGACTTTGAGTAGATCATTTTTGGTTATATTTACTCCCCTCATCTGGTTCACAATCAGTTCACTTTCTCCAAAGGTCTGAAATTCCTTGTTATTCTTCTTCATTGCCCATCGCAAGCCATGAACAAGAGATTCATACTTTGTTGTGTTATTGGAGCAACTGAATTGGAACCTGGAAGATGAGTAATACTTGATATCTTTGGGAGATATATAAGTACTGCACCTCCTCTTACACCTTGTTTACATCTTGATCCATCAAAAAACATCTGCTAAATGCCTTCATCATCTTCATTAACTAGTTTGGTAACATTAGCTAGGGGTGGATTTTATTCATGTAGGAAATAGACACCAAGACCAACTTCTTCAATCTCTTTCATTTCTCTGTATGGATCAAATTTGTAATGCCTATGCGTCCATTCATCAATTAGAAGATCAGGATTGCCCTCAATCTGAGTGTCTGCTTCTTTGGTACTTGGACAATAACTTCTTGATCTAAGATTATCCAATTGACATTGATATTACTAAACACATAAAGCTCTATGTGGAAAGTAACAATTGGTTGAGATTTGATAGTATCTTTAGCACCATACCTTGTCCTAAAGAGCATATGAGACCAGTCGGCTGAAAAATATCATCCAATTTTAGTAGTGAAATCCCTAGACAGACATAGAGCAAAAAGTGGAGATAGATGGATTATGGATATATCTTGAGGAATTGAAACATTGGGACATGCATGCAATGTGAGGCGTAGACCTATGATAAATCTAACATTCCCCATTATTTTCCTATATAATTGTACCTCACCTTTTGAGAGAGGCTTGTACTTAATTCCTAGGTGGTCTGCAATCTATTTTGGCATCATCGAGTTGCTTTGCTCTAGAGTCAATCATAAAATTGTGTACTAAACTTTTACCTATGATCAAAGACACATAGAAGGGTGGAGGTTTCTTGTTTTTTCTTGGTTGGACCTCCCCTTGTTGCACTGTATTGGTAAGAACTTTATCTTGCTCTTTAGATAACTCATTTGTATTAGACAACTTAGCCATAACTACTTACAAGAGATCCCTCTAGCCTGGAATTGCCAATGATTCCCACATAGATATATTCACATTGGTTTTCTTCATTTGCTCGAGTATATTGAAAGGAGTTGAAGGATATTTTTGTTGCACTTTACTCACAACAATTTTCTCTTACACTTGAGTTATAATGGAAGGCTTTCTAGGTTGATCTTGTCCATTTAGAGCTGTTTTTGAGTCGTCGCCCTCTTGACGTGTTAAGGAAGGTTGAGGAGGGCATGGATTTACAGATTTCACTTCCTCAACAACTCTCTTCTTAGACCTAGTGTTTTACACCCCACCTTGTGGAAGAGTCTGATTCATTCCACAAAAGTCTTCCACTTGCCAATTCACAAGTGAAGTGTCATTTTGAGGTGTTTCCTAGGCTACCATATGTTGCTGATTTTATTTTACATGTGTTTCTTGAGAGGTAAATGCAATTTGCACCATCATAACTTGGTTCAGGATGGAATTTGGGCATGTTTCTTGGTTATGAGGATGATTACAATGGAAACACTACTCATAATCTTGTGCAAGATTGTTTTGGACAGGAACCAAAACTTGAGATGAAGAGGCTATATTTGGATTATATGGTCGAAAAGGCCTAGTAGAAGGAAATTGGATTTGATTCTTATTTTTATCTTGGGTTGGAGGTCTATTTGGCTGATATGGGGTCTTTTTGGGTTGGTATGAAGACTAGTAAGGTCTAGAATTTTGGTCTTATTGCCTCTTAAATGATACCAACTCTTTCCCAAAACTTTGTAGTTTTTTCATTACCTCGTGTAGTTCAGTTGAGGTTTTGGAAGAAATGGAGGCTTCATTACAAATTTGATTTCATGGGGTAGGGATAGGTGTTAACTCGGGTGTCTGATTAGAGTTGGGATTCTTAATTTTAGGGTATAAAGGCATTAGAGGCCTAGGAGCAAGTTTCCCAACCTGGATTAGACTATTCTCATCTCTAATGGAAATATTTTATGCCGTTGGTAATGTCCTACCTCCCATGGATTGGATCATGACTGAAATGTCATTATTCAAGGATTTTAGATAATAAATAAAAACATGTTGAGGTATAGGTCTTACCACTTGAGGAATTTGATCTCAGGTCATTTGAAATCTTGTATTGAAATAAGTCATCTGCTCACTAAGCGCTCTCTTTGTTGTTGTAAAATGCTCCACTCGAGACAAGTGATCTAGTTTTTCTTCAAAATAATTGCACAAGGTTGTGCCAAGTTCATCCCAACCAGGAATGGATCCAGGTCTCAGGTTCACTATACCACTTAAGTGCCTTTACCCTTGAAAGAAGATGCTAGTAGCCTAATTGATACATCATCATGTGTAACCAGATAGAGAGAACACACATTAGCAAAGTCCTGGATATGTTCAGCAGGGGTGAGTTGATTTTCACCAGTGAAATATGGAATGCTCTTGAGTGTAGCCATTAGAATGTCGTGTTGTGCATTAAGGATAAGATGGCTTCCACCCGTGAAATTGACGAATGGAATATTTCTCTTTGATGTCGCCATGAGAGGTCTCAGAATTCTAGTAGATTACAAGAAGGGTCTATCAAGAGGTGGAGTGGAGAGAGTCCTATTTGGTGGTGAAGGTGACCTCTGAACTACTCTTCCCCTTCTTCCCCTCCCAGGTGATAGTTGCAGAAACTCAATAGATCCTTCCTCTCTTGTTATAAACCTTATTGAGACATTTCTCATGAAACTCATGCTCTTAGATTGTTAAATCAACAAATAGAATGCTTGGAGTCGCTATATGTGTTGATGTATAGTTTTTCAAGGCTGAAATTCACCAAGATACATACCCAATCTTGGCAAAATGAAGTTACAAACAAGGAGGTGTAATGGAACACCTTCAAAATGGACTTGGTTGCACACCTATGAAATATAAGCTTTCAATATGGTCCCACCGAGCGTGCCAAAAACTGTTATCACCAAAAAATAACACCCTCTGGTTTTGATCATGAATCTGTGAATGAGCAACCAATGTTCTTAGGTAACATGGGATTATCTCTCAGTTGTGGGAATGTTAATTGAGACAAACCTCCAGAGAAGGCTGACTTCCTCTTCCTATTCCTAATGCTAAACTACTCCTAGAAGGGAAATTTTGTTATCTACTTCTATCCTAAGCTTCTAAGGGATCAGATAGAGAGAGAGAGAGAGAGAGAGAGAGAGAGAGATTGTATGAAAATGGAAATCCTAAGCTATAGAGGTGATTGCACCAAGAAAGGAATGGGAAAACATCCAGATGAGTGAAAATGAGATGAAGAATGGGAAAGAGAGAGGTCAGACACAAGTGACACAATCCCTAACTACATTTGTCAACATCATTTCCATGGAGCACAACAGATCTGAACCTGTAAGAAGAACATAGAATGCATAAAAACCTGTAATATGCAATGAAAGGCTAGGAAAATACAATAAAACATAGCTAGGGTAGAAAGAATAGCCACAAAACATGGATTTATTGATTAAATGGATGCACAATTCATTACAATTGTAAAAAAAGGCAAGGATCTTCTTCCATAATACTTAGACCTAGAGGCTTGCAACTCAACACTACTCTAGAAAAAATTTGACACAATTTCATTACATGAACATTCCCCCCTTAAAATGTGCATTAACACTTGAATTTATTGATCCTAAAGAGAAGAGAGAGAGAGAGAGAGAGAGAGAGAGAGAGAGAGAGAATTCCTCGAGATCATTTTTAGTGGTCCCAACCTTCTAAAAGATCCAAACGACTATACTTGGCATAGAATGATTGACACTTGGTTGGCTTTGATATGTTAACAGAAGCTTGGAGCTCAAGAATACTTATTGCTTCTATGATTAAATTATTCTACTTGCAAATACACCTAGAACAAACCGTTTTTCTCTTTTTTCACCCATTTAGACACACTAAAATCTAATTCTCATGATACCAAATCAAAGCGCTTGAGGATATTTTTCGAACAAGACCAATTTTGTGTAATTTAGAGTAGGGGATCGAAAGATATCATCATTCGAATATTTTTCACGTCAGGATGCACAGAAATGTGACAAGTGGCAGCATTTGGTTTACTCGTGGATTTCCCTCTACTCACGTGTGCATTACTTTCACATCTACCATGCATCAGCCTTTTATTGGCTTGGGGATCAAGCCCTTTGCTTTCCTAGCTCATCATCTATCCTTATTTGTTTTGTTGTGGCTTTAAAAATATCTATCATATTAAAAAAATATGGACCAATAGAAATATGTCATGCCTCTTTACACTGATAGGTTGTCCTTTTCTCCCTTCTTGCTCTTTCAAAATGTGATTCAATGAGATCTTTCCACGTTCTTTCAAGGATTCATATTGTACCTACTCTTTTTCAGTCAATTGTGAAACGTGGACCAATGAGAGTGCTCCACGCTTCTTCACATTTTAGACCATTGTCAGAGCTCTTAGAATTACAAGCCCATAAAAAGCATCCACACTTCCTTCATAATTTTCCCCTTAATTGACCGTTGTGAAGTGTGAGCCAATGATAAGGCTCCACACACTTTGCACGTCAATTCTTTTGATTTTCCTTTTTGATACCTGAGAATCCTTGACCAATAGAATCATTCCAAACCCCTCACATTTTTCAGTATTTCCTCTAGCTCGGATATTTACAAAATATTAACCAATGTGGAAACTCCACACCTTTGGGCTGTCATAACTCTTTAGCTCTTAACTGAAAACTGCGAAATATGAGCCAATGAAATGGCTCCATGTGACTCTGTTGTCAAACTTGTCAGAATGTGAAATGCGAGCTAGCGAAATAGCTCCACGTAGCTCTTCGCATTGCAACTTTCTACCTTGAGGTACTTAAAAACTTTTTTTTCTTTTAACAATGTTGCCACTTGTCCCCTTTAAATTTTTCTTACTTTGCGGACCCAAAAAAATATTAACTGTGGCTTATCTCTGCGGACTTGATGTCCATGCGGAATGGATCTTGCCTTTGAGACTGTCAAAATTCTGCCACATGGTATTTTTTATGCCTTTGATCTATGTCGTGTGTTCTCTTGCTTTATTTTGTACCATGACTTTAATATTTTCCACACAACACTAACCCCTTTATCCTTTGTACTGTGGCTTTTAATAGGAACCCGCCAATGCCCTAAGACTTAGTCTCCCATGGGTTTTTAAAAATCCAACAGCCTATGCTTTTGGGAAGTGCAATTTGATGACCATATGACCATCCCAGACCCATAAAAAAGGGGGATGAGTACATTTTTAACTTTGTTAAAGCCAAAAATAACCCGGGGGGAATTTTGGATAGCAATAAGGTTTGGAGATAACACATCAACAAGAATTGTAGGTAAGGGCACATTGAGTCTAGATAACGGAAAGACTGTAACTGATAATGTCTTGTATATAGAGGGATTAAAACACAACCTATTAAGTGTGAGTCAGATGTGCAAACAAGGGTATACCTTGGTTTTTCATGACAAGGATTGTGATATAAGGAAGAATAAATCAGGCAAGCTAGTTGGCAAGGCCAAAAGGACCAAGAACAACAGTAGGTCTTAAAGGAGATCAAGAAGGATAAATTCCTCACAAGCATGGTTGATGATAGTTGGATTTGGAATAGGAGGTTAGGGAACCTAAATTTTGACAATCTTGTCAAATTTAGCTCCAAGGGATGTGTGAGAAATATTCCCAAAATCACTAAACCTATTGATACTCTTTCTAAAGCATGCTTACATGGCAAACAAACCAAGAGAAGATTCAAATCCAAGGAGTACTCCACAACAAGACCACTAGAATTGATCCATACTGATCTTGTTGGGCCTACAAGGATTGAAAGCATTCAAGGTGAGAGTTACTCCATGCTTCTAATTGATGATTATGCAAGAATGACTTGGGTTGCATTCCTAAAGGAGAAATCAGAAGCATTGGACAAGTTCAAGACATTCAAATATCTAGTTGAAAATTATAAAAATGTAAAAAATCAAAAGTTTGAGATATGATACAGGAGGTGAATTTTGGTCAAATGAGTGTGACGAGTTTTGTAAAAACCTTGGAATAAGAAGGCAATTCTCAATAACAAGAACACCTCAACAAAATGGGGTTGTGGAGAGGAAAAATATGACAGTTTAAGAGATGGCAAGAACTATGTTGAATGAGTCCAAGCTGTCAGATGGATATTGAAGGGAAACAATTAGTATAATAGTCTACATCTTAAATAGAGCCCAAATAAGGATGAACAACAATAAAAACCCCTATGAGCTTTGGACATGAAGACATGCAAGTGAAAAGAATTTAAGAGTGTTTGGAAGTAGGTGTTTCATTAAGAGGGATGAAGACAACCTAGGTAATTTTGACTCAAGGAATGATGAAGGAATATTATTGGCATACTCCTCAGTAAGCTCAACATATAGGTGCTACAACAAAAGCCAATAAAAGATAGTAGAAAGCACAAATGTTGTAATTGATGAAACCTATCCAATGAAGACTAAATCTCAGGAAAAGGAGACTCCTCAAAACATAGACATCCAAGATGATGATGAAGTTGCATAAATCAACCAAGAAGAAAATAAGGTTGAAGAAAGACCAGACACTAAATCTCCCTCAAGATGGGTCAAGAGAGACCACCCTGCAAATCAGATAATAAACAACAAGGAGGCTGGCATACAAACAAAGAGAAGATTGAAAAATTCCCAAAACCAAGAGAACATTGCTCTCTTATCCAGGATTGAACCAAAGAATGTTGTGGAAGTCAGAAAAGACCAAAATTGGATTGATGCAATGAATGAAGAATTGGACCAGATAGAGAAAATTGAGACTTGGGAACTAGTTCCTAAACCCAGGGACAAAAATGTCATTGGAACTAAGTGTGTTTTCAGAAATAAGCTTGATGAAAAAGGTGAAGTCACAAGGAATAAGGAAATACTTGTTTGTAAAGGGTATGCTCAAGTGGAAGGAGTTGATTTTGAGGAAACATTTGCACCAGTAGCTTCTATGGAGGTTGTATGCATATTAAAGAAGCTAAGCTAATTAAATGAAACTAACACCAAGTAGTTCCAATAACAAAGCTAATCTAACATGAACATCAATGATAAATCTTAAAGGAAATAGCTAATCTAATGCATCAACATGAATAAAACATCTAATGTTAAGACATCCCTTGAAATTGGATGTGCTTTTTAATGTATGATTGCTAATTAATTGAACCTATCAAGATCATAGCAATCAATTTGTTGTTATCTCCAAATGAGGAAATGATCTCACCAAAATGGCTATAAGACCATGTTTGGATCTTCCTTTACTACTAAACTATGAGAGGATTGATGCAAAGATGAAGAAGCTATTCCAACAATGGAGAATGCTCTATCAATATGCCTATAGTAATCACTATTCAAAGTGTGGTGTTTGTTAAGGTGTAAGATGTGAAGGCCGGAGTTAGGTTCTTTATATAGCTTTCTAATTTGGGAGAAGCTAGAAACCTAGTCAATGTGGGATAAAAGATAAAGTAGAATTAGAAGGGATAAACATGATTATAAATAATTAAGTAGAATTAGCAACTCATGGGAGTTGGAGATGATTTAATTAATCAACTAGGATTAACTAATAGGCTAGGATAAGCTTAGAAAACCATTTAGAGGTGATTTAGAGGGAAATAGGTAGGATTTAAATAATTTAAAATGGGGATTTAATTAATAAGAAGGTTTATTAATTAAATATAATGTTATAAAGGCTTAATTAACTAATAATAGTTAATTAATTGATTATAGGAGGATTATAACTAACGAAGTGTTGTTAATTGACTGAAATAGAGGGGAACGTTAGTTAATTAGTAGGAAATCACTAATTATAACAGAAATGATGGGAAAGAGGGTAATTAGTACAATTTTAGTATTAAAACTATGTAGGTTGAGTTTCACGTGGAGGTGGTTGAAATGTGCGAGGTGAAATCACAAGGAATAAGGAAAGACTTGTTTGTAAAGGGTATGCTCGAGTGGAAAGAGTTGATTTTGAGTAAAAATTTGCACCAATAGCTAGAATGGAGGCCATTAGACTCTTCTTAGTATATGCAACATACAAAAGGTTCAAGGTATACCAAATGGATGTCAATTCAACATTCTTGAATGGGGACTTAAATGAAGAATTCTATATTGAACAACCTGATGGCTTTTCACTCACAGAGGACAAGGACTATGTGTGTAGGTTGAAGAAAGATTTATATGGCCTTAAACAAGTTCCTAGAGCTAGGTACAATAAATTAGATAGGTATTTAACTGATCAAGGCTTCAGGAAAGGAGTAGCAGACAACAACCTATACATAAAGGAAAAATAAGGTCATCTGGTTCTTGTGGTTGTATATGTTGATGTCATAATCTTTGGAGGAGATAGTGAGAACATGACACATGAATTTATAGAGGTCATGAAGGAGTTTGAGATTTCAATGCTTGGAGAACTCTCATTCTTATTAGGACTGCAAATCAGTCAATATGAGGAAGGCATCTTCATATCACAAACCAAGTATATAAAAGAGATGCTCAAGAGGTTTCATATGGAATATTTCAAGCCAGTAGAAACCCCGATGATTGTAGGATGTAAGCTAATCAAGTAAGATAGCTCATCAAGTGTAAATACAACCACATACAAATCCATGATAAGTAGCTTATTATACTCTATTGCCTCTAGACCTAACAACATGCAAGCAGTTGGTATAGTTGGAAGATTTTAGGAAGATCCCACAGAAAATCACCCACAAGTAGTCAAGAGGATATTCAAATATCTCATGGGGACCATGGAGTATGGGCTTTGGTAAATAAGAGGCAATGAATTTGGGATAAAATCCTTCACATATGCATATTGGGTAGGTAGTATTAATTACAGGAAGAACACAAGTGGAGGAGCATTATTTTTTTGTAAGTGTCTTGTCTCTTGGATAATTAAAAATAAATCTCTTATAGCTTTATCCACATGTGAAGTTGAGTATATAGCAGCTGCATTGTGTTGTACACAAGTACTATGGATGAGGCAGACCTTAGAAGACTACAAAGTTGCATGTGATGGACCCACTCCCTTGTATTGTGATAACATAAGTTCCATAAGTGTGTCCAAGAACCCTATGTTGCACTCTAAGACCAATCATATCCTAATAAAGTATAATTGTCCAAGGGAACAAGTGAGTGAGAATAGGATCAAATTAGAACATGTGTCCACAAAGGAGGAGGTAGTAGATACCTTGACAAAACCTCTACCAAAAACAACTTTTGAGCATATGAGGACAAAATTGGGGGTAATCCCTGCCCTAAACAACCCCTGATGACTTAATCCATCAAGGGGGAGCAAATCAAATACCAAATTTACTCTAAGAAGTTGCAAGAAGTGTCAAAACAGGGGGATCTAGTTCACTAGATTCATGTACATGTTAAGAGGACCAAAAGGAGATATTTATAAAAACTGAGAATTCTAAGTTGAGGAAAATATGTTCAAGGGGAGCATTTGAGGTTGATTGGTGAAGAATTTCTTGAATCATTTAAAGTCTTTTATGACAAGAATGTGAGCATACACCAAGAGGGAGCTTATAGAGGTAATCCTATGCCTTGTTGATGTTGTATGCATGCCATTTGGTGAAGGAAACTTTATCATGGATGTCAAAGGGGGAGAATGCAATCATAAACAAGAAAATAGTTCACTAAAGGTGTTGGTATGTGTGTTTTCCATCAAAGTTTCTAGAGTTTGTTGCCATCAATGACAAAGGGGGAGATTGTTGAACCCTGTCTCATTGATGTTGTCATTGATGTCACGTGGAATTGATGGAAAAGAGTGATTAGTGTGGTGTATACAATTCAGGGGAATGAAGGTTGATTGGGAGTTCCTTTCTCAGACCTCAAAGTGTGTGTTTGAAGTGTCATGGTGTATACACAAGGTCCTGATGCATGTTTTGGTGCATTAGTAAACAACTTTGGCTTGGTGTGAACTCCATAGATGTCATACAAGTTCCAATTAGTGTTTCAAAGGTGTGAAATGACCTTCATGACGAAGAATAGGTAAGGTCTCATAAATCATGGTGCAAACAAGCTCAATTAGGCCTAGTTCTAAGACCTAATAGTAGCATGGCTTGGGGTATGAAGCAAATCAAGCCAAGAAATATGAGTACAAGCATGAAATATGTGTTGTTACATTATAGAGAGGATGTGGAAGGTGCTACAAGTCAAGATTCAACCGATAGAGGAAAATTCGAATCCTTTTGGAGGTATGCTCTTGAGGACAAGATAAGTAAACAATTATAATTCATGGTGGTCAAGAAGGTATAGACATATTTATGAGTAAGTGAGCATTTAGGAAGGTAGAAGAAGGTGTCCTAGTGCTGCGAAAAAAATTCAGGGCATTATGAAGAAGATTTTTCAAGTTATGATATTTTAGGCTCTATCGAGCTCATAGAATGATCATCCCTAGCTCGAAGGTCATGTTTGATGTGCTCACTTGTACGTTAAACTTATGCATGGAGACCTGTCTATTTCATAAAAGTTGGGGCATAGATTCAAGAACATTTGCAGTTGTAATGATGAAAAATGATGCCCTATACTTTATGAATGATCGTTAAGAAGCTAGGTATCTACAGACCCTCCTAAAATTCTCCCTTGGTAGCGATGGAGAAGAATTCAAGTTTTTTATCATGAAATGTCTTAGGAAAACTTATGTGAAGACTCGGGGATGTAGAGGACTCCTTTTAGCTGAGTTAGGTGGAACTTTCATTCTTCAGGTGTCATGAGAAGGTACAAAAAACTCACTGTTTTTTGAGGATTTGATGGTACAGTCATGCATAGTAGGATTCAGGATGAAAATCCTGATGTGGGAGAAATCTTGAGATGTACCCTAAGTCCTCATGATAATTTTTAGGTAGGTAATTTGTAATATTTTTATGAAAATTGTCACCCAAGATGACCTATTGCTTAAGGCTAGAAGAGGCAAAACCAGTCATGTTGCCTTGAAAGGTTTTTGATGTGAAAAATTGATGTGGAATTGCAATATGAGCATGGACAACTAATATAATTCAAACATGACATGTTGAAGCTCATGACTTGATTTGGTGAAGTATTTTTGGGTCTTGGCCTTAATGGTCTGAACTACCTCATGAGGCATGTCAAGTAGGTTTGAGAAACAACAATGCAAATGTGGATTTATTGACATAACCCTTGCAAGTTAGTGCTTGAAGATGTATTAGAGGTCTCTAGTGAATTGTTCAAGGCTTTGGTTTGGCATGAAAGTGAATTTTTTTCTGTTGGAAGCCTCTAGGACAAAATTGGTTTTTGGTGTCCTAAAACCCAGTGGGAGAAGTCTTAAAGATGCAAGCTTATCTATGTTATATACCTTAAAATGATGAATTCTATGTACCTAATGAGATGACCAATGATAATATTTTTCCAGATATGTGCCATGAGAGCCATGATCAGGTGTTTAAATGGATAAACTTGATCAGTTTGTGAAGACTAGTTTTACGTGTTTACAAACTCTTTGAGACCTTGTCCTAATCAGTATGCCATTGTATGAATAAATATGGTGGTGCTTCCCTATACCTTTGAATATTAACTATAGGTCATACATGAAATTCTCCAAGCATCAAGAAGCTCTGCAAGTTCAGGTATCAATGTTGGTCAAGCAATCTTGTGACTATGATTTTGAGCTACCATGACTATGAGTATCAAGCAGAGAAGATAAGTTTAAATGGAGGTGTTATGCCCTAAACTACAACATTCCAATTATATGATGAAGTTTTTATCATCTTGAAAATTTATCCATCCCATTTTCATTGCATGACTTGACCTAAAAGTGTTCCTCTTACATTCAAGTTGAAGATTGTGTTTTGATGTATATAAACCTAGTTGAGCTTATGAGTTGTAATGAAGGCTTGGTGGGAGAATGGCAAGTTATAAAGCTTATCATGGATATAAATAACATGGATAATAATTTTTTAATGCACACACAATATCATAACACATGGTGCATCATTTGGGATAGCTAGAAGATAAAGAAGACCTTGGTAAGGTAAAGATAAAAAGGAATAACCATTACAAAGACAGTTACAAATGTCAATTGAAGATGGAATATTTCCAGTTACTTCAAATGTTCAATGAGCTCATGAGTGTTTTTAAGTTCCTCATAGGTAGGAGAAGGGTCATGATAGGTTAAGAAAGGTCAATACCTGCAATTGACATTCCTGTCATTATAATGAAGACATTGTGGTAGTTTTTAGATGATGTCATCTAAGTCTCTTGTATGAGTTGGAGAAGCTAGAAGGTGAATGGTTCAAAATTTTAAGTTGTAGAGGTGTGAGAGTGTTTCATCCTCATGTATATGTGTGTCTCAATGTGCATTAAAAACAAATTTTGAAGACCGAGTTTTAGAAGTGTGTGCAATTGAGAAAATAGTTGATTTTAGGTGTGTGAAGAAGGAGAATGGGCATATAAGAGCTGAGTATGGGATCACAAATTTATTATTTTCAAGAAACTAGGAGGATGAATGTGATCAAAGACTTGTGAAGACTAAGTAGGTTCTTAGCAAAATTGGGAGTTGGTGCTTCCATGCAAGTAGGAGCTTGCAAAAGTTGTCAAGTAGGTGCTTGACTTGATTAATTGGAGTTGGTGCTTCAAGTTGAGTGGGTGCTCAAAAAAATGAAATCTTTGTAATATTTTATAGGACAATTGTCCACATTGGTGCATTGATTTTAGTGGGTTTTTATCCCTTCAATAGTTTCCCACATTAGCCTTTGTCTTCATGAGTGTTGCTTGATATTGCCTATGTTTGGATGTTATTGTTTCTTCATGGTTAATGTTGATTAAGAATGTATGGTTTGTTGAGGTTTAGTATTGTTTTCAAAGGTTGAAGAAGCATTGATTCCCTCCCCTCTCAGTGCTTGTGTTTTCCAACAAGAACTTGATCATGACTATGAGAAAAAAATGATAGCCAAGGACAAATTTCACTCATATCCCACACTTGCTAACAAAATAAAAACCCTTATGATTAAATCACCACTGAAAAAGAAATCCAAAAAAGAAAGTATAGTTCCCAACAAACTCATGTGACCCTTGATGGATTGCGCGCCTTTTTTTATACTATAAACATTACACGCAACATAGTTATCACCACCTAATACCCAATTGAACTTTTCTTCTCCTATAATTTTACAATTGACGAGAAGATGCTACAAATGATCAAATCGTAGTAAAAAGGTAAATTGTATGAGATCTATAATCCGAAGCCACCAAAAACACACACAACGGTAGATTTTACTAAGAAAGAATAGCCCAAGAATCCTTACATCAAAATTAATGGATATATCTGCAATGAAAAGAAGGCGAAGAGAGAACATTTTTGTGTGATTAAATAAAAAATTAAAAATCATCTTTGTTCGTTGAGGAATAATTATTATTTTATTACATTGAGAGAATGCCATCTGAAATATCCATTTAAGATTAAAGATAATGTTTCAAAACGTAGGATGTGAAATAAAAAATATGCCTTTGAAACAACTATCCTCTAAAACTGAAACATACATGTTTGTAACGTAAATTGGGAAGGTGATAAGAATGTGCCAACCAATCGTCCTCTTTGCTTGATTTATAATAGAGAGACCACAATCAATATTTTCGTATATTTAAAATTTAAATCCGTAAGGGAAAGACCAAAAAGCACATGATGACTAAGATTATAGGAGTCACCATTTTCAAATTAGTTATTGCACCTTGGGTTCAAGGATATCATAAAGTTGATGAGGTTAAAAAGATATAGTTATGTTCTAGTTTTTTTTTTTTGGGAAATAGTGAAATTTGAAATGGGTAAATTTATAAGTTTTAAAGTATAAAAAGCATGTCACCATATTATTATAAAACTTGTCTACAACCCATAGACATTAAATCAAGAATCATAAAAGTCAAAACTCTAGAATCAAGAAATATGGAGAACATGTAAAGTAATTTGATATAAAACATGTATATTATGTTTAAAACCCAAAACTTGAAAAGTCTTTATTGGAGCCACACATTGTTGGCTCTGATATTGTAATTTTCAAAATTGAAAACCTCAAAAACTAGAAAGAATAGATTGATATAAAACATGACTAGCATATTCAAAACATGAAAACAAAATCCCAAAAACATCAAAATGTGAAACCCAAATCCCTGAACATGAGGACCTTCTAACTCAAAACAAGAATAACTAAAAACCATAAACTAAAAAATAAAAACTCAAAAATTTTGAAACCTAAATCCTAAAAGATTTGAATCTTAAAACCTCGAAGGCTTTGAATCTTGATACCTATAATTCAAAAAACCCAAAATTTGAAACTTGAAAAAATCAAATTCTGAACTATTTGAACCTAAGAAACCTAAAATCTTTGAACACCCCTAATAAAAAAACCCTAAAAAATGAAAATTTCTTTGATATAAAATGACCACATAACTTAAAATTTGAAACTCGAAACTTGAATCCCGAAATGTCAAAATAGAAATACCTAAACTTAGAAACTCTAAGAACATGAAAAACTTGAAAACCCCCAGACTCCAAAATCATAAATTTGAAATCATCACAATCATAAAATGTTTAATGATATGAAATGCCCTTTAAACTTGAAAATTGAAAGTAGAAACCTAACAATTGAAAGACCTAGACTTGAATGCTCTAAAAACGTGAAAAATAGAAAATCCTAAATCCTAAAACTCAAAAACCCCAGACCTAAAAACCCTGAAAATTTTGAAATACAAATCCCAATATTCTATTTCTAAAATAACCTAAAAATCACAAACCTAAAAACCATAAAAACCATAAAAACACAAAAATTTGATTACCATAAATCACCCTTGAAACATGAAACTCAAACCCTAAAAAATCAAATCCAAAAACTTGATGACCCCAAAAACCAAAAACCTTGGAACACGAACTTTTGAAGATTCGATATTGAAACCTTAAAAACTCCAAAACTTTAAACCCCCTAATGAGGAAATTGTACACAAGTGTCACGTTGAAGTCTAGGTTCAACACAAAGTAGTAAGGCGGGTTGGCACATCATTCACAAAAGAGTCTAAGTGCTCATGTGAAGCGCACGTAACCCTACCATGTCCCTTATCATGTTGGATGTCAAGATGTAGCTCATTCACTCATGGTTATAATGACAAATATGTTATATGGATGATATATGCTGATGGAATCATAACATGGACAAGATACCAATTCATAATCAAGAAGGAGCTGAATACTTATTATAATTCACGATGCTCATATAAATTACATAGACCAAAAACATATCTTCGTGATATACTCATACCATCTCCATCTACAGACTCATGTGCAAGGCATGACTCGATATGGACTCTGACAACACTAGCACTCATAAAACTTACACACAAATTTATAGGACTCCCCATTACATGAATATTTACAACTATATATTCATGTAAGCACAAAGGAGCATGCATGCAGTTTTGGCACACAAGAGTAGGAGATAACTTGATCGCCACACATAAATATAGGAAAAAACACAAGTTGACGTGGTCATTAAGGCAAACCGAAAATAGAAAAGCATGGACTAGAAAATAAAAGGACATGCATGACTAAATATAGACATGAAGCATGCATGGAAGAGGTGGAGCTATTTATATCACATGCGATATAAATAGCTCCACCTCTTCCATGCATGCTTCATGTCTATATTTAGTCCTGCATGTCCTTTTTTTTTTCTAGTCCATGCTTTTTCTATTTTCAGCTTGCCTTAATGACCACGTCAACTTGTGTTTTTTCCTATATTTAGCTTTGTGTGGCGATCAAGTTATCTCCTACTCTTGTGTGCCAAAATTACATGCATGCTCCTTTGTGCTTACATGCACACGTCTCATGCACTTCTTCAATCCTTCACACATATGCCTTTATGCTTCCATGTGCACTCTTACGCACTTCTCCAACCTTCACACATATGCCTTAGCCATTTCATCAACTCAACGTTACCCCATACTAGGTATATTGTCTGTCCTAGGAAATAAAAATCAATGAATGAACTAATAAATAGTCCTCGTTGTGAGAAATACCCCAAAGAATGATGAAAAAAATAATGTTTACTCTTGCGCGAGCAAAAAGAGGCTCAAGGTGTTTGGAGGAATTATGGAAATTCCATGTTAATTGTTGCTTCCAGTCGCTTCCATTCTTCGAGCGCGTTATTTGACCTTCTTGGAAATGATTCAACTATGTTTGGTATTCCCTCCAGGGTTAGTCCATTGAATTTCTCCCGCAACTATGGAAAAACAATATTCCACTCTGCTGCCAGGCTTTCCATGATGTCCCCTCTTTTCATGACCATCGCTTGCAGCTCCTCTAGCCTTCCCTCTACCTCAGCCTTTTTGTCAGTTATGGTCTTATTTATCTCCTCTAACCCCAACATAACCTGTGTGTGCATTATTTTGTCCCCACTATACATGGAGGCCTTGATGTGAATCCTCTCTCCTTCCTCTTTAGTGAGACACACATCTATACTAGAGGTGTTTGTAATTTTTTTGAAAACCTTCTCCTATTTTTGCAAAGCTTCTTTTATCTCTGCGCCAAGGTTTTCATATTCCTCTATCCTTTTATCAATATTCTCTTGATTCGACCTTGCCAATTCCTCTATTGTTTGTTCATGTCCTTTATTTTCCCTTATTAGTAACAGGTTAACCAAATATTCAAGGTTATCAATTTCCTTTTTTTTGTCAAGCTTGATCTCTAGGAATGCTTCAGGACATGATTGTGAAATGTGGGTAATCAATTCAGCCACCGTAGTGTTAACATTTGCTAACCTCTATTTTACCTTAGTCAATTATGATGTCAGCTTCTTATTCTTGCTACTTACATCATCAAAACTTTTCTACGTGTCATGCAGTGTGGCTCCTTTATTGATATTCCTGTGTGCAGCTACATTAGCCATATTTATTAAAGCATTACTTTCCTTCTCATTCCTTAGTTGTGTGGAGTCCAAAATTGATAGCATTTTTGATGGATCTTTCCTTCCTTACAGCTCACTAATGGACTCTTTGCTTATTTCAAACTCTGACTCCTCTACACGAGTCAGCATTGTAAAAGAAAGAATTTTGCGCTTGTGGATACGGGCTTCTGACTTGTTGAGCATATCCTAGAAATATAATTCTTTTGCATCCACTAAGCTTTGGAACCTTGCCCTGATGAATTTTTATGTGTCATTTATATAGGATATGTGAGGACGAGGAGGTGAGAATCCCCTTGGCCTTGTCCTTGTTGAAGACTCAAGTCCTGGTTCTATCACGCTCTACTCACGCGGTGACTCTTGCACAATATTATAGTGCATGGGACTGTACGTACCCAAAATTGTAGGGTACTGCACCGCTGGAATAACATAACACGTGCCCCAATGATGATACAGGTCTCCTCACAAGGTGTTCGGGATCCGGAAAAGCTCCCCAAGTATGTGTTAACATCCCGCATGCCCTGCTTAGCCCCTGAGTGCTTTGTTGTTCTCTTTTCCCCTCTTTTCTTTTTGTTTTGTTCTTCAGTTATGAAACCACCCGCCCTGCCTAGGCGGTGGTCCCGTGACCGCTGCCCAGTCAGGGTGACGGTCCTGTAACCGCCGCCCTGCTCGAGGGTGGTGGTCCTGCATGTGTTTTCCAAAATGCTCTTTTAACATGACTCACGTAAATTTCAACATTTACCAACTTTTTTCACCACCTTTGGCTTGCATTAATGATTCTGGTTCCCTAGAATAGTGTTTTGGCATTGTTTATGGTTTAAGAGATCAATTTGGTTTTTACCTTTGGGTAATTGGAAATGCTATAAATAGTTGGCTTGTGCTAAAGCAAATGGCCCCTCAATTTTGCCTATGAATTTCTCATTTCAATAGCTTAGCCTTTCAACTTTGTTTAGGATTCATAGTTTCATTTCTTAGATGCATAGTTAGCGTTGTTTAGCTGTCAGAAAGCCACATATTCTCCTTGTGCAAAGTGTTGTTGTCATTTCATCCAAATCAATTAGAGTAGGATAGTTTCATTTCAATAGGAAGCCATTAAAGTTGTAGGTTTTGTTCATCAAATAGGATAGTTTCAGGTGCTGGATGTTTTATGTTGCATGACTCGCAATAAATCCCGCTAGGAATTGCATAAGCCAAGCTCTGTACTCTTGCGTTATCCCTCTCCTACTCGCATTGTATTCAGTCTGCATCCTAATTTGCCTTTGTTCCAATATCTACTCTTGTTGATGCTAGCATTACACACTTTTATGGATCCGCGTGAGCACGAAAGAATGAGGAGATCACACTGAGGGGACAAGGTCACACACCATTGGATTCACCACTGTTCTACAGAATCCAGGTTCTAGCTTTCAAAGTTCTAGTTAAAAGCATATCAAATAGAGTAGCTAATCATTTCATTTTAGTTAAATTTTACTTTCGATATTGCCAGGGAAGCTGTGGGGATTGATAGTTTCTGAGAAACTATGATTCACTCCTCACTTCTAAGGTAGGATCGAGAGTCTTTCAAATAGAGTAGATCAGTTATCAAATTATTTAGAATAGATCTAAAAACTGCACAGACAAGTAGCTATACTCGGTTGCTTTGTTTGTTTTAATTACGTTATTAGTTTAGTTGTCAATTTTAGATATATTAGATAATTGTTCTTTAAATTCTGTTCAGTAGTTTATCAATAACTATCAGATTTAGGAATATACATAGACATATCTTACGCAATTAAATTATTTTGTTATTAGTTAGATTTGTATCATTTCCTTTTGTATGACGATCACGGGACCTAGAGAGCCCAGAGAATACGTATTCGAGCCAATCGTGCCTCAACCCAATCTTATTACGGCAATAATTGATATAGATCAGAACCTTAGAATCCAAGTCTTCCGAACAACAACAAACTTACAACAGATCAGCTCACAGTTAAGCGAGTTAAATATAGAAGACGACCAAGTGCACACATTTTGGTCAAATCAGCCAAACTACAGATTACTCTAGATAAATATCCGCATGACTGTAGAAGGACTTGAAAGAGAGCAAACGTTTGGTTGTGACCCTTTGGTCCCACAGCCAGACGTAAGAGACACTCTCACAGACATAGATACTAACTTAAGAATTTAGGTTGCAATAACGCCTGTGAGATACTCCGAGAAGATCGCACAATTGTTAATTCTGAATATAGAGGCCGAGAAGGCATACGACTATTGGATACTAGGGATTAGGGACTGATTCCGCACATGACCATAGCAGGTCCACAACAACCATGAATCTACGGTTGTGACCCACAAATCCCACAACCCAACGAGCCTACAGGTCAATCTAACGTTGACGCTGGCTTACGCACATTAATATTTAGATCCACTCTACTTCCACCTATCATCATCGCACATTTATCCTTGTTAGACATAGCAGCTAACAAAGCTAAAGATTTCTGGATTAGACCAGAGAATCAACCATAGAATCCGCTATATATCCATCATCCATCATATGACCCTGTCTGGAGAACTACACAAAACCATCCTAGGTCATTTTCCACGTATCCCACAACCTATAGATCAGATCAGGCCAAATGTTTATATTGATTGGAGCCTTCGAGAAGTCATCCTTTCCGATTGATCTATCACGCCAGTTCAGGTTAGGAGGGCCTTCTTTTCCTTAGATTCGCAGATTCCATTAGTGCATGTCGAAGATATAAGATTGCCTAACTAGTTTACCCATACCCTACGCATAATCCATCCCCACCAGCTGTCTCGGCACGACCTCAAGAGGTCGGGTGCGAGGAAGAGTTACTTGTAGATTCCCACGCTCACTTGTCACTTTTCCATCGTACAGGGACCATTTTCCTCTCCCATGCCTTGATCAGTTTCATGTTCATGTTCCTATTACTCCTGATTTTCTTCTCATTCATGCTCTTCCTGCTCAGGCACCTCCATGTGCACTGAGGTATCAAAGGGTATTTCTTCTTTCTCACACTCCTCAAACTAATCAATCTCTTCTTCCACAATGTGTATCACATGAGGCACCTTTCTCACTTTGATTCCTCTCATGTCCTTTGGGCTTCTTCATCTTGCCCTTCCTCTACTAGACTAGTTATGTGTGCGGTTTTAGTTGGGATCGTAGGAGGTGTTATAGGAGGGGTGCATGCTAAGCTTTCCTATCATTGTATCTACCTCCTCTTTCTTCATTTGTAATCTAGCTGCCCCTCAGTCTCATGTCTTTCCTCTTCTACTTATTTTTGTTGGGTCGACTCGGGCTTGCAATTCTTTGTCCTTATGGCTCCCCTTCCTAAAAATGGTGGTGTAATATTTGTGGCACACATATCGACCACCTTGTCATCTTGTAAATTTTGTCACAGATAGATATAGAATCTACATGCTTCCTTTTCGACTGTCAAAGTTACTATGGGATTGAGGTCCATCCCATCTGATTATAAGATCTCTACATATAGTTGTTTGGCCGCGTAGCCATAGGCATTGCAAAGAGTGTGGTACTCTACATCTTCCCTGTCCATATTAAACTTTAGGGGCTCCGCGTATTTCATTTTATTTACTGTGCTTCTGAAATACCCAGCCGTGAAGGAAAATGTAACTTACACTATGGCCCCATCTCTCGACTCATCAACAAGAATCACGCAAGGCAGAAGTGTTGCATGACATCAAATTCTACTTGTCCTTCCAACTCAGTGGGAAACTCTCTGGGCATCCTCTTATACCATATGTCTAGGCATGCCTTGTATACATTTTTGATTTCCCCATCACAAGTATATTTTGTGAATCTCTTTGTCGATGATTGCTTCTCCAAAGGGTGATCCCATTCCTCCCTTAGTGGTCCATCTAGGAGTTTAATCTCCTAGAATACTATCAACGGTAAAAAGGACCCCCATGTGATCATCTCACCTTTATAATGTTATGTCCTAGCCTCCTCCACAATATTCTATGCAATGCATAGATAAATATTCTATTTTGTGTCATGCGCCATCTTATGCACAATTCATAAAAATTTTTAATTCACTTCTTTCCACCTCTCTAAGGCTTCAAGCTTACAACTCACCAAACACGTGACCACTTTGGTACCAGGGTCAGAGATGTTGGTAACATTGAAAGAATAAATTACCCTTTGATAATTTGATTTGGTGGTTGTTTCTTCCACCACTGCCTCATCATGCATATCTATGATGACCTCTTCACCCATGTCTCACAATCCTCTTACTTTGTCAATTAGTTGTGCGGTGATGCACATTCAGCTTCTTGCAAAGTAGAAGTAATCTTCATGCACCTGTGACATCATCCATTGACAGAGCCAAACATTATTTATAAATAAGGGCAATTCATATAGTTGCAACACTCCATCACTTTCCAATGTCTTGTAAACTCGATCATCTAGTACAATCTGGCCTTCTTCAGTGTGCTAGTCTATTTCCACCAAGGTGTTGACCCTTATATCTACCTCATGCCCTGGGGCATGGTGGTTGTATTTGCTGATTTTATACCTCCATATTTTTGATGCCCAAACCTTCCCAATAATAACCTCTTGGGGATAATGCATTTATGAAAATCAATCATCTGAGGAATCCTCCATTATCTTCTTTCATTTAAGTGTTTTCTTCACTGGTTCCATTGTTTGATCTTGTAGCTTAGCCTCTACAAATTATAAACCCTGAGAATTATGTGCCCTAACTCTGAAACCTTTAACTCACTTGCTTAATGCACTGAAAAACTCAACTTTACAACTTCAACCGAATTTCCCCAGCTCTGCAACTTCTCTCACGATGTAACCCTACAACTACTTTCACTCTTCTCAATCTTCACTTCTGACGTTGTCTTCAATTGTCACTCTGTTACTTAGACTCTAACCCTTTCAATTTCAATGAGATATTTGGTTATTGGTTATTGGTTTCTAGTTTCCCTAGGTCACCGCTTTCGTTTTCCAATTCACACAATATTCACAAGAGCTTCAAACCCTTTCAAGTTCAAGGAGCTATTTGGTTATTGGTTATTGGTTTCTGGTTTCCCTAGGTCGTATCTTTCATTCACCAATTTGCACAATATTCACAAGAGATTCAATTTAAAATGTGAATTACAACTATCGCTCGCGTCTATTTATAGGTTTATGAGTTTTGCGAGAATTTAATGTGGTAGGTAGCGGTAGGTGTGAATTTTCTACCTTTTTTTGTTTCCCACTCTTTTCCACCAAGTTTGGGCCTTTTAAGTTTTCTTTCTATGCATGACATGCATAACATTTTAGTGCGTAACTACTCTCCTTGGGTGCAAAACATCTTCCGGACACCTTCCCGTGCCTACACAACTACTTTCCCATGATACAAATCCTTTTGTGTGTTCCTTCCTGCGATACACCTTTCCTTCCTCTGCATCACATACAAAGTATTTTTCTTCCTCTTGCGCTACCTACCTCATGTTATCCGGCCCACTACATCAATTTATTCCCGTTATATCATCACTAAGTTTTATTGTACGCCACCAAACAAGACATTTTAAAAATATCATTCCATTCACCATAATAGACTAGATCCGATAATTCCTTCAACTTCTACCCCACACTAAAATTATGTGTGGTCGTCTATACATCAGACTTCAATAAATACATCAGCTCATGAGCATGAAAACGCTTATTACAAAAACAAGATAGCAAAACTAAAACCGAAATCTAATCCAAATGACAATACTATCTTATTAAAAACATAATATAAAAGAATCTTAATTATAGTAGGGCTTCAACCTACTTCCATTGAATTAACCAGGAAACATTGTGTTTCCAAGCGCTTGTAACTGAAATGTGCCTTGCTCCAAAATATTAGTTACTTTGAATGGTCCCAGCCAATGCACTTTTACTTTTCCCAGGTCGTGCGCAAACTTAGAATCATATAGAATCACCAATCTACCAACTGTGAAAGACTTATTTCTGATGTTCATGTCATGAAAAGCCTTTTGTATTTCCTTATTTGTCTTTTATCTCCATCGCGTAATTGCGTGTCATTCATCCAATTTCATTGAACCCTCAATGAGCGCATCCAATTCTTTCTTGTTTGTGAGGTTTCTTGCATGCTTAATTCACAATGAAGGTAATACAAATTCAGTAAGCAATAATGCTTCCACACCGAACATTAACTAAAAGGGTGTGGCCTTGTTCAACCTCTAGTTTTGTATGCCCAAAGTACAACTGAAACTTTATCAATCCAATCCTTCTTCCAACATCAAAAATTTTGGTCAATGTATGACTCGAGATTTTGTTAAATGCCTCTATTGTTCCATTAGCCTATGGGTGACAAGGAGTTGTCTTATGGTGTGCCACCATAAATTATACTAACAATATATTGATGGTCTCATTTAGGAAATGAGTACCCCTATCACTTATAAGGCTTAATGGGCAGCCATACATGCTTATAATGTTCTCCCATATAAATCACACACTTGTAACAGTGATAAAGTCCTTAGTAGTAATAGCTTCTCCCCACCTTTTAAAATAATAAGTACAAGTAATAATGTACCACACACCTGTCCATCATGTTGTTGATGCAATTGGTCCAAAAAAATCCATGACCCACTTCTCAAAATGTTTTGCATATGACATGAGGTGCAACGACATCTCAACTCTTTTTTTGTGGCTTTTCAATTCTCTGACAATGGTCACATGCCTTGTAAAAATCCTTTGTATCCTTATATAGTATTTCCCACCATAATCTGGCTAGAAGTATCTTGCACGCGGTGGCTTCTCTAGCACAGTGTCCTCCAACAATACCACCATATGCTTCTTTTATAATCACTTGGCGTTCATACTCCAAGACACATCTGCGTAGTACTTTATCATGACACATTTTGTAAATATATCCCCCAACCAGTGGATAAGGTGACAATGTGTATAGCTAACCACTTCTTCTCCATAGTGTTTATCCCTTCAGACACAATACATGTTGTGCAAAAAAATACTACTATGTCCTCAAGGTATATTGGCGTGTGTTGCAATTTGAACAACTGGGCATCCAATATGACATATTCAATGTTGTGTGCATCCTCCCCATAATTGATTTGTGAAAGTTGATCAGGTCCCAAATTACTCTTACCACGTTTCACTATTACTGAAGATTCAAATTCCTTGAACAAGAGAATCCATCTACAAATGTGACCTTGTAACACAAGATTATTAATGAAGTACTTTAGTGACATATTTTCAGTATAAAATATCAAAGAAGTTTCTAGAAGATACTGCTTGAATTTATGAAGCATGTACACCATAGACAAAGGTTCACGCTCCCTAGTTGTATATTTTGTTCCGCAGGTGTTATTTTTCTACTTTCAAAGGAAATGGGATGATCGATGTTTCCTTCTCCATGTTAGGCTAACACAACTTTAATTGGAGTGCCTGATGCATCCACATGTACATAAAAGGGAAAATTCCATATAGGGAAGTGAAGGATAGCCACAGTGGTCAATATTTCCTTCAATTTCTCAAAATCTTGATGTTGCACATCTTTCCAATAGAATATCCCTTTGGCCTTTAATATTTTTTCCAATGTCGTGGCTATCTATGCATACCCCTTAATGAATTTCTTGTAGTAGGATTTATTACAAAGGAATCTGCGCACTTCACTCAGGTTAGTTAGCTCTTCCAATCCCAATATAACTGCTATCTTTGTCAGATCAACTAGAAGACCTTCCTTACAAATTATATGTCCTAACAAAGTGTTAAATGATGTAGAAAAGATGCACTTTTTGATGTTCAGAGATATATTGAGTTATCTACATCATTCAAAAGTTAGGCACAAATAGTCATAATGATCCTTAACCAACCCATACACGATCCAAAAATTTAAATATACTTGAAGGAAGTCGTGGCTGAAGTCTCCAAAAGCTTGTATAACAATGTGCAGAAACACTGTTGGTGCATTCTTAAGTCCAAAGGGCATGACTGTATAAGAAAATAAACCCCATTCTGTATAAAATGTATTCTTGGTATGATCCTCGCACACAATCTGAACTCGATGGTATCCAAAGAAACCATATGTGAATGAATATATTTTGCACCCTGCTACACCCTGAAGTATTTCTTTAGTAAATGGTGTATGGAATGCATCAATAACATAATAAGAATTTAACACTCTATAGTCCACACAAATTCTAATATTTCCATCTTTCTTGATACTTATGACCATGGGGCTAATCCATTCAAATTCTTCGATGGGTTCAATAATGTCGTCATATCACATCTTGTCAATCTTGTTCTTCACCTTGATGTAAAAACTGAGATTCATCCTATATGGTCTTTTCCAAATTCGTCGCGTGTTTTAAATTTATCTTCATCTCTCCTAATGAAGGATGAACACCTTTTAGCTCATGGTATCCCCTAGGCAAGATATCCTAAAATTCATGTAACAATTTGACAATATTTGCAACTTCTACCTCAGACCAATAATCCCCAATGATTGCTTCCTTTAGTGCATCATCTGACCCAATGTTTACTTTATTTTTTAGCAGAAACTGGTACATGATTTCCTGCTCATCTACCTTATCTAATACCTCGCACTCACCCTCTATGTGCTCTACATTAAATTATTTGACCTCTTCATCATCAATCCGGTAGACAAGCTTGCCCTTTTCTTTTTCCTTCCAATTGCACTCTAAGAGATCCTCGTCATATTCCAACCATGCACGTTCGTTGACACACATGTGCAAGTTTGTAAGAATAATATAATAATGGATTTTTGCTCTTATTATGTTGATTCAATGTATATGTATCGATCCAAAGTGTTATAAAGTGGTATTAGAGTTGGTTATTTGTTCTTGCCTTTCAGAAAAATTGATCATGTTAGTTCGTTGTATTTCTCTTTTTTTTTTTTTTCTGAATCCCATAAGATGTGCAAGACGAGTTCGAGCCTTGTTTTTCCTGGGAAGGGCGTGTTGTGGCTATTAAACTCGAGTAAGACGCAACGAAGGATAGTTAGACCTCTGCAAAATGGATACCAAAGAATGGGTTTCATCTACCTTTGGAGAGCAGTAAGTCGATAAGGAAGACAACTATGTTGATCTCTCTGAGCTTATTGTTGTAAATGATGATACGTAGATGATGGAAGAAGACAACCCTTTACCAGGTTGGAAACTTCCCAAACTTACTTATAATGATGTATATCAAAAATCTAAAGCTTTTCATTTAGTAGCTTGTACTTCTATTAGATCAAGAGAATCATGTATTCGGGTTAATAATTCTGAAAAATTACAATATGATATTCCATTGATTAATCCTAATGATATAAAATACCTTAGGAAACTGACTGTCTACAAGTTTGTACATATTAGTTGTGTCCAGATACGTATTACCCCTCTTTTTAGACAAGGATTAAATGTGTCTATTTTATGTTGCCTCCTTGATTCCCGTCATGAAATTTTTAAAGATTATTTGTTAGGTGCATTTCAAACTAGTCTAAGAAATGGACCAATCCATTTCAATGTCTTTCCTAACTATCCCATGTCCATACAAACCAAAAATATCTTAGAAAAGTTTTTAAAGCTTCACCTCCAAACCACGGGCTTAAATATAAAACCAGGATCTTCGCCCTTTAGCTATATTCTATCAAATCATCTTCATATTAACTAACATGACACATCTTGCAATCAAACATGGCCCCTCTAAAGGAAGCAGTATTTTCATGCATGCTAGCTTGACAGCCCAGAAGATTGAACCCGAGGTAATTTATTTGCATAAAATAAGAGTCCCTAGAGAATGGACTATCTCTACTAAATGCATCTCTGACTCTACTTATTCTATCTAAACTGCCTCTAAAGAAAGTGAAGCAAAAGGAAAGGCTACTATTTCTTATAGAAAATTTGGCTCTATTAAGCCTCGCCTATCCACATCTTCCTCTACATAGTCTTTCATCTTTGATAAGCGAAGAAGCCATGAAGAAGACCTTTCTCATTGCAGCCATCCCTCTTTAGTACATGATCCAGAAACTGATTGTCTTTGGTGTGACATATGTCAAGCTCTTGTCCAACAAAAATACATTCCCAAAAATGGTCCTCATATTAGTATGAATAGTTATTCCTTGTCCAGTTCATATTAGACTCTAGCTTATGCCAAATCCTTACTAAAAAAGGCTCAAATTGCTATGGACACCAAAGAAGCACCAAATTTAGTGATTGAAGCTGAAGATTTTCCTCCTATAAAAGACTTTAAAGTCTATACAGAAGATAAACAACAACGTCACCAGTATTGGTACTAGTGACAACTAGATTCAAATCTGGAATAGTCTGAAGCTTCTTGAATGATGAATTGGAACAAAAAATCTACTAAGGCTATAGATAATAGAATCAAGTCTAGTCATGATAAGCTTAAGGGAATGTTAGATACACTAAAATCTACTGAGCTCCATTAGAAGGGTGACATCCAACCTGCTATGAAAATGTTGAATAAGAAAGTTGACCATATATCTACTGCTATTTAGAATATTGATACAACTCTAAAAAATATTCCTGACCAAGTCACCAATAGTCTTCAAGCCAATATTGAGCAATTTGTACATGCTGCAACAAAAGGATCAGAAAAGAAATTCATATATAGTATACATGTTGTTAATGGTAAAGTTAATAATCTTTGTTTTTCTGTCTCAGAATTAGAACCAAACTTCCGAGCTTTAACTATTGATGTCACTAATCTTAGTGCCTCACAATTTGATAAAAGCAATATTTATTTGAGTTCCTAGAGTTCTAATCCAGACTGGTATAAAGCACTCACTTGGGCACAAGTTGCTGCCATGAAATCTCCTCTTAGCAAGGAGAAAAAGATAGGCATGACCATATTTTTAGTTGAAGAAGCTGAAAGTATTATTATGGATAAAGGAGCACACAATAGTACCGAGCCCATGCATAATTTAGTAAGAACCCAAAAATTTCATCCTAATTATTATAAGATCAAGTGCAAGACTCCTGATGAAATCAAAGAAATGGTACATGGCATGATAGGTTGGTCAAACACACAAGTCCTACAGTTCAATAAACATGATAAAAATGTTGCTAGTATAATTACTAATGCATTTGTAGGAACTCTTAAAGAATGGTGGGATGTTATCCTAGCACAACAACAAGACATCATCATAAATGGTGTTCCTCATGGAAATGATAGTGTTGGAGGAGGAACAACTAGCCTTACTATTGCAAGTCTTGTTGAATTCATAGGCACCATTTCTGATGAAAAACTCATCAACAAGGCCAAGTTCTTATGATCTCAGTTGTGTGATATGAAAAAGGTGCATGAATATCAATGCTACATGTAGAAGTTATTCTACAATTTTGGAATGCCCTTTGATGCTACAATGAAACTCGGTTATGTGGAATCCTACCCTCCATATTTTTCTAATGAGTAAAAAAAGCAATGCATGGTCTTTCTGAAGAATACATGACCCTTGGTAGGATTAATCAAATCATAAATGAAACCAATAGGCATCTTTTTCTTGAACGCAAAAACAAAAAACAAGTTATGCTTGCTCAAAATGCTTTAGGAGTAAAATTTTGCACTCAACAAATAAAAACAAATTTTGGTTGTTCTTTGCCAAAAGGAAACAAGTACAAAAAATTCAAGAAAATTTTAAAAAAGAAACATCTGTGTACTGATTGTATGACAAGATCTCCTACAAATCCTAGAAGGAAGTTCTTCCAATGAAAAAAATATTTCCCCAAGAATAAACAGATTGAATGTTTTATCTGTAAAGGAAACCATTACAATAGAAACTATCCACAAAAGGGACACAAAAAAAAGAAAAGGTCAAATTTTCCCAGGAAAAACAAATCAATGAAGATTAGTATGTTTTAATATTTGATAGTGAAAGTTGCATCTCAGATATTGAATATAATGAGCTAATTATTGCAGCAAATTAGCAGACAAAGTCATCCTCTGAGGAAACTAGTTCAGACTCTAACTCAGGTTATGATTCCTTACCCTCTTTTAAAAGCAATATGAATAGAAGCTATTATGAACATCTGTTCATACCTCCTAGCTCTATTATTCTCAAACAAAAATTAGACCAAGTAAAGTTAGCACTTGCAGACTACCCTCCACATCTTGTTCATCCTCAATACTCCTTGCAGTCACAAATTCAAGACCTTCTACTTAAAATGCAAGCTAAACTTCAAATTGAACAAGAAGAGGACCTGAAAAGAGAACAATGAGCATAATGCAAACAACGATCTACCATCATCCCAGATGATGATGATTTAAATTATGTTTTCTTTCCTCCCGAAAGAGGACAAGGATGAAGACGTGGCAGAATTCCTAGACCGACCATGCATTTACCATTCCTATTTCTTGAATGAGATAGTACTTCAGCCTCCACCAACAGTACCTATCCAAGCTCCATTATTCAATCATGTTCCCTTACTAGGCACACCAGAACATATATTCTGGAGACAACACCAAATTTCACTACTAGAAAAGGCTATCAAGAAATATATAGAGGAATTCCAGGCCCTTCTTCAAGAAGAAGAATTTGCTCATGTTCCAGAAAATGAAGAAGCAATAGATAGATTAATCATGGACAAAGCATATGAGCAGTATGATACAAAGAAAAATGCAAAGGTAAGTATGGTCAAAACATCCTGCAATCCTTTTTGCCAAATCCAATTCTGTATTCCCAACATCAAGCCTTATTTTCTTGATGCCATAATAGATACAAGAGCAAAAATCATCCTTCTCAAAACTAATGCTATCCCTAGAGATTGTTGGGACATGGATCCCCTCCAAATTAGTTTTGACTCTAAAAAGGTATTTTCCTCTTGTTTTTCTATAATTCCAGTCAAAGTAGGAAATATGAAAACAAAATTCAAAGTTCATAAGTTTGATTTACTGCATTATGATATGTTGATATGCTCTGATAATCTCAATAACTACATGCCATACACTATTAGCCAAGAAGAGATTATCTTCCCCCAAGGACCTATCCCTAGGCTTAAGACTTTCCAGTATATTATCCCATCCATGCCTAAGCCTACAAATATCTCTAATTTAGAATGGCTTCACAAATCCATATCCCTTAATGCTTCTTCCATTGATGATATTATCAATAAAATCAAAACAGAATGCACTTCTGATAACCCCCATGCCTTCATTCATCGAAAAAAACATTTATGTCAATTAGAATTCTAGACTACCATCCCTCCAAAGTTCAAATCACATCATATATGCATGCCTCTAGAAGAAAAAGTTGAATGCCAAGTAGAAATCAATAATCTTCTCAAAGGTGGTTTCATCCAACCATCTAGATCTTCCTGGACCTGTCCTGCTTTCTATGTCAACAAGAGGAGTGAAATAGTCAGAGGTAAGAAGAGATTAGTGGTTAATTAAAAACCACTCAACAAATACATACTGCCCATCCAACATCCAATTCCAAGCAAAGATGATTTTCTTACCCAAATTAGTGGTAGTAAAATCTATAGTAAATTTGATCTCAAGTCCAGATTCTGACAGATCTTTCCGAATAAGGAAGATACTTATAAAACATCTTTCAGCATCCCGGGAGCCCAGTTTGAATGGAAGGTTTTACCCTTTGGTCTTAAAACTACACCATCCATTTTTCAAAAGAAAATGGATCAGATCTATGGTCATCTTAACAAGTTCCTTATAGTCTATATAGATAACATTCTTATATTTTCCCAGAATATAAAATACCATATGAATCGTCTTAATCAGTTTTATCAAGTTGTATATGAAATTGGTATTTTTCTTAGTCTTACCAAGATGGAAACATTCAAGGACTCTATTCAATTTTTGGGTGTTACTCTCAAGGATGGCACTATCACCATGCAAGACCATATTGTCTCCAAAATTGTCTTGTTTCCAGATGAAATTCATGATAAAAGTCAACTCCAAAGGTCTTTCAGTGGTGTTAATTATATTGTTGGATTTTATAAAAATGTAGTTGTTGATCGCCTACTCTTAAATAAAATACTCAGATCTAATGCCCCAACATGGAATCCAGAAATGGATCATGCAATTAGAAGAATTAAAAAAGCATGTCAAAATCTTCCTCCCATGTCTCTTCCAGGAAAAGGATTGAAAATTATAGAGATAAATGCTTTAGAAGAATATTGGGGAGTCGTGCTTAAATAAAGGTTACCCAATGATACATAGAAAATTTACAAGTTTGCCTCTGGATCTTTTAAAAGACCAGAACTTAAATATCATTCCAGTCACAAAGAGATCCTTGCTGCAAAAAAATTCATACAAGATTTCTTGTTCTTTCTACAACATGAAAATTTCTTGTTAAGAATTGATTTGCAACATTTCAAAGGACGAATTTATAAAGGATATCCCACCAATAAAACCACCTATGGTCACTTGTAGTGATGGGAATAATGGTTTGATGGCGATGAATTTTACGTCGAACATATTTCTGGTAAGAATAATGCCCTTGCAGATTTTGCAAGTAGAGAACTGCCAATAAATAAGGTAAATTTTGTTGAAGGAAGTACTCTGTTTGTTATACCTCTCTGGAACCTACAAAATCTAACTCCCTTTTTCAGATTTCAAGATGAAAATAATTCCAGGATGAGTCAAGAAGTTTTTGAATGGTTTTCAGATAGAAAAACTATAGATAATGTTTACAACTATCCTACATCGATCATTTCTAATACTTTCTCTGATCCTGATAGTCAACTTCCATATCACAGACAAGGTGACCCTTGAGATCCTGTACTCTCAATTGGCCATATTGGTGGTCACGTGACATTGAACCAGAAGGATATCTAGTAGAATGTATCAAGTTTGATCAGATGGTCTGAAAACCTAATACACTATGACGAGTCTATTTTGATCTAGAATGGCCTGAACATCATCGCTAGAATTCAATCTCTAGGATTATCCAGGATTTCCAAGATATCTCAAATTATTTCTTAAAGCATATATGTCATTCAATATATCTGATGATCCAAAATTACAAATGTCTCCCACTACTACAAGAAATATTTTGATATAGACAAAAAAGACATGGAGTGTCAAAATCAAATATTTCACTATTTACTTCTTTTCTATCCAGCCGACTCATCCTCAAGGATAATTATGGGAAAATATTTATAAACAACATCCTCTATCATTATTACTACCATCTCCTTCTCAAAGGATAAGGATTCATCTGGTAGATCTCTTTCTAGTTCATTGTATCCAACAACAGCTCAATATACGTCATTTCCATCATGACAGCAGAAGGATTGTTTATTCATCCTCATCTGAAGATGATTCTTCCTCATCCGGGTATGGACCTAACTGAAGACCTTTTCCATGTGTCAGAAAATTTGCGTAGGAAGGACCTTGGATGCGTGTAAAGTTTCAGCCTTTACATTAGGGTGATTGCGACAAGTTCACCACTCCGATCAGACCGTAGGAGTAAAAAGATAGTGGGTTTGTCTCTCCTTCTCTCTTCTTTGGTCTTGTCATTAAAGATGATGGGACAATAATAGGGATGCTTGCAACAACAATATTCCACACTGGCAGAAAAACACTTTAGTTTTCTATAATGTGTTCCATTATGATGCTTTAAAGGACCATTTCTATCTACCACTTTTGTTTTGGCTGACAATGTTGTGACAGATTGGAATCTTTCCCTGTCATCATTATTCTACCTTTTTACTGGTTTTATAGGTCTTGCTTTAGGTTTGATCTGGTATACCCTTGGAAAATCTTCTCTCCACTCTATAAATAGAGGAAAGAGATTCAGTAATTACCATCGGGTGTTCTGCAGTCATTAGAAGGTTTAGAAGGTTTTAGTCTTAGTTTTGTTTGAGTTCTAAAACTATCGAAGTTTTTATGTAAGGTTTTCTGCTGGTATTTTATGTTTGTATGTGCATGTTTGCAAGAATAATATAAGAATGGAGTTTTTCTCTTATTATGTTGATTCAATGTATCTGTATCGATCCAAGGTGTTATAAAGTATACAACTAGGCCATAAGATCTTTCGTCTTTATGTTATCCCCTAGAGTGATGCACTTCATTAACTCCAAGGCCTTATACAATGGAGGGTTAGATGAAAAGTAATTAAAGACATGTACAATACCTGATGTCAAGTATTTCCAATTGTCAGTATCCTGCTTCAACTCAACATGTATATACCATGTGTGTGCACACCCATGTAAAGTTGAATAGAACTTATGGACCCACAAGGATGGTGGTAGTGTGTCAGAACCTTTAAGCTAATTTTTCTCACAATTTTGTATGTGAGTCTTGGGAGATGTATTTACATCATATATTGGTATCTTCGAGGGAAGATTATATTTAAAAAACCTAGTTAACAACGCAACCCTAATCTTGTGCCATCTCACAAATTATCTCTATGCGTAGTCCACCATCATGTTGTTTTCACTTTGATAAAATATACCAACATATTCCTTTTGTCACCTTTTTTGTGAAGTTTTTCTTCCATGACATGCAAGAACGCTTCATGATTCTCCTATGTAGTATATCTTGGAAGTGAAATCCTTCCTAAATGCCTAACTGGCAATGGCATGATCATTCTAGTTACTCGTCTACGAACTTCATGGCCAACCATCCCATAAGTTCCATGTGCCCAATTACCAAATGCAACACTCATAGTATCATTGATTGAGTGCACGTCTTCACATTGAACACCTCTTCCTTTGTAGGCTCAACCCATTCTGGATTAAGCACAGTTTGTACATAGTTATGATTTAGATGTTCCTAACTGATTGGCTCTATATATGAAGTGAATCGAGTACCATCCATCAGAATTACTACGCACTCATATTCATTCTCAAAACTAATATAGTGCTTATTGAAGTGTAAATTTGCATTGTTTATTTAACACCAAGGTCGTCCAAGTAATGCAGGTAAATTATCTTCCTCTACTAATTCTAACACCTCAACTTAGCCCCATGGATAGTGATACTTACATCCTTTAAGACCCCGAAGTGAATTTTCCTTGTCTTATTAGCCATATATAACACATTAGAAGAAGATTGTAATGGTGGCCTATGCATCTTGTTCCATGCATCTAAAGTAAGCACATTGACCTTTGCTCTTGTGTCAATAAGGATGTTGCTCACCATCTAACAATCTATAAATGTATCAAAGGTGATCTCCTTGTCATATTCATGGTGTTGTGGTGGTAGATTTGCATGCAATATCTATCTATCCATGTCCTTCTCCCTGAGTGGAACCTTCTCACGTAACCATTCCCCTAATAGGGGTATGATTTTCTCTTTTCTAAGAATATGAAAAACTTCCCTGAGTTCATTAACATCCTTGTCAGGCATTCCTGTATGTTTCACACGCTCCTTATCCCGCACTTTCTCTTTTAAGCAACATATATCCCATGTAAATATATTATTAAGCCCATGGTTTCTTGAACGACTTCCTTCTACTAACCTACATCGATATACTTATTTGGCTATGCAATCTCTTCTCATCGGATGAGTGGTTTATCCCTCACCTGTTCCATGGGCGTGAAGCCTCTGTGCATGTGGTGACTAATAATGGTTCCTTCTTAGCTATGGCAAAATCCTACGGCTTCCACTTCCCATTCGTGATGTGTTCAAACTAGATCATTGTCGTGTCTCTCTCCTTTTTATTCTTACACATGTGCTCATATAAATCTGGATAGTCTTCCACCTTATGCCCCTTTCCATAATATGTGTAAGACAAGTTCTTGTGGAAATCACGTTGATAGTGATCAGGTGATCCATAGGTGTAATAAGTGCCACGACTAAACCTGCCTCTGGGACCACCATGACCTCTGTCTTGATATCCTCCTTTGTAGCCCCTATTTCTATTTTGATCGACACCACTATTTTGACCCTTACGCACCTGCGAACTACCTTCTTTATTGGTCTGATGTAGCTTGGTCTCACAGGGTTCATGGATGTGATTGATCAACCGACATTGAGTTGTATCATGTGTGTATGCATTAGAAATATTTTATGTAGCTTGAAATCATGGTCCTTGTGGCATATCTAAAAATATAATAGTAGTGTGCGCACATTCTTGCATGGGTAGTTGTTTTTAGTATCCCCTTTACTTCATAGTTTGTATATCAGATTACACTTTGAGTGTCATGGGTTGAGCTAGCAAATAACTTCTCCAAATGTGTGGCCATAGTTGTGATATGTGCTTCTAGAAATGGGCTCACCCCAGTGTCCACACTACCAACCGTTTCTACGCTCAGAGATACATCTAGAACTTCACACGGATTTGTAAAACTTTTGTGCGATAATGCCCTCTTAAAATGTGTCAATAGTCCACCTAAAAACCATTACACATGTTGAATTTTGTGGATATAATACGAAAGATTTGATAACATGGTTTTGAACCACACATCATATTCCTGGAAACTCTCAAAAAGCCCTTGCTTGATTCTTTCAACACACTAATGCTTTGTTGTTCAAATTCAGGGATATGGAACTCTGCTAAGAAGGAAACAAACAAGGTGTCGTAATCCACTATTGTCTGGTGTGGATCATACTTTCGGTTCCAACTATGTGTGCAACCTTGTAATGTAGTCGTAAAATGACTAGGCTTTCTATCTAAAGTGTTGATCCCCTTGGCTCTCCATAAGAGCTCACATTTGTGCACATGTTCTGATACATTCTCTACTCCTCTATAATTAGGAAAGTGGAGTGAAATTTCATAAAAAATATGAGGCTGCTAAGGGGGATTTCCATGTCCTATATTTCCCCCTACTCGGGGGTGGAATAGATCCTAACCTTGAACCTCCACCAGTATTGCCTCCACTCGGGGGAGGTCCAGAGTCTCACGAGTCCCCTATCACTAGAAATATTGTATGCATTCCCAAGGAAGAACTGATATGCTGACCAACACTCTATCTAGGAATCGCCCCTATGTCACTTCTTACAGAGAGTAGTACGTCAACAATCTATCTTATTGTTGCACCTATAGTACTACTCCCAAATAAAGTCATTTGACTTATTATCAACAACTACTGAGTAGCAGAGGTTGATGTCACGTGTATTAATTTTATCTATCGTGCTTCTTGAATGGACACTTATACACTTCTACCTGTGTCACCATCCTAGTGTGGAAATCCATGATTGCGTTCATGTTATTTACCCTCACTATGATAATATTCTATATGAACTTTTGAATCCTAAGTACCATGCACAAGGGCTAAGGTTCCAGGGTTGTCCAAATGCATGTCAATGGATCCCAAATGTTCCCTAGACTGACTTTCACTATATATCGAGGGGTTCCTTGTGTGTTTTCCCAATATTAAAGGGACATAGTCATGCGGCTCCTTATTTTCCTTAGGGTTCTCATCATTACCGTCGTAATTGGAATAATGTGGAGGTAATTGATTTCATCCTATAGATCCATTATCTTCCTAAGAGCATGTTGTACTTTGTTTCCTTATCTATGATGTATAATTCAGTTAAAATGGTTTTTGATCCGAGGGAAACTGGAAGGAATATGGTTCCAATTGAAGTAGCTTTGAGACTATCATATCCTCATAATGTGTTTCTTGTAGAGGAGTAACTGGTTTCCCCATATCCTAACTTCTCCAAGAAAGAGAAGGGGACTACATTCAAAAAATAGTCATCAATCATGGATCTCTTAATGCAATTGTTATAGACCCACACTTGAAAATATAATGCCTAATCCCCTCTTCGGGTTATTTTGACATTAGAGGGCATCTTGTTAATGTCAACCACAAACTTGGTATCCCTTTTGTTATATCCCAGAGGATGTATTTTGAATTCAAAATGATTGATTTAAGCCTTAGGTGGAGGGTAACATGGATTATATGACCAAGCCCTAATGCATCTAGCAGAGCAGAATGATACACTAGAGAATTTTTCAACAAATCTAGAAATGAAATATGGGAGAAGCTCTTATTTAAGTTTGTAATGAATTTATATGCTCCTACAAGTTTTGGAACTATAGGAGTGTCATATTGTAAAAGGGAGTGAGTGGGGAGGGGATGTGAAGTGTACTCCCTTGTTTGAGTCATTGTCTTGATTTCTAGCTTGATTTCTAATTCAACTAGTCCCAAAATATTCATCTTGTTTCTTTGATCCAGGTTAGGGGAACCCCAAAAAAATTTAGAAGTTGAGGCTTCATGGTCATTGTTCTGTAGATGAATCCCTTTTTTATGTTTTGAGGACGTACTTTATCATCTTCAAGATGTTTGGGAAACAAATCTTGATAGATTCCTAAGTTTGTGTTCTAAGGTACAACGGGTCCTGTATAACCCGGTTGTGAAGATCCTTCAGGGTTTGCTAAAAACATATCTATGAAGAGTTTTTGTTGATATTTTAGGAGTCTTTGAATGAATTTATTGTATTCTTGTTGGTGAAATAATTTGTTGTATGGTAAATTAGTTGATTTGCATCAATGCTCACGAGGCTATGCCCCTCCTTCTTGTGTATGGGGATGCTCGCATTATTGAATGTAAACTAATATAATCCTATATAATTTTGTGGGGTGGCAAAATAGGTCGGGGATCACACAAGAAAACTTCAATGAACCTTTGGAAAAGTGTTTGTATGGGGTACAAGGGAGGAAATTGCAATGGTGAGGGGTGAAGGAGAGAAATTAGACAAAGGAAGGTTATTGTTGTGAGTAGGCACAAGTAAAATTCACACCCAAAAACTGGAGTAGTTCAACATTAAATTAGAGGAAAGAAAAAATGAATCCATTTAGTGAGACTAACAAATCTAGACACACAATTCTTTAGATTCATTCATCAAGGGCACTAAGTTCCTTCTTGATCACCATACTTGCAAAGTTGCAAAAGAGAGAATAGAATATGAAACATGAGAAAAGGAAAAGGAAGAACATAGCTTTCATTTATTATGTAGTGATGAATAAAAAGCATCAATCAATCTACAACAATTCATAATTGCTACCAAGAACTAAAAATTTAGGATATTTTGGAATGGAAAAACCATCCCAATTTATAGCCTTGTGAATTGACCTTTGGTCTCCCCCACACGAATCTTCATGTTCCTATTCCACTTGTGACCTTTCAATTTCCCCTAGAAGAGAAAAATTTAGTATCCCTCTTATAATTTTGAGAGAATACTTTTACAAATTATAAATATTGTCACTTAAGTGAATAGGACAAAATACAATGATTGTGTACAACAAAGAATTAGAAGAAAGGGAGAGAAGAGAAGAAGGGAAGGGGATTGATTGAAATTGTTGAAGAAGCTCCTTCTGATGTATAACTTGTTGATGATGATCATAATATCCTTCTTTTGCATGATGCACAGATACCTTGGGCTGCTACATGAGTGTTTAGAAACATTGTTGAAAGATTCCCTGATGTGAGCACAAGATGACCGCAGACACTGCTCATGATGATCCTCTTGATGATTGATTGATCAAATCCCCTATCTCATTGATCTCACTTTAAATATCTCATTTAAAACTACCTAGCTTACTAAATCAACCTACCTGATATCAAGAAGATGCTTCCAAGACCCTGATGGAAGTTTAATTTCTCTGTTTGAGCTATGGGATCATCCTTCAACCCTATTTTCATTCCGTGATATTTATTTCCTATCTGGAGGATCATGAATGTCATGAATTAAAATTATTCAACCACTTAATATTTTTATCCATTCCTCACCATGGACACATACTATTTTTAGCAAGTACATTGCATATGTTAAATTGCGACGAAAAAGGTCTTGAAATTTTGGGTTTCATTCCAAGATTCCATGTTCCAATTTTTAGATGATTTAATTTTCTGAACAAGTGGGAAAATGGATTTTTATCAAAGAGGGGAGAATACTGAGAAAAAATCCACCCTCAATATCTTGGAAAAATTAGCAACTTCATTGAGTAAAAACTAGATTAAATGAAACTAGATTTTCTGAAGACCCTTCCCTCTGAATTTCAGATGATTTCACCTGCTAGATCTTAAAGAATTTAAATATTTCTTCAATGAGGGAAGAATTTTGATGAAAAACACAATCCTCCATATCCCTAAAACTAGGTACTTCATGCCATGAAAACTAGTTCACGCGAAACTAGATATTTTAGGGATCGTTTCCTCCAATTTGGTGAAATTCTGACTACCAGATCTTTGGGAAGTGAAGAGGTGCCTCACTACCCTTTCAATTCTACGTCATTCCAACCATTAATGTAAGCTTAAAGCTTTGATAGTGAGAAAAATCATCCATGTTCCCTCACCCTAGGGTTGACAAGTGGCGTTGTTGCATTGGTCAACGTGAAGGGCTGAAATGCGGTGAAAATGAGCTTAAAATGCACCACAGAGCTTCACCAAGGTCATATGATGGACCAAAGGGCATAAATATGGTTGGGAAATTTTTTGTGTCACAACTGTCCCAAAGGGATGGGATAGATGGGACAAAAAATGCACCATGCACCAGGAGGTGAAAATTTCTAACTGCGAAAGCATACCTTGAGAGAGACCTTGAAGATGATGTTTCTAGAGCTCCAGGAGGTCATTTTTGATGAACCAATATACTATTTTTACTCCCAAGATCCTTTTTAAGAAAATGGGATGGGTCTTAAAATCCAAATCTTTTTAAAACCCCCTCAAATTTCTCCTTCTTTCTCGGGACAGTAGGGTGTGCCTGCCAAAAATGAGTTATCGAAAGAAGCACCTATATCTTGTGAAGGATTTGAAAATTTAATCATATAGAAAAATATCCAATGTTTACAATGAGTTTTTTTTTCCTCTTAACTCCTTACAAATCTCCCAGAATCATTCACGGAATATTAGGTACCTGTTTTGACTGTCTTCTCCTTACACCTTAGGCACCTGGGGCTAAGACTTAGTCACATGAAGAACCATGGAAAAATATGGAGTGGGGTGAATTTTTTGGTCCCAATTGTACCAAAGGTATGGGACATATGGTACAAAAAAATGCACCATCATGTGGAAGTGAAAAGTGGTGGAATGTGATTTGACAAGGTGGAGAGGGGAAAGGGCTAAAAAATGGCTTTCAGAGCCTTCCTAGGGCCATGTGGAGGTCCAAGGGGATTAACTAGGCTTCGACGTAGTTTTTTGCCCTAACTATCCCAAAGGGATGGGACATATGGGGCAGAAAAGTGCACCTCAACCTCATGTTAACATGTGTCCTCCTGTGAAAATGGCCAAGTCTCGAAAGTTTACCTTGAGGAGAGCCTTGAAGATGAAAATTTTCGGAGCTCCAAGAGGATGTTTTCACCACTTATTTATATGAAACTGACTACAAAATCCTATTGAGATTAATGGCATGGGTCCCATGATCTAATTATGCGTGAAACCCCCTTTAAAAATACCATTTTTTCTTAGGACCACAAGGTGTGTCTGTTGAAAATGGGTTGTGGAAAGAAGCACCTGAGTCTTGTGAAAATATGAAAGCACCATCATTTATATAATTGAATTATATTTCCAATGATATCTTGTTTTACCTCTAACTCCTTATGGAGCTCTTTGAATCATCTTCCGAAGCTCAGGTACCATTTTAAATTGCAAGCTCCTTCACCTTCAAAAACCTATTTTCACTGAAATTGTTCCTAAATCTTCAAGTTTTACCTAAAAGTTATTAAATCACTTGAAATATGTTCCTATCTCATCAATACCACTTATTTATGAATTTGGGCCTTCGACTATGCTCTAGAGGATGACACATGTGCCAGAAAGACTAGAAATAACATTATTAGGTCTACTGAAGAATCTGCCTTGAGAAAAACTGCATCAAAATAACTTCATGAACTTGTTTTCATATTTCAAACACTTGGGAAAGGTTATTAAAACACATATGAGAACTTGGAGGATGGGGATAGGCATGACACAAAGGGAGAACTGATCTGGGAGAAGTGCTTAGGAGGGTTTACAAGAATTTTTTTTGACACTAGGGTATAATTGTCATGTTTCAACATTGAATTTTACCTTTGCAAAAACACATGACAACAATTGTCTCTAGCTTGGGTGCATGTTATAGATCGAGTGTAGTGAGGACATGGAAAGTAGGAATCCTAGAATCTCAATACACCACTTGGACCAGTGCCTTATCCATCGGGCTATACAAAATCACCACAAAGATACACGACATAACTTCCTTTATTGAACACACACATACAACAAAAAGCACACACATGACTAAAGGGAAACACACAACACGAGGGAAAAACACAAAAAAGTGAAAAATCCTAAATCACCTATGTACGTGTGGGGGACAGACCATTTTCATTAAATCACTTATTTGAATTGAGTGCCTACCCATGAACGGTATCATTGGATTCCTTTCTTCCGCAAATCCATTGACATGTTCACTGAAGTAAGAACTTATCCTCAAGTTCTAAAGAAATATAACATGATCACTAGTGATAATTGATGATCAATTCATTCATTCCATCACCTTTCATGTATTTGAAACATTCTTTCTAGATTCTCTTTGATTCTTAGGTTCGTTCTACTTGCTAAAAAATTTCCGCAGTCATGAAGATGGTTCTTAATTATACTTGACTATTCATTTTCATACCAAGATATTTGTTCTTCAGTTGTGCATCTGTTTCATGACCACTATCTTCATGAGTTGATTCTCAGTAGATGCTTTAGAAACTTTGAGATTATCACCAATCTCTTGATGTCCCATGTTTCTCAATTATACTAAGAAATGATCTTCCTCATAACTTGGATATTTTGTGACATGCTTTGTTACACGGTGTGTCAAGTGCATTGCATCATCCTTCTAGAAAGAAAATGAGCTCAAGGTTGAGTGTGTAACATAGAAAATATCATTTTCTTCAATTTTTCCATCTTGGGCTTCAACATCAATTCTGATTTTGATAGATGTCATCCTCTTGAGTAAAGTCATCACTGAAAGGTTGAATTTCATTAAAAAAGTTTCCATTTTAAAAAAAACCAGCCATAGGATGAAGCAAAATTTCCTTTATCCATTTTTTGTTGATAATGTTTCCATCTTAATGAAAAGGTAATGAGCAAAAACACTAGATCTGAGTTGTTTTCATTATCATTTTCCTGATGTTGATCACCGAAAATGAAGAAATCCATTTCTATGATGAAATCATCATCTCCTTGAATAGATTCATGTTTGAGAGGTAGAAACATATTGACATTCCCATCTTTCTTGTCATCTTCTTCCAATGATAATGAGAAGTATTTATATTCACAAGCATACCCATCACATGGAAAATCATACCAAACATCAAGAACATTATTGGAAATATTGAACTTACCTATGGAGAAGTTGGTGAGTATCACTCCTTTTTGATCCATGTTGCTCTTCACTTAAATATCACTTTTTTACAAGTTGAAGCTCTCAGCACCATCATCAACATCTAGTGGAGAAACTTCATTTATGATCTCATCCTATAGGAAGTACACACTCTCAAACTATGATTTCATCAAATCATCATGATGTTCTTTGATCAGATCTATGGTGTTTTGAAATTCTTCCACCAACATGGGTAGCTCAAGATCATCCTCAAAAGTCATGAAAAAGTTGCAAGACTTGGAATTTTGACACGGGATGTTTGTTGTTGGTCATCTAGTTTTTATAGAATATACTTCATTTTTTTATGGGAAGTAGTTTCTTTGTTTTATCATTGATCAGGATGGTGGCGTGTGACCAATCCAGCTGCATATCTCCTACAAAATCTTGACAGAAACTTCGGCTCAATAACATACCATGTGAAGCAAACATGCCAGCTACGAGGATTCTCATTATGATTTTCTTGTCAGGGAAATATTCTAATGCTACCTCAACATCCTTGATTTGACACATAAGGGTAAATGTTTTCATTTCCATGGAAAGGAAATAGCTAGAGGTAGGGGAAAGGGAGAGTCTGGCAAGAGAATTTAACAAATTTTGCAGGCATGACGTTGTCTCGAAGCACCAGAGTCAATGATACAATTGTTCAGCTTATACCCATTGACTAACAAGGCTATGTAGAAAGGTTCTACCTTCCCAGAGGTGGAGGGTGTGAAAGCGAGATAATTTAGAGATGAAGTGGGTTGAGATACACGAGACAATTCTTTCGTGGTGGTATCTAATTTAACACAAATAGATTTATTGTTAAACCCTACTTGCAGAGTAATTGATATAAATAATGGAGTACAACTACTATATACACCATGGCATAAATAATAAGCAAATAAAATATGAAACCCTAAGTGCAAGAGTGAGAGGAAAGGAATTAGCCAATTTTGTGCTTTTCCTAAAATTGATCTGGACTAGAAAAATGATGAATAGAAAGGGCAGACCATCATAACTATCCACTAAAAAATATGGATTTGTTAGAGTAGGTTGAAATAGGGTGCTTGGACTAGGTCAGGGGTTCCTAGGTGCTAGAGTCTGCTGTTGGGTGCCCATGTCTGTGAAAAATGGTTGGAACTTGATATCTAGAATGTATCTAATATTCATTTTTTGTCGCTAGCATGTTGCAAATATGATTTCCAAGGAACCTATAACCTTTAAAACAAAAATTCACCTACAAAACCCATAATACCACATCAAATCCAAAAAAAGAAATATGTAATATGGGGAATCAGACTGACCCCTGACAGTTCACCCGACTGAGTGAACTTACGACCGAGCACTGCACTACATCACAGACTCCATGTAGTTCTTGTGAGTGTGTGAAAGGATCGTGCCCTAGGAATCCCGTATGCAATTGCACTTAATAGTGGGCAATAGCCAGATGTAACAATGTAAATAGATGTGTGGATGGAATGAATGAACTTCCACTTCTTATGTTGTGTATGCAGAAAATGAAGCCCCTTTGTCCTTTGAATGGATGCTAGATGGATGCCTTTAGTACTCTTAAATTCCTTTGGATGAAAGCTTAGGTGATAATAATAATGTTTAGAGCTTGGTCCTTTATTTTGGTCACATAAATTTGAATTTATATGATTCCCTTGGTTTAATTTTGTAATTGAAAACTAGAAGGTCAACCCATAAGAAAATAAGATGCCCAAAAGATAAAACAATCCCAAAAAGAGTGAGTAAGGTGGAAAGAGGTCAGGGGGCGCCCAGAGGGGACGAGGGTGCTGGGTGTTGGCGTCATGGCTGGGTGTTGGTGTCTGAAGTCATAAAAGATAAGAAAGTAAAGTTATGACTGGGTTGTAGGGTATAAAAGACCAAATATAAAATAAGAAACACATAGCAAAGAATGCCAAAGATAGTTTTCAATTACTAGTTTTCTTGCGTAGGAATCATATGAATGCTAGTATACTTTTAGGACCTAGAAATGTACCCAAGTGCATGATTTTGTGTCTACATTTTCCCCCACTTTATGTTGTTGAGTGAATACTTGATAACATAAAGTAGTTAGAAGATGCATACCTTTTGTTCCTATGTAGTGTGTGATGGCGATAACATGCCGAGGAGATAAGTGAAAGCGTGAAGTGATAAAAATGAAGTGGAAACTAAGAAAGAGGAAGTGACCCTAGGGGTGAAGCATATTGTGTTGTACCATGTTGTACCTGTTGTTGTTCTTTATGTAGGGCTTGCTTCTTATTACGTATTAAGGATGTACTTGTAAAAGAAGAGCCAAAAGAAAGAGGGTAATCAAAGTCATGTATTATGAAAACTCTGTAAAAGTATGTAAACAGTGTGTACCATGCTATAAATCTAGTAAAAGGAAAGTTGTGCACCTGATAAAAATGAGTGTAAAAGGATATGAAAGATGTCCTGAAAATGTTGTGTAGAGTAGAAAGTGTTTTTTTGAGGTGATATCATGCTTGAAGAGAGAGTTTTTTAGGCGATATCATGCCAAGAATGAGTTTTTTAGGGCGATCTCACACCAAGTGCAAGTTTTTTGGGCGATCTCATGCCACGACATGATAGAAGAGTGTTGGGGAGAGAGGTCTAGTGTTACTCTCCTTCCATGAATACTTCTGATTATACACCACTGTAGATGGTGTGATCCTGTTTTGTTTCTAGTTGTACCAATTAGTTTGTTCCAAGTTTACCAATTTAAATGGAGATAGAATGCATTCTGTTTGTTGGAGGATTGTGCCTGTACTGTGAAACTGCTCTGTAAATCGTTGTGAACTGTGATTATCTGAGAAAGTAGTTATATCTTTCCCCAGGACATAGGCACCCAAGGGAGGTCAAGAGTCCCAAGCACTAGTGTCTATATCCTGGGCACTGGTATCTATGTTGAACTAAGGACCCAAGTCAGATTTTGGGCTATTTCTGTAACTGTATCTTTTTTTGTTCCTATACTATGCATATCTAAACTGTAGCTCTGAGCTATTTTATGGGGTGACTGATTCACCCAATGTATGTCCCCCTTGTTTAGGGTGCATGTGACACATCAATAGGAGCATGCGGTCTAAAGGAGAGGACTTGAAACTGATTTGAAGTGGATACCTGCAAGGGGAGGGAATGTGCATGGTAGAAACCAAGGAACATGCAAAAAAAGTGGCTAGAACATGTGTTAGTAGAATAAAGTAGCAATGTAATAGAAAATAAATGTAATCAAGCAAAGTGTGAAGACAAGATAGACCAAAAAAAGTGGGTTTCAAACATGGGACATCACTCACAATGTCACAAGACAATTAAGGCCGAAGCAGTCAAAAGCATACAAACAATGATCAAACAAGACAAAGGGTATAGCCTGCAAATAATAGCAATAAATACAAAAACAATGACAATCAAGATGTAATATACAACCATGGTGGCATATAGTTCCTGCAAAGTAAATTTTTCACATGAAGTACCCATTAGCATGTTAGAAAGATAAAAATTATGTCGAACCATGTATGGTAAATGGAAAGTACTGTGTTAGTAAAAATAGGAAGTAGTAAATAATGAAACAATAACACATGTAATGTGTAGGAGTAATAAATTAGATGCCCCCAGGATCCTCAGTGGGACTAGTAAGAGGTACAGTGCCAAATCATTGGTGCATGTAAAGATCTATAGAAAGTATGCATTCATAACTAAAGACCAAGTGAACGTGCATGTATATATAGAAAATATATTGATATACAAATATCAAATCTAACATGGGAAAAAAAGTGTATGATGTAAGTATAATGGTAGTAAGAATATAGTGCAACCAAGATATGCAGTATGTGGAGTGAGTATGAGATGATGTTCATTTATAAAATATCCCTCAACGGATGTAATCTAAAGAATGAACCATAGAACAAGATGTGCATCATCTGGAAAATGGTTTGAAATTGTGCGCTAGAAATATAGATCATGAAGCATGAAAAGCGTAAAGAGTGTGAAGAGGTGAGGTTCATTTCATATTTAGAACCTAGTAGTTGAGTATGAACCATGAAACTAGAGTGCGTCATAGGGTAGTATGTTGTGTGAGAATGAATTCTAGAAATATGTATCATGAAGCGCAGAAGCATGAAATGTGTAGTGTGTGAGGTTCATGGATGTAGTATGACCCTCAATAGTCAAGTGTGAACCTTAAGCACAAGATTGCGTCATAGGGTATTGACAATACAAAGTGTATCAAGTTGTGTACGATTGCCTAGAAATAGGAAGTATGAAGCATAAAGCGTAAGAGTAGAAATGATAGACAATTGATGTTGTTAGGAAGGGGGAAAGTAAGCATGATGCCCCCCAAGTGTATGATGTGTATAAGAATCAAGTAACATCATCTAGAAGATCATCATTTTCAAGATCGTAGCCTATTGGATTTGGAAACTTGATAAGTAATAGTGTGGGGTTGATCATATAAAGAGCCATTGTGCCGTAAATTATACATGCCCATAACATATTATTCATCAGTGAAAGGTGGTTGTGGAAACCATGTGCATACCATCGAGTGAGATTTTGAGTATATCCAAGAAATGAATCATTGCAAATAGAAATGTGGCCAAAAGGCATGGGAAATGTGATACTAGTATGATTAGGATCCAAAGTGCCACCAATGTAATCAAGCCAAGACTGCCCAAGTGTAAGTGGAGAGGAATGAGGAGTACATGCAAGGAATACTGATAAATGGAAGACCCAGAGGCCATAAACAATAGTAATAAAGACACATCCTTGATAAAGGTGAGGAGAATGAGGTGGTGGGCAGAGATCATCAAGTGTGAATCCAAGTCGGGATAATCCATCATGTGTGTAAATGGTGTCAGAAGCAAGTGGGATCAAATGGAATATGAGGCCAATAAGAGTTATGTATGAAAAGAGTGCATGTGAAAGGAGGAGATGTTGACATGAGGCGAAGAGAGATGAAGCAGATGGCATGATGTCCAATGCACAAATAGATCCTTGGAGAAGAAGCATGTCATTGGTAGGTGGAAGGAGGTTCCGTGAGTTTATAGTCATTAGTGAGACATGTAGGAGGAGTATAGGGATGACCAAAATCATGATATAGAAGTGGAGTAGGGAGTGCAGTGAGTGGGTCTAGGTGGTAATATTTGAATGGGTTGTGATCAACAATAATAGTATATGCATAGCCATCATGTAGGAATTTAATGCATTGACGAACTGTAGAAGGTACTACCTGCATAGTGTGAATCCATGTCCTACCAAGTAAGCAATTATATTGGAGTTTTGCATCGATAACAAAGAATACCATAGGAATGATTTTAGGACAAACTGTGAGAGGTAAGGTGATAGTTCCCATGCATGGGCATGCAAAAGAATCATAGCTACGAATAGAAATGGATGTTGGAATGATATGAGCTAAGGAAAGGCCAAGTTGTTGAATAAATTTGAGATTACAAAGATTGAGCTCGGATCCATTATCAACTAGTACTTTCCTAATGCCTAATGTTAAGATGTGAGCCTGAATATAAAGAGGAGGATCATTGTCAAATAGAAAGAGAGGTAGCTACATCATATGGGAAAGTAAGTTGTTTAGAAAATGCAACTACGAACAACTAATATACCTGATCTAGAGGAGTATTGGAAGGAATATGTGTATTAGCCAAGAGGGAGTTGATTTTAGCCTTACAATCAGGATTAGCTTGCAAGAAGGCATGGATGGAGATATCCATGGTGAGAGGATCCTAAAATAATAAAATTAGGAGGAAGTGATGATCCAAGAGTGTTCGAATGTGGGTTCACCAAATGATTTAACAAAAATAGACTTTATGTTAAACCCTAATTACAGAGTAACTGAATGTACACTATGATATACAACTACTAGATACACTATGACACAAACAATAAGTAAATAAAATATGAAACCATAAGTGCAAGAGAGAGAGGAAAGGACTTAGCTGATTTTTCACTTTTTCTAGAACTGATTTGGATTGGAAAACTGATGAACATGAAGGGGAAATGTCAAATGCTCAGATTAAATTATGGAACTTTCAGTAAGGCTTAGACTAGGGCACCTGGACTGGGTCAGGGCACCTAGAGTCTGCTATTGGGTACCCATGACTACGTAAGTGGTTGGAAATATGATTTTTCTGGTGTCGCACAAGTGTCTTTGATAGTCATTGTTGGTCACCTATATGTCGCACCTTGATCGTTGGATGTACGTGTAACCTACAAAACAAATATTCACCTACAAAACCACAATACCACATCAATTCCAAAAAATAAAGATGCAATATGGGGAGTCAGACTGACCCCGATGGTCACCCAACAAAGTGAAATTATGACCGAGCATTGCACTACATCTCAGACTCCATGTAGTTCTTGTGAGTGTGTGTGAAAGAATCATGCCCTAGGAAGCCCTTGTGCAAGTGCACTTGATAGTAGGTGATAGCTAGATGTAACAATGTAAATAGATGTGTGGATGGAATAATGAACTTCCCCTTCCTATGTAGTGTATGCAGAAAATGTAGTCCCTTGTCCCTTGAATGGATGCTAGATGGATGCATTTGATGCTCTTAGATGCCTTTGGATGCAAGCTTAGGTGATGATAATAGATGCTTAGAGCTTGGTCCTTTATTTTGGTCACATAGCTTTGTATTTATATGATTCCCTTGGTTGAATTTTGTAATTGACAACTAGAAGGCTAACCCATAAGAAAATAAGATGCTCAAAAGATAAAAGAAGCCCAAAAAGAGTGAGTATGGTGGAAAGAGGTTAGGGGCACCCAAGGGGACAAGGGTGCCTAGGCACTTAACATCCTGGTGGGCGCTTGTGTCTGAAAGTCATAAAAGATAAGACAAGTAAAGTTCCAACTGGGTTATAAGGTGTAAAAGGCTAGAAAGAAGACAAGAAACAAAAAAAGAGGCCAAAGATAGCTTTCAATTGCTAGTTTTCTCGCTTAGGAATCATATGAATGCAAGTATCTGCTGAAACAAACTTTGATGATTCTCCTTTCATTGTTGTTTTTCTCATAGTAGTCATTTGGGGATTCAATTTCTTATCTTGGGCAACATAAGAATATCCTTATTTATCATTTTGTAATCGAGTGAACACCACATATGAGTAACTACCTATGGATTATTCATCATCAAGTTTGCATTCACAAAACCCAATTCGAGCACATTCTTCTTCTCCTTCATTTTCTGATTCAAAATCTCCTTCTTATTCATCTTCATTGATGTCGTATATTGCATTGACCAACAGAGCCTCTAAGGAAAGCCTTCAGGGTGCTCCTATAGCCCGATTCATGTTCTAGTTTGGATGAGGTGTTCATTGAGAAACTTCCCTTTTCAACATTATCAATTCATTTGCCAACTTTTGCAACATTGGGTCAGTTCTCTCACCTTTGGAACTTCGGGATTTTGAAGGATTTTTGATCTTACTTGATAAGATGAGGTCATCTTCCACCGAAACAAAAAATTCTTGGGCATGGTCCAAATCTCATGGTTGAAATCTCCACAATATGAAGCTTACTTCAGGAAATTGATCATTTATGAAGAACATCTTTCAATTATCTACAGTGGGAAGGGAAGTGGCGAGAATCTTATTGATCAGTTTGTTGAATTTTTCCACGAAATCTCTCATGGAATCTTCCAGCTCTTTCTTCATCTGAGTAAGCTGAGCGAGAAGGGCATGAAAATATTTGACGGTCTTGAATATATCTTCAAACTTATTTTTCATACCACCCAAATAAGTGATTGAGGGTGAATGAAAATAGTAGAACTAGTCAGCCACAACATATTGCAATGTTTCCACCAACAACTACACTGTAACATCTTCATGTTGCACTCTAAGGATGCCACAAGCTGTGATATGATCGTTAGAACATTATTTTCCATCTCCATAAAATTTTGGGAAGTTATTTTTTGATCTTTGTGGAAGCTCATGGAGTGGTGAAGCCAAAGCTAATGAACCAGTGTTCTGTCCCCATGGCACATGTGTTTGTGCTGCCATTTCTTCCTCCTCTCTTTCTTCTTCCAGTTCTTCCTCTCTTTCTTCATCTTATCCTAGGAATTCAAAATTCAAAGGTGGGTGAAATATAAGAGATCTTGTAGGAGTGTCAATAGGAATTTGAATAGGGTTACCAAGGGTACCAATTGATGAATTAGATGGGGATGAAGCTTGAGAGAAGTAATATGTATTCTCTGTGACTCACTCTTGTTGTTTTTTAAAAGCTTCAAAAATAGGGTCAATGATTCCTCTCAACCTATTCAATTTGGTATATCTTATTTCAACTAGGCTTTCTCAAGAGGTTTGCAAAAATGATTTTTATCATTCAAGTGTTTTTTTTGTATTTTACAGAGATCTTTACGGGTGCACGAGGGTAGATATATCCCTAGTGGAGTCGCCAAAAACTATTGGTTAAATAATTTGTCGTATGGAACAATAGTTGATTTCCACCAACACTCATGGGGACACACACCTCCTTTTTGTGTATGGGGAGGCTCCCATTATTGAATGTAAACTAATATAATCCTATCTATTACTATGGGGTGGTCAAATAGGCCGGGGATCACACATAAACACTTCACTGAACCTGCGGAAAAGTGCTTATATGGGGTACATGGGAGGAAATTGCAGTGATGAGGGGTGAAGGAGAGAAATTAGACAAAGGAAGGTTATTGTTGTGAGTAGGCACAAGTAGAATTCACACCCAAAAACCGAAGTAGTTCAACATTAAATTAGAGGAAAGAAAAAATGAAGCCATTAGGTGAGACTAACAAATCTAGACACATTTCTTCATTAGAGGAAATGATGAGTGCATAGTTTGGCTCATTAATATCATTTATTCAGACCAGGAATACTCTTCGTAATATGACTTATTTGTATATGGGGATGTTTTGTATAGTCATGTCTTAGTAGGTTGATGCATTTTTCCTTGCTATTATTTATGAAAACCATTTATCACATGGCCTCCTACTAACTGTCTTTATGAGATCAAATGTGACGAGGTGTGTAGGGAATGACGGAGGTTACTGGTGGATAAGTTGCCCGAGTTCGATGCATGTGGTTGAAGACTATTTCCAAATTGACCTATTAGCTTGGGCTTGACTCTAATGGCCCGTAGGAATCTAAGAGTTTTTATCGGTATTTGATGAAACATTGTTTAATGCCATCTGATATGGCGGATCTTGTAACAAACATTATCTATATGAAGGCTTTGTCTTTAGAACTGGTGGTACCACTTTTTGATTTATCGAAGAAGATTATCTGCATACTGTTCTGGATTTGTTTTTGATATGTTATGAACTCATTTCGAAGTTAATGAAAGCTACAATATTTTGAGAATCAGAAGTTGTTGATCACTCTATCCCGAGGAAGAGCAAGGGCCCACTCGACTGAGGAGATACGAGGTTACTTTGAGTTTTTCATGCATATAGTCCTTCGATTAGTTTTACTATAATTATCATTTGATGAGTTTTTGCATGCATGTTTTGATTAACTGTCCTTGTTTTCTCCATTATTGCTTTCACTTAAAGTAGATGCTTTTGTTATGCCAATTTAGTTCATAAACAGTCTTGCTTTCTGTTGAATTCCAGTTATTCAGTTATGGTTTAAATCATTAAGAATAATTGTGTGCGCATTTTACCTTACAGTAGAAGATTAGTTGTTGAGATCCATTTCATTGCAAATAGTTGAATTATGTAGACTTGAATTGAATTTCAGTAGATTTTAACTACACTTCCGTAGAAAAGCCACTAAAGCTAAGCAAACCCCCAACAAACTCAACACATAACTGGTTCTTCTAGATTCCATTGCATATTGCCTAGGACACATCCCTGGTTTATAATGACACTAACAAAGAGTATGTCAGTTAAATGATTGGACGAATACAACGACCCGTCATTTTTGGTGCTGTTGCTGGGGAACTACATAACCATAAGCTTCATTATTTTATTCCATATGTTATGGGTGTTAATAGAGTTCATATAGGAAACCAGTAGTTCTCTCAGACCTTGATTTAAACCAACCAACCTGGATGCATAGGTCACGAGATAACCAAGGGAGATTTATAGCACGCAATATTCAACAAATATCTTTAGATACTTCACAAGAGAGAAATATTGATAGTGATACAGATTCCAATTCCACTCCTAGAACCTTTTGTAAGCATTCTGTATCCTCTTCACATCATTCTGCAATGGGGGATCTTGGGAATGCTGAAGAACAACCTTTAGGATGAACATTTACATACCCCATTGTCCTCGATGCAGATGAGGATGCACCAATGAAAAATATCTCATCGTCCATCCTCCCCCTCTTTCGAGGAATGACAAAAGAAGACCCTGATCAGTTTCTATTTGAATTTAAAATCCTATGCCAAACATATGATTACCGAACTGACAATCAAAAACTCAAATTATTTCCCTCCACTCTCAAAGATTTTGCTATGAGATGGTTTATGGGGTTACCATATAACTCCATTAATTCCTGGGAAGCCATGGAAACAACCTTCCTAGATAAATACCAAGACTATTGTAGAGGAAGGGATAGGAAGGAGGAGTTCTTCCAAATACGACAAAAGGAAGATGAAAATCTAGAGGATTATCTGGATAGATTCCTCTTTCTTCATTAACGTAGTGGGTATGAGTTGCATGCAAACATCACTAAAATAGTCTTTTTGAAAGGACTGGATGAAGAAACCAAGGATTCTCTCCATCTCATGGGAGGTGGAGACGTGCATAAGCTTACCATGGAACAAATTACTGAGCTATGTAGAAGATATTCTAGAACACGTGGAGGGATAAGAAGGAAACAAACATCCAAGTCTTTGGGTACCTATGAACTTCTAGAAGAAATGGCCAACATGAAAACAGACATTCTGCTGCAATTGACATCCACCATAGAAGGACTCAAGGCAAGAGCCACCCCTGTTAAAGAACCATTGGACATGTATTGCCCTAAATGTCGGAAGAGACACCCCTTGAGAGAATGTCCTTTGGATGTCACAGATATGTGCTTAATCTGCGAAGTTACTGACCATGACACTAAACATTGCACACTTCTACCACAATTGAAGGGAGGTTTGAATGCCATCTCTCAAACAAGTGCTAAATTAAATTTTGTCTAGAGACCAAACAATCAAGGCGGATTCCCATCTAGACCAACTCAGAATCCCTGGAGAATGCCATGGCCAAATCAGGCCTCTCAATCTTCTTGGGGACAACCTGAGTGGGCAAACTCAAACTGGATGACTTATCCATATCCACCACCTTGGACAAATCCCTACACTCAGCCGGGTTGGGCTCCACCACCCGCAGCCAATCCTTGGCACAATCAGCAGTGGGGTCCTCAACAAAATTTTAGCCAAAATCAGTCTTGGGCACCATCACAAAACAATAATCAACAACGTAGGTTCCAGCAACCACAACAAGCTTTAATGCCTCCGCCTCAAGCCTACCAAAATCATGGACAAGAAATACAAACACAACTTCCATCTCAACCAGTGTTCAATCCTAAAAATCAACAAACAACTTCGATTGATGACACAGATGCAGGTAATACCATGCAGGTAAACACTATCAGTAATTTACGATTACGATCTGGCAAAATATTGAACCCCCTTGTTGTTATCACATAACTGCCTGATGATGCCAATAAGGAAGAAAAACTTGAAGGTAACACTGGTTCTTCACCAATACCAGATGAAAAAGATGCTCAAATACCCAAACCAACTACAACCCCTTTTCTTGAGCGATTACAGGACACTCGGATTGTAGATGAAACATAACTAGTTCAGGAATTGAAAAAAGTACATATTGAGGTTCCACTGCTACGTGTAATAAGGGACATCCCTGAACTAAACCAGACCATTAGAAACGAATGTATAAAGATGCTAGGAAGAAAAAAGAAATATCCAAAGACTATCAGAGTCGAAGGAAATTTGGCTGATTTAGTTGCTAGCACCCTTATCTCACCAAAATATGGGGATCCTGGGAGCCTTATCATTACTATTTGTATAAACAACCAGTCAATATCTAATGTTTTGGTGGATCTTAGTGCTACTATTAATGTCATCACAACAAAAATGTTTAACCAACTATCCTTGACAGGACTTCAACCAACCAACACTGTTCTGCAGTTAGCAGATCAATCCATTGCTGTACCTAATGGTGTGGTTGAAGATATAATGATCACTATTGAATCATGGGAATACCTAGTTGATTTCATGGTTTTGCAGCCTAAAGCTCGAAAGTTGGGATATCCAGTCATCTTGGGGAGACCTTGGCTGGCTACGGTTGCTACGTACATTGACTATAGATTAGGCAACATGACAATTCTAAATGGGCAGAAATCTAAACACATTTCGTTATATCCTCATGCCCAGCCTTATACGAACAATTGTGACTAAGTATGGGTGGATTCTTTGGATGCTAACTCTTTGAGTTCTTCTTTTCTGGCCACTATTGCAGTACATAATCATATGATGGAGGCTACAGAGTCTTATGTGCTGACTGATTCTAAGGACTCTGCAACTACGGAAATCAATACTACTTCTACGGAATTCGGAATATCGACAGAAGACATTACCTCTGCTGAGTCTGGTAGGAAACTCTATGCTTATAATTCTGAACATCTAATTCCTGATTTATATTGTTCTTTAACTAAGGTTCTATCTTTTGATAACGTATCCATCCAGCACATGCTCCAGCCCCATGTTTTCCCATTGAATTCTTTTATCACTAGTACGGAGCTTGCTCTTGCGGATGATACTAAGCAGGTGCTTGTTAGTATGGATAGAAAGCTTACTATAGGAAGCGACTTAGAGGTCAATCAAGAAGCTAGGGTGCTTGAGGTTCTGAAGAAACATTCCCATGCTTTTGCTTGGGATTACACTGATATGAAAGGAATTCATCCTAACATCTGTACACATCATATTTACAACGATGACGTCAAACCTATAAGGCAGTCGCAATGAAGAATCAATCCAACATTGAGAGACATAGTCAAAACTGAGATTGAAAAGATCCTAAAGGTAGGTTTCATCTATCCTATATCTGATAGTCAGTGGGTTTCCCCATTAGTTATTGTTCACAATAAGAATGGTAAGTGGTGAATATGTGTTGATTACAGGGAACTTAACAAAGCCACCAAGAAAGATTATTTTCCCCTGCCTTTCATTGACCAAGTCTTGGACAATTTGGCTGGTAAGAAATATTTCTCTTTCTTGGATGGGTTTAGTGGGTATAATCAAATTAGTATTGCCCTTGCTGATCAGGATAAGACTACTTTTACGTGCCCTTGGGGTACATTCGCTTACAGAGTCTTACCTTTTGGGCTTTGTAATGCCCCTGCCACATTTCAGCGGGCAGTCTTGGCCATTTTTGCAGATCTTGCTAATGACTGTGTTGAGGTTTATATGGATGATTTCACTGTCCATGGATCCACTTTTGATGAATCTTTGAATAATCTTGAGAAAGTACTCAGTCAATGTGAACAACACCAACTATCTCTGAGTCATGAAAAATGTCTAATGATGGTTGATCTTGCTCGGCACAAAAGGAATTCAATTTTACAAATTAAACAATCCGAAAAGGCAAGAATTTGAGCACTCTGTTTCTATTTCAGTTTGCTTCATTTTCAAAATCATGCAATTTCATAGCTAACCTGTAAGATTTGCAGCTACAATGCTACCACTGCATATTCTGAATTTGAGCTGGGAAATATTCTTCACACAAAAGAACTTTCCTTGAGACTAAAGGTATAACTTGCAATTTTTTCGTGCATAGATTTCTTGTCCTTCAGATTGCGAGTTTCTGATTGTTTGTGTTTACAGGAAATGAAGGCAAATGTGACGGAGAATTCCGTCCATCCCGGGATTGTGAGGACAAGAATCACAAGAGATCGCGATGGACTTATTACAAGTGATCTAATTTTAATCCCGATTATATTTTTTGTTTTTTTGTTTTAATTTTTTGCTGGTAGACTAATTTTGTATGCATTTTGAATTGGAATTTCGTAGATTTGGATTTCTTCCTAGTTTTGAAGCTTTTAAAATCAATCGCTCATGTGATACGAGTGAATGAAAATGAGTAAAGCTGTGAATGAAGGTTTTATTGTTTCTCAGGCAGATGAGACGATAACAGGGCAGCCGAAAAAGGTAAGCTAGTAAAAGTCGCTGGAATTTGACACTTTCTAACAAGAGCATCTTCAAAGGTGGACGCCTTCCGGCAAATTATATTTAAAGAAATTTTAGAAATTTATAAAGAAACACAAAATATTAAATTTGTCATTAAAAAAAAAATCGCCATCATCAAAATAGATTTAGAAATTTATATGACAACCAACAAAACACATATGTCCTAGCAATATTATAAATTTAAATTATATTTGAGGAAATATTAAAAAATTATTGAAAACACAAAATATTGAATTTGTCAACATATATATATATATATATATATATATAATATATATATATATAAAATAAAAATAAAAATCGCCATCATCAAAATAGATTTATTTTGTAAAATTAATTGAAAATAAAAATTAATGGCGAGCAAATTTGCCAAATGTCATAAGATGCAACCATACCCACAAAGGGTGAATAATGCAACAAAAGTGGGATGTACCATTGTGGCTACCATTATGGGCATGGTCCCATGGAGGGGCTTGGGCTCCTATTTTCTTGCAGCGGAAGGTCCCATGGTTATTTTTAAAGCCAGCTATGGGAAATAATAGAATCTAGGCCTAAAAAATAGGAGCTCCATTTTTTTAGCCCCCTAAACTTAAGAGGTGGCTGGAGAGGGGGGGGCTGGGAGTTTCCCCCTACAGTTTAGGGTTGATAGAATCTAATATACATTCCCGCCATTATTTTTAGGTGATTTTAGAGGGAAATATGATTTTATTTACCCACAAATAACCATAAAAATCCAATGGGATCCTATAATATCTTAGCAGGTATTGTTGAGGAAACTAATAAAAAATCATGGGACCTTAAAACTGCTAAAATGCTCCTAAATTTTCTCAGCAGCACCCACTGAGATATTTATGGAGCCCCCCTCCATGGGACCATGCTCTAACACCCTCAAATATTCCATAATATCTGAAACATGTAAAAATGATCAATGATCCATGAATGAAGTTGAGGATAGAAGACCGCGACGTATATGTATATAAAGGCATGACAAAATATGTTTTTGAAACATAGAGAGGAAGTAGACGATTGGATAAGAACAAAGTGTTGAAAATGACTCGGGGAAAGCAGAAGATTGAAGCACAAAGGCGAAATGCTGAGAAGAATCAGAAATCCAAGGGATCTCAGATGGAGGCCAGAGCTGCTGCCCTCAAATTCACCTGCCCCATCTGCAAGGTACATTTCTTTGATTGAGAAAAAGGTATGGCGTATCAGTTTTCTGAAATGGTTTGTTAGTTGGACCGTGTTCTGAATGGTGGGTATCTGTCCATTTTTTTAATTGGGCACTGGATTGTGATTTTTTTGGTTTTTGATGATTTCAATTGAACTGCAGATCACTTTCTGATGTTGGCCCATTGTTTGCTATGTTTGTCTTAACTGTGGGTTGTGATCTTTGTCTAGTGGGTACTGATTGAATTTCCGATCAGTGGTTAGGCGAATAATTGCCATTTGGGTAGGTTAAAATTGTTCTTTTGGCTATGACGATTTTCATATGGGTCAATCATCCTTCTTGATTAGCAGTGATATCGACCATGTTCGGAGAAATTTGTTCTTTTGGGAACCGGTGGGCAAGAATTAGGCTATTGTTCTTCAGAAACTCTTTTTTGTAATATGGAAAAGTGACTGGCTAATTCAAATTGACTAGTTTGCATTCTAGAAACAGAAGAAAATATGTTTTTTTGAGTGGTTATATTGGGCGAGGCTAGGATAAGGCTGTGCCACATATATGAAATGAGTCATAGTTGAAAACTTGAAAGAACGCCAGGTTTCTTATGCCACAATTTCACCATGTGTCCTATGAGATTATGGTCTGCCGTATTGCAGTGAGTGGGATATCAACCTGGTCCCGATCTTACAGTGTCTCCCGTTACTATTACAGTACATCCCCTTGGACAACATAAGCAGAGACATATGTTGCTTGATAAATGCTGGGGAAAGTTATGGGATAGAGCAACTTTTATTGTGGTGTGGGATAAGCCATTATTTCAAATGAGCCACCGTCAAAATTATGCCATATTTGTTATGTCACAATTTCAACATGATCTGCCTCATAGTATTGAGGGGTATTTGAACCTGTTCATGCTCTTAACAGTATCCTCGCTACTATTACATTACATCCCCTTGGACAACAGAAACAAAGACATTAAGAAAAAATATTTCTCCTGTTATTGGCTTGATAAGTGTTGGGGAAAGTTATGGGATAGAGTAACGTTTATTACGGTGTGGGATAAGCCATTATTTCGAATGTGTCACAGTCAAAAATATGCCATGTTTTTTATGCCACAATTTCAACACGGTCTGCCTCGTAGCAGTGAGGGGAATTTGAACTTGTTCATGCTCTTAATAGTATCCCCACTACCATTACATTACATCCCCTTGGACAACAGAAACAAAGACATTAAGGACAAAAGGTTTCTCCTGTTTTTCCATAAATTGGAAAAGCAGAGCAGAACTGGAGGTGTAAAATAGAGAAATTTAAGCCCTTTGTTCAGTCTAGAAGTTACAAGATATGGAAAACAGAGAAAAACAACTAATACATGTGATATGATTCTATGTTTACATCCTTTCCTTGACCAGATTTACAGGGTGCCGATTTACAATGGACACCACCTAAAGTGACATGTATAAGGTGGAATGCAGGGTAAATTCGAAGGGATGGAATTATTTTTTAGAATAGTTTCGTGAATCTTTTCAGTTTAAAAAGTGGGAATTATAGGCTAGTATTCGAGGAAAACTTAGATTTTACTATTAATATTACTAAAATTCTCTAAATGATAATGGTTTTAGGGAATTTCAGTGATTGGAAAACAATCTCTCAAATTTTTTTGACAAATTGGTCGATTGGCAAAAACAGCCCATTAAGTCTTCCCTGGTGGAGGGTATTTAGGCCTCCTGGGGTCACTGTGCTTATGATTTATAATTATTATATGCATGAAGTTTTTCAATTACTATATTTAGGTTTCAAAACTTAATATAAAAGAGGAGAAATGTAAGATTCCCATTGTTTGATTTATGAGTTTTAGAAAGTAATCATCTTTGTTTATACTGTGATTCTTCTCCAAAGGAGCAATGTTTGATGGTCTGATCTGGAACCTATGTTTCTAAACTAGCAATGCAACCTGATGTTGATAGAATCGGTTGAGAAGATATATTGAAGGTGTTTTATCTGTCAAGTGCAACAGACCAATCAGTAGAAAAAGTCCATTATCAAAACAAAAGTCCTTTGCATATGTGTTTTGGTTGCCTCATTAGACAGTTCCAATTGCATCATGTACTCCTTCAACATTTATATCAATATGAATACAAGAGTTTGTTGCCCTTCACGAATACCTTGTTCTTCCCATAATGGAATTTGCTGCTCTTGTTTTACTATGTTTTTTAGCAATCGACTGTATTACCAAATTTCTGAAGGAGTCCATGCATTTAAGTTTATTAAACTTTTGTTAAAATATGTAAATCTTTTTATGGTTCTCTACGTGCTTAAAAAAGTGCTCCAAAGTATTTTCATGGAACAGATCTTCAAAGAGTGCAAGTGGGTTATGAAGAAATTGGGTAGAATCTATGACATGAGAAGAAGTAGAGGAACTTTGTTATATTTTTAACATTCGATCCTGCAAACTGTGAACAAGGGTTTCAAGAGCTTGTGTATTAAAACAAGAGGAATACAAAACCACTATGGGTGTATGCAGGAGATGTAGGAATAGTAGTAGACATAGTAACACTATGATGTGGGGTATCGGGTTTCCCTGAGGTCCAAGGATATAGCCATCGAATAGGTATTACATTCCTTTTTCTTTATAAAATTATTGTAATATTTCTTTGGCTTCATGGTATATATAATTATTTCAGAAATAAATAAGATTTCTTTGTCTCGGGCATTGTGTGGCTACAACAGCAATAGATATACAGGCAAATATTTTTTGCTATCAAGATAAGTGTGTGGGTTGGACTGAGCTAAAATAATTATTACTGTGCCATTAGTCTATTTTGAAGTTGCATGCATGAGAAACTATAATAATTCATTTGCTATAGAATTGTGTTAGTGCTGATTCCTTAGTAGATCTAGAAGACATCTAATAATTTAGTGGTGCACGTTCTGCTGTGTCTAATCATTGGATAGATGTGACTTGCTTGGTTTAGTGCCAAAACACCATTTGTCGATTGCACACATAAGAGTGCATGTATCTTTCTCAGAGGGTCAGAATAGGCTTAATTTATCTTCAAGGGTGCACTCTTTTGAGTGATTTAAACCTTTTTTCCATCAATCAATATTATACAGTTTTAGTGGTTCATTCCTTTCAGTCACGGCTGGACATGCAGAACATAGGGTGCATAGAACAAAATTTCTACTTAAGTTGTTTCAAGTGTTTGATGTTTGATGGGTATGGTTGATTACGTGCAGGTCCAACTTGCCAATCAAAATCAGATTGGAGATCATTATTCATCTAAGCACCCAAAAGAGACACCACCTCAACCATCAGAATAAAGTTGAAATTGTTGTGTCGGGGTAAAGAACACCTACAGAATATATGGTGGTGTTTGCCGCAGTACTTTCTGTGAACATGTTTGTTGGTCCTATTTACTGAAGTACAGTGAATTTGGTTGTGAACTGCAAGGGTATTTCTGGTCTGAGTTTGATAATGCTGTAAGAGAATTCGTCTATCACTATGATAAAGATAATTTGGATGTAAACTTCATTCTGGGTTTTCTTGTGTCATAGTTTATATTTAATCATTTGTACTTTCTGTGAACATGTTTGTTGGTCCTATTTATTGAAGTACAATGAATCTGGTTGTGAACTGCAAGGCTATTTCTGATCTGAGTTTCACATTGCTATAATAGAATTCTTCTATCACTATTGAAGATGATGATTTGGATGTAATCTTCACTGTGGGTTTTCTTGTGTTGTACTTTTAACTTTTTGAGTAGTACTCTCCGCCAGAATGGCCTTGCACGTTCGGTTAGACTTATTCTTGATTCTTGTATGTCTTATAGGCTGGTAAATTCATTGAGTTCCTGCTCTAGTATTTTCGCACTTGAGGTTTATTCCTTGCTAGAAATGAAAGAAAGATGATTTTATGCCTCTCAAAATGTTCCTGTCGATTGACTTGTGTGCAGCATGGTTTGGTTATTTACTCTCTTATTTTTCGTAGCCTGGTTCTCTTGAAAAAGGTATCTCATGTGTATTAATTCTATTTTTTCCCTGTGCTGCGCTCATCATTATGCATTTTTACCTTTACTAAAATTCACCGAATATCAAGTTAAAATTTGCAATTTTTGAGGGAGAGGGATAAGTGAACTACTCGACGAGCTTTTGAAATGAAACCCCTAATCCCCCCTATACTGATGAGCTTCGGATTCGGATTGAATTCTATCAATCAGTCTGATAGCCCTATTTAGATCTGGGTCCTCGCCCTCCCCAAATAGCAAATAGATAACTAAAATTCACCGATGGCAAGTTAAAAAAATGTGCAATTTTATGGGCCATGTTATTCCACTAATAGTAGCACCTACAGGTGCCCAAGTGTATGAGCTGATATGAAATATGGACATGTTTGTGTAGAGCGTGTTGAAGATCCCATCAATGTTTTCATTTTCCCTTAGCGTTTTCATGGTAGTTCATATATATAGAGTGTTATTAGTTGAAAGAAGTTATTAATTTAATGGTGAATATTGACATTTGCTCTATGGTAAAAAAGAGATTGTCTTTCATATCAATGAATTAAATGTGTTTCATTCTTTAGCCCATCTCTTGGGATATTAAAAACTTCCAATCTTCTAATGTTGGATGTTTGCAACATTTTGTAATGTTTTTTCCAAAATGTAAGTTGTCTTTGATTCCTGTTGGCAAAAATTTATTTTTGAAGCGACAATATTGTGAAGCTTTGCAACGGTACTCAATTATAGTTCCCACATACAATGACTAACAAGGGTAGCCATCTCAAATTGCCAAGATGAATATATCAACCACCAAATGGGACTTGTGATTCTGTGGGAATGCTTCGAGTAATCAAGCTCAACTTCTAATAATAATTTGGGCTCTATGAAAATCTTTTTTTTATATATTGGAGAATGCAGCATAAGTTGTTTAAAAAAATAAGTTGAACAACATCAAAAAATGCGAACCCCTACAGGAGGCAACCAATTACAAAAGATCAAACTGTACAGATCAGGCTGCTGTACATAACAAAATACAGTCAATCCATCACCAGAATTCTTAAACATCCTCCAAGAAAACAACCCTATAGTTGCTGATTTCTCCAACTTTTTTAATCAGACTTTTTAGTCATCTGCAAGGTGCTTCATCTGCACTTTGAGCTCCTTCATTTGCATGGACAAGAAGTCCTCACTTGCTTGGAGAGTAGATTGCATGCCCTGATACATGGATGAGAAGTGTAAAAGAAAAGAGCAAAGTCTGTGACCAACAATTGAATGAGAAATTGTATTGTTATAGAAACATGAATAACATTTACTTTTCGTAATGTACTTAATGATTATCTGCCGAAAGTTTCACAGATCACATTCTTAGATATCCCCGTCCCCATAAGAGCATGTTTCTAGGAAAGCTTAGAAGAGGACCAAGCAAGTTTTGTTAACTTTGACCCAAACGGCTTTAACAAATTTGTAATTGCAGAAAGCATGTAAGATTGTCTGTTTATTTTTGCAAAAGGGGCACAAAAGTTTGATGTTCGTAATAAATTCAAACTTCTCAGCTATTGGACTTTGTAATAAAGCAATCTTCATGTCAATAACTGAGTACCATGTTCAGCTTTTGAGTGCCAGATGTAGCTACAGAGACAAAGCCAGTTGCTTTCAGCAAAATTACATTTCCTTATCATGTTCGACCAGTTTTGATTAGGCATGATACACAGAAGGTGGAGGGAAGAATCTCTAAGAGGAGACTGATCAAAATGGGAATCATTAGGCCATCTTCAATCTTTGATAAAATTGCATGGGACTCTAGATGGCATCTTGATCAACTGATTGTCATTAACCAACAAAGTAATGATAACGATGATTTGTTTCCCAGCTAAAATGCATTTGTTAGGATTGGCCAAGGAAACTAAACCATCATTAGAGGATTTGCTAGAGCTAAGGGAAGGTGGTTACTAGTAACCATATTGAGAACTTGGAACAATTTAGCATTCCATAACTAAGTGTGACATTTGTACTTCATAGTAGCATCTTGTTAAGTAGTGTGTGTATGTTTCATTGTCGTTATAGAGTTGCATTTCTTACATTGACAATCTAAGGCTACAAATCTTTTTGGAACAACCAAGGATATATAATTTCAATTTATGGTGATTATACCTTTTATTGCATCCCTTTTAGTAGGGATGTAGACCACTAATGATAAAAATAAAAAATAAAAAATCATGTTTTCCGATGGGTGCTTTGTTATCGCACGAAGGTATGATTAAAGGGGAAGGTTGATGCTTATAACAATGAAGCCTTACGGAGAAGGGTGCTTTGCTCAAACAAGGAAGATTTCAAGTGTTCAAATTATCAACTTAAAAGAAGCAATTCTTTTCAATCATTTATTAAAAAGAAAAACATTTGTGCGGCTAGAGCATCATTCATAAAAGTGTTAAGCAAATAACTCTGTAAAACTGGAAATGTTTCAATATTGGTAACTGCATGGAATAATTATAATAATGGAGAAAAAATGTTAATGGGAATAATATAATCCCAACTTTTCAAATGTTAGAGCAAAATTTCTAAGTTTGCAAGTTGCTTATCTTTATAATTTTAAAGTTTACAAAATAACTTTTGCAATTTGACTCGGTTCTCTTTAGAGGGAACAATCTTGTTATGAGACGCTGTCACAAATTTGTTGGGGGGTTTTTGTCTTTGAGATTGACTTTTGTCATGGGTTATATTTGAGAGAACCTATTGGTATTCAACAGCCTTTAACAAGGATGGAATATTTTTAATTGTTCGGGGGTTTTGATAAATTTAATATATGCGTGATGCTGTGATTACTAGGTGGGGGTTGTTACCACGAACATAATGGTTTATTCTACATTGATTGTTTTGCTGCATGTTTTTGAGAATGTCTAATTGCCATGTTGTAGTATACACTAGCAATCGCATGTGTACAATGCAATGTGAATGCCGAATGGTATATGTTATTTAATTTAGAAGGATAGTTATTACTGTTGTAGTTGATGTTGATAAAGGGGTGTGATTGATTTTGTAAGTGTAGGAATATAGATGAATCATTACATTTAAAGGTTCTATCTCTACATTTCAAATTTGTTACAAATTTGTACTTATACATTTGCAAATCTTATATCATGAGTGGTAGTGTTTTGCGGACTATTTTATTTACTAAACATGAAGACTTGATGCCTAGGCTCAATTTTCAAACAAACCTCCTTCTACATTGAAATTTGCTCTTATTGATCACTATCTCCTATAATCCATCAATCCTTGCCGTTAAACATTTTATAATAGATCTAGTTGTGTATGTGAGGAGCCTTGCTCTTCAATTAGAAATGAAATCTCAACAATGAACCATGCCTAATCTTGATCAAGATGAACTCATTCATACTTCTAGGTTTTTTTAGCATATCATGCTCAAAAGACTCATCACACCTTTTATCATACCATGTATTATCAAACATATTAAGCCAATTCTCTTCTAGGTCTGTACTCGAGTAGCAAAAGGTGACTAGTTCTGATTGAAGATTTTCCACTACTATACAACATAGACAGTTCTTATTCAACCCCCAAGGTATATCTCAAGACTCATTGACTCCTATATCTTAATGATTCAATTCACAATTCAAAATCAAGGTTCTGTCACACAGTCCTTTATCATGTTTTCATCTACCTTTTCTTGTATCCATATCTGTCTTTTCTATCCGTTTAACCATTTCTGATCACAAGATTGGTTTTAATACATAAGACTCTATAATGAACCAAGTATCTTTCACTATAAATGTTCTTCCACCAATTCTACACCATGAATCCTCTAATACGGTCCTTTAGCTATAAGTCCCCAAAATGATGAGTCTCAAGAGTAGCTTTCTAGATATCTTTTCAGGAGCCTTATAAACATGGATAAACAATACTTAAGTTCTTTCGATAGATCTCACACTAAACCAAAGAATGCCAATCTTAAAGTTAGCTTAATTCAAGATTGTCAAAGCAGTTTGACCAAAGAAACTTCACTTACCCTTTTAAAGCCTACGAACTCCTTCATAATCGATCTATAACATGATCTACACCTTCATAACCCCTTGAAGCGTCATCCTTTGCAAACTGGCATCGAATTCCTCAAGTTATTGTCATTGTTTAATCTACCACAAACCTGCAAACTTCTACAATCGTTAACTCCCTGCACACATGCCTCTTAGCTTCGAAATTTAACATATCTTGTATGACCTTTCGAAGAACACGTGTTCCAAATTTCAGCTAATTTGGTTGCACAGAACACAAGTTGCATCGATTTTCCCATTTAGTTATTTCGTCAAACAATTCGCGTGCAATTGCAGAAAATTTCTGTCATTAATATCTTTACCTATACTTGGAATTAAAAGTTGAAATTTTGTGTGCTTAGACGTTTGTATATGACAGAGATTCCCTGAAATTTTCAGCTTGATTGGATGAATAAATCTCTCAAACTTTGATGCCCTAGTTTCCAACCCGTATACAAACAAACAACTATAAAAGTTACAAAACAAATGTTCACAACCTAAATTAAATTTGTATTATTATTCACTGAACATAATCAATACATACTATCTTCATGCTCAAAAACACTTACATGCTTTTCTTATACGAACATATAGAAACTTGACTTTCTACGTTTTAACCTTCCTTATCTTACCCCTTCATTCACTCAACAACTTCCTAAAAGAACTCATATAATCAAATCTTTTTCAAACAACTTGCTAATCATGAAATGCGTTAAATATCCTCCTGCAACTTCTTAGGAGCTCGTCCAACTCCTTATCCATATGATGTTATGACCCAATATGACCTTATTTACTCTATATTGCCCTTTTATTTAGTCAAACTGACTCCTTACCAGCTCAATCCACCTATTTACAATACTTCAAGGTGGTATCATAACATGGAAATACATAAGCATGTTTACAATGACCTTCGAGGTCATTTTCATCCCTCAACACACTATACACTCAAGTTTGACGCCTACAAAAGCCATTACAAAGTTTAATTTTTCAAATAATGTGTTGTGGAGGGAAAGCATAAAACCTCCATTCAAATAATGAGATTTTGACCTGAAACACATCCAAAACACTTGCATTTATCTTCTTTATCACCTCCTAGATCCACTGAACGAGTTTTGCTCCCATGCTCCTGCATCAAGACTTCTGTACATTTGTAGATTTTATATCATGAGTGGTAGCCTTTTGTGGCCATTTTTTTTGGCACTAAACATGAATACATTTGATATCGCTTCAGATAATTAATTACTATTGTAGTTGATGGGGTTTGCAATTATTTGGGAGAAATTGTGTTAGTGTTGCAACGTGTTTGAGACGGTGGTTGCATTGGTTGTTTGGTTAGTTTTTTGTTGAAAAAACCTCTTTTGTACCGTTGATAACATGTTGATAAAGGGTGTGATTGATAATCCTCTGTCATCCATAGACTCTTACCCGCGCAATTAAGTATTGCAATGTTTGTAGTGCTGAATTCAAATTTGATTCCATAACAAAACTTTGCAGCTAGTTCAAATGCTTCAGCTCCACCTCGTATATCTGAAAGAGTTATCATTGATAGATTTGCATCTTCTGCTTCTGCTACCAATTTTCGAATGTATCCACACTTTGATGCAAGAGGAAACTTCATTAAACATAGATCATAACTAGTCAGAAAATTATTCGGTTAATTAGAGAACCAGAATAGATATCTTCAAATGACTTCGCAAAGTTCAAGATCAAACCTTGGTCTAGTCTTCCAAGCAATTGTACAATTCCAACACAAAGCAAACATAAAGTTTTGAAGGGTTCCGAAAGTACTTACTATACCAACGATGCATATCCAAATGTCTCCACTAAAACATTTATGCAAAAACAAAAATCTTAAATGTACCTTGTGCAAAGAAAATTTGGCCCTTGTAGCTTGAACAGTGACATCACTTGGGATCTCCTGGTAAAAAATCGTATCTAGACCCATAAAAAAATGCAATCAATTAGTAGTATTGGATAAACCATAAAAATTCTCAGAAAATGATGTCATTATCGACCTCTATATAAAGATTTTCCTCTGCTTACTAGACAATATGGATTGTTGTCATGAACAGATTAACACCCAGTGGTATTGATGCTAAAAAAAACAAAGGATAATGATCCTTTAACAACTTAAAAGGATGTATCCGTGGACTGCAGCCTTGACTGATTTCACCCCCGATACCTGTAAGAATGTTTCAAGTTACTGAATGCACAAGGGAAGTTCATATTCTCCCAATTTATAACAAGTTAAATGCAAAAGAAATCATGAATACTACCAAGAAAATATCTATCTGTATTAGTGATTAATACCAAAAACTCTTGTTTTATGAGTATGACAATGCTCAACTCTTAGCCTTTACAATTAGTATTCATGTTGTTCACATGGGTTAAGTTTTCAAGACCATCTGTTGAATCCTCAGGAAAATTCCTACTTGTATGGAGAGTTAAGTGATCGGTATTAAATAGATAGCCTTTCAATTTCAAATGTTTAAAAGTGAAAGACATAATTCTTGTATGAACACCATTATTGAATACAAAACTCTACTATTCTCTGTTGGTGCTAAATGTACCTTTTAGGTATCCTAACTTGTTGGGGTTTCCATGATGTATCATTTTAGTTCCCAAGAGGCACCAAGCTTATATGATGAACCTTTGGACGTCATGTGTGTTCCTATCACGTAGGTACATCAACGGATTTCATATTAGAATTTTTTCATGCCCCTGGGCTATTTATTGCTTCTAGTGGGATCTAAACTAGGCATGTTAAACTTGAAACATTTGGCCGGTTCCAGGAAATCAAAAGTCATCAATATCTTCATGTAATGGACATCTTGGCAGAACAAAGGATGCAAGTGTTGGAATTTGGTCTAAGAATTTGACGAAAAATAGAAGCTATCAAACCCCATTGGAAAAAGAGCTACTATAGACTAAAACTTGTTGAAACAGTTACAGTTTTCACACCACCACCGTTTCAGTGAGTTTCCAAGATTGTCCATTTTCACTTTCTTAGATCGAAAAATTCTAAATTGTTGTACCTTCCACCAAGATATCACATTGGAATCCACTTATACTTAACATAAGCTGAAATCATGGTAGTCCATGAAATCACATTTCGCTTAGTCATTTCGTAAAACACTTCGCGAGCATTCAAATGTAAGCTCCGAAAGAAAATTAACAAACATAAATCTTACCAACTAAAGCAAATTTGAGTTATTGTCCACAACTTTCTTCCTATCAGCTACTCTAGAAGAACAATTTCGTAACTGTATACATCAGATTTCTCAGTAAGCCTTGATGTTCTTGCATATAATAATTGAGAGGTAATAATGCAACTTGCCCAGCGAAAATTAAATTTTTAGAGCTTGATTGTCTGTATGCCATTGGATTTTGGCATTGTTCATGGAAGTCCGAATCGTTGGCATAAGAAATCACCCTCCCCTATTCTTGCTCACCTTGTCCATCCTGTTTGACACAGGGAACAATCCATAAAAACAAATCTTTTCAAAAATTTCTTCGGGATCAAGGGATCAATCATTTCGTTAAACACTTCACGAGCATTCAAACGTAAACTCTGAAATAAAATTAACAAACAAAAATATTACCAACTTGTTGGGTTTCAGATTTGCACTTTGAAAGAAACCACAGTCAAGTCATCTAGGTATGCAACAAGGCATTTCCCTTTCAAACTGCCAAAATCCAGGTCCATGGCCCTCTGAAAGGTAGCACCGGCATTTATGAGACCAAATGAAATCCTCTTGTAGGCAAAGGTGCCCCAAGGAGTAGTAAAGCAGTCTTGTGTTGGTCTGCAGTACTTACCTCTACTTGACTATATCCTGAGAATCCATCCAGCATAGATAGCATCTCTGAGCCCGTGACAACTTGCAACACTTGATCCATCATGGGGAGAGAGTAGTTGTCCTTCAAAGAATCCTGATTCAAATTCCTAAAGTCCATGTAGATCCGAATCTCACCATTTTTCTTCCTGACAGGCACAATATTGGCAATCCATTTTGAGTGGTGAATGGGGAAGATGATCTTAGCCTTCAACAACTTCTGTACTTCTTGGAAAATTGTATCAGCAATCTTTGGATTGTATTGTCTTTGTTTCTGCTTGAAAGGCTTGATCCCAGGCTTAAGAGGAATGAAATGTTGCATTTCTTTTAGCTGGAAAGCTTTAAGATTGTCATAAGAATAAGCCAGCACATCAACATACCTCTTCAAAAGATTTCCCACTTTCCCTTCATCCTCTTGAGTGCAAAATTTTCCGATGTTCACCATTTTGGAATCATCGACACTCCCAATATCTACTTTCTCAGTTTCAGCAGACTGCTGAGCTCCTTGGGAAGCTTTACGCTTCACATATCTATCATGTTTATCAAATACATCCTCCAAACTCACCAACCCTTTATGGATCTTGTTACCCTTCAGTTTGATGCATCCATCTTGATCCATCTCTTCTTTGACATCTTCATCATTAGATGACACACACTCTCTAGGCAGATTATCACTTCCCTCAAAGTACAGCTGATCAAAATTGTCTCTAAGCTCCAAGAAAGATAGCAGGTGTTGGTCATCATTGAAGACTTACCAATTATTTGCATTATTAGGCACGCTGGGTCTATGAATCATCTCAATGGTGAATTTATCTTGAGAAAAGTCAGGATGAGGAATCAACAAGGACCCCAAAACAGCTAGAGAATCAGCTCCCTTGGCACAACTTTAATGAAAAAAGCCTCAAGGAATTCAATGGAATCCCAGACAAGATTCATATAGTGCTTCAACCTTCTATTCTTTACTTGATAAAGATCTCTGACCTGCATTACAATCAGCTCCGCATATCCACGAGCAAGAAGGTTCTTCACTCCCAATTCTTTTGCCATGCTTAAACCAAGAATGAGAGCCTCATACTCAGCTGTGTTATTGGTATTTTAAAAGTAAAGCTTAAAAGAGAAGGGGTGAATCTTCCCTTTTGGAGAGATCAATACCACACCAGCCCCAAAACCAGCTGAGGAGCAGTTGCCATCAAATTCCAAGGTCCAAATGCCATTGGGATCATGAATCACTCCTTTAGGCATATTTTCTTCATCTTGTGACACGATCATGTAGTTACCATGCCCTATGTCTTCATAAAGTATTTGTGCTTTTGGATCATCTGTCTTTTGCACAATGTATTTAGTTTGTTTCTCAGGCAGTAGCTTCCTCATTTTTCCATTAACTGGGATAAGAGGATGTGACCAATCCATTTGGATTTCACCTCCTACATCCTTGTAAAAGTTCCTACTTAGCAACATGCCATATGAAGGCGGAATATCAACAACCAAGATGGTGGCTAAGACCTTCTTCTCTAGAAAAGCATCAAAAGCTACTTGTGCATCCTTGATTCTCCTAACCAAAGGCACTTCTCTACTCTCCATGGAATAACAAGAACCAAAAGTGTGGGTTAGGGTTAGGCCCAAAGCATGAGCCACTTTGGCAGGCAATACATTTTCTGATGCACCGGAGTCAGTGACACAATTGTTCAGTTTATGGCCAGCTATGAGAAGAGTCACATAGAAAGGTTTGATTTTCTCATTGGGTGAAGTGACTGCAGCCACAAGGCATGTTTGAGGAGAGGAAGAGGGAGTGGGCAAAAGGCCTTTAGAAATATGAGATGGGGCTTTGGATTTGGAATTGACAAAGTTAACCATCTTGGCAAAGGATTTTGGATGGGTTTGATAGAACTCTGCCTCTGAAATCTGAATCTTTGTTTTCTTAAGGTGGTCAATGATATCAAAAGGCTCAGAGGTGGACGGGGCATCACTACTAGGAGCAGGGGAAACCTTTGGCTTATCAAACTTATAATTTTTAGGAATGGACGTGAAAGAAGCTTTGAAAGTAGAAGTAGAGGGAGAAGAATTTGTAGAACTCACCTTTTGTGTGGAAGCAGTGGGAATAGGAGCTCCTCTCCTTGCAACCACTGGAATAGTTGTAGGAAACTCCTTGAATTTTTTAGCAGGCTGCACCACTTTTTCCTTTTTGTTGGTCTGCTCCCGAGTCATAACAACATATGACTCGCTATTCATATCTGCTACTCTTTCCTCATGATCATCTTCATCGTCAATGCCTTCGGTGGTAAGTAAATGAACTTGAGATCCACTAGGCTCCTCCAGTTCTTCATCAACTTCCTCTCCTTGTTCTTCATAGAGTTCATTCTCTTCTTCATCATCAGGCTCCAAAATCTCACAAGTTGCATTGATTGGCACATTCAGGGGTGGGCCTTCAATAGCCAATCTAGTATGAGGAGGAGGTAATCAGTTCCTTGGTTGAAAGTTATTCCTTGGAATATCTTGGTAAGGAGCATGCTGAGCCAATTGCTTCTTGATGGCAATGAGATCGTTTGCCAACCTCTGCACTAACTGATCAGAATTGGATCTAGGGGAAGAGGAAGAATAATGTGCTTTAGCTTTGGAAGGTTCTCTCTTCAGTTTACCAGACATGATTAAATCATCCTCAACACCGATTGCTAATCTCTGATCAACATCCAAAGTTGCCAAGTTAGCCCTTCTTAGTGCATAACTTACTTCAGGAAATTGAGCATTGAGGAAGAAACACTTTTGAATTTGATCAATATGACGAGTGTTCTATGGAATCTTATGAATCAACTTGTTGAATTTTGCCACAAACTCCCTCATAGGATTGAATGGCTCCTTCTTGATATGAGAGATTTGCTCCAGGAGAGCATGCACATCCTCAACAGGTTTGAAACATTGCTCAAACTGAGTTGTCATGGTATTCCAATCGGTGATGGTCCCAACAGGAAGATGATAAAACCAATCAACAACATTATCTTGTAGTGTTTCCACAAAGAGCATGACAGAAACATCTTCATGTTCGACCCCAAGAATCCCACATGCAAAAATGAAGGCTGTAATGTGTTCATTTGGATGTACTTTCCCATCTTCTCTGAATTTGGGAAAAGATTTTCTGTTACCCCTAGGTAATTCATGTAATGGATGAGGAAGAGCAAGAGACCCAACCCATTGTCCCCAAGGCAAAGGTGCCACCATCCTTGGAAAGGTTGTCTGAAGAGGGAAGGAAACACAAACAAACACCAAAGCACCTAGGTTAGGACTAACTTGATTATGAGGAATTCTATTCCCAAAAATTCTATCTCTGGTAGGAGGAGCACTTGCAGACCGTGTCCTTCTACTTCTTCTTGATGAAGGGAGAGAGAAGCCTTGTTGCTCTAGGAGTTGGAAATGAGGATTAACAATTCCAAGAGCCTTTTTACTTTGCGTATAACGTAGAGTCGCCAGATCAAAGAAATGATCAAATTGTTGTTCTTTTAGAAGGGATAAGGAAATTTCCCCAGCGAAGTTGCCAAAAACTGTTGGGTTTCAGATTTGCACTTTGAAAGAAACCACAGTCAAGGGGACAAACAAGTCCCTCCTCTTTAATGGGAGAGGTTCCCTTATTGAAAGCAAAAGGCAAAACCTATATACAAATATACAACTTTCATCAAAGTGTGGTTTTCTGATATCTAGAAATGTGCTTTATGCCAGGAAAATCATCAACACAAGAGGATAGAAGACTTAAGGAGGTGAGGGAGGCAGAAGAAGACAATACTTTCAAGGAAAGGAAATAGCAGAGAAAACCTTTATGCGTATTGAGTAAATGAAATACATATTTGAACCATTCACGTTTATGACAGATACATTCCCAAAGACACAAAGTTCTCGAGATTACATTTACTAGAACACAAATTTTCTTAGTATGCGAGAGATTAAATGATCCACATATCAGAGCAAAGAAAGAAAGAGAAAAACAGAGGAAGAAAGGGGAAAACTCCTGTATTGATTCCTTTCGATTCGAAATTACAGTTCCAAAATATCAAAATTCCCACCCTTTAGTAATGAGCTAGGCTCTTATATTTATAGATGAAGCAAAGATACCTTGCAGAAGAGAAAAATGGGGAAAATCCATTTTGAAAGCCCAACTGTTAATAATTAATCTCTGGCAGTCTTTCAAGTGTGGTTCTTCCCATCTTTTGGCATATGGGAGATGAAATAAATGCAAAATAAACTAGAACTGATCTGCAAAGCGATTGGATTCCATGTTAGTGGCATTGCAGGAATTTTTTAGATTTGCGCCCATCAAAAACCAGCTAAAAAGAATATTTTATGTTTCCATGGCAAAATGACCAGATGCGTCGCGCCAAGACTGTTCAAAACCATTTATAACTTTGAATTCGAGCCATTAGATTGGCCTTTGCAACTTCAAATATGGACCATCCACGTGTAAGAATGTGATTGGAGTGGGCGTTGGGGATTCTTCTTTTTATTTCTCCACGCGGGCTCACGAGTTTGCCATTTCCATCTGAACTTTTCACCAAAAGAAGAAAACACTGAAAATAACTCCCCAACCCCGCCGGCCCGCCTTTTTGGAAATGGGAAGAAATTTCCAATCTGGTGATGACTAGACTTAAAAAATGAGGGGAATTTTGGGGGGTGACAACACAACTGAAGAAAATTTGAGTTATTTTCCACAAATTCCTTCTCGTCAACTACTTCAGAAGAACAATTCCATAACTGTATACATCAGATTTCTCAGCAAACCTTGATGTTCTTGCATATAATAATTGAGAAGTAATAATGCAACTTGCCCTGCGAAAATTAAATTTCTAGAGCTTGATTGTTCGTATGCCGTTGGATTTTGGCATTGTTCATGGAAGTCTGAATCATTTGCATTGGAAATCACCCTCCCCTATTCTTGTTCACCTTGTCCATTCCTGTTTAACACAAGGAACAATCCATAAAAAATAGATCTTTCAGAAATTTCTTTGGAATCAAGGGATTCATGACCCTCCATACAAGTTGTTATATGGAAACACTGAAGAATCACAAAAAATTAAGAACCACACCAAATCGGCTTCCACTTACATGGATCTCATGCAGATGCCCCATGATATTGCCACTCCAATCGTTGGACATATTCATGTTTGATCAAAACATTATGGTGCAAAATTTGATTTAATTTGTCAAAAACGTCTAAATGCCCGTCAAATTTAGGCCATTGGCGTGAATGACAACAAGCTCTTTACCATAGGGAGAACACCTTTCGGCGCAATAATTATAGTTGCTACCATATGGTCTAGGGTATTAGTGGATATCTATTGTTGACTTCAAAATTCCAATTATTGAACAAGCTTGCACAAGTGTTGATAATGGTTGATTGTGTTTGGCTATACACATGTTGATTTTATTGTGTTACTTACTAAATGCATCTTAGTCAATGTCATGTAATTAGTTCCAATAATTATCCAACATAATGTGTGACATTGTTGCGGCATCGTTCTAGTATATAGTGGTATCTACTTTAATGTAATTGACATGTTTGCAGTTCATAAAGTTAGTGAAATGGTTTTGGAAAATGTAGTGTATATTTTACTTGTCTATTGATGTTTTGAATCACAACTTACAATCCGCCATCAAGATGTAGGGTGTTTTGGATCACAACATACAATCAACTTCTATTTTGTCGAATGTGCTACCATCATTAGAAATGTAACACGTAACTCAAAAAACACCTCACCAAGAATATCACTTACAATGCCATTGACTTCAAAAGTAAATAATCCTATGGTGTCATCTTTGCGGCACTTTGCCATAAAAAGTAGTGACACAAAATTCTTTCAAATATCATATGTAAAATCTTGTTTTACATGATTGTTTGATAGTGTTATAACATTGCCATTACAATTAAAATACAAAAATATAAACAAGGTAAATATTAGTTAGGAAATATATTACATTTTGTTTATATAAACAAACATTATATTAATTTATTTTTTAAATAAACGTGAATAAGCAAAGAGTGTATTGAAGGTGTCGATTTGGAGATACTTGCTAACTAAAAGTTGGCTCATCTTCCCACTACTACAAAGTGTAACTTGTGCCACATATTGGGTAGAACTTGCACCGCCACAAGTTTTTTTTGTTTTTAAAATTTATTTGAGACATAAAACCAACACAAAATTGTTCCTCATTTCTTTGACATTGTGCCACCAAATTTATGTGACTTTAGGCACATTGATTTGACTTATGTGTTGCCGTTTTTTTAATGGATTCTAATAAAGAAAACCAAAATGAAATGTCCCAATTGAGAGATTTATATAGAGAGGATAAAATCTACAAAGCCAATCTTATAATATATTAGTATTTGTGATGTTTGTTAGTAAATTAAATGATTTTAAATTCAAATATTTATTATTTTAAGTTGAAGGTGGGGTTTTAGATTTTATGGGTCAAGGTTTAGGGGTTCAACATTTGTGCATACATTCGGTTATGAGCTGCACAATATGTAAAAAACAATGTGTACATACATTCAGTTAGGTAAGGTATCGTGAAGAAGGCTATTGTTCCTATTTTAATGCATATGAGTTGAAAACGGGACCAACCATGTATGCCTACACAAAGTGCAAGGGAAACCTATCATGGTCTAAATGCATAGATATTTTGGTGGTCTATTAAATCTATTTGCAAATGTCACTTGTATAAAAGTCTACTCACACACACATCATAATACACTATATTAGGTAATCTAATGTCAAATAGGGCTCAATTGACACCAATTGGCTCAATGGGATTTATAAATGGGCCAGTTGAGCCCAAACCAACCAATTATTATAATCTAATGTAAATTGGGGCTTGGTTGACCCCAATTATGTATCCCATTGAATCAATTTGGCAATTGGTTTTATACGGTACACAAACATGTCCAAATGCTCCCAAACCAACCAAATGTAATAATTAGTGTCAACTGGGACTTAATTTGATACAGGAGCATAGGCTCAAAACCAATCAAGTGACAGGTTGTCATATGGTTTAAGAGTGATCAATGCATGTTTTGCCTCCATTTTGTAGCTTGTTTGAATTCAAATCACATGTAAATGGTAATGGTAAAGGTGAATGAGTGCTTGTAAGAGAGTTGTAAGGGTAATTTTGACCTGGTAAAAGAAGGATTATAAGCTAAATAAGGCGGCCATGTCATCGTGTAAGAGTTGTTGTGAATGAGCTCATGAGGTGTTTTAAGATGATATTTATCATATGTTCATGTTTAGTGTGTGGCCGAGTCAATTTAGGAGTTGTTGAGCTTTTTTAGGGTTAGTTGAGTGACTTTAGGAGAGGATTTTGATGAGCTAAACATAGGAAAACAATATTTTCTTCATAATTCCGTGAGAATTCTGTATATACAAATGATTTATGACAAGAATAATTCAATTGTGTGAAGTTTGAAGTAATTTTATTGAATTTTGTTCATGTTTTCTCAAAACTGTCATGTTGTCAATGACAAGACAACAAGCTTGATTTTGACAACAGCAATCAAGAGCAATTCCTGCACCTTTGTGAAGGCTTAGACACTTCAACAAGGCCAAAATATTTTATTTGAGGTTTTGACACCCATTTTTGTTATCTTTAAGCCTACTTATGTGTTTTTTGGCCTCAAACTAGGGCAAGGGATTTTTTATGTTTCCACAGGCCAAAACTCTCCAAATGTTGTATTCTTAATGATTATAGGTATATAGTAAATTGTGCAAAGTTTCATACCTAGTCCACACGTGCAGGTGTCTTTTTCATCAAACCCTTGCTTTGCAAGCTTTTATATGGCAATATGACTATGTTTTCTTGAAATTTCTAGTGGTTTCTGAGAAATAAATGAAAGGTGATTGTTTAGACATGTTAGAAATGTCCATTTATACCTTCCCTATCAATCTTAAGGCCTGACCAATCCATTTGATCTCTCTTGTTACAAAACAATCATTGAAATCAGGCCCAATTAGGACTGTAACAACTATAATTTCACATGTTCCATACAAAGGAACCCTACTTGATTTTTTCATATGTTTAATAAGGGCTAAAAGGGTATCCAAATCAGGTCTTATATCTCCATTATCAGGTGTATGAAGGGAGTTATCATAGAAAAGGTATCTCAAACAAGCTACAAGCTCCTAAACCACTTACAAAGCAAGCACATATTAAACTGATCACAAATCTATTTTCCATGCATGGACAAGTTTGGTATAGTGAATTTAAGCATGGTTGTGTGGTCGCAAACCATGGTGAATCTCTATAAGTCTTCCAATCAAGATTTGGTCTTTCTCTAGGCGTAGATTGTGCTAGTATGAGATTGAATTGTTTAGTTCATTGCATGGACATATCAAGTTGAGGTCATATGATCTAGTGCATGAGTATGAGAAATATCTATTGTCATATTAAAGGTCCATGAAGGTTAGAAATCATGTGAACAATGAAGGCATGATAGGTTATAAGCAAGTGTTTAAGGTAAATAGTCAAGTTGATATGAGTAAGGATGAGTTGAAGCCATCATTTGTGGTATCAGAGTAAGGTTCTCTTGGACTGATATATGTATTAATGTTAATGTGGAGAAAGTTTATGGTCACAGGAATACATAGAGGTTAAATCTCTTGGAAAGAAATATAAGCTTGTATGAGTGCATGTAGCATCAAGGAGAAGATAATAAGAAAAGAAGACAGAGGTGAACTCTTAGAGTGCTTTGATATAAAGAAGAATGTGACAAAGGAACCCCTGGAGGCCATTGAAGGATTGAGAGAAGAAGAAGACAAGGCTTAGAAAGAGTAAGAGATGGTGGAGACAACCACTCACAAGGCACAAGGCACACGGTGAGAGGTTATTATATTTTGTTGAAACATTATTACATGTAGAAGTTCATTGAGGCATTGAGCATGGAGATCAAAATACTAGGGTGTAATAGACCTAGGTGGATATTAGAGGATTTACAATAGACCAAGCAAGGAGAGAATCTTGGTTGAGATAATTGCAGAGGTACCAAAAGACTTAGGAGGTAGCTTAGGCACGGTGTCTAGTTGAAAGTGACAGAGTACCTGCTAAAGAAGAGGAAGTATAAAATTTAGAGGGCATACATAAACAGAGAGATGAAGGGCTTGATAAGAGGAAGTTTTCACAAGAAGATAATTGGAGATGTCCAAGAGAGCAAGTTGGACAAAGAAAAAGAAACAAATGAGATAAGAGAGAGGTTGGACTACCTGATGGAGCTGCTACAAGAAGAGGAAAGACAAAATAATGGTTGGAAGATGCAAAAGAAATTCAAATGGCCTATAGAGCAATTGATTACAAGGAGAATAAGGTATAGATTGGTTGTCTTCATAAAGGAAGAGGAAAAGAAGCTAAAATTTCAAGATGAAAGTATCATAGAAGGCTTAAGTAGTTTGGAATTGCATGAAGGAGAGATGCTAATCCTGGAGGCATTAAAAGGGGAAAATGAACCTCAAAAATTTCAATGTAATTATTATTCTAAGTGTGTGCTTACAGGTCATGGAAAATGTATAGATGAATAAACACAAGGAGTTGTCATAAAGGAGGAAGAAGAAAGATCATCTCTTGAAGACCAAGGAAAAAAAATAGGAGTCAAGGGCCTCAAGTAGAAGAGGTAGAGGAAAAACACAAGAATAAAATTCAAGGTTTTCCAAGATACAATAGAGGATACTTAGGAAATCAGCTTCATAGTAGGTTCAATAGAGGAAAAAATTAGTCTACAAGATGGAGAAGTGAACATTTCAAATGAAAGGAATACATTAATCAAGGTAACACCTCAAGAAGTTTAATTTTCATATCTTGAAGGGACATAAAATCAAGGACAAGTCATGCATTTCAAGAAAGTACATAATCATTATGATGGTGGTTGCAAAGAAAGTTTAAGAAATCAGTCCATTACACCTGTAAGAGAGCAAGTTGATAGAAACATGATGGAAGATTGGTATAGAGCATCAAGGGAGATGATGAAGAGTCCACCTAAGGACAAAATAGTTGAAGAGATCATAAACAGGGTACTAGACATACAAGGAACAAAAGTGAAAGAGAAGGACAAGAAAAGGTTAGAGGTTCTTGAATGAGGGTAGCATATGACAAGCCTTGAACAAAAATGAGGTACAAAGGTTGAAAGGAAAGAAGACCATGACGAATATGAGATGAGAATAGGAAGAATATCATCTCATTCTAGACTAGAAGCAAGATGGGATAGTGAAGAACTCCAAGACTACAAGAATCCTGACACTAATGGTGAGAAAATTATGGCAAAGGAAGAAATCTTAGTTGATCTTCATTCCATGACAACTATGGTGAAGTGGAGCCCAAAAGTATTTGGGTAAAATGATCAGGGTAAAGGTAAATCATATTTTATATGCATTCTCTTATTTAATCTCCATGAGAAGATAGTAGTATATGAGGAGAAAAGAGGCTTAGATCAACATATATTCAAAGTAGTTGGAAAAGTCACGAGTTCAAGAAAACAAGAATCCTTTAAGGTTGTTTTCAATAGTTATAAAAGAAGATTGTATGTGCATGTGTTAAGAGGTCATGAAGAATGAAATACTAAAGGATTAAAGTTCTTAACAGCTCATCCATGCAAGCAATTTGTGTTAGTAGTGTCAGTGGTAGAGAGTTTTAGTTTGAAGCAAGTATTATCTGAAGTATGGATACATGAGAGAGAAATATCTCTTATTTGTAATATCAGTTTTTAGTTTGTTAAGAAAAAGGGAGCAGACAAGGTAGTGGATGAAACAAATTTTCAAGAGAAAGTAAAAGTGTGGCCATCACAAACATTTGGTGAGATTCCAAAGTCTCCATATTATATGTCTAATCCTCTTATGAGTGATGAATGTGCATGTGTGATGAGTAGTAAGTCTCAAGGTATGGAGAGAGAATCTCTTGAGGGAGTTGAAACTAAGAAGTTGATAAGAGAGGAAGGTAAAAACATGCAGTTGGATGATAAGTCTGAGTTAGAAGAATTTATAGCATGCTTAGAGAAGAAAAATACACCTACGAAGACAAGAATACATTAAGAATGTCAAGACATTCACAAAGGGTTTAGAGTATACCAAAACACCAAAGAAGTAAAAGATAAAACAATATATATGAGGCAGATCTCAGTCCAAGAACAAGTTTCTAGAGTCACGAAGAAGAAAGATTTAGATGACAACCTAGGAAATCTTCTTTGTGGCATTAAAATAGAGTTAATAAGGATAAACAACAATCAGAAAAAATCAGATTTGAGAAAGGTCAGTCAGTATTCAAAAAACATGTTTGTTTTCTTAGAAGTTGAAGGTCAAGAAGAGGGTAAGAAAATCACTAGAGAACTCAAGGAGTCATCAAGAAAGTCTAAGCCAAAATAGGGGCAAAGTAAGCTGATTGAAAAAACTTAAATGTAGAGTTGGTTGAGAATGTTGTTGGTTTGAAGATACTTGAAAATGACAAATAGACAAGAAATGGTCTTGGTGTGGACAATAAAGAAGGAAATTTTGTCTTAAATGCAAGCAAGAACGAAGAGGAATGAATAAGTCTAGTAGAGGATGAGAATGGACATCTAGAAGTCCATTATGACAAAGGAGCTTGTGAGAATACCAAAAAATGGAACCGCGCAAAGGAGTTGAGAAAAGAGGATAGTGAAGAAGTGTTTTTCTTTAATATGTTTGTTGCATGTGCAAGTACAATTGGAAAAGGAATAAGATTGTCAAGAAAGAATATTGCCCGCTTGAAGAGCATGAAAAAAAATCAATTCTTATCATTCAAGAGAAGACCATGAGATCCAGATCAACATTGAGATCATGAATTTTTGGACAAGAAAAAGCAAAGAAAGATGAAAAAATAAGTGACAAATATGGAGACATCATAAACATCAGTGACAAGACCAGGACATAACAAGAAAAGATGAAAATTCATGAGTAAGAGCCCATGAAAAGTTTCAAGTGTTGTACCCTGATGCAGGAGCATATGATCAAAACCAATCAAGTGACAGGTTGTCATATGGCTTAAGAGTGATCAATGTGTGTTTTCCCTCCATTTTGTAGCTTGTTTGAATTCAAAGTGCATGTAAATGGTAACAGTAAAGGTGAATGATTGCTTGTAAGAGAGTTGTAAGGGTAATTTTGAATTGTCAAAGAAGGATTATAAGCTAAATAAGGATATGAAGACCATGTCATTATGTAAGAGTTGTTGTGAACGAGATCATGAGATGTTTTAGGATGATATTTATTATATTTCCATGTTTAGTGTGTGGTTGAGTCAATTTAGCAGTTGTTGAGCTTCTTTAGGGTTAGTTGAGTGACTTTAGGAGAGGATTTTGATGAGCCAAACATAGAAAAACAATCTTTTCCTCACAATTCCACAAGAATTATGAATGTACAAATGATGTATGACAAGAACAATTCAATTGTGTGAAGTTTGAAGTAATTTTATTGAATTTTTTTCATGTTTTCTCAAAATTGACATGTTGCCAATGATAAGACAACAAGTTTGATTTTGACAACAACAATCTAGAGCAATCCTTTCACCTCTATGAAGGTTTAGACACTTCAACAAGGTCAAAACATGGTTAAGATTTTTTTAATTTTTTTTTAAATGCTTTTGACTGGAGCTATGAACCAGAGGGTTACGAGACCCCACCCATACAATACAAAAAAAAAAAGGTACGAAAACCCAAGTATGAACATCGAGGACCCCAGTGAGGTGGGAAGAAGATACAGAGGAGCCAACCAAAATCCAAGACAGATCCTGGAAAACAAACCCAAAGCGACCAAACGAGAAGAAGAGAAGGAGAAGTGAACACCAGGCCCGCGTCACCTGACATCAGCGATATGGGACATCCCCAAAATTGTTATCTGCCACCACCGCCAGCCACGACGTGAGCCGCTCCACCAACTGTGCCACCGACACGTCGAGAAGAAAAAGAAAATATGCCCTGATGCAATCCCACGGTTCATTAAGATTGTCGATAACAAAATGCAGAGGAAAGAAGGCTTCAGATATATCCAAGGGTGGTAACAGGTGAGGATCCGGATGACCATGCCAAAGAATGGTGTTCACATTTTCTGCATAATGGAGCAATTCTTTGTATTTTTTGTCCAGCCATTGAATCCCCCGCCCAGGACCAATTACCATTTTGTCCACCTCCTCGACCGCCTCTATGGACTGGGTAGATAAGGTCTTCAGTGACATTAGCAGGAACTGTATGGATGAGAAGATAGGAGACACACGCTGCTGCAATATTGGAATTGGTACGCACCCGGTGCGAGTCATGCAAATAGGACTCACCCAACACATTCTCAATTGCTTCAGCTTCGCGGGTGGAAGAATAACATAAGATATCAAAAATACGCCAGTGAGAAATGGCTAAGGTGAGGACCATCTCCATCTATTTGCCACAAAGCGAAATGAAGGGAAAAACGAGGAACTCCATTGAACACAAGTTGAAAAAAAATTGGGGAAAAAAAGGGATGAAAAAGACGAAATCCGACTTAAAAGATTTTCCGCATGAGACACCATTAATTTTGAGGAAAAAGGCCATTACTCCCTTCATGTGAAATAATTTCAAGTAGGTCGTGCCAATCTGTTGAATTACATGAAATGATAGAGGCCATCCAGCTCATCAATGGCAGTATATGCATGCAAATTGGCGGCGTGATTTGCTTCATGATAGATGTGATTAATACTCTAGATTTTTAATTTGCCTAACCAAAATTAAATATTAGATGTGTAAAAATTGGGATGCCAAGAAAGGGTAGAACCCTTTGCAATTGCGTGAATTATGACTTGCGAGTCACCTTCCACCATAAGAGAATCACAACCTTTGGAAACTTATAATTTGACACCTTCCATGAGAGCTTGAGCTTTTGCTAAATTACAGGTGCCATCTCTAAGACGGAAGGAACCCACCACTATGATATCCCCATTCTCATTTCTCACAACACACCTCGCCCCTGAATTACCCAGGTTACCTCTAGAGGCCCCATCGAAGTTGAATTTGCAAAATCTAGGGGGGGTGGATACCATTTAGTATTTCTCCTTCTAAGGATTTTTTCAATTTGGGAAAGGCCTTGGCGCATAATCGAACCGGGAGGGGGAATTTTTACTAAAGGCCAAGCTTTTCTAATCTCAACGTCTCATAAAGTTAAATTGGGATTATTAGAGCTATGAGTGCTAAAATTCTATGATATTACCACTTCTAGCTTACTGATGAAGATCGGAAACCCTGAGGCCTCCTCCCTGAAGATTCTGATGTCGCACTCCTACCATATATGCCAAATCAAAAGGAAATGCATGATGCTCCAAATAGAACTAAAAGTGACTTTGCCCCCTAGCCTAGGCCAAGCCATTAAATTTTTGGCAATGTTCCTACAAGGGGCCCAAGCTATGCTCAACTTACAGGTTAACAATTTCCATCCATGAACTGCAAAGGGGCAAAATAACAACAAGTGATCAATATCTTCCTATGCATTTTCACAAAGGACACATTTAGATGGTCCCACATATCCCCAAAATTTTATTCTTTGTTGAGTGAAAATATTCCCTTTAATCACTAACCATCCGAAGATAGCCGCCTTCAAAAGGATCTTAGGGCTCTGACATCCTGTCTAGCTTCAAGCCCCATTTCCAGATGAGGAAATCAATTTAGCATAGCCTTCTTTGACTGAATATGAACTAGAGGGGGGCACCTAACCATAATAGGTTATCCTCCTGAGCCTTATAAGAATTTTTTCTAGGAATAAGGGATTCCCTGAATTCCTTCGCTTCAAGATCGGACAAGTCAAGAGAAGAAGGATCCTTCCAAAACAAAGAGTGGGAGCCATCTGGAGCAGTGTCTCCGTAATTATCCACTTTATTGCCCCAAGAAACCTTAGTGATTTGCATATCACGATTTAAATTTTGATTTAGGTAAAGAGGCTCGAACCCGTTCCAGATATCCTCCTAGAAATTAGCCATTTTCCCATTACCAATTTTCCAAGAAACATGATCCACTATTAGATGCTTGCATTTGGTAAGAAAATTCCAAATGTATGACCCCTTAGGAAGCTCGACACTAGATAGAAGAAGCTCTCGATGACCAACTCCCAAATATTTATGAGAAAGAACTTGAAAACCATCTTTTTAGGATCAGTAATGAAATTCTACACTAATTTTTCTCCAAGGGCTATATTATAAAGATCCATATCAATGATTCCCAGCTCTCCCAATTTATTCAAGAGCTTAATATTTTCCCATTTCACCAAATGAAACTTGTGCTCCTCATGATTACCTTTCCATAAGAAGGTTCTGACAATTTTCTCTATTTTTCCAAGGACAAGTTTAGGAATCTTCATCATGGAGAGCATGTGAATAGGGGGGGTGCACAAAACCGATCTAATAAGGAAAGTTCTGCCGGTAAGGGTGAGCCATTTTACTTTCCAAGATTACAGTCTCTGAACAAGTGAACAAATCAAGTCATCCCATAGAGAGGCTCTGCCCGCCCCAAAGAATAGGGGAATGCCGAGATACTTATGGGGGAGAGAGCCGAGCTCAAAACCTAAAACAACTCGAATTATCCTCTACAGGCGAATATAAACATTAAAGTATAAAATTACAGATTTGTGGAAGTTGATTACCTGACCAGTTGCTTTGGAATATGTAAGGATATTACTTGTATAAATCAGAACATATACAGTAGAATAACATGAGAGAACACAAAAATATAGATAAATGATGACAATATGCTCATATAATAGCTTTGTCACTTCGAGGGGGCAACCTCCAATACCACTTCGAGGGGGTAACCTCCAAACCATACAATAACACTCCAATACTCAATATCATGATTAACTATAACCTTCTAACCCCTATATATACCATTATAACCTATGGCCAATACTGAGGCCCGACCTCCTAAGCATAATAAATCATAAATGAATGATATAATAAGATAAGGGGATGTGTGCCACATGTCGACATCTCCATCAATACATATACATCATAACATCCTTTCCCTAGGTGCATAGCATTCCTTCCCTCCTTGACATGTTTCGTCCCCGAAACATAAGAAGAAACCATGTAATGAGTGTGTTGTAAATTTTTACACACTTTGCACCATGATCGATCATCCATCCATATGTGATCCTGGTAGATGATACATATCTGAACTAATATCCATATTCCATTGTGCTACTCTGATTCCATTCGTGACCATAGTTTATCATCCTTGGATTCCATGCATAACCAACATAAGGATTCAATGCATAACCATAATAAGGATTCCATGTATGACCATAATAAGGATAACCATAATAAGGATTCCATGCTTCATAATTGTTGGTCCATTGATCCCCTGTATAAATAATGTGATTATTCCTCCAATTACCTGTATATCTATATTGGTTGGAAATATGATGTGCCCTGGGATATCTCCATGATTTTTTTCTCTCATGTTGACGTGGATTTCCATATGCTGCAGTTGTAGTATCCTCAACCTTATCAACATGTTTCTGAACTTTCTTTTCTTCTTCCACCTTTGCATTTGATATTTTCTTTTTCTCTTGAGTAGATGAATTATCATTTCCTTCTTTTTCTTCATGTTCCTCTTTTGAATCATCCTTATTCCCTTCTTCTCCATATTCTAAATCATCCTCATGGTCTATATTGACTTTTATTTGATTTCCATTAAGCCTGATATCCTGTAAAGTGACTTTCTTCTTTTTATACCAAATCTTCATAAACTTATTTTTCATATTAATATTAGTTGTCCCCAATGTCTCTAACCAAGGATACCCAAGAACAATATCCAAACCATCCATATATAAGGAAAAAAAATCTGAATGTAAAGTATATTTGTCCATAGTAAGTTTTAAATCTTCAAAAACTTGAATTTTCTTACCATTCACTTGAGCTTCTTTGATATTACTTTCTTGAATATGTAGATGTTGAGCCATATCCTTGTTGATGAAGTTAAACTTGCTGTTAGGGTTTATGGAAACAATTATATTATTCCTTTGAATGCATCCATGAAACTGAAATATGGTATCTTCCTTCTTGGGAGCTATAATATCTTCTTCGGCATCAATATCTTGTTTTTCTTCCTCTTCTTCATAGTCTTCTTCAACTTCTTCTGCGTTTGAATCTTCAATATATGTTGCACCATCATCTTCCCTTGAATCTTCTTTACCTTCCTCTTCATCTTCTTTCTCTCTTGATTCTTCAATATATTCTTCCCCATCATCTTCCTTTGACTCTTCTTCCTCTTTGTGGTCCCATCTATCCATAAAAAGTTGTTCCATTTCCTCCCAAGACCAATCCTTCCTGTCATTTTTAATCTCAGAAAACCAAATCCATGCAGGACCACCAAGATAATGCGAAAACCTATTCCTTGTCATGAAATATGAGAAATATATATTCTTAAATTTTATCCACCATTCTTTAGCATCCATCTCACCATTTCCATAAAAAATTGTTATCCCCGTGATCATGATTAGTGTTTAGGAATTATGAAAATATTTCGGCAGATGGATAAAAACACAAAGAACAAACCCTAACTGAAATTTCAAGAGATTTCTGAAAATATAAATTTTACTAAAAAATACGACAATTTGCTTCCTGAAAAGTGAATTTATGAAAAACCCTAAAACACCAATAACATCCGCAAAACAAATTCAATAGAGCTGAAATTTTCAGATATTATGACTTAAAGTGTTTCCAAACTATGATGCAAAATTTGGGAAAAAATTCGATACCATCTTTAAGCTATATTCGAAAGAAAAAATTAGGGTTTTTACCCTAATTTTGGCCGAAATTGCTGCTCTGATACCACTTGTAAGGATATTACTTGTATAAATCAAAACATATACATCAGAATAACATGAGAGAACACAAAAATATAGATAAATTATGACAATATGCTCATATAATAGCTTTGTCACTTCGAGGGGGCAACCTCCAATACCACTTCGAGGGGGTAACCTCCAAACCATACAATAACACTCCAATACTCAATATCATGATTAACTATAACCTTCTAACCCCTATATATACCATTCTAACCTATGGCCAATACTGAGTCCGACCTCCTAAGCATAATAAATCATAAATGAATGATATAATAAGATAAGGGGATGTGTGCCACATGTCGGCATCTCCATCAACCCATATATATATATATATAATATTATCATATCCCAAGGTACATAGCAGAATATGAATTGAGGATACTGTCTATGGCTTTAGCTTCTGAAACATAGGCGGTGTCGAAAAGAAAGGTATCATCCACGAACTGCTGATGGGAGAGAGGAGGAAGATTCACATCCATTTTGATTCCAAGCATGGACCCTTGGGTGATAGCGTGTTTCAAGGCTTTGCTCAAAGCCTCAGCAATAAGAATAAAGATAAATGAGGATAAGGGGGCACCCTGCCTTATCCCATGACTAATAGAGAAGAAACCTTCCGTTGAGCCATTAACCAAGATAGAGAAATAAGAAGAAGAGACACAATTGTAGATCCAGCCACAAAAGCGATCATTGAAACCCATCCTCTGAAGAGACTTGAAAATAAATCTCCAATTGAGATGATCATAAGCTTTTCTGAAATCGAGTTTGATCATCATACCTGGGAGAGAAGAGGATTTCAAAGAATGTATAAGCTCATGGGAGATGACTATACCATCCGAGATTGACCTTCCTGGAATGAAGCTTCTTTTTTCTTAAGCAATGAGACGGTCCAAAAGAGGACGAAGGCTAAAAGCAATGACTTTAAAAATAATTTTGTAAGACGGGTTACAAAGAGAGATTGGACGGAACTCATCCATCGATTCAGTAGGGTTTTTTTAGGGAACATACAAATGAAGGTATGATTCATTTCCCCCAAAATCTTCCCAGACCTTCTAGATTCCTCCATAGTGAGCCAAAAATCTTCATTGATCACATTCCAATAATCCTGTAAGAAGGCAGTTGGGAAACCGTCGAGCCAAGGTGCTTTATATTTCTCCATCGAAAAAATGATGTTGCGAACTTCCTCCTTAGAGAAAGGGGAAAGAAGTTTAACATTATCTTCATCATTCACCATTTTTTGAATCTGGTCGAGGAAGGGTTATTGCTTCTCAAGAAGAGAACAACATTCCCCATTCAGCAAACCTTGGAAGAATGAAACAACTTCTTCCTTAATAGAATCCTACAAAGAGATCCAGTTACCATCTTCCATTTTTAACTTAGAGATATAATTTTGATTTCTTCTAGCTTTAACCCACGAAAGGAAAAATTTAGCATTTTTAACACCATCCTTTAGCCAAACCTCTCTGGATTTTTGTCTCCAAAATGTCTCTTCTTTGAGAAGGAGGTCCCCCAATTCACTGAGAAGCTCTTTTTCCTTCCAATATTCATCTTGACCCATTCCGTTACAAAAAATGATTTCGTTCAAGACCTGGATCTCATTCTCCACTATCTGTTTTTCCAGGAAGATATTCTTGAATGAGGAAGCATTCCATTCAAGCATTTTATCCTTAAGGAAGGTTAATTTTTGGATAGAATGAACATTTTGGTGCCATGCACCCCAAAGGATGTCCACCATCTTTTAATTAGATCAAGAAATTTAGGATCTTGCAGCCACATCATTTCAAATTTAAAAGGGGATCTTCTTGGAGGGAGATATAACTGAACATTGAGGGAGATAGGAAAGTGATCAGAACTAGAGAGAGGTAGGATTCACTTTCCATTAGATACTTATTTTGAAGCCAAGCTTTAGATACCAAAAAGTGATCCAACCTGACCGCCATATTACTAAAACCTAGTCTTTTATTCATCCAAGTGAATCAACCTCTCTTAGGTTCAATGTCCACAAGATTCGAAGCCACTACAAAGGAAGTTAAATCCAGTTGATAACATGGTTGCCAATGGACCCCTCCTCTCTTATCTTTGTCAAAAAGGGTAGCATTAAAGTCTCCTACCAAAATGATTTTTTCATGAGAAAAAGACTTGAGATCTCCTTCCAAACAGGACCAGATCTCCCTCTTCTTAATAGGATTGATAGGACCATAAACATTACAAAATAATAAATTCTCATTGGTATGTTTAACCTAAACCTAACACCATTGAATATTTTGAATTTCCGAAAGAATCTCAACAGACATCTTACTCACCTTCCACAAGATGCCCAAACTGCTAGACGCCGCTTTAGAATCTACAAAGAAACCAGACCATCCTTTCCAGCTCCGTGACCACCCAACATAACACTCATTTTTGGAAATTTTAGTTTCTTGAATTAAACATAGATCCACATCATGTTCTGTAGCATACCACCTAAGCAGGTGTTGTTTTTTAGGGGCGTTCAAACCCCTAACGTTCTAAGAAAGGATCCTCATCCTTTCTTCAGAGAGGACCCACCTCTCCTACCTGATGAATGAAAGAAAGGACCTATTTGGTGTTGCTTCCCAACAATGATCTCCCTTTTGGATAACTGTTCTTTTGATGGGCGGGCCAAAGGATTCTTGGGACCATAATCTATACGTGAAAGAACTGGAATAAGAAGAATGGAACTACAAATAATAAGCTGATCAACTCTCTTCTCTCTTACCAAACCAGACGAACCTTCTTCTTCCTCATTGCCTACTACTAAGTTGTCTTTAACTACTTCTCGGTCATTCATCCACTTCTCCAATGATTCAGTAGAGGATCCATGCCCTATTTGTAGGCCTTCTTGCATTAAGGCTAGGATATGGGTAGAATCCTGAACAACTGACATGGTTTCCTTGACGAGAGAAAAAGTATCCTGGTTGAGATCCAAGAGTTTGGGATTTTGTGTGCCACCAGGGCCATCCTCCCTCCTTACTTGATCTGGGTGGAGAGCTAGACCCACACTCATGGCTTCTGATCGGGCTTACTTTTTTCCATGATGTGGTTAGCAAGGCATGACCATTCTCACAGTCCTGTTGAAAGTGACCCTTTTTTTTTGCATCTAAAGCAACTAAAAGATATCCTCTCGTACTCGACCCTTTGAACCCATTTGCCGGAAGGGGAGGATATTACAATATAATCTTACAATTTTTTACTCATATCGATAGAGACGCATATCCACACAAATGTAGATAGGGATCCTTCAAGACTCACATGATCAATAAAAATACGCTTCCCAATATTTCACAAATTTTATTTAGAATTTTGGGATTCCAGTATTTTCTTGGTAGAGTGTATAATATCACCCATACTAGAAGATCCTCCATGAATGCATTGTCCAGATCGAAGTTGGCACTCCAGGCTCTGATGTGTATGCCTGAATCTTGGAATAATATTTCTTTTCTGACTAATGTATCATCCCTTTGGGATTCACTTTTGAAGATGGCTGTGAAGAACCCCTTAGCGAGGAAACACAATCTCAGACCACTGCCCCATTGAGTATCACACCATCTATGAATACCCTCTAATCCATAGGGATCTAAAATGAATCTACTTCATCAAAACAATCAACACGAAGAAAGGAAAATGAAACACAGAGGTTATATCTTTTTAGTAACAAGACTGCCGCTCTGTGTAGAGCGGCGGTTACAAAACTGCCACCCAACTAGGGTGGCGGTCATGGGACTGCTGATCTACATTGGGTGGCAGTCATGGCTCTTTCAGACAAAAAATGAAAATACGAAATGAACAACCCAGAATTTGGAAGGTTATTCGTGGCTCTTCTCCTCCATGACTTTTCCCATCCTCCAGTGCATGGGAGGACATGGGAAAGAATATAAATACATGTATGTAGAAGAGAATAGATCATCGAAGAATGAAAGCAAGTGAGTAAGAAGTTCTTAGTGCTGGAATTGTATTTTGTAGAAGAAAGGAGTGTTGAGACAGAGCAAACAAGTATTTGGGAGGAAGTGAGAGATTATATCTACTTCTCTTTCATACTTATTATAGCTTTTGTACTTGTTGATTTTGAATTGGCCAATAAAAGTGGGAAGAAAGAGCAATTGCCCTTCCCAGCTGGTTTTTCCTCCTCTGGAGGTTTCCAGGATAAAATCTGTTGGTGTTTACGAGCTTAAATTCTTTCCTTTCCTGCAATTGCAGATTCTAAGCATAAACATAATTCATTCACTAGCTATCTTTGTCATTTTCTAATAGAAAGTAGAACAACAATATTTTTTTGTGTTTCTATGGATAATTCCAAAGTTGAAGAGTTTACAAATCACCACCAGTCGATAACCAACATCCCAAATTTTTTGTGAAGATCGATCTCTTACCAAAAAGGGCTAGCTGTGCTGAAAGGCCATCCTGTTCATCGAGGAAAACCGATACATATTCCTTTGGAAGTGAGCCTCCTGTGTCTTGTCTTCCCTCGAAAAATTCTTCTTGAGTATTTTCCATTGTGCCCGCCCTAGGGCCCATGTGTTTGAGCATCCCTGATGATAGACCTGCCCTTGAGCATCTCCCCTATTCGCCATCAAAACCCCTAAGGAAAAAGAGACATTACATTTGGAGAGATTCAAAAATTTCCCCTGCTCCATCTTTGTCCAGTCCCAACAACTTCGACAATACAATAATTTTGCAAGGGAGACTTTTTACAATTTCTTGAAGGGAAATTAACCTGGCTAAGAAAATCTATTTGAGGTTTTGACACCCAGTTTTGTTATCTTTAGGCCTAATTATGTGTTTTTTGGCCTCAAACTAGGGCAAGGGATTATTTTATGTTTCCACAGGCCAAAACTCTCCAAATTTTGGATTCTTAATGCTTATAGCTATACAGTGAATTGTGTAAAGTTTCATACATATTCCACACATGTAGGTGTCTTTTTCATCAAACCCTTGGTTTGCAAGATTCTATATGCTAATATAACTGTGTGTTTTTGAAATTTCTTGTGGTTTTTGAGTAATCAATGAAAGGTAATTGTTTAGACATTTTAGAAATGTCCATTTATACATTCCCTATCAATCTTAGGGTCTGATCAATCCATTTGATCTCTGTTATTACAAAACAGTCATAAAAACTAGACTTAATTAGGACCGCAACAACTATAATTTCACATGTTCCGTACAAAAGAACCCTACTTGATTTTTGCATATGTTTGATAAGGGATAAAATGGTATCCAAATCAGTTCTTGTATCTCCATTATTAGGTGTATGAAGGGATTTATCATAGAAAGGGTCTCTGAGAAGGGCTACAAGATCCTAAACCACTTATAAAGAAAGTACATATTAAACTGATCACAGAGCTATTTTCCATGCTTGGAAAAGGTTGGTCTAGTGAATTTAAGCATGGTTGAGTGGTCTCAAACCATGGTGAATCTCTATTAGTCTTCCAATCAAGATTTGGTCTTGATGTAGGCTTAGATTGTGCTAGTATGAGATTGAATTGTTTAGTTCATTGCATGAAAATTTCAAGTTGAGGTCATACGATATAGTGCATGAGTCTGAGAAAGATCTAATGCCATATTAAAGGGCCATGAAGGTTAGAAATCATGTGAACAATGAAGGCATGATAGGGTGTAAGAAAGTGTTCAAGGTAAATAGTCAAGTTGATGTGAGTTTGGTAATTGGTTTAATAAGGTACACAAACATGTCCAATCGAGCCTAAACCAGCCAAATGCAATAATTAATGTCAACTGGGACTTAATCGCCCCCCATTGTGTACTACGTTGAATGAATTGGGTAATGGGTTCAATGTGGCACATAAATAGGGCCAATAGAGCCCAAAACAAAAAAACTTTGACAACTTAATGTCAATTGAGGCTTAATTTTCCTCAATTCTGTACTACTTTGAATCAATTAGGGTAATGGATTACATGGGGTATGCAAATAAGCCTAATCGAACTCAAACCAAATATATATGACAAACACATGTCAATTGGGGCTCGATTGGTCCTAGTGGCATACGACATCAAACCAATCATGTGATGGGTTAAATGAGGTGTGCAAATGAGTCCAATTAACCCTAAACCAACCAAAAACAATAAGCTTATGTTAATTGGGGTGTGATTGGCCCCAATTTTATTGCTTTGAATCAATGGGGTCCACAAACATGGGCAATTGAGTTCAAGCCAACTAAATATGATAATATAATGTTCACAAGTCTCATTTCCCCAATCATACCCTAATTAAACCCTAATTAAACCCCAGTTTCCCCATTTTCATGTAAAATGGATAATTTTAGTCACATTTCCTTGATTTTTCACAATCAGGGCTTGTTCGAAACCTAAGGCCCTGCGTCAGAACATGAATACACAATGGGACAAGATAAATTACTAAGGTGTTGTGTCAGAACATGAATACAAAGAAATATTGTGATAAGTGCATGATGGAATAACAACTATACACTATGTCGATGATGGGACTGCACACAAGATTTTAATAACATGCTTATGGTGGCAAAACCTATTGCATGATGCAAAGGAGTGTGCATGCACATTTGATATTTTTCAACGTGTTTGAAAAACTAATAAAAGATATGTAATACCTTTGTGTCCAATTGTTGCACATGATCCTTTCAAAAAATGGGCCATAGACTTTATAAATCTAATAAATTATGCCGCTTGTAGAATTGGTGCATGCTACATCATCATAAGAACAAATTATTTGACAAGATGGGCTAAATACACACCAACAAAAAACTGTACAACCATAACAATAAGGCTTATTTGGGAGAATATCATTAGAAGGTATGGGTGCCCTTTGATCCTTACCATCAATAGGAGAACCCATTTATCAATGAAACAATACACATACTCATTTTTGGATTTTATGGCCGCACACCAAAAAACTACTCCATATCATTCACAAGAAAATGGAACAGTTAAAACATTCAATAAGATATTGAGAAATACATTGAAAAATATAAACAACCTGGGCATGAAATATTGGGATGATAAGGTGTTAGCGGTCCTACAGGGATACACAACCACTTATAAAAGGTTAAGTAAAGTGACTCCATTCCAATTAGTATTAAAAAAATAAGCAATACTACTTATTGAGTGCATGGCTCCATCATTAAGGATAACACATGTTGTAAACTTGGATGGTGAGACATCAATAACATAGTTCTTTACTAAACTATTGTAGTTGGATGAGAGAAGAGTGTGTGAAAGATGGAGCCAAGGGTGGGAGAAAGTGCACCAAAAACATGTCATGATAGACATATAAGGAATAAAACATTATATATAGGCACAAAGGTGTTACTTTATGACTCAAATTTTGTGTAACACCCAAGAAAAATTCTGACACATTAGCTAGAGCCCTGTGCAATACATGAGAACTTATCTACCAGGGCATGTAAATTGAAGCACTTAAGTGGGGAGTTTTTACCATGTCACTTAAATGGGAGCAGGCTTAAAACCTACTTGTAATGAAATAAGGCACATGCCATTAGGATAGATGCCATTTTAGTTCTTAGGATAGTTTCTTTCATGCTCTTAGGATATTTTTTTATCAAGTATTCCTTGTTGTTGTAATAATCGTGCATGTTTCGTGCAAGAGTTGAATCCTTATGATATAGTTAAGAATAGTGTTCTCAAGAGTGAAGTGTAAAAGATTTTGGAATAATTTATTTGTATTCTTCTAAGTCCTTGATATAAAAAAAACGTGGAGAGGAATGCACACTCAATTAAATTGGGGATTATAAAAGATGTTTACTCAACAAGTTTCCAGAACTCAAGGAAGAAGAATAAATTGATGCATGCCACATGGAATGGATTGGTGTAGTGGAAATAGAGAAGGTTAATGCCAAACTTCAAAAAGGTGTAAAAAGTGGAAGCACCTATAAAGGCCAAATGTCTTTCATCTGGGCTTTCCACAACTAAACAATAGAAAGCTTTTAGAGGATAGAAAAATCGATGCTCCCCACATGTCATTCATTGAAATATTTCAGAAAATAAAGACCAAATTGTAGAAGATCGCAAAAAATGATGAAACCAATGTTCTCCACGTGTCAAAAATCAGAAAAAGGAAAATCATGGTTTAAAGCTTGGTGTATTTACTCACATAGAAAGAAGGAATAAGGGGCTTGGTATATGGTCAAGCGCTAGAAAAATGAATTTCATTTTAGTGTGGGGTACACAAGAGAAGACATAAAGTGCACGCTAGAAATTGACAAAGTGCTTGGAACCTCAAAAATTTTTGGGAAAGGAAAGGTAGTGTGCTCAGCATGAAATAATTGACAATGCATGATATAATATGGTTAAGTGCGAACATATTATGAATTGAAAGAATTGACAAGGAACAATGAACAAAGAAAAGGGGAAGTGAAGCATGGGAAAATAATGGAAGTGGAAAGGGTAAATTTTTTGTAGGAAAGCTATGAGGTAAGGAAGTGCACAAAGGAATGCGATATCACTCAGGAACATAAGCTACTTATCAAATCTATAGGCATAGGGGAAAAAGCAACACGGGTCCACATAGTTTGCGACACACATGTGCAAGTGGGTGAGTCATTAAGTCAAGTCTAAATTAGGAAAAGGTGCAAACACATGGATTGGGAAACAACTATTAACCACTTGGTATTGAATGTAGTTGGTGAATAAGTGAGAATTCACACATGCAAACAAAGTAAATGCAACCAATTACCATATTGGAGGGGTATAAAAGGAGGGGAAGAAATCATTTCAAAGCTACATTGCATTTAGATGATAAAGAGATCCAGGTTAAAGAAACAATAAATGAGTTAAAAAGTGATTCAAATAACACAAAAATAAATACCTTTCCACCATTGGAGAATCTTTTAAGCTATTACAAGTGACATGGTGGAAGAATGAAATAATTGACAAGTTACGATGAAAGAAGTAGGTTATTTAAGCTCTGCAAAGCACTCTTGACCACCTTTAACATGGAGTTGAAAGCTTTCCCAATAGAAACAAGGAAATTTGGGGCTTTAAACCATCCTATAGTGAATCAAGGATGGCTTTAATTGAGGCACATGAGAAGGATGAAATGGGAGGAGGCACATGAGATTATGGCTGCACAACAGTCAAGTTCTTCAATAAAATCTAGTTTAGGTATTTTGGAGGAATCAATATTGGGAGAAGGACTGACTAATACAATTATTAGGGATCTTGAAAAATAAGTAGAGTTTCAGATAGTAAAGGATCTAGATGAGGATGAAGCCATAATCGAAGAATGAAATTCCGCATGAACAAAGAAAAATGGTGCCAAAATCATGACATTCAATAAAAGGGACAAGGATAAAAAAACGTTCCTGCACCCCTACCACCCATAAACCTAGAGATGCAATACCCAAAAAAATGTTTTAGAAGGAGAAAACTAGAAGACCAAGGTGAGCATGTTTAAGATAAAAAAAATTTAACCATCGCGTGCTAGGTTTAGAAGACACTTTGTCCCAAGATTTTGAAAAACATACAAGAAGACTGCTGAAGAAGGCGTGATTTTTGACAATAGCATGAAGCAAACACTATAAAAGGTTAGGATCATACAACTATATGAACTACCCTACTTCAAAAATCCAACATAGATGATACAATATTTAATCTCATGCATACATGAAGGGTATTCATACTTTGTAGCCATGTGCTAGAGAATAACTACCTTGCTCATTAGTGAGGTGATAGATGATAAATAGTGGTGATGATTTGGGGTTGGAACAACGAAATGATAATGAGATAGAGAATATTGGTGATCTTATAAAATATAAAAAGGAGGACATTCCTTTCCGAATTCCAACATTGAAAACCTAGGGACAGGGGTTGTGGTGCACCTTCTAACCTTTGAATTAGATGGCACAAAAAAATGGGTGGAGATTAATAAGAAATTTCTACATATTTCCCATAAAGTGGTGAAGGGGATGCATTATAATATTTCCCAATATATAACAAGAAACATTAAATAGGATTCATAGAACACACATAAACAAAAAGGTATATTCATTTGGGACATGATCCTTATGGTGTTATTCTTCAACAAAATAGGTGTGTAAATGGAGCGAGAAACCAAGGTGGGCATATCCAATGGATAAAAGATCACTGACTGAGTAATATAAGGAGTTCTTGGCTCCCACCACCTTAAATAATGCATACAAGGATAAAATTAACAATTGGATAAGGAATTTAAGAGATGTCTTTGAAGAAGACTTGAAAATACCATGACACTTACCATAAGTAGTAGAAGGAGAGGAAAAGTTCGCTGTGATGCAACACTAATATTTGGCACTATTTAATATGAAGGATGAGAACCTATCATAACAAAGTATTTTGTGTGATCTGGATAAACAAGATCGTGGTTGAAAAGAAATTAAAATTTGATGCGATGAAGATTGATACATACATATATGCCCTCCACATCAAATATAAGTACACAAGTAAGAGTGTGTATACAAAAACATGGGAAACAAACATATGCACAATTGACCCTTTGAATGAAGGGAAAAGTTAAGGGAAGAGGATTACAAACTCAGAAAATGAACAACAGACTCAAAAGACAACTAGCAGTAATAAAAATGGTAAAATAAACCCACAACAATGGAGGAAACCACATAGAAAATACACAACACAAAAAAGTAATAAAAACCAACAACTTATATTTAGTATTTCTGGAAATTACAGCAGAGCTTTGTTGCTATGTTATTCCCATTTCTCCCACACTTCTTTCTCTTTTTCTTCTTTTAATCACATACCAAATGCAACACAAAAAACAATACAAAAAATCAAAAATTAATTCTAAATCTACTGCACATCATAAGTAAATATCCTTGCACAAAAACATAAATTCATTTCTAGATTTTAGAGAGAATTTTGGAATCATATCTGCACATTCCATTAATGAATATCTTTTTCCTTTTTGTCTAAATCTGCATTTGTTAGAAATCTCCAGTTGTTAGAGGGTGGAGTTAATTCTGGTAGTTGAGATTATATCTCAAACACTCCCCCTTAATCTCAACATGTTGTCCTCCTTCTTAGAACTGTATGTTTCATCTCCATAGCTGCTGCTACCATTTCCTGATCTTCCATTCTTCACTTCATCTTCAACATAGACACCCAAACAAATTCTTAGATATTCAAATTCATATTTTCCCAATGGCTTAGTAAAAATATCAGTGAATTGATCTTGTGATCTACAAAACTCTAGACATATTTCCTTGTTATTTACCAACTCTCTTATAAAATGATATCTAGTATCTATGTGTTTGCTTCTTTTATGAAAAACATGATTTTTAGAAAATGCAATGGCTGAAGTTTACCATCACAATAAATATTTATTGCTTCTTCTTGTTCATGCATCAACTCATCTAGCATTCTCCTCATCCATATGGCTTGACATGCCGCACCCGTCACTGCCACATACTTTGCTTCTGCTGAAGGAAGAGTTACAATGGGTTGTTTCTTTGAAGCCCATGATACTACCCCTGTTCCAAAATGAAAATCATAACTAGAGGTACTTTTAATATCATCAATGTTTCCGACACAATCGTTGTTCGTGTATCGAATGAGCTTAAACTCATTAACAATCGAATACAAAATACCATAGTTCTTTGTTCCACAAACATACCTGAGTATTATTTTTCCAGCTTGCAAATGAGAGTCTTTTGGAGACTCCATGAACCTTGAAATAAGGCTCACACCATACATAATGTCAGGCCTTGTGGCCATCAAGTACATAAGACTACCAACTAGTCTTTTAAACAATATAGGATCAACACTTGAACCACTATCTTACTTGCTTAACATCAACCCTAAAACAACTGGTGTAGGCATTGGTTTACAACTCAACATATTAAATATTTTCAATACATCATTTACATACTTTGATTGAGAAATAAAAATACCTTCAGCTGATTTCTTAACCTCTATTCCCAAGAAGTATATCATGAGACCAAGGTCAATCATTTCAAAATCTTTCATCATGGCTGCCTTAAATTTTTTTATAAAAAGGTATCCTGTGAAAATTAAATCATCTACATAAAGACACAATCAAAATCTTACCTTTCTCATCCATTTTGATATATAAATTAAGCTCAATTCTACACCTACTAAATCCATTCTTAATTAGATAAGAATCACTGCGGCTGTACCATGCCCTAGGAGCTTGCTTGAGTCTGTAGAGCACCTTTATCAGCTTGTATACATTTTCTTCATGACCTGAAATTTCACATCCTTCAGGCTGTTGTACATAAACCTCTTCTTCAAGATAACCATTTAAAAATGCATATTTTACATCCATTTGAAAAATAAGCCACTTGTTTTGAGTTGCAATGGCCAAAACGATTTGTACAGTATCAAAATGCGCTACAGAAGCAAACGTTTCATTGTAATCAATACCATGCCGATGAGTGAAACCTCTAGCAACCAATCTTGCCTTATGTTTCAGCACTTTACCATCCATGCCATGTTTTGTTTTGTAAATCCATTTCACACTTATGATGTCATTTCCTTGAGGACAATCCACTAACTCCCAAGTGCTATTCTTCTCAATAACTTCAATCTCTTCATTTATGGATTTTGCTCATGCTTCGTCAAAAGACATTGGATCAACAACATCTGAAAATAAATAAAAAACAAAGAAAGAATTTGTTGTTTCAACATTAAAATCATAGTCATATATATCTCTTAAAATCCTCATTTTTCGTTGCAATAAACTTGCTAATGTAGGATCCGATGAACTGTTTCTATCACTAGAGTTTGGTGGACTATTTTCTAAAGGCATCATGGATGGTGTTCTTGATGAAATCTACTGCCCATGTGTAAAATTATGATTTCTTGAATATCTCCTTGCTGTAGAAGGAGGTGTAGCTTTTATTACAACTTGTGGTGCACTTTTGAGAGTGGAAGAAGATATTACTTGAGGAATACCTTGTTGTTCTAACACTTCATCACCCATATCATCATGTGAATCAACTTCTACTATACTTATTATTTTTTCTACAATTCCATCCCATGATTCATTCTCAACAAATTGAACATCTCTATTGATTATAAATTTTCTAGTACTTGGATTAAAAAAATTGTAAGGATTTGTATCTTCTGAATACCCAACAAGGATACACTTCTCACCTCTATTATCCAACTTCCTTCTTAGCTCTTCAGGAGCATGTACATATGCAAAGCAACCAAATACTTTGAAGTGTGCAACACTATGATTTCTATTACTCCTAGCTTCTTGAGGAATGATATTCCTTACACTTTTAGTTGGACATCTATTTGAAATATAAACAGTAGTTGCTACTGCTTCAGCCCAACATCCATTTGGTAAATGCTTTGACTTCAACATACTCCTTGTCATTTCCATGATGGTTCTATTTTTCCTTTCAGCGACACTGTTTTGTTAAGGTGTGTAGTGGGCTATAAAATGTTTATGAATACCATCTTCTCTGCAAAAATTCAGAAAAACATTAGAAATATACTCACCACCTCTATCCTTCTTGAATACTTTGATGTAGTAACCACTTTGCTTCTTCAAAGCAATTGTTGAAATTTCCAAAAGCATAATTTATGTCTCAAAAAAAACCAAGTCTTCCTTTTATAATCATCAATGAATGTCATAAAATATGAACAACCTCCGATAGATGTTGTTTGCATGGGTCCACATAAATCTGATTGTACTATCTCAAGAGGTGTATTTTCTCTTCCTGATTTATCAACTGGGAAAGACTCTCTATGTTGCTTCCTTAAAATACACCCTTCACATACTCTTTCTGATTTATGAATCGATGACAAACCTTTAACCATATTCTTCCTATGTAATAAATTCAAACCTCCAAAGTTTAAATGTCCAAACCTAAGATGCCAAAGCCACGAGTCATCATTCACAACTGATTGAAAAGCTTATTTTATTCCTTGAGCGCAAGACTCTGAATTAGTGTAGGACTCTGTATTAACACATGACTCACTTGCATTAGCACAAACATGTTTTACATTGGCGCAAGACTCAGTGCATGACTCGTTTAGCTTAGCACAGGACTCGCTTACATTAGTGCAGGACTCACTTGCTAGAGCGTAGGACTCACATACTTGATTTTTCTTAGCACATGACTTGCAAGACTCACTTGCTTGAGCACAGGACTCAATAAGGGATTGATTTGGCTTGGCATAGGACTTAGTTGCGAACTGAACTACTGTTTTAGCTGCAAACAAATCATATTTTCTCTTTTTTCCTGGCTGTAACCTCAAGGGAAACATTCTGTTGCTGCTCATCTTCACTTTTGCAATCAACTGAGTATTAGGATCCTTGTCCACAATAAGACACGCATTATATTTAATGTAAAACATGTATCCTTTATGTATCAATTGTACAATACTCCCTCTTTTGAAAGTTAGAATTTTGAAAATTTTGAGTTGGCACCCTTTAGTAATGTTCTAGTGAAGTGAAAACTTGAAGAGATGGTGAAAATTCACGTTTATTGGAGTCATTTTGGTGACTTGCGGGTCTGTTAGACATTTTTGTCCCTCATGTCCCAAGTACTCTGGACTTTCTATTCGCCGATCGGATGATTTTCCAGCAAAGTCTTTACTCACCGACTTTATCATAACTTTTTGGCCCATTTGTCCCAAGTTCACCCGGACTTCCTTTTCCCCGATCACCCGCATTGGCCGCATCAGGTTCTTTGTGTACTTTTGTCCCATCTATCCCAAATACGTCTGTGCTTTCTGTTCTCTGATTCCCCACATCACGTGCATCGGCTAGATTGCGTCTTCGCATCCCTCACATCTCTCGCATTTCTAAGTCCCTAGACCACCCGCGCTCATTTGGCCCGCATTCCCCACATCGCGCGCATCGGCCGGATCACGTCTTTACGTCCCTCATGTCCCAAATGTTCCAAGGGCCGTTCGGACCAATTTTTTCCACTTTTCCCGCATCCCATATTTTTGAGTCGGTGTAAGGTGTATTTAGTGCTCATTAATGACCTTCTCTCTCCTAAATGAATATTTAAAGGGACTACTGCCTATACATTTGTCACATTGCCTGCTTGTTTTTTCTTTCCCGGATCCTCGCAATTGAAGTCGTTTGCCCTGTTCCCCTATTCCCCTTTGCATTTTTCATCGCGAATTTGATCTTGGAAGGCCATCCCTTTGTGTATTGCAAAATTAAGAACAAATTTCAAGGGTAGGAGCATCCGTCACCTCTCGAGACCTCTGTACCTGATATTGGGGATAGTGAGGTTCGACATTTAGATTTTGGAGATTTTTGGGGCAGACTAACATGCTCCAACCCTGTCCCCATGGAACAAATGATTGCCAACAGTGGAATTACATACGTGGCTAGTTTTCCCATCTCTATGTAGTGTGCTAACACTGTGCTTTCCTACGGAGCCCATTTTAACTCAGATACCAAGGAGCTTACCAATGTGCATGGGGAATTAATTACTAAACTAGATGTTGCCACCATTATTGCTTCCCTACACATTCCAGAGATTGAAGATCCCATCATTCTCACTGGTGCTCAAGCTCATACCCTGTTTGACCAAGACAGTGAAAAATACAAGGCACAAATAGCAAAATCATGGTTGAAGAACCCTAAGAAGGGAGTGTCCCGACTCTCCAAAGCACTGTTCAGGGTTGATTTTAATGAGGAGCTGTCTGATTTTATCATTTTTCTCGCTCATATTATGGGATTTCCCTCCACCAATGAATTTCATTTCTGGATGTACCCCTTTATAAACATCATCTGCGAGGGAAAGCAGAACATAAACTAGGCTGAAATTGTTTGTATGAATTTGACTGAGCAATTGTCGAGTGTTCAACAGACTAAGAAGTTCTATATGACTTCTTATCTCATGTATACCCTAGTTGTGTCCCGGGAGTGGTTCGGTTTCACCTACATGGATGGCAAGAAGGATGAACCTATCTACACATACTGCCCTCAATTTACCCTTGAAGCTAGCAATCACAATTTCAGAAGGGTCAATGATGCTTTCACCATGTATATTGTAAGACTCTTAGAGGGTAACACTGCTAGGATATTTTCTTATGAAGCTATGACCCTAATAGCCAAGTATGGGGCTTTCTTCATCCAATTCAGAAGGTTCTCATACTTTAGGTTGGCTAGCTATGAAAATACACCCCTCAAGCTCCCCATGTTCTGCAATGACAAAATGGCTCTGGTTGAAGTATGCAGGCAACTTGATAAGCTACATAGAACCTACAGAGACAAGAAGATCACTGGTCTACATTTCCCTATCTCCTTGGGAAATTATACATGTAAAACAACTCTGGATGCCCAAAATATAGAAAGGGCTATTGCTCCTCTCATTGTCCATTTCTTCAAACCCAAAACTTGTTTTGATCTGAAGAAGTTTATTGATCAGAACCTCAGGATAATTTATCATCATAAGCCAGACACTAAGGATTACTGGGAAGATTGTGCTGATGATTTTGAAGCCAGAAGGAGGCACTATGGAAGACTCTCTCTACAAAAAATTGAAGATCTCAATCTCTACCAAATTCCTGAAGGGCTTAAGGATGATGATGAGGACTTGCAGTCCTTTGAATATGAAAGATCAATCAAACACACTCCTTTAGAAAACCTGGATTGGTACAAGAAAGAAAAAGATGATTTGGTTGAGATTATTGCCCCTGTTCTTGTAAGAACTAAGGTTTGGTTTGACAGGAAAATTCATGAGCTCAAGAAGAATCAGGGTAGATCTTCTTCCAGAGATACTTCCACACCAGGGAAGGAAGCACATACAACCAGTACTGAGGTACCTAAGCAAACCCCCCCTTCTTCTTCAATAAAAGAGCCTGAATCATCTACTCCTTCTTCCACTCAAGTGTATCAAAAGAAGATTAAAGAGGTTAAGAAAGAACCAATTGATGAAGAATCTCTTTCCGGAGCTGGTCATAATTACCTTCAGGGCTAGAGAACATTATTGTTCTTAGTGAGAGTGATGAAGGTGAAGTTCCAGATCCTGCAGGAGCTCCTGAAATCACTGTTGAAGAAGGAAAAGAAGTGCCAAGTACTGAACCTCCTAGTATACCAGACTCCTCTACAAAGGAAGTTCCTGAGGTCTCAAGTACTTCTCTACTAGAGGCAACAATGGTTAATACTTTGAGTGCCATGAGTTCACTTTCTCTTGGGCCTCTTGTTCCTTCCTCTTCTTCTTCTACCTTTTGTGTGGGTGCAACCCTTGGTTGATAGAAGAAGAGAAAATCTTCTTCTCATCTAACAGGACCAAATTTTGATCCTATGGTAGCTCTGTTGAGTACTGCCCCTCCCCCTCTAGCAAAGAAAGACAAGACCACTTCAAGGTTAGTAAATGATGCTCATGGCCAACAGTTCTTAGAAGTTACAAATCCCAAGGCTGATAAGGCAGAGTAGAATATTTTGGTCTCTGATTTAGAGCTTTCAAGGATCTCAATGGGAGAATCCACTCCTGAAGAGTGAGGTTCATAACCTTCAAGAAACAATTATCAAAGGTTATTGAATGAGTGGAGAAGGGAAAGAAGACCATAGAACAGTTGGAAGAATAGAACCAAGTTCTTTCCAACTTTATCAAGTCATTGTTGGCCAAAGATAAGGTTTTGGATCCTGCCCCACTGGCTGCTCTTCCACCCCCCATGATTCTTAGCTAGGATGAAGTTCAGAGCATCAAAGACATACATAAGTATTCTACTTATGGGAAGGTTGTTGAGACCATGGTAGATGGCATGATTATAGCAGGCTTGAATTTCATTGAGGAAGCCTTCAAGACCAACGAGAAGGTGATTAATCTACAACAGAGACTCACTTCCTCAATCAAAGCTATGGATAAAGAGCTGAAGCTCTGGAGTAGTTGTATTATAGATCTTCGCCTAATGGGCCAAACTGATGAGAATATTATGTTGGTCAACAATGTATTTGATGATGCCAAGAATAACTTGTCAAAGGCATGGATTTTTAGTGTCGAGTGGAAGATGAAGGTTCTGGAAGAAGCACTGGGAGAATTAAAGAATTTATGGTAGAAGGGAGAGTCTTTTAAAACTTGTGTTTCATCTACCTTTAAAGATATCCACTTACCAACTTCAAGATGAAATTTCAGGCATTCCCTTCTCTCTTCAAGAAATCAAAGCTCAGTTCAGAACATTTTTCAAGGATGACTTGTTCAGAGAGGAGTCAATTACCAAAGAGAAGATAAAGGACATTTTCTCCCTTCAATCTACAATTGCTGAGGAAAATAAAGAATACCTAGAGCATACCGAATTCGATAAAGATATGGAGAAATGTCTAGGCACTTGGACTCATGCCACTGCCAACACCACAATTCCAAGAGGCATGGAAATAGCATAGAAGCATTGAAGAAATTCAGATATCGGATCCTCAAATCGGTGGGCCCTCCTTAGATCCTCTTTCTCTTCTTCTATTTTTTTGAGATCCTTGTAATTAGTTAAGGACTTTGTATTATGCATTTCCTTAATTAATATTTTAGTTTAAAAAATGGTTACCAAATGTAACCAATTTGTAAGCTATATAATGAGCTCTCCATGCCATTCTAAGGGGCTGGAACTCTGATTATTTTTGAAAGTGTAATAGTGTTAAAAGCCATCAATACAGAAGATTTTCCTTCTTGTTTCTATCTATATATTTTATTCTATCTTTCATGTCCTGAGTTTGTGAATCATTAAATCTATTTTACATTAAGAAGCTTTGTATTCTTGTGGATGTCATCTCTGGAACTTTGTGTCTACGAAATAACATCTAATGGTCTTAATATGAATGATTTTGTTCTATATTATCCTAGTTCAGCATTTATAAGGAATTATTCTGCTAACTATACTTCCTGAGAATGCTATTCTACCCCTTTCCCTTCCTTAGTTCTTCTGATCTTTTGTATTGATAATCTATGTTGAAGTTTAAAACACTTTCATGATATCAGAGTTCCCCTTTGAAACTAAATGTTGTACATTTGTGAATAGCTTTTTTGCTTTCAATAAGGGAACCTCTCCCATTAAAGAGGAGGGAATTTCCATCCCCTGACTGTAGCTTTCATTAAATTCCTAATTTGACAACCAAAATTTTTGGTGACTTTTCCTGAGGTGCTATTCTACCCCTTTCCCTCTATTGGGGATTCTGAGTTTTTGAATTGATAATCATGTTTTCTAAAACACTTTCATGATACAGATTTCTTGAAACAAACGTTTTTCTGAATAGCTTTTTTGAATAAGGGAACTCTAAGGTTTACCCATGGTAGAAGGGACTCTTGGAATTGAAGACTCTCAGTTTCACCTCTTGGAGCAGCAAGGATTTTCTCTTCCTTCAACAAGGAGAAATAGAAGAGCTCATTCTACAAGTACACCCCCTGTTGAAGACAGAACCCTTGGGCAGTGGTATCCCTCAAGAGAAACTCAGCCCTAATCTTCATGCTTTGATTCTTGCTGGTGTTTCAGTTCCTCTTCAAGTGGTTTTTCCAAGGATGGTAGTTCCATTACCTTGGGGCCACCGTGTTGGGACTCTTTCCCTCCCTCAACCTTTGCATGAGTTACCTAGGGGTAACAGGAAGAACTTTCCCAAGTTCAGAGGTGATGGAAAAAGGTGCATCCTGATGAACATATTGCAAGCCTTCATAGTTGCATGTGGAGTCCTCAAAGTTGAGCATGAGGATGTCTCGGTGAGGCTTTTTGTAGAGACTTTGCAAGATAATACGGAAAATTAGTTTTATCACCTTCCTGCTGGGGCCATTACCAATTGGACTATGATGAGAACAAGATTTGAGAATCGTTTCAAACCTGTAAAAGATGTGCATGCTTTGCTAGACCAGATTTCTCAAATCAAGAAAGAACCGCAACAACCCATGAGTGAATTTGTGGCTAAGTTCAATAAGCTTATTAACAATATCCCACAAGACACCCGACTTGTGGATCAAATTCAAAAATGTTTTTTCTTAAATGCTCAATTACCTGAAGTAAGCTATGCGTTGAGGAGAGCTAACCTTGCAACATTGGATGAGGACCAGAGATTAGCCATTAGTGTTGAGGATGACTTGATCATGTCTGGTAAGTTGAAAAGAGATTCTTCCAAATCTAAAGCTTCTTCTTCCTCTCCCTCAAATTCTAGAGCTAATGCAGATCCGTTAGTACAAAAGCTTTCCAATGACCTCATTGCCATCAAGAAACAATTGGCACAACATGCTCCTTATCAAGACATTCCCAGGAGGAATTTTCAACCTAGGAACCATTTTCCTTCTTCTCAGCCAAGATTGGAAATCGAGAGGGACCACCCATCAAATCCCCTATCAATGCAACCTGTAAGGTCGAAGAACCTGATGAAGGGGTTAATGAAGAATTCGAAGAATCTAGTGAAGAGGTTGAGGAGGAGATAGAAGAAATTGATGGATCTCAAGTAAATTTACTTACTACTGAGGGAATTGATGAAGAGGATGATTATGATGAAGTAACGATAGAGATAAATAGTGAGCCATATGCTTGTTATGGCATAAGAGCAGACCAATAAGAAAGATAAAGTGATGCAGCCTGCTAAAAGATCCCAAATAATATCCCACAACTATACCAACTAGTGGTAAGAAGAGGATCTCCTATTCACATTTCATCCACGTAAAAGGTTAGTATCTGCTAATTCTTCTTATTCTACTCCTTGCTTCGAAAGCTTCTTTTTCTCCAGCCTCAAAACCTGATAAGCCTAAAATTCCTAGCGATGATTCCCCATCCACCTTTGGATCTTTTGATATCATCGGCCATCTTAAGAAGACAAAAATCCAAATTTCAGAGGCTGAGTATTATCAAACCCATCCAAAAGCTTTTTCCAAAATGGTTCACTTTGTCAATTCCCATTCCAAAACTTCGTCTAATACTTCTAAAGATCTTTTGCCTACTCCATCTTCCTCATCCCAACCAAACCTTGTGGCTGTAGTCACCTCAGCTAATGAGAAAATAAACCATTTTGTGTGACCCTCCTTATAGCAGGCCATAGAATTAGCAACTATGTCATAGAATCATGAGCATCGGATAATGTAATTCCCGCTAAAGTGGCTCATGCTATGGGTATTACCCTCACACACACTATTGGTAATTGTTATTCTATGGAGAGTAGGGAGGTGCCCTTGGCTGGAAGAATTAAAGATGCATGGGTAGCTTTTGCTTCCTTACCTGAGAAAAAGGTTTTAGCTACTATTCTAGTAGCTGATATCCCTACTTCATACGGCATGTTGTTGAGTAGGAACTTCTGTAAGGACATGGGAGGAGAAATTCAAATGGATTGGTCACATGCCCTTATACCAGTCAACGACAAGATGAAGAAGTTGTTGCCTGAGAAGCAATCTGAGTATACTGTGCAAAAGAAAGATGATCCTAAAGCACAAATACTTTATGAAGATATTGGGAATTGCAACTATATGATTATGTCTCAGGATGAAACAAACCATCCCAAAGAAATATTCCATGATCCTAATGGCGTCTGGAATTTGGAATTTGATGTAAGTTGTTCCTCAGCTAGTTCTGGGGTTATTGTGGTATTGATATCTCTGGAAGAAAAGGTTCATCATTTCTCATTCAAACTACAGTTTGAAAATACAAATAACACAATAGAGTATGAAGCTCTCATCCTTGGAATTAATGTGGCAAAGGAGAAAGGTGTGAAAAATTTTCTGGCTTGTGGAGATGCAGAACTAGTTTTTAAACAAGTCAGAGACCTTTTCCAAGTAAAGAATAGAAGATTGAAGCATTATAGGAATATGGTTTGGGATTCTATTAAATTTCTTGATGTCTTCTCCATCGAAGCTGTGCCAAGGGAAAAGAACACTAGGACTGATTCTCTAGCTGTTTCAGGATCATTATTGATACCTCATCTTGATTTCTCTCAGGATAAATTCACCATTGAAATAATCCATAGACCAAGTGTACCGGATAATGCAAGAAACTGGCAAGTTTTTAATGACAACCCGCATTTTCTCTCATTCCTAGAGCTCAGAGATAACTTTGAACAGTTGTATTTCGAAGGAAGTGGTAATTTGCCTCGTGAGAGTGTGTCTTCCAGTGAGGAAGGTGTCAAATAAGAAACATATCAAGATGGGTGCATCAGACTAAAAGGTAACAAGATTCTTAAAGGGCTAGTGAGTCTGGAGGAATTGTTTGATAAAAATGATAGTTATGTTAAGTCTAAAGCTTCTAAAGGAGCCCAACAATTTTCTGAAGAAGAAAAGGTTAACATTGGGAGCTCTACTGACCCCAAAATGGTGAGCATTGGGAAATGTTACACACAAGAGGAAAAGAAGAAAGTAGTAAATCATTTGAAGAAGTACGTTGATGTACTTGCTTATTCTTATGATGATCTGAAAGATTTTCATCCAAAAGAGATGCAACATTTCATTCCTCTCAAACCTAGGATTAAACCTTTCAAACAAAAGCAAAGGCAATACAATCCAAAGATTACTGACACCATTTTTCAAGAGATACATAAGTTGTTGAAGGCCAAAATTATTTTTCCCATTCATCATTCAACATGGATTGCTAACATTGTGCCTGTTAGGAAAAAAAATGGTGAGATTCGGATCTATGTTGATTTTAGGAATCTGAATCAAGCTTCTCTGAAGGACAACTACCCCCTACCCATGATGGACTAGGTGTTGCAAGTTGTTACAGTAGCTGAGATATTGTCCATGCTTGATGGTTTATCAAGACATAACCAGGTAGAAGTCAACACTGTAGATCAGCACAAGACTACCTTTACCACTCCTTGGGGTACTTTTGCTTACAAGAGGATGCCCTTTGGCCTCATTAATGCCGGTGCCACCTTTCATAGAGCTATGGATTTGGATTTTGGAAGTATGAAAGGAAAATGTATTGTCGTGTATCTAGATGACCTAACTGTATTTTCCAAAAACAGAACATATCACTTTCAACATCTAGAAACAGTTCTCTTGAAATGCAAAGAACATGGAGTTTCCCTGAACCCCAAGAAATCTGTCTTTTGTGTCATGGAGGGAAATTTGTTGGGACATGTGGTTTCTAGAGAAGGAATCAAGATTGATCCTGAATGAGTTCAAGCTATTCAACAGATTCCTCTTCCTACAAGTAAAAAGGGAGTGCATTCTTTCTTTGGTAAGATCAACTTCTTGAGAAGATTCATCCCTGATTTTGCAGAGTTGACTATAAATATCTCTAAGATGATGAAAGGAAAGCAGATGTTTGGTTGGTCCACTGAAGGAAAGGAAGCATTTGAAAATATTAAAAAAGCTATTTCTAAGACTCCTATCTTAGCATGTCCAGATTTCAACAAAGATTTTATTATCTATTGCTATGCCACATAAAGTACCTTGGCTACTATGTTGACCCAGAAAGATTCTGAATGTCACGAGCTCCCAATTGTGTTCATGAGTTATATTCTTAAAAATCACTAGTTGAAGTACACTATGATGGAGAAACATGCTTTTGCAGTGGTTAAAGCTGTTAAGTAGTTTCGATTCTATATCCTTAAATCTCACTCTGTGGTACTGGTGCCTGATACAACCATCAAGTCTATTCTTACACAACAAGAATTTGGAATTAAGAGAGGAAAATGGGTAACAAAGGTTCAGGAATATGATATTGACATCAGACCAACTAAATTTCTTCGGGGTACAGGCTTATGTAAACTCATTGTTGAAGGAGTTGGTCATGAATTGCCTAAGGATGAGGTTGATGTTCCTATTGTTCTAATTCTCAGCTCAACAGATGAATGGTACGCTGACATTGCTCACTTCCTCACCTGTGGTGAATTCCCATCTAATTTAACTGCTAAGGAGAAGAGGGTTATCAAAATAAGATCAACACAGTACATGTTGTGGGAAAATGCTTTGTTCAAATGAGGAGTGGATGGAAGATTCTTGAAATGTGTTGACAAAGAGCAACAAAAGAAGCTTTTCTCAGCCTTCCATGACCAAGCATATGGGGGGAATTTCTCATTTTCCGTAACTGCCTACAAAATTATTCGTGTAGGGTACTATTGGCCTACTTTTTTAAGGATGCATCAAGGTGGGTCGATAAATGTGAAGCTTGTCAAAATTTTGTGGGAAGACCAAAGTTAGCTGCTTTACCACTTAAACTAGTTGTGATTGAAGAACCCTTTCAACAGTGGGGTTTGGATTTCATTAGAAAACTCAACCCGTCTTCAAGTGTAGGACATACTCATGTATTGATTGCCACAGATTATTTCACTAAGTGGGTAGAATCCATCCCAGTTAAAAGTAGCACTTCAGAGGTAGTATGTAATTTCATCAAAGAGAACATCCTGATAAGGTTTAGAGTACCAAACAAGATTGTGACTAATAATGCTTCAAATTTTTATTTTGCTGAGATGATAGATTTCTGCTATGGATATGGTATTTCCCTTGCTCATTTTTTAGATTACTATCCTCAAGGGAATGGTCAAGCGGAATCAACAAACAATAATCTGGTGACCATTGTAAGAAATCTTGTTAATGAGTCTTAGAGAAATTGGCACAAGAAGCTCTATGATGCTCTCTGGGAAGATATGATTACACCCAAAAGGGCAATTGGGATGTCACCTTTTCAAGTGGTTTATGGTGTGGAAGCCCAACTTCCAGTGACAATGGAACTACCAGCTTTACATTTGATGAAAGCTATTGAAGACACTAGTTTCAGTGATTCTTTGGATAAAAAATCATGTATCTCCATAAGCTTGATGAAGACAGACTACAAGTTTTTGATAGGATATCTACCTATTAACAGAAGGTTAAATCCTTGTTTGACAAGAAAACTAGATCCAAAGACTTCTAAGTTGGAGATATTGTTTTGCTGTGGGATAAAAGACATGAACCTTGAGGAAACCATGGTAAGTTTGATTCTCTTTGGATTGGTTCCTTTAGAATCAGGAACTTTGCTGGTGAAAATTATTTCTATCTTGATTACATGGATGGATCCTCTCTCCCACTTCCATATAGTGGGTAGTACTTGAAATTGTTCAAGTCCTAGGTGGATAGGAAGTCCTATGTATATTATGTACAGTTTCCCTTGCCTTTGTTTTGTTGTTTGCCTTTCCTTGTTTTTGGTGTGTTGTCTTCTGTATTATCTTGCCTTTGGCTCTATTTACCCAATGGATAAGGAACTGGTCTTCTTTCCTAGAGTTTTCCTTGATTCTTGTCTTGCCTTGTTCCTATGATCTAGTCAAGTCATCGCTAGAAAGAGCCAACTGTTGTCCTCTCAAAATTTCCCCTCTTTTGAAAGTTAGAATTTTAAAAATTGAGTTGGCACTCGTTAGTAATGTTCTATTGAGGTGAAAACTCAAAGATATGGTGAAAATTCATGTTTTTAGAGTCATTTTGGTGACTTACGGGTCTGTCGGATATTTTTGTTCCTCATGTCTCAAGTACCTCTGGACCTTCTATTCGCCGATCGGCTGGTTTTCCCAAAAATTCTTTGTCCGTCAGCTTTATCAAAACTTTTTGGCCCATTTGTCCCAAGTTCACCCGGACTTCCTTTTCCTTGATCACCCGCATCAGCCACATTGGGTTCTTCACGTACTTTTGTCCAATCTGTCCCAAATGCGTTTGTGTTCTTTGTTCTCCGTGTTACGTTGTGGAGCCTGTTTTCATGTGTGAAAGTGTTGAAGACTGTACACTAAGAGTACTGTACACTTTTCATGTATCCTCATTGGGGTTCAGGGCTGGGCCAGGCCTCGAGTGGGGGTCTGGGGGCGCAGCCCCCAAATTTTTTTTGGGCCTTAAAACGTGCCCGATATATCGAGAAACGTGATTTTCTCATATGGGCGGGATTTTGACCCATAGGTTTATGGGACGGTTTTTGCCCATGGTTTTGATACCCATGGTTTTGTAAAACTACTTAAGCAGTTGTCTATTTATATGGTTTTATGCATATGATAGAAATATAATGAAAAACATTGTAGATGTGCTTTGAATTTGGCTGTGAATTCTGTAGAGTTTGTTGAGCATAGCTCCAAACGGATCTGGGTATTGTATTGAGAGAGCGGTGGCTTGTAATCAAATATGAGCAAGTGATTCTTGGTGGATGTAGCCCAAATTGGGTGAACCACGTTAAATATTGTCTCTTTGTGTTGTGTTATTTTATTCTACAATTTTATTTGAGATCTGTAATCATTTCTGCATATTAGTTTCTATTGTTGTGATTCTGTGAGGGATTATTCCGCATATTTTATCCCTTATTTCCTAACAATTGGTATCAGAGCCTGGTTTGGTTTGCTGAAGTGTTGAATCGCAGGGAAAGTTTTATCTTGAGTGGGAGCTATGGCAGATGATGGAAGATCTAGGGTTGATAAATTCAACGGGTAAAATTTCAGTCTTTGGAAGATGTAGATGGAAGATTACCTTTATCAGAATGATCTTTATACTCCACTGTCTGAGAAGGTGAACAAACCCTCGAGCATGATAGATGTGGAATGGGATTTTCTGGATAGGAAGACACTTGGGACAATCCGGCTGTGTCTTGCATCTTCGGTATTATTTAATGTTTCAAAGGAAAATACTACAAAAGAACTAATGGATGCATTATGGAAGTTATATGAAAAACCCTCTACCTCTAATAAGATATTTTTAATGAAAAAGTTATTTAATATGAAGATGTTTGAGAATGGTTTAGTAGCAGATCATCTAAATGATTTTAATATAGTTGTAAATATGCTAGCTTTGGTTACAATAGAATTTGATGAAGAAGTTAGGGCTTTATTAGTTTTGTGCTCTTTACCTGAGAGTTGGAATAGCTTGGCAATGTAGATAAGCAACTCGGTTCCAGCTAACTCAAAGTTGAAGTTTGAGGATGTTGCAGGGGTGATTCTAAGTGAGGAAATGTGAAGAAAAATATTTGGTGAATCTTCTACTTCAGGGAATGATTTGACAGTGGAAACTAGAGGGAGACAGAAGAATAGAGGAAGCCGTGGAAAATAAAAATATCGGGCAAGGTCAAAATCCAAAAGCATGATTGTATGCTGGCATTGTGGAAAGTTTGGGCATGCAAAGAAGGACTGTTGGGAGCTTTGGGACAAGAAGAAACAACAGGAAGAAAACAAGGAGGCAAATGTGGCAATGGGTAATGTATGTCAGGATGCTTTGATTCTTTCTTTGCACAATATTACTGAATCTTGGGTTTTAGATTCGGGGGCTTCTTTCCATGCTTCTCCACATAGGCATTATTTTGTTAATTATGTTCAAGGAGATTTTGGGCATATTTTTCTTGGTGATGATGAGCCTTGTAACACAGTTGGAAAAGGTTATGTTTAGGTTAAGATGCAGAATGGGAATACTTGGCTATTGAAGGATGTCAGACATGTGCCTACATTAAGATGTAATTTTATATCGACAGGACAATTAGGAAGTGATGGTTGTACTGTGATATTTATAGCTGACTCTTGGAAGGTTACCAAGGGTGGTCTTCTAATGGCAAGAGGTAAGAAGGTTGGAGCCTTGTATTTAACCACTTATAGCACTAATATTTGTAATCTTGTGGCTTCAGAAGTAGATACAACATTGTGGCACTATAGGCTCGGTCATATGAGCCATAGGGGCATGGAGATCATAAAGAAGGATTTTCCTGGATATACAGAAACAGGTTTGGAGTTTTGTGAGGACTGCATATATGGGAAACAAAAGTGAGTAAGGTTTCTCAAGGTTGGACCTACAAAGAAAGAGAGTAAGTTAGAGCTAGTGCATTCTGATGTGTGGGGGCTAGCTCAGGTATCATCTCTTGGGGGTTCAAGTTATTATGTTACTTTTATTGATGATGCAACAAGGAAAGTTTGGGTTTATTGTATTAGAAACAAATCTGATGTATTTGACACTTTTGTTAAATGGAAAGCCTTGGTAGAGAATGAAATAGGTCTTAAGCTAAAATGTCTCAGGTCAGATAATGGAGGGGAGTATTGCTGCATTAAATTTGATTATTACTATTATAAGAATGGAATCCACAGGCAAAATACGGTTCCAAGAACTCCACAGCAGAATGGGGTGTCAGAAAGGATGAACAAAACAATAATGGAACATGCTAGGAGTATGAGGTTACATGCAGGACTGCCTCTTTCTTTTTGGGTAGAAGCGGTGAGCACAACTGTGTACTTGATAAACAGAGGACCCTCAAGTGCCTTAGATGGAGGCATACCTAAGGAGGCTTGGTAAGGTAAGAAATTTGATTATTCATTTCTTAGAGTCTTTGGATGTGAGGTATTTGTTCATATAGACAAGGATGATAGGACCAAGCTAGAGGCTAAGTCAGAAAAATGTACTTTCATTGGTTATGGTGGTGATGACTTTGGATATAAATGTTGGAGTATTAAGGACAAGAAAATCATTCGATCTAGGGATGTGGTATTTAATGAGAAAGTCATGTATAAGCAGTAGTTGCAGGAAAACATGGAAGAATCCAAGAAAGAATATGCAGCGGTAGAGGATCTTCCGGATGGAAAAGTGACACATGAATCAGTTCAGGAACCTCCTCAACAGGAACCCCAAACTCCTATATTGAGGAGGTCTTCTAGGGTAAGAAGAGAACTTAAACATTTTTCTCCTTCTCTTTATTATTTATTACTCACTGATAGTGGAGAACCAGAGAGATTTGATGAAGTAATGCAGGTAGATGCCAGGAAGAAGTGGGAGTAAGCCATGGATGAGGAGCATCAGGCTCTCATGGAGAACTAGACATGGGATTTGGTAAAGCTACCCGAAGGAAAAAGAGCATTACAGAACAAGTGGGTGTTCAAAGTCAAATAGGGGGAAGGAGGCAAGAAAAGATACAAGGCTTGGTTGGTGGTCAAGGGGTTTGCACAGAAAAAATGTAAAGATTTTGATGAGATCTTTTCTCCTGTAGTAAAAATGACTTCTATTAGAACTGTTCTAGGAATAGTTGCAACAGAAGACTTGCACTTAGAACAACTTGATGTAAAGACTACATTTCTCCATGGTGATTTGGAGGAGGAACTATATATGCAGTAACTAGAGGGCTATGAGGTCAACGGTAAAGAGGAGATGGTGTGTAAGGTGAATAAGAGCTTGTGTGGCTTGAAACAAGCTTCACGTCAATGTTATAAGAAATTTGATAGCTTCATGATGGAGCAAGGTTATATTAGATGTCATTCTGACCATTGCATGTATACAAAGAAATTTGAGGATGGTAGTTATATTATCCTTTGTCTGTATGTGGATGACATGTTGGTTGCAGGTAAAAACACGCATGAAATAAAAGTACTCAAGAAGCAGCTAAGTGAATCCTTTACTATGAAGGATTTGGGGGTAGCCAAACAAATCCTTGGTATGAGGATATCTCGGGATAAGAAGGAACGGAAGCTAACTTTATCTCAGGAAGAGTACATTAAGAAGGTCTTGGAGAGTTTTAATATGCAGGATGCTAAATTGGTTGGGACTCCTTTGGCAGGCCATTTCAAGTTATCAAAGGAACAATGTCCTAAGATAGAGCATGAGAGAAACCAGATGTCCAAAGTACCTTACTCATCAACGGTTGGCAGTTTGATGTATGCCATGGTGTACACTATGCCTGATATTGCCCATGCAGTGGGAGCGGTGAGTAGATTTATAAGTGATCTAGGTAGAGATTACTGACAGGTAGTAAAGTGGATCCTTCAGTATTTGAGAGGGACCATGGGGACAGTTTTGTGCTACAATGGATCAAACACCACTTTGTGTGGTTATGTAGATTCAGATATGGCTGGAGATGTAGAAAACAAGAGGAGCACAACATGTTATGTTTACACTGTAGGTGGAACAACAGTAAGCTAGATTTCATGACTACAGAAGTTGGTGGCTTTGTCAACCACGGAGGCTGAGTATGTTGCTGCCACAGAGGCAAGCAAGGAAATGATTTGGTTACAACAATTACTTCAGGAGTTGGGGCATAAGCAGGAGGAAAGAAAGTTACATAGTTATAGTTAGAGTGCTATACACCTAGCTAAGAACTTTGTTTTCCACTCTAGGACAAAGCATATAGAGTTAAGGTACCATTTCATCAGAACAACTTTGGAGGAAGAGAAGTTAAAGCTGGAGAAGATTCATACCAGTTAGAATCTTGTAGACATGATGACCAAGGTGGTCACAAGGGAAAAAATAAAGCTGTGTTCGGCTTTGGTTGGTCTTCATAAAAACTAGTGAAGGGTTGAGAAGCTTGCTCAGAGGAAAACTAGTCTCCAAGTGGGAGATTGTTAGGTTGTGGAGCATGTTTTCATGTGTGAAAGTGTTGAAGACTATACACTAATAGTACTGTACACTTTTCATGTATCCTCACTAGGGTTCGGGGCCGGGCTGGGCCTCGAGGGGGGGTCCAAGGGAACAGCCCCCGAATTTTTTTTGGGCCTTAAAACGTGCCTGATATATCGAGAAACGTGATTTAATCATATGGGTGGGATTTTGACCCATAAGTTTATGAGACAGTTTTTGCCCATGGTTTTGATACCCACAGTTTTGTAAAACTACTTAAGCAGTTGTCTATTTATATGGTTTTATGCATATGATAGAAATATAATGAAAAACATTACAGATGTGCTTTGAATTCGGCTGTGAGTTCTGTAGAGTTTGTTGAGCATAGCTCTAAACAGATTTGGGTATTGTATTGAGAGAGCGGTGGCTTGTAATAAAATATGAGCAAGTGATTCTTGGTGGATGTAGCCCAAATTGGGTGAACCACGTTAAATACTGTCTCTTTGTGTTGTGTTATTTTATTTTGTAATTTTATTTGAGATCTGTAATAATTTCTGCATATTAGTTTCTACTGTTGCGATTCTGTGAGGGATTATTCCACATATTTTATCCATTATTTCCTAACACTCCAATTCCCTGCATCGCGTGCATTGGCGAGATCACGTCTTTGCGTCCCTCGTGTCTTTCACTTTTCTGAGTCCCTAGACCGCCCGTGCTCATTTGGCCTGCATTCCCTGCATCGCGCCCATCGGCCGGATCGTGTCTTCGCGTCCCTCATGTCCCAAATGTTCCAAGGGCTATTCGGACCAAATTTTTCTGCTTTTCCCGCATCCCATCTTTTTGAGTCGTTACAAAGTGTATTTAGTGCTCATTAATGACCTTCTCTCTCCTTAATGGCTATTTAAAGGGACTACAACCTATACATTTGTCACATTTCCTGCTTGCTTTTTCTTTCCCAAATCCTCACAATTGAAGTCGTTTGCCCATTCCCCTATTCCCCTTTGCATTTTTCATCACGAATTTGATCTTGGAAGGCCATCCCTCTGTGTATTGCAAAATGAAGATCAAATTTCAAGGGCAAGAGCATTTTTCACCTCTTGAGACCTTTGTACCTAATATTAGGGATAGTGAGGTTCAGAATTTAGATTTTGGAGATTTTTTGGGCAGACTAACATGCTCCAACCCTGCCCCCATGGTACAAATGATCGGCGATAGTGGAATTACATACGCGGCTGATTTTCCCATCTCTGTGCAGTGTGCCGACACTGTGCTTACCTGTGGAGCCCATTTTAACTCAGATACCAAGGAGCTTACCAATGTGCATGGGGAATTAATTGCTAAACTGGATGCTACCGCCATTCTTGTTGCCCTACGCATTCCAGAGACTGAAGATCCCATCATTCTCACTTGTGCTCAAGCTCAGACCCTTTTTGACCAAGACAATGAAAAATATAAGGCATGAATAGCAAAATCATGGTTGAAGAACCCTAAGAAGGGAGCGTCACGACTCTCCAAAGCACTGTTCAGGGTTGATTTTAATGAGGAGCTGTCTGATTTTATCATTTTTCTAGCTCGTATTATGGGATTACCCTCCACCAATGAATTTCATTTCTGGATGTGCCTCTTTATAAACATCATCTGTGAGGGCAATTAGAACATAAACTGGGCCAAGATTATTTGTATGAATTTGACTGAGCAATTGTCGAGTGTTCAACAGACTAAGAAGTTCTATATGACTTCTTATCTCATGTATACCCTAGCTGCATCCCGGGAGTGGTTCGGTTTCACCTACATGGATGGTAAGAAGGATGAACCTATCTACACATACTGCCCTCAGTTTACCCTTGAAGCTAGCAATCATAATTTCAGAAGGGTCAATGATACTTTCACCATGTATATTGTAAGACTCTTAGAGGGTGAAACTACTAGGAGATTTTATGATGAAGCTATGACCCTAATAGCCAAGTATGGGGCTTTCCTCATCCAATTCAGAAGGTTCTCATACACCAGGTTGGCTGGCTATGAAAATACACGCCTCAAGCTCCCCATGTTCTGGAATGAAAAAATGGATTTGGTTGAAGTATGCAGGTAACTTGATAAGCTACATAGAACCTACTGAGACAAGAAGATCACTGGTCTACATTTTCCTATCTCCTTAGGAAATTATACATGTAAAACACCTCTGGATGCCCAAAATATAGAAAGGGCTATTGCTCCTCTCACTGTTCATTTCTTCAAACCCAGAACTTGTTTTGCTCTGAAGAAGTTTATTGATCAAAACCTTAGGATAATTTATCATCATAAGCCAGACACACAGGATTACTGGGCAAATTGTGCAGATGATTTTGAAGCCAGAAGGAGGCACTATGACAGACTCTCTCTGCAAAAAATTACAGATCTAAATCTCTACCAAATTCTTGAAGGGCTTAAGGATGATGATGAGGACTTGCAGTCCTTTGAATATGAAAGATCAATCAAACACACTCCTTTAGAAAACCTAGATTGGTACAAGAAAGAAAAATATGATTTGGTTGAGATTATTGCCCTTGTTCTTGTAAGAACTAAGGTTTGGTTCAATAGGAAAAATTTTGAGCTCAAGAAGAATCAGGGTAGATCTTCTTCTAGAGACACTTCCACTCTAGGGAAGGAAGCACATACAACCAGTATTGAGGCACCTGATCAAACCCCCCCTTCTTCTTCAATAAAAGAGCCTGAATCATCCACTCCTTCTTCCACTCAAGTGTATCAAAAGAAGATTAAAGAGGTCAAGAAAGAACCAATTGATTAAGAATATTTTTCGGAGTGGTCAGAATTACCTTCAGGGCTGGAGAACATTATTTTTCTTAGTGAGAGTGATGAAGGTGAAGCACCAGATCCTGGAGGAGCTCCTGAAATCACTATTGCAGAAGGAAAAGAAGTGCCAAGTACTGAACCTCCTAGTATACCAGACTCCTCTACAGAGGAAGTTCCTAAGGTCTCAAGTACTTCTCTATTGGAGGCAATAGTGGTTAATACTCTAAGTTCCATGAGTTGACTTGATCTTGGGCCTCTTGTTCCTTCCTCTTCTTCTTCTACCTTTTCCTAGGTGCAGCCCTTGGTTGATAGCAAGAAGAGAAAATCTTCTTCTCGTCTAACAGGGCCAAATTTTGATGTTGTGACAACTCTGTTGAGTACTGTCCCTCCCCCTCCAGCAAAGAAATCCAAGACCATTTCAAGGTTAGTAACTGATGCTCAGGGCCAACTGTTTCTGGAAGTTGAAATGCCCAAGGCTGATAAGGTAGAGCAGGATCTTTTGGTCTCTGATTTAGAGCTTTCAAGGATCCCAATGGGAGAATCCACTCCTAAGAGTGAGGTTCATAACCTTCAAGAAACAATATCCAAGGTTATTGAATGAGTGGAGAAGGGAAAGCTGACCATAGAACAGTAGGAAGAACAGAACCAAGTTCTTTCCAACTTTATCAAGTCATTATTGGCCAAAGATAAGCTTTTGGATCATGCCCCATTGACTTCTCTTCCAACCCCCATGATTCTCAGCCAGGATGAAGTTCAGAGCATCGAAGACATACATAAGTATTCTACTTATGGGAAGGTTGTTGAGGCCATGGTAGATGTCATGATTATCTCAGGCTTGAATTTCATTGAGGAAGCCTTCAAGACCAACGAGAAGGTGATCAATCTATAGTAGGGAATCTCCTTCTCAATCAAAGCTATGGATAAAGAGCTAAAGCTCTAGAGTAGTTGTATTACAGATCTTTGCCTAATGGGCCAAATTGATGAGAAGATCCTGTTGGTAAATAATGTATTTTATGATGCCACGAATAACTTGTCAAAGGCATGGATTTTCGGTGTCGATTGGAAGATGAAGGTTCTGGAAGAAGCATTGGGAAAATTAAAGAATGTATGGCAGAAGGGAGAGTCTTTTAAAACTCATGTTTCATCTGCCCTTAAAGATATCCACTACCAACTTCAAGATGAAATTTCAGGCATCCCTCCTCTCTTCAAGAAATCAAAGCCCAGTTCAGAACATTTGTCAAGGATGACTTGTTCAGAGAGGAGTCAATTACCAAAGAGAAGATAAAGAACATTTGCTCCCTTCAATCTACAATTGTTGATGAAAATAAAGAATACCTGGAGCATAATGAATTCGATAAAGATATGGAGAAATGTCTAGGCACTTGGACTCATGCCCATGCCAACACCACAAATCCTAGAGGCATGGAAATAGCAGAAGCATTGAAGAAATTCAGATATCGGATCCTCAAATCAGTGGCCCCTCCTCAGCCATAATCGAATGTTTCTTCTTTTAGCTCCTCTTTCTCTTCTTCTATTTTTAGTGTTGATATTCTTGTAATTAGTTAAGGACGTTGTATTATGCATTTCCTTTATTAATCTTTTGTTAAAAGAAATGGTTAGCAAATGTAACCAATTTTTAAGCTATATAATGAGCTCTCCACGCCATTCTAAGGGGTTGGAACTCTGATTATTTTTGAAAGTGTAATAGTGTTAAAAGCCATCAATACAGAAGATTTTCCTTTTTGTTTTTGTCTATATATTTTATTTTATCTTTCCTGTCCTGAATTTGTGAATCATTAAATCTATTTTGCATTAAGAAGCTTTGTATTCTTGTGGATGTTATCTCTGGAACTTTGTGTCTACGAAATAACATCTAATGGTCTTAATACGAATGATTTTGTTCTATATTATCCTTGTTCAACATTTATAAGGAATTATTATGCTAACTATCCTTCCTGAGAATGCTATTCTACCCCTTTGCCCTCCTTGGTTTTTTTGATCTTTTGTATTGATAATCTATTTTGAATTCTAAAACACTTTCATGATATCAAAGTTCCCCTTTCAAACTAAATGTTGTACATCTGTGAATAGATTTTTTGCTTTCAATAAGGGAACCTCTCCCATTAAAGAGGAGGGAATTTTTGTCCCCTGACTGTTGCTTTCATTAAATCCCTAATTTGACAACCAACCATTTTTGGCGACTCTACTGGGGATTCATTTCCGACAGATTCCAGTTTTCAAAGAACAATTTCTTGATCGTTTTTCTGATTTGGTGACTCTAAGGTTTACCCGCGGTAGAAGGGCCCTTGGAATCGAAGTCTCAATTTCAACTCTTGGAGCAACAAGGTTTTCTTCTTCCTTCAACAGGGAGAAATAGAAGAGCTCGTTCTACAAGCACACCCCCTGTTGAAGATTGAACCCTTGGCAGTGGTATCCCTCAAGAGTAACTCAGCCCTAATCTCCGTACTTTGATTCTTGCTGGTGTTTCAGTGCCTCTTCAAGTGGTTTTTCCTAGGATGGTAGTTCCATTACCTTGGGGCCACCGTGTTGGGCCTCTTTCCCTGCCTCAACCTTTGTATGAGTTACCCAGGGTTCACAGGAAGAACTTTCCCAAGTTCAGAGGTGATGGCAAAGTACATCCTGATGAACATATTACAACCTTCATAGTTACATGTGGAGTCCTCAAAGTTGAGCATGAGGACGTTTCAGCGAGGATTTTTGTAGAGACTTTGTAAGATAATGTGGTAGATTGGTTTTATCACCTTCTTCCTGGGGCCATTACCAATTGGACCATGATGAGAACAAGATGTGAGAATTGTTTCAAACCTACAGAAGATGTGCATGCTTTTCTAGCCCAGATTTCTCAAATCAAGAAAGAACCGCAAGAGCCCATGAGAGAATTTGTGGCTAAGTTCAATAAGCTTATTAACAAGATCCCATAAGAAACCCAACCTGTGGATCAAATTCAAACATGTTTTTTCTTAAATGCTTAATTTCCTGAAGTAAGCTATGCATTGAGGAGAGCTAACCTTGCAACATTGGATGAGGACAAGAGATTAGTCGTTAGTGTTGAGGATGACTTGATCATGTATGGCAAGTTGAGAATAGATTCTTCCAAATCTAAAGCTTCTTCTTCCTCTCCCTCAAATTCTGGAGCTAATGTAGATCCGTTAGTACAAAAGCTTGCCAATGATCGTTTATTCTATCTTTCCTGTCCTGAGTTTGTGAATCATTAAATCTATTTTGCATTAGAAGCTTTGTATTCTTGTGGATGTTATCTTTGGAACTTTGTGTCTGTGAAATAACATCTAATGGTCTTAATACAAATGATTCTATTACATATTATCCTAGTTCAACATTTATAAGGAATTATTCTGCTAACTATCCTTCCTGAGAATGCTATTCTACCCCTTTCCCTTCCTTGGTTCTTCTGATCTTTTGTATTAATAATCTATGTTGAAGTCTAAAACACTTTCATGATATTAGAGTTCCCCTTTGAAACTAAACGTTGTACATCTGTGAATAGCTTTTTTGCTTTCAATAAGGGAACCTATCCCATTAAACAGGAGGGACTTTCTGTCCCCTGACTGTTGCTTTCATTAAAGCCCTAATTTGACAACCAACACAACCTGAATCTAAATACCAAATATCATGCGGACTTTCTTGAACCATATTACATTTAATTGACGATTTTTTTGAAATCGCTTCAGAAAAATTTGTGCATGCAATAAACATAGAAGTTTTTGTAAAAAGTTTAGGCTGATTTTGATTTTGTTTTCCTTGATCATATTGTTTCTTCTTACATTCAAAAGAGTAGTGTCCATACCTTTTGCAATAATGGCATGAAAATGTGACTTGTCTTGTCTATGATTGGTTTAATGATTAGGACCACGTGGTTGGTTATGGTTTTTTCCTCTTCCACCTTGGTTTGCAGGACTGCCATTACGTCCTCTAATTGTATTTCTACCTCTTCCTCCAGGAGTGAATCTACCTCCTCCAGCTCTTCCAGGGCTTATAGAAGCCTGCGATGAAAATGCATTTCATATGTTTGTATGTGATATATTCAACCTCTTCTCATGGTTTATCAAAGAGGCATGTAACTAATTTATAGACATCTAACTTAAATCCTTAGTTTCCTCTTTAAAAACAACTAAAGGATCAAACTTAACAGGTAAAACTATGATAATTTTTCAACTATTCTTTGATCTTATATGGTTTCCCCATTTCACAAGCCCAAAAACATGTGTAAAAAAGGATTTTATTGTATCTAAATCTTTCATATTTAGATTCTCAAAATCTTTTTTAAGCAACTGGTGTTTTGTTGCTTTAAATTTATCCTTACCTTGGTATGCCACTTATAGAGTTTTCCATGCATCATTTGCTTGGTTTGTTGTTGTAACTCTGAGAAGAAAACTCTCACACATAACTTGATAAATGTAAAAGAGGGATTTTCCATCCTTCTTCCTTTGTTATTTCAAGAGATATTTTTCTGCCTATGAGTGCATTAAACACTACTGCATTTGACAGTTTTGTATACCCATTTTCAATAATATCCCAAACATCCTAGGATCTAAAAATATCTTTCATGGTCAAGGACCAATATTCATAATTTTTACCATTGAACTGTGGAGTCTACGAACTTGACAAAAGTGCTCCAGATGTGGACGTCATTAATGGTTGTCGATAAACTCTGCAGAGATTTGGTAGCAAAATAACTTAATCTTGATGACTAGAACCTCCTTCTCCAATACCAGATGAAGGGAAGAGGCAAGGGAAGAGGATTACAAACTCAGAAAATGAACAACAGACTCAAAAGACAACCAACAACAATAAAAATGGTAAAATAAACCCACAACAATGGAGAACCACATAGAAAATGCACAACACAAAAAACAATAATAAAAACAAACAACATATATTTAGTATTTCTATAAATTACAGTAGAGCTTCGCTGCTTTGTTCTTCTCCTTTTTCCCATACTTCTTTCTCTTTTTCTTTTCCTTATCACATACCAAATGAAGCACCAAAAACAATATATACAAATTAGAAATCAATTCTAAATCTGCTACACGTCAGAAATATATATTCTTGCACAAAAACATAAATTCATTTCCAGATTTTAGAGGGAATGTCAAAATCATATATGCACATTCCATTAATGAATATTTTTTCCCTTTTTGTCTAAATCTACATTTGTTAGAAATCTCCAGTTGTCAAAGGGTGGAGTTAATTTTGGTAGTTGAAATTATATCTCCAACAATGGAGACAATACTAGTAGAAAACCAAGAAGTAAATTTGTTCTACTTCTTAAAGCCAAAGAAAAATGAGACCATTCAGGAACAAAAAATTAAGGAGGTAGATGACGATATGCATGCATCGCCAAGGAAGAAGAATAAAATACCTAAGATGGGAAGGAGAACACAAATGATAAAGGTTCCTCCAAATATCCAAGAGTATCAATGAGGAACATGACTCCAATAATGTGCCCTTCGAAAGAAGAACAATGTGAATTTTAGATTTTGCATGAACTTCTGTGCCCGTAGCAACATTAGTTGGGACAATAGTAAGTGGCCAAGAAACAACAAGCAACATAGGGCTAAATGTCGGTTCAAAGGAGACAATCACTCCCACATTTATGGGTACTAACACAAAAGTCATTCACAAAGACATGCATATCTCAAAGGAGGGAGATAAGATAGGCACATGCGTACTGACAATAACTAATCCTCCAAGTGCTCCCCCTCCTACCAAAAGTACTGCATGTATGAAAGTTGGTCCTGGAAGTATTCAAGATCCAAAGGACTTTGATGTTGAAACAACTGCACCTCTAAAAACACCTCCAAATATCATTGATGTCAAAGATGAGGGTGACAATTAAAAATTTGGCGAGGAAGAGGAGGTAAACACGAATGAGGAGGAAAACATGATGATGAAGAAGAAAACTAAGAAGATACAAAATATAAAACTAGAGTATCTAAAATACCATTGCATAAAAGAGTAGAACCAAGATGAATAGGAAAATCACCAAAAAGAGATGATATAGTCAAGATCATGTGTTACTTCAATTCCTCTCAAAGATTGAAGTGTAAAAAGGTAGGAGCTCTATTACCAAGACATCCTAAGAATACATCATCTAGAAAATATCCAATGCCTGGAAATCTTTCCAAACAACACATTGTATGAGAGATACTATACCCTGTAAGTGTCTATCAAGACATCCGATAGTGTATCATATAGGGGAAGAGTATGTGAGACCCAAATCTAAGAGTATGTTTCTCAAAGGAACAAGGAGCGTAAGTAGGTGGATCTAATGATGGAGATGCAACAAATACATTAGAAGGAGAACTAGTAAGCTCCAAATCAACAAGTACAAAAACAAAAAGAGTAGGAGGTGGAGGTACGTCTTCTGTATTAGTAAAGAGATATGGTGAAAATGCCTCATCCATAAAAAATAAGCCCTTGCTAACAAATGGAGGAGGAACTAGAGGAGATGTAGGAGGTGAAAGTGCTAGTCTATATACCATCAACAAATAAAAACTTGAACTAAATGAAGAATAATCCTAATCCGTCTCATTAGAAAAAATAAATCCTCACTAGAAGGAGAAGAGGGAGGTGCCAAAAATTCCTTGTCCATGTCACTGCCAAGAAGGAAATCCCCACTAATAGGAGAATGCGAAGGAAGTAGAACGAGTAAATGAGGGCTCAAAGGATTTAGAAGGCCCATAAGACTCATGTACCTCCCAAAATAACTTTGAAAAAGTGTCCCAAACTTCTTGTGGCAATGTGGTATTGGTAATTTAAGACTGTAAGTTATCTAAAACAAAGAGTTGAATCAAGCTAAGAGCCTCATCTTACATGCATGCAATCTAAGACGAGTCTTCTTCGGAATTAAAAACTAAAAAGTCACCTTGAACAACTCTCCATAAGCTTTTGAATCAAAATAACATCTTCATTTTTATTTTCCATGTGTTGTTGTTAGAGATGATGAGGAGCTCAAAGAATTGATTTTCCATTGCCATAGATGAGAAAGAATATCTCCCTCTTTACCAAAAAATAGGAAGAGAATATTTACACCCTTCACAACATGTCTTAATTGTATGAATATCTTTATCCCTCCACTATATATATAAATAAAATTCACATCGATTTTCTTACGAAATGCCTTCTACAAAGAATTTCTTCCTTTCTAAATTTTTACTTTTTAAATGCGACTCTTAAATTTAAACTGCCTCTCTTGTATAAAATAATCTCAAAAATCTTGAACCCTCGACCTTTTGTAGAAGGACATCATATCATTTTACAAATCTAGATATGATTTTGCTCTTATACACCTTTCACAACACGTGATTTTCTTTTAAAAGAAAAAATGAACTTTTACGTGTTTGCCGAGTTAACAGTTGAGCTGAGAGTGAGTCCGGATCTCATGTCAGCTATGATACCTTTTTGACTCATTTAGGTTAGCTTGCACCGCTTATTTCGAGTTGAAGAGGGATGATTATATGCCAAAGATGAGAGAGAGTAGAAACAGATATCCAAATGCTGTGACGATGTGTAGAGAGGACTGAGTGTGCGGTTTAATTTTATATCTGACATCGTTTGATTATTACCTTCACCACATGTTTGGAATGTGGGTAGGGGAAGAGTCTACAGTGTTTAAAGGATCCTCTGGGGAGGTAAATTATTGTATGGCTCGACTACTATCAGGCCCGAGCCGAAGGTTCAACAAGAAAGTTAAAAGGAAGAGCACATGACCCATTGACTGTTAGGAAACCACAGAGTATGCAGCAATGAATACGCAAAAAGTAGAATAACAAAATACTAGTTTATAGAGATAGAGAAAAATAAAATATATGAAATACCAAACATGCAAGAGAAGAACACCAGATTTACGTGGTAAAACCTCAGCTGAGTGTTTAGGGAAACATCCACAGTGAAAGATATTACGCTGTATTAACTCAAGATGAACATATTACATGCAAGCTCGTTATGAGAAACTTTAGATCTCCACAAAAATATATAAACCTAATTGGCGAAGTATAATTAGGATTCCTCCTAAAAATAGAGTGGAAAAACACCATTATGATTTTCCTTCCTAAAAATAGAATTAAGTTGAATTTGTCTTTCTAGAAACAAGAGATTGATTCCTTAATTTTTGCTTTGGGGGATCAGCCCCCGTAACCTCTGCCAAGGGCGGCTCCTGGACCCCCTTGCGACAAGAGTGGGGGGCAAACCCCCCCACACCCCCCCTTTAAGAAGTAAGGTACAAATTGTGCCACAAACGGATCCAAAAATTTAACTTTGTTGACACATATCTAACATTGACAACAATCAAGCCCGAGCTAGGGACAAGGAGCATGAAGATAGGTTTGCGCTTGAACTGTGATCAAAGAGTCAAGTAGCTGATCGAGACATTGAAAAAAACTCCTAGAGATGGTAAAAAAACTTAGGCACAAAACAAGGGAAGCCAAAGTCTGATGGAAAGCAAATTCGTAAAGTCCAGGCACTTACTAAGATGAGATCTAAGGTTCAAACTTCGGGGTCATGCCCGCGCTTGAAGAGCAGTCTGACCGGAGTCCCTGCATGCTGTTGGAATAATATGACAAACGTCACTAAGTGTGTGCCAACTGTACGGAAGTGGTATGAAACCTAGACACAAAATGTACAAAAACAGTATGAAACTTGAGCACCTGGTGGTCCTCCTCACGCTAGGCTAAATTGGTTTAACAAGGTAGGGGGTTTTAGATCCCACATCAAAAAAAAAAGTCTGAAGGAAAGTTTGTTAGTTTATAATTCCAAACAAGGTGTAACTTGTATAAAGGAAAGATCTTGTCTAAGTTGAGATGTTGTATGCCAAGCCCTACTCGCCTATGCCAAAGGAAGCGAAGGGTTTCAAGAGGTGCAATTCAGAATGAAGTATAATTTTTTCATCTTAACCAAAAAACTTCTTCATTGTAGATTTGACCAAATTGGGTTTCTTTTTCCCCTCCATATTCTAATACCATATAGGCATAGTCAGGAATATTTAGGTAGGAAACTGACAATAGTTTTAAGCCTTCAATTTGATACAATAAACTTGAGAATCTCTTTTTTAATATACAACGTAAGAACACCAAATCATCATTATATTAATTATCACAATACATTTTCATTCTACAAGATTTTCTATTAAATAATATTTATAAATTGTTATTAAAAACTATGAATTAATGGTGAATAAAAAAATGTTGAAACTAAATAACAACAAAAATAAACATGTAAACTAAGATTGCTGAATAGAAAACAACTTAGTTATTAATAACAAACTTTTTAATTGAGCTTAACCTAGTTTGAACACAACTTAAACTAGCAATCGCATGTGTACAATGCAATGTTAACGCCGAATGGTATATGTTATTTGATTTAGAGGTATAGTTATTACTTTTGTAGTTGATGTTGATAAGGGGTGTGATTGATTTTGTAAGTGTAGAAATATAGATGAAGCACTTCATTTAAAGGTTCTATCTACATTTAAAACTTGTTAAAAATTCGTACATATACATTTCTAAATCTTATATCAATAACAAACCTTGGTGATCAACAAGTGTATTTTGATGCATATGAAAATAAACTTGTGTGCTTGAATGAATATTTGATCTTCTCTAGAATGCCTACAAATACTTAATAATTCTTCTATAGAATGTTAAGTGCACTTCTTGATTCTTAGATTTCCCTTAGACCTTAAATGACTTAGGGTGGTTACATATTTATAAAAAAATTGAATATCAAAAGTATATAATCACTCTTGATAAAACAAATTAAGTTAGGAGAAATGTAAGAAGAATAAAAATAAAAATTAAAGAGGGTTGAAAGAAAAATCAGGAACTATAATTTTTTTTTTAACAAAAAACATATCAATAATCTCTAATCTAACAAATAGTAAATACTTTGGGACAATTTTTAAGTGTATATATCATGCTTTTGGGACCATTTTTTATGTGTATATACAAGGTTTATTCAAGATTAGTGGCTTCCATGTTTTTGGTCACCTATACCACTAAAAGTCTATGTTATGGGAGTATAAATTTGGCATATCAATATCATGGAGTTAGATCAATTGAGACATAAGAAGCTTCTAAAATGGATGTATTCAAAGTGCGCAAGCCACTATGGACCTTTTCCATTAGGCGGATTTAATAAATGAAAATGCCCTTGACTCAACACCAAAAGCTACACCTTCCCTTTGGGCAGTTTATAATATACAACTTCATTTGTATTTCGCTTGGCAATCATGTGTTTTCTTTATTTTGACTTATAATATGGTTCCACGTGGAGGTTGTCGCGTCTCTGTCTGGTGCATGGGCAGTTTAATGTTTAAGCATTCTATAATTCATGTGAACGTGTCAATTGTTTATGTTAGATAAGTGGCTCAGCCATTGTTTAAAGATTTTATTAATATCTGTTTTAAAATCATGTCTTTTTCATCCAAATTTTATGTGAAGGTGAAAAATAAGCAACCACTCAAACATAATAGGGGTTTTATGATTATTGAGTATGATAATGTGTTATAATTGATATTTTTTCACTCACTTATAAATTTTTAAGGAGGTAATTGAAAGTAAATCCCACCTAAATTTGATAAAATAGATATCTCAAAGTCTTTGATACTAAATCAAGAAGGTAAATCCTGGATGAATTTGTTAGAATTGATATCCTTAGTTTTTAATAATAAGTTGAGTGATTTTAGCGGAACAAATATTCGTTAGTCCTTGATACTAAGTTGAGTTCGAGATAAAGTTGGTTGAGTGGATACTCATTAATCTTCAACACTAAGTCGAGGAAAATTTAATGGAATGGATACCCCTAGATCCTTGATACTAACTTGAGTTCAAGGTGAATTTCACAGTTTAGATAACCCATAGTTCTTGATACTAACTCAAGTTCAAAGTGAATTTTGCATAATAGATAACCCATAGTTCTTGATACTAACTCAAGTTCAAGATAAATTTCACATAATAGATACCCCATAGTTAAACTAATTGAGAAAACATGGGTCCTGAAAAAACCTCACAACATCAAACACAAATAACTGTAATGTTATCATTGCTCCCAATCATCCTGAATATGATAAGCTTTTAAAACATAGAAAGTTGCAAAATGGAGAAATCAAAAAATTTATACTGAACTTGAAAGTCAAAGGAAATGATGTTTAAGAGCAGTAGTTTAATATCAGAAGAAACGGGAGGTGACTTTTATAAACTACAAAGATTTTCAATCTACAGAAAGGATTTGAAAATGAAGTGACTTGCATTGTCAACATTAAAAAGTCATTGTCAACAAAAAAGGACAGTAGCATATAGAAGACCATAAAAGCAATGAAAACTTTAAACTTGAGCCAGAGCTTGGAGAGATGACAAAGATTATTTTTCCCATGGAAGGGAAGATGCAAGCTTAATTATGAAGGCTCCGAAAGGTTCTTTCAGGATATGGATTTTCGTAAATCTTATGAGGTGAGTTGGGTACTCAACATTGTTCGTAGATCTGATTTCTTAAAAAATTTACTGTGGATCTGGGTAGATGGGTTCTAGCTTAGCTTAGCTGACTGCATTCACATAAAATACAAAGGTGGAACAATTAAATCATAGCATCCATGCAATGTGCACGGACATTTGTGTTTGGAGACATTACTGTCTCTTACAATGTTGCTTTTCATTCTTAGATTCATTGCAACTCATTGTATTGTTTTTTTTTTGGTGTGTGAACAAGGATACTTTTTGTCTCTTGTATAATCATAAGAAAGTTAGAAACCCTAGGAAGCATGAAAATCTGTCAGGTTTTCTTAACCTCCTATGGGGAATTTAGATTATAATCATCCAATTCACAATGAGTCCAAAGAATTTGTATCAAAGGATCAATTATCACTTCTAAGGATTCACATGCCAAACATACCGAATATTAGAGTGGATTGTTGTTTGTTCATAGTAATTTTGATGGTTTTCAGTGTAAATGGTTGACAACTTAATATTTAATATTTATGCAGGGAGTGGCCAAGGATGTCTTTTATCTTATCCTTCAGAATTGAAGGAGAATTTTATCAATTTCTCTTGGTTGAAAGTTGTGTGGAAGCTTAAGAGTTAGTCTTAAATATAATTCTTGAAGGGGAAGCAATGGAAGAGGAAGTGAAGTTTGTATCAGGTTGTTAATGTTATTTATATCCACTCTTTGAGCATTTGTGACCTCAAAAAATAATGTTCTTCTTAAACTATGAAATATGTATTACTCATCAATGTTATCTGCCTTCTGTTTGTCCATAAATTATGGCTTTGAAGAGAGTGCAAACCACTCAAACTAAAATTTATGTCTGGGTCGAAATAAGCCATTGGAAATGATGAATAATCTGCTATGTTCAGTCTGCACATTTTTCTCTTCTTGATTTCTTGAGGCTTTCTCTCATGGTTTACACCTTTTCCTTGTATTATTTATCAGTCCTCAGCTTCTTAAGGCTTAAAGCTCTTGACCTAATAGTTTGCAGGAATTGGAATATCCTTGGCACACAAGATGAACTCTGGCACAATCTTTTTATTAAAAGGTGGGGAACAGATCAAGCTAATTTCTTCATCCCTCTTCATCCTAAAACTTGGAAGATGATGTATCTCATTAAATCAATCTACATCATAAATTTGCAAGAAGGCGTGTACAATTTATTTGTTGTTGGCTTCCTCCACCATTTATTTTTTATCCGCAAATGAGTTCTGGTGCATCCTTCGCTATTTTTTCTATTTTCCGTAATTCATCCGAGCTTCTTCCTTTCACTGGTCGGGTGAATTTTTGAAGCTAATTAATTCTTTGCCAAGAAAACATGTTGCGGCATAGGTTCTCTCTATTTCCCTTATTAAATCGTAGTTAGTTTCCAATCCCTCTTCATTACATCTGACACATTTTTTAAAAATATGTTGGTGCTTCAATGCAAATAATGGGCCTTTGTCTACATACAAGTCGTGTTTTGCCTTCAAACTGCCAGCGTGGGTTTCTCCTTCGATACACAGTCCTGTTATCTTCCTCACCCATCGTAATTCCTTTGCAAGACTTTGCAATATTTCACCATAATTAGATCCTGCACACAAAACAAATAATTTATCTTATCTTAATATGGGCTGCATCTGTTTCTTTTCAACCTCCCTGTAGTATTCAACAGTTGGGCGCCGGTATGGATTGAATTGAATTCATAGATTTTAATTACGTCCAAAAGAAAAACAGGTCTATGGGACCGATGTCCAATGCAGGCTTCTTTAATCGTGCAAAGCATATATTCTTATTCCACGCAGGCTATGTTTTCTACTTTAATCGGTACATTTGTATTCCTGCAAACAACACAGGTAAAAAAAACTGTAAAAATGTGAAAACGTCCAGACGGCCGTCAAGCCGTCAATTTTAAGACAGTCGCAGAAACGTCCGGAGGTCCTTTACCATAGGGGGAACGCCTTCAGCGTAATTAGGTATGAAATAATAAAACCACTACCTAAATTGAACAAACTCCAACATCCTCTACATCATATTTTTCCACCTCATCAACACAACTTACCTAATCTCGCCTAATATTTATTGATCAATGTGTGTTAAAAAAATGTTAGGAATGCCAATAAAAGACAAAGGATTCTAGTCAAAGATGAAAAGTAACACTCAACCGATCAATTTTTCCATGTCATGCTTCCATCATCTTTCCAAATTGAGCATGAATTAACCCTTTACATGCAACAAGCTTAGTTTTTTTTTTTTTTTTTTTTGGTAAAGTACTCACAATATTCAAAGGCATACTTAGCATGAATAAAGTATTCCTTTGTTTTCCATCTTATCACTGATTTTCCGTGTTCATCTATGATTTTCTTTTCATAAACTTTACGATCATGTTTTTTATTAGTGTCAATGTTTAGTTGTAATTTCTATTTCCTACCATATTTTCAATCGTAAATCTTACCCCTAAATTCTATGGGAGGGTTATCTTTGTTTTTTATTCTCCATCAGTTCAATGAATGGGTATTTTGAATTAGCTAAATTCCAATTTTCATTAATTGCAAAAAACATTTTTAAATTTCATAAAGGATGATCTATTGATGGTGAGTAATTATCAAACCACAAAGTTATTAAATGCTCCCTTGGGATCTTATCTTTATAACATGGGTTTGGAGGAGTCTGATGTGATCTGAATGTAAAAACAGGATGATGTGATGCTGGACATATTCTTATGTTAGAGGAACTAGCACTGGTGAAAATCATGGACCTGTAGGAAAAACTTCTAGACCTCACATATTGTCAAGAATGTGACATTACGTCTTTTGCATCCTATTGATATGCATTCTTGGCCATTGCTTGGAATCCTAGGATACTGACTATGACATCTCTGCGTGCTTCGGAAACTATACCTAGAAAGGAATGTTCGTTATATGTTGGTATTATTCGCTCACCTTTAAAAAGGCTCAATACTAACATTATTTGTACTCAAACCCTTGTAATGTAAGAGGGAGTTTCTAAAAAGACAAATTAAAGGGAATCATGGGTCCATAGGGAACCTAGTTGTATCACTTCCAAAGTATGGACCATCTTTAGACAATGATCTGAAATATGGGAACCCAAAAGTGACACAAGTGATATCTACTATAGTACAACTAGAAATTGAAATTATCACTTGCATGTCATTGACTCATTAATGTATGTAGTTTGATGTTTAAACAGGCTCAAATACTAAAAACTCATAAATTCTCATTAGGATTTTAGAAGACTCAAGAATTGACTAAATCTTAATCAAGGATTCTAGTAGAATAAAGTGTGTAAAAGCGAATATGAAGTGTAACATTCTAATTGTATTTGATATTAGTTACATCGCTATTTAGGGAGTATTAAGTGCCTTTCAGTTCTTATTCTAACAATGATAGACATCATAAACTATCAGTGAATCCCGTGTAATTATGAGGTGATGATTGTAATTGATTATATAAGATTCCACTGCAATGGTTTTTATGTTGTAGAAATTTGTAACCACAAGGGAAGTATTAATCAATCATGTAATTGACAATGAAATTGACTGATTTGGGTCCAAAACATGTCGGATCTAAAACCTTATGAGTATTCATCACAATGGACGAAGGAATGTGGCAACATGGTATTGGGCCATCCTAAGCTTGCTCCACACTTTAACCGTATAATTTTGGGAAGGAGATGAAAATTCAAACTTTTAGACCATTTGACACAGGTCAGAGTGATGGTATGCCTTTATGATATATGATATGGTATATATACATGTTATAAAACCTTAAGAAATAATCAACACTTTGAAAGGTGTGAAAATCCTAATAAACCTTAATCAAAGAGACCATGTTCAAGGTGTGTTAGGCAAAGAAGATATGAGATCCAGTGTCATTCATCTATGTCTTATGGAATTCCTACCATGTCATGCCTTTTCAAATGATCAGATTACAAGTTTGGAAGGATCCTTTGTGTTGAGTCATGTATCTACTAACTCACTACTCTATCATTATTGGTTACACTCTTATTATTAATCTATGGATTGAATTAAACACTTTCACAATATACTATCCCATTATATAATACATATACTACTTGATCTCTAATGATAACATCTAATGCACATTGGTTTTACAACGGATTACCAATTACAATGATCCTCACCTCCTCGAACATATTTTATATGGTTTACAACCTAGATGCTTTGATTATACATATTATAACTAATCATTTTTCTCTTTTGAACTCCAAGTGATATATAGTGGAATCTCTTCATTACTCAAAAGGGGGGGATTTTATGGTCTCTTTCATATTTTCACACAAATCATGGCCAATTGGCACAAGATAGAAAGGGTAATAGTATTTCACATAATTCATATACAATTATTTAGTTTAAATACATGTTTAGAGAAATGTTTCATGGACTTGGTACATGTTTGTCATTACAAATTACATTGAACTTAGATATGTCATTTTATAATATTTACATGGACTTGGTACAAGCTTATCATTATGAAGTTCATAAAAATATATAGGCACTTATTTTAGTTTAAATGGCATTTACATGGATTAATGAGATGAGTTCATCTTGTGGAATAGATTCAATTACACCTATGACACTTAATAAGGATGTGTTCACATTAGCATGGACTATGAAATAGTCCAACATTCAAGCTCATATCATATTTTTAGTAGCGTCTACTAAAGTAGTTTCATCTCTTTATATGACCTACGTGGATGATGCAACTATGAATCTCACAAGTATCCTAATGGATCACAATACATTCTAGATTCTCTCAGTGGTCCAATTTTTGATACTATTGAAATTTCATAGTTCTAGCCTAATGTTTGAGTACATCTCATTACTCTTAGTGTCCCAAATACCAATGCAATGAATGTATCGCATTGGTGATGACCTATAAAGGTAATTTTATGTTGATCTCTGCATGATTTTTAATTGTTATTACTTCAATTACACTTCTTCAAAAACCTGCACAGAATGAGGGAAAACCAAGTAGTGCACATTTCATACAACATAATGGGTGCATGGTTCAATTAGGATCAATTAGGTATAACTCTGTTCTAAAAAAAGATTATTTGACTTTACATATTTATAGTTTTTTATATGCTAGATTTTATATCTCTATTGAACATTAATACACACCTTTGCCTTATGATTGTAGATTTCACATTGTATTGATGTGTGGGCACATTATTGAGTTCAAGCTATTGAAGTCTTATGACTGAGATGTGAGGTTTACACTCATTTGTTATTTTATTATAATCAAGCATTTTCAGATACTAGATTAAAATTTGAGCCATCGTAAGAGTACCCAAAATTTGGTCCTATGATGCTTGACAAAACCACTTGGGAATTTCTTCTAACATTATCCCCTTTACCTATTTATTGACAAAATTAAAGAATATTTCTCCATCACATACCACGATTTGACTAGGTCGCACCTTTAGAAGTCTCCAACTTAGCACTTAAAAGAATCACTACACATTTTACAAATTAGATCTGTAAACTGATTTTATACAACTAGCTCTTATCTCATATCTAATTCCATCTCTAATGTGGGCATGTTCAACCGACAAAATTTTCTACATACTATGAACATGTCATTTACATTTTCAAAAATCATCTTTTCAAATGTATAAGCTAACTTAATCATATGCATGTTTCACTTTTGGGTAGGTTGAGAGCATAAACTTTTGAATGGTAACCTATACAAACATATGTACATGTACTCATTAAGGACATTAGGATCCCATATCAAAGGACATAATCTAAGAAGTAAAATCATTAAGAAAACCATTGAGGCACCTTTCCCTTGGAGAACACCACACAAAGCTATCTAAAATTTTGAACGCATCTCTATTACTTCCCTAGATCATAAATCTAAACACTATAACCAAGCCAAGTTATGTCAATTACTAAGTGTTGGGGATGAATTTAGGGATCCATATTGTGTTAATTTGATCTAATGATCTCCACCTCATCGTAGGATTGGGAGAAAATTGCATGTCTTGTTCCCTTTGCAGATGGAATTGCATTGGTGCATTGTTTAATGTTTTATCACACATCAGTGGGGGTGTGAAGTAGGTCAGTCTAGCACGCCTATGATGACTAACTCCTTTTTAGTGTGCCAACAGTTGAGGATAAGATATATATACATTTACAACACTTTCATAATAAAGATCTATGATATATATATATATATATATATATAATATAGATAGAGGAAGCGTATTAGATTGAGAATATCCCAATTAATATAGTAGATGATATATCATATATGCATAGAAATAATTTTCCGTATCTAGCACATAAGTATTTAAAGTTCAAGACAGAGGTATAGCTATGATGCTCACTATACCCCATAAGAAATTAATGTGTAAATCATTTCGTAGATAATTTTAACCATGAACTCATGCCCTATCTGATGAACCTGACTTTGCACCCATTTCCATGTTCCCAATATTTATCTATAACTGAAGAAATATTCACAACTTTCCCATCCAGTTTCATCCCATTCGCACACAGTTTAAGCCCAACACACAGTGACTTCTTACTAAACATAACCTTATTGGTACTTTCACTCTTTTATCGATAAGTTATCAAAATCTAATATTCTTACATAAACTTAGGACTTTACTTGATTTAGTATATTTTTATTTTCGATTATATTATACAATTAATAATAAATAATTAGTAACATAAACCTAGTTTTCTAGTATTACAATATTATAGCTCCATTGGTAACCTAAATTGACGTATAGTTGAAACATCAATTATTTTAATGTTAAATTGCATTTCATAAGGTTTTTTAGTTTGGATGGTTTTTTATACAATATGTTTTGTATAACTGTATAGGTTGCTTGCACCATTTCTTATTCATACAAAGATCAATTTCGAAAATTGTTTCCCTCAAATTATCCTCACATGAAGTTAGCAATTCGAGAATCTTTGAGCACAAAGTTTTCATGCAAATAAACATCATTGAGAAGAGAAACTAGATATTTATGAACAGGATAGTTAATGTTCTTTCTACAATATCCATTTTTTCACAAATTTTAGGATTAACCGAAGGAATTTCAACAAAATCAACAACACTCTTGAGTTTATCCTATCACTCCTCTAGTTGGGATTTTAGGAAGCTTGACTTTTTGATGACATAAAACATATATAATGCAATCATATATAGATCTTAGGGTTTGAAACCCATGATAGTTTAAGGCTATTATATTTGGAACAAATAAAAAGGAGAAATCCCCATAACAATCATACCAGTTCCTCACAAAAGGTCATTGCTATGGAAAAACATAACTCCATAATAATGTAGCCAAATTAAGAACAAACCAGATATACTGCAAATAATATGAACTCCAAAAGAAAATAGATCTCCTTCTTTGTTATTAAATAATGAATTACAATGTTTCCTAAATAGGAAAACAACTCCCAACTCGAGTTGCCAAGTAAACTCTAGCTAACTCTGACTAAATCTACTCTAGGTGGCGGAAATTACTATTTTTAGCAGTTTACTAGAACCTGCTATTCTTAGTAAGTTCGCATGCTTATTCCTACGGGCACAGAAATTGCCACACATCTTCTACATCCCTAAATTAGAGGAATTGCCAACTTTCTAACTCATAATGCAATTAATAAACTAAAATTAACTAATGCTCAAAAATAGGAAAAAATCGAACTATAACTTAAATCCTAATTTTCGGCCTCAAGATGGAGGATTTAGGGCCCGAAGACGTGTCGAAAACTTGCCCCAACCCATAGGGCGAATTGCCGCAGTGTTCGTCTCATCGAAACACATGGTTTCAAAAAAAAAACGGACTCAAACGGACACCCGGAGCTCAAGTTATGACCTTGTCAAGTTCCTCATAATTCTGGCACATCACTAGGTAGCATAGAAAATGGTTGGCTCGACATTGTTTCAAGTAATAACAACTTTCCCATTGACATGTCAACATGACTCAGATTGATAATACAAACTACCAACAATTAGATTTCAAACCATACATCTAACGCTATAGTAGGAAGGCTCGGTGTTATGTTCAAAATTTGGTGGTCAAAACTTGGCAAGTGTGGGTGACAATTGACAAGAATTTTTAATTAATAGACTATCAATGATGTGCATATGTTGTACGTTGTTTTGTGTAGTACTTAACCACTTACCTTGGAAACTAGGGTGATCACATCTCATCTTGCATGTTTTCCATCCCAATATATGTGGGTAGTGAACATCACTATAAGAGGACCACAAGGGAAAAATGAGGACAACGATAATAACGAAAGAAAATAATATTTTCTATAATACAATACTCAGACCACAACAATCACAAAGAGATTAGGGAAGACATGTAAAAGGAAAGTGAGAAGGTATGGAATCAATTGTTATACTTGTATGGCTAAAAAGTTGAAAGGTTGCCTCCAGAGTAATTTTCAAATCGTTAATTGAAACATAATAATATATAAAAAAGATTATAAACCAAATTAATACTTTTTATAAACTCCTATACGATGTGAATGTTGTATATTTTTAAATAATTTTTTAAATAATAATCATTACATTCAAATATTTTAAATTTTAAATTCTACATTTTTAAAACATTACTAGTGTGTAAGAGGTTCTACAATATTATTATTTTTTTGTAGTGGAAATAAAAAAAATAAATTAATACAATTCTAACTTAGTTTATGAAAGATTTCAATTATAAAAATTGGTTTGAATACCATGTCTTTATTATAACTTCTAACTTTCTAATCTTTTCCCATGGACAAGTTTTGCATTGAATATATTGCCTCATAAATCACTCATATCCCTTAATTTTATAAATAGAAAATTAACCCAATCATATATTTTAGATTAAATTAAAAAATTTCACAAAATTTTTTTGTTGCATGTAATTTATAATTCATTTTTAACTATAACAAAATACATATTTCTGCTTAAATGACTATTTATTTAAAAATAAAATATTAAGGTCAGTGCCTTATACTCATTGCTTGATCTAAGAATAGAAAAACCTATATATCAGTTTATGGAGCCTCCAAACATATGTGATGTTAAGGCACAGCTTCAGAGAATATGTATTGCTACATCTACTGTAAATTTTGTATTATGTATTTGACTTCTTGATGTGTGAAGCGGAGAATGAGCGGTTCTAGGTGCCAGGAATATTATAGTGTTGTATCAACCACGTGCATGCACGTAGATATGAACTTCGTTCCATTCTGAAATCTGTTTTGTATATTAATTATCCAGATGCAATCAAAATTCATCTTGAACCTTATCCAAATTGTATGAATTTTGTTAGGAAATATGCGCGGAATCCTTGCAGTGTTAGAGTGTCAGGAAGTATCTCAGGCCAAAAGGACTAGAGTTCTTGAGCTCTCCAGACGGTACAAGTCTGATTATATAATCTTTGGGATGTAATAATCCTTGGTGCTAGACTAATATGGTCCTTAATTAAATAGTGATATGTTTCATTATATCAGGTTGAAGCACAGAGGTCCAGATTGGAGTGGAATCTACCAGCATGGAAACTGCTTCATCACACATCAAAGGCTGGCTATTGTGGATCCTGCATCTGGGGATCAGCCATTGTATAGTGAGGATAAAACCATAGCTGTTTCTGTAAGTAGCTCAATCTGTTTATTTTTCCTTTGATTGAAGTGTATCCATTCCCATCTAGAACCTTGTAATATATCTAAGGTTATGTATGATACCAGAAATAGATTCTATGATGATATTATCGTCCTCATCAATTAGACTGCATTTTTAATTTTAATGTTATGACAATAAAATTAAAATGCATTGCAGTTGAATGGGGAGATATACAACCATGAGAAACTGAGAGGCTCACTTCCATCACATGAAGTTCAAAGTGGGAGTGACTGTGAAGTTATTTCCCATCTTGTGAGTATTCTTCTAATATGGAAGATCCCATATTGTGAGAATTCTTCTTAGATGGAAGCTTAAATTTTAGTGTCTTTGATAGAATCAATATCTATATAATTTTTCATAGGTTAGTGTTATATGAATATTCAGTATTTGCAAGGCAGCAATTTTTGTACAGAGAGTATAAAGTGATGGTCTTTAAATATAGAAAAAAAACGGTCGATCAAAAAATTCAATAAATAGAGAAAAAAATATGGTCTCATTAATCTTCATGGGACTGTCAAAAGCCTTCTAAACAATACTGAAGAATGAAAATCCTTTTAACTCTTGACTATAAAATCTTGGAGGTGTTCATAATTTAAACATTTATTTTACAAAATAATAATAAATAATATACATTTTCTAAATCTTATGTTTTAAGATTTTGCAGCGGAAAAATATGAAATTTTATACAACTCAATAAAAAAAATACAGAAAAATAAAGAAAATCTTTATGATATTATTGTATTTGGTAACTATGAATATTTGTATAAAAATAGAAATATCTTGACCCTAAAGATGGCATTAGGGGATCGATTTGGCAGAACCCAAGCCTTTCTTTGGCACATATTCTGTCAACATTCTGAACCTCAAAATTCTTGTAAATGATAGAACTATGGTTGTACTCTTTTAAGTGGCATTTTGAGATATATATATATATATATATATATATATATATTATAATTACTTATAATTTTCTTTTTGGTCTGAGTTAATTGATGGTTGATTTGTTGCCCACAAATATGTATGTATACATGTTTGGCTTCTCCAAAATTCTTTGCGGAGGAAATCATCATTGTACACACCAAAAAGTTTTCTTCATGTACACTCTTTCTTTTTTGATATCACAAACTTTTTTTTTCCCTGTGAAACATCTAAAAGTTTCATTTTCAATGATGAAGCCCCTCTTTCTTGTTTGGTTTTGATGCATTTACAGTATGAGGAGAACGGAGAGGATTTGGTGAAGCAGTTGGATGGAGGGTTTTCGTTTGTTCTTTTGGACAGTCGAGATGATAGTTTTATTGCTGCTAGAGATGCAATTGGCATCACACCACTCTATATGGGCTGGGGTCTCGATGGTATGCATGTAATGGAGTTTATCAACTTATTCTTATAAAATGATATATGCTAGTTTATCTGAATTTAACTATATTCTGTCCTTTGTTCCCCTTAGAATACACTTCAATCCAGATAAACTAATCAGTGCACCAATATACAACAACGTTCAACAGAAAAATAACATTACATGTTGTCACACATCCATGCATCGATGATAAGTACTGAGTTTACATTGCAATTCTGTGTGCTTAGATTTGAATCAAAATTTATATTTGTGTAGAGAAAGATGTTTTTATAATACCAAAATGATAATAAATGCTAAGTTTGCATTATAACTCTGTTTTTTTAATTTAAAGCGATTAAATCTATATGTAGAAACACCCGTTTTGATAATATTTTCACAAATTAATAAAATAAGATACATTTGACTACCATGATCCAGGCAGCTTTGGATGATATTGAGTTTGCTTGGGTTTTACTGTTTTACTTTTAATGCTCAAAGTTGACATGAGCGATGTGTTTATAACTTTATACTCATTTCAGGATCAATCTGGTTTGCCTCAGAAATGAAAGGCCTGCATAACGATTGTGAACGTTTTGAAAGCTTTCCTCCCGGGCATATATATTCCAGTAAACATGGTATTATTATCTTTGTTATTCCAATATAGTTTCTTTCAGCTGAATTGTGAAAATCATTAAAACCCTCTTATCTTCTATAAGCACAAAACTATGAAAATTTGGCTGTATTTAAACCTTTCGCATGTTAGCAAGTTGAATTGTTAACCAACCAATGAAAATGTAGCACCCATGCTAAATATGTCATTGGTTGGTCAATATTTCAACCATACTAACCTATGTTCTGAGGGGAAAGAAAGGCTCAAGTATTAGTCTTGATCAGGAAGTACCTAACAATGTTCTAGCACTTTTTGGAAGGTCAATCCAATGCTCTAGTTCTTGTCCAAGGTTAATCCACCCTCTCTAAAACCAAAAAAATAGAATTTACGAGGGTTCCATAACTCTGTGTTAGTCTTGATCAGGAAGGTAACAATGTTCTAGCACTTGTTGGAAGGTTAGTCAAGCGCTCTAGTTCTTGTCCAAGGTCAATCCACCCTCTCTAAAAAAAATGGAATCTGTGAGGGGTCTATAACTCGGTGTTAGGAGGTCCTAGATTGGAGTCCTAGCTGGTTCAGGCTTTCTAAAACAGTTTTTTTCCTCAAAATGATTGAGAGAGTATAATTCGGGGATACATGCCGAATTTGAAATCAGAATCCAAACTAATTGCATGAATGATTGTTGCAGGTGGCATACAAAGATGGTACAACCCACCTTGGTATTCAGAAGACACACCATCTGCTCCCTATGATCCCTTGGAGCTTCAAAAAGCATTTGAGCAAGTATGATAACATCATTTTTTGTTATGTTGATCAGAGCTTTGATACGATAGTCTGGTTTATAGCATTTTTTTTAATCTGACAATTATATTCTGAATTCTTGTTCTCTAATATGGTTTAGTTTCTTACAATTAAATGGCCTCATTCCTTCCTTCCATACCAAAATTATGTCATAGGCCTCTTGTCTTTAAAATTGAATCTCTTCTTTCTTGTTTTGTTTGGATTTTGTTTCGTTATTCAACTATGTACTGATTTGTGTCTCTTATTGGTACAAGCTGTGATAAAGAGGCTTATGACAGATGTTCCTTTTGGAGTCCGTTTATCAGGGGGGCTTGATTCATCCTTAGTTTCTGCAGTTTCCGTCCGTTATTTGCAACATACCAAGGCTGCTAAACAGTGGGGAGCAAAACTCCATTGGTTTAAAGGTCTCTTACCACTCTCTACCACTTGTTATTTTTTATTTATTTTATTCTTCTTCCCCTCATGGGCGTCATCCTCAGGACAGGGTAAATACCAAGTGCATATGGGAGGTGATTTTTATTTATATTTTTTCATTGGTATACCTCTATAAATAAAAGAATATTAAGAAGTAGTGGTGGGATGCTCTAAATATAAGAGGTAAAATATCATCCATTTATAAACGGTCTTAGACGGTCATTTGTATTTAGTCCTTGGTCATTTGTATGTTTTGAGATGTCTGTGGTCCTCCTCCTTTGTGATTAGAAAATATAAATAAAATCTTCATTTCTACATAAAAGCTTAAATCTCACATTAGTTGGAAGGCTTGGTCTACGGTCCTCCTCCTCTGTGATTAGAAAATCTAAATAAAATACAACAAGTGTATAGACAGGGGGAGATCGGAAGATAGAGATATAGGATGGAGTCCAGAAAGAACGGTCCGGAGATCTCTCTATTTAGGCCCCTCCTCTTTGATTAGAATATCTAAATAAAATCCCTTTACAACAAACTTCTAAGAATACCTTACTATCTCAAGTCTTACAATTATTTCTAAGACTCTAAAATCGTGGTAACATATAAAAAGTATGTGTTCATTTCAAACAATATCATATAGAAAGTATGTGTTCAGTTCACTGTTTGGATACATATCATATAAAAAACATGTGTTCATTTCATTGTTTGGAAACATGTGATGCAGAACTCCCCTGATTTAATGGCTGCCAAAGAAGTTGCCCAGTGTCTGGGTACGATACATCATGAATTTAATTTTTCTGTGCAGGTATTTTTAAGATTCTAAGGGAAATTATATTCTATTGTAGAATTTTATTGGAAAGCTGTTTTTATGGAAATGTTGTGCTTCAATGTTTTCACATTACAACAGGATGGTATTGATGCAATTGAGGATGTCATCTATCACATTGAAACATTTGATGTCACCACTGTGAGGGCAAGTACACCCATGTTCTTAATGGCTTGCAAAATTAAGTCCCTTCGCGTAAAGATGGTTCTCTCAGGGGAAGGTGCAGACGAAATTTTTGGAGATTATTTATATTTCCATCAGGCTCCAAATAAAGAAGAATTCCACCGGGAAGCATGTCACAAGGTATTAATTTGTATTGCATAATATCTAGGTTATATTTTCACAACACTCACTGCGTTTGTTCTTTTTAGTCCCAAGAATTCCTTGTTTTCCTGATGACGATAAAACTTGAGTTTAGTTGTCTGAAAATCAATAAAACATATATGTTTTGTGCATAGGCCTTTTAAAAAAAAAAATTAAAATGCATTTTTTCTGGGATATATTCTTTAATTATTTTATTTTTTTGGGGGGTAGCTCCTTAAGGAATCACACTATACAAAAAGTGAGTGGATGATATCACATTCCAATATATCACATTGACGGCAGCTAAGAAATACTAATCATTCAACTTATATACAAAGTACCAACTTATATATAAAAAGTTTTACTTTTCAATGACACTTTCATGCTTTGATAAAAACCAACCAACACAGTTATTCAGAGAATCAGAAGTAATGTGAAAATGTATTTATGTGGAAACATTAGATCCAAAGTCTAGGTTATAGTGATTTTGTTTTGCCATAGAAGATTTGGACTATTTTATTCTCTGCTTGCTGATGTAATCCTTTGATATTCACTGCAGATCAAGGCCCTCCATTTATATGATTGCCTGAGGGCAAATAAGGCAACAGCAGCATGGGGTGTGGAAGTTCGTGTGTCTTTTCTAGATGAAGATTATATCAATGTTGCAATGGGGATAGATCCCCAGTGGAAGATGGTACTCATAATATACTAATTCGATGCCAACAATAATTCAATCCAAAATACCATATGCCGTTAGAAATAATTTTTCCCATTACTTAATGCAATTTGCAAAAGTTCGTTTGTCATTCGGTTGTATACATGCAAGCGGCTTTGACATTTTTGATTCATGTACATGTATTGCAGCAAAAGAACTGATCATACCTGTTGAATTCTTGGCTTACTGATAGACTTCGCAACTGGTGCTTATAGGTGAGACCTGATCTTGGACGTATTTAGAAATGGATTCTTCGCAAAGCTTTTGATGACGAGGAGAATCCTTTCCTCCCAAAGGTTTCTGAATCTTCCCACAGCATATGAAAACATCTATTTTTGTCCAGCATGCAAGCATTTTAAGGCATCTTATTCATGAAAAACCATATGCTCACACCTTAACTTTGTTGCTAAGGCTACCCAATAAATATCCATGTGAATAAAATGCATCCCATTCAAGAAAAAACGATTCTAATATCTTAGTATTTAGACCAGTAGACTTGAATGGGAAAAAAGGGGTCAAGAAGAATGTGTACAGAGTTCATTAGTAACTTATAATTTATATCAAGTATAATTGCAGGAATTATAATTGCAGGTTGTTGGCAAAATTTGTTTCAGCCACTACCTGCTATAATATAGCATCTTAGTTGCCTACTAAAATTCTTGCATTTGTCAGCACACCCTTGGAATTCTAACCTCAACCGCTCAGGGGGACCCTGTGCTTCCGCCACAGTTCTGAGAGCAGGGTACACCGCAAAAGACTACACCCCTTAAAGCCCAATTTCCTCACTTGGGGTTTTCCCACTTGACTGGGATAGTGGTGGTGAACTCTCGTCAATTTACCACTAGACCACAACGTAAATGTTGTTATATTAGATTTATCTATTTTGCCATCACAATCCATAACAAATTTGTCACCGTGTTTAATTATGTATTATTTCATTTTTCCCCATTTTTGAAGTGATATGAAGGAAGCATGTTTCAAAAGTAGAGGTGACTTATATAGTGATAATGCTTATGACTGACAGGGTTTTGAAATGATTGTTTTGCAGCATATCTTGTACCGACAAAAGGAGCAATTCAGTGATGGAGTTGGTTATAATTGGATCGATGGTTTAAAAGAGCATGCGGCTACACTGGTATCTCCCATCACCCTCTTCACCTCGTTCTTCAAAATGCTTCTTCAATTGTAAAACCTGCTATTTATTTGCAAATTTTTTATTATTATTTTAAAGGAATGCCAATATGCTTGTTCCATAAAACAGTTATACAACAATCCATTAGATGGTCACTTTTGTATTTTCTTTGATTTGGTAAATTCCCTTTTCTAGGTACCTCCTGTCAAATTCACTTAGGGGACTTACATTTGCTTTAGTCTATTGGGGCATGCCACACCTTAGAAGTGGATGTGGTGGTTTATCTAGGACTTGCACTTGGCTTCATTTCTTAGGTATTCCACACTCAGAAGTGGATGTAGTACTTTACCTTGGACTTGCACTTGGTTTCGTCTCTTAAGTATGCCACATCCATCATTTGTACATATTTGTCATGTTCTTGGGAATTTGAATACGGGTCTCTACGATAAAAACTTCAACGATATACCACTTGAGTTCATCTCATTTAACATGATCACTTGTGTCTTTGACTCTGACTACTAGTGTTAATAAAATATATAATTTAAACAATCTATTAACTCTTCAAAGATTTACCACTAGAGCTCATCTCATTTGACATGATCACTTGTTTCTTTGACTCTGGTTAATAATTTTAATAAAATATAAAATTTAAACAATCTTTTAGCTCATCTAATTTGACATTATCACGTATGTCTAAGTTGAATCTGATTAATAGTGTTAATAAAATATATGATTTAAACAATCTTTTTGCTGCAATATTTCTAATTGATGCAATTTGGTTTTACATTTGCAAGACACTTTTCTTTCAGGAAGGCAGCGATTGAGTAGCTTGTCTAGTATCTCAAGAATTAAATGGCTAAAAAATAATGAAATATCTTCGTGTTTATCAGGTGACAGATACAATGATGAAAAATGTAAAATTTGTTTACCCTGACAATACTCCACTCACAAAAGAGGCATACTTTTACAGGATGATATTTGAAAGATTTTTTCCTCAGGTAAGCAGTAATTTGGTATTAAAACTTTCAAGATTGTACTGTTTTCTTCTAATTACATCGAGGAAGGGTTAATTGCTTGTCAAGTTTTCAAGCTTCTACTGTTTTTCTCCTTTGAAGGGTTAATTGCTTTTCATGTTGGTCTCCATGTTGTGTTACTAAACTCAACTTGGTGTGGCAGAATGCTACTCTTCTGACAGTTCCAGGAGGTCCAAGTGTGGCTTGTAGTAGAGCCAAGGCCATAGAGTAGGATGCTGCATGGTCCAACAATCATGATCCCTCAGGCAGGGCTGCTTTAGGTGTTCATCTGTCTCAATATAATAATAATAATATTGCACAAGCAAAAGTGGCATCTGATAGTGATAGTTCTAGTGACAATAGCAAGCAAAAAATGGAAGATGGTGAGATTAGAGAAGTAGTTGTCAGGAGCTGATCTCAGTATATTCTAGACTTGAGAGTAATGTTCCAACTATTAAATATTTATTTAAAATCAAGGAACACTGAACACCTTTAAAATAAAATAAAAAGCGGTTGTTTATCTTCAATATGTTCAGTTAGTTGGGGTTCGGGAATAAAATGATTCGCTGTTTCAGAATGTTGTTTGAAGATGCTTCAGACATACTTAGTAAATGAGTCACTCAGTGAACCCTTTCCTCTGCAACGATCCATTCGCCAATCCTTCCTTTCATGTTTTGGTCACAAATGCTCTTGGATACATGTTGCAAATAACACATGGCATGAAACTTATTAAAGGGATTTCTCTTCCCAATGACACTTGTGCCCTTAATTTCCATTTCACTAATGATAGTATGCTTTCTTCGCAACAATGAAAAGGAACTTAGCAATGCAATCGAAGTGTTAGAGTTGTACTGTGCTATTTCAGGCTCTAAACTCCCTATGCATAAGGCATAATTCATAATAATCCAAGTTGCTTCCACCCTCCATCAGATTCCGCTTGAATGGCGCAGAATTCGACACAGAAAAATTACTAGATATTTGGGTATTCTCTTTGGACGGAGTCTCTTAGTGACGTGGTGTCGGTTCTTAAGTAAATGTTAGAAAAAAATCAATTGTTGAGGATCTAAATTTCTCTCCTTTATTCAAAGAATTCAAGTTGCAAATAAGGTCTTTATTGTAACTCATGTCTATTACTCCTCATGTTGTCTGCCTTCTCAAATGTGCTACAATAGATTTGCCAAATTTATCATGAAATTTATTTGGGCCAAAGGGGATGACAGCAAAGATATGCGATGTGTCACTTGGAAACAATGGATTCAACTCAAGGACAAAGGAGGGCATCATGGATACCTGGACACAAGGTAAACTTATAGATTCTAAATGAATCAATTGTGCTCTTCATAATTTTCCCACATCCTACATTTGGTAGAATAGACATGTACAAATCAATGTTATGCCCCTTTCTCTACACCCTAGGTTAAAAGGTAAACAACTGTCCAAAAAAACTCACCTCAGTTTGGAAAGCTAGGGCCCATATCCTATTCCCAATGGAAACATTGGTCTCTTTCAAAGGCTCTTTTTTCCAATTAAAGATTGTTGACAGAACTTGGATGACTCTATTCTTGCCAAGATGTCCACACCTGTTCAATGCACTTTTGTGAAGTACTGGAGATGGCCTGACAAGAGTAGATAAAACAACTTTCCGCTCAAATATTTTAATTGAAAACTTATCTTGGGGTTTCTTTTGGAACAAAGACTCAACTTAAAATGGAAATGTAAACTCAGTGAATCTAAATGGAAGCACCTTGGGGCTGGAACTTTAAGGGCCGACATTGATGCCATTGTTAAAACCAATGCTTGGAAGCTTATCTTCCACAAGTCACCCATTGGCGATAACATTTGGTTCCTTGCAACCAATCCTCATGTGTCTGGTGTACAAACATATTGAGACTTTCACTCGTGTTTTGTAGATGTAGATTCGCTAAGAACCCTTAGGCTATTGTCCACAAAGATCTTCATACTATTTTTGGACACCCATCGTCTTCGAAACAAGTTACTTTGGGGCTTGGTATTTTTTATAATGTGATTGTTGAATCCTTTAGACAACTGATTATCAGTGATTTGTGAAAGAGCAAATGCATTGTTTTCTATAACTCTTGTATTCAGCTAGAAGTTACTACTAATAAGTTTCACACTAACATTAATTTACAGATCTCAGCAAATGAGAAGGCTTGATAGTGATCAACCTAACGTTTCCAAAATTTTAAAAAGATTGTAGTGCTTCTTTGATTTGCTCTTGTGTTTGTTCTCAACTTCAAACTAGACCCGTTTTTGGGATTATAATTGATTTCACCCATCTTACCCTTTGTAGCATTGCTGTAATTTTTTCTGCATAAGAGTTTCAACAATGTGATTTTCTGTTGTAAATTGTAATTTACAAACTTTTTTCGAATTAAAAAAATTATATTTTACATTATTTTCAGTCTTTATTTGTAATATTGTATGAATTATAAACACTATTTTATATTAGTTTAAAAAAAAAAAACATTATTATTTTCTATTTTGCATTCTATTAAGTTTAGAAGGATGATAAATATTACCCTATTTTTTGATGAATTTGAAACCAACTAGTGGATCAAGGCTTATCATAAATTCATGAAGCACAGTCATTCACCTCTAGATTAACTTATTGTTATTGTTACTTAAAAGCTGAAGGTAAAAAACTCTTATATTTTAGACGTGGAAAGTGGTTTTATTGTAATTAGATTTAATAGAAATTAGGGTTTAGAATAATTACGCCGAAGGCGTTCCCCCTATGGGAAAGACCTTTCCGGTCGTTCATGGCAGTGTCCTAAATTTGATGGCTGTTTTGATGTTTTTGCAAAACATTAAATTTGACGGGCATTTTTGACGTTTTTGCTGTTTTTTCCCTGTTTTTGCTACTTTTAGCAGTTGCATGCTGAATGCAGGGGTTGATTTCTGAACGCATAGAGTTTGCATGCAAATTGGAATGCGTTTGCTAATTGTAGGTTTCATTCCACAAATTTTCTAGAGCGTTTGTAAAATTTGCCTAGGGTTTCGTTTTCGCGATTTTGCTGGAGCTTTGTAAACTTTGGCTAGGGTTTTATTTGTATAATTTTTCTGGAACTTTGTGAGTGGTATTTTTACCGTTTTGGGTTTTCTAAAATATTTAATATATTGTTTTTAAGTTAGGGTTTTACTGCCATTGGCATGAAATTTGATCCCTTGGAGATTCAGCTTGTGACGGTTGAATCTAGAATAGGCAGCAATACGGGTTTTTTTTATGGATTCCGACTCGCCATCATATAATGGCAGTGCCGCTATTGGCCTGTCGAATTTTGCCTTGGCGTTTAATGATAACAATTTTTCTAACCGCGTTTTAAGGATTGAGATCATGGTCAGCCTAGCGGAATGCAAGTTGGAAGGGGAGGGATGCAGTAGTATTGCCGATTGGGCAAAGAACCATAAGCGCAGGCAAGGTGTTAAGAAAGAAGCCGGTATGTATGTTACTTATTTTGACTTATGTATATTTTGCGTCGATGTTTATCCCAGGCTTGAAATTACATGCCGATTGGTGTAAACTTGCCAGAATTAGCAGGAACTTGACAAGGTCATAACTTGAGTTCCGGGTGTCCGTTTGAGTCCGTTTTTTTTGAAACCACGTGTTTCGATGAGACGAATGCAGCAGCAACCCGCCCTACCGGTTGGGGCAAGTTTTCGACACGTTTTCGGGCCCTAAATCCGCCATCTTGAGGCCGAAAATTAGGATTTAAGTTATAGTTCGGTTTTTTCCTATTTTTGAGCATTAGTTAATTTTAGTCTATTAATTGCATTATGAGTTAGAAAGTTGGCAATTCCTCTAATTTAGGGATGTAGAAGATGCGTGGCAATTTCTGTGCCCGTAGGAATAAGCATGCGAACTTACTAAGAATAGCAGGTTCTAGTAAACTGCTAAAAATAGTAATTTCCGCCACCTAGAGTAGATTTAGTCAGAGTTAGCTAGAGTTTACTTGGCAACTCGAGTTGGGAGTTGTTTTCATATTTAGGAAACATTGTAATTCATTATTTGATAACAAAGAAGGAGATCTATTTTCTTTTGGAGTTCATAATATTTGCAGCATATCTGGTTTGTTCTTAATTTGGCTACATTATCTGGTATCAGAGCAGGTTCGAAGTATTTTTTTTTAAATGGCAGGAAGAGGAAGAGGAAGAGGAGGTGGTATTGCACAGATGAATAGAAATATGCAAGATCTGCAGAGACAAGTTGTTGCGCTTGCTGCAATGATAACCCAGAGAGGAAATCAAGGTGGAGATGACACAGATGAAGAAGAAGTTTGTGAAGAGGAGGAAACGCAAGCACCACCATTAGCTTTTGAAGAAAGGATGCTTCGAGCATTAGAAGGAAAGAATGATGGGATAAGAGTTGATGTTTCAGAGTATGGTGGTAGTCTAAAACCAGAGGAGCTAATAGACTGGTTGACTAGCATGGGAATTTTTTTTGAGTGGAAGACTATGTCAGAAGAAAAGAAGGTAAAATTTGCATGCACGAAATTGAAAGGTCATGCTATGTTATGGTGGGATCACCTACAGAAAGAGCGGTCAAGAAAGGGGAAAGAAAGAATTAGGACGTGGAGTAAGATGGAGAAGAAGCTGAAAGATAAATTTCTCCCTGTGGATTATGCACAAACCCTTTACAGGAGGTTTCAGAATCTCAGACAGAACTTACAAACAGTGCAAGAATACACAGATGAGTTCTATAAGTTGTCCATTCATGTAGAGCATGAAGAAACTGAGGAACAAATGGCTGCAAGGTATGTTAATGGATTAAAATTTTCTATTCAAGATGAGATAAGTATGCATAGGATTAAAAGCATGGAGGATGCCTATCAATTAGCCTTAAAGGCTGAGGAAAAACAAAATCGTCAAAGTTTTAGGAGATCACCTGGAATGAATAGGGGGGCCTCAACTTCCTTTCGGGGACGAGCTGGTTTCAGCCAAGGTAGGGGAGAATCATCTCGTGGATTGGAAAAGCAAGAGGATACGAGACAAGATTTCTAGAATCAACAAAGAGGCAGAGGATTTCCTAGGGGCAGAGGATATGCTGGCGATAGAGGATGGGAGGCTCCACGAAGACCATTTGTTTGTTACAGATGTGGTGAAGAAGGGCATCGAGCTTTTGAATGCCCACATACTTATACACATGAAAAAAGGCAAGGAGATGCTCCAAGAGTAAATCTTGTTGAAGCTGAGCAAGTAGAAGATGAACAGGACCTGGAAATCCCACCAGATGTTGGAGAAACTCTGATGATCAAGAGGACGATGATTGCTCCAAGAAAGGAGGTCAAGGGGGATGCATGGCTGCGTACAAATATTTTCAGAACAAGATGCACTTCAGGAGGAAAGGTATGTAATGTTATTATTGATGGTGGTAGTTGTGAGAACATGGTTTCAAATGAGATGGTCGATAAATTGGGTCTGCATTGTGAGAAGAATCCTAACCCTTATCGTATTGCATGGTTTAAGAAGGGTAATGAAGTTACTATTGATAAGAGATGTTTAATAAGCTTTTCTATTGGGAACAGTTATAAGGATGAGATTTGGTGTGATGTTATCCCTATGGATGCATGTCATATGCTGCTAGGAAGACCATGGCAATTTGATAGAAAAGTTATTCATGATGGGGGAAAGAATACTTATACTTTCTGGAAGGATGGCACAAAAATAGTTTTGCTACCTCTTAAAGAAGAGGGGAAGGCTGAAAATATGCTTTCTGCAAAGGAATTTGTGAAGGAGGCAAAGGCAACCGGTTTTTGTTATGCACTAGTTGCAAATAAGGATGAACTTGTAAGTGCTCAAATACCAATAGAAACATCAGAATTAATAGAAGAATTTTCGGATGTTATTCCTGATGAGCTACCAGATGGATTACCACCCAAAAGAGATATTCAACACCACATTGATTTGATTCCAGGGTCTTCACTCCCAAATCAAGCGGCTTATAGGATGAGCCCGACATTGCATGCAGAGTTGAATAGGCAAGTGGCAGAGCTCATGCGAAAGGGGGTCGTAAGGGAGAGCATGAGTCCGTGTGCAACACCAGCTTTATTAACACCAAAGAAGGATGGAACATGGAGAATGTGCACGGATAGCAGAGTGATCAATAAAATTACAATCAAGTATCGGTTCCCAATACCTCGCCTTGATGATATGATGGATGTGCTTGCTGGATCTAAGTATTTCACCAAGATTGATCTTCGAAGTGGTTATCATCAGATTCGGATCAGAGAAGGAGATGAGTGGAAAACAACATTCAAGACGGGAAATGGATTATATGAGTGGTTGGTGATGCCATTCGGGTTATCCAATGCACCTAGTACTTTTATGAGATTGATGAACACCGTGCTACGGGAGTATAATGGTAAGTTTGTTGTGGTTTATTTTGATGATATCTTGATCTTTAGTAAAACTAAAGAAGAACATTTGAGGCATCTAAGGTTGGTATTTGAAGTGTTAAGGAAAGAGAAACTCTATGCAAATATGAAGAAGTGCACATTCATGCAAGAGAGTTTGGTATTCTTGGGCTTTATTATTTCAGCAGATGGGGTACAGATGGACTCAGAAAAGATAAAGGCAATTATTGAATGGCCTACTCCACGGAGTATAACAGAGGTAAGGAGCTTTCATGGTCTAGCAACATTTTACAGAAAATTTATTAAAAATTTCAGCAGTATTGTAGCTCCTATAACAGATTGCACAAAAGGAAGGGAGTTTTTGTGGACAAAGGCAGCTGAGGATAGTTTTCAATTCTTGAAGAAGAAGGTGACAGAGGCACCCATTTTGGCACTACCAGATTTTGATAAAGTGTTTGAGGTTGATTGTGACGCCTCACATGTGGGTATTGGGGCTGTTCTAAGTCAAGGAGGAAAGCCAGTAGCTTTCTTTAGTGAGAAACTGAATGAGGTAAGAAAGAACTACTCTACTTATGATGTGGAATTTTATGCAATTGTACAAGCATTAAGGCATTGGAGGCATTACTTAGTGCCTAAGGAGTTTGTGTTATTTACAGACCACATAGCCCTGAAGTATGTGAATACCCAAAAGAAGTTGAATAGTAGGCATGCAAAGTGGGTATCATTTTTGCAGGGATATACTTTTTCTCTAAAACATAAATCTGGAAAACAGAATCAAGTTGCAGATGCATTGAGTAGGCGTGTGACTTTGTTTACCACTATGGAAAATGAGGTGGTGGGTTTTGAAGCAATAAAGGGTTTGTATTCTTCTGATTCTGATTTCAAGGATATTGTTGAAAGACTAATTAGTCCATTGTCAGACAATGCAGGAGATGTCCTGGATGAGTATATTTTACAGGATGGCTACCTATTCAAGGGACGCCAACTATGTATTCCAGTTGGGTCTATGAGAGAGAATATAGTGAAAGAGTTGCATAGCGGAGGGTTGGCTGGGCATTTTGGTAAAGATAAGACGATAGCCTTGGTAGCAGACAAATACTATTGGCCAAAGTTGAAAAGAGATGTGGTAAGATATGTGGAAAGATGTCGAATTTGCCAAGTCTCAAAAGGCCATGCACAGAATACAGGGTTGTATATGCCATTGCCTGTTCCTAAAGGGTCGTGGACAGATCTGAGTATGGACTTTGTTTTGGGATTACCAAAAACACAACGAGGTAATGACTCAATTTTTGTGGTTGTTGATAGGTTTTCTAAGATGGTTCATTTTATTGCCTGCAAGAAAACAAGTGATGCAACAGGCGTAGCAGATTTGTTTTTCAGAGAAGTTGTTCGTTTGCATGGTGTTCCAAAAACTATTACTTCAGATAGGGACACCAGGTTCTTAAGTCACTTCTGGCGGACTTTATGGAAGAAATTTGGAACTCAACTACAGTTCAGTAGTGCCTATCATCCGTAGACTGATGGGAGAGGTGGTAAATAGGAGTTTGGGAAACCTGTTAAGGTGCATTGTTGGCGAAAAGCCGAAACAATGGGACTTAGCATTACCACAAACTGAGTTTGCATATAACAGTTCCATAAACAGATCCACGGGAAAGTCTCCATTTTCAATTGTGTATGGGAGTAATCCAAATGGGGTGTTAGATTTGGTGCAACTACCAGTTGATGGCAGAGTCAGTGATGATGCAGAAGCATTTGCCGAACATATACAACAATTGCAGGAAGAAGTGCGGAAGAAGCTGCAGAATAGTAATGATAAGTATAAAGAAATAGCAGATGTGCACAGACGGAGAAAGGTATTTACAATTGGTGAGTTGGTTATGGTATATCTGTGGAAGGAAAGGTTTCCAAGAGGAACCTATAACAAGCTGAAGTACAAGAAGATTGGTCCCTGCAAAATCGTGAAAAAAATAAACGATAATGCTTATGAGGTAGAATTGCCAGGGAATTTTGATATTTCTCCAGTGTTTAATGTTTCAGATTTGTATTCTTTTCATGGGGATGGTGCAGAAGGGGATTCTATTGATGAAGTAGTAGATTGGAGGCAATAGGTTCCGGTGAAGAAGAAAGAAGAAGTGGATCAGATTCTAGATAAGAAAACAATGGACACACGAAATGGGAAATACAACAAATATTTGGTACACTGGAAAGGACTGGAACAAGAGGACAATACTTGGGTCACAGAGTGGGAGATTCAAAAGTTGGATGCAGATAAATGGAAGCAGTTTGAAGAAGACAACTTGCAGGAGCTGCGTTTTTTTCAAGCAGGGGAGAATGATGCGCCAGAATTAGCAGGAACTTGACAAGGTCATAACTTGAGTTCCGGGTGTCCGTTTGAGTCCGTTTTTTTTTTTGAAACCACGTGTTTCGATGAGACGAATGCAGCGGAAACCAGCCCTACTAGTTGGGGCAAGTTTTCAACACGTTTTCGGGCCCTAAATCCGCCATCTTGAGGCCAAAAATTAGGATTTAAGTTATAGTTCAGTTTTTTCCTATTTTTGAGCATTAGTTAATTTTAGTCTATTAATTGCATTATGAGTTAGAAAGTTGGCAATTCCTCTAATTTAGGGATGTAGAAGATGCGTGGCAATTTCTGTGCCCGTAGGAATAAGCATGCGAACTTACTAAGAATAGCAGGTTCTAGTAAACTGCTAAAAATAGTAATTTCCGCCACCTAGAGTAGATTTAGTCAGAGTTAGCTAGAGTTTACTTGGCAACTCGAGTTGGGAGTTGTTTTCCTATTTAGGAAACATTGTAATTCATTATTTGATAACAAAGAAGGAGATCTATTTTCTTTTGGAGTTCATAATATTTGCAGCATATCTGGTTTGTTCTTAATTTGGCTAAAATTTGAGTTACACTACATTTTGATTGGGACCCATACTTGATCATGGGTGATAATGGTTGAACATTGATAATTTAAAAATGACAAATCTTACATGACATGATGGGATTGGGTGTTGTCATATCAAAAATGACTAATCACTAGGTACTTTTATGACAACTATTAGGTGTTGTGTATTCAAGACACTATATCAACAATTGGACCTTGCTCAACTATTGGTGTCTCTCCCCTACATTTATGAATTCAAGTTTAGTTTTAATCTATTGTAAAGTTTTGGTTTGATATTTGTGCAAGACTTGGAATCTCATGTTGTGCAAGGTAGATTCATGAATTGAAGCGTAATTTCAATTAAGTGTTCTTGTGATATTTGAGTGAACGTTTTGCTTTGTTATTTATGGAATGCTTTGAACTTAATGCTTTTGGGGTCAATTTCGTTTTTTTATTTTTATGTAAAACCTTAAATCAAAACACTATAAAATCAAAATGACATGATAAATGAATGTAGAGAATGCATAATTGTCTTTTCTATTAATATTGACTAAAAAAATAGTATAAAATACAAACTACAATGCTCATAGTCATAGACTATAGTGAATCAATGACATAGTCATCAATGCACCAAAATATACTAATAAGAAATATCAAATCATCTCCAGTAACTAGCATAAGACTGTTGCCTGCCCCTTGGAAGTGGAAGGTAAAGATTCCTCTTAGCTCCAATGGAAGGTAAAGAAAGTAACACTTTCCACTTTTCTTAATTGTATTCTCTGAATCGATGATTTAAAACCTGTTGTTTTCCACTAGGTACAGGGTGTAATACTTTATGTATTCCTTGATATTTTTTTTTACTCTAGCAACAATGTATCGCTGTCAGTGCCAATCTATCACATTCACTGTATGCACATATAAAAATGTAGATGTAGGTCTAATTTTGGGATAAAAGTGTTTTTTTCCTTGTCTTGGCCATTTTAATCTTTCACTCGCTAAATCAACCAGAGAAACTTGGTGAGTTTTGTTGAGTAATTTGCAAAAATTACTTGGTGAAACTTGCCATGTTTCTCAGGTTGACTCAGTTTGTGATTTTTCAAGCGGTTTGATATGTATAGTAACCAAAAACACACTTTAGCATCCATTTATTTGATTGGTGAGCCTTTATTTGATTGGTGGTTGGATTAGTTTAGGCCCGACTATTGGATAATTTTTTCTGTGATAATTTTTTATGTTTAGTTATGAAAATTAGAGGAAAAATTAGCCTCCTGAAATTTCAATTTGTACTATTCATTTGTTTATATAGAGATGTTGGTCTGTCGAAGAGTTTTTTGTTATTGACAATTTGAGGGGAAGTTAGGTGTTGGTTAGATGTCAGATCAGTTGACTAGCTATTGGAAATTAAGCTAATTAAGCTAAATAGTTCATGTTATTTGAAATTAGACTAAAAATTAGGTTCAAATTAAAAACCCAATTTTAATAGACTCTACTTTTATTGGGATGGATGCTAGATATCTTCAATAAAATTTTCTGTTGGCTTAGTAAAAACTCAATTAACTTTTTTTTGTTGGCTTAGGAACCACACTTGTATCGTGAGTATTTTAGATCATTATATATATATATATCCTCTATATCATCAAATCTTCTATTGGCATAAAGCACCTTGAAAATGCTAATGTTTTTTGTCATTTGATCTTTTAACTCCATAATCATCAGATTTTTTAGGTCCATAGAGTGTCTTTAGGATTTTTTATAGACGGATTCATTTGCTTCAAACAGGGTTTTGAGAAGGTTGGACCAAGCCAATATGACTATCTACAGGAAAACAACTATCACACATTTCCCATTGATCTTGTCCGTGAAATCGGAAAACAGCTTCTGGAATGAATATAATGTGTGTAGGCAACAATTGTATTTAATGTTCTTTTGTTTTCTAATGGATTGTCCACTTGTGATTTTGTAATAGATTTATTTCCCCTAATCTTGCCAATGATCTGTGGAAGATATGCATGATCTGAACCTAATCATTTTCAATGAGTTACTAGAAGTGCATTAAATTAAAGACTACATTAATCATGCTTTAGGAAATGACCATTTATTAAATTATTTCACAAACATGCATACCCACAAACCATTTAAAAGTATGAGAAATCTTCTCTTTTCTCGAAATAGTTATGGAGAAGTGAGGATGCAAAAGAAAGGAACAAGCCGAAAAGTAATAAGCTTCAACATTAAAAAGTCTTATAAAAGTGCTTTCAATTGGGACCACTCTTTCACCATTATTTGGATGCAAAAGAAAGGAACAATCTCAAAATTTATTTAGTTTATTGTCAAAAGTACTATTGAAAAATACATTTTTATTTTAGAGGTCATGAGATCCTACCTAAACATTGTCAATGTTTCCTATATTTTTTCTTTTAATGTGTTTTAAAACTCCTCTTACCATGTCTATACAAATGTAAGCCTAGCATATCTCTACAATCAATGATATATATTTTCCGGGCTAAACTAAAAGTTATGAGTGCCCTAGGTAATAATTGAAGTAGACGCCTTTCTTAAAAATTTAGTTAATAAAACCTTGGTTCCCTTCTCTTGAGATAATGTCAAGCACATTATCTTGTCATGAAACACTATTCTCTTCTTTTAATCCTACCACCGAATCGGTCTAGGTTAGATTGCCGCATTTACCTTAGCAATTTTAGGACCATTCCTGTCTTGTTTCCATTGGAAACATTTTTAGAAAATATCCTAATCATTGGCTCCCATATCACTTACTTTACACGTATAACCTATGCCCAAATTCTATAATGTGTGTAGGCAACAATTGTATTTAATGTTCTTTGGTTGTCTAATGGATTGTCCGCTTGTGATTTTGTAATAGATTTATGTCCCCTAATCTTGCCAATGATATGTGGTAGATATGCATAATCTAAAACTGATCCATACGGAGTTAAAGCCTGAAAATACACTCTTTGTTTCTTCAGACTTTGTCAAGGTTCCTGATTACAAGGTAGCCCACTACTAATAATAGATTGGTGATTATAGTTATAGTGATATTCACCAAACCCACATGACATCAATTGAACGTGGGACCTGTTCAAGCACAAGTACAGACCATGGCATGTTTAAGGATACCACTCATGATATAAAATCTGCAAATGTACGAAGGTCTTCATGTATTCATTTTTAGTTAAGATCTTATGATATAAGCTTTGCAAATGTATATGTACAAATTTGAAATGTAAACATAGAAGCTTTCAATGTAATGTCTCATCTATATTCCTACACTTCCACTAGCAATCACACCCCTTATCAACATGTTATTGACAATACAAAAAAGGCCTTTTCAACAAAAAGCCAACCAAACAACTGATGCAACCACCATCTCAAACACGTTGCAACACTAACACAATTTCTCCCAAATAATTACAAACCACATCAACTACAAAAGTAATTAACTATCCAAAGTAGTATCAAATGTATTCGTGTTTAGTGCCAAAAAAATGGCCACAAAAGGATACCACTTATGATATCAAATCTACAAATTCACGGAAGTCTTCATGTATTCATGTATAGTTCAAATAAAATAGTCCACAAAATGCTACCACTCATGATATAAGATTTGCAAATGTATATGTACGAATTTGTAACAAATTTGAAATGTAGAGATAGAACCTTTAAATGTAATGTTTCATCTTTATTCCTACACTTACAAAATCAATCACACCACTTATCAACATCAACTACAAAAGTAATAATTATCCCTCTAAATCAAATAACATATACCATTCGGCGTTCACATTGCATTGTGCACATGCGATTCCTAGTATAGATTTTGTCATAATTTGGGAGACATTTGTCAAAATAAGGTCATGCGGAACATGTTTAAACACTGAGACAAATAAAACCCAGAAAAATCAGTGCAAATGGAGAGCCTCAACCAAAACCACAGTGCTCTTTAAGTGGCAGGACTAGGCCTGGAAATTGACAGGCTGTATGCCATTTTTTGTGATTTTAACCGTATATTACAGGTGAAAAATTAAGAAACCGTAGACAATGGAAACTTGAAAATTTTGAAAACCATAAAATTTTTAAGTGGTTTATATAAAAATATAATGCCTATTTATATATAATAAACAAATTATAAAAATATCTATAAAAATTACTGAAATTTACAAGTACATGAGAAAGCTAAGTTGCCAACAAATTTTGATTTGACAGGTAGAGATAATTTGAAATTCCATCCCTAGGCAAGACCAAAACCTTACCAGTACAGATCTGAAAACTGTCAGAAAGTGTGAAACTGATATGACAACCTTATTCATCTATTTCTGTGCCCTAAAAATATTGCTCATTTTTCTACAATTCATTATGAGGCACTAGAAAATGGCTCTCCTTCCTTGCAATCCTAATAATGTTTGCACTATTGTTTAAAGTTGTAAAAATTTGAAGGAATTAATGGATGTTTGTATCATCCCCTATTATTATCAAGCCCCTAAAATTTTGAATAATTTAACAAACAATACACCAAGTATAATGCAATTAAGTGCAATGCAAGTGTCTCAACCCTTCTCATTTCTATACTTTAATCTTTCTAACAACTAAATATTAAATGTTTTTGTACAAATACTTTTTGCTTTTACAATTTGAAGTGATTATTAGCATCATTACTTGCATGATTGTCTCTAAATGTACTAATAAATTTTACAATTTCAAGTGATTGTCACAATCATTTCTTGTATGATTGTCCCTAAATGTATTAATATATTTTACAATTTCAAGTGATTGTTAACATCAATTCTTGTATGATTGTCTCTGAAAGTACTTATATATTTATAGATTTTTTGAATTCAAATTAGGACCTTATTAATGTGCAAGCCAGTTCGAAGAAGGAAAAATCTACAAGAAAATACCGAAACCTAGGTGTCTGTTATCAGCCAATATTGACTTCGCAAAATTGATTAAAAAAATTAATAATAAAAATTGGAAATTTTGAAATTTTTCAAAAGTGTTACTTTGTGTGGTTTATCACCCTCATGACGACCGTCTCCTTTTTGTGATCATTTCGGTCTTCATTTCATCCTTTTCGGGCGAGAACTCCTCCCGCCAGGGTTTAAATCGCATTAAAATTAATTAATTAATATTGCTCTTTGTTTGATAAAATTAATTTTTTAAATAACTTGGGAGTATTTAATTAAATAAATATTAATTGAAAAATTCATTTGAAATTTTTTTATTTTATTGCCGGGGAAGTAAGCTTATGCTTCCAACTGCCGGGAATGCCAAATTGGCTTCCCAAACCCAGAATTCCCCTTTCTTGGCAATCTTATTTAATTTCCCATTTGTGGGATTTTCTCCACCAATTGCCAAATCCTGGATTGGAAAACGGGAAAGAAATCTCCCAATTTCCCACATGGGGAAATTGAACAGAGATTGCCAACCCACTTTGCCAATCCCGTTGGCAATTGGCCGTTGTTTTCCCCATTTCCCCTCTGGCGATTAATTCCACTACCTGGGAAGAGAGGAAGTTGGATTAATCCTCATAACTTCCTCCGTCAAACTCATTGGAAATAGTCTTGCGAAGCTTTCTGATTGCTTCTTATTTCTTCTGAAGGACATAATATTTATCACATCCTACAATACTACGAACACCATTATGAAGAAGAAATACAAGAGGACAACCATAGAAGTTTTATGCAAAAGAAAGATATACCCAGGACGAAAAAATCATTTCACGTAGGAGCAGTTTAAAGATCACCACGTTTTTGTTGAAGGAGAACAGTCCTAATAATTTCCACGCAGTCCCAAGCACAAGAAGTTTCCACGCATGCAAGAGAATCAGTTAGCCAACAGTCCAAAAAAAAAGGAGATTCTCACGCCTGAGGATAGAAGGACAACAAATGAAGTTTAAGATCTCACGCAGGCCATAGAGAAAAGCAATTTCCCATGCCCAAGGAGAAAAATTCAAACACATTTTTTAGGAAAACACATTCCTCCACGCCTGAGGATAGAAGAATACAACAAAATTGAAAGAAAATTCCACCAAAGAGCCACGTGCAGGTGAAGGAAGACTGTTTTCCACGAAGTAGGAAGGGACAACAAGAGCTTGTAGCAACAGTTTTCTACGTGCTAAGAAGAGATCTCCACGCACCTGTCAAACAAGCTCCCATGCAGGCAAGAGAATCAGTTAGAATACAGTCCAAAAATAAAAAGAAAAGTACCACGTTTGCATAAGCAAGAAGACAACAAGGTAAAGAAGTCAACAGGCCACGTGGGGAGATAAAAACCTGTGCATATTTTAAAGAGAAAGAGTTGTATACAATATAAAGGAAAAAAGGAAATCTCCACGCATTGGTTAAGGAGATTCTCACGCAGGTTTCAAGGAAGGAAATCACCACACACAGCAAATCCAAGCCAAAACTAGAGACCATGCAGCTGTAGGAGGGTTTCCACGTGCCAAGAAGTAAGTTGGGCGCTGAAAATACAAGGAAGACAACAAGAAAACAAAGTAGCTCCCACGCATGGATTAAATTTCATGCATTTTGCTCTAATTTTTGTTTGTTTTTATAGCAGGAGATCACCACGCACCCATTAAACAAGTTCCCACGCATACATAGCCAAAGAACAGTCTAAAACATTCCACGCAGGCAAGCAGTTAGAAGAGGCAAACACAATATTTCATGCAAAGAAGAAGAGAGGAATATTTCACGCACAACCCACACACAGTCAGAAAACAACAGTTACAAAAAAAGATTAAGTCACGTATTGACGATAATATCGCACAGAAGAAGTAAATATCAAATTGTGGGATTATTAGAATTGGGTGATTTTCACATACTAAGGAGAAATTTGATTCCAGCAAATTTAATAAAAAATCAGGATATTAAAATCGGGCGATTTTGTTTATTTTAAATTAAAAATAAATAAATAATCGTCACCGGAATAAAAAATTGTAACCTGATCAAATTATTGTTATTATTATTATTATTATTATTATTATTATTATTTTAAAATTAATAATAATAATATTATAACAGAAAATATTTTTCTTGCATCGATGGGGTTTTAGAGACTGAGACCCGACCCCGCTTGCGTTGTTTTGTGTGCATGAGTCATTCTTCTATGAAATTCATAATGGCTGAAAAATCTAACAAATCTGCAGGGAGATCGAGGAAACCAGTGGAGAAATCAAACAAATCTACCCTGAAGTATGAATTTCAAGGAATTATCCCTCCCAGTTCCATTAAGTCAGCATATGACAACATCACTGATACAAATCTGGGTCACATCAATGTGCAACAATTTTGCGAGCGGGTGAAAACTAAAGGCAAAACCATTTTCTCAGATCGACTTTACCACAGTGGTCTACCTCAAGTAGCAGCATTTCTTGTCTCGGTGTGTTGGTTGGATATTTTTTCAACCCAAAATATGAGGTTCAACCACAGTATATGGGATTAAATCCCTCCTCAAAGACAGGTGAGGCTGCCTGCTTGCTACTAATCTAAAACACAGCGAAAACAATATATACAGTATTCACACTAATCTAACCATTGGGGGTTGGGATAGAATCCCAAAATCCACATTCACACGATTCAAAGGTATGCCTTCGTAAAGGAACGGGGTTAGAAACTATTACAATGAAAGAAGCACAATGGAAAGGAAATGAGAGAAACGTATTTTCTTTCGAGTAAACGCAGAGCACGAAATAATCATACGAGCTTTAGATCATAAATATAATGTCTGAGATGATTAGCCACACTAAGATGCTATGCAAAGAATAGCTTAAGATCATGAACATAAGAACAATGTCTTAAGTAAGATATATCCCACAACACAAAGTTTGTAAAATAATATCAACTCCTATTCTTTGAAATGATCGAACGAAAACACAAAGTTTTTCTTCTTTCCAATAGCTCCGAATATTACAAAAATCTCGACCCTTTGGAATGCATAAGCATCCCTTATTTATAATAAAAGGGAACGAGAGAAAATAGGATAAATCCCAGAAAATAGTGTTCTTTAAAAAGTGTTCTATTTTGCTTGAATCTCACGCAGGAGACCAAGTCAAAATTTGCTTCCTACATGACGAAAAAGAAATGAAAAAGACATGTCAATTTCAAGATTGAAATGACATGAAACATCAAGAATTAGTCTGAATCATCATCTTTTCTCTCCTTCATCTTTCTCTTCCTCCAGCTGCACCTGTTTGTTCCAAAATTCTTGGAACTTTCGAATTATGCCTTGCATTTCATTTTCGTCAGGTGCAGTAGAATGATCATTCCAAATTTTGCAGGTTTCATGGATATCACTAGCACCGCCGGGAAGCTTTTTCAATCCCTTGCTGAGCTTTCTCAAGGACTCAAAAGAATGTTCAATTCTTACAAACCGATCAATGACCTCAATACCAAATCCGTGCATTGGTTCATGCTGAACAGACTCTTGGACTTGTTTGAAGAGATCATCTGCTGATAAGATACCTGAGTTCCCAACCGACACCTTTGGACAAATCTTCAGCAACTCTTCTTCCAAATCACTTTTTCCATCAATCAATTTATCCCTTGATTCTCTCAACTTAGCGCAGGCTTCGTTGAGAATCTTCACCCTGAACCTGATGGCTTTAGTCAATTGAAAATGCTTATCCGTATGTGGGATAACGCCTTCTTCTACCAAGAGATGTGCTGGTATTTGCTTTAATACTTGGAGAGCTTCATAAGTCAAATCAAGATGTCCAATTTCTTGAGAAAACTCATCATCCATCTTCTCTCCCTCCTTCTGAATATCCCCCACAGATTGATGAACTTTCACAACGTCTTGTATCACTTCCTTCCCCTGTTGGAGTAACCTTTGGATCCATTCATCGACCACTCTTCCTTTTTTAGCAATCTTCTCAATTGTAGGTACTGATGAAAATTGAATCCGACAGGGACAGAAGAAGATGGTATGGATTCAAGGGGTTTTGAGAGTTTAAGCAAAACCTCTGTCAACTGCTCCACTTTTCCTTTAAGCTCATCTCTGTTGTCTTTTGTTTCTTTCAACTTCTGGCACAACACGTTTGTGGCATCTCACGCATCTTGTTGCGCCCCTTCTGCTGTCACTCTTCCTAGAGCCACCCTGGTTATCTGATAATCAGAGGCTGTTATGTCCTCTTTAGTTTTGTCAGTCGCGAGAGTGGCTATCTCTGCGAACTTATCTCCTGAAGCGTCCACCAAAACCCTTGAAACTGTTTTGGGCTTCTTGCCTGATTTAGCAGTAGGAGCCTTGAGTGAGCTGAAATCAAAGGCTGGTAGGGGCACAATCACCTTCCTCTTCCTCAGAGTTTGCTCGAGTAGCCATTGCGGCGTATCAGAGGGAGTTGCCACGGTTGTAGAAGCTGGTATCATACTCTCAAGGGGAGAAGATTCTACTAGTGGAGGAGGAATAGTTACCAACGTGGTAGTAGATCCAATAAAAAGAGGCACAGGAGGGGGCGTGTTGGTGATCACTTGGGTACCAGCAGAGAGGGGTGAAAGTCCAGAGAAAATACTGGCCATTACTGAAGAAGTTGATGGAGAATAAGGAGGTAGGAGTGGTTGTGAGGAAAGAGGCACAGATTCAGACTCCAAAGCCTTGGATGCAAGAGATAAGGTCTCTTCAGTTGAGCAATCAACAAATGGTGAAACCAGAGGCTGACTTCCTTCTCCTTCCAAAGTAATTTCTCCTATTTCTGGTGGCGTTGGTGATTCTGGCACATTCACCGTTTCTATTGGAGAAACAATTGAAGAGATTTCTCTTTCTTTCCTCTTTTTGACAATCTTGACCTTTATAGGCCCCCTAGAAGATTTTCTGTCCTTTTCCTTTTTGGAGGGCCCCGCCTCTGAAGCAGCCAACTTTGAAAACTTATCATCTTTAAAATTCATTCCCCAAGAGGAGAGCCATGCTTTGGTGCGTGCAAGAATTAGAGCCGACCTATCTGTAATAGAGGCTTTTTCACTGATTGACCAATCAATAGGTGGGAAAACATATTGATCTTCATTTAGTCCATCATAGGAAAGATCCAAAACACTTTCATTGTCACTGGTACCTTTGGGTAAATCAGCAAGCTCAAGTGTTTGAATCTCAGCAATTGTCAATCTGCTATTATCCTTTCTGCGAACAACAACCTCATTACGCAGATCAACCCAAATATCCTCTATGTTTGGCCTGTGCAGATGCAGGGTTCCATACACCCTGAGCACTCCTCGGATGTCAAAACCGTCTCGAGGTTTCATATGCTTCATCAACTTGTCCTGAAGCTCATGGATAACATTTTTAGCCTTCACCACTGTTGAGCAAGTGTATCTCCCAATAGAAATTGGGAAGGATACAACAGCCTTATGTTTACTTTGTTGGAATTTATGGAAATCCAACAGCTGCCTAACCAATTCCATCAATATCAGTTTATCTCCTGGATATCGGGGCAGGTGAAAAGGATCCCCCGAGTACATGACCACCCGTAGATATGTGAACTTCTTGAACTGTAAGAAGACACATCCCCATTTGGAAACTTCAGCCCAAGCCTCATCTGAGACTCTTGTCTTCCTCAATTCAGGGTTTAGCCTGCAGATGTTTTCATAGAAGAAGGTGTCATTCACCCTTCTGAATTGATCTTGGGATCCCTTCCTTGTCAGTTGAGGGAAGTATTGATACACATGACTCCCCGTCCTGCTTCCCTTAGTATCCAATCCGGGATAGTTCCTCATCCCAGCCGCTGCATATGTGACATATGAAGACATATAAAATTTCCCCGTTGACAAGACCGTTGTCATTTGGGAATCAATCTCATTGCTAATGAGAGTGCCCCAGTCAATCCCTTGCTGATTCTTCTTGATGGTGATCATGAATTGATACATCCACCCTTGGAATACATTCGATTCGGGAAAACCAAAAACCTGACTCAGCAGAGTGATGATGTCATTGATCTCTTGGATGAAATCACTCCTGGGGATAAGTCTTGGAAATCTGGAGACAGCCGGCTTGGCCTTGATTGGGAACTTTTTATTTACATGCTTGATGCAGTTTTCCTGATCGTTGTCCCAAGCTTTCTGAGCTGACTTGATGTCCAACTCTCCATACTCTTCAAAATTGGGTAGTCTGAGGAGGTCATCAAAGTAACCTCCGTCCAATTTGATCACTACTTCACCTGCCTGACTTCTCACAGAACGAGAAGCCGAGTCATAACTGGAGGCACAGGCCAAAATGAATTCAGGGCACTGAGCGGCCATGGGAAAACCAGCTGCAAGGGGTAAGCCACTATCAGCTATTGCTTTCATCCACAGAGTTTGGGAGGAAATCCTTACCCTACTCCAGAAATCTTCAATATCTATATTCCCGAGCTCTGTATCTCGGATGTCATAGTTGCAATCAATATATGATGGAGACTCCACCTTTCTAAACTTGTATTTCATTCTTCCTGACTTCTCAGTCTTTTCTTGAGATGGACCAGGGTCCGACATGAAGGATGTCGAAGGAAGAAAGTTCCGGAGATCAGGGGATGTCGAGCACTGTGAAAAACCCGATCTACTGGATATGTCGGAAGAACGGAAGAGTCCGACACTGGCGAGGATGTCGGGAAATCCAGGAAAGCCGATGCGCTGAGAGTGTCGGAAACTCTGGAAAGTCTGGCACTGCTGAGGATGTCACTTGTGATGATGTCAGAAACTCTAGAAATTCTGGCAAGCCAAACCTTCAATATACTTCGGGTCTTCGACACTGCACAACAGCCTTCAAAACCCGAGAAGAGAAAAACAGGGTTTTTTGTTGAATTTCAAACATGCCATCTCTTTTTAACCATTCATGTACCAAGCACATAATAAAATTTGAGGAAATAACACCAAGTGGAAATTTCGAAGAGATAGACCCTAAAACCTAAACCCCGTTTAGAAAACAACTCCAGAAAGAAGAAGAATAAAAATCCCTCAAAACCCAGCAAGAAAATGAGAAGAATCCACGCGCAATCAATCCACAAAAACTAGGAACAAAGAATGGAAAGAGAAATACCTTCAACCAGAGAAAGGAAAGATCGAAAACAGGCGATTCAATCGGGCACAGGGGAGCTTTCGGGTTTCGAGATTGGAAGAGCATGTACGAAAATCCACGAGTTAAAAATACGTCCGGTAAAAATGACGTGTAAATCCGCATATTTATAAGAAAATTTGTAATTAATACACTTCGGCTTGGCACGTGCCACCTCACCCGACAACTCGGCATTAACGCCATGTCAGCATGCTCGAGAGGTCCGAAAACCCGAAACAAAGGCGCTTAGAACAATTCGGGTTTCGGGTTTCGGGAAACACAAGACATAGAGCATGAGATGTTTAGATGCTTCAATGTTCCGAAAACCCGACATGAAGAACTAAATCGGACTCCGGGTATCGGGAGACAGGCGACACAAAACATGCTTTGGATAAGGCATGTTCCGATGCGCCGAAGGTCCGAAAACCCGAATTGACTCTACTTGAAGCGGGCTTCGGGTTTCGGAAAACACAAGACATAAAACATTTAAAACTCATGTCGACCTGTCAGTAAAACCCGAAAACCTGATTTTCTCTTAAAGAAGCAATTTTGCAAAACCAGCTTTAAAAATTTCGTAGGGGTTATCTGATAGTTTGGAGTAAACTCAAAACTGAGATAACACGGTGCAGTGTCCGGAATTGGTTATTGCTTGTGCGGAGCATTTTGATCCTGAGAGATGAGGAATTTTTAAAGATAATCGTGAGCCTTTCCTCTTAATCACACCATAGCACATTGAGGAATTGCTCGACATACCCAACTTTCCCGAGAATGCGGATATCACTCGCCAGTTAGCACAAGAATTCTGGGATGAAGAACCCCTGAGATGGAGTAAGATGGTTAGCAACAACTGGTTAGTGACCAAGATACCTCGAATTGACAGGCTTCCCAAAGAACTGTACCGCATTGAGTTCGTGGAAGAAATCGAAGACATGATTACTCTCCTAAGTCGAGCTTTCGGTCTACCTTCTGCTAGGATTTTCACCCATGGTTGTATCAATTTATCTGTATCATCCTAGCCAAGAAAGAGTTTGTGGATTAGGCCACCACCATCAGTAACACCCTTCACAAACAATTGATAGAAGTTAAGATGACCGGATGCTTCTACATGACATCGTATTTGACTTATGCGGGAGCAAGAAGAAAACTATTTTTGGGACTTGAAACGAGAGGAGTCATGGGGCCGTCAAATAATGTTTTTCACTATTACCCTCAAATCAGCTTCAAAAATAGTTCTCATCATTTTAGAAGAGTTAGCGATGCATTCATCTTCCGTGTGATCCGAAACCTGAATCGAAATACTGAGGAAAGGTTTTCTAAAGAATCCATGAGTGTCATTTCCCAATGGGGAACCTAGTTTATTCAATTTTCATCTTTTTCCTACATTCGTGTGAGTGGCTTTGCTGGTACCCTATGGAAACTTCCTAAGTACGTTAATGACAGATGGGCATTAGTAGAGCTTGCATGATAATTATTCCAAGTTCACTACTTTCTTAGTGACAAGCACCGTTCAGGAATTCATTTCCCAATTCAAATCGAGGAATACCAATGTCCAAATATTTTCAGTGCACAACTCATGGAAAAAGAGTTTGCTCTCATAAACATCCATCCATATGTGAATAGAGCCCAGTTTGATATCAATGGATATATGCAAAATATTCTAGGAGCAAAGTATCAACATAATCCTACCATGGAAGATTTCTGGGCTGCTTGTTCAGACGAACATGAGGTAAGAAGACGAGCGTACTCTCGCCTAACACTTGTTCAGATCAATGCCTTTCGCATCAAGAGCCCTCCCGATTCATTCATAAATGATGATGAGGATGTCATTGATCCATCATATGATGTAGTTTCTTTTACCCCATTGCCTTGAATCGACTGGACCAAAAGAGATGAATTTTCTCTTGATAGCAAGAATCAACCAATTATTGAAAGAAGCATATCTTGGTATGACAGAGAACTTGTCAAATTGCAATCAATTCCAGATCATGTTTCGGGATCACAAAAATTGCCAATACGAGGGGGCCTCCATTCGACCAAAGTCTCTTCTCGATCGATCTCTATACCATCCAATCATACACAACAAGCAAGAAATGAGTGGTTGCCAAAATTCACTTCGCCAAGTAACGTGTCACGAGGAGAAATATCTAAAGATCCCAACCCTGAAGAAGGAAGAGAGCATGTGTTTGGATTTTCTACTTTGAGTAGAGATTCTTCTACCCACATCATTAATAGTGTTCAGAACCTAGTGTCAAATGATCCTCATTCTTGCTTTGAACAAGCATCCACTCAGGTGCAGGTAATTCAAATATCAAACACTTCGGAGTATGTAGTTAATGAAGGGATTTCCCAAAATCTCTCGAATAATCAGGAAGTGGATATCGAGGTTGTTTCTCCTTGAATCAAGGTTGTGGATAGGGTTCTTGCAGGATCTCATGATGTAGAGGACAATGAGAATGTTGTTTCGAGCTCCAGGATTTTGTATGCGATAATAGTGATTGATACTCCTTCCTGGGTTGATTCCGAAGTGAAGAAAAAGAAGAGAGTTGTCAAGCCAATTGACATTGATTTTGATGCCCTTTTCAAACTTTCAAATGATGCCATTCCTAAGAAGCCTAAGGTGTTTTCTCGAATAATGGTGGATAATGATGGAAATAAATTTGCAGACCTTGCCATTCCACAAGTTGATAAAGAGCGCGATGCTATGACACCTGCCGACTATGAAGTTTCCAGACTTGGAATTGGAAGATCTACATTAGAAAGTGACATGGCAAAGGCTCGCGATTCAATTGATATCGTGCTAACTAGACTTGAGAAATACAAGTCTCAAAACTCTTAGCTCAAGGCTGAAAAGAATCAATTGGTGGAATATGTTCAACATTTGATAAATCCCATATCATCCACTTTCCCAGTACCTGATGCAGTGGCTTCCCCAGATGAAAATACTCTCAATTTGTCAAAAGAAATAAACACATTGGGCCATGTCACTAAAACTTGGCTTTCAGAGATTCTTGTTTTAGGCCAGGGGATGATCAAGACCGCGGTTAAGCTTCATGAAGATGTCAGTACGTATATTGATCCAATTCTTTCTTTCAAAGAAACTTTTGTTTCTACTATATCAAATTTGGATGAGATATTGCCCAGTTTATAGGAGATGACAATAATGGAATCTTCAGTTTTAGCTATTGAAGGAATTCTCAAATTTGAACATCGAGGGACATGTTTTCTTTGGTGTTTGCATCTCAAATCAAGAAAAACGCTTCTCTAGGATTCTATGATCCATTATGAAAGCATGTGCAATGAAGCCTTCACTTCACTCTCCTTGATTCAAGAATTCATGGCTGAGATTTCTTGCAACCTTGTAAATGAGCATAATCAAAGGTGTTCATCAGAGCAGGTGGAAGAGCAATTTTCACAATTGTTTAAGGACATGTACACTCCCGCTAACAATTTCTCGTCAGTTTCCATGGAGCAGTGCATCAAATTAAAGAACTTATTTGAGAACGCTCAATCCAAAATTGTTAATTTAAATGATATGCCAAGTAGAATTCTTGAATTGCAGGTATTTTGTGAGGCTATTCTTCGACCAAGTGAACCTTTAGAAGAAGAAAAGATGTTTGAAACTTTGGGAAGGTTTAGATCCTTTCAACTGGAAAAAGTGGCAAATCCTAATTTCATCGGTGATTCAGGGAGTTGATTTTCTTGGTATCTAATGAAGTGGGAGAGTCCGTTTCTCATACGCTTGAGATAGGCAGACCCCATTTCAATGGATAAGGCACTGGTTATTATTGTATATTTTAAAAGGTGTTGTTATTTGTTTTCAGGAAACTATGGATATTTTAAGTAATTTCTATTTTTGAGTTGTCTTTAATAAAGTTGTTGAAAAAGTCAAAGGTCACTTAAGTGCCTTATTTAATGATCATGTAAAACCCTAACTACTTTGTAACCAACTTTTGGGTTATAAAAGGAAGTGAGCAGCTCATTTGTAAGGGGTGACTTTGAGAGAGGAGAAGGGAATACTTTTGTGTGTAAGCTTTGATTCTGGAAGAAACTTTTTGTTCTTTTGTGAAAAACATTTTGGAGTTAATGAAATACAAACTTTGTGTCTCATTCATTTTCTCTTGTAATATTTGATGTTCTTATGTTCATTAAATGTTAGGTGTTTGAATCTTGCATGCAAATATTATCTTTGATCTTATTGTCAATGTTATTAATCGGTTGTTCTAGTTCACAGTGATCAAGCTCTAATTATCTACTTGTTCATGTGTGTTCCCTTTTACACGTTCTTGTTTGACTAACTCAAACTTTGTTTTATTTGTGTTAGTTATTCATCTTTCTTCTTCTTGTAATATTAGGCTAGTTGTTTACCTAACTCTTGCATGTTCTTTCATTTTATTCCATTTCACTCCTTTCCTTCATTCCATTCCATCTCCTTCATTCACTTTTCTTTCCATTGATGTTCCAAAACACCCCCCACATACAATTTTGAATGTATATATGTAAATACAGTTTTGGTTTTCAATAAAGGCAGCCTCACCTTCATTGAGGAGGGACTTCGTTCCCACACTATTGCATGTCATTTGCATGCGTGCAAATCCATATGCCAAAAGTTTTTGGTGACTCTACTAGGGATCGAAGAATCGTTAACCAGTGTTTGGTTAAATCTTTATGACTATCCCCTCTGCACAAGCTCCAGTTCTTCAACCGAACCTTGTACCCGACGAAGATTTCCAAGGAGACATTGCTGCCAACCTTCGAACAGTAGCTTGGGAAAATCGTGAAAGCTTGCAACAATTTGTGGCTGTTGATAGAGCCATTGATAGAGAAATCTACATTGAAGACCTTAGAAGAAGAGCACCCGCACTTGTGGCCAGAAGACCTCCTGGACACATGTTGATCATTGTTCACCGATGCGGTCCTCTTCCACCAAGGTAATAAGTTGTATGACTATTACAGGTAACCCACCTATCTTGCAACCAAATCTTGTTTTGGCAGATACTCAAGAAGACATATCATCAGATTTAAGGCAAGCTATTTGGGAAAAGCGCATGAGTAAATATCATTTTCATCTTGCCACATCAGTACTAGATAACGAAGAAGAGAAAGCCGCGAGAGTTGCTAGAGCTATTCAAGTGCAAATAGCTCAAGAAAGAGAGTGAAGAGAAAAGGCTAGAGCTGGTCGAAACATGCCAGTGATCCCTTCAAAATAAAGATTCCAAACTGGAAGGAAAGAGATTTACGCGAGGAGAAAAATATAAAGGTCGATCTGATCCCACTTTTGACTTTCAAGGAAATTTTGGTTTCAAGTTATCTCCTCCAAAGAAGAACACACCTCGTAGATCTGGAAGCCTTGCATCAAGTCCTGAAAGAGCAAGCAAGGAAGGAATCACTACCAGTCAAGCACTTGTCCTTGCTCATGTTGTTTTACCTTCGCATACCACCTTTCCCAAAATGGTAGTCAATGTACCATGGAGAAATGCCATAGGCCCATTGGCCTTACCTGCTCGACATGAACTCCCACGAGGATCAAGAAAGATTCTTCCCAAGTTCGATGGAGATGGGAAGACGTCACCAGATGATCATATTCTGCCTTTTTCGCTGCATGTGCTATTTTTTCGGTAGAATATGAAGATGTTACTATTCTTCTCTTCATAAAAACATTGCATGATGTTGCTGCATATTGGTTTCATCATCTGCCCAATGTATGTATCACAAATTGGAATGATATGAAAACTAAGTTTGAAAATCAATTCAAGACGGTAGAAGATGAACATGCTCTTCTTGCCCAACTATCTTAGGTGAAGAAAGAGACAATAGAACCCATGAGGAATTTTGTGGCTAAATTCAACAAAATGGTGAACAAAGTTCCCGTCAGGATTCATCCAAACCTTGATGGAAAAAAATGTTTCTTTATTAACGCATAACAACCAAAAGTGTGCTATCAGCTGAGAAGGGCTAGGGTGGCTACTTTGGAACTTGCTCAATCTTTGACCATAGAAATTGAAGATGACTTAATCATGGCAGGAAAATTCAAGAAAAATTCCCTCAAAGGAAAGAGTCAAGAAACCCCCAACGCTTCAGAAACTATACTCACTAAGTTGGCTAAAGATGTGCTAGCTTTGAAAAAGCAAGTTGCTCAAAGTAGTAAACCTGCTCCTTACAAAGACATCCCAAGAAAAGTATATGTTCCCAAAAAAGCCCGGATTGCATTGCTCTAATGAGGCTTGCTATTGAAGCAGCTCCCGCAACTAATTCGAAATGTGATGTCATTGAAGAAAGTGATGATGAGGTTGAAGTCGTTGAGGTTGATGAGGAAGAGACGGATTTTGAGACATCTGAACCTGAAGTTGAAGATCCTAAAGGGGAAAGTAATAATCATTTCTTTGAGTATCGTTCAGAGGAAGAAGATGAATACGAATAAATTATATAAGATATGAATATTCAATCCTTTGTTGTTTTCATGCACTCTTAGAAATTGGTCCAACTTATCAAAGGCGACTCTATTATTCATTCCTCTAAAGGAATTATGAAAACTCCCAAAGATGGGAAAACTCAAAATATTGTGGCGGCCACCACACCTTCAAATGAAAAGATTGAACCTTTCTTTGTGTCCTTTCTGATCAACAGATGCAAATTAAGTAATTACATTATAGACTTTGGAGCCTCGGATAATGTGATGCTGACAAAAGTAGCACATGCTCTTGGTTTGACTTGTACAAGAACATTCAGATCATGTTACTCCATGGAAACTAAGCAAGTTCCTCTAATCAGGCAGATTAAAGACGCCCAAATGGTTTTAGCTCGATTCCCTCAAAAGCGAGTTAAGGTAACTATTTTAGTTGTTGATATTCCCGCCTCGTATGGAATGTTGTTGAGTAGGAAATTTTGCAGAGATTTGGGTGGTAGATTCAAATCGACTGGTCTCACACCATGATTTCTATCAATGGAGAAATGAAAAATATTATGCCAGAAACTCAGGAAAAGTTCACGGTAACTAAAACTGAAGATCCTCGCGCATAGATCCTTTTCCAAGGCTCAAGTATGGGTAATTACATGATGACTGGAGAAATTCATACCCCTGAGGTTACTTGCCAAGAATCCAATGAGGTATGGACTCTTGAGTTTGATGGAAGTTGTTGTTCAACGGGTTATGGTGCAGGAGTGGTGCTCATATCTCCAAATGGTAAAATATTTCCTTTTTCCTACAAACTTGAATTTTCAAATACTAATAACATTGTAGAGTACGAGGCGTTAATCCTTGGCCTCCAAGTTGCAGAGGAGAAAGGGATAAAAAAATTGGAAGTCTTTGGAGATGCGGAATTGATCGTGAAATAGGTAAGAAATCAGTTCCAAGTAAAGAATGATCGTTTGAGACACTACAAAAATAAAGTGTGGGACGCAATAGAAGTCTTCGACGCCTTTTCCATAAAATCTATCCCTTGTGAAAATAATGACAAAGCGGATTCTCTAGCAGTCTCATATTCATTAATGATTCCTCATTCAGAATTTGATCAAGTCAAATACACCATTGAAATGGGTTTTAGGCTGAGTGTTCCTGACAATGCAGAAAATTGGCAAGTATTTAATGATGATCAAAAAATTATTGCCTTCTTGGAAAAGAGAGAATTTTGAATAGTTGTACTTTGAAGGAAGTGATTCTGCATTTCGCGAATCAACTACCTCACCCATTTAGGAAGGAGTTGAGAACGAAGATCCTGGTGATCGCATCATCCAATTCAAAGGAAATAAAATTCCCAAAGGATTGGTTTCACTTGAAGAAATTTTTGACAAACATGACAGATTTATCAAAGAGAAAGAGCAGGCAGGACCTACAAATTCTGTTGACTATGAGCAAGTTAACATCGGTACCAAGGATAAACCTCGCCTAATCAATATTGGTAAGTGTTGCTCACCTGAGGAGCACAGGAAATTCATAAGTCTACTTACTAAATATTCTGACGTTTTGGCTTACTCATACGAAGACTTGAAATCTTTCCAACCCAGGGAAATGGAGCATGCCGTACCCTTGAAGCCTAGTGTAGTTCCATTCAGGAAAAAGCAAAGACAATATAATCCCAAGATTTTAGGGACAATATTTCATGAAGTTTAAAAGATGCTAGATGCACGAATAGTGTTTCCTATTCGACATTTGACCTGGATAGCTAATATTGTACCAGTTCATAAGAAAAATGGAGAAATTAGGATTTGCATGGATTTCCGTAATCTTAATCAGGCTTCCTTGAAGGATAACTACCCACTTCCAGTGATGGACCATATTTTGCAAGCAGTAATTGGATCAGAAATGTTATCTATGCTAGATGGCTTCTCTGGCTATAATCAGATTGAAGTGGCTAGAGAAGATCAACATAAAACCACATTCACTACCCCCTGGGGTACATTCGCGTATAGAAGAATGCCCTTCAGTTTGATTAATGCCAGCGTTACTTTTCAAAGGGCTATGGATATGGCATTCATAGATTATAAAGACAAAATCATCGTGATATATCTAGATGACTTGACAGTATTCTCAAAGAAATGAGAAGATCACATAAGAGATTTAGAGAAAATATTGCAAAGGTGCAGACTTCATAAGATTTCTTTGAATCCAAAAAATTCCGTGTTCAGAGTTACAGAAGGGAAACTCCTAGGTCATATTGTTTCTAAGGAAGGTAAGATCGATCCTGAACGCATTCAAGCTATCAAAAATCTTTCCTTACCTAAAAGTAAGCCTGAAGTCCACTCATTCTTCAGGAAGGTGAACTTTTTGAGAAGGTTTGTGCCAGATTTTACCGAGATGACTAAGGAAATCGTTGATATGATGAAAGGAAAAGAATTATTCAAATGGTCAAAGGAAGGTAGAAAGGCATTTGAACAAATCAAGGGTGCTATTGCAAAATATCCTACATTGGTGTGTCCCAATTTTAAAAAGGATTTTATAATCTATTGCTATGCTTCACCACACACAATCTCTGCCATCCTGACGCAACACAATCAAGAAGGAATCGAATCTCCTATTGCATTCATGAGTTCTGGATTCAAGAAACATGAACTCAATTACACTCCCCTTGAGAGACATGCGTACGCGGTGGTGAGAGCCCTGAAACACTTTAGGTACTACGTGTTGAATTCTCACACCAAAGTCTTAGTTCTAGACACCGCAGTGAAATCAATGCTGACACAACAGGAACCAGGATCTAAAAGAGGTAATTGGGTCTCCAAGATCCAAGAATATGATTTAGACATCAAGCCTACCAAGTTGGTTCGAGGAAGAGGACTCTGCCAACTCATTGCAGAGAATGAACCATGAGATAACTCTGAAGAAGAACCAGTTGAAGAAAATTTACCATTGGTAGTTTTTGTCAGTACCACAGATGAATGGTATTCTAATATTGCCTACTTCCTCACATATGGTGAGTGTCCAGAGAATCTGACAGCTAAGGAGAAATGAGCTATCAAACTAAGAGCTGTCAGGTACGTCATTTGGGATAACATGTTGTTCAAGAAAGGAATTGACGGCATGTTCCTCAGATGTGTTGATAAAGAGCAACAACCTAGATTGTTGGAAGCTTTCCACAATCATGCTTGTGGCAGTCATTTATCTGGCCCAGTAATAACCCATAAAATTCTGAGAGCACATTATTACTAGCCCACTATGTTTTCCAATGCCTAGAAATGGGTGACAAAATGCGAAGCTTGTCAACAATTTGTTGGAAGACCAAAGTTGGCAGCTTTGCCTTTGAAGCTAGTTGTCATTGAAGAACCCTTTCAACAATGGGGTTTAGATTTCATCGAGGTTTTGAATCCTAATTCTAGTGCTGGTCATACTCACGTGCTCACCGTAACTGACTACTTTACAAAGTGGGTAGAAGCTATACTAGTGAAACAAACATCTACTGTAGTAATTTGTGATTTCATCAAAGAAAATATATTGGTTCGTTATGGAATTCCACACAAGATTGTGATGGACAATGCCTCAAATTTTTCTTCTGTAGAGATGATAGGTTTTTGTTATGGATATGGGATATCCTTGTCTCATTCATTAGATTACTACCCTCTGGGAAATGGTCAGGCTGAATCCAATAACAAAAACCTCATTACTATTGTGCGCAAGTTAGTCAAAGAAAATCAAAGAACTTGGCACAAAAAGTTATATGATGCATTGTGGGCTGATCGCATAACTCCCAAAAGGGAAATCGAGGATGTCTCCATTTCAACTTTTGTATGGAACCGATGCTCAAATTCCCGTCACACTAGAGTTACCAACATTAAAATTAGCTCAGGCAGTTGATGATGAATGCTTCACCAATGCATTAGATAAAAGGATCATGTTCCTAAGCAAGCTCGAGGAACAAAGAAGTCAAGTGGCAAACAGGATTGAGGAACATCAATCCAAGGTAAAGAAATTGTTTGACAGGAAAACTAGGGAGAGACAATTTCAAATCAATGACTTAGTTCTTCTCTGGGACAAAAGACGTGAACCGAAAGGAAAGCATGGGAAGTTTGACTCGCTGTGGCTAGGCCCATTCAAAATAAGACACTTCTGTGGAGATAGTACCTATTACTTGGCATATCCTGATGGAACTCATTTGCCTTTGCCCTACAGTGGGAAATATCTCAAGCATTATCAAAATTGAAAATGGGTTGTTCCCCGTATGTACATAGGTAATTAGGATTTTGGTTTGTTTGTTTCCCTGTTTTTCAGTCTCCTCTCTTGTGTCACCCCATTTTTGTGCCCCATCATTTTGAGATCATGCTCATGAATATTTTGGTCTGGGTTCATTGCTGCGTCCATGAAGTCCTTGTCCCCAATTAGAGCCAGATGTTATCAGCCATTTTGACTTCGTAAAATTAATTAAAAAAATAAAAATAAAAAATGGAAATTTTGAAAATTTTCAAAAGTGTTACTTTGCATGGTTTATCACCCTCATGATGACCGTCTCCTTTTTGTGATCGTTTCGGTCTTCGTTTCATCCTTTTCGGGCGAGAACTCCTCCCGCCAGGCTTTAAATTGCATTAAAATACATTAAAATTAATTAATTAATATTTAATTAATTAATTGCTCTTTGTTTGATAAAATTAATTTTTTAAATAACTTGGGAGTATTTAATTAAATAAATATTAATTGAAAAATTCATTTGACAAATTTTTATTTTATTGCCGAGGAAGTAAGCTTATGCTTCTAATTGCCGAGAATGCCAAATTGGCTTCCCGAACCTGGATTTCCCCTTTCCTGGCAATCTTATTTTAATTTCCCACTTGTGGGATTTTCTCCACCAATTGCCAAATCATGGATTGGCAAACGAGAAAGAAATCTCCCAATTTCCCACATGGGGAAATTGAACGGAGATTTGCCAGCCCACTTTGCCATTCCTGTTGGCAATTGGCCGTTGCTTTCCCCATTTCCCCTCTGGTGATTAATTCCACTACTCGGGAAGAGAGGAAGTTGGATTAATCCTCATAACTTCCTCCGTTCAAACTCATTGGAAATAGTCGTGCGAAGCTTTCTGATTGCTTCTTATTTCTTCTGAAGGACATAATATTTTATCACATCCCACAATACTGTGAATGCCATTGTGAAGAAGAAATACAAGAGGACAGCCATAGAAGTTTTATGCAAAAGAAAGATATAGCCAAATGTAAGAAATCATTTCAAGGAGCAGTTTAAAGAACGCCATGTTTGCGCAGGTTGAAGGAGAAAAGATCCTAAAATTATCCAAAGCAAGTTCCCACGTCTGGAAATACAAGAAGACCATTTCCACACCAAGAAAGAGAATAAGTAGCCAAATATAAAAGACAAAAAAGGATGCATTTCCACGCCCTAAGAATAGAGGGAGAACAATTCAAAAAATCTCCACGCAGGAAAGGAAAAGGGGTCTCACGCATGCTATGAGGAAAAGGAAGAGGACATTGAAAACAAAAAAAAAGGAGGGGACAATTTACAGAAGCCACACATTGTGGTCCATGCGTGAGGATAGAAGAAAGTCAATTGAATTGAAAACAAAGGATTCGCACAAGAAAGAGGACGTTTCAGGTAGAAGGAACAGTCTCCACGCAGCCCAAGGGAGACAACAGGAGGTTACAAGAACAGTATTCACCAATGCTAAGAAGTAGAAGTTCCACGCACCATCTAAGCAGAACTCAGCGCCCAGGCAGGAATAGTTAAAGGATCACCAGTTTGACAGGAAAACAACCAAATAAAACTCAAAAGACCAAGCTGCAGTCCAGGGTTTCACATGTGCTAAGAAAGCAAAGAGATCTCTCACCATCAGGAGCCAAGGGGATATAACACCTGCAAGAAAGAGAAAGTAGCAAATCATAAAAGCCACAGTTTGAAAAAAGGAACAATAGAGTTCCAACGTAGCTCAGCAAAATGAAAAATAAGTAAATACAAAGGAAAGCCAAAAATGAAGCCACACAGCTTTCCAAGGAGGGTTCACCACGTGCCATCAAGAAGTAAGACACTGGGCGTTGAAAATACAAGCATAGGCTTTACAAGAAAACAAAACATAATGCTCCCACGCATGAACATTAAATTTCAGCATTTAAGCTCTCACGCATAAAAGTTTATTTTTACAGCAGGGAGATTAAGGATGCACCCATTAAAAGGAAGATTCCCACGCATACATAGCCAAAAGAAAAGAGTAATAAACTTTGCAGAGAAGAACAAGTTTTCCTAGCTAAGTAAAGATTAAATATTTTCTATTTCTGACCACAAGAAATCACACATTCTTCAGGTTAGAAAGCAACATTTACAAAAAAAAAAGATTCAGTCACGCATTGACGAGAAGATCACATAGAAGAAGTAAATATCAAATTGTGGGATTATTAGAATCGGGTGATTTTCACATACCAAGGAGAAATTTGATTCCAGCAAATTTAATAAAAAAATCGGGATATTAAAATCGGGTGATTTTGTTTATTTTAAATTAAAAATAAATAAATAATCATCACTAGGAATCAAAAATTGTAACCTGATCAAGTTATTGTTATTATTATTTTAAATAATAATAATAATAATAAAATTAAAATGAAACATATTTCTCTTGCATTGATGGGGTTTCGGAGACTGAGACCTGACCCCACTTGCGTTGTTTTGCGTGCCTGAGTCATTCTTCTGTGAAATTCATAATGGCTGAAAAATCTAACAAATCTACAGGGAGATCGAGGAAGCCAGTGGAGAAATCAAACAAATCCACCCTGAAGTATGAATTCCAAGGAATCATCCCTCCCAGTTCCATTAAGTCAGCATATGACAACATCACTGATACAAATCTGGGTCACATCAATGTGCAACAATTCTGCGAGCGGGTGAAAATTGAAGGCAAAACCATTTTCTCATATAGAATTTACCATAGTGGTCTACCCCAAGCAACAACATTTCCTGTCTTGGTGCAGTGTCCGGAATTGGTTATTGCTTGCACGGAGCATTATGATCCTGAGAGACGAGGAATTTTTAAAGATAATCATGAGCCTTTCCTCTTAATCACACCAGAGCACATTGAGGAATTGCTCGGCATACCTGACTTTCCTGAGAATGCAGATATCACTCACCAGTCAGCACAAGAATTCTGGGATGAAGAACCCCTGAGATGGAGCAAGATGGTTAACAACAACTGGTTAGTAACCAAGAGACCTCGAATTGATAGGCTTCCCAAAGAACTGTACCACATTGAGTTCGTGGAAGAAATCAGGGACATGATTACTCTCCTAAGTCAAGTTTTCGGTCTACCTTCTGCTAGGATTTTCCACCCATGGATGTATCAGTTTATCTGTATCATCCTAGCCAAGAAAGAGTTTGTGGATTGGGCCACCATCATCAGTAACACCCTTCACAAACAATTGATAGAAGTTAAGATGACTGGATGCTTCTACATGACATCGTATCTAACTTATGTGGTAGCAAGAAGAAAGCTATTTTCGGGACTTGAAATGAGAGGAGTCATGGGGCCGTCAAATAGTGTTTTTCATTATTACCCTCAACTCAGTTTCAAAAATAGTTCTCACCATTTTAGAAGAGTCAACGATGCATTCACCTTCTGCGTGATTCAGAACCTGAATCGGAATACTGAGGAAAGGTTTTCTAAAGAAGCCATGAGTGTCATTTCCCAATGGGGAACCTGGTTTATTCAATTTTCATCTTTTTCCTACATTCGTGTGAGTGGCTTTACTAGTACCCCCCGTGGAAACTTCCTAAGTACGTCAGTGACAGATGGGCATTAATGGAGCTGGTGCGACAATTATTCCAAGTTCATTGCCTTCTTAGTGACAAGCACCGTTCAGGAATTCATTTCCCAATCCAAATCGGGGAATACCAATGTCCAAATATTTTCAGTGCACAACTCATGGAAAAAGAGTTCGCTCTCATAACCATCCATCCATATGTGAAGAGAGCCCAGTTTGATATCAATGGATATATGTAAAAGAATCTGGGAGCAAAGTATCAACATAATCCTACCATGGAAGATTTCTAGGGCTGCTTGTTCGGACGAACATGAGGTAAGAAGACGGGAGTATTCTCGCCTAACACTTGCTCAGATCAAGGCCTTCCGCATCAAGAGCCCTCCCGATTCATTCATAAATGATGATGAGGATGTCATTGATCCCTCATATGATGTAGTTGCTTTTACCCCATTGCCTCGAATCGACTGGACCAAAAGAGATGAATTTTCTCTTGATAGCAAGAATCAACCAATTATTGAAAGAAGCATATCTTGGTATGATAGAGAACTTGCCAAATTGCAATCAATTCTAGATCATGTTTCGGGATCACAAAAATTGCCAATACGAGGGGGCCTCCATTCAACCAAAGTCTCTTCTCGATCGAACTCTGTACCATCTAATCATACACAACAATCAAGAAAGGAGTGGTTGCCAAAATCCACTTCGCCAAGTAACGTGTCACGAGGAGAAAGATCTAAATTCCTAACCCCGAAGAAGGAAGAGAGCGTGTATCTGGAATTTCTACCTCGAGTAAAGATTCTTCTATCCACATCGTTAATAGTGCTCAGAAGCTAGTGGCAAATGATCCTTAGTCAAGCTTCAAACAAGTGTCCACTCAAGTGCAGGTAATTAAAATATCAAACAATTCGGAGCATGTGGTTCATGAAGGGATTTCCCAAAATCTCCTGAATAATCAAGAGGTGGATATTGAGGTTGTTTCTCCTCAAATCGAGGTCGTAGATAGGATTCAAGCAGGATCTCATGATGTCAGAGAATAATGAGAATGTTGTTTCGAGCTCCAGGATTTTGTATGCTGAAATAGTGAATGTTACTCCTTCCTGGGTTGATTCTGAAGTAAAGAAAATGAAGAGAATTGTCAAGCCAATTGACGTTGATTTTGATGCCCTTTTCAAAATTTCGAATGACGCCATTCCTAAGAAGCCTACGGTGCTTTCTCGAATAATGGTAGATAATGATGGAAACAAATTTGTAGACCTTTCCATTCCACAAGTTGATAAAGAGCGCGATGCTATGACAGCTACCGACTATAAAGTTTCCAAACTCTGAATTGGAAAATCTACATTAGAAAGTGACATGACGATGGCTCGAGATTCAATTGATATCGTGCTAAAGACATTTTGAGAAATACAAGTCTCAAAACTCTCAACTCAAGGCTGAAAAGAATCAATTGGTGGAAAATGTTCAAAATTTGATGAATCCCATATCATCCACTTTCCTAGTACCTGATGCAGTGGCTGCCCCAAATGAATATACTCTTAATTTGTCAAAAGAAATAAACACATCGGGCCATGTCACTAAAAATTGGCTTTCATAGATTCTTGTTTTAGGCTAGGGGACGATCAAGACAACGATTAAGCTTCATGAAGATGTCAGTGCATATATTGATCTTATTGTTAACGTTATTAATCAGTTGTTCTAGTTCATAGTGATCAAGCTCTGATTACTTACTTGCTCATGTGTGTTCCCTTTTACACATTCTTGTTTGGATAACTCAAACTCCATTTTATTTGTGTTGGTTATTCACCTTTCTTCTTCATGCAATATTAAGCTCTATTATTTACCTGCCTCTTTCATGTTCTTTCAGTTCATTCCATTCCACTCCTTTCCTTCATTCCATTCCATCTCCCTCATTAAATTTTCTATCCATTGATGTTCCAAAACACCCCCCACATACAATTTTGAATGTATAGATGTAAATATAGTTTTGGTTTTCATTAAAGGAAGCCTCACCTTCATTGAGGAGGGACTTCATTCCCACACTATTGAATGTTATTTACATGTGTGCAAATCCATATGCTAAGAGTTTTTTGTGCAACTCCGCTGGGGATTCGAGGATTTGTTAACCAATGCTTGGTTAAATCTTTATGAATTTCCCCTTTGCACAAGCTCCAGTTATTCATCCAAACCTTGTGCCCAACAAATATTTTCAAGGATACATTGTTGCCAACCTTCGAACAATAGATTTGGAAAACCGTGAAAGCTTGCAACAATTTGTGGTTGTTGATAGAGCCATTGATAGAGAAATCTACATCGAAGACCTTAGAAGAAGATCACCTGCACTTATGGCCAGAAGACCTCTTGGACACGTTTTGATCATATGTTCACTGACGCGGTCCTCTTCCACCAAGGTAATAAGTTGTATGAATATTACAGGTAACCCACCTATCTTGTAACCAAATATTGTTTTTGTAGATAATCAACAATATATATCATCATATTTGAGGCAAGATATTTGGGAAAAACACATGAATAACTATCATTTTCATCTTGCACTGCATCATTACTAGATAACGAAAAAGAGAAAGCCATGAGAGTTGCTAGAGCTATTCATAGTGCAAATAGATCAAGAAAGAGAGCGAAGAGAAAAGGCTAGAGCTGGTCAGAACATGCCAGTGATCCCTTCACAATAAAGATTTCAAACTGGAATGGAAGAGGTTTACGCGAGGAGAAAAATCTAAAGGTCGATCTGATCTCGTTTTTAACTTTTAAGGAAAGTTTGGTTTCAAGTTATCTCCTCCAAATAAGAACACACCTCGTAGATCTGCAAGCCTTGAATCAAGACCTGAAAGAGCAAGGAAGGAAGGAATCACTATCAATCAAGCACTTGTCCTTGCTCACATTGTTTTACCTTCACATACCACCTTTCCCAAAATGGTAGTCAACGTACAATGGGGAAATGCCATAGGCCCATTGGCCTTAACTACTCGACATGAACTCCCATGAGGATCAAGAAATATTCTTCCCAAGTTTGACAGAGATGGGAAGACATCACCAGATGATCATATTTCTACCTTTTTCGCTACATGTGCACAACCCTGACTCTTCTCATTTGGTATTTATTTTAATGTATTTTCTCAACAAGTCTCCAACCCCTGCTAAAATTTAATGATGCAAAAAATGAAGAGGAAGATTAGGAAGAAGAACCCATAATGAAATTTTGGATACAACCATTATGTCTAGATTAAATCCAAGGAACCACAAATGCAAACAAAATCTTTCTTTGCATCAGAACCAAGGTCCCTTAATCAAAACCTTTTGAAAATCCTCGTTTGGAGGCAACTGAACACTGAAGAACACTTTGGAACAAAAATAAAATTTAAAAAGTTTGTTCTAGTTTGTAAAGAGCCATTGATATATATATTGTTGGCATATGAAATTTCACTCCATTTTTTATGAAAACCTCATCAAAACGTTTTCCCCTTTTTGGTCAAACCGGTCAAAATAGTCATATTTGTCAAAATTGCTAAAATGGTCCATTTTCAAAGATAAACTTCTAGGAAGGGTTTCGGGAGCCTCAGAGTGTTTCATAAGTCCTAGTTACATTCAATGGAAAGGTCTCAAAGCTTTCTCTATGATGGTATGACTTAGAAATCATTCTGGGATATTTTGGATGGCCTTGGGAAATATTTCTTCCTAGGCACTTTTTGGGAAAAAGGATTATGCTCGCTTCATTAAAGATCCAAATTTAGAGGAATGTTTCAGAAACCTCGGGTGGTTTTGGGAGCTCATATTCTAGTCATCAAAAATATTATGGAGCCTACTTCATAGTGAAATGGGTAAGAAAAAGGCTTTGGGAGGATAACAAGCGAAAACTTATCCAACACTAGCTCAAGGTGACCTTTTTACACATGAAATTTGTACTGAATTTTTTAGGCACCTTGAGCAGAGTTGGGAGCCTAAAAAAATCTCAATTGAAATTATATTCAATTCTCTTCATGACCTATAAGTTGATTCAACTCATGTTTGTTAAAAAAATTCTTGCAACTCGATTCACCGGCTCACCACCCTTGGTAAAAAGGAAGGTACAGGTAAAATTTGTTAAAGAAATTATTTTCAAAATTCCTGAAATAGCTCATTGGATTCATTGGTCCATGTCCATGCAATTTCATATATTATACGGCCAAACTTCATCAAGGATTGACTTCGGGGAAAATAAAGTACTCCAAGGTGTAAAACAGATTTGCAAACCATGCTCCAACCTCCACTTTGGTGCATTTGCACACTGTTTCTTCCCTCTTGCACTTTTGGCACACTTATTAGGTGCAATGTCACCTCATAAGTGTGCCCTCACTTGATTGGATGGAGTTATACAAAGAGAAAACATAAGAATGGGAAAAAGTGCATGTGATGGCTTAGTATGACTTGAGGGACTCACTTTTTCCATCCAAGGGGAGATTTGAACCTCCACTGCACCAAGTTCACTTATGAGGTGTGATTGCACCCCATAAATGCACTCTTACCTGATTGGTGGGGATTTTACATGGTGGAAGGAAAGGTAAGGTCAAAACACAAGAAAATAAAGCATGGGTGAAAATGTGTGTGCATTCCCCACTCCCATCTCCACCCCATGCACACTTTCTCATCCCATCTGTAACTAATGTGCACTTATGAGGTGAAATTTCACCCCAAAAGTGTGCCTAGGTGTAAATGGTCTTGATTTATCCACTTCTCCACTTCCATGTTTCTCCACTCACTCCATTTGCACTCCTCAACTTCCATCTCCATCTTATAAGAGCATAAAACCTTGTTTCCCTCTCAAAGTAACACAAATTAAGTTAAAAAAGAGGAGGAATCCATTAGATCTCACCTTGGAGCTGGTTCGCCACATTCAAACTTGAAAAACTTCCCCTTTGTGCCCTAGAGCTTTAAAACCTATTTTTCGTCATATCTCCTCATTCCAATATATGTTTGCCACCAAATTTGAAACAAAACCTCCTCATGATGAAACCTTGAAGAATAAGTATTAAACATGTCAGATGATAAAATCCTCTTAAGATATTCAATATATTTTTTTCCAGCCACCATTGTCTCCTTGCACTCAAAACATTCAAAAATTGAAGTGGAGATTGTACCCGACTCACACAGAGGAACTTCACCAAACTTTGAGGACTCATTACACTCTCCAAATTCTTCATTTTGAGATATTAAATCTGATTTGAGATGAAATTTATCTCATTATATGATTAAAACCATCATTCATCTAAAAAAACCTTGAAAACCCCATGCCCATGTAAAATTGATTTGGCTCGTTCTCCTTAACCCTATGAAGAAACCTCACCAAATTTGAAGCATCCATTCCTCTCCTAAATACATTCTTAATGAGCCCAAGATCACCTCATTTAGAAAATAAGTGATTCCTATGTGACTAAATGAGAATTTTCCATCTCTCCCATTAATGTTAATTTGCAAGCTTTCCTCCCCGCCAAAACCCATTTTTTAAATTCATGTTGATTCTGAAAATAGAATCATGCCACATTTAGAGCATCTATTTCTTTCAAGATTATATTTAAAACAAATGGAATTTCATCTGATTTGGATTTGATTTGCTCCAATTTTTCCCAAAATACGGAATCAACAACCCATAACACTAAAATCCACTCAAATTTGCGAATTTTTGGAAACGGTTGTGGAATACATTTTTTCTTGCACTGTATCATTCTTATCACTTCTTAATGCCAAAAAACCATAAAAACACAAGATGAAGTTCCATTACTCCAATTATGATCTCGTTTCTATTTTGGTGTCTGAGTGCCTCGACATCGGGGATAACAATGTGGAACACATGGAATTTTATGACCTAAGGCAGAGAATGGAAAAAGGAACCCACACATTCTTAGCTGACATGGTATATTGTAGTGGATTTTATCGAGTCATTGAATTCCCCTTGGCTATTCAGGACTTTGAGTTCATTTTGGCTTGCGCCAATAACTATGAACCCGAGAGCCAATCCATCACTATGGAAAATGGCTTAATCATCCTTGTGTTGTTTCTAGAATGGATATCAAGGTGCCTTTGCATTCTGAGGCCCAATGATGAAATGATCTTGAGCAAAGAACATACCTTGGCCGAATGGGAAAGGAATGAGTCATGCTTACAGGGAATGAATATTGAGAATTAGATGAAGACACCATGCAAGCTCTTGTGGCTTCCGAAGACCCTCTCTAGGTTTGAATGCATCAAAGAGATATATGATTGTATTGTACTTCTCAATAGGCTCATAGGAGAATCTACAACAAAATATCTCCATCCATAGATGTCGCAATTCATTGTAATAGCTACTGAGGCATCCCAGGTAATGGATTGGAATCAAATTATCAATGATAATTTTCACTCTCAATTTCTCAACTTAGAAGGTAAAAATAATTTCACTATGGCCTCATTCTTGGTCTATGTCATCACAGTGTTACACAAGTGGCTTGGGCTAACTCCAGAATTAAATATTCCAAAGAATGTGTTAGTGTGTCATACATACCCCCAGTTCACATTGATGGAATATAAGAGACACTACGTAAGGGTAAATGATGCCTTTGTCATGTACCTAGTCAAGAAGATGGAAGGTGATATTAACTGAAGGTTCTCAGTCTAGGCTTGCATGTTGATAAACAAATATGGGAGTTATTTCACACTATTCAAAACTTTCTCTTACATTTACATTGGAGGATTCGACAAAGCACCACTAAAACTCCCACAATACCCAGGTAACAAGTTAGTACTTTGCAGAAAGTTGTCAAGAGTTCAGGTCGAGAGATGAGAAAAGAAAAGAAAAGAAAAGGGGTAACATTCCCATTTTTTCTAGGAATTTACACTTATAAGAACTCATTAGATGCAAGTAACATTGAATCCTCTCTTGGGTACTTCAACATGTACACTTATTCTGCTAGGAGATCCTTCGACAATAAGCATTACATGGAAGGGGAACAAAAATCCTTCAACCTGTTCCATCAGCTTAAATTGAAATATTATTGGGAGCATTGTGTGGATGAAATAGAATTAAGACAAAGGGAGTTCTTGAGACTGACAATACAAAAAATGAGGGAATTTCGAATGGAATGGGAAATTGTAGATATTAAAGATGATGGAAGTGATATATTTGAAATTGAGTATCTAGAAGCTATTCGGCTCGAACCTATGCCTCCTATGGATTGGTCGGTGGTAGAGCATATTGATATCTTGACCCGTACCATAACAGTTTTACATGGGTCGAGACAGTGGTCTTCAAGAAGTTTTATGAGTTGAGCTTCACTCCATCTTCATCCTACAAAAATTCTTATAAGGTGGGGAGAAAGGTATATTGGAGATAGATGAGAACTCTAAGGCACAAGGAAACTTCTCGAATCAAACAAGTTGTTCCATAACCCTCACCTGAGCCCATGAGAAATAAATTATCAGTGAAAATGCCTGGCGCAAGCACTCTTGATCATAGAGTTTATTTTGTTTCTCTTGCAAGAAGAAATTAATTTAGTCTCTTGAATTGTCCACACATTCATCCCGCAAGTTTGTCATGCCTCCAATGCATTCACACGAAGAAAGTATTTATAGGTCCTCCCCTTGCAAAGGCAGGTCTTCGTGCTAGTTTCTCCTATGGGCATCCCAATGGCATGTTCTTCATCTTATTCGTTAGGTCTTGTATTCCAATGGGTATAAGATATCATCAATAATCACTAATGTACCATGGCCAAAGCAAAATCCCCAACGATTAATCTCTCCTTTGAACTCTGGAGGCCTTTTTATCACTCACGAAAATCCAAGATGACTTCTCGGCTTATGATAGATGCATCAAGGTCTCGGTTCATTGAGTTCACTTGACCAATAGTGGAGAAATATGAAAAATAAATGATAATCATTGACTATGAGATGACACGTTATTCCCTTGGTGAGCTCGAATAAGAAGGGCACATTCACAACTTTGAATAGATTATTGTTAGGCTTCTTTCTCAAATGAGGGAGAGTGAGGAGACCAAAGAGAAACTCCAAAGCCAAATTCATACTTTGACCTCATATATCCAGACCTTCTTGGACCCAGATACTCCCTCCCTCACTCCTTCTGAGTCAATTGTTCACATGAGCAAAATTGACTCACATACAATCCTAAAATTCAAGAGAATGGCTTAAATGAGGAAAATGACATATTCATGGATTGATTCCATCATCCAAAAAGGCTGTGAACTACTTTTGGAGATGATCAGGATATTAAAAATCACCACCTTGTTGACCAAAAAGATAAATGATGTTTTCTCCAAAGTCAAGAAGGAGGCCGATCATGGAACAAGCTACTCCCAAATCGGTCTCAGACTATTTTTTTAACATCCCTAACCATACTATCAAGAAAATAAGAATTTCCAACCCTTTGTTTGGCAAGATTCTTTCAAAATCTATTTCTAGGATCTATGAGAATTATTTCTTGAGAATTTTGAGGCAAAACTCATTAGTTTAGGCCTTTAAATAATAAACCCTAGCTAGCCCCTTAAGAAACCCTCCTAGAATCCCGGGAGGTCAAGAATTCTTATAATTTTCTTTGTAATCAGCTTCAAAGCACCAAATTAGATCTATAGATTCTTAATGAACTTGCCTTCATGATAACCTTTCAAGTATAGCTTTAAGAGTACGTGAATCTTCCTTTTTCTTAGTTCTTTACATGCTCTGTCCTCTAGATGTTAAGGTCATAGTCTGAGTTTACCTTCTTGTCAGGCATTCCTTTCTCCAAAACTCAACCTTCTTGAATACAACACACATCACCCCTATGCATACATCATGTAGCATCCATGCAACTTCAATATTTATGATAACAAGCCTTAATACAAAACTCAGATATAGCATTCAATTTCTTTCCCAAAGGACAACCACAATCAAGTTTCCCTTATGCATGCATAGACATTTCACAACAAGATACTTCTTAGATTATGACAATACCTTTAATGCCACTAGGAATAACTCTCACACATTTCTCCACACGTGAACCATCCAATATTTTCTCATGAATATGTTATCAAATTCACTTTCCTCGTGATCATCTAAAGGAATATCTTCACAAAGACTCGGTAATCCACCTTTAACTTGGAATAAAATCTCAAACCTTCCTCATCATTGGTTATCAATGCAAACTCTCCTCATAATATAATGTATCAATTACCTTGGAGTGTGCTTTGCAAAATAAACACAGTCAAGTTCATAACATGGTATTACTTTGTAAGAATAACCTCTTACTACTACTATTGTACACATGCGAAATTTTCCTATATGAACATCATCAAGAACACAAGCACAAGTGTCAAATAATCAAGGAATAGCCATGCACAACTCAGAGATAATGTTTTCTTGTTTTATTTTATGCTTTCCAACTATGATAATAGTATTGATCCTTTTTCTACACATAACAAAGTCTTCCATTGTATTTATTCATATATCTCCAACAAAATTCATCATTCATGTTTCTACTCTCTGTATCCTCAAGGAATTTCCATCATTTTCCTTCATTTGAGTGTTAACTCCTTTCTTCTATTCTTAGCTATCTTCCTAATCCCATAATGACTCATCCTTTTAAGTGTAACTGCCATACTTGGCTAAACATAGCTTCATACATCATTCTTTCACTTTTTGCAACTTAAGACTCCTTGTAACATGTCTACACCACCTCTTAGGCTATTCTACCCACATAGAAAACTTAGACTCACTTTTACAAGTTTGAATTCTTGAATTACATGTTTTTGAGGGAAAGCTCCCTTTTTAAAATTCCAAACTCTATACCACCTAGAATCACTCCCTCTTGACTCCATATATGAAATTTAACCTCCTTGACCTCATAACCATGGGAATTTTTATTTAGTTGAAGTTATTTGAAGATTCCCTTGAATCAATTTCAATAAATGGTAGCTACCCCATATTGAAGTAGAGGGATTCAATCCAACGAGCATTGACGAAACACATATTTTTTCCTTGAAAAAATATTTTTCCAATAGTTTTTAGCACCCACTGTGGGGAAATTTTTGTTGTTCTGCACCCCTCTTCATAACCACAAAATCCTAAAAATTACATATCCAAAAAAATCAGAAAATTATAAACCTCAAAAGAGCCTTGTTGTTGACCATGTCTATTACCAATGATCATTCTTGAAAATGCTCCAATGCTACGATCTAATATTCTTTTCTTCCAAGATTTTCAAGAAGATATCAATGTAGATTTGATCAATTACATTTGGAACCACTGAGCGAATAATACTCATTACCACACTACAACAAGGATTCTAGATCTAGAGGAATAACATGCCCAAGTCTTACAACGTGTTAGACAAGTTCCAAATCATCCAAGGAGGGTGTAAAGAAATTTATTTCAACTTGAGCATACATCTTGTAAAGTGGTGGAAAGAATATATACTAGAGATAATTTAGCAAGTGGTCTTGTTGACCTTGTGTTTGAAGATAAAAAACAAGAATATTTTAAACTCCCCTATGTTTACACAGCAAGACAAGTTGGTCAAGAGTAATTTCCTAAATTTGATCCTAGTTTTCCTGTTGTAGAACCTCTTGAAGATCCAGTTGCACCTATCTTGGACATTACTCCAAAAGAAGAAGAAGAAGAAGAAGAAGAGGAAGAAGAAGAGGAAGGAGAAGAAAGGATGGATGAACCTTTGTCATGGGGACAAAACACATGCTTGTTGTACCTAGTTCCTCCTCTTCAAGAACTCTCTATAATTTCAAGAAATAATTTTCCTAAATTCATAGGAGATGGAAAAAACATCTGGATGAGTATATTGTTACTTTCATTACAGCTTGCAGAGTGTTGTGAGTTGAACATGAAGACGTTTCTGTACGCACCCAAAATTACATGTGTAAAATTGTCGGGAAATGGTTACAAAATTCCCCAATGATGATTTAGGTCCTTTCAACAAGGTTTTCAAGCTCCAAATCCCATTTTTAGTGTATATTTGTTGCCTAGACACCTTTACTTAGCCTTCCCACACTTTTTCTATATTTCTACCTCTTTCTACGCATGTTTTGGCCTTTAGTGCCATGACCACCGCCCTAAAAAAAAATTCCAGATTCCATCATACATGTTTCGACATGCGACGATTTAATTAACTTCACTTTTAGCATGCATCTGTGGGCCAAATTGTCTAAAAATAGTTTTGATTGCTTTCTCCTTCCCTCTTTTATTTTTTCATGTACTTTAGATATTTGGAACTGCCTCTTCTTGACTTGTGCATGAAGGCACATACTATCCTCAATTCCTATATATTTCATGCTTGTATTAAAAAAAAATGCCAGAGAATTTTGTGGATCTTGTATTGTATTGTTGTCACAATCTTGCTAGGAATTGCATAGCCAAACTCATATATCTTGTGCTATCTCTCTTCTACTTGCATTGCATCCAAACTACCTTCAAGCTGTCATTGCTCAAGTGTCATCCGCCTATTGTTTTTCTTGCATTCCCAATCCCTTGGACTCCTATGAAAACTCAGAGAAAGAAAGAACAAACTGAGGGGACAAATTACTACAAAACTGGATTTACCTCTGTTCTATAAATTCTAGGTTGGATTTGTTGTTTGATTTCCTTTATTATTACAATTTATCATTATTACATCATATCAAATAGAGTAGAAATCAATTTCCTTTCATTTGCAAGCAATTAGTTAATTTCCAAGGGGGTTTAAATCATTAATAGAAGCTCCCAGTGATGGATCCTCTTCTTCCCATCCCTGTGGATCTAAAGGAGAGAATATATTTAGGAGGTTGTCTACACATCATAGATCTTTTGGAAAATTTCTTATTTTTAAGTTAGTTTAGTTTCAATACACTCAACATAGGTGAATAACCACACTGGGTTATCTCACTTGTTTAGTTTTATTGTAGAAATATTTTAACTATTTAGAATAAAAGCAAATTGTTGTTTGTGATTGTAATGTTTCAGTTTTGTGATTTGTTTAGATTATTTTCCCTTTCAACAGTAGCATAGATTGTTATTTTCAGCTTAGTTAATTTGGACACTTCAAACTAGATCAACACTTAGATCTAAGTTAGGACAACAAACCATAGGGAATTTATGCTACCTATTTATAGCCTCTAAATATCCCCTTTTCCAACTCAGCTACCAGGAGATCACACCACCATATCTTAGTCACTGATCCTCCTATAGTTAGCCACACGCATTCAACATCGGCTGCTTCGGCACGACCTCAGAGGGTCGAGTGCGGTTGAAGATTACATGCCAATTTTCATCCATACAAATTGGTGAACCCGACGTGAAGGATTAATTCCTTTATGTTTCCTTTCATTTATTGCTATTACCGCATTTTCCATTTCTTCCCCTATTTGGTAGGTATTTTATACTTTCTAAAATATGTCTAGAAGAGAGTTTGGTGGGCCATTTAGCTCTAATATATATGACACCAATGTTCAACCACAACACTCCCCTTCGCTTTCTAGGTGGGGTGACAATTACACAAGCAACATTCAAACCTCCCCTAGTTATGCTTCAAACCCCATTAGTTATAAGGATGGAGGAGGGTGATCAACAGTTAAACATACAATATGGTCAACCTAATGTAAACCACGTTGTTCTCACAAATTGAACATGTTATTACCATAGGGTCTTGTCAAGACCTCACATTGCCATGTAATCAACAGAGGATGATCTATTTGCACAAATAACAAATCCTCTTTGTCAGATAGATGAGTCATTAGATAGGATGAAGGCTACAACCTCTGAGATTTTGAATGCCTATCCTAAGATTATTTCTTTCATGCGCAGAAAGAAGTAGAAAGATGGAAAAAGTGTGGGAAGGCTAAGTAAAGACGTGTAGGCAACAAATATACACTGCGAATGGGATTTGGAGCTCAAACACCTTCTTGAAAGGACCTGAATCATCATTGGGGACTTTTGTAACCATTTTCTAACAATGTAGCACATTTAATTTTGGGTGCATACATATTGCCCGCTCAGAGAAGTGTCTTATCCATGAAAAGGTGTAAAACGTAGAGTCCGAGTATGGTGTTCCCAAAATGAGGAGTTAGAAGCTATACCTGACACGCCCATGTGTCGAAATGTTGTCGTCTAAACTCCCACTACCTATAAAAGAAAAAGAAGACTCAAGTGTAGATAGATAAAATATCAAAAAATAAACACTAAATTAAAACAACAAGAGGACTTACCATTTGAGCGGGGATATAGAAATATACCAGCGCCAACACTCATGCCATGTGAACACATACACTCAAAATGAGGTTAAAACAACATATATATATATATATCAAAACAAACTCACTTTTCAATTCGTTTGTGCATACTGATTTGGTAATTTTTGAGCTCTGGGCCCATGGTGACCATATTTTGTTTTTGAGTATGGTTGAATTGGAATGGATTTGGGAATGGTATTTTACGTTAGGCTTGGCCCTTTGTTGTTTGAATAATTTTGAGAAGAACTCCTAAGAAATTCGTAACTAGAGCAGTCATAAGGTGACTCAAAGAGGTGGAGAGGTAGATGCCTTTATTGCTTAGTCTCCATTTTGTGAGGCATATATGATGTTTTGATATTTCGTGCTCATTACGAGTGTTTTGACCGCACCTAGTGTGCGATGACATCGTACAAAACTATGACACACCATGATATGTACATATATCTCTTTTTGGCTCGGTTATTTCATGCATTGAGTTGGCTTACATTGATGATTTGATTCACGTGTGTACTCTTATATGTTTAAAATTTCTGATTTTGTATGCTTTTTAAAATGCATGCAGTGGACATGAATGCTAACAGAATGATTTCTTTTTTTGCTTTGTAATGTTGATATATGATAATGCAATCACATTGTAATGTTGAAATTTAGTATCTCTAAGTAACTTTTGGTACTTTGTATTATTTTGGAAAAACGTGGCGAAAGAGTGATATGATAAGTGAATGAACTTGCCCTGCTCCTAACTCCACGCAACTAGTAAGATGTGGGGGCTAAACACCAAGAGCCAGAAGGGGTACAAGTTATAGAAATTTGTCAAATGGTAATGATGAGAGAAAGACAAGGATTTGGCAAGACCAAATTTAGACACTACAACCTCACTCTACTCAAGTTTTCTTCATAGTTTAAAATGTGAATTGCTTTCTAGTTTATCTATACTTAGATTCGTAGATGGCCACTTGGTTGAAAAAATCTGGTTTTGAGGTTTTAAAATCTTTTGGAATTTTGGACATCTAACTCACTTTGTTTTGATTTATGATTTCACAACATCTTAATGAACTTCTTCTAACTTTTAATTTTTTCAAAGAGACCCCCTACACCTTGCCCCATGATATCAGTAGGAAGCATGGGATCATCACCATGGGCAAGGAATAGGTGAGTAAGGGCATTTCTATCCTTTCCCAACCCTACATCACTAGTAAGAGACCCAGGCTCAACACCGAAGGTTGGTAGGGCAAAGAAATGTGTAAAATAAAAAAAATCTTTGGATTTGCATTTGACTTATTTATCTAGGTAAATTTTATCAAATGTTCTTATTTCCAAATAGATGTTTATGGGATAGATGTGACACCATGAAGCTTCTAGAATAGACTATGGGAAAATAAAACCTAACCTAGAAAGAGACTATAAGTGGAGCCAAGTATGCAAACCTTGGTATGGTTACTTTCAAAGCTTTGTCTTATCTTGTTTGGATCGATGAAATGATTTGAAAACAATTGATGATACCGTGAAGATTTGAAGAGACATGATTTGAATGTTTTGCAAATATTTTCAGAAGTTTTTAGGAATTGCTATAAGAATAAGTCCCTTGATCACAAATTTACGAAATGAACTGGTAGATGAAAATGCAATTCAGATGTAGTAATGTACATGTGGAAATGCAAATGAAACTACATGTCATGGTAGCTAAGGTGAAGAAAGTTGATGAATATTGAATTCGTCACCCCTAAGAGTACACAGTAGAGAACCATGATCCTCAAAATTTCTATTCTTTTGACAAGGGCATAGCATTCTGAGTCTAAAATTACAACCCTTTCCCAGAAGTGTATATGTCCAATCATTAAAATCATTTTTTTGAAAGAGGCATTCATGCACCTCTTTGTTACGCTCTTGAGATAGGTGTGTGGGTGAGCATGACTATGCTACTCAACCTTGTTTCCTATGTGGAGCGTTGTGTTTATTTGTGACACTTGCTGAATGATGAGGCCTTCCCCCATGGATATGGAAAGCTTAGTTTCAAACACACATGGGTTGAAACAAGGGTTTAGAATAGAAAAACCCTCAGAGATGGTTTTTATGGGCATCATTTCAATCTCAAATTTCCCTTCTTTGGTTATTAATTCTATCATTTTTACACCTAAATCTAGGTCATTGGAGAGAAGATATGCTAAACCGAGAAGACTACGCATCCCTTGTGGTTCAAACAAAAGGAAAATTGGATCGTCACTCTCTAAGAGTTTCATAATTTCCGATGTGGTCTTAGTGGACACCGTTTCCATAGATATTGATTTACCCTTATCTATTTTTACAACCTCAAATGTTTTTGGGTCAATGACTTCAACCTTTGGAACGTCCGGGGTCACTGGGATTAAATCTTTTTTTGGAGGTGTTTTGTTCAATTGATTTGTAGGAAGTTCATACTATGTATGGACTCCTTTCTTATTCTTGAGGTTTTCTAAGTGTATATCGAAGGGATTAGGATCCCCTTGAGCGATAAAGATCTTCCCCGGATGGAGGAATCTAATCTCTTGGAACATGGTAGAAGGGATAGCCTTCATTCGATGAATCCAGGGTCTCCCGAGGATCATGTTATAATTTGTTTCCCTGTCGATAATGTAAAACTCTGTCAAGATGGTTTTTGGAACAAGCATGACTGGAAGAACTATGGTTCCAATCGAGGTCGTTTTAAGACTATCGTACCCCCGTAACATGTTTCTTATAGAGGACAATTTGTCTCTCCATATCCCAACTTCTACAAGGAAGAGAAAGGAACCACATTTACAGCAGCCCCATCATCAATCATGGCTCTCTTAATGCAATTGTTATAAACCCATACTTGTAAAAAATAAGACACGATCACCTCTTTGGGCAATTTCAGCGCTAGATGACATCTTGTCTATATCGAAAAAAACCCAATATCCTTATCGTTCTATCCTGGAGGATGTATGTCAAAGTCAATATGGTTTATTTGAGTGCTAGGAGGTGGCGTAACATGGATTAGATGACCAATACCTAGTGCATTGAGCAACACATAATGATGTGCAGGTGAATTCTTTAGCAAATCTAGAAATGAAATGTGAGAAAAGGTCTTTTTCAAATCTTATATTAAATCATAGGCTCTGGTTTGCATTGGGCGGTGGTCCTATCACTTTCAAATAGAAAATAAAATTTGAAACGAACAATCCCAGAATCGGAAAGGTTGTCTGTGTCTCTTCTCCTCCATGATCTTTCCCATCCTCCAATGCATGTGAGGACATGTAAAAGGTTATAAATACATGTAGGAAGGAGTGTTTTGATCATCGGAAGCAAGAGACTTCATGGGAGTAAGTGTGAGAGTTATAAAGAGTTGGAATTGCATTTGTAGAAGAAATATTTTGAGAACAGAGTAGTCAAGTAGTTGGGAGGAAGTGTGAGACATTGTCAATTTCCTTTCTCACTTATTATAAAATTTGTATCTCTCATATTTTGAATTGGCCAATAAAGAAAAAAGGGAAGAAAGATTTGTTTTCCCTTCCTGACTAGTTTTCCTCCTCTGGAGGTTTCCAGGATAAAAATCCTTTGTGTGTGTGTGTGTGTGTGAATTCTTTTCTCTTGCAAATTTCAATTCTAAGGCATAAACAATTCAATCACTAGCTCATCTGTCATTTTCTATTTGAAAGTAGGCAGCAGTATAATTTTGGTTTTGTGAACAAAATCCAAAGTAGATAGTTTACAAATCATTTTGGTATCAAAGCTAACAAGTTTCTAAGATTGTGGTATTCAATCTTGGATATGTATGACAGTGACGAGATCCAAAGGTGAAGAGGCTTTACCTTGTGATCCATATATTTCTACAAGAAAGTGGAAAAAGAGAATTTTGATACAAATGGAGGAATAAAACTTGGTCTGTAGAAACGAGATGCTAGAGACCATGATGGATAGGATGTTTAGAAGACAAGAAGAACTTGCAAATTTGTAGAAGATGGATTTTGTTAAGCAAGAATCCATGGAATCAATGGTTTGAGGCTTAGCCAAAAAATTTTGAATAAGAAGGAGTCACCATGAGGAATAATATGGGGAAGAGCGGGAAGAAGAGACTTCAAATGCAAGAGAGAAGGTAAAATTTGTTCATGCTCCTTTTAAAGTTGAGACGCAAGTTGAAATTAAAAGATTTGAAGGACAAGTAGATGCAAAGTTTTTCGATAAATGGTTAAAATAATTAGAATTCTACTTTAGCATCCATAATGTCACTAAGGCATAGAGGATCACCTTTGCACATCTCAAAATGGAAGGAAACGCTTTGGTTTGGTGGGAAACCCATCTAACCACTTCTGAAAATAAGAAACATCCTATTGTGAAATCTTGGCAAGAAGTTAAAGAATTACTTAAAGCTAAGTTCTATCATATTGGCCACAAGACTGACCAAATTATTAAATGGTAGTATTTTAGACAAGGCAGTGGTCAAAGTGTGTAGGAATATACTACAGAGTTTTGGAGGCAGGCCATGTTGCTAAATATGGACTTGGAGGATGAGGATATTCTAACTAAATACTTTAGAGGACTTCACACTCACTTTCGAAGAAAATTCATCTCGACTAAGGCCAAATATTTCAACGAGGCGTGTGTGTAGGCATATTATATAGATGATGAAAAGAAGCAAGGAGAAGTAGAGCCAAGGGAAAAGCAATCGACAAATCAGAAGAAGAAAGAACATGGGAAAACAAGCAACAAAGGTAAGTGGAAAGGAAAAGGTAAACAAGCTGCCACTACTTTAAATACTCGTAAAGATCCCAAGAATTTTTTCAAGAACAATGATATCAATGGTCATACTAACACTACATGTTGGAAGTTGCATCTAGAGTTACATCCGTAGAACCGAACCAAGGATTCAAATAAGTCCATGATATTTTTAAAGACAGAAGGGGAGGTGGAAATCGAAGATGACTCTAATGTAGACGAGAGGCTGGGATGCACGGCCACCAACATAGACAACCAGGAAGAGGATATGAGCAGACTATTCCAGATCAATAGAACTAAGGTGAATGTTTTGGTTGATATCGTTTCTCAGTCTAATTTTATTTCTGAAGCAGTTGTAAAGAAGCTTGGTCTTGAGAATTATGAACATCCACACCCTTATCCTTTGGGTTGGGTGAAGAATGGTGTTGAAATTCAGGTATCAAGAAGATGTAAGGTCAAGTTTGGGATAAACTCCCAGTATATTGATGTATAGGAAGTTGAAGTTATTCCACTTGATGCTTTTGATGTTGTTTTTAGGATTCCTTATTTGTATATTAGGGATGCTATATTTATGAGAAGGGGAAAATGATACAAATTGGTCAAGGATGGGATTAGCTACAACATCTGGGCACACTATCATAAGACATGGGTTACTATGGTGAGTGCTAACCAAGCAAAATGACTTATTCTAGAAAATCATAATCAGTTTTGTTTACTTTTGTTAAAGGATAAACAAGATGGGGTAGAAGTTTCAGAGATTTCTAACCAGGCAAAACATGATTTGGATAGTAATATTCAGTCTTTTCAGGAAATTTTTCAGGCTCCTAGTGGGTTACCAACAAAACGTGAAGTAGAATATGAGGTTTAGTTGTTTCCAGAGTCCCCTCTACTGAACATCGAGTTGTATAGGAAATCCTTGCTGGAGAGTATTGAAGTAAATAAATAACTCCAAGAACTAATAGACCAGGGGGTTATACATTTGAGCACCTCACCATGCGGTTCACCTATTCTGATGGTGCCAAAGAAGGATGGTTCTTGGATAATGTGCATTGACTACCATGCTTTTAACAAGATCACCATAAAGAACAAATATCCACTTCCCTGCATAGATGATTTCTTGGATCAACTTCAGCATGCCAAATTATTTATGAAGTTGGATCTCAAGTCAGGTTATCACCAGGTCAGAATGAAGGAGGAGCATATATGGAAGACTGCCTTCAAGAAAAAACATGGTTTGTATGAGTGGTTAGTGCTTCCATTTGGTTTATGCAATGCACCTGCTACATTTATGAGATTGATGAATGATGTATTGCGGGATTTCATAGATTCATGTGTCATTGTTTATCTAGATGATATTTTGATTTTTAATGCCTCATAGGAGGAACATCTAACTCATTTGTAGCAATTCTTGCAAGTTCTCAAGGATAAACATCTGCTTTGTAATATGAAGAAATGTGAATTTTCCAAACAGTCAGTTGTCTATCTTGGTAATGTGGTTGAAGGAGGAGAGCTACGAGTGGATCCAAAGAAGGTGGAATCCATCACCAATTGGCCATCACCAATAGTAGCCACAGATACTATGAGTTATGTGGGAGCAGTACAATACCTGTGGAAGTTCATTCTGGGCTTCTCCGCGATTGCAACACCTCTACACACAGTGGATGCAAAGAGTAATGGTTTTGACTGGGGTAAGGAACAAGACAAATCCTTTTAGTTATTGAAATACAAAATTATTCATGCTCCGTTACTTGCTCTTCCTAATTTGTAGTAGCCCTTTGAAGTAGAGACAAATGTCAATTATTATGTTATGGGTGCAATGTTGCTTTAGGGAGGTAAACCCATATGCTATCATTTTGAAATTTTTACTTCAGCAGTTATAGGATGTTCAATATATGATGAGGAAATGTATGCACTAGTTTAGGAAATTAAAAAATGGAAGCATTATTTATTGGGTAAAGAAACTATTGTGCACACTGACAACAAACCTCTCCAGTATTTGCAAGCACAGTTTAAATTACAACAAGCAAGGCACTACAAATGGATGGGGTTCCTTCAGCAGTTCCATCTGGTGATCAAATATAATAAGGGTAGTACAAACTTGGTGGCAAACATTTTCTTTAGGCCACCTATACAAGAGAAGTTCTCTTGCTTGGACACTATCTCTCAGATCAACCCCTTCACGAAGGAAGCTTACGGAGGGGCATATGCCCAGGACAGAGACTTTGGTATGACATTTCAACAGTTACAATCCCAAGGGGCTGAGACGACGATGTTTAAATATTTTTATCTCAAGGATGGGATACTCTACCAATGGGGGAAGCTTTGTGTACCTAAAGAAGAAATACTTTTATTGATTAGGGAAGCACATACCTCGAAAGTAGCGGGACATTTCAGTGTTGGTAAGACCATAGCCCACTTGAAAAGGTATGTGTATTGGCCCAATATGCAAGAAGAAGTATAAAAACTTATATGTGGATGTAAACTTTGTTGTACCAACAAGCCTAAGACTAGGAAAGAGGGTTTGTATATGCCTTTTCTAGATTTAGTAAGATGTGTATTCTTATGGCATGTAAAAAGATAGTAAAAGCACATAAGGCAGCAGATATTTTCTTTGCTAATGTATGGGTGAATTTTAGCTTGCCAAAGTCTATTGTATCTGATAGGATTCCAAGTTCTTGGGGAAGTTTTGAACTACTTTGTGGGACAAGATAGATACCAGGTTACAAATGAGTATGACTTTCCATCCACAGACAGATGGACAGAAAAAGGTGGTGAACATGAATTTGGTACATTTGATTAGAGGGTATAATAGAAAATACCCAAGAACTTGGAATGAGTCCTTAGCCTACATTCAACATTTCTATAACCGAGCAGTACATACATCCACTATGAAGTCACCATTTGAAACATGCTTGGGATATCTACCTAGAAATCCGTTGGAAATAGCAATTGGATAACATGATGAGAAGGATACAAGAGACCTAGAGGTGACTAGAGCAAACAAATTCATTGAGAGGATCCGGAAAATCCATCTCAAAGTCAAATAACAGTAGAGAAATCTCAATCTAAGTAAAAAGCTAGGCATGATCATCACAAGAGAGAGCATAAGATTCATGTTGGAGATAAATTTTGGATTTACTTGAGCAAGGAGAGACTACAAGATCAAGCACAGAAGATTGAACCACTACGATATGGACCCTCACCATATTGGAGTAGGTTAGAGAAAATTCCTTTCAAATTTATTTTCCACCATTTATGAGGATGTACTCAATAGTAAACTGTGAGAACTTTCACCTATATGAGCCATCCATGGTAGATGAATATGAAGAACTACATTTGTTACCTTCCATTGAGGATTGCGTCTTGGAATCACGAAGCAAAGTGGAGAAGGATATAGTGTTGTAAAAAAAGGTCAGAGAGACTAGAAGAGGTCCCCAGGAGTCTTGGTAGGTTGGACTGAAAGGGAAGACACCAAGGAAGGCCTAGTGGTACTCGAAGGAGAAAGTGAGGGAATTATTTCCTTATCTACTCCCCCACTAAGCTTTTGTGTGACTAAAAACCTCCTAAGTAGGGGAGGTGTGATCCACATGGATCCAAAATGACTCTACTTCATCAGATCAGCCAACAACAAAGAAGGAAAATGAAGAAATGGAGGTTCTTTCTTTATGTTAACAGAACTGCCGCTCTGTGTAGAGTGGCAGTTACAAAACCGCCACCTAACCACGAACGCATTCTTGTAACATCCACCTAGCTAGGGCGGCAGTCTTGTGACTGCTACCTAACTAAGGTGGTGGTCCTGTGACCATCGGTCTACATTGGGCAGTGGTCCTGTCACTTTCGAACAGAAAATAAAATTCGAAACGAACAATCCTAGAATTGGAAAGGTTGTCTGTGTCTTTTCTCCTCCATGACATTTCCCATCCTCCAGTGCACAGGAGGACATGAGAAAGGCTATAAATACATGTAGGAAGGAGTGTTTTGATCATTGGAAGCAAGAGAATTAATGTGAGTAAGGATTAGAGTTCTAAAGTGCTAGAATTGAGTTTGTAGAAGAAAGATTTTGAGAACAGAGAAGTCAAGTATTTGGGAGGAAGTGTGAGACATTGTCAATTTCCTTTCTCACTTAGTGTAAAGTTTGTATCTCTCATATTTTGAATTGGCCAATAAAGAAAAAAGGGAAGAATTATTTTTTTTCCCTTCCCGACTGGTTTTCCTCTTCTAGAGGTTTCTAGGTTAAAAATACTTTGTGTATGTGTGTGTGTTAATTATTTTCTCTTGCAAATTTCAATTATAAGGCATAAACAATTCAATCACTAGCTCATCTGTCATTTTCTGTTTGAAAGTAGGAAGCAGTATAATTGTGGTTTTTTCAACAAAATCCAAAGTGGATAGTTTACAGATCAATATTCATCGTCTGGAACCACATGTTGTACAAGATAGGCTTAGACAGATGTTTCCTACAGTATGTTGACAAAGAGAAATTAGAGAAGCTTCTCAAGGCATATCATGACCAAGCTTATTGTGGACACTTTTTATACTTTGTCGTCATTCACAATATCTTAAGAGGTGGGTAATATTGGCCTACTATGTTTTGATATGCTCAGAAGTGGGTATTTAAATGCAAACCCTGTCAACAATTTGTTGGTAGACCCCAATTGACCACATTGTCTCTTTGACCTATGGTCATTGAAAATCCATTTCAACAGCGGGGTTTATACTTCATGGGTGTAATAAATCCACATTCCAGTGCATGCCATACATACGTCCTCACAGCTATAGACTACTTCACTAAGTGGGTGGAGGTTATCCCAATTAAGCATGTCAACACTGAAACAATATGTAACTTCCTCAAAGATAATATCATAATACATTTCGGTGTTCCACAAAAAATCATTAATAATGGAAACTACTTATCATCTATGGATCTCCCTAACTTTTTCTATGAGCATAAAATCCCTTTATCCCATTTGTTCTATTATTACCCCCAAGGTAACGGTGATATCGAGTCTAGTAACAAAAACATCGTAATGATCATCTGCAACCCAATTGATCAAACTCAACAGAAATAGCACAAGAAGTTTTACATTTCATTGTGGGATGACTGGATCACACCCAAGAAAGTTATAGGTATGTCACCATTACAATTTTTATATGTGATAGAAGAGGAATTTCCTATATTAGTTGAGTTACTTGCTCTGCAGCTGGTTAAGGAAATTGAAGACTATGAATTTCATGACTCCTTAGACAAGAGGATATTGTTCTTGGAAATGATCAATAAACAAAGAGTCATGGTAGCAGACCGAATCATAGAGCATCAAATGTGGTTCAATAATATATTTGATGAGAAGACATGAAAAAATGAATCAGATTGGATTCCTTGTTCTGCTCTGGGACAAGAGAAGAGATCCAAAAGGCAACCATGGAAAGTTTGACTATTTATGGTTGGGCCCATTCAAGATTAGACACTTTTGTGGTGATAATACATTTTACCTGTCTTACTTGGATGGCACACCCCTAGAATTTCCCCACAACAGGAATTTTTTTAAATTATACAAGTAATGAAATCAGGTTTTTCCCCTCATATACCATAGGTGATTTATGTTTGTTGTGTTTCCCTTTTGTTGTGTTTTTTTCGAGTCGTAGTCTAGGTTCAGCACAACATGGTTTGGCGTGTTATCCCTTCACCTAGAAAAAAATTTAGATGCTCACCCGACACATGTGCAAACCTATTGGGATCCTTCTTTTTTATGGCCGCCAAGATGTAATTCATACACTCATGTTTATTATATCATGAAAATATACCTGATGAAGAACATGAACTTGTTGTAACACGTATAAAGACGGTTAAACATAACCAAAAGGGGGTTATATTCTCAATATAATCATGATGATTTAGAATAATCGGTAGCAAAACTTGAAGATAAGGTCAGATAATCTCCATCTTAACGACTCATATGCAAGGCAAGAATCGAGATGGAATATAATAGTATTAACAATCACTTGACACTATTAAGACTCACACATGGACTTACACATGGAATGACTTCTTACATGGATGTCTATAAGTATATATAGGGAGGGAACTTGTCCTTCACCATTTGAATCTAAAAATAGACTATCTCTATACATAGCTTGCATGATTTTCCAACTACATATTTCCTATAAATAGACTCTAACCCAAGGTTTCCCATAAGTGGTTTAATTTATTTCTAGAAGCTCTATTTTTGTCTTGTGTGTTATAAATAGCTTCTACTTTGTTCCTATCACACATGTTATAAATAGATATGCTCATGTAAATGCATAACCCATGCCTATTTTTAGTTCTACATGTGCTTTATCCACATTTTTTTCTATTTCTGTCTTGCCTTGATGATCACACCATCTTATGTTTTTTCCTATTTTTAGCTTGCCTTAGAAATTTGACTTTCTCTTGAATTTGTTGTTCCCACGTAAAACCCTTCACATGTGCTTCTTCGTACCCATATGTGTCCCTTTGTGCACTGTCTAAACCTTTTCCAATGCTTCTTTCATGGTTCCTTGTGAACCCTTACACACATTCTTCAGCCTTCACAAATGTCTCATGCTTAGACATTTTCTTGGTCCAACATTACCCCACACTAGGTATATTTTCCATCCTTGGAAATACATGAATCAATGAATAAAATAATAAAGAATCATGGCTGAAAGAATGTGGGAAATACCCCAAATAATTTTTAATGAATAATGTATGAATAAGGAATCTGAATAAAAAATGTATGCCCTTGCATGACCGAAAATAAACTCTTGGTATCTATAGGAATTCCAAGAATTCTACGATGATGGTTGCTTCCAGTCCTTTATATTCTTCAAGCACACTATCTGACCTTCTTGGAAATGATTCGAAAATGTTTTTTATTCCCTCTAGGGGTTTTCCACTTGCCTTCTCATTTAATTATTTCAAAACAATGTCCCATTCGGAATCCATTTCTTTTAGGGCATCTACCCCTTTCATCACCATATCTTCTAACTCTCCCATTCTTGCCTCTAGTTTTTCACATTTGCTTTTGATAATTTTATTCATCTCCATGACATCCTGCAAAACATTTGTGCACGTTTCCTTGTATCCTGTATACAAGTAGGCCTTGAGGTGGATCACTTATGTTTGTTCTTATATGAGGTGTGCGTCTATAATCGAGGTATCCTTAAATTTGATGAAGATTTTCTCGGCCTTCTACGAAGCTTCCTTCACCTTGGCGTTAAGATCTTCATAATACTTTATTCTTCTATCAATATTTTCTTGATTATCTCTTTCCAGTTCCTCCATCGTTTCTTCATGGCCTCTATTGGCCCTTATTAGTAACAGGTTAATAAATTATTCCAAACTATTAATTGCCCTATTTTTATCAAACTTGTCCTCAAGGAATACTTTGGGACATAACTGTGCAATGTTGGTGATAAGTTCACCCACCTTATTATTTACATTAGCCAACCTATTTTTCACATTATTCAATTTTGATGCTAATTTCTTGTTCTTTCTACTCACATCCTCAACATTGTCATGTGTGTCACACAATGTAGATCCTTTATTAATATTTCTGCACGCAACTTCATTTATTGAGCTTAACCAATTAAAAACCCTATAAGTCATGTTCCCTAATTCCACAACCTTGTTTGCTCCAATCAATTTCTTTATGATCTTAGTTTTGTGGTTTATATTTCAATCCCCTTATGCCCTAACTCTACAATGTGCTTCTCGACTAACCTTGCAACCATAGATCACAATTCCTTCAGACTTTTCAACACAACACCCCAATTACGTTTGTTTCTTCCACTCTGATACCTGTATTCCAACTCTGCCAAGGGCAAGGAGAACATGTCTACTACTCGTTACTTTAATTGGTTTCCCTAGATCGTCACTGCTTTAATCGTACAAGTCACATTGAATCACAATTTCACACTGGTTCGTAAGAGATTCAATTTGTAAGGTGGATTACGAATATTAATCACACATATTTATAGGATCTTGATTTTTTGAGCATTTAATGTTGTAGGTGGTGATGGGTGTGCTTTATCCCACTTTTTTATTTTTCCCACTCTTTTCCACCAAGTCTATGCCTTTCAATTTTTTATTCCGCATGTCGCATGCATAACATTTTGGTGTGTAACTACTTCCTCATCTACATAACCTTTTGTTTTTGCCTTCATGTGCCTGTGCAACTAATTTCCCAAGATACATATCCTTGCGCATGCACCTTCCAATGCCAAACCTTTACTTTCTCTATGCCACATACCAAGTAGTTTTCTTCATGTGTTTCCTACCTCACATTATCCTATTTGGTCCATAAATTTCTTCATATTATCTCATCTCCAAGATTTCTTATACACCATCGAGAAAGACAATTTAGCACCATCCTTCCATTCTCCATCACAAAATGTCTATCATTGCTTTTACCTGCTACCCCACACTAAAATTATGTGCAGTCCTATGTGCATCATGATTCAACAATTAGATCAACTCTTATGCGCGAATGTGCTTATTACAAAATAATAACAAAAAATTGAAAGGTAAACCTACCTAAATGGAAAAATTGTTTTACTACAAACGTAATTGAAAGAAGATTATTTATAGTACGGATTTAGCATACTCCCATTAAAGTAACTAGGAAACATGGTGCCATCAAGTTCTTATAAATGACATGCGCCTATCTCTAGAATCTTAGTTACTCTAAATGGTCACAAATAGTGTACTTTCAGCTTTCTCGTGTGGCATGCAAACTTAGAATCATATAGAAACATCAATCCCCCAAGTATGAAATACTTGTTCCTGATATGCATGTCATACCAATACTTTTATCATGCCTTCTCTACCTTATGGCTCCATCGAGAAATTACGTTTCGTTCATCCAATTGCATTACCTTGTCAATGTGCTCTCCTACTACTGGTTCATCCACAAGTACTCATGTGTGTGTAATACATAGGGATGGTAACATGAAATTAATAGGCAATATTTATTTTGCATCAAACACCAACTGAAAGGGCATGGCTTTATTCAACATCTTATAGGTAGTTCTGTATGCCCAAAGTACAACTGAAACTCTATCATCCCAATCCTTCCTTCCAACATCACAAATCTTAGTCAAGTTTTGGCCCAAGATTTTATTGAATGCCTTTATTGCTACATTAGCCTATGGGTGATAGGGAGTTGTCTTGTGATGAGTTACCATGAATTATGCTAACAATATTCTGATTGTTTTATTAAGAAACTGAGTTCCCATGTCAATTATAAGGCTTAATGGGCATCCATACCTATTGGTAATGTTCTCCCATAAGAAGCGTGTAGCTGTAACAATAGTGCAATCCTTGGTAGGTGTAAATTTTACCCACCTTGTTAAGTAATTAGTGTAATTGATAATTTTATGAGTGCATATTTGATGCATTGTTGGCGTAATTGGTCAAACAAACTCTATGGCCCATTTCTCAAATGGTTTTGTTGATGATATAGAGCACAGTGGCTCAAGATTTTCTTCTCTTGTATACCATGGTAGCGTAGCTCTTCCCAACCACCTAACTATCTGTGGTCTGATAACGCTTGTCATGTTCCCTTGATACTTGTGATAAACCAGTTCATATGTTCTATGGGCCCAATTATCACAAGTCACTGATTGAATGTGTATCTCTCTATTTGATCACCCCTCCTTTTTTGACTTAACACACTCTTCATCACGCATAGTTTGTGCATAGATCTAATTCATATATTCCTCACTAACAAGATATTAGTAGGTCACAACCCTTGTACCATCTATAGGAATCACTATACACTCATCCTCATTCTCAAAACTAATATAGTTCTTATTGAAGAATAAGTATGCATTGTTTACATAACACCATGGATAGCCAGGTAATGTAAGGAATTTATCTACCTCTGCCAGCTACATAACCTCAACATCACACCTAATTTTTTCCCCTATATAGTGATGTTTGTACCCTTCAAAACTCCAATGGGAATTTCCCTTGTTTTATTTCCAATATACAACACACTAGAAGAAGGTTGTAGTAGTGGCCTCCCCATCATATGTAATGCATCTAGGGTAAGAATGTTTACCTTATGCTAGTGTCATTTAGGATTTTTCTCACCAGCTAGCCATAAATAACTGCATCCAAGGTGATCTCCTTATCTTATTCATGGTGTTGTGGTGGTATATTTGCATGTAATATTTGTCTTTCCCTATCCTTCTCCATGTGTAGAACCTTCTCGTGTGACCATTATCCTAGCAAGGGTATGTTGTTCTCTTGTCTCAACATCTGATACACCTCCCTGAGTTCATTAATGTTCTTGTCAGGTAATTTTGTATGTCTTATGTGCTCCCTATCCCACACTTTTTCTTTTAAGGCATTGTATCTCCCCCTATAAATCTCTGATTAAGCTCATGGTTTCTTGAAAAACCTCCTTCTACTGATCTACATCATGATACTTATTCATCTATACAATCTCTTCTTGTTGGATGAGTGATTTAGTCCTCACTTGTTCTCACATGCATGAAGCCTCAGTGTATGTGGTAACTAACAATGGTTTTTTCTTCACAACTACAAGTTCCTTTGGATTCCATTGACCTTGTATAGTCTGTATTATTTCCACAACTCGTTCCTTTTTGTTCTTTCAAATGCGTGTATATAAATCTGGGTATTCTTCTACCTTGTTCCCTTTTCCACAATACGTGTAAGACGTGTTCTGAGGGAACTTGTGTTGATAATGATCAGGTGATCCACAAGTGTATCAAGTACCTCGGCTGAACTTGCCTCCATGACCACCACATCCTCTACCATGATATCCTCCCCTATAGCCTTCATTTCAATTTTTGTAGATCCATTATTCTTCCCTTCACGCACCTGTGAACTACCCTCTACACTAGTCTAGGACAACCTTGTTTCACAAGCTTCAATGATGTGATCAATCAAAATTCAATTAGTTGTATCATGCATACGTGCGTCAAAAATATTACAATAGAGTGACACATTCGTTAGTATTACGCTTTGGAGAAATTTACAATATCTGACATCATCGACCTTATGCCATATCTCACAAGCCACTAGTAGAGCATGCATATTCCTATGTGGATAACTATTATTGGTATACCCCTCTACTTCAAAATCTATACACCAGATACCACTTTGAGTGTCATGTGCCGAGCTAGCAGATAACTTTTCCAACTGTGTGGCCATAGCTATAATCCATACTTCAAGGAATGGGATCACTCCAGTTTCCAAGTTACTAAATTTTTTTACATGTAGAGTTTTCTCCATAGCCTCGCACAAATTTGTAAACATATTATGTGATAGCACCCTTCTTAATGGTTCCAAAAATCCACCCATGAACCATTACACATGTTGACTTTTATGGATATCATACAAGATATTTGATAACATATTTTTTATCAGATTGTTCTATGAGGATCAATGCTGGAACCTCATGCACATCAAAGATGGGTTGAACTTCCAATGGAGATGAGAACGCTTCATAATTAACAAGAGCATGAATCACAAGGAAAATCAAGTATACAAAAGACAACGGAGTGTGTGGCATGCTCATAAATCAAAATGAAGGGTTACATATAAGAGTGTTGTATAACTCATGTGCATGACACATGTACATAACCCTATGACCTATTTTCACTAAGTGATATGACTAACCAACTACGTGGACAAGATCTTGAATGACGATAAGCTTAGTCATACACCAACACCCCCCCCCCCTTTCATTGAAGTTGAGATAGAGGTCATGAAATTCAAAACTGAAAGAGAAATCTCCTAGAAAACTAAGAAAGATGTGCCAATTGGGCCCGGATACTAATCCTAATAAGGTACCCATGTACAAACAACATCTTCCTAGAAGAAGAAGAAGAAGAGAAGAATGGGTCCAAGAAACTAGGCATGATGAGGTACCCATGTACAATAAGGATCTTAAGTAATGAAGGAGACCCCTAAGGTAAAACATCCACTTATAAGAGATAAACGACTCCCTAAACAACCTAAGAAAGATGTGTCAAATGAGTCCTGGAAACCAAAGGCCTAATAAGGTACTCATGTATAAATTACAATCTTTCTAGAAGAAGAGAAGAGAACTAGAAAGCATGAGGAAGATGGGCTACTGGAGAATATATCACCCTAAGAAGAGACTGCAAGTGAATATACTTCACCTCAGTGAAGGGTTTAGTAAAAATGTATGCAACTTTATTAGATGTCTGATAGTACTGTAAATTGATGATGTCATCATGGATCAACTCCTAAATGAAATACATATGTATCTCGATGTGCTTAGTCCTCTGATGTTGAACTAGATTTTTGCAAATTGAGAGGGTGTTCATGTTGTCATTATGTATGATAGTAGGCCATCAATAGTGAGTACAAAACTATGTCAAGATACCATGTAACCAAACAAATCTCAATTTTTCCCCTGGAAAAATTGATCAAACATGACCCTGCAGGAAAGAAATCCAAGGGACATTTCCGTCGAATGAGCCTACATTTCAAATCTAATAGTCAGGTTAAAAGAAATCTCTACAATGGAGTAGCAGGGTCGGGGAAGGGCCAAACAATGTCAAAGAAAACCAGAGGCTCAAAGGAGAGAAACGAAGAAAGGCTCAAAGTCTTCAAGCTTTATAAATGATTCAGAACGAGCCCAAATTGACTAAGTATGGAAGAATCAGCGGAAGCTTCCACGTGCCTCATCGGTGCTTCTCCAAAGGTTAAATCCAAAAGTGGAGGCTCAAACAAGCACGGAGCTTCCACATGCCCCAGACCTGAAAAGGGACAGAGCTTGCCGTTGAAAATTCCAAATGAGTGGAAAGAACCACGTGCAAGCTCAGCACAATTTCAAAAGAGAAAGCTCAAGGCAGAGACTCAAACTAGCGCCAGATCTCCATGTGGTCAGGGTCCAATAGAAGTCAAATGGCAGCGGGCCCTAATCAGTCAAGTATAGAGAACTTAGCGGAAGGGTGCCAAGTGTCTCAACGATGCACAAATTCAAAGGTGTAGCCCAAAGCTGGAGACTCAGACAAGAACAGAAAATCAAGCCTTCCATGTGTCTAGGTTCAAGAAAGACCATCGGCCTTAAATCGACTAAGTATCACAGACTCAGCGGAAAGATCCATGTGTCAGCTCGGTGCACCTTCAAAGGTAAATCTAAAATTGGGTCTCCTAAACAAGTGTTGGCCTTCCATGTGTCCCAGGTCCAAAAGAGGGACAGAGTTGACAGTTGAAAAGTCAAGATGGGGAAAAATCAGCAGAGGGTGCCACGTGCCTCAAAAAATTAAAGGGTGGAAGGGCTAGTGGAGTTTAAGGCTAGACTCAGAAGGGTTAGCAAGATGCCAAGTCAACCCGACCACTCCAAAGGGTCTCAAGGGGTAGAATCAAATGTGTGCTGAGACGTGTTCCATATTAGCTCCCAGCCAAAGAAAAGGACTTAGCCAAAACATGAAGGAACAGAGAAAAGTTGTGGAAGGTGTCGCGTGTCTCTTCGGCGCAATTTTAAAAATTAAATCTAGGAGCGGTCCCCAAACGTGCGCCATTTCTACATGTGGTCATGCTTCAAGTCAAGGCGGGTCGTCGGGGGAAATTCAAAATTTTTGGCTCGAAAATGTGTAAATTATAAAAATGAGCCGCACGTCCGCTGATGCCCAAGGAGCCACATGTCAAGCCTAAGTTACATGCGGGCCGACGGGCCTAAGGAGGAATTTTTACCCAAATGGAAAATGCAAACCATTGGGACCGAGGATGGTTTTTAGATAAGAATGAATTGCGGGGTTGCGGGGCATTTTTGCATTTTTGTTTTTTTGTGCCAAAGGGAACAAAGTGAATTTCGGGCCCACAGACCCGATCTGCTAACTGGTTTTTTCCATTTTTGTACGGACCAGACTCAAACATTCAAATGGACATATATTTCAATCCAGTACTCAAAATTCAACAAATTTGGCACCATTAGAAAGGTCTCAACCTCCTCCCTGCCATGGAAACTTGAGACTTTAATTTTGACAAATTTAGGTGGGTGAAAAATGGGAAAATGTCTTCATGCCATTAATATGTAATCCAATTGCTCCCGACAACTAGATCAGATTTGATTTGATCTGTCGTTCTTCCTTCTTCAACACGCCAGACAGACATAGAGTGGCAAACTCAACAGATTGTGGGTAGATTTGTAGCAGCATTGATGGTTGGTAGCTGAGCTTAAAATCAATTTTCCCACCTCTCTCCTTCTTCTCTCTGTGCTGCATCTATAAAAGAAGGAGCTGGGCTCATTGTAAAGGGTTGGACATTTTTGTTTTGCACCCTCCCTTCTTCCCTTGTCTGCAAGAGAATTTTTGGAGCTTTTGAACCTCCCATTCAAGTTGTAATACAAAGTTTTACCTCTTGGCTACTGTAGTGTACTGTATCAACTCTGGAGCAATAATATATGTTTGTGGATGATTCCCAACCCTTTCATGTGTTCATTGTTGTCTTCTGATCTCTCATTACAGTTTGGTTATCTGTGCATGGTAGTTGTATTGCATTTCTATGGTTTGTGTTAAATTGTAAAATGGGTGTCTAACATTCCTTTGGTGCATCACCTCGTTAAGTTAGGTTTATTTTCTCATATCTTCTCAACCTTGTCTCCTTGGTAAGATAGAGTAGGTTTTAGAATAGATCCTCTGTAATTTATTTGTATGCACCTGAATAGAGGAATAGGAACCAACCTTCATCTGGAGAGCTCTCTCAATTTCAAAGTCCCACACTTTGAGAGATGCTCCATGTTGTGCAATAACACTGAGAGTCTCAACTCATCTAGTTGTAGGAACTCAGGGGTGTTGTGATTCTGCACTAACAGTTTTGGCATGCCTGGTGGGACAAAGAGGTCTCCATTTTTATTGTAGCAGGATTGATGTGCACTTGTTGCAAGTTTTCATCTCTTAAGAAGCTCTAAAGTTACACATCTAGCGACTCCAAAGAGACAAAATCCACTAGTTTCAACAGTCCAAGCTTGTCAAGTTCATGAGAAGAATACAAACAAGGTCAAGAACTAGAGAGGAGGGACTATTTTTCTATCTGCACTTGTCCCCAGATAGAGGGAGAAGGGGAAGAAGAGCCCAGAGGTCTCCATCTCCACCAAATAGAACCTTGTCAACACCTCCTCCTGGTAGGCCGTTCATTCAATCAACAAGGGTTCTCAGGCCAATCATAATGGCACAACCACCCAACCCCTATGTCGACTTCACTGGTAGCAGCCCACTCACTCTCAATGCACAAAATCTAGTCCCAGTTGTAGCATTAAAGAGCATCCCATATTTCACTGGAGAGAACCAGACTTCTCCTAGTGACCACATTCAAGACATTGCAAATGTCTGCGCAATTCATGAGATCACTGAGATGGACATTGCAGTCAAATTATTAGCCTCTTCACTCAAGGGTAAAGCTTCACAATGGTTCAGGAGTCTAACAATAGGCTCTATTCAGAATTGGGACCATCTGTGTAGAGCTCTTCACAACCAATTTGGAGAAAAGGGAGATAATCTATCCTTGTTGGAGCATTTAACAACAATCAAGAGGGCTCCTAATGAGTAGCTGACAGATTTCAACTTCAGATTCCAAAGGACATGGGACAGGATTCCATTGGCCATGAGGCCCACAGATGAAGGTGCTTTCTTATACTTTCTTAGAGCTTTAAATTCTGATATTTCCTTAATGATTCAATCAATGGGAGGCACAACCTTACCTGTAGCCTATAACATTTCCATTAGAGCTGAAAATTGTTTAATTCAGGCTGGTAAACTTGCCCCTAGGCCACCTATGCCTCTATATCTAGAACTAGGAGCTCCAAGCACTAGTCAAACACCCACATTAGCTCCCATACCTACTCCAAGGAATCAAAGTTCAGATGAAGCCTCCACCTCATCCTCTAGCACTTCAAAAGAGCTACAAGAGGTTATGAAACAACTGCAGAACCTAGGGAATGAGCTAGTGACTATCAAAAGGCAGCAAGCTCAGAGTTCTAGGCCATATCAGCCTCAAACTCAGTATCAGGCTAGACCCCCATATCAGTAAAATAGACCACCAACTCAGGCTGCAAATCAAAACCAAAACCAAGGACAACCTCAAGCTGTTAGGCCTTACCAACCATATGACCCAAACATATATTCAACATCTAGGGCCTTGGTTCCAACACAAAACAATATGGCACAAGAATATGATTGGTGTTTCCCATGCAATCAGCCCCACAACCAGTCAATGTGTTTCAATGGTGCACTAAACCAGGCCTTGATGGTACAGACCATTGGTGTGTCCCAAGAGCCCAGTCAAGAGGAAAATCAGTAGCAAGAAACTCAGCAAGAGGCACCTCCAAGTGAGACTATGCTTGTCAATTGGCAGGCTGAAGACTTCTGTGGAGTTAACCAAGCCCCTTCTCAAAGTGTGGCTGCCAATACATGATCCAAGAAAAGGAATATTGGAGAGGGACAGTTATCAAACTCAGGTAATCCTCAACCTTCTATTATTCCACAAGGTATTGGCACTCAAAGTGCAACTCCCAATATGCAGAGTCAGCCCAAGCCACCTTCCAGACCCACTCAGACACTGGTTGTAATGACCCATGTGCAAGAGAAAAATGTACCAGGAAAAGGGCAACAAAAAAGATAGATCAACCCCATTTAACATCATCAAACAAATGTGAATATTTCAATGTGGGAGTCATTGGCTATCCCAGGGCAGAGAGACCTGTTGTAGGCTGCTATAGCCAATTGGTCAACCTCATACCAGCCCCCCAACCAACAAGAGAAAGTGCTTACCAATGTGGCTTGGCCCAAAGGAAACCATGGAGGAAAACAAGGTAAGAATCTGAAGCCCCCTCCATTCTATGTTTCATTGATCATTGGAGACAAATTGGTACATAATTGCATGATTGATTCGGGGGCAAGTAGCTCTGTAATGCCAAAACAAATAGCCAATCAGCTGGGTCTTCAATACGAAGTCATCTCCAAGGGCGTAGTGCAATTAGATGGGACAGAGGTAACAATGGTTGGAGTCATCAAGGATTTGACCCTCACATTACATGCATGCCCCAATGTGACTGTATTGCAAAACGTATCAGTCATAGACTTGCCGCCACATTTTGCATTGTGTTTGTCAAGAGACTTCACTGCTAAAATTGGAGGCTATTTGTCTTCTGATTGGTCACACATGTTTTTAGAACAAGGTATGGAGCTAAGGCTATGATCAGATCTGAGCCCATTGTGGATTACCATATTGAGCCTTATGTACCCATCCCAATCAATGCCAATTGTTCATCCTTTGATCAAGAGGACCTCCCAAATGTTTGTGAGGCAGATACCAAGGTTGGGTGTATTCCAGACTTGACCCTCGACGAGTGGGTGAACAAGAAGCATGCTTTTGACCCCTATAAGGAGATGGAGGAATCTGAGCTAGGAGTCTACTGTTTGCATGAGGAGAATCATCCTCTTCGTGACATCATTAAGCTGGACCACAAAGATGATAATGAGGTATGGTAGTTATTATTTGATGGCTCAAGAAGTAGACAAGGAGCCGGAGGAGGAGCTATGTTTATTTCACCTCAAGGTATGAAATATTACTCAGCTTTCCATTTCCAATTTGATTTCTCAAACAACATAGCAGAGTATGAAGCCTTGGTCCATGGACTGCATTGGGCAAGGAAAAGAGGGATTAAAAACTTGCAAGTGTTTGGTGACAGTGAGCTAGTTGTGAATCAAGTCTGAGGAAAAAATTCTGCCAAGAACAATCTGTTAAAGAACTACAAGAACCAGGTATGGGACCTCATCGAGGATTTCGAAGCATTCGGCATCAGTTCCATCCCAAGGAAGAAGAATGAAGTAGCAGACAGACTGGCAAGCTATTGGGGCAGCATTTGATGTTGTAGAGAGTATCAAGAGTGATAAGTCTCAGCCCCATATCAAAGTGGTTGTGAGACCAGTTGTCCCTGATAATAACACAAGTTGGTAGGTCTTCGAGAATGATCAAAAAATTGTCAACTTTCTACAAGAAGAAGTTGAGTTCTCCTCCAGAAACCAAGACAAATTGGAACAACAGTATGGTGACCAAGTGGTGCAGCTGAGAACCAACAAACTACCAAAGGGTCTTGTAACTTTGGAGTCAATCTTCAACCCAAATGATCAATTCCGAAAGGAGAAAGCAAATATTCAGGTAAAGGGTGAAGATTCAGAGCCCATTTCCATAGAAGAAGGAAAAACGTTGTGAATCGGCAAGGTAAGTACTCAACAAGAAAAATATGAATTCATTCAACTTTGTCAAGAATTCCCAGATGTCTTTTCTTGGACTTACAAAGATTTAAGAGGTTTCAACCCAAAGTTGGCACAACACACTATCGAGCTGGATCCAGGATCTAAGCCTTTCAGACAGAAGCAAAGGCCAATAAATCCTCACATTGAGCCTCTCATGAGGAAAGAGTTGAACAAGCTAATTGAGGCCAGCATCATCTTCCCTATCAAGCACTCAAGTTGGGTTGCAAACTTGGTGCCTGTAAGGAAAAGAAATGGAGAAATCAGACTGTGTGTGGACTTTTGTGATCTGAACAGAGCATCACTCAAGGATCATTATCCACTTCCATCAATGGAACATATCCTACAGGTTGTAGTTGGCTCTGAGAGGTTTTCATTGCTAGATGGATACTCAGGATATAATCAGATAATGGTGAAAGAGGAAGATCAATTCAAGACAACCTTCACCACCAAATGGGGTACATATGCTTATAAGAAGATGCCATTTGGACTATCAAATGTCGGAGCAACATTTCAGTGAGCTATGGACATGGCATTCAAAGGATTAATCAACAATATTGTCCTGGTGTATCTAGATGATATCACCATCTTCTCAAAGAATGTTGCAGACCATCTCTTCCACCTCAGACAGGTATTCCAGAGATGTAGAAGATTCAGAGTGTCATTAAACCCAAAGAAGTGTGTGTTCTTGGCACATGAGGGAAAATTTTGGGCCACATTGTCTCAAGAGAAGGGTTAACAATTGATCCTGAAAGGGTTGAAGCCATCCGAACACTTCCATTGCCACAACACAAAAATTCTCTCCAAAGCTTCTTGGGGAGAATAAACTTTGTTCGTAGGTTTGTGCCTGATTTTTCCACTCTTGTGAAGCCTTTAACAATGATGTTGAAGAAGAGTCTTGCATTTAAATGGACAACAGAAGGCAAAGAGATTTTTGAGGACATCAAGCTTGCAATATCACAGGCCCCAACTCTTGTTAACCCAGAATTTTCAAAGGACTTCATGCTATATGCTTTTGGAGGGTCAGACACAATCTCAGCTATCTTGGTTCAGCCTAACAAGGAAGGTTCAGAACAGCCCATAGCCTTCTTCAGTCAGAGCTTGGAGGATTACGAGGTAAAGTACTCTTTCATTGAGAAGCATGTCCTTACTGTCATTAGGAGTTTGAAGAAGTTCAGACACTTAGTCTCGAACAATAAGATTCAACTGCTAGTATCTCATGTTGGTGTCAAGGATTTTCTCCTAAACAAGGACTTGAATGAGAAGAGATCCGGTTGGATCACTCGGGTAATGGAGTATGACATTGAAATCAAGGTGACCAAACTGGTTTGTGGCAAGGGTCTGTGTGAGAAGCTCACTTCCAAGCAACAAGCTGAGTCAGTGGATGAAAAGGAGGCCATCCTATTACTTCAGAATGATCAAGAACAACCATCTAATGATACACCTATTCCATGTTGGACTCAAGCCTTGGTGCATTATCTCCAAACAGGTTTGTGCCCTCCAGAATGGAACAAAGAAAAAAGGAGATACTTCAGACTACAAGCCATCCCATATGTGCTTGTTGGCGGAGTCTTGTTCAAGAAGGATATCAATAGTGTCCTATTGAGGTGCATTGGGACAGGCCAAATTGAGAGAGTGTTGCATGAGTTCCATGATGGAGAAGCAGGAGGCCACTTTTCCCCTCGAGTAACAACTCTCAAAATCATGAAAGCTGGTTATTACTGGCCTACGGTGTTTAGGGACTGCTACTCATGGATCAAGAAGTGCAAGAAGTGTGCATTCTTCACAGGGAAGGAGAAGTTAGCAGCCCTACCCCTTCACCCAATTTCAGTGGATCAGCCATTCATGCAATGGGGATTAGACTTCATTGGAGTGATTAACCCAAACTCAAGCCAGGGCCACAAGTGGATACTTACAGCAACAGACTATTTCACCAAGTGGACTGAGGTGGTGGCACTTAAGGAAGCAAATGAATCCAACATCTTGGATTTCTATGAAGGAATAGCCACCAGGTTTGGAGTCCCTGCCACTATTATATCAGATAATGCATTGGCATTCCTGGGTACAAGGATCACTGAATGGGCTATCAAAAATGGTGTATACCTCAGCACTTCATCAAACTATTACCCTCAAGGTAATGGCCAAGAAGAGTCCACAAACAAGAACCTATTAAGGATTATCAGAAGGACTCTTGATGAAAATCAGAGAACTTGGCATACAAAGCTCAAATCAGCTCTATGGGCTGATAGGATCACATCCAAAAGGTCTACAGGAAGCTCCCCATACAAGCTTGTATATGGAAAAGAGGCAATATTGCCCATATCATTGGAGTTTCCCACTTTGGAGCTCATGAAATAGTTGGAACTAGCCAAGTTTGAACCTATGGAAATCAGGTATACAGAGCTGATGGAAGTAGGAGAGGCAAGAGAGCATGCAATGCAGATCATGGAGAAGGATCAAGCATTGATCAAGAAGAGTTTTGATAAGAAAGAAAGAACAAGGACCTTTCAAGAAGGGGACTTAGTTCTAAAATGGGATGCAGATCGGGAAAAACCAGGAAGGCATTCCAAGTTTGATGCCATTTGGAGTGGCCCCTACATGATCACAAGGTGCAAAAGTAGCAATGCCTTCCAGCTGGCTAAATTGGATGGTGAAGAATTACAGATTCCAGTCAACGGGATCCATCTCAAACATTGCTACTGAAAAGGAAGGTTCCACCCTTGTAAATATTAGCATAGGAATTTAATTTCCCTAAGTGCATATGCACATTGTCTTGTTGTAGCATAGGTTTTATTTCCTTAAGTGCACCGGCACAGGTTTTTTTGTTTCTCCAAGTTTACGTCATTATGCAATTTAATGTGCCTCCAGGTGAATGCACCATTCCCTTCAGCATTTCCAATAGGGAGACCCATAGTTGTTGTAACAGTTGCTCATTTTAAAATAGAACAAATACAGAGCAACTAAAATCGGGTCTCAAAGGGTCCATTTCCAGAAGAACAGGACCAACGTCAGGCCACCACCCACAACTCTGTGCCCAATGGATACAACAAGGAAACTAATCTCTTCATCTAGCAGGTAGATGCCCCTGTGAGTCACCAAATTGTTATCTCAATTTTTCCCCACGGAAAAATTGATCAAACACGACCCTGCGCAGAAAGAAATCCAAGGGACATTTCCGTCGAACGAGCCTACATTTCAAATCCAATAGTCAGGTTACAGGCAGGCTCTACAATGGAGTAGTAGGGTCAGGGAAGGGCCAAACAGTGTCATAGAAAACTAGAGGCTCAAAGGAGAGAAATGGAGAAAGGCTCAAAGTCTTTGAGCTTTACAAATGATTCAGAATGAGCCCAAATTGACTAAGTATGGAAGAATCAGTGGAAGCTTCCACGTGCCTCATCGGCGCTTCTCCAAAGGTTAAACCCAAAAGTGAGGCTCGAACAAGTGCGGAGCTTCCACATGCCCTAGACCCGAAAAGGGACAGATTCGGTTGTTGAAAATTCCAAATGAGTGGAAAGAACCACGTGTCAGCTTGGCATAATTTCAAAAGAGAAAGCTCAAGGCAGAGACTCAAACTAGCGCCAACTCTCCACATGGTCAGGGTCCAATAGAATTCAAAGAGCAGCGGGCCCAAATCAGTTAAGTATAAGAGTGTCGGTGGAGGGCGCCAAGTGTCTCAATGTGCACACATTCAAAGGCACATGGAGACTCAAACAAGCTGTGCCTCCATGTGTCTAGGGTTTGAGAAAGGCATCGACCCAAATCGGCTAAGTATCAAAGACTCGTAGAAGGAGCCACGTGTCAGCTCGGTGCACCTTCAAAGGTAAATCTAAAAGTGGGTCTCCTAAACAAGCGCTAGCCTTCCACATGTCCCAGGTCTAAAAGAGGGACAGAGTCGATAGTTGAAAAGTCAAGATGGGGTAGAATCAGCGGAGGGTGCCACGTGCCTCAACCGCGTAAATTTAAGAGGGGTGGCCCAAGGGCTAGACTCAGACAAGCGCCAAGTCTCCACATGTCCCAGGTCAGATATATGGCCCCACCAAACAAAAGGACTTAGTCAAAACATAAAGGAACAGAGCAAAGTTGTTGAAGGTGCCACGTGTCTCTTTGGCACAACTTCAAAAATGAAATCCAGAAGCAGTCCCCAAACATGCGCCATCTCTACACATGGCCATGCTTCAAGTCAAGGCAGATTGTCAAGGGAAATTCAAACTTTTTGGCTTGAAAAGGCATAAAGTATAAAAATGAGCCTCACGTTCGCTGACACCCAAGGAGCCACGTGTCAGGCCTAAGTTACATGTGGGTCGGCGTGCCTGGGGAGGAATTTTCACCCAAATGGAAAATGCAGACCAATGGGCCCGAGGATGGTTTTTTGACAAGAATGAATTACGGGGCTGCGAGGAATTTTTGCATTTTTATATTTTTGTGCCAAAGGGCGCAAAGTGAATTTCAGGCCCACGGACCCATTCTGCTAACTGGTTTTCACCATTTTTGTACGGACCCGACTCAAACATTCAAATGGACATATCTTTCGATCCAGTACTCAAAATTCAACAAATTTTGCACCATTAGAAAGGTCTCGACCTCATCCACACCCTGGAAACCTGAGACTGTAATTTTAATGAGGTTATGTGGGTGAAAATGGGAAAATGTCTTCACGCCATTAATATGCAACTCGATTTCTCCCGACAACTAGATCATATTTGATTTGATTTTTCATTCTTCCTTCTTCAACACGCCGAATAGACATAGAGCAGAAGACTCAACAGATTGTGGGTAGATTTGCAGCGGCATTGATGGCCAGTAGCTGAGCTTCAAATAAGTTTTCCCACCTCTCTCCTTCTTCTCTCTTTGTTGCATCTATAAAAGGAGTTGGGCTCATTGTAAAGGGTTGGACAATTTTGTTTTGCACCCTCCCTTCTTCCCTTGTCTGCAAGAGAATTTGTGGAGCTTTCGAACCTCCCATTCGAGTTGTAATACAAATTTTTACCTCTTGGCTACTGTAGTGTATTGTATCAACTCTGGAGCAATAATATATGTCTGTGGATGATTCCCAACCCTTTCATGTGTTCATTGTTGTCTTTTGATCTCTCATTACAGTTTGGTTATCTATGCATGGTAGTTGTATTACATTTCTATGGTCTCTGTTAAATTGCAAAATGGGTGTCTAACATTCCTTTGGTGCATCACCTCGTTAGCTTAGGTTTATTTTCTCATATCTTCTCAACCCTGTCTCCTTGGTAAGATAGAGTAGGTTTTAGAATAGATCCTCTGCAATTTATTTGTATGCACCTGAACAGAGGAATAGGAACTGGCCTTCATCCGGAGAGCTCTCTCGATTTCAAAGTCCCACACTTTGAGAGATGCGTCATACCAAGCCCAAAGGGCTTATTTAAGACCATAGAGAGACTTCTTTAACTTATAAACGAGGGAGGGATCATGGACATAACCCAGAGGTTATTCCATATAGATCTCTTCCTCTAGGTCCCCATGAAGGAAGGCACTCTTTACATCCATTTGATGGCTTTACCATCTATTAGCCATAGCTATGGTGAGGGTCAAGAAAATAGAATTCATATTCACAACTGGAGTAAAATTTTCCATATAATCAACCCCAGCTACCTGGGAGAAACCCCTAGCTACTAGTCACACTTTAAAATTTTCGACGTCTCCATCTACTCCATAATTTGTTTGGAACACCCACTTACACCAAATGATTTTTTTTCCTTTCGAAAGAGGGGTGAGATCCCAAGTATCATTCTTCATGAGCGAGGAATCTCCTCATCCATTTCCCACTCAGGTATACTAGAAGCCTCTAAGAAATACTAAGGGTAAGAAGAGGAGGCAAAGAAGGAGTGAGTTCCAACGAACTCCAATAAATTATGCCTCCTATCCTAAGGATCTCCAATCCACTCTCCAACACTCTACAGAGTTTTCCTAGCCAAACGAGGACCAAGAAGATCAGGCTCAGAGTCATGAGATTCTTCACTCGAGTGAGAAGTAATAAGGTTCCACTCAACACTACTGTTAGAATCAAAAGACTCAAAAGCATGAGGGTTGGGAGGAGGAGGATTGAGAGGAGGGGCATGCTCAACAAAATCACCATCTAAAGATTCAATTTCAGAATCCAAAATCATAAGAACTGTAGAAGGTAGAGAAGGGGAATTTGAAGAAGACTCATCAAATTTCACACTTCTCTCAATATAAATCTCATGAGTAGTAGGGTTCAACAATCGATAACCATTCACACCATCATGATACCTAACAAATATACAGGTTTGGATTTTGGTTTCAAAGCCTTGTGTATCTTCTTAGGAATCCGAGCCATAGCCTTGGATCCAAAGACTTGAAAGTGCTCAACATGAGGGTTGCATCCAAACCAAGCTTCAAAGGGTATCATCCCTCTTACTGCCTTTTGTGGAACACGATTATGAATTTAACAAGCATAATTCACTACTTTAGCCCAATAGTGTGGAGGAAGAGACTTCAAGTGAACCAGACAAGTGGCCATCTCCTTAAGTGTTCAGTTCTTTCTTTCTGCAACTTCATTTTGTGAAGTGTTGTAAGAAATTGTATGCTACAAAGCAATCCCTTTAGAAGTATAGAAATCCTTGAACCTATTGCTCACATAGTCACCTCCATTGTCAGTTTGAAGAAGTTTGATAGAATGTTATGCATGTTTCTCAGTAAGATCCTTAAAGTCCTAAAAATGTATGAAGAATTCAGACTTAAGCTTAAGAAAATATACCCAATTATATCGTGAATAATCATCAATGAAGGTAAGTATATAAATATCTCTAGCAAATGAAGGAGACGGAAACAGGTTAGAGATGTCACTATGAACAAGATCTAAAAGACGAGTAGCTCTAAGGGATTTTCCTTTGTCAAAACTCTTTTCAAGGTGCTTCCCAAGGGCACAACCCTCATAAATACCCTTAGAAAATCTAACGCGGGGTAACTCATTGACCATTTCATTTTGGATCAATTGTTCAAGGTAACAAAAATTTAAATGCCCAAAACGCTCATGTCATAGCTTACTAACCTCATCTACATGGTTGAGAAAGGCAATGAGCTTCAAATAACTAGAAAAAGGCATACAACCATGAACGGTGATTCACCTTTCCCTCAGCCATTGTAGTGTCATTGTGAAGCTCACAAATAATCACCGAGTTAGAACCAAAATCCACTCACATTCCTTCACCAAGGTGAGTGATTTGGTAAAATGATAGGAAATTGGTAGAGAGATTAGGAACACTCAACATTTGGTTAAATGTTCCTCCATCCATCTCTATCGATCCACTACTGGAAACTGACATTGTCGTGTCATCACCCAACATGATTTGGGACATACCATAAGGTTCAATGTTGAATAACTCAACATGCGAAGAATTCATGTGGTGTGAGACACCATAATCTATGATCCATGTCAATGAAAGATCAACTCAAGCTACTAGGGCATTTCCTTTCTTCTTATCAAATTTATAATCTCTTGCAGTGGAAGACTTGGCTTTTAGATCATTTTGTTTGATAAACTCAGGAACACCTATATGATTTTTCTCAAATAAAGGAGTAAGGTGATCAATTTGTTTTCTCATACATTTATGTTATTTATGACTAGTCTTCTTGTAATAGGAACACTTACACTTATCTTTCTTCACCTTGGGCTCAAAATTTGAAGCATTTGTGTTAGATTATGGTTTGGCTTGATTTTCCTTGGTTTCCGTCTTAGGTTGATCTTTTTTCTCTTTCTTCTTCTCGGTCTTATTTTCCTTACCATTAATTGTTACAAGGGCATGTGACTTGGACTTGAGAGACCCCATTTGAATGAGTTTTTCTTGTTCTCAAATGAGTTGGGATGGAAAAACTATCAAATGAGGGCATATTCCAAGCACTGCCCAAAGCATCTTTTGTAGTGTGAAAGTTTGACACGAAAAATGGATTATTCAGGACCTAACTTAAAGAGAATCGATAAGATCAACTAGGAATCTTTCTTCTCCACTTTACATTATCAGAATTTTCTGTGAGGATTAATGCTAGAACCTCGTGCACATCAAAGATAGGTTACGCTTCCAATGGAGATGAGAAAGCTAAGTAATTAGCAAGAGCATGAATCACACGGAAAATCAAGTACAAAAAAGATAACAGGGTGTCTAGCATGCTCATAAATCAGAATGAAGGGGTACATATAGGAGTGTTGTGTAACTCTTGTGCATGAAATGTTTACACAACCCTATGACCTTTTCAACTATGATCTATTCTCACTAAGTGATATGACTAACTAACTAGGTGGATAAGACGTCGAATGACAACAATTCTAGTCATACACCAACAGTTTCTAACCATGCATCATACTCTCAGAAAATTTCATATGGTCCTTGTTTAATATCCTTGAGTGTGCTAATACCCTTCTGCTTGAACTCAGGAATGTGAAACTCGACCAAGAAGGTGGCTATAAAACAGGGACAAAATCTTGTAGGATTTTATTAATAATCAATCAATCAATTACACAGGTGCAGGCTGTAATATATGTATGTATGTATGTATGTATGTATGTATGTATAGCACAACCAGATACAAGCTATAAAGGATGTTGCACAGGTACACCCGTGAACTAATAAAACAATAATATTGTTAAAACAATATAACAAGTCTCGTAGTGTTTGAATAAAAATAATAAGATGGTTATGATTAAATATAACCATATAACATTTAATAAAAAAACTAATTAATATGCAATGCATAATTAATTAAGGTAATAATATATTTACCCTAACATTACCCCCCTTAATTTTGCATTGCCTTGAGGGATGAGGAGAGGAACTCTCTGAACATCTCAAACTTGTCACATGCAAGTGACTTTGTGAAGATATATGCTCATTATTCAGCTGTTGGAAAAATTGAAGTTGTATATTGTGCTTCAATACATGCTCACATATGAAATGTACATGTACCTCATTGTGTTTTGTTCTTTCATGAAAAACTGGATTGTGAACAAGTTTGAGAATACCTTCATTGTCAACATACATGGTGGTCGGTTTGTCCTGTGGTATTCCAAGTCCTTCTAGTATGCAACATAGCCAAATCGCTTCACATACAGCTTCTCCTACAGAACAATACTCAGATTCTATGGAAGAGTGAGAAACAAAGTGTTGTTTCTTGCTTCCCCATGATATTGGTCAAGATCCCATAAATAACACAAACCCTAAAGTGGATTTTCTATCATTAATATTGCTTGCATGATCTGAATCTCAATATCCCAACAAGAAGAAGTTGGCGTTCTTCTTGTATTCTAGACCAAGATCCACTAATCCTTTGAGATATCTCAAAATACACCTTGCTACCTTCCAATAACAAACTTTGGGTTCCTACATGAACCTGGATAGATATCTCACTGCAAAGTTGATATCTGTTCTAGTGTAGGTTAGGTAAATGAGACTCCCAATCAACTACCGATAGAGAGTGGATTTTACCTCAGGAGATGGATATGAACGAGATAACTACAATCTTTTCTCCATAGGTGTAGCAATCGGTGTGCAATCCATCATCCAGAATTTCTCGAGCATTATCTTGGTATATTTCATCTAAGAAACAAATATTTGATTCTCTTTCTAACATACTTCCAATCCAAGACAATAGTGCATTGGCACGAGATTTTTCATGTCAAACGATTGATTAAGATCTTTCTTCGTTGCATCAATCATCCTCATTGAACTTCCAGTGATGACTAGATCATCGACATAGACAATGATAATCACAATGTCCCCCCCTTGATTTTTGAGGTAAAGATTGGGATCGTATGGATTTATAGAAAATCCATGTTATATGATATGTTCATCAATTTTGATGTACCATGTATGGGGTGCCTGTTTGAGGCCATACAAAGATTTCCTGAGTCTGTATACCTTTGCTTCTTGACCAGGTACAACATATCCCTTAGGTTGATTCATATAGAATTTTTTTTGTAAATATCCATTCAAGAAGGTAATTTTTATGTCCATCTGATGGAATTTCCAACCAAACTGTGCAGCTAGAACAAATATCATCCTAATCATTTTGATCTTAGCTATGGGAGAAAATGTATCCTCGTAGTCAATGCCTTCTTTTTTGTGCATACCCCTTTACTACTAGTCTCACTTTATACTTGTCTATCATCCCATCTAATATGTACTTTGTTTTGAATATCCATCTGCATCCAATGGGTTTCTTCCCTGGTAGAAGAGCAATAAGATGTCAAGTGTTATTTTTCATTACTGACTGATATGCAGAGTCCATGACATCTTTCCAATATTTCGATTGTATGGCTTCCTGGACTATAGAGGGATCATCAGACACAATAACTCTACTCATCAAAGCAAAGCTCACTTCTTCTCTTGCTTTACTGCGAGTCCGTGGTCCAAGGGTGGATGTATTCAGTGGAGCATCCATTCTTGCATCTCATAACATGCTAGTATACCACTTAGACATATGTTGAACTATTTCCATGGGTCGTGGTTCTATCAGATCATCACCATCATCCCCATCATCACTTTAATCATCTATGGGAACATCAGCTTCAATTTTTACAACTGGTGAAGAATCTACATTAGGTGAATCTGGAGGAGGAGACTATGCTTCCTTATTCTCAAAGAAATCAACATCTTTGCTGGTGTAGACTCTCCTGGTCTTTGGATCCATCAATCTGTACCCAAGAGTCTCTTCACTATACCCAATGAAAATGAGTTTTTATGATTTCATATCCAAGTTATTTCTATTTTACTTGGGTATGTGCATACTTGCTTTGCACCTAAATACTTTGAGGTGTGCAATAGATGGTTTCCTCTTTGACCATGCTTCATGTGGTGTTACTCCATCAAGAGAAAATGTGGGCACTCTATTCAACAAATACACAGTTGTATTTACTACTTCTACCTAGAATGTATTTGATAGTCTAGAGTCAGTGATCATGCATCACACCATTTCCATTATAATAGGATTTCTTCTCTCAACAACACCATTCTACTACAGTGTGTGTGGAGAAGGCATTTGTCGACGAATCATGTGAGCTTGTAGGTAGTATTTGAACTCATCAATGGTGAATTCCCCCCTTGATCTGAGTGGATATTTTTGATGTGATGACCAGTTTCGTTCTCAATAGCTACTTTGAAATTTTTGAAGGTTTCAAAAGATTCACTTTTCTTACAAAGATATTATATCCACATTTTCTCAAATAATCAACACAAAACATAAAATACTGAAATTTAGAATGACTCAGTTGCATTGGACTGCAAAGATTGGTATAACCCAGGTCAAGCATGCCATGAGCTCAAAAATTACTCTTCTAGAATGAATCTCTATGTTGTTTTCCAGCTAGGTAGTGAGGAAACTTGTATGTATCCTTCTGAAGATATGGTAAACCACGTACCATATTGCATCAGTGAAGTGTCTCAAGATACTTGAAACTAACATGACCAATTATCTGATGCCACAACTATACAGAGGTAGATTTCTTAGCCACAAGTTCCTGATCATATTTGTGGACAAAATCAAGCTTGAACATGCGTCCCACATTGGAGGATTTTGCAACTATTTTTGAGCCTCGGGATTTGTCTCAAATTAAACATGTTTTCTTGTTGGAATGAATATCAAAGTCAATTTTTAAGTTGTGATCTAGGAGTTGACTGACTGACAACAAATTTTTAGTCAACCTAGGAACATATAAGACATCTGATAGTCTACAGTTGCATGAACTAAGGGGTAGAGAAATGTTCCCAATCCCTTGAATTGTATATGAAGAATCATCACCCAACGAAACATGGTTTTTCAAAGTTATTCCCCTAATTAAAGTAAACCAGTCTATGTGGCCGGTCATGTGTCGATTGGCTCCTGAATCAACATACCAGACATCACTAGAAGATGTGGAAGTTTCACTTGAATGAGAAGTGTACAAGTAGACTTCATTATCTCAATGTTCTTCTTGCTCAACAATATTTCCTTGCTAATGGGGTCTTATTTTCCAGTTCCCCTTTTTCTTCCCTTGATTGTAGTTCGTATGTCCCTTGTGAGATTGTTGGTGTTGAGGTCTATAATTACTTAATGAACCTTTCTTGTATGTATAATACCAACAATCTTTCAACTCATGTTCTCTTTTACAGATTGGACATTTCTTCTTTTGTTGTTTGTCCCCTTAATGTTTATAATAATTCTGATGTTTGGACTTTTGATAGGAATTAGGTTTTACTTTTCCTTTTCCTTTTCATTTTTGATGAGAAGAAAGTGCATGCTCCTCTTCATCATCCTTATTCTGCATGGCTTCCTCTTGTTGTAGTAGGTTTACCAGTTTTTCAAAACTAACTATTGTATCTGAAAAGTTTAGTGTTGTTACAAAAATGCGGCAAGAAGAAGGGAGAGCTCTCAGAATAATGGGAATGAGAGCTTCATCTATGACTGCTTCTCCCAGGGCTAGAAGTGAAGCCCTCAACTCTACAACTCTTCTCAAGAAAGCTTCAATTTTCTCATTTTGCTTGAAATTCAGTGTGTGTAACTGACTCTGCAAATTCAGAATGACATTCTTATTTTTGGCCTCATATATTATGCTCAACTTATCCCACACTTCTTTGGTTGTTTTGGCATCTTGAATGTGGGGTTGCACATCGTCGGACACTCCAAATAATATGATGAGTTTGGCCTTCTTATTTGATCTATAAAACTATCATTGTTGTGTCGTATCAGTAGTTGATCTAGTCAGAGTACTATTAGTGCAAATCAGCAGCACCCCCTAAATGACCTTCAGATCTGCAAGTGAGAATTGGGTTATTTAGTGTGATTGCACAACATGGAATCTTTTCCCCAAGTGTGGGACTTGCAAAAATGGGAAAAGACTCTCCAGATTGAAGGTTGGTTCCTCTACTCCTCTGATCAGATGTATGCATGAAATTTGTAGAGGTTTAACTTAAAATTCTACTCTAATTCTACCAAGGAGACAAGGATAGAAAGAAAATAAGATAAAACTCAACTGACAAGGTGATACACCAAAGGAGTGGTGAACATCTATTTCTGTAGATTAACACAGATTATAAACATGCAACACAAATCATGAACAAATTGCTAAAATTGTAATAAAGGATCAGGATAGAGCAAACAACACAAGAAAGGATTGAAAATTCATTCACAAAACTTGCATTGTCATTTCCATTTTTAAATACAGTGCATTACAACAGCAAGGTGTAGACACCAAAATCATGTCATAATCACCTTGGTCCCCTACCGTAGCCCTATAATCACTTCCTCATCCTCAAACACCTTAACACCTATCTCCTGCACCCCACACATTTTAATTTAATTACTTTAATTAAATTAATGCCATTTATCTCCATATATATTAATTTAATTATTTTAATTAAGTTAATGACCCTTTACCCACACACACATTAATTTAATTATTCACATTAAATTAATTCACTACCCTCACACATCTATTTAATATAATTGCCTTTATTAAATGCACCTCACCTAACCACCCCCATCATTTGACCCATTAACCTAAACCCTAAACCAATGCCCAAAACAAACCTAACATTACACCCATCCCCTCACCTCTCATTAAAATCCTCCTAAGGTCAGTTTTCATCCCGAGAAAAGAAGAGACCCTTATCAAATGACAGAACAACTTCCTAGGAAACTTTTGAACAACCCAAGGTATCTCGCCCAAACCGACGTCGGTTCACCCTAAACCGATGTCAGTTCCCCTAAACCAACGCTGGTTATGCCAGAATTAACCAAACAACCTATATATACCCATCTAAACCTTTGTAATCGAGTTTGAACCTTAGACATTGGATTTCCTTATCATGAATTCGATCTTTTCAGATGCAGCAACAAAGCAAGGATTAATTTGTGATCAGCCAAGACAATCAGGTTCACTGGGACAACAGTGAAGCCTCTTCCCAACACCTTCCAACACAGCCACTCTCCCACTAGGTTTCAGATCATTAGCTCACCAAAAAGTAAGTGTTTCCCTCTCATTTATTTCAGTTTTTTATTAACATCGTTATTACTCCTGACAAAGGATCTTATCCATTTTACCGTCTCTGCATTCCTCCTATCCAGTTTCAGCCACCCTCCTTACCCAATCATCTGTAATACCTTGGCCTAATTTCCCATTTGACTTCCTCACCAGTCTCAAACCTTCACAACATATCTACACCCCCTTTGTGATCAATCCCAACACCTTCTACTCCACTCCATTCTTGCCCCAAAACCTCCAAAAACCGGACTGTGTGACTTCCACCAGTCCCTGACTTAACCAGCACGTCGGTTCTCTATAACCTGTCATCGGTTATAGTAAAACTATGGTCGGTCTCTATGTCACCTGATCTCTGCCATAATTACAGCCTATTTCTGACATATACCTACTTGAACATCTATTTGACCTTTGGATCTATATCTAACCTAGCTTGTTAGCTCAGATTCACCTATAACCAACCTACATGACCTCTGGATCTCCTTCTAGCCTATCTTGTTAGATTAGATCTAGCCTATCGCATTTGTATGAGATTCCTAAATCATATTAAACTACAGTAGGACAATATCTACTTTATTTTCAGCATTGAATTGTTTTAAACAATGGACTGACAACCATCTAGGAAGTATCGCACTTCTAGGATCTAGCACATGCAAGGAAGTCCACTGCATATATCGTTTAACTCTCTTTGGTGGTCTTGCTTTTGATTCTTATACAGGTAGTTCCTCCTAGCCAAAAGGAAGGTCTCACAATCACTTTGATTCAGGATTCAGATACGTGTGCATACAACCTACAACCATCCCAAATTAGGTTTTCCTCTTACCACCTTTACCTTATCTATTTCATCAAGTACTTCTCAGAAAAACTAAGAAATCAGGTGAAACATTTTGGCATGCTCGGTGGGACCCATTCAGGGTTCCTTGCATCTTTCTTCATTCCTAGGTGAAAAATTGTGTGTGTTTGTTTCCCTTCTTGTAGCATTCACATTAAAAATTTCTCCTTGGTAACATTCTCTTCTTTCTACTTGCTCCGAAAGACACATTTCTTTTGGTGTATTTAAAAATAACCTTCTTATTCTTGTTTTCTGCATTTTAGTGAAAGAGCATCCCTCTTCCTATTCATCTATTGCTGTCATTGAATATCATACTTTCAATTTGGGTTTAAAACAAGTGCACTGCATTCTGATTTAACTCATTAGCTCACATTAATTGAGGGCAACCTATACGTTGGAAGTCATGACCAGCTGATGGTTGAAAAATGAATCATAGAAAAGAACTTCTATCTTTTTCTCTTTCTCTGAATCTTACCAAACCGCACAAAAATTCAAAATACATACATTCTTAAACAACATCCTACCTGGAAGAAGCAGTAGGTGATCACACGACGTCAGTTTAACCCAACCGACGTCGGTCTAAAGTCTTCTTAGATACCTATCCAAAGGACACCTATTTCACCTTCTGAGCTGTAAAAGGCTCCTATCACCTTTCATATTTCTGCTTGTTACTTCAATCACAGTTACCTTGCATCTCATCCTGTGTGAAAATTTTCACTCTGGGACTATCATTTAATAGACTGTTGGGTTTTCACAGTAACCGGCACCGGTTAAGCCTAGCCGGCATAGGTTTTCCCAAACCGGCATCAGTCACCCTCGGTATGCTTCTTGGATACTACAGCTCGTTTTTAGCTGTAACCTAATTCACTTACCATATTGACTTCAATCATTTTCCTAGTTTTGTTCTGGGTTCATGTATTGGTTCAGACATAGTAAAGCCTCCGGGCCAAATCAGTTCTTACCCACATGGTGCTAACCTGTTGAGTATTTTCCTAGGTAAGTGTTCTCATTCAAAACATATACAATTCACACTAGTCATATCCACATGCTCCTACCTAGCCCTTCACCACCTAGCTCTTCACCACCAAGCCCTTCATCACCTAGCCCTTCACCACCTTCTATCTCATCATCTATGGATCCCAATCAACCTATCACCATTCCTACAAGTGACACGGAGTTCACACGACTCCTGGATCAGAAATCCCGATTGCTTTTAACCACTACCTCACCCATACCTCCACTCGAGATGCCTCGGGTCAATTGATTTATGGCATGCCTGTATCCTTACCTCCATCCCTAATGATGGCTTCCACCTCAGCTCCACCTCCTACCATGGTGACCTCACCCATTTTATCGCCAGTTGTATCACAGCTAGGTCCCACGCCAGCTTTGACCGCCATATCCGCTACCTTTATAGCACCTGAAGTCTCCACCATACCTTCATCCACCACCCAAAACATAGCATCATCCACAACTGTTGTCTCATATATACCAGTCGCAACGCTACCACCCTTGGTGTCGGTAACCTCTACCCCATTTCAAAACATTGTTCCTTTCCATTCCCCAATCTTTACCTCCCATCTCTACCAGGGTCACTATGAGTGTCCCACCCTCACATACCTACTACCATCCGCCTCTTGTTTCATCGGTCATTCAGTTTGGATATATACCCTCCATGTATGTCTCTCAATTCCTGCCCCCTTATTCAACACCACCATATTCTGGCATGTCCTATTCTTCATATGCCCCACAACAACCTCCTTTGACTCCGGGGGGTACCCAATCTTCACAACCTAACAATGACTTTATCAAGTTAATGATGGACAAGATGCAGACATTAGAAGCATCTATTTCCAGCTCCCACAATTCTCTCACCTATGATGAGATTTGTAATGAGCCTATTCACCCATCCATTCCCATTTTCACCCATATCTTGTACACTAGGAGATTCCTAAGTTTAACCACTTCAATAGTAAGGAAGACCCACAACAGCATTTGCAATCTTTCAAACATGGGTGTTACTTAATTGCCCATGATGATGCTCTACCTTTGTGAACCTTTCCCATGTCCCTAACTAGTCCAGCATTGGACTGGTATATTGGATTACCTAGACATTCCATCTTCTCATTCAACCAAATAGCCCAAGCCTTCTTGGATAGTTTTTCGATTAATGTCGTCAAGAAGGTTACCATGACTAATCTCTATTCCATGCATCAATATGATGATGAATCTATCGTAGATTTTGTTTCGCTCGATGGTGTAGCCTAATCAACCAACTCAATTTCCAATTACCACAAACTAAACTCATAGAGCTCTTGACACAAGCATGTGCTAGACATATTTCACCTACCTTACAAGTGCAAACCTTTCAAACATTCAATGAGGCTTTCACCATGGCACGTAATCTTGAAATTCATGCCATCAAAGAGAAGAAGATATAATTGTGAAAAAATAACTCCTCGTTTAAAACACACGATACTTACCTCTTCCTCAAAACCTTAGACAAGTTATTCCAAATCTAAGGGAACTGCCAACGCAGTGGTACTTAAGGCTGGCCCTGCCCATCCATCCAATCATGCAAAACCTTCATCCAATCTGTCACCAGTTCAAGCCTTCCAATTCAAACATGAACAAAAGAAATACACCTCAATTGGGGAACCATATTCATCTATTTTAGAAAATATTATTAAATCTAATGTCATTGCCCTTAAGCCTATCAAACCACATACTGGTTTTGACCCCTCTCGCCCCATACTAGGTTGGTACAAGGAAAATGACTACTGTAACTATCACCGTGTAAAGGATCACAGTGACAGTAAATTGTATCACCTTTAAAAACATTGTTCAGGGAATGCTCGAGAGTGGTGAGTTAGTCCTTGGATAACCCTAATGCACCCACCAATCAAGACCTTCATATATTCAAGAAACCATTCCCCAACCATTCCCCATCTAATGATCAAACTGATAATGCCTCACACAACATGAAAGTAATACATTTGAGGTACATGTTATCTTTACTGACTTATCACTTGATTCCCAAATATCTCCTATCCCCTCCATCGAATAAATCCTAGCCCGAAATCCTCTACCTACACAAGAACCTACTTTACATGTTCCTCTACCCATGGAGGAAAAGCCCTTCACCTCCCCGTACACCTGCGGAGGAGTCTCTCGTTAACACCGATATCATTTCCCCTTCATCTTCCCTACCCAATGAGCCTCTACCAATTATACCTCCTCCACCCACAAAGGAGTACCCATCGTCTTCTCCACCTATTCAGGATCCAATAGATTTTCCGTTACCACTCAGTGACCATTGCCCAATAGCTACCCAAGATCATACGGACCTACTTTCTAGCTCTTTTACCTACAGAGGCTGAAGCTAGTGAATTCCCTATTTCTTAGACACATTTTGTGGGAATCCCCATATGCTCCACATCTACCTAATCTACCATAGTGTCGTTCTCACATTTGGCTAACCACCTGGATTATGTTGAAATGTCTTTACTTTGGGGGCATCTCTTACTCCCGGTCTTGACCCAAATGCAATCATCTTCCACTGACACCCCTACCATTTATCCGAAGAAGTTTCAACAACCCAAACCACACATGAACATAACTCTTGATACATCTTCTATTGTGTCATCCTCATCTATACCCGCCTCTCTACCTACTAGCCAACGTATTCCAACACCATCTCTTGTATCTAAACCCACTAGTGTCCTAGGGGTCACATCCACATCAAACCTTGCACATCATCCTATTAGGATACACTTGACCACATCTTCCCATATACCTATTGAACCAATCCCTCAACCTAAACAAAAAATCCAACCATCTAATCTGCACACACCGACCTCACCAACTACACCTTTATCACCTTCACCCCTACCATCTATCTTAGGACCTCACCCCTCTACCTTAACAAAATCTACTCTCTCTAGGGGTAAACCTAAAAATCTGTTGACCCCCTTTACCCTTAGCAAACGTCTAACATACCCAAGCACCTAACATGAACCTTACGTCCTTCATCACCATGTAGCAACTTATTTTCCTACCCATTCCTCTAATACCATTGGTATATTTCCTTCACTGCCCACTATGACATTCAGTCTTCTTCCACCTCACCTGTAAACTCCCTCTGCATGACTTCGCACCATCTACCTAACCGCAACACCTCAGTTATCCCCCCTGTGGGTAACTTGTCCTCCTTCTCACCATTCACTTTCCCCTCTATATCTCATGTTCCCCCTATCACCTTCTACCTCAAAAAGGTATACACCTAAAGATTGAAAAATACCATCTACCCTTCAATAAGAGGTAGTCAAACTGACCACACTCTCCTAACCAGTTCATCTATCATACTGCTACACCAAGCAGACAAGTACCAGCACCCAAGACCACACCAACAACTAAAACCATAGCTTGACCTCAGCTCCCCCCTCATGCAAAGACCCAATCCTTGACAGTCAACCAAACCTACACCCAAACCCACTTTCACTTCCCATTGTGATCCACTTGTGCAGGATCCTACGCCAAAATATTAACCAACCTCCTTGAGAGCTTTTTTCATCACATCTACCACCTGTTCAAACCTTATGAACCCTCTTTGAACTTAAACTGGACAGGGTTTGATGACACCAAAATTTGTGCACTTACCATCATGTGTTAGGGCACGATGTTAGAGAACTATAAGTGTTTGAAAGGCTATTCCTAATCCAGTTGTGTCCTTTTGACCCCCAGGATTTTGAAAATTTGAGGAAGATGACCTTCTCGATGAGGACCCTCATTTCACCAACGCCACATTCCCATAGTCGCATCTTCCTCACTACCTACTCCTACGACCACAGACCTTCACCCCCACAACTCCTAGAGTCACACTCTGAAGATTTGAAATTAACATGGTTCGCATCAGAGAACTTCACCAAATATCCACCCAAATGCCATTGTGCACCTAACTCATCTCAAAAGGTTCCTTTCTCCTCCAGTTGGCTTTTGACCCTCTTGTCGTTATAACCATTTTCCCTGGATCACCCACTTCACCTACCAACTCCACCTCAAATCAACATGATACAATGTTGCTACCCCATGCTTATAAGGACAAAGGCAAAGGAAAACGGTAACTAACCCACCAACCCATCCTATACCCAACATACCTGTCTACACTCATACCTAAAATAACTATATATGCACCTCACTGGATGTTGATCAGATTTCTAGCAGTGATCTTTTGGACATCGCAGTGTGATTGCACAACAATTGACATCAATCTCCCCTCAAAATGTGGGAATTGAAAAATGGAAAAGGACCTCATCTAGACCTCAGAGGTTGGTTCATCAACTCCCTTGATCAAGATCCTATCACTTACAAGTTGCAAAGGTTTTGAATTCAATGATCCTACTCTTGTAGCATTCCATTATCAGAGGCTCATCATGATCAGAAGACTCACCAAATTGAAATCTACCTGCATAACCTCCAGGTGATTCACCAAAGTTGCTCTCCTTAGTTTTTCGAAGGAAGAATTTATTGCTTTTACCATACCGATGACACAGATCATACAAATGTAACAAAACTTCATGTACAAATTGATTACATGTATGTGTTCGATGCATTATGATCGATGGGGATGCTAGCATTAATAGTATATCCTCTCACACATTCGAGCAAAGGATTGCCTACTCATTCAACAGCATGCTTAAACATCCGGTCATGTTGCATTCAATATCAAAATACATACATTATCAACATCTAGGAGATCGGAAAAAAACATCCTGCAGTCATTCATGAAGAGGTCCCCGTATTATTCCCAAAAAAATATCTTCAAGGTGAAAGAGGCAGCCTACAATCTAAAAAAATGTTCCTTGGCAGACCTCTAAAAAATGAGCCAAATCTGGCTTGTGTACAGTACTAGAAATGCACCCCATCTGTAGAGTTTGAAACATGAAGAAAATGTGGGAGACCATTCAACCTAACCCACCACCTTTCAAAACTTGCAACATAAAATATCAGCCCAATGATGAATCCTTGTAACCTATTAAGGTGTCTACCTCCCTGCCTGACATTTTCTTCACACATGACTGGGATCTACCAATACCATTGCGAGCTCATTCTTCATTAAAAATGGTGGTCTGAAACGTCATTTTTGTCCATGACCACATGCCAGAGGTGTTTTTACATTTTATCTCTCCAAAATCCAATAAAATACAAAAAAGTGTAGACACCAAATTTGTGTCTTACGACCCCTTGTGACCCACATCTCATCTCGCAACCTAACCTCATCACCTAAACCTTACACAATTATTTATTAATTACCTTGTAATTGATAAATCCACATCATCTTACCTACCACCCTCATTTTGCCACTTCATCATGACCTAGCCCTAACCCTAAACTAACCTAATTAAGACCTATAACTTGGTCTACACCTACACCCATGACTAATGACCCCTTTCTCACACCCAAAACCGACCTTCTAGTCATTTGACCAAGCCCGCAACTAATCTCTCAGGAGAAAAGCAGGGAAGGTGGGCTGTTTTACTGAAAATAGCCTACTTTTTCCTTACCGATGCCGGTTCCTACTCGACCACCGTCGGTTACGTAACCGCCATCGGTTCCCTGTAAATGGCCTCCCCAAACCAAAAACAAAGGATCAGAATTTCATTTTTGGATCAGAGAAAAGGATTCTTTGAATCAAAGAAAGAGCATCAGGAGCGATCGAGAAAACCCTGATCTTTACTTGACTGAGCAAAGACAAGTGAAGAGATAAGGAGAGTTAGCAGCAAGGGAGAGCAAGCCCAGGACTGCAACTGGATACCAGAGCCCTGTGATACTCAGCTGATTTGATTTGCTATGTGTTAGACCATCCTACCTCAGTTCTGCCTTTTCCATCAGAGCTCTTGGACTTGCATCTCCGCGAATAATCAGTAAGCTACTTCTTGCATGTACTCTTTAATAACATTTCTTCGACTTTTTGAATCATAAGTCCTCACAAATCCATTCTTGGATCCACTACCCAACGTGTCATTGCATCTAACTGTCATTCATCTAGATCTCATCACCCTATTTCCTAATATTACCTATATACAGCCCTATAAATAACACAACTACCAAATAACACCACCACCCCACAAAACAACTAACCTTCAGATCCTAGACTCTTCCGATATCGGTCATCAGTAACCGCCATCAGTTATCAGTAACCGCCATCGGTTATACTGACTATAACCAATAACCAACCTTTCCCCTACCCAGTTCAACAAAGCAATTTAATTGATATCTTATAGTATTTTGTGTTAATTCATATTAGCAAGGGAACTAACCACCTTCGAAAGGAAGTTTTATATTTCCTGGGCCCAAGGCAGTTTCCTCATTTATTGTCTAATTAAAATCTTGTGGTCTTGTGTTCTTATTTGCAGGTAGTCCTTCCAAGACAAAAAGGAGTTCTTCGCAGTCAGCCTGATCTTTCTCTATGGTACGCGCACACCATCTCGACATTCTACAGGTATTCCTCCTAGCCCCAACCCTTATCTATTTCTAAAAGGAAAGAAACATTCCGAGCGAAACATTTTGGCACTCCCGGTGGGACCCATTTTTGGTTTCTTTCATTCTTGCTTGCTTTCATATAGGGAGTATACTTGCTGTTTTCTTCTTTTAAAAAGATATTCAAAAGGTTTTGTATTATTTTGATAAAAGAACTTGCTTTGCTTTTACATCTCGCATTAGTGAAAGTCATCTCTTTTGCTTCATCGAATATCATTTTCGATTTGGGTTTAAAACACGTGCATTGCATTCCTGCTTGTTGTTTTTCAATTCTAGTGAACATAGATTAAGTAACAGGTCGTACACGTGGGGGTGATATCCACGGTATTGACAGGAAATTAATCTTACTTTCACTGCACAACACATACCAAATCACTTCACAATTAACACAACAGCTCAAACATCCCCCCTTTTTCCGCGGTATTCCTCCGCCCGATTGAGGTAACCTTATAAGCCAAAACAACTTGAAATTTCCCCTAAGTCTCTTGTTTAGGATTCTGAACATCATTCTACGTCTAAAGGCATAAGCCCACGATAATTAAAATTAACCCTAGGGTTAATCTCTGGATTTGTGTGTGCATCTTGCTTGTTTTTAGTTTTGTTTTCTTTCTCATACTCTGTCTTTTGTGATCAATAATTGGACAAGTATACTAAACGTTGTTAAAAATCAAATTAGCAGCCTTTTTATATCTTGTTAGCCCAGACTTCTTACACCGACATCGGTTACCTGACCAACGTCGGCTATAGTATAACCAATATCGGTTACTAGACCGATATCGGTTACTGTCTTTTCCAATTCCTGACAAACCAGCAACCTACCAATTTTACCAGTCTGAGTTTGTTTCTATTCCTGACAGATTGAAACCCTACTGTGAACTCCTGTCCATGGTTTTTATCACTCGAAAGCAAGCCGCCACCATGGTTTCACATGCTTTCTCTGTTTCTTTTCCTGAATCACCCCCTTCACATTCTGTGGGGAATCCTACGGATACCAGCGAGGTTCCTAAAATTCCTGTGGGAGATAAGGACTTTGCCAAGTTTTTGGATGCTAATTCTAGCACTGTACAATACTATTTGTCTCATACCCCTGACCGTATGCCTGATGGTCAGCTCCTTGTTGGTATGCCTATTAGTATAGCTGCTCATTTAGCTCCCACTCCGCCTGATAATACCGCCTTGCTTCCTGCATCTCTAGCCCCGTCTCCCAATCCGACGGCTTCAGAGGTTCATACGACTCAGATTGGCTTTCCGTTGGTTAATCTTGGACCCCACATATCATTACCACCGACTGCCCCTACCTCATCTCTCTTGCAGACTGCTCCGTTCATGACTTGTTCTCTGCCACCTATCCACACGAGCTTTCCTTCTCAAGCTCCGCCTACCTTTTCATTCCCATACACGTATCCAGTGACCTCAACATCTTATATGGGACATCCCTATTCGGTCACCTCAACATATTCATCCTCCATACCTTATCAACACTTAACCCCACCATTGTCCAGCGGAGGCCCTTGGCCCAATTTGCCTCCGTTTACCACAACCGAACCATCATCTCATCCAACCACGGATTTCATCAAACAAATGATGGACAAAATGCAAAATATGGAGGCTTCTATTTCAGGAAGTCGTAGCGCCTTGACATACGAGCAAGTTTGTCGGAGCCTATCCACCCTTCTGTCCCCCTTCATTCATATCCTCCTCAATGGGAATTACCGAAATTTACTCGTTTTAATAGTAAAGAGGATCCTCAACAACACTTGCGATCATTTAGACATGCTTGTTATTTGATTGCCCATGATGATGCCTTGTTACTCCGCACATTTCCCATGTCCTTATTTGGACCCGCCTTGGAGTGGTACAGTGCTTTAACCCAGCACTCAATCTTCTCTTTTAACCAACTAGCCCAATTTTTCTTGGATCACTTCTCCATTAACATTGCTAAGAAAGTATCCATCACCGACCTTTATGCCATTCGACAATTCGAAGATGAATCTATCACAGATTTCGATCAGACGATGGCACGGCCTTATCAACCAACTTACATATGCCTTGCCTCAGACTGAACTTATCAAACTTTTCACGTGGGCATGTGCTAAGCACATTTCTCCTACTCTCCAAATTCAAAATTTCTGTACATTCGATGAAGCCTTTACTATGGCTCGAAAACGGTAGAGGTGATTCGAGCCTTAGAGGAAGAGAAATTGTGGTTGCACAACAAAAACTCCACTTTCCGAACTCCTAGATTCCACCAATTAAACCAACACCACCATACTCCTCACGCGGTCCACTTCAACCGCTTCGAAATAAAAAGGAGCCGTATCCACGTGGTGATGGTCAAATCTCAACTTGACATTTCCATCTAATACTCCACCAAAAACCACTTATAAGTATAAAGGCAGAAGCCCATCAACTACACTCCCTTGGGAGAAACATATGGTGTGATATTGGAAAAAAATTGCTCAAAGCAGGAGCCATTACCTTACCTCCTATTAAACCTCATTCCAGGTTTGATTCCACTCGGGCCATACCTTCCTGGTACAAAGAAAATGACTTCTGTAACTTTCATCGCATAAAAGGACATAGTCATGAAAACTGCAAGATGTTGAAAAACATAGTGCAGGAAATGGTTGACGCAGGGGATATAACCCTCGATAATCCTAATGCCCCTGCCAACCGAAATTTGAAAATCTTCAACAAACCATTCCCGAATCACTCTTCCAACAGCAATGTAAACCCTAGGATATCTTAGCCGAGGAGAGTGTTCATGAGATCCATGCAGTCCATGCAAAGCCTCTGTTCGAGAAAATTTGCCTGAATCAAGCCTCTTCACAAACATTCTGTGGAGCCCGAATCCTTTACGCCTACCATCGAGGTTCCTAAGCGAATCATTCCTTTGGGAGATAAAGGAGTTAACTGCCAAGACTTCTCTTCCCATCGAATCTTCTTATACCACATCCCTACAATTGCGAACTTGATCTCATACCCCATGACCGTACGCTTACAAAAGGGGCAGCACGACAATGAATGTCAATGCAGTGATAGATGCTGCACCATTTTAGCTTTACAAAAGGGGCGTCTGACAATTACCGCCTTGCTCTTGCAGCAAAATGCCCTGTGCTCTCAACCCAACGTGCTTCAAAGGTTCATCACGAACCCGATGAGCTGATCCTTTGCAAAATCCTTGGACCACCATCATGGTGCACAGCGAAATCATTCCTTTACCCATACAAGGAGTGTCGACTTGCAGACTGGATCTTCGCCATCATGAGTCTTGCTCAAAAGGGGCCACCTATCCACTACAGGATTCGACAGCGGAATGTTATCCGCCTATCTATTTCAGATTTCCCCTAGGGGGCGCACGTATCCCGTTGCTGTCAACAAGCAGGGAATGGTATGCGCCATGGCCTATTCTGACATCCTTAGACATATGAATCTCTCACCGACATCACCAAATTCTTGCCACCATGGTCGCACGGAGGCCTCTCGACCCAATGAGTGCCCTCCGTTTACCTAGCAAAATGCACCATCATCCCATGGCGCAATCAAAAGGATTTCATTGAATTTCAATGAGTGTCGACAGAGTGCAAAACCTGGAGCGCTTCATGAAGCTCACAAAACTCGTAGCGCACTTGAGCAATGAGTGTCGACAGCAAGTTATGCCACCTCAAGCCCATTCACACAACACAGGAGCCCGACACCTCAGTTTCCACCATCGAAAATGGGAATTGCGAAATCATTACCCATTTTGCACATAAAGAGGATGTCAACACACACTTGCGCCTATGGCGCAGTCCTTCAGACCTGCTTAGTCCTATTTGAGTGCTGACATGACCTGCATTAGTCCTATGACTCCATACCTTTCCATCATGTCCTTATCAAAGGACATTGAATTGGAGTGGTACAGTGCCACCAACCCAAGCTCTCAATCTTATCTCTTGCAGCCAACTAGCGTGCTTATCTTTCTTGGATCAAGCCTCTCACATTAACACAGGAGCCCGCCCTCCTTTAAGCCATCAGTAACCAAAGCGAAATATCCACTTTTGACCCATAAAGGATTAACTGCCCTCACTTCTACTTCACCATCGATGAGGATGAATCTATACACATGCCCTCCTACCTATTAGTTGGGGTATCGATATTGGTCCTTCGATCAACCTCTTCCATCTGCCTCCTCAAACTGGACTTATTGAAATTTCAATGGAGTGGGGCAAGAGTGCCACCAAGCACATTTCTTGAAGCTCTTCAAAACTTTCTCTTGCACATTCTGATGAGCGCCTTTCCCATGGCTCGGAAGCTAGAAATTCGAGCTTTGGACAGGAGAACCTCCTGTTACCGCCATCGAAAAACCTCCCATTTCCTTTACTCCATAATGCTAGTTAACTGCCTAGACTTCTCATTCCTGCAGTGCGTTGTAGTCTTCTTATACCACATCAAATTAGGATTTTCACGAACGGATGATTATCAACCTATCTCTTCCACCATTTATTTCCATCTTCTTGACCACCTATAAGTACAAAGCCGAGCCCATCTGTACAAGATCTTAGGAGGTACGCCTATGGCGTCTCCTTTTCAATCCTTAGCTGAGGAATCTCTTGCACCGACATCACCAAATTCTTTAACCATGACAGGAGTCCTCTCAACTTTGCCTCCTGTGCATCACCTCTGGGTTTGGCTTTACCCGCGTCTTATTTTCGTGGTACATTGACTTCTGTACCCCATGTCTCCTTGCGTAAAAGGAGATAGGTCATGAAATGACCCCACCTACTATTTTCAAACACATAGTGCAGGAAATGGTTGACGCAGGGGATATAAGCCCCGATAATCCTATCCGGCCAACCGAAATTCTGAAAATCTTCGCAAACCATTCCCGACACTTTCCAACAGCCACGTAAACTAGGATATCTTAGCCGAGGAGAGTGTTCATGAATCCATGCAGTCTTTGATACCCAGCCCAAAGCCTCTATCGAAAAAATTTTGAATCAAGCCTCTTCACTAACACAGGAGCCCGAACCTCCTTTACCACCATCGAACCAAAGCGAAATCATTCCTTTACCCATAAAGGAGTTAACTGCCCAGACTTCTCTTCCCATCGATGAGTCTTCTTATACCACATCCCTACAAGATTGCGAACGGATGTTATCTAACCTATCTATTTCCCAGATTTCCCCTTCTACCCCTCTTGCTGCACAAGAGGAAGGTACGCCACTCCTTTTGACATCCTTAGACGAGGAATCTCTTGCACCAACATCACCAAATTCTTTAACCATGACGGATCCTCTCGAACATGCCCTCCTACCTATTAGTCCTTCATCACCTAAATCTTTTCAACAACCGGTTGACCTCTTGACATCTATTGATACAGTGCCTCGTTTACCCCCTGTATCACACCCACAGTGGACCGGAATCACAACCCACCTTTCTTCCATACAAAATTTACAATTCACACCTGAGGACTGTCATTCTCCAGAAGATAGACAGGTCCTATGGGAACGTTTGAGTACCCCATATTCTACTCAAATGCAAATGACCGATCCTGATGTCTCCACCATATACCCGAAGTGTTTACAGAAGCTTAAAATGCCCATGTTCTCACCTTCACCCCCCTCACCTCTACCAAATGCCCCGTCCACTTCTATTAACTTAGCCAAATCTTCCCCTACGCTTGGGACCTTACCCATACCCAGTCTAACACACCCACCTAAGCGGCTTGATTTATCTAAAAATAAAGTCGTCCACCCCATTAGGAGACAGACTCAATCTCCTCAACCTATACCTCTATCACAACTAAAACCATCATCATCACACCTACCTTCCATATTGGGACCCCATCCCTCTACCTTACATCAATATATCATACCTCCTGCATTTTCTTTAAAGCAACCTACGCCTTCCGCACCCATACAGAAAGCCCAGGGTATAACAACACCGTCACCCCGCGTATCCTGTCCACCTATCAACCCTAAACAAATTCCATCATCAAAAGATTTGTTTTCGGTCACTCCCAATTTCCCCGTGGTTGTTTTCTGATACCACATCATCTGTGGCCTCATCATCCAACATAGCTTCTGCGCCAAAGAAACCACGTTTAGTGAAAACCACGTGTCAACACCCCTCGGCTAAACCACCACCCGTACGAACCAACCACGCCCAAACATTACCAAAATCCAAACAATCAATACCCTCATCCTCTTCTAATTTTGACCCACTCAAAGGATCTTACGCCAAAATCCTTGCTATGTTAGTAGAGAATGCGACCATTTCCCTACCCCCACTTAGACCTTATGACCCGTCTAAACCTCGACCTATAGGTTATGATGAGTCTAAGATCTGCGCTTATCACCGCACACCAGGACATGATGTGGAGGGATGCAAAGCTTTAAAAACCATCCTTCGTCAGTCACCTCTCCCAGATAGAAAGGTTAAGAAAGACAACTTACGAAGGGAGAGACCTTTAGTTTCCATTCCCTCTCCTATACCATCTGTCCCCGCCTCACCAAGATCTGTCATTATTACAACCCCACCTCTTGAAGACCATGATTTATCCCAACCATCTTCCTCATCTCAGGTCTACGAAATTAATATGATTAGTGTTGCTACTCGAGCGCAGAAAAACAATGGGAAAGCAAAAGAAAACACACCTGCGGCATCTCTTTCTCCGTCAAACATCCCGATTGCACCACCACCTAAAGTGGTTATTCGTGGACCCGCCTATCCCGTCTCTAATGGCATTGCCCACCGAACTATGATCAAACAGCTTCATCAATCACCCGTAAAAATGACACTGTATGATCTCATTCAGACTTCTGAATCTCATCGACAAGCTCTCGTTGAGATCCTTCAAGGGATAGAGGTTTTACCTAACGAAACATTGCCTGTTACCTCTATTCTAACACCCAATCACGTTGCCTCTCTCACCAAACAACCCACCGCCCTAACCACTTCTGTCTCTGTACCACAAGCTGCTGCTGTCAGTTTCTCTGAAGATGAAATTGTCAATTTTGGTACAGAAGATCCTGACCCGGCCCTGTTCATCTCAGCTTACGTCCGGGACATTCGTGTACGTCGTGTTATGATTGACGGGGGTGCTAGCCTAAATATCATCTCTTCAAAATCCTTCCAACAAATGAATATCCCTTCTAGCTACATGTGTGCCAACCCCATCATGTTGCGGTCATTCAATGACGCTATTACCTCTACCTTAGGCACCGTGATCCTCAACATTCGGGTAGGACCACGTACTTTACCCTAACTCTTCTATGTCCTTGAGGGAGAGTTCCAATATAATATATTGCTGGGTCGTCCTTGGATCCGGGCCATGGGATGCGTTCCCTCAACATTACATAGATGCATAAAATTTGAGTACGAGGGGAAGTCCTACACCGTAAAAGCTGATCCTCCCCCCTTTAAAACCTGCAATATGTTATACCGCCCTAACGATGTGCTTGTACCAATCAAGACACCCATTCATTCAACCCAACCATCTCTTCACTTCCTCAACCATCACCTCAACCACACTTACGCCTTCAACTGATGAAACCGCTGTCGCAAAAACCACTTCCCTTCCCGCAGATAACATCCCAACCTCCGACCCCTTAGTAGATGTTTTTCAACGCCTTACGCTGGGGGAGTATCGCCTATATAACGTTAGTTCTTTCCATACCCCACAGGAGTACGGACAGGTACATGCACATCCTACTTATGACCGTCGTGTGGGAGAAGTAATCTCCTACGGACCACCGCACTGCCGTACTAACCTAACATATGGGGGTGTCAACGCATCTTCCATTGCCCCTGAGCCTCCTCTGGGTGTGGTTCCTTTCCAATCCGATTTTCAATACCTGACAAACCGTCGCTTCGCCCTCACCTTCTTGACTCGCTGTGCTTGGAAAGGCTTTGGTTTTGGCCTTTATGAACAAGGCCGACATACGCTCATCCCCATCACCACACGCAAACATAATGATCGTAGTGGTCTCAGATTTCTGGGAACACTTACATCGACGGAACCTCGTGTCAGTTGTCTTCTAGAAGACGATGACGTCACCCCTACCGAACCATCATCACCCATTTTGCCTTCGTCTCCCACTGAGTCGATAGATCCTGAATCTATCCCTCCTAACTTTTTTTTTTCATAAATGCTATCTTCCTAGGTCCTCTCACTTATCAACGCGATAATGAGCACCCCTCTTCTATTCCCCTTCTATATCCAGACATGATTGAAGAGGACTCCCCTTCAATTAATGTTATTGAGTGCCAGGATGATGACTCCATCCTCACTTACCTTGGCGCGGATGATTCTTATATTCAACGAGCCTTACCATCTGAAACCCAAACCATGCTGAACGAATCTACTATAGAAATCAACATCCACACGGAGGAGGATCCTCACATTGTGAAGATCGGACAATCCCTTAACGCATTAGAACAAGTCGCCTTTACTACTTTCCTCCGTGCTCGCAACCAAGCTTTCGCTTGGTCCTACGCTGACATGCCAGGAATTGATCCTGACATTGCTGTCCATAACATTACACTAAAACCCGATTCCAAGCCAATTAAACAGAAATTGAGAAAAATGCATCCACGCATTGCCCTCTTGGTCAAAGAGGAGCTCCAATGACTCCTTTCTGTTTCCTTCATTCTGCCTATTGACTATCCTCAATGGATTTCTAACATCGTACCTGTCACTACAGCGACGGGGGGACTTTGGATATGCACGGATTTCCGGGATCTTAACCTCGCTTGCCCTAAGGATGACTTCCCCCTACCTAGTATCGACCAACTTGTTGATCTCACTGCAGGCCATGAGATGCTCTCTCTCATGGATGGCTTTTCAGGATACAACCAAATTTTGGTTGCCCCTGCCGATCAACACAAAACTGCCTTCATAACTCCTTGGGGAACCTTCTGTTACCGTGTAATGCCATTCGGCCTTAAGAATGCTGGTGCCACCTATCAGCGGGCTATGACCTACATTTTTCATGACATTATGCACACAATCCTTGAAGATTATGTCGACGATCTTCTTGGCAAGTCTAAACATCGCAGTGAACATCTCGATGTTTTAACCATTATTTTTGATCACCTGTTACAATATTCTGTCCGTCTTCAACCAAAAAAATGTGTCTTTGGTGTCCTTTCAGGAAAACTTCTTGGCTTTATCGTCTCTTTGCGTGGCATTGAGGTCGAACCATCTAAAGTCAAAGCTATTCGAGAAATGCCCCCACCTACTAATCTCAAACAATTGCGTAGCTTACAAGGTAAGTTACAATCTATCTGACGTTTCATCTCCCAACTCTCGGATCGATGTCAACTTTTCCATCACCTCCTTAAAAAGGACATTGAATTTCAATGGAGTGAAGAGTGCCACCAAGCCTTTGAAGCTCTCAAAACTTATCTCTTGCAGCCACCCGTGCTTATCCCACCTCAAGACGACCGCCCGTTCTACCTTTACCTTTCCGCCACTGACCACGCTGTAGGGGCCATTCTTGCACATCGTGACTCTGAAAATCGAGAACAAGCCGTTTATTATATAAGTCGTACTTTGGTGGATTATGAGACTAGGTATACACATGTAGAAAATTTGTGCCTAGCCCTATCATTCGTGGCTACCAAGCTCCGACACTACCTTCTGAATCACAAAACTTTTGTCATCACCAACACAGACCCCATCCATTACATGTATGCCAAACCTCATCTAAACCAACGCATCGCCCGATGGCTCATGCTCCTCGCCGACCTCAACCTTGAGTTCGTCCACCAGAAATCAATCAAAGGACAAACCATCGCAGACCAACTTGCGGAAGCCCCTTTACCTGGGGAGCAATTTACCAATTTTACATTCCCCGACGAACTCATCGCCACTCTTTCACTCAAGGAGGAGTCGTATCCAATGACTCTCTTCTTCGATGGATCCAAATGCCAACGCGGTGGAGGAGCCGGCGTTGTTCTTATTCCTCTCGACGCCGAGCCTATGCCTCTTTCATTCCGACTCGATTTCCCCTGCACTAATAATACAGCGGAATACGAGGCCCTTGTTCTGGGTCTCCAGGTTGCGCTGCACTTAGGTATCAAATCTATCAATATTTTCGGCGACTCTCAATTGGTAGTCAATCAAGTTATGGGCATCTACCAATGCAAAAATGAGGAACTTCAAAAATACAAACACTACGTGGATTCGCTTCTTGCCTTATTTACTCATTATTCTATCCAAACTATTCCCCGCTCCACTAACAAATTTGCGGATACTATGGCTTGCTTAGCCTCGCAAATTCCGGCTTCATCAACTGACTCTGACATTTTCATCTTGGTCCAACAACTCTTTGCCCCATCTTATTCAGCCCCGGTTGTTTGTATGATAAATAATGTGTCTGCTAATTCACAGGATACTTGGTATCACCAATTTCACGACTACCTTACAACCTCTGTTCTCCCATCTGACCTTACTAGTACTGGTAAACGCGCTTTTCTTAAACGTGTTTTTCATTATGTAGTTATGGGGGGACTCCTTTATAAACGCGGCTTTGATGGCATCCTCCTTCGATGTCTCACCGGCGCGGAAGTCACCCATACCATCCAACAGGTCCATGATGGTATCTGTGGCGGACATTTTAGCGGTCTTGCCGTGGCTAAACGAATCCTTCGCCTAGGTTATTATTGGCCTACTCTCAATAATGACTGCCTCAAATATGTTAAGCGTTGTGTCATGTGTCAACAACATGCCAACCTCCAACATACTCCTAGCCATCCGCTACAGGTCGCACGAGATCTTTGGCCTTTCTCACAATGGGGTTTAGACCTTATTGGTGAGATTCATCCATCCTCTTCACAACGTCACCGATGGATTATCACAGCAACTGAATATTACACAAAATGGGTGGAGGCAATTCCACTCATTTCAACTAAAAAGGAAAAAATTGTAGAGTTCATTAACCACCACATTATTTGTCGTTTTGGTGTTCCTCATCGCCTGATAACAGATAATGGAAAATCTTTCAAAAACAAGTTGCAAGACCTTTGTGACAACTTTGGCATCACACTTAGCTTCTCATCACCCTACTATCCACAAGCAAATGGACAAGCCGAATCCTCTAATAAAACACTAACCAAAATCCTCATGAAAGTTTTCAATGAATCAGGCAGAAATTGGCATGATCACATCCCCTTTGCCCTTTGGGCTTATCGTACTAGTATTCGTACCTCCACTAATGCCACACCTTTTTCTTTGGTATACGGTACCAAGGCTGTTTTGCCTCTCGAAATACAAATACCCTCCCTTAGAATATCTCTTTAGGATATTCTCACCAACGATGATTTCCGCCAAGAGCGGTTAGCCCAATTGGAGCTTCTTGACGAACGTCGTCTTACAGCTCTTGATCACTTTCAAATCTATCAAAAACGCATCAAACGTGCTTATGATAAGCGACTTCATGAGCGTACCTTTAAGGTTGGTGATCTTGTCCTCAAAGAGAATCAACATGTCACCAAACTAGAAAAGAGCAAACGTGGAAAATTTGCTCCCAATTAGATTGGGCCTTATATAATCACTCACACCTATGGATCAGGCACTTATCGTTTACCTTCGCTTAATGGTAAACCTGAGCCTGAACCCCTTAATGCCTTGCATCTTCGACCATTCTACTGTTGAATTTAGTGTTATATCACTTCTTATCTACCTGCCGCTCGTCCCTTGAGCTCATTTACTGCTACATGCACTTCGTTTCCTACACCTCATAATAAAAATCAAGCTCACATAGTTTGATTCTCACCTCACCTAAACGATGCCTTCCCCTTTTTAGTCTAGTCCATGACTTCAAAGTATTAAAATAAGCCGTATTATTATGGGATTTTCTTGAGTCAAACTTCCTACTAAACTAGATGCTTCATGCCAAAAGAACATCTAGTCATCTAAATTAAATATAGACTGCTCCCTCGAAGGACAGCTATATACCGAACTATTGCTGCTATTATATATAGACTGCTCCCCCGAAGGACAGCTATGCACTAAAATCATATCTGCTACTATAAATAGACTGCTCCCTCGAAGGACAGCTATACACAGTCAACCTTTATCAGAAACTTCTTGCATTGATCAGCTTCGTGAGGACCTCAAGAATAATACAATCAATATCCCTTGTAGACTTCCCACATCGATCAGTCTACATTCAATAAAATAAAAGCCTCATTCAAAAGAACTTTTGAGTCATGGACTTGTCTATTTAGGGTAGGTTCTCTTTCGTCAGAACACTCACTTTGTAATGAGTTCTCCGTACCTCAACTATACCATTCACCTCACCTCACCATTTATTCAACTCAAGGGACGTGTCGTACACCTGATAGGTTGTGATCATACAACTCTTTTCACCTATTGACTTCTCATCTATGCACGGTACCTAGGGCTTCAAGCTCGTTCTACGTTGTGTGGTTTGTTTAGCTCTTTCCACTTACGGAGCACTCTTTCCACTTTGCCTCGCATCTAGGATTGTGTGTTGATCTTAATCAGGACATGGTTCCCTTCTACTTGGGTAGGCTAACTTTCACTTCCCTTATACCTTTTTCATTACCAACACCAACAACCTTACCTTACCAATATTAATATCAATATTCTTACCAACCAACCAATTGCCTAAACTGTACCAAATTGCCTGAATTCGCCTCTCCCTGATCCTAAGGGAGAACTACATCGGTCTGAGGCCCTTCCTTGCTTTGTGCAATGGGCTATGTAGGCATCACTTGGGAGACATGGGGTCTCCCAAGGTTAGCTCGACCATCCCCTACCATAACCTATCATGTGTGGTAAATATAAATATTTTTATGTATTTCTATTTCATCACATTCCTCTTTATCCTTTTTTCAAAACACCAAAAATCAAAACACAAACATTCTTATTATTATCGTAACTCAAATCAACATACATATTCAGTTTTATTTAGATGTTAAACAAATACATCTTCTCTATCATCGACACGCAGGTCGGCATCTTTATTTTTATACCTCTATAACATTTACTTAGACCCTCACGATTCATCCCGACCCAGGTGATGATCGTGATCGTCGACGCCTTTCGCCAGGCCTCTCTGTCCTCAAAGGTACCACGGCTATTGGTACCGCCCACTGATCTGCCAATCTCTCCTGTAACATGTGAATACGCTCTCTCGCATGGAGGTATCTAGCCTCTAGTCCCTCCGCTCGTGACTCACAAACATCGCAAATATCTACCTTTGCTGCAAACCCCTTGTTAACCATTTGGCCCGACCCAAGGCCGCACCCAACCACTTGGCCCGACCCAAGGCCGCAACCAACCTATTTGGCCTGACCCAAGTCCGCAACCAACTTATTTGGCCCGACCAAAGGCCGCACCCAACCATTTGGCCCGACCCGAGGCCGCAACCAACCTATTTGGCCCGACCCAAGGCCTCACCCCAACCATTTGGCCCGACCCAAGGCCTCACACCACCCATTTGGCCCGACCCAAGGCCTCACCCCAACCATTTGGCCCAACCTAAGGCCGCAACCCAACAATTTGGCCCGACCTAAGGCCTCACCCCAACCATTTGGCCCGACCCAAGGCCGCAACCCAACAACTTGGCCCGACCCACGGCCCTCACTCATCAATCAGCCCTACCCAAGGCCGTACCACTTAACTACCTTGCCCAACATCAACAACATACACTTTTATCCACCCATCACGTAGATTTTTGTTCAATCGAGCTCACCTGTTTGTGTTTTAGCATGATTAGGGTCCTTGACTTGATCTGTCGACCAACTTTGCCTAGACCTAGACCGTGACGTTTATCTCAACCAAACCAACCATTTGGTACTGCCGAACATGCCTAAACGTTCCTGTACCTTACCTGTTATATACCCTGGAGCTACTTCCTATGCCTTGGATACCAGGATTATATCACCCTTGTTTGGATAAACTATCGACCTTTGCCTATGCACTGCTGGTTTGCTCGTCAAATCATGTACCCTAGTCGTACGATTGCATTTCAACATGCGTCTGCTTCCTTGGACCTACCCCACCACCTTACCATCCCCTCTACACCATTTACCCTTTATCAACCCTATCCCTGATTTCACATTCTCTCAATCTGTGATAGATTTGAGGGGGATTACCTATACCCTTAACAACGGAAACCACTTCATATTATTGTCTGTGCAGCTTTACAAAACAAGTACACGACAATAAGGGGCTAATGTAGACACCAAATTTGTGTCTTACGACCCCTTGTGACCCGCATCTCATCTCGCAATATAACCTCATCACCTAAACCTTACACAATTATTTATTAATTCCCTTGTAATGGATAAATCCACATCACCTTACCTGCCACCTCCTCATTTTGCCACTTCATCATGACCTAGCCCTAACCCTAAACTACCCTAATTAAGACCCATAACTTGGTCCACACCTACACCCATAACTAATGACCCCTTTGTCGCACCCAAAACCGACCTTCTAGTCACTTGACCAAGCCCGCAACTAATCTGTCAAGAGAAAAGTAGGGAAGGTGGGCGATTTTACTAAAAATAGCCTACTTTTTCCTTACCGATGCCGGTTCCTACTCGACCGCCATCGGTTACGTAACCGCCATTGGTTCCCTGTAAATGGGCTCCCCAAACCAAAAACAAAGGATCAGAATTTCATTTTTGGGTCAGAGAAAAGGATTCTTTGAATCAAGAAAGAGCATCAGGAGCGATCAAGAGACCCTGGATCTTTACTTGACTGAGCAGAGACAAGTGAAGAGACAAGGAGAGTTAGCAGCAAAGGAGAGCAAGCCCAGGACTGCAACTGGATACCAGAGCCCTGTGATACTCAGCTGATTTGATCTGCTGTGTGCCAGACCATCCTACCTCAGTTCTACCTTTGCCATCAGAGCTCTTGGACCTGCATCTCCACGAATAATCAGTAAGTTACTTCTTGCATGTCCTCTTTAATAATATTTCTTTGAATTTTTGAATCATAAGTCCTCACAAATCCATTCTTGGATCCACTACCCAACGTGTCATTGCATCTAACTGTCATTCATCTACCTCTCATCACCCTATTTCCTAATATTACCTATATACAGCCCTACAAATAACACAACTACCAAACAACACCACCACCTCACAAAACAACCAACCTTCAGATCTTAGACTCTACCGATATCGGTCATCAGTAACCGCCATCGGTTATCAGTAACCGGCATCGGTTATACTGACTATAACCAATAACCAGCCTTTCCCCTACCCAGTTCAACAAAGCAATTTAATTGATATCTTACAGTCTTTTGTGTTAATTCATATTAGTAGGGGAACTGACCACCTTCGAAAGGAAATTTTATATTTCCTGGGCCCAAGGCAGTTTCCTCATTTATTGTCTAATTAAAATTTTGTGGTCTTGTGTTCTTATTTACAGGTAGTCCTTCCAAGACAAAAAAGAGTTCTTCGCAGTCAGCCTGATCTTTCTCTACGGTACGCGCACACCATCTCGACATTCTACAGGTATTCCTCCTAGCCCCAACCCTTATCTGTTTCTAAAAGGAATGAAACATTCCGAGTGAAACAGTTTCCTCCATTCCAACCACCAATATATCAACCATTGATCCCATGGAAGGTGTATTTCAATGCCTCACTATGGGGGAGTACCGCTTGTATACTGTCAATACATTCCTTACTCCCCAAGAGTATGGAAACCTTCACCAGCATCCTCACTATGATCACCACATAGGCGAGCATCTCCTTTATGGTCCTCCCCACCTCCATACCCATCTTACCTATGGCAGACTTGATATTTCCACTTACGCACACGAACCACCATCACAAACTCAACCTTTTTCGGTTGACCTTCATTCACTTACTAATCACCGCTTTTCTCACACCTTCCTACACCGTTGTTCCTGGAAGGTTTTTGTTTTTTTCCTTTATGAGCAAGGTCATCACACTATTATTTCATGTACCACGCGTAAACACAATGATCGTAGTGAAATCATTTTTACCGAACTACCAGCCAAAAAGCCCCATATTGAACTCATTGAAGACATTGACCCCTCTCCACCTTCTTCACCTACCCCACCTTCACCAACGGAGTCGATGGATCCTAAATCTATCCCTTTTTTCCATAAATACCATTTCCTTGGGCCCTCTGACCTATCACCACGATGGTGAGGCTCCTTCCTCTCTTCCTCTCTTATATACTGACATGATAGGGGATGATACTCCTATTAATGTCATTCAATGTTAGGATGATGAATCCATACTCACTTACCTTGGTGTTGAAGACTCTTAAATTCATCAGTCGTTAGGCATTGATCCCACTATCATGGTCCACAACATTATGACCATTCCCAATGCCAAACCCGTAAAACAAAAGTTGAGAAAAATGCACCCTCACATTGCTCTTCTTGTCAAAGAAGAACTTCAATGCCTTCTATCAGTTTCCTTCATCTTACCCATTTATTACCCCCAATGTATTTCTAACATCATCCATGTCACTAAGGTGACAGGGGGACTTCGCATTTGCATCGATTTTCATGATCTCAACCTTGCCTACCAAAAATATGATTTTCCTCTGCCTGGTATTGACCAGTTGGTTGACCTTACCACTGGCCATGAGATGTTATCACTTATGGATGGTTTCTCGGGTTATAACCAAATCTTGCTTGCCCCAGAGGATCAACACAAAACCACATTCATTACCCCTTGGGGGACCTTCTACTATCGAGTCATGCCTTTCGGCCTTAAAAATTTTGGTGCCACCTATCAGCGGGCTATAACTTACATCTTCCATGATATCATTCATCGCATATTGGAAGATTACGTGGATGATCTATTGGCCAAATCTAAACGTCACGTCGAGTACCTCATCGTCCTCAAAACCATCTTTGACCGCCTCATTAAGTATTACATTCACCTTCAGCCTTAAAAGTGTGTCTTCGCGGTTCTCTCAAGGAAGCTCCTGGGATTTAGCATTTCCTTACGTGGTATAGAAGTTGACCCTACTAAATTCAAGGCCATTCTGGAAATTCCTCCGCCCACTACCCTTAAACAACTCTGTAGCTTGCAAGGTAAATTGTAGTACATTCGTTGTTTCATTTCATAATTATCTGATCGTTGTAAACCATTTCATCACCTTCTTAAAAAGGATGTCTTTTTCAAATGGGATGAAGACTACCACAAAGCTTTTGAGGCCTTAAAATAATACCTTCTCCAACCACCTGTACTCATTCCACCTAAATACGTTCAACCTTTTTCCCTATACATATCAGCTACCGATCACTCTCTTGGGGCCATGCTCGCTCATCGTGACGAACAACATAGGGAGCAGGTGGTTTATTACATAATCCATACCCTTCTGGACTATGAAACCTGATACACTCACCCTGAAAAACTTTGCTTAACATTCGCCACCAAACTTCACCATTACCTACTCAACCACAAAACCTATGTTGTGACCAACACTGACCCCTTACACTTCATGTATGTTAAACCTTACCAAAATCAACGTGTTGCACATTTGCTCATGCTTCTTGCTGACCTAGCCCTCGAATTCATCCACAAAAAATCTATCAAGGGCCAAGCCATTCCTGACCAGCTCGCCGAGGTGCCTCTTTCTGGGAATCAATCTTCAAACTTTGATTTCCCTGACGAATCCATTGCTAACCTCTCTATGGATGATGACCCTTACCAAATGACCTTATTCTTTGATGGCTCCAAATGTCAATGAGGGGGTGGTGTAGGCATTATCCTCATTCCTCTTGATGGTGAACCCATGCCCTTATCATTCAAACTTGACTTCAAGTGCACCAACAATATCGTCGAATATGAAGCACTCGTATTAGGTCTCATCACTGCCTATGCCTTAGACATTAAGTCCATTAATATCTTTGGTGATTCTCAACTAGTAGTAAACCAATTCAATGGCGTTTATCAGTGTCATAACGAATTACTTCAAGAGTAAAAATGTTACGTTGGCATCATCTTGACTACCTTTGACCACTATAAAGTTCAAACCATTCTGTGATCCACCAATAAATTTGTGGATACCATGGCCTGCCTCGCTTCCCAAATACCTGCTTCACCTGTCGATTCAAACATCTTTGTTACCACAAAATGCATACCGAGACCTTCTTATCAATATTTTTGTATTAACCTCATCTGAACTGCCTCACTAAGCACACAAGACCTTTGGTATAAGCAGCTTGCAGACTACCTTTCCCTTTCTATATTGCCTCCTAACCTCACACGTAATGGAAAACGTGCCTTTCTCAAGAAGGCATCTCGTTATGTCATCATGGGTGGCCTCCTCTATAAACGAGCCTTTGACGGTATTCTCTTATGATGCCTCACTAGTTCTGAAATCCCCTATACTATTAAAGAAGTTCACGATGGCATATGTGGAGGTCACTTCAATGGCCTTTTTGTTGCTAAACGCATTCTTCACCTAGGCTATTATTGGCCAACCCTCAATCATGATTGTTGCGACTACGTTAAGCGTTGTGTAAAATGCCAACAACATGCTAATCTTCATCATACACCTAGTCATGCCTTACAAGTCACTCGTGACCTTTGGCCCTTCTCTCAATGGGGTTTGGATCTTGTCGGAGAGATCAATCCTCACTCCTCCCTAAGACATCAATGGATCATCACCGCTACCGAATATTACACCAAATGGTTTGAATTCGTACCCCTCATCTCCACTAAAGCTGAGAAAATATGTGAGTTCATCAATCATCACATTATTTGTCGCTTCGGTGTTCCACATCACCTTATCACTGATAACGGTAAACAATTCAAAAAAAAAACTCTACAGAAGCTTTGCAACACTTTCAGTATCCAGCTTAGCTTCTCCTCACCATATTACCCCCAAACCAATGGCCAAGCCAAATCCACCAAAAAAACCCTAAACAAAATTCTCATGAAAGTGGTTAACGATACTGGAAAGGATTGGCATACACACATTCCTTTCACTCTTTGGGCATACCGTACTAGTATTCACACCTCCACCGCTGCCACTCCCTTTTCTCTGGTCTATGGTACCGAGGTTGTTTTACCTCTCAAAGTCCAAATCCCATATCTGTGTATCTCTCTTCAAGATATGCTTACTGATGATGACTTTCACCAAGACCGTTTAGCACAACTTGAGTTATTAGACGAATGTCGTCTCCATGCCCTTGACCATCTCCAAGTCTACCAATAATGCATCAAGCGTGCCTATGAAAAATGTGTCCATGAACACACCTTTAAGGTCGGTGACCTCGTCCTCAAGGAAAATCAACACGTAACCAAAGCAGAGAAAAGCAAACGGGGAAAATTTTCTCCTAATTGGCTTAGACCATACATCGTGACCCATGACTATGGATCAGGTGCTTATCACTTGTCTTCACTTGATGGCAAGCCCGAACCTGAGCCCCTCAATGCCTTTCATCTTCAACCATTCTATTGTTGACTTCTAGTCCTCCATCACTATTTATCTAATTCATGCTCGTCCCTTGAGTTCCATTTACCTTTCTCTTTTCCACACCTCATCCCCAGTGACTAAACAAGAATCATGTGATTACCCGTCACCTTTTTTCCTTATCTTAAATATGTGCACCATGGCTCTGCACATGGCATGATTCTCATGGATACTTTTCATCTTCTCTTAGATGAGATCCCATGGTCGTTCACCCTTGCCTTCCCAACAAGAACCAAATGCTTCGTTATAGTCTCGTCCATGAATTAAAAGCCAAAAAAAAAGAAATGTGAATCCCTCGTAAGGACATCTTCCAATATAAGGGATTAACTCCTTGAGTCAAACTTCCAATATAAAAGATGAATCCCTCAGAAGGACATCTTCCACCTTCACATTGTCGCTATAAGTGGACTGCTCCCTCGAAGGACATCTATAAAAAGCTCACAACTCCCTACATAGTCTATCCAAAAAGAAGACTATTTCCTCAAAAATAAAGATTCAGAAGCTTCCCGCATCAATCGGCTTTGCGAAGAACTCAAGGAGACATATACTCATCCCGTATAGACTTCCTACATCGATTAGTCTATCTAAAAAGTAAAAAAGAAAAAGAAAAAGAAAGTAACCTTTTTTCATCATGGACTTGCCTATTATGATCTTGGCTCTATTTTCCAAGGCATTCTACTTCCCATTTTATGACCCAACTACCTTCACCTCCTTACCCATTGTATTTTCACCTCATACTGCCTCAAGGGACCTGCCGAACCTTCAACATTTGGTGATTCTGTGACTATTCTTCACCTTTAGAGTAATCAATCATGTATTGTCTTTAGGGTCTTACGTTCACTAGCCTATCTATAGATGTGTTTCATACATTTTGATCATTGCCAATCGGGTGGTTTTCTTTCCGCCTTTTATCTTTTCTCTTCTTCATTACCTTTTAATCTTCCTATATAGGACTAGAGCCTCAATACCTGTCTTTTGGGATTTTCTCCTCCCACCTCAATCAGTCTAAAATCACCCATACCTATTTACCTATATTCTACCTAACCTAATCGACCTTGACCTAATCATACCTATGGCCTGGAATCAACACTGCCTATCGACCTAAAATCACCCATACCTATCTACCTGTATTCCACCTAACCTAATCGACCTCAACCTAATCATACCTATGACCTTGAATCCAACCTAACTATCAACCTCACTACCCATTCTTCTATCTTCTCATATTCTTCCCTAGTTTATGGGAGAACTACATCGGTCTGAGGTCCCTTTTTGTCGGGACTATGTAGGCAGCACTTCCAGGGCATGGGGCCCTGGAGGGTTAGCTTGACCACTCTTTACCCTGACCATTTGCCCCACATGTACCTGATTTCCTATTCATATCAAAAACCTTGACATCTAAACCATATACCACATAACTTTTACCACTTATATTATTTCACATTTTCATACATAACCAACATTTTCCACATTTTACACCATCTCATGCATTTATATTGCCATTTGTTATCAAAATACCGAAATGAACATCCATGCCTAGACCGACCTGACTCAACCATGCCTAACCAACCTGACTAAATCCATGCCTATCACCTGACTCAACCATGCCTATCACCTGACTTAACCATGCCTAACTTGACTCGATCCATGCCTAAACTGATCTGACTCAATCCATGCCTAAACCGACCTGACTCAACCTTGCCTAACTAACCTGACTCAATCCATGCCTATTACCTGACTCAACCATGCCTATCACCCGACTCAACCATGTCTAACCTGACTCAATCCATGCCTAAACCGACCTGACTCAATCCATGCCTAAACCAACCTGACTCGATCCATGCCTACACCGACCTGACTCGATCCATGCCTATAACCTGACTCAATCCATGCCTAACTCATCTATTTTCCATCCATATCATAATAAATTAAAACTCATACACATCAACACATCATCAAATACCATGAATCTCATCATATAAATCAATAACTGTGTATCTCAAAATCCATGCCTGTCTCATCATCATGACCAACATCTCAAAAATTTCAGCGTGCAGGCCGATATACAATACAAAATGTCATTAGCATGCAGGCTGGTCTCATATATACATGTGTGTATCAATACAATGTACACCCGTATCACATAAATGTGTATCTCCAAAATAATCATCATGTCGGCATGCAGGCTGGTATATAATAAAAAATGTCATCAGCATGCAAGCCGGTCTCCTATATACAAAAAAACATGAATGAATCAATACAAAATCTCTTCAGCATGCAGGCCGGTCTCATATATAATACATATAACAATGACTCGGCATGTAGGCCAGTCCATAACATTTCAATCATCTCCCCATCTGATGTCGGGGAATGCTCCCTATGGCTATGTCTCTCCCGACCCCTCTGCTGCACCTGTCTGGCACCCGTCACCTGCCTCACCTCCTACTGATTCCCCCTCACGTGGGGCTGGCCTCTATACACTAGTGGCCTCACCAAAACCCTGTCCATGGGCTCGTCATCCCCCTGTACTCTCCACACTATGAGTGTGGGATCTGGTCCTCTCACTGGAGACCTGTTGTGCTCTATACTCGGCATAAGAGGGCACATCTAGCCTGGCCACTAACAAATGATCCTAGTAATACCGTGCCTCTCCTAGGGCATCTCTAAACCTGGCCATGAGCACTGTCTGTAGAAGTGCCATGGGTCCCGCTACTTGCGTGGTTACTTGTACAATGGGACTCTGTCTCTGAACTTGCACTGAGCCATGTGTTGGTACAAGAGCCTGAGTCGGCCCTGGAACCTATGCCTGTGCCTGTATCTAGGCTTGCAGGGTAGTAATTTGTGCCTATGCTACTGTCAGCTGGCCCTGCAGACCCGTAACCTACCCTTGTGCTGTGGCCAACTGGCCCTGTAAAGCCTACACCTACATCTGTAGAGCGGCCATCTCCCCTCCATCTACACCTATCTCCTCTCCATCTCCATCTCCCCCTTCCTCCGCCTACGTAGGTACTTGTCTCTGCCTGAGCCTGCAGCATAGCTATCTGGCCCTGTAAGAGGGAAACCTGTGCCTCTGAACCTGTAAGGTGCCCCTGCATAATCCTGAGTTACGTCACCAAAGTAGCCACCTGCCCCTGTAGAGCGTCTCTCTAAACTGTGATGGTGGCTAAGTCTGGATGCCCTGGCCTTGGTGGTACAGCTCTCAGTTGTGCCACCCACCACTACCTGTACCCATCTATAACCCCAACATCATCAATCTGGGTGTCTACTAGATGCTCCTCCTGTCCAGTCAGCACTGTGGGTCATGGTGGAGACATAGGTCTCTCCACATCATCTCTCCGGTACTGAGGGAACGGAGGCGGTACACCCTGGACCAATCCAAACTGGTATCTAACCCACTCTACAGGTATCTGTTCATGCTCTCTAACTCTCCTCCCCTCTATCCACAGATGAATCTTTAGCCCAGCTAGCTCTGTGGCCATATTTATGTATGGGAGGAATCCCACATACGGCCTCCAAATGATGTCCACTCTGGACAGCCCCTCCAACAACCTCCGGTAGTAAGCTACATCATGCGTAGCTCTAGCACCTCGGGCCTCTCCAATGGTTAGTACCCACTTCCTGTACCCATCTCTCAAAACTCTCTGTGGGAATGCATCCACCTGGGGCATCCCCACTGGTCAAACACAAGCAATGTGCTCGTAAGTCCAGCAATGTAGTAGTACGGTGTAGCAGATACTGAACCTCCGCAGTCGCCCATAGGCCCATAGCTCTCTATATACCTGTGTCAACAATGAAGGTGCCCATGCGAACCGTGTCCATTGTATCACCATGTCATGAAGGACTTCCATCAGTGACCTCGGGAATCTCCCACCCTTTGCATTCGATAGTGCGAAGCAGCACACTGTCTTCATCAAAAGTACCACTAACCTCATCTCCTCTGGATGATCTCTATACATCACTCCATATCTCATGCTAGTGCTATGGAATGTCAGGTCTGCTACACCCTCACCAAAAATGGGTGTTAATAGCTCCTCCGATGCCTCTGAAGAGATAGAATAAACCTAGGCCCCCAATATGGTCAACCTCAAGATCCTGTAGACGTCCTCCAGGGTGATCGTCATCTCACCCGTCAGTATATGGAAGGTGTTGGTCATTGTGTCCCATTTATTGATGAGGGAAACCATCAGACTCACCTCCTGGACTATACGCCAGTAACGCCTCACCCCTATCAACCCCACCTCTGCAACATGTCGTCACTCCTCCCATGTTGTGCTCGCCTATAATGTCAATAATAAGGGCGGCACCTGGTCCCTCATCCATAGCTCGTCTCGAGCCTACATCCCACAAAAATAATATATTAGTCCACCTTCCCAACTTACCTTATTTCTACCCTACCTATCTACCCTAACCCTCACCCTCACCCACACCTACCCAAACCCATCTACCCAAACCCATCCACCCAAACCCTCACCCACACCTACCCAATCCCATCCACCCGGAACTATCTACCCTACCCTCACTCGAAACCACCCTCAACCCTTACCCACCTACCCTACTTTCTCCCCCTAAACCCTTCCCCTCTCACCTAACTTCTTTCCCACCCTTCCCTTACCCTCTTCCCTTTTTTTTATCCCCATTCACACTTAGGAGTAACTGACCCCGGTTGTCCCTGGACCGACCTTGATCTCCCTTTGACCGGCACTGGTCACTACCCACCTACGTCGGCCACAAGTCGACCAATGTCGTTCACTGTCCTGCCACCTGCCCCAACTTCCCAACCCTCCTTTTTCCCTTCCTACTCCTTCTACCCACCCAAATCCATCTTTACACTCCTAATTATTCCTATACTACTCTCTTACCCTCCACCCTACCCTTCCCCATTCCCTTTTCCCTCTCTTTTTCCCATTTTGAAATTATTTCCCCCCAAACCCCCCATTTTTTAATATTTTCTATATTTTACATCAAATTCACTAATAATCAATAACAAAAGGTTTAAATCCTACTTGATCTCACTGCCACCTTCATGGTGGAACCTCCGGCCTCTGCGCCGCTCCTCCCGATCCCTCTCCGGCCTCCGCCATCCTCAAATAATCCTCCCACTCCCTCCACCAATTACCTCACTCGACCTGATCTCCTAGCCCCACCTCCCACTCAACCAATCCTGCCTACGTGGCTCGCCAACCAAGCTCTCTAACGCTCTCTTTTTTCCTCTTCCTCTTCTCTCTCTTCCTGTCCTTTTCTCCTTTTTGCAATGCACAAATGACTTTTAAAACGTGGGTTTTCCACTTTTTATAGCCTACCCAACTCAACCGACGTTGGTTACCCTTCACCGATGCCAGTCTAATTCCCTAGACAACCATCGTCGGTTCCTCTCCATCATCATCGGTTCATTTTGACCGCTGGCGGTTACCCTGCCTACTCATTACCCTCACATTGCCTTCGTTTTCCTTACCTCCTTTTTCTTTTACCTCCCCTACACCTACCTGGACCACTTTACCTTCCCCTCTGGCCCTCCACCTTCCTCAACCTCACCTTGTTATTCATTGATGCCTCCTCATTTTACCCCTACCTCATCCTTACCCGTGTTGTGACCTATCTACTTGGACCCAGAAAATTGTTTGTGACCTTTGACCTCATGTGTTCGCTATACCTTGCAACCCCGTTACCTATGTTGTTTGACCTCATGACCTTACCTTGCCTATTACCGTGACCATTTATCCTGACCCTACCTTTGGTGTACCAAAACATACCTAAATGTTCCTGCCTCTAACCTACGTTGTGCTTCCTGACCTTATCCTATACCATGGATACCATAATCACTTCAACCTTGTTTGGATAAACCTATCAACCTTAGACGATGTAGAGTTTACAAGCTCTTCAACCTGGTATTGTGTCACAGTTTATACGTATACGTGCATTCAATTGCCACTACCTTTGACCTTGGCCCGTTTACCCGTTTACCTCTATGCCCGATTTTCCCTTTACTCCTTTCCCTATTTTTCACTATTCTTCTTCACATCCACTTTTATCAAAACCACTCACTGATTTTCCCTATCACCTCATCAATTCCTGGTTTGAGGGGGATCACCCTCATTTCAACTTGGGGAAACTACATTCTATTCTTGTTAACGTCGCTTACCAATAGAAGCTACGCAACAAGAAAGGGTAAAATGTAGACACCAAAATCGTGTCATAATCACCTTTGGTTCCCTACCGCAGCCCTATAATCACTTCCTCATCCTCAAACACCTTAACACCTATCTCCTGCACCCCACACATTTTAATTTAATTAATTTAATTAAATTAATGCCATTTATCTCCATATATATTAATTTAATTATTTTAATTAAGTTAATGACCCTTTACCCACACACACATTAATTTAATTATTCACATTAAATTAATTCACTACCCTCACATATCTATTTAATATAATTGCCTTTATTAAATACACCTCACCTAACCACCCCCATCATTTGAAGCATTAACCTAAACCCTAAACCAATGCCCAAAATAAACCTAACATTACACCCATCCCCTCACCTCTCATTAAAAGCCTCCTAAGGTCAGTTTTCATCCCGAGAAAAGAAGAGACCCTTATCAAATGATGGAACAACTTCCTAGGAAACTTTTGAACAACCCGAGGTATCTCACCCAAACCGACGTCGGTTCACCCTAAACCGAGTTCAGTTCCCTTTTACCGTCTCTTCATTCCTCCTATCCAGTTTCAGCCACCCTCCTTACCCAACCATTGTAATACCTTGCCCAACCACCCACGTGACTTCCTCACCAACCCCAAACCTTCGCAACATACCTATACCTCCTTTGTGATCACCCAACACCTTCTACTAACCCCATTCTTGCCTAAAAACCTTTAAATCCCAGACTGTGTAACTTTACCAGTCTCTAACCTAACTGCCGCCTGTTCTCTATAATCATCGCCAGTTACTTAAAACCATGGTCAGTCTCTTTTTTCCCTGAACTTTGTTATAATTACAACCTGTTTCTAACATATACCTACCTGAACACCTATTTGACCTGCAAAATCTGTATCTAACCTGGCATGTTAGCTCAGATACACCTATAACCAACCTACTTGACCTCTGGATCTCCTTCTAGCCTAGCCTGTTAGATTAGATCTAGCCTATTACGTTTGTATGAGATGCCTAAATCATATTAAACTACAATAGGACCATATTTAATTTATTTTCAGCATTGAATTGTTTCAAACAGTGCACTGACAGCCATCTAGGAAGTATCACACTTTCAGGATCTAGCACATGCTAGGCAGTCCACTGCATATATCGTTTAACTCTCTCTGGTGGTCTTGCTTTGATTCTTACACAGGTAGTTCCTCTTATACAAAAGGAAGGTCTCACAATCACTTCGACTCATGATTCAGATACGTGTGCATACAACCTACAACCATCCCAAATCAGGTATTCCTCTTACCACCTTTACCTTATCTCTTTCGTCAAGTACTTCTCAGAAAAACTAAGAAATCAGGTGAAACATAAGGAGGTAGAAAATAGGTTGCAGCCCTAAAAATGGTCTGATATTCCACAAATTCACTTGCCAAGGTGAAGGAGGGAGCCTGCAGAACATAAAAAAATGTCCAACCCTTTACAAATGAGCCAAATATGGCTTTTAACAATGAAAAACTGAGTTCAGCAAGGAGAAACCTGGGAAAATTGAAATGAATGATTCAACCACTGACTAGATCCATCAAAATAACATGGTTACCCTTAAAAGTTCATTCCCCAAGATTTTTGACCATGCTAGAGAAGAATGGAAGCCATACTGCATTAAAAATGGTGGTTGAATGTCGGTTCTGCTCTTTTCCCCATGCTAAAGGATTTTTTCATTTTTCTCTCACTAAACTCTACCAAAAACCCAAATTTAAGATTCCATCATGTAGAGGACTTCAATATCTTTCCAATGACACCAAAATCAAGAAAAAATAAGCTCTAGATCGAAAGATATGCCCCTCTGAAGATTTAGGGCAAAACTAGGGCAAAAATCAGGTCGGCAGGCTGAAACCTAAAATTTTTCCCCTTTTCTTGAATTTGGGAAAAAATCCCCAAAAATCTCCGCACCCTATCACTCCACTACCATGTGGTGCTTCCTCATTCATCCACGAGTTCAAATGACTGTTTTACACTTTTTTGAATTTTGGCAAAATTCCAAAATTTCTTCACACCCCGCCGCTCCGGGACACGTGTCATCACCCTATTCACTACGGGCACGCACTCCAAATATTTCCTTTGACGCTGCTGACCACTTTGGAAAAATTTCCAAATTCTCCCCACACCCCCGACCTCCACCAAGAACAGGACACATGTCATCCTCCCATTAGTCCGTGGGGATTTAACCAAAATTTCTATTTCCTCCGTAGCGGGCCTGCGGACCAATTTTTTCCTTTGTGCCTTCTACTACTTTGGAAAAAAGCCAAAATTTTCTCCACCCCTCCGACTCCCGCCACCCTCATGGACACGTGGCACATTCTCATTCAACGTGGGGCTTCTGGGCCAAAATTTTCTTTGCGCCATTTTTGGAAAAAATTTCAACTTACCCCCGCCAATCTGACCTCTGCCGCCACGAGGCACCTCCTCATTGGTTACGGACCTCAAGCCATTTCTTTCCTCTACGGGCCTGTGAGAAAAAAATTTCCTTTACGCCCCACCCACTCCTTGGTGATTTTATTCAACTTACCCCTGTTGACCCACCATTCTGCTGCCACGTGGCATATTCCTATTGGTTGCGGACCTTCCCAAGGAAAATTTCACTCAAAAACTCCGCCGAGCCATAATTTACAAAATACAAGGAGTTAGAAGGAAAATTTTACCTTTTTGGAAAGGTGAGAAAATCCTCTATCTGATGAAACAATTTCCAAATAATTTTGAGTGCCTGAAAAGTTGAAAAATTTGACTGAGGCACAAGGAAGGAAGGAATGAAAGAAATTTAGTCAAAAATAAGCAAGGGGCTTATTTTGAATAACAATTTTGGCGACTCAGAGGGGTCATCCACCTACTGGATGAATGATCAGTGGCCTTTGAAGCATCCATTGGGCATGGAGTCATCAACTTAACTACTTGGTACTCTAAACTCATTAGAAAATTTCTAGAAAGAAGATTGTGAGAGTAGAACATCACTTGATCTGGAACATGGCCTGTAAAGATGCATCCTTGGGACAACAAAGCTTGTGCCAAAGCACTTAGGGAAATGTGAAACTAAGCTAAACAAAACAATGTGCACAAGCACTTGGAGGAATGAAAATCTAAGCTAATATGTACAAGGTGAGGAGTTTCCCTTCTAGTAGCAATGCTTTAGATGGATTCCATTAACTGGAATCTACAGTTCTCCACCATCCAATGTAGACAATTGGAAGGCATTGTTGTTCTTACATTTTGTGACCATGAAGGGGCCACTCCAAATGGCATCAAACTTTGAATTTCTTCCTAGCTTTGCTCGGTTTGCATCCCATTTCAACACTAAATCTCTAACTTGGAAGGTTCTAGCCTTAGCTTTCCTATCAAAGGTTCTCTTGATCAAGGCTTTGTCCTTCTCCATTGTTTGGGTTGCATGCTCTCTGATTTCTTGGAGTTCCATCAATTCTGCATATCTAACCTCCATGGGTTCAAACTCCAACAATTCCAATTGCTTTATGAGTTCCAACATTGGCAACTCAAGTGACATGGGCGAGATTGCCTCTCTTCCATAAACAAGTCTGAATGGAGAGTTACCGGTGGATCTTTTGGGAGTTATCCTATCAGCCCATAAGGCTGATTTAAGTTTAGTGTGCCAAGTCCTCTTATTTTCATCAAGAGTCCTCTTGATGATCTTTAATAGGTTCTTGTTGGTAGACTCAGCTTGGCCATTACCTTGAGGGTAATAATTTGATGAAGTGCTCAGATAGATCCCATTCTTCATAGCCCATTCAGTTACCTTTGATCCTATGAATGCCAATGCATTATCTGATATTATAGTGGCAAGTATACCAAATCTGGTTACTATTCCCTCATAGAAGTCTAGAATGCTAGATTCATTTGCCTCTTTGAGAGCCACCGCCTCGGTCCATTTGGTGAAGTAGTCTGATGCTGTTAGAATCCACTTGTGTCCTTGGCTTGAGTTTGGGTTAATGACTCCAATGAATTCCAAACCCCATTGCATGAATGGCTGGCCAACTGAAATTACGTGCAATGGAAGGGATGTTAATCTTTCCTTTCCTGTGAAGAATGCACAATTTTTTCACCTCTTGATCCACGCATAACAATCACTAAACACCTTGGGCCAATAATAGCCAGCCTTCATAATCTTGAGGGCTGTCACTCTTGGAGCAAAATGACCCCCAGCTGATCCACCATGGAAATCTTCTAACATCCTCTTAATTTGATTTGTCCCAATGCATCTCAATAGCACTCCATTTATATCCTTTTTGAACAAGACACCATCAACAAGTGCATATGGAATAGCCTACAATTTGAAGTGTCTTCTCTTGGTTTTGTTAATCTCTGGAGGGCATAGGCCTATTTGTAAAAAGTGCATTATGTCTTGGGTCCAACTAGGAGTGAGAATACCACCAATCTCTTCTTGAACACCTCTTTGTTCCTAGTTGTCTTGCAACGCCAAAACAACATCCTTCCTATTGCTTGCTTCCATTGATTTACTCAAGACTAGCTGCTCACACAATCCCTTTCCTCAAACCAGCTTGGTGAATTTGATCTCAGTGTCATACTCCATGACACGAGTAATCCATCCTGCACATTTTTAATTTAGGTATTTGTTGAGGAGGAAGTCCTTAACTTCCACATGAGAAACCAGTAGTTGAACCTTGTTGTTTGAAATTAGATGCTTAAATTTCTTCAAGCTCCTAATCACTGCAAGAACATGCTTCTCAATGAAAGAATACCTCACCTCGTAGTCCTCCAAGCTTTGGCTAAAGAAGGAAATTGGATTCTCTGTATTTTCTTAGTTCTGTTGTACTAAAATTGTAGAAATTGTATCGTCACCGCCAAATGCATAAAGGATAAAATATTTAGAGAAATCTAGGTTAATGAGAGTTGGAGCTTGTGAGATAGCCTCTTTGATTGCCTCAAAACTTGCCTTACCTTTAGCTGTCCATTTGAAAGCCATACTTTACTTCAACATCATATTTATTGGCTTGACAAGGGCTGCAAATTCTGGAACAAACCTTCAAACAAAATTGATTCTTCCCAAGAAACTTTGAAGGGCCTTCTTATGACTCAGCAATGGCAGTGCTTTTATTGCTTCAACCCTCTTTGGATCAATTGATAATCCCTCTTTGGAAATAATGTGGCCTAGGAGCTTTCCCTCATGAGCTAGGAAAATACATTTTTTGGGATTCAAGGATACCCCAAATCTTCTACATCTTTGGAACACTTGTCTCAAATGAAAGAGATGATCTGCTGCACTTTTAGAAAATATAGTAATATCATCTAGGTATATTAGCACTACTTTTTTGATTAATCCCTTGAACGCCATATAAATTTCCCTTTGGAAGGTAGCTTTGGCGTTAGATAGCCCAAATGGCATTTTCCTATATGCATAGGTTCCCCATTTGGTGGTGAAGGTTGTTTTGAACTGATCATCCTCCTTTACCATGATCTAATTATACCTTGAATAACCATCTAGCAATGAAAACCTCTCATAGCCAACAACAACTTGCAAAATCTACTCCATAGAAGGAAGTGGGTAATGATCCTTGAGGGATGCTCTATTCAAATCTCTAAAGTCTACACACAATCTAATTTCTCCACTCTTCTTTCTAACTCGAACCAAGTTTGTAACCTAGCTTAAATGCTTGATGGTAAATATGATACTTTCCTCTATTAACTTATTCAATTCCTTCTTCATGAGAGGCTCCATGTGTGGATTGACCGATATTTGTTTTTGTCTGATGGGTTTGGCACTTAGATCTAATTCAATTGTGTGTTGAGCTAGCTTGGGATTGAAATCCCTCAAGTCTTCATAGCTCCAAGCAAATATATCTGGGAACTCTTGGAAAAGTTGCATGAACTCATACCTTTCTTGCTTGGTTGCCACTTTACCAACTTGAAGTGATTTTCCTTCTCCCACCGAGATGGGCACTGAATCTTCTCCCTTGCCTTGGATGTTTGCTTTCTCCTTCCTATTATCAGCCAATTTTGACTTCACAAAATTGTTAAAAAATAAAAATTTAAAAAAAAAATGAAAAATTAGAAAATTTTGAAAAGTGTTACTTTTCGTGGTTCATTGGACTCATTGCGATCGTCTTATTTTTGTGATCATTTCGGTCTTCGTTTCGTGATTTTCGGGCGAGAACTCTTCCTGCCAAGCTTTAAAACGTGTTAAAATACATTAAAATAATTAATTAATATTTAATTAATTAATTGCTCCTTGTTTGATTAAATTAATTTTTTAAAAATCACTTAAGGAGTATTTAATTAAATAAATATAAATTAAAGTTCATTCGACAAGTTTTAGTGCCGGGGAAGTAAGCTTTTGTTTCCAACTGCCGGGTTGGCTTCCCGAACCTGGATTTCCACTTTCCTGGCAATTTCCTTCATATTTCCCGCACGTGGGTTTTTCTCTGCCAATTGCCAAATCATGGATTGGCAAACAGGCATAAAATTCCCCAATTTCCCACATGGGGAAATTAGACGGGGATTGCCAACCCATTTTGCCATTCCCGTTGGCAATTGCTCGTTACTTTTCCCATTTTCCCCTGGCACTTAAGCCACTACCCGGGATGAGAGGAAGTTGAATTAATCCTCGTAACTTCCTCCATCAAACCAGTTGGAAAAAGTCAGAAGCTTCTTTTTTCTTCAGAAAGACATAATATTTTGTCAGCCTTATACAAGAGAAACTAACGCCATTGTAGAAAAGAAATACAAGAAGGTTTTTGGTTTTGTTTTCAAGCTCCACGCATTCATCAAAAAGGTTTTATCAAAATCTAAAGTAGAATTTCACACACAACTGTGGGAGAAGGGTTTCCACGTTTTAAAGGAAGGAGAAACAGTCTTTAAAAGAAAAGAGGACAGCAATCATATCACGCATAAAGAGGAAAGAAGCCAGTTTTTCAACAAAACACAGCAAACCAGAATTCTTTCCCACGCGCCTAAGGGTGGATACAATCCAAACATTTTTTTTCGGGGGCGCCTGATATATGTGGATAGTTTTTAATAACAAGGAGCTTTGTTTTCAGCTACGCATTGGGAGCCCATGCACCAACATCTCCACCATGCCTAGTCAAAGGGGTAACTCCAAAACTTTTCAAACAGTCCATACGCATTTGGAATAGATCAAAGCAAAAGCCCATGCACCAACTAGAGGAAAGAACTTTCCACGCGCCAGGAAGAGAAGGTGCCAGGATAGACAAGACAGCATCCCACACATCTAAGGAGAAGAACACCAGAAGCTTTCCATGCATGTAAAGGATGAGAATGCAGAAAGTAATTTTAAATCCCAGGCCAAAGCACTTTCCAAATAATGAGGAGCAGCCTCCAGCAATGCCTGAATGTTTCACACCAAATTTTATCGACCATCTTCATAGGAGTTTCAATGATCCACAGCTAGCCGCAATTCAGTGGGCTGCTATGCATACAGCACCTGGTAAAAATGGAGTTGGGTCTGCTAGACGGCAGGAACCCTGGCCCTTCACTTTGGTGCAAGGTCCACCAGGGACAAAACACACACAGTCTGAGGAATGTTGAATGTTATTCATCTTGTTCAATATCAGCACTATTATGGTGCACTGCTTAAGAAACTTGCTCTTGAAAGCTACAGGAAATCCTATAATAATGCAAACAGTATTGACCGTATTGGCACAGGATCAATCGATGATGTTCTTCAGAGTATGGATCACACACTGTTCTGTATGCTTCCTAAACTTTTCCCTAAACCACGAATGCTTGTTTGCGCTCCATCAAATGTTGCAACAGATGAATTGATACAGCGTGTTCTGGATCGTGGATTCATTGATGGTGAAATGAAGGTCTGTCACCCTGATGTTGCGAGGGTGGGTGTGGATTCTCAAAATCGTGCTGCACAGGTAGTATCAATGAAGCGTAGAACTGAAATTCTCCTAGGAAGGTGCCTGAGGAAGTAGTTGACTATATGCAGCAGCTACAGGGAAGAAGGAGTCGGTTTCAACGAATCTGCAGAGTCTTCCTTTTTCTGTTAGGAGGGTCCCGATGGGCCCCTGCTGATTAAAGCGCAGTATTTGGGCGAGTACCACTCGTTTACTCCCACTCAGATTCTTGCGATGATTTTGTCGAATATTAAGCAAATTGCCAAGAATAATTTAAAAACGAAGATTGTGGATTGTTGTATTGGAATACCCGTATATTTCACAGATCTTGAGCGTAGGGCAGTTCTGGATGCATCCACTATTGTCAACCTGAACCCACTTTGTTTGTTACATGAGACCACAGCCACGGCCCTGGCTTATGGTATTTATAAAATGGATTTGTCTGAAATGGATCCATTGAATGTCATTTTTGTTGATATTGGACATGCCAGCTTGCATCATTTCGGTAATCCAAGGTTTGAGATGATAAGGCATGATGTTGTCGAGCCGCTGTTGTTGGAGGTCGATCTGATCTACCATTTGGCCTGTCCTGCTTTGCCTGTTCCTTACAAGTTTAATCCTGGCAAGACTATCAAAACCAATGTGGTGGGAACCTTAAACATACTTGGCCTGGCCAAACGAGTCGGGGCAAAGTTTTTTCTCACAAGCACTTTTGAGGTATATGGAGATCCTCTTCAACATCCTCAGGTTGAAACATACTGGGGAAATGTTAATCTGATTGGAGTCCGCACTTGCTACAATGAGGACATGCGTACCGCGGAGACTATGGCAATGGATTACCAAAGGGGAGCAAATGTTGAGGTTCGAGTCACTAGAATCTTCAATACATACGATCCACGGATGTGTGTTGATGATGGATGGGTTGTAAGCAACTTTGTTGCTCACAGTTTGCGTAGGGAACCTTTAATTGTCTATGGAGATGGTTGTCCAAGACGATGAAGTCTCACAGATGCTTCTCGGGAAATCAACACTATAAATTAACATGGAACATGCTCGAGAGTCACTTGATGTCGTACTTGAACAGATGGAAAGGTATAAGGCACAGTCATCTCAGCTCAAAGTGAAGAATCGGTAGCTCGTGGCATACATACAACATTTGATCAACTTGATCACCTCCGATGTCCAACTTCTAGTCCCGGTGGCTATTCCTAATCAGGAGGCGCTTGCTGCATCAAAAGAAAATGACATCATTGGCCATACGATAAGGGGTTGGATAGATCAAATTTTGTGCCAAGGTTTGAGGGTCGTTGATGAGGCAGCATGAATCTATGATCGGGTGCAAACCCATCTGGATTCTATTTTCTATTTTGGAGAGGCCCTTGATGTCGAATTGGTCACTCTTGACAAACAAACTCCCAGACATTCGTGAACTTGCCAAGATCGTCTTCGTGTCACTTGTTCATGAGGGAATACTTGAGTTCACACATCACAGGGTCCATATAGAGTGGCTCAATTCGGCCAAGTTCAGGAAGATGACGCTGGAGGAGATAGATCGCACTAACAATTACCCACGAGATGAAGGTGAACTGCAATTTTGGCTCTTGGAGATCTTCTCAATGGCGAAAGACCAGAAGCTGGATTCTAATAAACCAAGGTGGCGTAACGACTACGGTCTCGCGACAAATGAATAATTCACCATGGAAAGGTACTCAGAGCATGTGGATGAATTGCTCAAGTTTCAAGCTCAGCACTCTTGTCATTTGGAGGATTGCAGAGCACAGTCAATGAGTTCATTTCCGTACGATCGGGATAGGCGGACTCTTGGCCCAATGGATAAGGCACTGATCCTAGGTGTCTTGATCTGGGTGGCACATTGCTGACTAGGATGTCTACGTGTGCATACAAGTCATTTAAGTGGGGTCCACATGTACCCATTTCTTTTATTTATGTATTTTTCCTTAAATGACCCTTTAACTTAAGTGGTTTCTATTTTTAGTCACTTTTTAAAAGTTGGTTGAAAAAGTCAAAGTCACTTAAGTGCCCTATTTAATGTGCATTTAAAACCCTAACTACTTTGTAACCAACTTTTGGGTTATAAAAGGAAGTGAGGGGCTCATTTGTAAAGGTGACTTTGAGAGAGGAGAAGAGAATACTTTTGTGCAAGCTTTGTTTCAAGAAGAAACTTTGTGTTCTTTTGTGAAAAACATTTTGGAGTTAATGGAATAAGAACTTTGTGTCTCATTCATTGTCTCTGGTAACATTTGGTGTTCTTATGTTCATTAGATGTTAGGTGTTTAGATCTTGCATGTAAATATTATCTTTGATCTTATTGTCAACATTAGTAATCAGTTGTTCTAGTTCACAGTGATCAAGCTCTGATTGTCTACTTGCTCATATGTGTTCCCTTTTACATGTTCTTGTTTAACTAACTCAAACTCCGTTTTATTTGTGTTGGTTATTCAGCTTTCCTCTTCATGCAATATTAGGCTCTGTTTTTACCTAACTCTTACATGTTCTTTCAGTTCATTCCATTCCACTCCTTTCCTTCTTTCTATTCCATTTCCTTCATTCACTTTTCTTCCATTGATGTTCGAAAACACCCCCCACATACAATTTTGAATGTACAGATGTAAATACAGTTTTGGTTTTCAATAAAGGCAGCCTCACCTTCATTGAGGAGGGACTTCGTTCCCACACTGTTGCATGTCATTTGCATGCATGCAAATCCATATGCTAATAGTTTTTGGTGACTCCGCTGGGGATTCAGAAATCGTTAACCAGTGCTTGGTTAAATCTTTATGACTATCCCCTTTGCACAAGCTCCAATTCTTCAACCGAACCTTGTGCCCGATGAAGATTTCCAAGGAGACATTGCTGCCAACCTTCGAATAGTAGCTTGGGAAAACCGTGAAAGCTTGCAGCAATTTGTGGCTGTTGATAGAGCCATTGACAGAGAAATCTACATCGAAGACCTTAGAAGAAGAGCACCCGCACTTGTGGCCAGAAGACCTCTTGGGCACGTGTTGATAGTTGTTCACCAACGCGGTCCTCTTCCACCCAGGTAATAAGTTGTATGACTATTATAGGTAACCCACCTATCTTGCAACCAAATCTTGTTTTTGCAGATACTCAAGAAGACATATCATCAGATTTGAGGCAAGCTATTTGGGAAAAGTGCACAAGTAACCATCATTTTCATCTCGCCGCATCAGTACTAGATAACGAAGAAGAGAAAGCTGCGAGAGTTGTTAGAGTTATTCAGGCGTAAATAGCTCAAGAAAGAGAGCAAAGAGAAAAGGCTAGAGCTGGTCGGAACACGCCAGTGATCTCTTCACCATAAATATTCCAAACTGGAAGGAAAGAGGTTTACGCGAGGAGAAAAAGCTAAAGGTCGATCCGACCCCACTTTTGACTTTCAAGGAAAATTTGGTTTCAAGTTATCTCCTCCCAAGAAGAACACACCTCGTAGATCTGCAAGCCTTGCATCAAGTCCTAAAAGAGCAAGCAAGGAAGGAATCACTACCAGTCAAGCACTTGTCCTTGCTCACATTGTTTTACCTTCGCATACCACCTTTTCTCCAATGGCAGCCAATGTACCATGGGGAAATGCCATACGCACATTGGTCTTACCTGCTCGACATGAACTCCCACAAGGATCAAGAAAGATTCTTCCCAAGTTCGACGGAGATGGGAAGACGTCACCAGATGATCATATTTCTACCTTCTTCGCTGCATGTGTTGTTTTGTCAGTAGAATACAAAGATGTTGTTATTCGTCTCTTCATCGAGACATTGCATGATATTGCTGCAGATTGGTTTCATCATCTACCCAATGGATGTATTACAAGTTGGGATGATATGAAAACTAAGTTTGAAAATCGATTCAAAACAGCGGAAGATGAACATGCTCTTCTTGCCCAGCTATCTTAAGCAAAGAAAGAGCCTACAGAACCCATGAGGAATTTCGTGGCCAAATTCAACAAGATGGTAAACAAAGTTCCCACCGGGATTCGTCCCAACCTTGATGGACAAAAATGTTTCTTTATTAATGCACAACAACCAGAAGTGTGCTATCAACTAAGAAGGGCCAGGGTGGCTACTTTGGAACTTGCTCAATCTTTGGCCATAGAAATCGAAGATGACTTAATCATGGCAGGAAAATTCAAGAAAAATTCCCTCAAAGGAAAGAGTCAAGAAACTCCCAACGTTTCAGAAACTATACTCACTAAGTTGGCTAATGATGTGCTAGCTTTGAAGAAGCAAGTTGCTCAAAGTAGTAAACCTGCTCCTTACAAAGACATCCCGCGAAAAGGATACGTTCCCAACAAAGCCAGGATTGCAGGTGCTCCAACGAGGCTTGCTATTGAAGCAGCTCCCGCAACTAATTCCAAATGTGATGTCATTGAAGAAAGTGATGATGAGATTGAGGTCATCGAGGTTGATGAGGAAGAGCCTGATTCTGAGACATCTGAACCTGCAGTTGAAGATCCTGAAGAAGAAAGTAATAATCATTTCTTTGAGTACCGTTCCGATGAGGAAGACGAATACGAAGAAATTATAGAAGATATGAATAGTCAATCCTTCGTTGTCTTCACACGCTCTCAGAAAAAGGACCAAGATACCACCAAGGTGGGAGATAGAGAGGTTTCCAAGGAAACTCTCAAAGGATCCAAGATAAAGGAGGCTCTTAAAGAGTCTAGAGATACTGAGGTTTCAAAGGTTAAGACTATCTTAACGAAAGGAGATCCTTTGTTATATCAATCAGTTAGTAAACCAATTACGAAGAAAACTTCTTCTTCCACATCCGTATCAACCAAGCCCGAGACCAAGGTCAAAGGTGTGCCATCATCAAGTTCGAAAGAACTTGTATCTGAGACTTCAAGTGTAATTACCTTGCCTAAATTTGATATCATTGATCATATCAATAAAACAAAAATTTCCATGTCACAGGCAGAGTACTTGAATTCTAACAAGGATCAACTCGAGAAGTTGGTCCAGTTTATCAAAGGCAACTCTACTGTTCATTCCTCTAAAGGAATTCTAAAAACTCCCAAAGATGGGAAAACTCAAAATATTGTGGCGGCCACTACACCTTCAAATGAAAAGATCGAACCTTTCTTTGTGTCTTTTCTGATCAACGGATGCAAGTTAAGTAATTGCATTATAGACTCTGGAGCCTCAGATAATGTGATGCCGGAAAAAGTAGCACATGCTCTTGGTTTGACTTGTACGAGAACATTCGGATCATGTTACTCTATGGAAACCAAGCAAGTTCCTCTGATCGGGCAGATTAAGGACACCCAAATGGTTTTAGCCCAATTCCCTCAAAAGCGAGTTAAGGTAACTATTTTAGTTGTTGATATTCCTGCTTCGTATGGAATGTTGTTGAGCAGGAAATTTTGTAGGGATTTGGGTGGTGAGATTCAAATGGACTGGTCTCATGCCATGATTCCTATCAATGGAGAAATGAAGAAACTTATGCCGGAAGCTCAGGCAAAGTTCACGGTAACTAAAACTGAAGATCCTCGCGCACAAATCCTTTTCCAAGGCTCAAGTATGGGTAATTATATGATGACTACAGAAGTTCATACCCCTGAGATCATTTGCCAAGATTCCAATGAGATCTGGACTCTTGAGTTCGATGGAAGTTGTTGCTCAATGGGCTCTGGTGCAGGAGTGGTGCTCATATCTCCAAATGGTAAAATTTTTCCTTTTTCCTATAAACTTGAATTTTCAAATACTAATAACACTGCAGAGTACGAGGCATTAATCCTTGGCCTCCAAGTTGCAGAAGAGAAAGGGATCAAAAATCTGAAAGTCTTCGAAGATGCGGAATTGATCGTGAAACAAGTAAGAAATCAGTTCCAGGTAAAGAACGATCGTTTGAGACTACAAAAATAAAGTTTGGGACGCAATAGAAGTTTTCGACACTTTTTCCATTAAATCTGTCCCTCGTGAAAAGAATGACAAAGCAGATTCTCTAGCAGTCTCAGCGTCATTAATGATTCCTCATTCAGAATTTGATCAAGACAAATACACCATTGAAATGGTTTTTAGGCCAAGTGTTCCTGACAATGCAGAAAATTGGCAAGTATTTAATGATGATCAACAAATTATTGCCTTCTTGGAAAAGAGAGAAAAATTTGAACAGTTGTACTTTGAAGGAAGTGATTCGGCATTTCACGAATCAACTGCCTCACCCATTCAGGAAGGAGTTGAGAACGAAGATCCTGGTGATGGCATCATTCAACTCAAAGGAAATAAAATTCCCAAAGGATTGGTTTCACTTGAAGAACTTTTTGACAAACATGATAGGTTTATTAAAGAGAAACGAGCAATCAAACTAAGAGCTACCAGATACGTCAATTGGGATAACACGTTGTTCAAGAAAGGAATTGACGGCATGTTCCTCAGAAGTGTTGATAAAGAACAACAGCCTAGGTTGTTGGAAGCCTTCCACAATCATGCTTGCGGTGGTCATTTTTCTAGCCTGGTAACAGCCCATAAAATTCTGAGAGCACATTATTACTGGCCCACTATGTTTTCTGATGCTCAGAAATGGGTGACCAAATGTGAAGCCTGTCAACAATTTGTTGGAAGACCAAAGTTGGCAGCACTGCCTTTGAAGCCAGTTGTCATTGAAGAACCCTTTCAACAATGGGGTTTAGATTTCATCGGGGTCTTGAATCCTAATTCTAGCGCTGGTCATACCCACGTGCTCACCGCCACTAATTACTTTACTAAGTGGGTAGAAGCTATACCGGTGAAACAAACATCTACTGCAGTAATCTGTGATTTCATCAAAGAAAACATATTGGTTCGTTATGGAATTCCTCACAAGATCGTGACTGACAATGCCTCAAATTTTTCTTTTGTAGAGATGATAGGTTTTTGTTATGGATATGGGATATCTTTGTCTCATTCATCAGATTACTACCCGCAGGAAAACGGTTAGGTTGAATCCAGCAACAAAAACCTCATTACCATTGTGCGCAAGTTAGTCGAAGAAAATCAAAGAACTTGGCACAAAAAGTTATACGATGCATTGTGGGCTGACCGCATAACTCCCAAAAGGGAAATTGGGATGTCTCCATTTCAACTTCTGTATGGAACTAATGCTCAAATTCCCGTCACATTGGAGCTACCAGCGTTAAAATTAGCTCAGGTAGTTGATGATGAATGCTTCGCCAATGCATTAGATAAAAGGGTCATGTTCCTAAGCAAGCTCGAGGAACAAAGAAGTCAAGTGGCCAACAGGATCGAGGAACATCAATCCAAGGTAAAGAAGTTGTTTGACAGGAAAACTAGAGAGAGACAGTTTCAAATCAATGACTTAGTTCTTCTCTGGGATAAAAGACGTGAGCCGAAGGGAAAGCATGGGAAGTTTGACTCACTGTGGCTAGGACCATTCAAAATAGGACACTTCTGTGGAGATAGTACCTACTACTTGGCATATCCTGATGGAACTCATTTGCCTTTGCCCTACAGTGGGGAGTATCTCAAATATTACCAGAATTGAAAATGGGTTGTTCCCCGTATGTACATAGGTAATTAGGATTTTGGTTTGTTTGTTTCCCTATTTTTCGGTCTCCTCTCTTGTGTCGCCCCATTTTTGTGCCCCGTCATTCTGTGATCATGTTCATGACTATTTTGGTCTAGGGTCCGTTGCTGCGTCCATGAAGTCCTTGTCCCCAATCAGAGCCAGCTGTTATCAGCCAATTTTGACTTCACAAAATTGTTAAAAAATAATTTTTTTTAAAAAAAAATGAAAAATTAGAAAATTTTGAAAAGTGTTACTTTTCGTGGTTCATTGGACTCATTGCGATCGTCTTATTTTTGTGATCATTTCGGTCTTCGTTTCGTGATTTTCGGGCGAGAACTCTTCCTGCCAAGCTTTAAAACGTGTTAAAATACATTAAAATAATTAATTAATATTTAATTAATTAATTGCTCCTTGTTTGATTAAATTAATTTTTAAAAAATCACTTAAGGATTATTTAATTAAATAAATATAAATTAAAGTTCATTCGACAAGTTTTAGTGCCGGGGAAGTAAGCTTTTGTTTCCAACTTCCGGGTTGGCTTCCCGAACCCGGATTTCCACTTTCCTGGCAATTTCCTTCATATTTCCCGCACTTGGGTTTTTCTCTGCCAATTGCCAAATCATGGATTGGCAAACGGGCATAAAATTCCCCAATTTCCCACATGGGGAAATTAGACGGGGATTGCCAACCCATTTTGCCATTCCCGTTGGCAATTGCTCGTTACTTTTCCCATTTCCCCCTGGCACTTAAGCCACTACCCGGGATGAGAGGAAGTTGAATTAATCCTCGTAACTTCCTCCATCAAACCCGTTGGAAAAAGTCAGAAGCTTCTTTTTTCTTCAGAAAGACATAATATTTTGTCAGCCTTATACAAGAGAAACTAACGCCATTGTAGAAAAGAAATACAAGAAGGTTTTTGGTTTTGTTTTCAAGCTCCACGCATTCATCAAAAAGGTTTTATCAAAATCTAAAGTAGAATTTCACACACAGCTGTGGGAGAAGGGTTTCCACGTTTTAAAGGAAGGAGAAACAGTCTTTAAAAGAAAAGAGGACAGCAATCATATCACGCAGGAAGAGGAAAGAAGCCAGTTTTTCAACAAAACACAGCAAACCAGAATTCTTTCCCACGCGCCTAAGGGTGGATACAGTCCAAACATTTTTTTTCGGGGGCGCCTGATATATGTGGATAGTTTTTAATAACAAGGAGCTTTGTTTTCAGCTACGCATTGAGAGCCCATGCACCAACATCTCCACCATGCCTAGTCATAGGGGTAACTCCAACAGTTTTCATACTAGGTCCATGACGCCTTTGGAATAGATCAGAGACAAACCCCACGCACCAACTCCATCAAATGAACTCTCACTGGAGAAGAAGACAAGGAAAGAGAAACCGCACACGCCAAAGGAGGAATATCCATCATCTGTCTAGGCAATCTGAAGGAGAAGAACACCATAAGCTTTCCATGCGTGCAAAGGATGAGAATGCAGAAAGCAATTTTAAATCCCAGGCTAGAGCACTTTCCAAATGATGAGGAGCAACCTCCAGCAATGCCTGAATGTTTCACACCAAATTTTATCGACCATCTTCATAGGAGTTTCAATGGTCCACAGCTAGCTGTAATTCAGTGGGCTGCTATGCATATAGCACCTGGCTACAAATCAAGTTGGGTCTGCTAGACGGTAAGAACCCTGGCCCTTCACTTTGGTGCAAGTTCCACTAGGGACAGGAAAGATACACACAGTCTGGGGAATGTTGAATGTTATTCATCTTGTTCAATATCAACACTATTATGGTGCACTGCTTAAGAAACTTGCTCTTGAAAGCTACAGGCAATCTTCAAGAAAAACCAAAGTCCGGCACACCATTATTGACGAGTTTTAGGCATAGAGCTCTATGGGAATGACCTGTACACAACCTCTTACAGAATCAGTATGGGGAGCTCGCACACAGGCTTGTACACCATCTATTTGTCTTGTGCATGCAAACAATAATGAGCGATCACTATGGGGAACTTGCATGCAGCTAAACCACTGTGCACTATGCATTTGGATTGCACTCACCAACGATAATGAGTTGTCACCAGATGCACATCTTCTCCAGTCCGCCTTCTATCCAATTGAATCAAATATCAACCAGAAGAATTTCAATTAGACAGTGAAATGCGCCCATAAGTGATTACTTGTAAACCAGTTTCCTCATCCAATTGAGAGGGTGGCAAAATAAATCTTTATTGGAAAGCACATCTTTATTCCTCCACTGGTGGTTGTTAGTAAAGCATAGAGGGATTGAATATTCTCCTAAGAAGGTAACTACGAATAGCCAAAAGGAGGTGGAGCCTAAGTATGATCGTGGTCCATTAGCTATCAGGATCAATCGATGATGTTCTTCGAAGTATGGATCAACGAATCTGTTCCGTAGTGCTTCCTAAACTTTTCCCTAAACCATGAATGCTTGTTTGCGCTCCATCAAATGCTACAACAGATGAATTTCTACAGTGTGTTCTGGATCGTGGATTCATTCGATGGTGAATGAAGGTCTGTCACCCTGATTCTTGCGAGGGTGGGTGTGGATTCTCGAAATCGTGTTGCACAGGCAGTATCAGTGCCAGTGTAGAACTGAAAGTCTCCTAGGAAAGTGCCGTGAGAAAGTGGATTGGTTGCTATATGCAGCAGCTACGGGGTGGAGAAATAAACTTATCTCAGAAAATCAAGGGCCTTCAGAGAGTAGTTCTGGAGTGTAGACAGCTGTCGTCAGGGCTAATCCCAAGGAACCGTTGGTTGTTGATCTTGATGTTCTGATTGCCACGCGACCACTGGTTGTCATCAGTATGTTGCAAAATCTTGCAGCTGTAGTAGAAGAACGAGATAAAGTTTTAGTTGAGTTGACTCACCTTTTCATTTTGGAAAGTCACTTCCATGGACATGCCAGCTCGCATCAAATCTTGAGGCAAGTTTTGCAAATGAGGATGAGATTGTGTTCACTACTGTTTCTAGTAGTGGCCGGAAGTTATTCCAGCGCCTAGCCCATGGGTTTGATATGGTGGTTATAGAGCTAGTGAAGTAGGCATGTTACCTCCACTTTCATTGGGTGCTGCAAGGTGTGTTCTTATCAGGGATCCATAGTAACTGCCTGGCTACAGTAATAAGCCAGGCAGCAAGCAATGTTGTAGTATACCTAAAAGCTTACTTGAGCGCTGGCCAACAAGCAGGTCGATCAACTATGTTGTTATCTTCTCAGTATCGAATACATCCTCAAATTCGAGGATTTTCCTTCAAGATATTTTTATCAACATCGATTAAGTTGAAACAGTGACTGGGTGTTACCAGGATGACTTGATCTGAAATTGGATTACAAAGCACTTGCTACTATTGAGGACCTTACTTGTTTTACCGATGTAGAGTCATGGCAATGAGAATACTCATAGAGGTGGGTATGTTTCATATAAGAATGAGGTTCATGAAGTCACTAGATTTGCTTTGCAATTATATGACGCATCTTCAACGGATGTGTACTAATGTTGGCATGGCATCTGTAAGAAACTTTGTTGCTCAGGGATTGCATAGATAACGATCTTTGGGAATTGTCTATGGAGATGGATGGCGCCAGAAGATCAAGTCTCACGGATGATAATCGGGATGTCAATGCGACCCGAAATTAACCATGGGAAAGTATGTTTGAAAAAATGAATTGTTTTTGTGACTTGTTATATTCTACATTTTCATTGCCTATCAGGCGCAGTCATGCGTCAGTGCATAGTGGATGGATCTGGTAGCCCTGATGAAGCTTACATACATTTACATTGCTAAAAGCTACAACAAATGATCAGGTCACAAATAGTCCCAACATCTAGTGCAGCTGTAAGCTTATCCTTATTCTGAACTCAGGAGGCTCATGGCTAGCATCAAAATAAAATGACATCATTGGCCATACGATAAGGGGTTGGATAGATCAAATTTTGTGCCAAGGTTTGAGGGTCGTTGATGAGGCAGCATGAATCTATTGATCGGGTGCAAACCCATCTGGATTCTATTTTCTATTTTGGAGAGGCCCTTGATGTCGAATTGGTCACTCTTGACAAACAAACTCCCAGACATTCGTGAACTTTCCAAGATCGTCTTCGTGTCACTTGTTCATGAGGGAATACTTGAGTTCACACATCACAAGGTCCATATAGAGTGGCTCAATTCGGCCAAGTTCAGGAAGATGACGTTGGAGGAGATAGATCGCACTAACAATTACCCACGAGATGAAGGTGAACTGCAATTTTGGCTCTTGGAGATCTTCTCAATGGCGAAAGACCAGAAGCTGGATTCTGATAAACCAAGGTGGCGTAATGACTACGGTCTCGTGACAAATGAATAATTCACCATGGAAAGGTACTCGGAGCATGTGGATGAATTGCTCAAGTTTCAAGCTCAGCGCTCTTGTCATTTGGAGGATTGCAGAGCACAGTCAATGAGTTCATTTCCGTACGATCGGGATAGGCGGACTCTTGGAACAATGGATAAGGAACTGATCCTAGGTGTCTTGATCTGGGTGGCACATTGCTGAATAGGATGTCTACGTGTGCATACAAGTCATTTAAGTGGGGTCCACATGTACCCATTTCTTTTATTTATGTATTTTTCCTTAAATGACCCTTTAACTTAAGTGGTTTCTATTTTTAGTCACTTTTTAAAAGTTGGTTGAAAAAGTCAAAGTCACTTAAGTGCCCTATTTAATGTGCATTTAAAACCCTAACTACTTTGTAACCAACTTTTGGGTTATAAAAGGAAGTGAGGGGCTCATTTGTAAAGGTGAATTTGAGAGAGGAGAAGAGAATACTTTTGTGCAAGCTTTGTTTCAAGAAGAAACTTTGTGTTCTTTTGTGAAAAACATTTTGGAGTTAATGGAATAAGAACTTTGTGTCTCATTCATTGTCTCTGGTAACATTTGGTGTTCTTATGTCATTAGATGTTAGGTGTTTAGATCTTGCATGCAAATATTATCTTTGATCTTATTGTCAACATCAGTAATCAGTTGTTCTAGTTCAAAGTGATCAAGCTCTGATTGTCTACTTGCTCATATGTGTTCCCTTTTACATGTTCTTGTTTAACTAACTCAAACTCCGTTTTATTTGTGTTGGTTATTCAGCTTTCCTCTTCATGCAAAATTAGGCTATGTTTTTACCTAACTCTTGCATGTTCTTTTAGTTCATTCCATTCCACTCCTTTCCTTCTTTCTATTCCATTTCCTTCATTCACTTTTCTTCCATTGATGTTCCAAAACACCCCCCACATACAATTTTGAATGTACAGATGTAAATACAGTTTTGGTTTTCAATAAAGGCAGCCTCACCTTCATTGAGGAGGGACTTCGTTCCCACACTGTTGCATGTCATTTGCATGCATGCAAATCCATATGCTAACACTTCCTAAATTGATCATTAGGATTAAAAATGGACTCCAAAGTGAAAAGTCCTTTTGGCAGTTTGTTGGTTCTCAGCTGTACCACTTGATCACCATATTGTTGTTCTAACTTTTCCTAATTTTTGGCTAAGAACTCAGCTTCTTCTTGCAAGAAATTGATGATTTGTTGGTCACTTTCAAACACTTGCCAACTTACATTATTGTCTGGCACTGATGGCCCTACAATCACATGAATGTTTGGCTTCACTTTATCTTCCTTGATACTTTCCACAACATCAAAGGCTGCTCCAACTACTGCAAGCCTATTAGCAGCTTGGTTTTCTTTCCTAGGGATGGAGTTGACGCCAAAGCCTTCAAAATCCTCAATGAGGTCCCAAACCCTATTCTTATAAATCTTGAGCAGGTCATTTTTGGCAGCATGTTGTCCTTTAACTTGATTAACAATCAGCTCACTGTCACCAAAGACTTGTAAGTTTTTTATCCCTCTCTTTCTTGACCAATGCAATCCGTGTATCAAAGCTTCATATTCAGTAGTGTTGTTAGAACATGCAAACTGAAATCTAAAAGCTGAATAATACTTAATGCCTTGAGGTGAAAGAAGCATAGCTCCCCCCTGTACCTTGTCTACTTCTTGATCCATCAAAGAACAGTTTCCATACCTCATTTTCATCTTTATGGTCTGGCTTGGTGATGCTAGGAATAGGCTGATTTTCTTCATTCATTTAATAAACTCCTAGTTCTTATTCCTCTATTTCCTTTTAGGGATCAAAAGCATGTACCTTGTTTTCCCATTCATCAAGAGTCAAATCTGGGATGCTTCCAACTTTGATGTCAGCTTCATCTGTGCCTGGATAATCCTCTTGATCAAATGTTGAACAGTTGACATTGATTGGGCTTGGAGTATGAGGCTCAATGTGAAAGTTTGCAATAGGTTCATACCTCATTGTGGCCTTAGTTCCATATCTGGTCCGAAACAACATGTGTGACAAATCAGCAGACAAATAGCCTCCATTTCTAGCTGTGAAATCCCTTAACAAACATAGGGCAAAAAGTGGTGGCAAATCTATCACTGACACATCTTGCAAAATAGTGACATTGGGGCATGCATGCAAAGTGAGGCTCAAATCTTTAATTACCCCTACTGTTGTTATTTTTGTCCCATCCAGTTGTACCACCCCTTTAGATACGACTTCATATTGGAGGCCCAGTTGATCAGCTATTTGCTTGGGCATCACAAAACTACTTGCCCCAAAATCAATCATACAATTGTGTACTAGTTTATCCCCAATGATCAATGAAACATAGAATAGAAAGGGCTTCAAAACTTTACCTTGTTGTCCTCCAAGCTTCCTCTCAGGCTGAGAAGCATTTATGAGTACCTTCTCTTGCATATGATCTTATTAATTAGAAGTTGACCAATTTTTCATGGCAGCTTGTAGCAGATCCCTTTGGCCTGGGATGGATAGTGATTCCCACATAAATATATTCACATTTGTTTTCTTCATTTGTTCAATGATGTTAAATGGGGATGAAACATCTCTTTTCTGCCCCTTAGCCTGCACACTCTTTTCTTGTACATGGGCTGCAACAGCTAGCATTTAAGTTGGTCTAGAAGGTGGCTTGGGCTATCCTTGCACATTTGGAACATTTTTCTTGCCAACACTTTGAGGAGTGATGGAAGGTTGTGGATCACCTGGAGCTAATGACTGCCCTTCATCAATATTCCTCTTCTTTGATCATGTGTTAGCTGCTACATTATGAGAAATTGTTTGATTCATACCACAAAAATCTTCAGCCTGCCAATTCACAAGTGTAGTCTCATTTGGAGTTGTATTTTGTTGAGATGTTCCTTGTTATTGGTTTGTTTCTTGACTCACCTCACTCTCTACACCAATTTATGTCACCATCAAAGCTTGGTTTAAAGCACCATTGAAGCACATAGACTGGTTGTGAGGTTCATTGCAAGGGAAACACCAATCATACTCTTGAGCTATATTATTTTACACTGGCACTAAGGCTTTAGAGGTAGATGTAGTATTGGGGTTATAGGGCAGAAACGGTATGTTGGCAGGAGGCCTTACTTGATTTTGATTTGCAGCTGGATTGGGTTGCCTATTAGGCTGATATGGTTGCCTATTAGGCTGAGTTTGAGATTGATAAGAAGGTCTAAAGCTTTGCACTTGCTACCTCTTGAGTGTAACCAGCTCATTGCCTAAATTTTTTAATTGTTTCATGACTTCTTAAAGTTCATTTGAGGCACTAGAGGATGAAGTAGAAGTTTCATTTGAAATCTGATTTCTAGGAGTGGGAATATGAACTAAAGTAGGTTCTTGACTAGTGCTTGGGCTTTCTAAGTTTGGATTTAAGGGCATGGGAGGCCTAGGCACTATTTTACCAGCTTGGATCAAACAATTCTCAGCCCTAATGGTGATGTTATAAGCTGCAGGTATATTTGCACCTCCCATGGATTAGATTAACATAGAAATATCAGAATTTAAAGCTTTGAGATAGTATAAGAAAGCACCCTCAGCTGTTGGCTTTACTATCACTGGGATTCTATCCCATGTCCTTTGAAATCTAAAATTGAAGTCTATTAGCTACTCATTGGGAGCTCTCTTTATAGTTGTCAGTTGTTCCAATAAAGACAAATTATCTCCCTTTTCTCCAAACTGCTCATGGAGAGCTATGCACAACTGGTTCCAATTTTGGATAGAGCTTGCCCCAAGGTTCCTGAACCATTGCAACAATTTTCCCTTGAATGAAGATGCCAATAATTTGACAACAATTTACATCTCAACAATCTCATGGATTGCATAAACATTAGCAATGTCTTTGACATGATCACCAGGAGTGGTCTAATTTTCCCCAGTAAAGTATGAGATGTTATTCAATGCTGCAACTAGAACTGGGTTTTGTACATTGAGAGAAAGTGGGTTGCTGCCATTGAATTTGGCATAAGGGTTGGGTTGTGCCATTCTGATTGGCCTGAGAACCCTTGTTGATTGGGTGAAAGGTCTACCAGGTGGAGGAGTTGATAGAGTTCTGTTTAGTGGAGATGGAGACCTTTGAATTCTTCTTCCCCTCTCTCTTATTCCTGGGGATAATTGTAGATACTCAGAAAATCCCTCCTCTCTGGCCCTTGACCTTGTTTGGATCATTCTCATGAATCTTCAAACTTGGACTGCTGAAACCAGTTGATTTTATCTCTTTGGAGTCACCATATGTGTAAATCAGGGCTCTTATCAAGCAAGAAACTTACAACAAATGCACATCAACTTTGTTGTAATGAAGATGGAGAATTCTAAGGTCCCACCAGGTGTGCCAAATCTGTTAGTGCAAATCAGCAGCACCCCCTAAATGACCTTCAGATCTGCAAGTGAGAATTGGTTCATTTAGTGTGATTGCACAACATGGAATCTTTTCCCCAAGTGTGGGACTTAAAAAAATGGGAAAAGACTCTCCAAATTGAAGGTTGGTTCCTCTAATCCTTTGATCATATGTATGCATGAAATTTGCAGAGGTTTAACTCAAAATTCTACTCTAATTCTGCCAAGGAGACAAGGATAGAAAGAAAAGAAGATAAAACTAAACTGATAAGGTGATACAAAAAAGAAGTGGTGAACATCTATTTCTATAGATTGACACAGATTATAAAAATGCAACACAAATCATGCACAAATTGCTAAAATTGTAATGAAGGATCAGGATAGAGCAAACAACACAAGAAAGGATTGAAAATTCATTCACAAAGCTTGCATTGTCATTTCTATTTTTTAAATACAGTGCATTACAATAGCAAGGAGGTAGAAAACATGTTGCAGCCTTAAAAAAGGTCTGATATTCCACAAATTCACTTGCCAGGGTGAAGGAGGGAGCCTGCAGAACATAAAAAAATGTCCAACCCTTTACAAATGAGCCAAATCTGGCTTTTACCAATGAAAAACTGAGTTCAGGAAGGAGAAACACGGGAAAATTGAAATGAATGATTCAAACACCAACCAAATCCATCAAAATAACATGGGTACCCTTAAAAGTTCATTCCCCAAGATTTTCGACCATGCTGGAGAAGAATGGAAGCCATACTATATTAAAAATGGTGGTTGAATGTCGGTTCTGCTCTTTTCCCCATGCCAAAGGTGTTTTTTCATTTTTCTCTCACTAAACTCCACCAAAAAATAAAATTGAAGATTCCATCATGTAGAGGACTTCAATAGCTTTCCAATGACACTAAAATCAAGAAAAACTGAGATCTAGATCAAAAGATATGCCCCTCTAAAGATTTAGGGCAAAACTGGGGCAAAAATTGGGTCGGTGGGCCGAAACCTAAAAATTTTCCCCTTTTTTTGAATTTGGGAAAAGTTCCCCAAAAATCTCCATGCCCCACTGCTCCGCTGCCATGTGGCACTTCCTCATTCATCCATGGGTTCAAATGACCATTTTAGGATTTTTTGAATTTTGGAAAAAATTCCAAAATTTCTCCGCGCCCCGCTGCTCTGGGACACGTGTCATCGCCCTATTTGCTGTGGGCACGCACTCTAAATCTTTCCTTTGACACTGCTAACCACTTTGGCAAACTTGCCAAATTCTCCCCGTGCCCCCGACCTCCGCCAAGAATAGGACACGTGTCATCCTCCCATTAGTCCGCGGGGATTTAACCAAAATTTCCATTTCCTCCTTGGTGGGCCTGTGGGCCAATTTTTTCCTTTGTGCCTTCTACTACTTTGGCAAAAAGCCAAAATTTTCTTCGCCCCTCTGACTCCCGCCACCCTCATAGACATGTGGCACATTCTCGTTCAACATGGGGTTTCTAGGCCAAAATTTTCTTTGCGTCATTTTTGGAAAAAATTTCAACTTACCCCCGCCGGTCCGACCTCCGCCGCCACGTGGCACCTCCTCATTGGTTGCAGACCTCAAGCTATTTATTTCCTCTACAGGACCGCGAGATAAAATTTTCCTTTGCGCCCCGCCCACTCCTTGGTGATTTTTTTTAACTTACCCCCGCTAACCTGCCATTCCACCGCCACGTGGCACATTCCTATTGGTTACGGACCTTCCCACAGAAAATTTTCCTCAAAAACTCCGCCAAGCCATGACTTACAAAATACAAGGTGTTAGAAGGAAAATTTTACCTTTCTTGGAAAGGTGAGAAAATCCTCTATCTGATGAAACCTTTTCCAGATAATTTTGAGTGCCTGAAAAGTGAAAAAAATTGACTGAGGCACAAGGAAGGAAGGAATGAAAGAAAGTTAGTCAAAAACAAGAAAGGGGCTTATTTTGGATAACAAGTACCATTCACAACATGCCAGATCTCTTCAAACTCAAGTTGTGTCTTGATCTTAGTCTTCCATGCAGCATAATTTTTTCCTCTGAGTAGTTGTGAATCTGGAAGAAAAAAATTGGGGGCATTGGTGCCCATTATGCAGAAATCATTGATAGGGTTAGGCTGTTATCACTCCAGGTATAAGGTCTCCTAATCTATATATTATCCATCTGATATACCGAAACATTCTATATATGCACCCTTCCAATATACCCATCAGTACATAGAAGAAGCTTGCCCTTTCAATATACCTGGCGGTACGTGAAAGAGGTGTTAATGTATGTGAAAGAGTTTTATACGTGGTAGCAAGACAATACTAAAAGGGGTCTATGTGATTATTGACACCGGATCAAAGAAATATCCTCATATGCACACGTAAATTTGCTATATACTTGGATAATTTTTCATTCTGTATTTTTGTCGTGTAATCATTCATAGACGGATAGGATGGCTCATAGTGTGTGTAATGTGTGCTTATTACTCCCCTTCGATTTAAAGGGTCGATGCCCAAACGACATTATTACAACTTTATTAGGCGTTAAGTGCAGTAGTAGTCGTGACGGATTTACCCATAAGTGCTTCCCATAGGCACTGTATATACCAAATGCTACAAATGACATCTAGGATCTCGCGAGTGTTTTAGAACCAAATTTTATTGTTTTTGAGTACAATATTCTGTCATTTTCTGAGTAGTTACAAAGTTTGTGGTTGATTATGGCAACCTGTAAATTAGTACAATATACTGAAGTATACAATTACATTCAAAAAAATTGAAAAATTTGAATGACAAGTAAACAAAAATTGTTTTATGGGCCTTGGTGGACTCCGAAGCCCAAAATGACCCACTACGCCAAAAATTGCAAAAAAAATAGCTGAAAATGCAATTTTTTGGTATACTTCCTTTAGTAAACATTGCTTGGAATGAAAAAATAAGAGGTCTAGGAGAAGAATAAATTTGCCCTAAAATAGGGTTTTTCTCATTAAACTTTTAGAATCCTATTTAGTAATAACTAAGGCTTTTAGGGACCTCTAAATTTGGCGGTTTCACCAATTTTTCCTCCAAATTTTGATTGGTTTAAAAATTGAGTTGGGGGTGGGGGTTGAACCCCAAACCTCCCTTCCCCAAGTCTATTGGTCTAACCACCTTGGCGCCTATAGCGCTTATGTTAGATAACAAAGCATATTGTATTTAATACATTTAAAATTGACTCACCTTGTTTCAATGGTGACTTGGCAGAGATAGAGGCTCCACGTGGATTACATGCGTGGAGGAGAGCTTGAAGGAGTCAATTTTTCCTTGTTTACCAGATCTTATTCCTTACGTCGCCTTATTGCATTGAAGACGGCCCCCCTTTTTTTATTCTTCTTTGGTCGTGGTTACATTCCCCTTTATTTTGTTTGTAATGTTTTTATGTCTCCTGGTAATTTTTTGTAATATATTTATATCTGGAGAGGACTAGATTGCATTGGAGGTGGATTCACGTTTATGTTTTTTGTTGTTGCATCCATGCATGTTCTGTGCTCGGGAGCAACTTGAATGGAGAGGAGGGGAGTTCGATTTTCCAATGCAGGATCTCTAGGTTGATTTGCTTTCTCTGGTGTATGGATGTCGCAGGAGCGTTGGCGTGTGGAAGGATCTTGTAAATAAAATTAGGGCTCGTTCAATGATGTTTGTAGGAGTGCAACTCAGTCTCCAATCAAGCTCTATCCATGTATTAGCAGGTCTACGTATGGCTCATTTGCTAAATGCAACTTGGTTGTGGAGGGAGGGGAGGCACGTCTGGTGCAAAAAACTTTCAACTCGTTCAATGCTTCAAGACCTTCAAACAACTCGCCTTTGTAATGGCTCGACTTGGTCAGGAGATCGAGAGGGGGGGTATGTGGGCAGACCTCCAAATATTGTAAGAAGACTGCTCAATGCACCTCCAATTTTGATAGTACATAATACATTATCTGTAACTAAACAATTTAGATACAAAACCCCTGATGGAGAAAAATTAATTATTATTTTTTAATTCATGTATATGTATTAGCTCCAAAAAAAAAAAATCCTGGTGCAGAGAGCACCAAGGCAAAAAAAAATGATTTTTTTTTACCAGGAGATCGCACAAGAGGTTGTTCTAGGAAGCTGCAAGAAGCATCACTGGCTCTCCAATGAAGCAATTTTATTCTCCAAAAAATTTCCTTCCTCTACACCCTTTCTCCAACCTTTCCAAGAGCTTCAACTAGCTCTGGTACCAAATGTAAAACAAGGAAGGAAGCCTGTAGGATTTTATTAATAATCAATCAATCAATTATGCATGTGCACGATGCAATATATATATATATATATATATATATATATATATATATATGTATGTATGTATGTATGTATGTATGTATGTATGTATGTATGTATGTATGTATGTATGTATGTATGTATGTATGTATGTATGTATGTATGTATTGCACAACTGGATACAAACAATAAAGGACGTTGCACAAGTACACTCATGAACTAATACAAACAATAATATTGTTAAAACAATATAACAACTCTCGTAGTGTTTGAATAAAAAATAAGATGGTTATGATTAAATATAACCATATAACATTTAATAAATAAACTAATTAATATGCAATGCATAATTAATTAAGGTAATAATGTATTTACCCTAACAGTGGCGAGTAAAGTTTCATAATCCACTACCATCTAATGTGGATCATACTTCCTAACCAGATGTGCGTGCGGCCTTGTAATCTATTCATAAACTAATTGACCTTTTTTCGAGGCAGTGATCCCCTTGGCTCTCCATAGGAGCTCAAATTTTTACACATGTTTAGTTTCATCCTCTACTCCTTTGGACTCAGGAAATTGGAGTGACATTTCATACAAAATTTGAGGCAATTGTGGAGGGTATTTCCTTGGCCTTGTTTTCTCCTTTTGGGGGGAGGACCAGATCCTAGCCCTGAGCCTCCACTAGGATTTCCTCCACTCGGATTTCCTCCACTCGGGGGAGGACCAGAGCCTCCTGAGTCCCCTGTTGATGGAACTCTCGTATGTGTAGCTATGGTAGAAATTATATGCACACCTATGGTAGAACTCGTCTGCACACCAACACTTTGTGTTGGTATTGTGCATATCTTACTACTTCCATATAGAATCATGCTAACAGTATGTCCTTATGTTACACCTACAATACTACTCCCAAATAAAATTTTTTGACCTGATAGCAAATCTTGTTGAGTAGCAAACGTCACTACTATGTGTGTTGTTATTATTTGCCGTGCCTCTTAAGTGGATACTAAAAAACTTCTACATGTGTCACCTTCCCAACGTGGTGATCCTCGATTACACTCACATTCTTCACCCTACCTATAATAGTATTCTATATTAATTTCCAAATCTTGAGTACCATGCGCAAGGGCTAAGGTTGTAGGGATGTCCATATGCACATTGACGGCTCCCAAAACTTCACTAGACTTGCTTCCTCCAAATGGTGAGGGGGTCCTTCTGCGCTTTCCCAATATCAGAGGGACATAGTCTTGTAGCCCCTCACTCTCCTTAGGGTTCTCAACACTTCTGCTCAACCTTACTCCTCTCTATCCCAATGGCTCTTCAACCATATTTTCTTGTGCATCATTGAATATGCGTAAAATTTCTTCTCTCTCTTCTTTCATCTAGCTCAATGACATCCTTTCCAACCCCTTCCCTTGTCCTTACACATGGAATGTTTTTTATCTATCCATCATTAGGATCTCAAATCCCAATTCAATCATCAAGATCTTGATAGCAAGTGGAAGTGTGCATAAGTACGATCCCCTAGGCTCGCGAATAAACTTGAACTTTTCTTCCTCTGGGCATGAATACCTAGAGATAATGTATTCCAAAGTGTAATTTTTCAACACAGATTTCCACCAACGATCTACTACGCATGTCCACAACTTATCCAAATCAAAAAATGCTTGATACTTGATATGGTTCCACACTTGTCTCCGCCCTGATTGACTCTTATTTTTCCTCGCATGCGTTGCCAACCAACTGTGTAAATACCTTGGAAAGAATTTGAATAATGTCTCATATAATGGATCATAGAGGTTTTCTTCGACCAATTTATGTGGATTGAAATCAACACCGGTACTATATCTTTGTAAAAACTCTTCTTCACCTTTGTATAGCCAACAGATAATATTCTTCGAGGATAGCTGAAATGCCATGTGCGCACCAGATCTTGAGAGTTGGAGGGAAATAAGGTTCCAAAAATGGAACCAAAATTTCACACCATAGTCTAGGTTCAGTACAACATGGTTTGGCGCGATGACCCTTCACCTAGACAAAGGTCTAGATGTTCACCCAATGTGTGTGAAAACCTATCAGGCTCCTTCTCGTGTCTGACTGCCAAGATTTAATTCCTGCACTCATGGTTATTATATCAAGAAAATGTAGTTGATCAATAACATGAACTTGTTGTCACATGCATAAGGATAGTTGATCATAACCAAAATGGAGTTCTATTCTCATTATAATCACGATTCTTTACAATAATCAGTAGCATAACTTCAAGATAAATTTAGGTAATCTCCATTTTACCGATGAATGAACAAGGCAAGACTCGAGATGGACTCTAACACTATTATCACTCACTTCACACTATCAAGACTCACACACAAACTTACACATGAACCCACTTCTTACATGGATATCTACATGTATATATAGGGTGGGAACTTTTCCTTCACCGCTTGACTATGAAAATAGGCTATCCATATACATAGCTTGCATGCTTTTCCAACTAAATTTTTCCTATAAATAGACTCTAAACCACAATTCTCCATAAGTGGTTTTCTTTATTTATGGAATCTCTATTTTTTTCCTGTATGCTATAAATAGCTTCTGTTTTAATCCTTTTTCATGTGCTATAAATATATCTACTCCTATACATGCATAACCCATCTCTATTCTTAGTTGTACATGTGCTTTATCCACACTTTTTTCTATGTGTGGATTTCCTTGATGATCACCCAATCTTCTACTTTTTCTTATTTCCAGCCTACCTTAGAAATCCAAGTATCTCTTGACTTTGTTGTTCCTATGCGCAACTCTTCACGTGTTCTTTTTCATACTCATGTGTGTCCCTTTGTGCACTATTTCAACCTTTTTCAATTCTTCTTTCATGGTTCCTTGTGCACCCTTACATGCATCCTTTGGCTTTCACGCATGTATCATACTTAGAAATTTTCTCAGTCCAACCATGTTTCCATTTCTTTTTGTGAGGTGTGTTTACTTTTCTGTCGTGTGTGTGTTTGGCCCTTTTCATTACGTATCATTGTTGAGAATCTATTCCTAATGGATAATACATTGTTCCACTTAAGCCTAAATTGAGATTTTGAGGTTCCTTCTTGCCTTGTTTTCATTTCATGTCAAACCAATTTAAGTCCCCGAGTATGAGCCAACTATTCGAATATAAAATTTTATGTATTTTGTATGACAACCCCATCGAAAAAATTTCCCCCTTTTGGTCAAACCAATCAAAATTGCCCATTTTCAAAGATCACCTTCTAGGAAGGGTTTTAGGATCCTTTGAGTGTTTTAGAATTCCTAGTAACATTCAACGGAAATTTCCCATAGTTTTCTCTACGATGGTATGACTTAGAAAACATTATGGGAACTTTTGGATGTCCTTGGGAAAGATTTCTTATTAGGAAATTTTTGGGAAAAATGAGTGTGCTCACTTCATTTAAGATATGAATTCAGAGGAATGTTTCATAAATGATGTTTAGTGTTAGGAACTCATATCCTAGATGTCATAAATATTATGGAGCCTACTTCCTAGTGCAATGGTTAATAAAAGTTTTTGGGAGCATAACAAGTGGAAACCTTTCCAACACTAGCTCAAGGTGACCTTTCTATATATGAATTTTGTCTTGTATGATTTAGGCACCTTGAGCATATCTGGGAGCCTGAAATGATATCAAGTGAAATTATATGCAATTCTCTTCATGACCCACAAGTTGGTTAGCCTCATGTTTATTGAAAACCCTTCTTACAACTCAGTTTACCAATGCACCGTCCTATGCAAAAAGGAAGGTATAGGTAAAAATTGTTGAAGAATTCAATTTAAATATTCCTAAATGGTCACATTGAATTCATTGTCCTATTTCCATGCAATTTTATATATTATACTGCTAAAATTCATCAAGAATGGATTCTAGGGCAAAGAAAGTACTTTGAGGTGCAAAATAGAGGTGAAAACCATGCTCCAACCTTAACTTTGGCACATTTGGGAAATTTTTCTTCCCTCTTGAACCTTTGGTGAACTTATTAGGTGAAATTTCACCTCATAAGTTCACCCTCACCTAATTTTCTATATTTTTACAAAGAGAAAACATAAGAATGGCCAAAAAGTGCAAGTGATGGCTTAATATGACTTGATGGTGGGACCCACATTTTCCCTCCAAGTGGATATTTGAACCTCCATTGCACCAAATGCACTTATGAGGTGAAATTTCACCCCATAACTTCACTATTATATGATTGGTGGAGATTTTGGCATGGTGGAAGGAAAGGCAAGGTCAAAACATAAGAAAATAAAGTATGGATGCAAATGTGTGTGCATTCCCCACTCCCATTTCTACCCCATGTGTAATTTCTCACCCCATCTGCATCTAAAGTTCAATTATGAGGTCCAATTACACCCCAAAAGTGCACCTAGGTGCAAATGGTCTCCATTTCTGCACTTATCCACTTCTACGTTTCTCCATTCACTCCATGTGCACTCCTCCACTTTCATCTCCAACTTATAAGAGCATCAAACCTTGTTTCTCTCTCAAATTTTAAAAAAAAAAAGTTCAAAAAGAGGAGGAAGCAATTAAATCTCACCTTGGAGCTGGTTCACCACATTCAAACTTGAAAAACTTTCGGTTTGTGCCCTAGATATTTTAAACATAGTTTTCTTCATTTCTCCTCATCTCAATACCTGTTTGCCACCAAATTTGGACTAGCAAATCCTTGTGTTGGCACCTTAAAATAAGAAGTATTAAAATTTTAATATGATAAACTCCTCCTCAATATATTCAAGACTATTTTTTCCAGCCACCATTGTCTCCTTGCACTCAAAACATTCAAAATTTAAAGTGGAGATTGCGCTTGGCTCGCACGGAGGAACTTTACCAAATTTTGAGCACTCATTACACTCTCCAAGCCTGTCATTTTGAGGTATCAAATATGATATGAGGTGAAAGTAATATCATGATATGATTAAAACCATCATTCAGCTCCAAAACCGTTGAAAACCCCGTGCCCATTTAAAATTGATTTTCCTCGTTCTCCCAAACCCCATGAAGGAACCTCGCCAAAATTGTAACATCCATTCCTAGCCAAAAAAGCTTCATAATGGGTAGAATATCACCTCATTTAGACAATAATTTCTCTGTATGTGAGTAAATGAAAATTTTCCCTCTCCCATTAACACTAATTTGCAAGCTTTCCTCCCCTCTAGAACCCGCTTTTGAATTTTTTGTTGATTCTGAGAGAAAATCTCGCCAAATTTAAAGCATCTATTATTTTCCGGATTATCTTTGCAATGAATTGAGTTGCATATTATTTGGAGCTGATTTACTCCAATTTTTCCCAAAATACGAAAACAACCTGTAACACTGAAATCCACTCAAATTTGTGGATTTTCAGAAACGGTTACGGAATCCATTTTTGCTTGCACCGTATCATTCTTACCACTTCCTAATGCCAAAAAAACCATGAAAAAAAGGATGAATTTCCACTACTCCAGTTATGATTTTGTTTCTATTTTGGTGTTTAAGAATTTGGACATCAGGGATAACAATGTGGAACACATGGACTTTGACCGCCTAAGGAAGAGAATGGAAGACGGAACCCACACAGTATTAGATGACAGAGTCTATTACATTGTATTATATTGATCCAGTGTATTCCCACTATCTATTCAGGACTCCAGGTTCATTCTGGACTACTCCAAGAACTATGAATGTGAGATCCAATCCATCACTGTAGACGACGGCTCAATCATCATTGTGTTGTCGTCGGAAGGGATGTCAAGGTGTCTTTGTATTCTGAGGCCTAAGGATATGGTGATCTTGATCAAATTAGATGCCTTGGATGATTGGGAAAGGAAGGATTCATGTTTGTAGGGAATGACTATTAGGAATTAGATGAAGACACCACGCAAGCACTTATAGCTATAATTCATAGAAGAGATATGTGACTGTATTGTACTTCTCAACAAGCTCATGGGAAAATCTTTAACAAAATAATTCATCAATGGATTTCGCAATTCATTGTAATAGTTACTGAGGCATCCCAAGTAATTGATTGGATTCAAATTATCGATGATAATTTGCACTCTCAGCTGATCAACCTATAAGGTACGAAAAATTTCATTATGGCCTCATTCTTGGTCTACTTAGTTGCAGCATTGGAAAAGTGGCTTCGGCTAACTCCAGAAAGAAATTTTCTAAAGAACGCGTTGGTTTATTAGAAATATCCCCAGTTCATGTTGAGGGAATACAAGAGACACTACACAAGGGTGAATTATTTATCCATCAAGTACTTGGTCAGGAAGATAGAAGGTGATATTTACCGAAGGTTCTCTGCCGAGGCTTGCATACTGATAAGAAAATATGTGAGTTATTTCAAATAGTTCGTGACTTTCTCTTACGTTCACGTCAAAGGATTTGATGAAGCACCATAGAATCTCCCACGATACCCAAGTAACAAGTTAGTACTCATTGAGATCTGTAGACATTTGTCAAGAGTTCACGTCAAGTGCCGATAAAAAAAAAGGGGATAACATTCCCAATTTGTCTAGGAATTTACTCTTGTAAGAACTCATTGGATGCAAGTAACATCGAATCCTCTCTTGGGTCCTTAAAATTTTACTCTTATTCTACCTAGATATTATTTGATAGTAACCACTACATAGAAGGGGAACAAAAATCCTTCAACGTGCCATAATCTTGAAGAGGAAGATTATTGGGAGGATTGTGCAGATGTAATAGAAGTAAGAAAAAGGGAGTTCTCGAGACTGAAAATGCAAAAAATGAGGGACTTTCAGATGGAATGGGAAACTATAGATATTTAAGATAGTGGAAGTGACATATTTGAACCTAAGTATCTGGAAGCTATTTTGTTCAAACCTATGCCTCTTATGGATTGGTCCATGGTAGAGCATGTTGATATCTTGACCCGCAGCGTAAAAATTCTACATAGGTCAAGACAGTCGTACTTCAAGAAGGTTCACGAGCTGATCTTCACCCCATCTTCATCCTACAGACATTTCAATAAAGCATGGATTAAGGTATGTGAGAGGTATGAGAGCTCTGAGGCACGAGGAAACTTCTCAAGTCAGATAGTTTCTTCCAAAGCCATCACCTAAGCCCTTGAGAAAAACATTATCAGTGAAAATTCTTGATGCAAGCACTCTCAATCCTAGAGAGTTTTTTGTTTCTCCTGCGAGAATAAAATACAAGACTCTTGAATTGTCCATGCATTCATCTTGTAAGTCTTTCATGCTTCCAATGCAGTCACATGAAGAAAGTATTCACATGTCCTCCCTATTGCATAATCAAGTCGTCGTGCTAGTGCCCCCTATGGACAACCTAATGGCACATGTTGATCTAGAGAATACTCATTGAGAAATCTAAATCTATGATATTCTTAGAATCAATCACATGAATTTGCATTGCGTAGATAAAATTAAGATCTTTCCGGCGATATCATGTTTACTGAAAACTAAGCCCGTATGCAGAAGATATAGCCCGCTGAAATTTTTGGCCAACTGGAAAAAATAATGTATTGCACTCAGGTGACATGGATGCGTGCACATCCACCAAATGGACCAATGGAATTATGACAAGTGGCACCAGTGGTATGAAGAAAAAATTGGTTTTGCGATGTTAGTATTTGACACTCATTTTCAGACTGATGGGCCCCGCTATTTACTAGCTGGGGGCCCTCATCCAAGGTCGACACGCTCTTTATGCAAAGGGGTGCCTTTTCCTCTGATCTTAATATCACCATTATTGAGTTAGTGTATATATTTTCTCATGTTTTTATTACAGGATGCATGTCGGATAATTTGTTCTGTAATTGTAAACATTGTGCATTGTAAAGGCTCGGTGGACAACCCGACCCGACAAGTCAAGCTGGCCTAGCTCGGTCGACCGAGTCGACCTGCCCACATGTCTGATAGCTCACCATCCTAATCACCTATCTATCATCTCACCTCTTATCTTCCCGCCAACTCACCTCATCCTCCTCGCCAACTCCTCATAGCTTGTCTATTAACATACTCTAACTTGGTGTTAACCTCCACACAACCTTGCTTGCCCATCCGTTCCAACCAAATGGAAAAAGTAGCACTTAATCCAATGTTATATGGCCACTTAAACACATTTAAACCACTCGCCTAACAAAACCACATCAGATGTGGGATATTTTCCCACAAAGGAAATCAAAAGCGATGGATGGGGATAAGGGGGTTCGACCCCCTAACTACCCCATCCAAAAATATAAGCTCAACCGTTGAGCCAGGATGGAATGTTATAAAAGGAGTGATGTTGTACTTGAAGGTTGAATTTCATAAGACTATGCATACTCAAAGGATTATAGTGAGAGCAAGGAGAAAAATTACAGGAAATTTCTAAAAGGGACTAGGTTTTATTTTGCTAGATGAATATTCTGGAAATTAGAGAAGGTCTAATTCTTCCTTATCATTCATTTGTAATTGTATAAATTATCATTTTAATAGGTCGGTCACATTTATATGGACCCGAAGATGTAGGCTTTAACTCTGAAATTTGTTATCAATTACGTGGCTTAGTTTTCTTTGTCTCAGACTAGTTTTTCTCTGATTTACACAATACTTGCAATTTTTAAAAATTAATTTAAAAAAAGGAAAAATTCGTAATGTCGAAATCAATCCAAAAAATGATCTTATAAATCAAATTTTGGTGAATGTTTTATAATTTTGGATCATTAGGTATCATATTTGGTCTATGATCAGTTTAACAGTTCTTTGGATTGCAAGTTGTGTTGAATGTTAACAAGGTCCTTTTCTAGAAAGGGTAAAGGAGAATTAGCATGTGTTGATCCAGAAATTGGTTCGAAAAGATCACAAAGTCCAAAGATGGAAGAGGAACATGAAGAATAGTTTCAAAAATCCTTCCTTCAAATGAAAGATATGATGGAGGAATTATACTGAGACAGGAGAAGACATGGAAAAAGAAGCTAAAAAGGGTAAAAAGAAAGATGGCTCTTCATCTGATTTTGATCCTCTTAAAGGAGAGAAACAAAAATCATATATTCCTAATGGTGAAGCACCAAAATCTGATTTTATTCCTTCATTACAACTAAATATCAAGTTTGAGTTGCCAATGTATAATGGGGAGCTTAATGTAGAAAATTTGGATAGCTGGATCAAGTAGATTGAGGTATATTGCAAGGTTCATAAAATTGTTGATGATGAAGAAAAAATCCATTTGGAAACCATTTGAATGGGTGGCACAACACTCATATGTTGGGAGAGTAAGCTTCAGGAAGCAGATGAGAAAAAAGGTAAAGCAATCTCTTCTTGGTCTGATTTTGTTTCTAATCTAAGACAACAATTTTATCCTCTAGGATATATGCAACAAGTTATGATGGATTGGAAAACTTTGAGACAAACTAAGGGACAGAGTGTTTAGGATTATACACAAGAGTTTAGGAAACTGGATCTTATTCTTGGTATTTCTCTACATACACAAGAAAAATTGCTTAAATATATTGGTGGATTACATAGTTATCTGAGACATATGATTCTCATTCTTAATCCTATTAATCTTGATGTGGTGTGTGTGCAAGCTACACATTTGGAAGAAAGAGGGAAAATGACTAAGGATTCTTCCTCCTCCAAACACAAGAGCAAGCAATCCGAAGGAAAGGAAAAAGGTTTAAAAGAACAAGGTAAAGGACAAGGTAAGCAAACAACTAATTCTACTATTAAGAAAGAAGATGAAAAACCATTTTTTAATCATTGTAAAAGGAATCATGATGAATCTAAGTGTTGGAAGTTGCATCCTGAAATGAAGCCTAAATAATTTAATAACAAGAAGGGAAAATAGAAGAAAACAAATACTTGGTACATAATCTTGGGTCTTATTCAGGAAATGAAACCAAGATCATGACCATGAGTTTTCAAGGTTGTAATTCTTCCTCTTTCTCTAGCACTAGTTCATCTAATGTTACATCTTCTTCTAAACAACAATATATGCATAATGAAAAGAGAATAAAAGAGCTTTTCTACCTTAGAGTTGTTTCTAAACACACAAAAATAGACACTCTATTTGATAGTGGATCTCAAGCTAATCTGATTTCTAAGGAGGTTATGAAGAAATTGGGACTTAAAACTACGCCACATCCTAAGCCTTATCCTTTGGGATGGGTTTTTGATGATGCCAAATTACAGGTAACAAAAACTTTTAGATTTGTATTTTCCATTACAGACAAGTTTACTGATGAGGTTGATATGGATGATGTTCCTTTAGATATTTGTCGTGTGGTTTTGGGAATTCCTTATCTATATGATCGTAAAGAAATATTCTACAGGGAAGAGAATAAATACTTGTTTGTTAAATGTGGGATTGAATATATTGTTAGAGCTCATTGTGTGGAAACAAGTATTTCTTTTTTTACTGCAGGGCAAATGAAAAGGCTTGTAAATTCAAGCAAGAATTTTGTACTCATGGTGTTCAAATCCAAAGAGAAATATCATGAAAAGGATTTTGAATATTATGATACTAAACGTAATGAATTGGTTAAAAAAAATTCTAACTATGATGGTGTTTTTCAGCATCCACAAGGTCTACCTCCTAAAAGAGGGGTTCAACATGAGATATAATTGTTGCAGGATGCAACTCTTCCTAACATTGGTATGTATAGATTGTCTATGGTTGAAAATGAGGAAATCAAGAAACAAGTGATGGAACTTTTGGAAAAAGGAATAATCTGTGCAAGTTTATCTCCTTGTGGTTCGCCAATCATTTTGGTACCTAAGAAAGATGGCGCATCGAAAATGTGTGTTGATTTTCATGCTTTGAAAAAAATCACGGTGAAAAATCGTTACTCTCTTCCTCATATTGATGATTTACTGGATCAGTTAAAAAATATTATTTATTTCACTAAGTTAGAAATAAGAAGTGGATATCACCAAGTTAGAGTCATTGAAGATGATGTTTGGAAAACTCCTTTTAAAACAAAACAGGATTTATTTGAATGGCTTGTTATGCCTTTTGGATTGTGCAATGCACCAGCTACATTCATGTGTGTGATGAATGATGTTTTTAGGCCATTCATTGATGATTATTTTATAGTCTACTTAGATGAAATTATGGGTTTCAGTAAATCAATGGATGATCATGTTGTTCCATTTCAAAAAGTCTTAGATGCTTTAAGAAAAGATAAATTATATCTGAAGATGTTTAAATGTGTATTTGGGAAAACATATTTGATTTATTTGGGTTATGTTGTGGGACATGGTAAATTGAAAATTGATCCTACAAAATTTTATGTCATTATTAACTGGCCTAGACCCAATAATGTAAGGGAAATTAGGATTTGTCTTGGTGCAATTAAATATTGGAGAAATTTTATTGCTAACTTCTTGTTTATTGTATCTCCTTTACATTATTTGACTAGTACTAAACATGTCTTTCATTGGGGAGGTAAACATCAGAGATATTTTGATACACTGAAAGATAAAATCAGTACCTCTCATGTCTTAGCACTTCCATATATACAACAGTCATTTGAGATCGATACAGATTCCAGTGAATATACAATGAGGGTAGTCTTGATGTAGAACAGAAAGTCTGTTTGTTACCATTCTAAGACCTTCACGAGTGCGGTAAGAAACTATCCAACCTATGATAAAGAGTTGTATGCATTGGTTAACAATTTAAGGAAATGGAAACATTAATCTATGGGCAAGGAAAGAGTAATTCATACATTTCATCAACCCCTCTAGTACTTACTAGCATAGACCAAACTACAACAGTCTAGACACTTCTGTTGGATGGGATTTTTGCACCAGATCCACCTTGTGATCAATTATAATAAAGGTATACAAAATAAGGTTCTTGATATGTTCTCTTGACCTCCAGTTGTTGTTGCATCTATTCTTTTACAACATAGTTCTTTGGTTCATGATAGTTATAAAGAACAATATGTTTATAATGCTGATTTTAAAGAAGTGTATTAAGATTTAATGAGTGGAAAACAAGTAGTAGAATTGGATTATTATGTGCATGATGGACTCTTGTATCATTCTGGTAAACTTTGTATTCCATGGGATAAAAGAGTGTATATGATTAGGGAAGCTCACACTTATCTTATATCTGGTCATTTTGGTGTTGGTAAAACAATTGCACATTTACGGATGTATTGTTATTGGCCTAGAATGTAAGAACATGTAACCACGTATATAAAAGGATGTGTTCTTTGTGCCACAAGCAAGCCTAGAAACATGAACTTAGGACTTTACACTCCTCTTCCTATCCCTACACATCTGTGGTAAAGTATTTCCATGGATTTTGTAGGAGGTTTTCCCATTCCACGAAGGAAAAATGACTATTTACATTTGGTTTTGGAAAAATTTAGCAAAATGTGTGTGTTGATTCTTTGTACTAAAAAATAACCGAAGAAGAGACTGCACATTTATTCTTTCAGTTTTTATGGGTTCATTTCCATTTTCCCACTTCTATTGTTTCATATCGGGATTCTAAGTTTCTTGGGGAATTTTGTTCAACTTTGTGGGGTTTGATGGACACCAAGCTAAAGAAAAACACTTTTTTTCATCCACAGACTGATGGTCAAACAGAGGTTGTGAACCACACAATGGTACATTTTCTTAGGGGTTATTGTGGTAAACATCATAAATTGTGGGATGAACATTTATATTATGTGCCAATATGCTTATAACCATGCACTACATTATTCTACTATGAAGTCTCCTTTTGAGACTTTTTTTTTTATCTGCCTAAATCTCCATTAGATTTCTCTTTTGGACAAGAAACAATTGTTAGTGGAATTAGTGATACTAACAAATCTAAGAAGTTTATGTAGAGAATACAATAGGTCCATCAGTTTGTCTGAGAATAGTTGGAGAAAATTCAAGCAAAATATAAAACTGGACATGATAAACATATAACATATCACAAATTCCAAGTGGGTGATTTAGTTTGGCTTCACATCATCAAAGAAAGGCTGAGAAGTGAAGGTAAAAAGGTAAAACCAATTCGGTATGGTCCATTCCAAATTTTGGAAAAAATTGTTAATAATGTTTTCTAGTTGGATTTACCACCTTACATGCATATATATTCAGTTGTAAATGTTGAAAATTTGAAATTGTATGAACTGCCTATGATTATTGATCATGATTCTAATGTTGTGTCTTTTGCTGATGATTTTGCACCTGAGTATCTAGATGAGTTCAAGAAATATATCATTATAAAGGTTAGAACATCATGAAGGGGATATGTTGAATATATTCATATGGGTTTGAAATTTATACATCTAAACAAGGAGAAATGGATAAAATATGGAAAGGTGAGGGAGAATACCCTCACCTCTTTACCAATTGAAATAAATTTTAGAGGTCTACAAGTTTCTTAGTGGGGAGGATTGATCTATAGGATCCTCATTGAGAAATTACGGTCTATGATCTTCTCATAATCAGTCGTAGGAAATTACATTGCATAGAGAAAATTGATAGCTTTCCATCGATATCTTGTTTACTAAAAATTGAGCCTGTATGCAGAAGATATAGCCTACTAAAATTTTTGGCCAACTAGCAAAAATAATGGACTGCACGCAGGTGACATGGACGTGTGCACATCTACCACTGGACTAATGAAATTGCAACAAGTGGCACCAGTGGTATGAATAAAATTTTGGTTTTACGATGCCAGTCTTCGACACTCTTTTGGAAAGGGTGGGCCCTGTTATTTGATGGTTGGCAGCCCTCAGCTAGGGTTGACACACTCTTTTTGTGGAGGGGTTTCTTTGCCTCTGATATTCATATCACCATTATTGAGTTTTTGTATATATTTCTTATGTTTTATCACAAGATCCATGTGGGATAATTATCTATGTAATTGTAAACATTGTGCATTGTAAAGTCTCAATGGACAATTCGACTCAATGAGTCTAGCTAACCCAGCTTGGCCAATCGAGTTGACCTACCCACCTATCTGCTAGTTCACCATCATAATCACCTATCTTCCATCTCACCTCTTATCTTCCCGCCAACTCACCTTATCCTCCTTGACAAATCCTCACTCCCAACATTGCTCATCTGCCAACATAATCCAACTTGGCGTTGACCTCCACACAACCTAACTTGGCCATATGTTCCAACAAAATGGAAAAAGCGACACTCAAGCCGATGTTATATGGAAACCGAAACACATTTAAACCACTCGCCTAACAAAATTGTGATGCATGTGGGATATTTACCCACAAAGGAAATCAAAATCGATGGATGGGAATAAGGGGGTTTGACCCCATAACCACCCCATCCCAAAATATATGCTCAATTGTTACACCAAGTGGTGATGGAATGCTATAAAAGTAGTGATGTTGTATTTGAAGGTTAATTTGCAAAAGATAGTGTATACTCAAAGGCTTATTGTGAGAGCTATGAGAAGAATTAGAGGAAAATTCCAAAAGGGACTAGGCTTTATTTTGTTGGAGGAATATTGTGGCAATCGGAAAAGGTCTAATTATGCCTTATCATTCATTTTTAAATGTATTAAGGATTATTTTAATAGATCGATTGCATTTATATGGACCCGGAGACATAGGATTTAATGTTGAACTCTATTATCAATTGCATGGCTCAATTTTATCTGTTTCAGTTTGGTTTTTCTTTGATTTACACAATACTTACAGTTTTTAAAAATTATTTTAAAATAAGGAAATTTCATAATGTCGAAATCAATCTAAAAAATCATCTCATAAAGCAAATTTTGGTTCATGTTTTGTAATTTGCTTATGGTTTTGGGTCACATGCTTCATCCTCTTCGTCAGCTCCTGTGTTCCCATGGGCACAATATTTCATCAACAATCGTCAATGTACCCTGGCTAAAGAAAAATCCCTAGTGATTGATCTCTCCTTTGAACTCTCGAAGCCTTCTTCTCACTCACAAAAATCCAAGATTACTTCTCAGCTTATGACAGATGCCTCAAGGCCTCAGTTCATTGATTTTTCCCAACCAAGAGTGGAGAAAGATGAAGAAGAAATGAGAATCACTTACTATGAGATGACACGTTATGACCTTAGCAAGATTGAACCTAAAGGGAACTTTCACAACTTCGAGAAGATTGTTGTTAGGCTTGTTGCTCAAACGAGGGAGAGTGAGGCAACCAAATATAAATTGCAAAATTAAATTCATACCTTGACCTCATATGTCAAGACCTTCTTGGACCCGAATGTTCCCTCCTTCACTTCTTTTGAATCAATTGTTCCCATGAGTAAAATTACTCACATGTAATCCAAGTGATGATCAGAGTTTCTTGCTTCCTATCCAGATTAGTGTACGAGAAATCAACAAACATAAAACAACATCAAGTATACAAGGGATTAGTACCTTGGAGATGGCGATGGATAATACGGGCGCAAATTTGATGTCGAACTCCTTGGTGTGATCCCAGTAAACCTGAAGCTCACATACACTAGAGAAATATTGATTAGATATTTTATGCAGGGGCTTCCTGACAAAGCAAATCTGGGAAGCGTTAACTCCCTTTGTGGCTGTCAACCCCCGTGTGATAAGAATAATGATAAAATAGAATCCAAACAAATAACATGCAAGTTGATAAACAAAATAACCTGAAAGATGCCAGTATCCAGATGGTGTTATTGATCATATGCGTGTAACATGAATCTCACTAAATGAATCAAATCATGAGTAGAGTACCATGGAAATTCCACGTGTTATCACAAAGACAGAATAATGATATTATGATAAATGGCTAAAATTCCTCAGCATTCACCCAAATTTCCTAACTTTTTCTTCTTTCTTAAAATATGGGGGAAAACCCATATTTATAGTTTAATGGTGAGGTTAGACTGTAGGTTAATAGATACTCAGGGTTGAGTAAAGTAACCCCGAGTTAAGAGACATGATGTGATCCAGTGAGGCTCACAATTTGACTTAAAGTAAAGAAAAGGAAAAGGATGTGATAAGAGGTGGGGATATTAGGTGAAATTATGTATTCTCTTTTTGAATGATTAAGAGTGGGATGTCGACTGGGTGCATTATTGCCCATGTTTTGAATAATTTGTGAAAGATGGGGGACAATGCCCAAAAATCTGAATTATCAAATGGGTCCACATGGAGATCATTTGGTAATTAATTAAATAAGGTGAGTAAACAGATGGGATTTTATTTAAATTTATGAAAAGAGAAAGGTGAGAGGGGAAGATACATGAAGGTGAGATGATGGAGGGGTGCTAGACCAAAAACTGGTATCTACACCAAGAATTCAAGAGAACGGATAAAATGGGAAAATTGACATATTCATGGATTGATTCCATCATCCACAAAGGTTGTAAACTACTTCTGGAGATGATCGGGATATTCAAAATCACCACCTTGTCGATAAAAAAGATAGAAGATGTTTTCTCCACAGTCAAGAAGGAGGCTGATCACTGGAACAAGCTACTACCAACCCTTCATAAAATTAATATGGCTAATTCTGAGTCACTGCTCGAGAGGAAAGTTTTCCTGAGCCAAGAATTTAATTGATCTCGCACCTGGGTGAGGATCATTGAATGGAAAATTAGACCTTTGGTTGAAGCTACTAAATATTTCACAGACCATCAAAATTGAGGCCACGAAATAAAGTAAGAGATCAACAAGCACTTGAATAAAATGAGATTCCCTAAGTTACATTCAGATTCAACATCACTTGAAGATTCGTGAAAATTTTAGAAACATTGTAAAGGGTGAGTTGTCTAATCTGTGATCACATGGAGATGAGCTCATGGACATGGTGGCTCAAGATTAGATGAGTTATCTCTGATGTTTTTGATAATGTCCCCAAGTGGCTCAAATATTACAAGATAATCCAAAGTGCATCTGACCACTGACTTAACATCATCTCCAACACTATCATCCCTCGCGAGGAGGAAATGTTAGAAGCAATACACAAGTACAACGTAACCATGGAAAGCCACAAGACTTCTCTATTTCATCGCATCAAAGGGTCATCATCACAAACCTTGCCTATTGATTGATTCTTCCCTTCTTTCTCTTTCTCTCTCTTATTCCTGTATGTAACAAGTAGCTTTTCCCAAAAGTAGTCCAAAGGTTTTCTAATTCTTCATTGGAAAAAGCAATTTTTTAAATCAACTTAAGTCATCTCTTTTCCACATTTGTAAAATTACTTTTCTTAAAATAAGGAAAATTATCTTATTCTGGAATAGAAGGTGAACAGTCATGTAGGAACATGAAGATTCACAAGATGTAGGCTATTTATTGAGGCTCTCACTTCACTGTAGGGGATATCAGTTTTTTCTCTCCTTTAGAAAACTATTTTCTGATGCTCCTCTATATTATTTCCTCCATTTTCTCAACTTCGTACTCAGCCGAATGTATTACAATTTGTTGTAGGAATGAAAACCTTTGAATTTTCTCTCATGGAATGAAATTATCAATTAAAATTTGTGCTGATTTTGATTGATGTTTCATGGCTCTTACCTAGTTGTGTGTATATTTACATGTTTCCTCTAATTGAACTAGACATACTCTGAGTTATCAATTGATGGAATATGTATTACTAACATTAACATAACTCCCTCTCCCTCTTTTCTAGTTGTTTCTCTCATGGTTTTCTCCTCATCCACCTCATACATTTCTCCCTCTCTCATGTAGTTGCAGTGACAACAAGGGTTTCTGCACTTTCATCAGTCTTTGACCACCCCCCAAGGGTTAGAAATTATATACATAATCCAGATTTCAATAAATGGGAGCCTCCCCATCTTGACACAAAGGGATTCAATCCCATGAGCATTGAAGAAACACATATTTTTTCCTTGACAAAATATTTCGCCAACAAATCTACAGAATAATAACAAAACCCATTAAACCTATAAATTACTAGATTTCATTGTATCATGAAAATACTTTTGGTAGTATTTGTAGACACTAAATCACGCACTTGGGTACATTTCTAGGTCCTAATCACATACCACTATTCATATGATTCCTAAGCGATAAAACTAGTAATTGACATTTATCTTTGGCCTCTTTATCTGTCTTTTTGGTTTCCTCTTTGGACTTGCACACCCAACAACCCAATCTAATCTTCATTGTTTTATCTTTATTGACTCTGGACACCAGCACCTAGGTGCCCTCTTCCCTTCTGGGAACCCCGACCTCTTTGTATCTTACTCACCTATTTTGGGCCTCTTTTATCTTTTGGGAATCTTTTTTTCTTATGGGTCGGCCTTTTAGTTGTCAATTACAAAATTCAAACAAGGGAATCATATAAATACAAAGTTATATGACCATAATAAAGGACCAATCTCTAAGCATATATTATCACTACCTAAGGTTGCATCCAAAGGCATTCTAAGAACATCAAAGCATCCATCTAGCACTCACTCAAGGGACAAGGGACTTTATTTTCTACATACACGCATAGGAGGGGAAGTTCATTTTTCCATCCACACATCTACTTACATTGCTACATCTAGTTATTGTTCACTATCAAGTGCATCTTACACAAGAGCTTCCTAGGGCATGATTTCTTCACACACACACAAGAAATACATGGATTATGAGATGTAGTGCAGTCCTCGGTTGTAAGTTCACTTTTTTGGGTGACCGTCAGGGTCAGTCTGACTCCCCATTTGCATCTTTTTCATTTTAGGATTTGATGTGTTTTGGTGTTTTACAGGATATCATTTTTTTCAGGTTACAAGAGAATGCAATGATCATCCAGTGACACACAGGTGACCAACAACGAAGTTGATCGACCATATTACGACACAAGAAGAATCATTTTTTTTATCATTTTCACAGTCACGGGCACCCAAAATTAAACTCCAATGCCTAGGTGCCCCTAACCCAGTCCAAGCACCCTATTCCAGGCTCATCTGGAATTTCCAAAATTTACTAGGCACAGGTGCGACAATTTACTCCTCTTGTTTATCAGTTTTCCAGTCTACCACACTTCAAGATTCATTACGATATCAACTAAGTCTCTTCTAATCTCTCTCTCTTACACCTAGGGTTTCAATTTTCATTAGCTTACTAGCTTATGTCAAATATGTACTTTAGTATTTTATTTATCATATGTGACTCTAAAATATCTACGGTTTAGCATATTTCAATATTTGTTAAATCATTTGGTGAACCCCTCCTTCGAATACTCTCAGATATTTCTTTCTTCTTCTTGATTCAACATCCTAAGCTTCTTCCATCATGGCTATTTCCATCTATGCCTTTTTACAAGCTAATCCTGAATGTAAGGCTAAAATCAAATCTCTTTTGGCTAATACTTACATTCCTGTTAATACTTCTTCAGATCAAGTATATCAGTTATTCATCAATGCGTTTACTCAACACATTACTTTCCCATATGATGTAGCTGTCACTCTTTCTGTCTACGACAATGATCCTCCTCTTTATATCAATGCTTGCATCTTTAACACATGCATTAGGCGGGTACTAGTTGATAATGGATCTGAGCTCAATTTGTGTAATATTACATTTCTTCAATAGCTTGGCCTTTCCTCAGCTAATCTCAATCCAACATCCATTTCTATTCATAGATATGATTCTTCTACATGACCATGCATGGGCCATATCACCTTACCTATCACAGTTGGTCCAAAAACCATCCCCACAGTATTCTTTGTTATTGATGCCAAGCTCCAATACAATTTCTTACTTGGTAGACCATGGCTTCATGTTATGCAGGAAGTACCTTCTACAATTCATCGATGCATTAAGTTCCTACATGATGGTTGTGTGTATATTGTTCTTGTTGAACGCGATCCATTCAAATATTGCACTCTAGACCCACTCATTGCTCTCCCTAGTCAATTTCTCTATCACAATGTCAGTCATCCTCATAATCCTCCTACATATCTCACTAATTATTATCACCTCACGGAACCTCCTACCCCTACCACCGACATGATTTGTCTCTAGGGATCCATTTTTGCATTGGACACCATGTCACCTACTTCATTTCCCCAAGAACATTCTATATCGACACCCCCTCCTTCTACTAATGCTATGGTAATTTTTTGGGGGTCTGTCCACACATTGGATGTCATACCACATTCTTCATATTCTCATTAGGAACCTGTATATGTGCTTCCTCCTTTCACCTGAACTCTTTTCATGAATAATTCTTATTGGCCACACATTCCAGTCGATCCCACTTTATTCTGACATTGTTTTCACATATGATGGCTTGGCTCAGTTTGGATTCACACTCAATGATCTCCTTCCTTCACCTCATTCTCCTCATCTCTATCATGGATATGTTCACATCACTCTTGCTTATGGTATCCACTTCTTCCATCTATCATTATTTTTTGCATGCACTCCTCGTGTTCATCCGCTTACTCTTGGGCAGTCTTGGCTTGACTACATTGGTGGTACTTTGGATCCTGATCATATTGATATCACATTTCCCATGCCCTTCGGTCATGTTTCTATTTGTAATGATTCATTTCTCAGCTATTCACAAAATCTTACTCGTTGGTATGCACATGGTTTTCCACTACCACCTTTCACTGATGAAGAATACGCAATGGGCATGTACAATTTACACCACAATGGCTCCTTACATGATCAACTACATACTATTGCTTACCAGGTCTCTGATGCATCTCCATTTGGATTCGACCATGAAAATGATGATCTCTTAGATGATGTTACTTGATTATTTTTCACATCATACACTTGGGGGGCATCATGCTTACTCCCCCCGTCTTAGCATTATCAGGTGTCTCACATTTCATCTACTATTACACATTTTGCTTTGCAACTTTCTTCCTCACTTCACAACTTGATACTACAAAACTTGTATCATGCACCCTATTTACTCTCATGCTAAGGTTCACACTTGACTGAGGGCATACTACATCCATGAACCTCACATCGTCATTTCACACTCTATGACATTCACTCTATTTCTGGCATCACATTCTCACACATATCACATTACCCTATGACACACTCTAGTTCCATGGTTCATACTTGAACAGTCTGAAATGAAAATGAACCTCACTCACATTCACTCTTTACGCTCTATCCTTCATTGATATATCTATTTAGCACACAGTTATAACCATTTCCCGATGACACACTCTTGTTTAATGGTTCATTCTTGAATGTTGAGGGGTATTTTATAAATGAACCTCATCTCATATTCATACACATTCTCTCAGGGGAACACTACTCCTATCACATTCACATTGCATTCCATTCCATTCACACTCACAGTATGTTGCATATCTTGGTTGCACATACTCTTGCTCGCTTATTCTAGTTATATGTACACTTTGTTTTCATGTTATACAAATACTTTGTATGTCGTTATCTTTATCATAAACACATGCACATTCACTTGTTCTCTATTTTTGAATGCATACTTCTTACATAGCATAGATGCTTGGCACTGTATCTCTTACAGTCCCATCAAGGATCTTAGGGGAATCTACTTTCGTACACATCACAAGTGTTATTGTTTCATTTTATACTAATTCCTATTCTTACTAGCACACTACTCTATCGATATATACACATCTTGACATACTTTTTATCTTTCTAACATGCTAATGGGTGCTTCATGTGCAACATTTTTCTTGCAGGAACTATTTTCCACCATGGTTGTTTGATACTTTGCTTATTATTTTTTGTCATTTTTTATCGTTGTATGTCATTGTTTGTGGGCTATGCCCTATGTATTGTTTGTTCATTACTTGTTTGATTTTTGCCACTTTGAACCTGATTGTATTGTGACATTGTGAGTGATGTCCCATGTTTGAAACCCACTTTTCATAGTCTACATTGTCTTCTTACTTGCTAGATTACACATTGTATTTTATATGCATATTTTTCTTGATTTTAGTAACACATGTTTCTAGCCACTTTGTTTGCATGTGCCTTGGTTTCTACCATGCACATTCCCTCCCCCTGTAGGGTATCAGTTTCTAATCAACATTTGGTCCTCTCCTTTGGGCTGCATCCTCCTAGTGACATCACATGCACCCTAAACGAGGGGGGCATACATTGGGTGAATCAGTCACCCCATATAATAGCTCAGAGCTTCAGTAAAATCCTTCACAGTACAAGAACAAAATACCATTACAACACATGGATGACCTAGATTATGACTTGGGTCCCCAGTTTAGGACAAACACCAGTGCCTAGATATAAACATGAGATCTTAGGTACTCCTGACCTTTCTTGGGCACCTATGACCAGGGGGTAGTTACAGTTACTTTCTCATATTGGAACAATTTTCAAAAGTTTACATAATAGTTTTCACAGTACATGCACAATCCTCCAACAATTAGAATGCATTCTATATTCTTTTTCTACTTGGATTGAACTGGATCAAACATGAACAAATAAGGATCACACCATCTACATTGGTGTATAATTTCAGGAAAAAGTTAGGGATGGAGAATAACAGTAGACCTTTCTCCCCAACACTCTTTTTCTGTGGTGTGAGATCACCTAAAAAATCTCACACTTGACATGATATCGCCCAAAAAAATCACTCTTCTTTAGTGGTTTAAGATAATTTCTATCCTTTCACTCGTCACGGATCAGGTGTACACATTCCTTTTACTATTTTTTCACATTTTTGCATACTTTTACACACTTTTTTCAGAGTTTTCATAACACATGACTTTGACTACTATTTACCTCTTCTTTTGCAGGATCCTCCTTAATACACAACAAGAATCAACCCCACATCAACAAAGAAAAACAATGAAAATAGGTACAAACATGACACAACACATATGCTTCACCCATAGGGTCACTTCCTCTTCCTTATCTTTCACACTTCACTTTTTATCACTCCACGCTTTCACTTGTCTCCTCAACACACTTTAACCATCGATCTTTATGGTTATGAGGTACACATTTCTTATCTACTTTATGTTATCGATTATCGACTCAACTACATAAAGTGGTGGAAATTATAGACACTAAATCACACACTTTGGTACATTTATAGCTCCTAATCACATACCACTATTCATATGATTCCTAAGCGAGAAAACTAGTAATTGACATCTATCTTTAGCCTATTTTTTGTCTTGTTTGTTTCCTCTTTGGACTTGAACACCCCACAGCCCAGTCTGATCTTCATTGCTTTATCTTTATTAACTTTGGAGACCAATGCCTAGCGAGGACATCAGTGCCCAGGTGTCGTTGTTCCCTGTGAGCGCCCCTGACCTCTTTGTATCTTACTCGACTCTTTTGGGCCTCTTTTATCTTTTGGGCATCTTTTTTTCTTATGGGTCGGCCTTTAGTTTTTAATTATGAAATTCAAATAAGGGAATCATATAAATAAAAATTTATGTGACCATAATAAAGGACCAAGATCTAAGAATCTATTATCACCACCTAAGGTTGCATCCAACGGCATTTTAAGAGCATCAAAACATCCATCTAGCACTCACTCAAGGGACAAGGGACTTGTTATAAGATAATTTTGACTTCGCAAAATTAATAAACATGGGAATTTTGAAAATTTTCAAAAGTATTATTTTGCGTGATTGAACGCCCTCGTCGTGACCATCTCATTTTTGTGATCGTTCTAGTCTTTGTTTCATCCATTTCGGGCAAGAACTCCTCCCACTAGGTTATAAACTACAATAATAATTAATAAATTAATATTTAATTAATTTATTGTCCTTTATTTGATCAAATCAATTTTTATTAATTTTTGGGTTTTTAATTAGATAAATATTAATTAAAATTCATTCGACAAGATTTATTTTAATTTTCGGGGGGGAAGTAGGCTTCTGCTTCCAATTGTCGGGGATGCCAAATTGGCTTCCCATACCCGGATTTCCCATTTCCTAGAAAATTCATTTTATTTCCCCACTTGTGGGATTTCTTCCACTGATTTCCAATTCAACCAATTGGCAAATGGGCAAAAAATCTCTTGATTTCCCACATGGGGAAATAAAATGGGGATTGTGATCCCGCCTTGCCATTCCCACTGGAAAATGGTTGTTTATTTCCCATTTTGCCCTAGCAATTAATGTCACTATCCGGGAAAGATGGAATTGGTTATTCCAACAAAAATAAGAAACAGTTATAGAAGCTTCTTTAATCCTCATAACCATTTCTCCGTCAAACTCATTGGAAAAAAATCATGTGAAGAAGCTTTGAAGCTTTCAATATTTATAACTTCTTCTTATTTCCTCTGTAGAAGCGTTTCTGAGGAAATAGTTCGAAGAAGTTTTGTTCTATTTAATTAATTAGTTCCTTCGCATTTCCAGTTTACTGTAAATGCAATTGAAAAAAGGTTACATTAGCTATACAAAGAACAAAGAAATAGCCAGAGATCCATTTCCACGCCAAGGAGAAGATCTTCACACATTGGAGATCATATGAAGGAGAATTTCCACGCATTCACCAGAAAGGGCAGTCCAAGGCATGTGTTTTTGTTTTGTTGGAGAATCCAAAGCAAGAAAGAACACTCCACACAGCCTGTAGGAAGGAAACATCAGGTGAATAAGATTAGGAAAATCAAGTTTAAACGCAGGCCAAAGCAAAGAAGATCTCCAAGCTAACCAAAGAAAATAGCAAAATAGGCCAAGGATAGAATCCACACAGCAGGGAGAGGAGAAAATCAAGTTTTAATGCCTAGGAAGAAGGCATTTTTGAGTTTCCACACATTCATCCAAGGATAAAATCCAAAAAATAGTCCAAAGGATAGAATCCACACAACAAGGAGAGGAGAAAATCAAGTTTCAACGCCTAGCGGTAAAGAAACAGCGGTTTGAATAAGACAAAAACATTCCTCCCACACAATCATCAAAGAAAGAAAGGCAGAAAACAAAGCAAGCATTTTCCACTAATGCCAAAAACTAGTTTCCAATGTAGGTTTGGGAAACAGTCAAGATCCAACGCAAGCCCAAGTAAGAACAATTTCACGCAGTCCAAGACAAGCAAATAACAACTCTAAAAGTCCATGCATTTTTCAACCAAAAGCAAGTTTCCACGCATTGGTTGAAGAATAGAAAGAAAAATACAGGGTGTTTCATTTGTAATCTCCACGCATTCCAAAATAGAAGATAGTTGTCACACGTTTTCCCAGAAAAGAGATAGCACGCAGCCCATGCATTGATCAAAATTCCGCAAGGAAGGAGGAAAACCCAAAGTCTACGCATTCATAAGTTCAGGAAATAGGCAACGCGAAGAGCAAGGTGAATAATTAAAAAATAAATTAAATTGATCCATGTGGAATATTAAAATTGGGATATTTTAATTTTAAAAAATATGCCATCGTTATCGCCAGAATTAAAATTTGAGTCTAGTCTCGATGTGATATATTGACATATTTTTAAAAAAATTGTAACCTAGGACCGATTATTTTTATTATTATTTTTAAAATAATAATAACAATAATAATATTAAAATAAGTCATATTTTTCTTGCATTGACGGGAGTTTCGAAGACTGAGACCCGACCCCGTTTGCATTGTTTTGTGTGCCTAAATCATTTTTCTGTAAAATTTGTAATGGCCAAAAAATGTAGTAAATTTACAGGAAGATCAAGGAAGCCAGTGGAGAAATCGAATAATTCTGTGCTCAAGTACGAATTCCAAGGAATCATTTCTCCCAGTTCCATCAAGTCAGCATATGAAAATATCACCGATACAAATTTGGATCACATCAATGTGCAACAATTCTGTGATTGGGTGAAAGCTGAAGGTAAAACCATATTCTCATATAGGCTTTACAATGTGGTCTACCCCAAACAGTGGCATTTCCAATCTCAGTGCAATGCTTGGAGCTGGTTATTGCTTGCGTGGAGCATTATGATCCCGAGAGATAAGGAATTTTTACAAATAATCGCGAGCCTTTTCTTTAATCACACCGGAACACATTGAGGAATTTCTCATCATACTTGACTTCCCTGAGAATGCGTACATCACTCAAAATTCATCACAAGAATTTTGGGATGAATAACCCCTCAGGTGGAGCATGATGGTTAATAACAACTGGTTAGTGACCAAGAGGCCTTGAGTTGACCAGCTTCCTAAGGAATGGTACCGCATTGAGTTCGTGGAAGAAATCAGGGACATGATTACTCTCCTAAATCAAGTCTTCGGTTTATATTCTATAGGATTTTCCACCCATGGATGTATCATTTTATCTATATCATCGATGCCAAAAGAGAGTTTGTGGATTAGGCCACCATCATCAGTAATACCCTTCACAAACAATTGATCGAAGTGAAGATGACTAGATGTTTCTACATGACATCATACCTGACTTATATAGTGGCTAGAAAAACCTATTTTCAGGACTCAAAACGAGAGGAGTCCTGAGTCCATCAAATAATGTCTTTCATTATTATCCGCAACTAAGTTTCAATAATAACTCTCATCATTTTAGAAGAGTTAATGATGCATTCACCTTCTGCGTGATTTGAAACCTGAATCAGAATACAAAGGAAAGATTTTCTAAAGAGGCCATGGATGTCATTTCCCAATGGGGAACATAGTTTATTCAATTTTCATCCTTTTCCTACATTCGCGTAAGTGGCTTTGCGGGTACTCCATGGAAGCTTCCTAAGTATGTCAGTGACAAGTGGGCATTAATGGAGCTTGTGCAATAACTATTCCAAGTTTAATGTTTTCTTGTTGACAAGCATCGTTTAGGAATTCATTTCCCAATTCAACTTGGGGAATACCAATGTCTAAATCTCTTCAGTGCACAACTAATGGAAAAAGAGTTTTCCCTCATCATTATTCATCCATATGTGAAGAGATCCTAGTTTGATATCAATGGATAGATGTAGAAGATTCTATGAGAAAATTATCGACATAACCCTACCATGAAAGATCTATGGGCTTCCTGTTCAGATGAGCATGAAGTAAGAAAATGAGAGATTTCCTGCCTAACCCTGGCTCAGATCAAGGCCTTTCACATCAGGAACCCTCCAGATTCATTTGTAGATGATGATGAAGATGTTATTGGTCCTTCATATGATGCAGTTGCTTTTACCCCGTTGCCACGAATTGATTGGACCAAAAGAGATGAATTTTCTCATGATAGAAAGAATCAACTGATTCTCAAAAGAAGCATATCCTGGTATGAAAGAGAACTTGACAAATTACAATCAATTCAAGATCATACCTCAGGATCACAAAAATTTCCAACTCGAGGAGGTCTCTAGTCAACCAAAGCTCCTTCTCAGTCAACCTCTATGCCATCTAGTCATATGTAACAAGTTAGAAAGGAGTGGTTGCCGAAATCCACTTCACCGAAGAATGTGTCATGAGGTGAAAAATCTAAGGGTTCTAGCCCCAGTGAAGGAAGAGAGCGTGTATCTAGATTTTCTACTTCAAGTAGAGATTCTTATACTCACATTTCTGATAATTATCAAAAGCTCATTACAAACAATCCGAAGCCATGCCTTGCACAGGAGTCCACTCAGATGTAGGTAGTCCAAGTATCGAATGCTTCAGAACCTATAGTTCATGAAGAGATTTCCCAAAATCTCCCAAATGATCAAGAGGTAGATATCGAGGTTATTTCTCCTAAAATTGAGGTCGTGGAAAGGATTATTGTAGAATCTAATGAGGTCGAGAACAATGAAAATGTTGTGTCGAGCTCCAGGATTCTATATACAGAAGTAGTGAATGATACTCCTTTTTAGGTTGATTGTGAAATCAAGAAAAGGAAGAGAGTTGTCAAGCCAATTGACATTGACTTCAATGCCCTTTTCAAACTTTCAAATGCCATCATTCCCAAGAAGCCTAAAGTGCTCTCCCGAATAATGGTGGATGATGACGGAAACAAATTTACGGATCTTTCCATTCCACAAGTTGACAAGGAGCGTGATGCCATGAAATCTGTTGATTATGAAGTTTCCATACTTGGAATTGGGAATTCCACATTGGAAAGTGACATGGCGATGGCTCAAGATTCAATTGATATCATGCTAAAGAGACTTGAGAAATATAAGTCTCAGAACTCTCAACTCAAGGCTGAAAAGAATTAATTGTTGGAATATGTTCAACATCTGATAAATCCCATATCATCCACTTTCCGAGCACCCAATGTAGTGGCTTCCCTTGATGAAGAAACTCTCAATTTATCAAAACAAATAAACACATTGTGCCATGTCGCTAAAACTTGGCTTTCAAAGATTCTCGTCTTAGGCCAAGAGACGATCAAAATAGTCGTTAAGCTCTATGAAGATATTAGTGCATATCTTGATCCAATTCTTTCTTTCAAGGAAACTTTTGTTTCTAACATATCAAATTTGGATGAGATGTTGCCTAGTCTATAGGAGATGACAAGTATGGAGTCCTCAACATTAGTCATTGAAGGAATTCTCGAATTTTAATGTCAAGGGACGTGTTTTCTTTGCTTTCTGCATCTCAAATCAAGAAAGACACTTCTTGAGGATTCTATGATCTATTATGAGAGTGTATGTAATGAAGCCTTCACTTCACTCGCCTTGATTCAAGAATTCATAGCTGAGATCCCTTGCGACCTCATAAATGAGAAAAATCAGAACATGTAGAAGAGCAATTTTAACAATTGCTTAAGGACATGTATATTCCCGCCATAAATTTCTCTTCAGATTCAATGGAACGTTGCATCAAATTAAAGAACTTGTTTGAGAATGCTCAGTCTAAGATTGTTAATTTTAATGATATGCCAAGTAGAATTCTTGGAATTACAGGTATTTTGTGAGGCTATTCTTCGGCCAAGTGAACCTCCAAAAGAAGAAAAGATGTTTGAAACTTTGGGAAGGTTTAGATCCTTTCAATTGATCAAAAGCAAGTAGATCCTAATTTCACCGACAGTGACAGGGAAATAGATTTTCTTGATATCTAGCGAATTGGGAGAGTCCATTTCTCATACGTTTGGAGATAGGCGGACCCTGTTTCAATGGATAAGGCACTGGTTTTTGTCATATTTATTAAAAGTCAAATTTTAAAAAAGGATGTCATTATTGAGCTTACTTTTGGAAACATTGTGGATATTTTAAATTAATTTCTATTTTTGGGTTGTATTTAATAAAGTTGGTTAGAAAAATTCAAAGGTCACTTAAGTGCCTTATTTAATGATCATGTAAAACCCTAACTACTTTGTAACCAAATTTTGGGTTATAAAAGGAAGTCAGGGGCTCATTTGTAAAGGGTGGACTGAGAGAGAGGAGAAGAAGATACTTTTATGTGCAAGCTTTGTTTCAAGAAAGAAACTTTGTGTTCTTTGTTTAAAAACATTTTGGAGTTAATGAGAATAAGAACTTTGTGTCTCATTCATTGTCTCTTCTAACATTTGGTGTTCTTATGTTCATTAGATGTTAGGTGTTTAAATCTTGCATGCAAATATTATCTTTGATTCTTATTGTCAACATTAGTAATCATGTTGTTCTAGTTCACAGTTATCAAGCTCTGACTATCTACTTATTCATGTGTGTTGCCTTTTGCATGTTACTCGTTTGGCTAACTCAAACACTCCGTTTTATTTGTGTTGGTTATTCATCTTTTCTTCTTCATGCAATATTAGGCTCTGTTTTTACCTAACTCTTGCATATTCTTTCCAGTCCATTCCATTTCCACTCCTTTCTTTCTTTCATTTCATTCTATCTCCTTCATTCACTTTTCTTTCCATTGATGTTCCAAAACACCCCCCATATACAATTTTGAATGTACAAATATAAATATAGTTTTGGTTTTCAATAAAGGCAGCCTCACCTTCATTGAGGAGGGACTTCATTCCCACACTATTGCATGTCATTTGCATGCGTGAAAATCCATATGCTAACAGGACTTGGCATGGGAGGCATACACGCATAGGGATGGGAAGTTCAATAATCCATCCACACATGCTACTTACATTGCTTCATCTAAGCCGGCTGTCACGGGAGGAATAAAGTTCATTTTACCAAAAGCACCGCTTGGCTTAGTCCCGCACATTGCAAGTTTTTTTACCATTAAAAACAGAACATAGTAACTAGATGGAAACATGGGGGGTTGTCCATTGCAAGACGCTTGGCCGTACCCACAACTCTTGAGTCGGAAAGAGAACACCGGAGTCAATCTGGGAGTACCTACAAATCGGGGGTTTGTCAAATTTCATTGAGAGGATTCAATGTGCTTCGATCAAGACGTCTCCATCAAATTCACCAAAGGATATGGAAGAACAGAATTTGTCAGGTTACATGAGAATACATCGAAAATCCAGCGACACATTACAGAAGAGCTCAATAGCTCAGGTCATTGGTCTCAGCTTGGAAGGTGCAAGAAGAATCATTTTCACAGTCACGGGCACCGAGAAGTAGACTCCAACGCCCAGGTGCCCCTGACCTAGTCCATGATCATATGGAATTTCTAGAATTTACCAGGCAGAGAACCTTGAGTTTTCTAACTGCTGGCCTATCAAGGTGGAGTCGAGTCCCTGCACACTTTTGGATGAACTTGCCAAAATGGTAGTAAGGTATGTTACCCCTATCGAAGGACAGATATGTGACTATCCCACACAAACATCTGATTTTTCTGAATCATTTTTGTCAGAATCTGTACATTATTAGCATTTCCTCATTTATCATGATTTGACTCCCTAGAGAAGTCTCTAAGTGAGGTAGCAAAATTCACTCTAGGGCTTTCCCCCTGCACCAGGGCATTATACTCCTCATTCACCACCAACTTGTTCCATGTTGCCCATAAGCATAAGCAAAATTAATATTTAATGGAACATATCTAATATTTAATATCATCCTTGTCTTTAAACCCCCACCTTTACCCATGTGACTGCTCCCACTCCACCCCTGCCAAAAAGAAAGCATGATGATGTGGGCTCCAGCAATGAAAAGCAAGAAGCCTTAAAACTAGTTTGATCCCTAACCTCCCAATCATAAGTCCTTAAGCATAAGCCACAAGGACTTAGATACTTGCTGAAAGCCTCCTGCATATTTAATATCATCCTTGTCTTTAAACAATAAAATTTACATGTGAGTGTTCATGTAGATTGCAAAAAGAGTTGTTAGTGCAAATGCAAACAAGAAATCAAAGTAGTTTGATTCCTAACCTAACAATCTTAAGCAATACTTCAGATTGAGCAAGATGCCAAAGGTAAATAGAATGCAATACCTACACGGTGAGGAGGAAGAGGGGGTCATTTTGATTTATTTGATGTGTTCAAGATGTTGGATTGTATATCTTACTTCAGATTTGTGGAGACATTTAGACAACACCTCCCCTTGATAGCTTGACTGTATTGCTTGATCTGACCCTGATGGATATGAAGCATTCTATGAGAGATTCATTGAACAACATGTACATAGTGTAATTGCAGCTTCAAAGTCGGAATCAATGAGGATATATGGGTGGCCCTGATAATTTATAGATAGAGGGAGATTGCAATCTCCCAAGGCAGACATAAATTGACCCCTCTCAGATGCCACAGATCATTGCTTATTGTTGCATGATCACCTGCAGGGCCATCAGAGGCCAGAGAAAATGACAGAGCCCTCAAGTATACGGGCATGTAGATGTCCTGCTCAATGGTTAGTGTTGGCATGTGATCTGGCTAGTCAAATGGGCGGTAATCTCGAGAATTCTAGTTTTTTGACGGAGCTCTGTATTCTGAAAATCTCTTTTGAGGGAGGGAGTTATTTTTGAACTTGTCTCTAAATATAATGCTCTGGATCTCTGTACGTCTAGAGGCTTCTACTCTTCTAGAAGCCTTTAGATTTGTAATATTTGGTTAGCTGAGCCTTTCCTTAGGTATGACTGTAATTATGCCCTTCTCTGGGATGCTTTTCTCATGTTTAGGTTATCTGGCTTTTGAGCCCTAGGTGTACAGTAGGGTACTAGGTCCCTTCAGGAACTATTAAATTCCCTTAATAAAATGATAATAGGAATTAATAGTGCAAGATAGATAGTGAAGTCCCTCAAGCATGAATTAAAGGATTATGGATGTCAAATGTCATAGGTAGATGTCAATGATCACAACCTATTGTATTAGGTGCATTAAGGATATGGTCATGATAACATGGAATATCTCATAATAATTAATGCTCAGTTATTGAGATTATTTTGCCATGGTACTTTAGGTGTTGAAATCTGTCAAAAATAGCAAATTGATCATGAGTTGAATAACCATAATGTTTCATGTATAAGCTAAGTTTTATTGGGTGTATTAATTATGCCAACATTTCAGAGGTCAAAAGAGGCTTTGTCATTCATACAATTAACTTAAGAAGACTGGAAATATATGCTCAACGACTACAAATTTGATCTTTAGACAGTTTAGTAGACATTGAAGGAGGCTTCCTGAATGGAAGACTTCTCATAATTGAAAGGATAAATAGAATGAGGTCTCATTTTTATCAAGCAGTTGAGTTGAATATATGCAGTTATTCTTTCTGTGATTGAGTAGAGATATGCATGCTATAATTTAATTGGAACATCTGGTAAAGAAGTGGTTGATATATGGATAAGAGAACAGAAATTGATTTTTTCTAGTACAAAAATTAGAACGTGGTGAAAAACATCAAAATCAGAAGTCTTAAGACCATCTCAGATAGTGTTAACAAACATAAATACCTTTCTATCTTCAAGTTGATAGTAAACTAAGTCCTTTGTCCAGGCTTAGTCCTGAAACCAAACTACCTTAGGGTTTGAATCTTTAAAAATTGTTCTACAAACTGATATTTTATAGATCAAAAGCCTATAAAAACTTGGAATATATGATCCATAACTATAGTTATACATAAGACATTCTAAACTTTCATGGTGATGTGATAGTGTAGAATGGTACCTTTCTTTGACATGTCCTATCCGAATTTGTTTCAGTGACTCCTTAATTCAAGGGACTCAAAGACCTTAGAGCATATGTATGCATATTCCACCTAAGTGGAGAATGCATGTATTCTTTAGGTATTATGAAGACTCTTAATGTGTATTACATAATTATTTAATGAGCATTGATGAAAGTTAAGGTCTGACGAAAAATATATTATCAATTGATAAAAATAACCTTGTAGCATGTCTCTAATAGTGTAGGCAATGTTGAAAGGAGAAAACATGGTAGATGCCTACGTTCACACCTTGAGAACCAAAAGAGATATGTTACGTTAAAAAATATGGTTGAATCCTAATTTAGTACTCTATAGGTGTTATTGATGAAGGAGGAATCTAAGATGGAACTTTTTTGTGTCATAATAGTGCTTGAAAACACAACTGAAGATACGTCTTAAAAATACAATGATCTCTTTTATATGAATGTCAAATTTCTACAAGATTGACCTACAAGAATTCAAGAAAGAATAGTTGAATAGCAAGAAAAGGTGCTTAGAAGTATCTAGTTGTAGGTGAATCATTTTTAGGTATCAACAATGTATGAGATATACATGTTTGTTAAACTATATGATAGAAGAATTTTAAGGTATGACATGGAATCCTTATTAAATTGAAGCATCCAGGTAGATAGTAGTTGGATGGTCATAACCTCCGGAGGAGGTAGAAACATAGAGTTTCATGAAGGAACATGTTACTTAACTGACTTATTTTATATGACTGCAAAAGTGGTGATGAATTTCAAGAATTTAAAAGGATTGTTTTAACTGTGGCATGTAATTGTGAGTTTCATTGATGCAAAAGGCACATTAATAATTAAAATCAGGGGCTAAGAGATTGAGTCTTATGAGCTGAGGTAGACATATGTATGTGACTAGGTCAAGATGTTTGAGAACACCTCACTAAGCATCTAGTTTCTTGGCATGTAGCTATGTGTCAAAAATGCATCTTATACAAGGAGATGATGTGTGAACTAAATACCATGGATGAAGTATTAAAAATTCAAGCTGTAGGACGATGTGGAATACAAGAGTCAAGGATCTTGAATTATATATTTGGTTGATGTTTCACAACCAAGATGGAATTGCCTAAGACTAAGTTCATGTGGGAGTAGAACATGAACTAAAACCCAGGTCCAATTTTTCATTAAGTGACCTAAAAAGGGGGATTGAAGGAATCAAGCAGGTTATTGACCATCAATGACTATAGGGGGGTATTTTTTGATGTCACAGTGATATGTTGTCATTGATGTCAAACAATGTCACAATAGTCTAGATGTCTCCATGAGGTGTTCCCAATTCATGATGTCATGGTGTCTCAGTATCATGGATCTAGGTGCATGCGCTTCAAGGCAAGTTCAGTTGTAGAAGAATTTTGATCCTCACTAAGGATTGTTCACAGAATGACTTTATAGATTAGTCAGACCATATGGTCCATGAGTATGTGTGTGAATGTGTCAATGAGTCTGTAACATCAGTTTCAACGTTATGGTCAATTCACGAAGATAGTCAGGTCATTCTGGACCTAATGCTAGTCATAGGTCAATGAAAGTATCGGCAGTGGGAACATGTTAACGATGGGGAAGTGCAACGGAATGCAGTAGGGAAAATGTCCATCTGGTTTGACCAAGTATGAGGAATAGTATATCCCATTCTCCAATAGTCGAGGAGTACTCAAGTCACCGTAGCATGCCAGGATTATAGGGCATCACAGATGGTCATTCTGAGTTACAGTGTAAACTAGGCTAAATTTGGCCTAGTTCAAGGACCTAGCATGAGGGTATGAAGAAAATAAGCCATATTTAAGAAAATAAAATGATGGTAAATGATGTGTATAGGGACATTAACAAGATGTCCTCATAGGTGAATGTTACATACTAATAATTCAACATCTAGAGGCATATGGTTAGTGTCATTGGTGTGACTGCCCTTTAGAGACAAACAGGTTTAACATGCACAAATGAGATTGGTCAGAGAACGTATTCAAGTGAATTTATGAAAAAATATCCATTAGATATCATATGTTGAGGAGGTATTCATGAATGTGTGGACAAAATTTGAGTACCAAAGTATGAGTTTTGTGCAAGATATTGCAATTTTACCAAAACCGGGCTAAGCAAGGTATGTCAAAATAGTACCCTAACTTCTTAGTGTTTGATCTAAATTGTGGAGCCTCTTTCAAATAAATCATAAAAGAGATATTTTTGAATAACATAAAGATGAAAATATGTTGCAAAAATTATGAGGCCAAAAGGATAAGAAATAAGAAAGTTCTATTCATTTTTCTGGAACTGACTTAAACCCTCCTAAACCCTAGTTTAGAGATAGTATGAATGCAATTTGTTTGGTTAAGTGCTCAAAATAAAAACTATTTTTCTTGAAAAATGACTTGATATTTTATATAATTCCTTAGATCATATTTCCATGGTGATTTGAGCTCTTGACTCATGGTTGGACCCCTCATGAAATTCAACTTGTGTTAATGAAGAATTCAGTGTATAGACATAAACTTGCAAAGTAATTGCTATCATGCTCAAATATTTTTTGAAGGACCCTCTGGAGATATTTGCTATGAATGTGTCAATGAAGTTATCTGTGACCATTACTTTGGAGAAAATTTGATGATTTCACAGGTGTGTTTTTTCTCCTACTATTTGAGAAAGCTGGTAGGTCAAACTCTAGTGATGGTGAATATGGAGGTGCCTCATTACCTGAGATCCTACATTGTTGATGGTGCTTCTGATTGAAGGAAATACAATTATCTGACCCTGTTGTAAACTTCCATATGTGAGCATTCTTGGATTATTTTGAGTAAATTTCTTTCATGATGAAAACTTCAATGTTTTTCAACTTTCTTATAGGTGCCTTGTACCAAGAAAAGGGTGTGGAAATGATCATGTTTTTTGGTGAATTTTTTTGTAGGACAAACTGAAGTCACAATAGATTTTGGACAACTGTGAATTATAAACCTCATTTGACTGTATTTACCAGGCTATTGGCAGGTCCATGAAATAGAATGTTTTGAACCTGCAAAATGAGAAGTACATGCATAGAAAACAACAACAAGTTTTTAGTGTCTTGAGAAATAGAACATAACAAATCCTATGAAATGCTAGAATATCATGGCACATAACACATCTTATTGCTTTCATGATATGCACAATCCATTACATGTGATAAGTTACATAGAGGCATAAGAACACTTTCCATAGAAAATGTGATAAAGAATTACAACTGAAGAGATATTTACATAACCGAAACAACTCACTTTTGACAGACTATTTTTTACATCCACTAAGACTGTGAATTTCTCAAAATGAGAAGTTTTACAATTGATATGAAGGTCTTCTACTTTGATTTGATGAGATCTCGTGCATGTGGATCGATGAAATTATGCTTATTTTAGTGTCCTCTAATAATATTTCAAGTCTTTACAATTTTCTGCAAAAACTTAGGCATGGGTCAGCACCCTGATAAATTCATTGTCAAAAGTAAGTCATTTACCTTGATGGATAGGGACGAAAAAGGCACCAAATCATAGCATTATCAGTTGGATACTCATGAAGGCATAACTCAACCAATTTGCATCTTAATGATAAATAATTATTAATTAATCTTTTTCTAACATCTTCCCTTGCCTTAACTTACATTGTTTCTAAACATCATATTTCCATGGCATAGTGGATGTCGAGACCTTATTTCGAAACATGGTAAAAAAATATTGTGACACTCTACGTGTAGCGTACCTCACCTTTGAGATGGCATGCCATCATTGTGAAGCTTCATGAGTCTTCGTGAACACGGGTTCCCTGTTTTTATTTCACAATCCGCAGTTAAATCTATAAACCCTTTCCAATGTGGGTACATCGAGTATCCGGGGTACTGGGGTTACTTGCTAACTTGGGCCTTCAGTGATTTCTTAGACCTACACATTGAACTACATATGGTTTTCAGTTTGTGTTGGTTGGACCATGCGAACCATGGAGGTAGAACTTAGGAACTGTCTCAACTATACACTTCTGTGGCTTTTTAAGATTTCTAAAACCCCTTTTCTAATAACAATGTTAACTATTTCGCATTATTTAAATCTGCTCGACAATGTCCTTCATCATGCAGGTAATAAACTTTCATGAGGAACTCTCATGCCTGCGGAACATGTTTATTCCCGAAAAAAACTACACTACGGTCATTTCCGATCCACAACACATATTACGCACAACACTAACAACTAACTCTTGTCCATCCATAGAAATGATGGCTCACAAGCCAGTGCGTAGGTGACTGATCGACCCACAATGCCAATTTGTCCTCAAACCTCTGTGTATTCGTCTTCAGCCTCTAGTAAGGTGGTTATTAAAATACTTGGCCCGTCCATGCAACAATATGCATTGCAACCTTTTCGGGGATGCATTGGTTACATGATTCCCGACAGTGAACTAGATCCTCCTGGCCCTCAAACACCCGCATTTTCGCACATACACTGAAGGTCATCCAAATTGTTCATCACGATCTTTTGAAACATCTTGATGACGTATCCTAGGAGTGTAGGCAAGCTAATGAAAGTTTTCCTAAACAATCCCTTTTTCTCTGATTCAACCATGTTTTGTACTAATATGGCTCAAGCTGTCTGCATGTCTGTTTCATCATCCCAGGATACGACATCCAGAAAGAACATCCAAATGGATTTTCCACTGCTCTTTAATTTGGAATTTTAGCTATAACATATGCATCCATATTCCTCATTGCAGTTCCTTATTTGAAAATGCTTGATTCCACATTTTGCAAACTCTCCATTTTGTAGAAGGTGAAACCATGAATTTCGTAGAACCAAAGAGAAAATTTGTGGTGAAGGGTACTGTGGATGTCTTCCTCCTGTTCATGCAATTCATCTAGTGTTAACAATTTGAAAGAATGTGATGATACATCCTGGTTTATTTTCATTCCTACCGCAATTTTCAGGCCAAGAATGCAAGATCCACACACTCAATGTATGAAGAGAAACATGATGAACTGCATCATAAAGTGATTTTTTTTGTCTTAAATAACATGAAGGTGTCCCATACGAGCTTAAGAGTGTGCTTGGTTTGTTTTGTTGAAGAGCTTGCATGCATAAGTTTGAGTGATCCAAAACGACCTTTTTGAGATAGTGAAGAAGCCCTCGGCTACATGTATGAAGAAGATGTTTTTCCCAAATAAGGTATAGCTATGAGTGCTTAAAAAAATTGTTTAGAATGCATATGAAGTATTTGAAGCAATGAAATGCCTTGGTGAATTCCCTGAAGATGGATGTGTCATGATAGTTGAAGGCTAGTTTTTAAGCTCCTAGAACCCAGTCAAACCAGTTTGAGAAATTGGAGTGAAATGATGCTCCTTGCAATGTTTTGATGATTTATGTCATTTGGATGTGAAAGAAGACTCCATGAGCTTCATTTTGATGTATGATAGGTGGTTGGATGACAAGGTTTAGTTCTCTGAGTAATCATATTTTGAGGATTGTTTTTCTGAGTGTGAAGATCTGATTGTTGCTTGTTCAAATTAGCTTGTTCTCGTTCAAATCATAGTGTTGAAGCTCCTTTAGGAATCTGAAAGTAATGTAGAGACCACTCACCATCTTCCCCAAGATTTTAAGAGAGTTGAAGAAGACCTATTACTTGGAAATTTCTCAAGCTCCTCCATAACTGTAATTTTTGGACCTCCATGAACGCAAGTAAAGAGCTCCAAAGAAGAAATGGCGAGTTAAGAAGAGTTTAAATGAGGTGTGTTGTAATATACATGCATGCATTCTTAAGTCAAATCAGCTAGACGAAAAAAGAGAACTCGCCATAAAGGAAGAAGACAAAAAGTGGCAGGGCAGTTACAAAAGAGATGTCAGATGTCAGTTATCAATGTAAGAAGAATATCATCAAGTGTGCAGCGAACCAAGGAGTTATTTGGTGATCTAAGTGATGGTTATAAATTCTTTGACATGTCCTTGTAAGGTATGCATGTAATCTAACACCTATTCAGGTATAATCATTGCTAGAAATCAATTTGTACGAGTTCATCTTCCCCTTCCCAATTCGAGTTGCATAGTGAAGTCGAAAAGTTCCTTCTTGTAAGGTGAAGTGAAAGAGTCATTCAAGAGGTTTGATTTGATGATTTAAAATAGCTTATTGTGTGCTTAGTTGTTGATGAATATGTCATTGAAGATGCAGTAAAGGTGATGAAAAATCAGAGGATGATCTAATGTATGGAGGACTGAAATTTTGTAGCAGGTGTAGACATGAAAGAGCAGATGTTTGAGAGGGATATCTGATATGAAAAAGAAGAGGAAATGTGTATGAGAGAGGCCTTGAGTTATAGTGCTTGCAGTAGATGAATAAGATTGAGAAGAGAAGTTGAGCTAAAGAAGTGATAATAATTTGTTGTGAGAGACAACACAAGAGAAGTGATCAAAACATTGTAAAGAAGTCTAAGTGGATGTCTAGTACACAAGGAGTTGAAACTTCTATGTAACTGGCAACTTACAGAAGATCAAGTTGAAGCTTGGTTGAAGTATTGAGAGTTGAAACTTCCATGCAAGTTGAAGCTTGCTAAAAGTCAAGTGGCATCTTGACTAAAGTATTGGAGTTGATGCTCCAAGTTTATTGGATGCTCAACATGAAATCATTGTAACATTTACAGGACAAATTTGTTGTCCAAGCTAGTTCACTGGTTTCAATAGGATTTTTCTGCCCTTGTAGGGTTTCCCACATTAAATCATGTATCTCATGTGTGTTCTCTTGTTTATAGCTTGTGAATGATTTTGTGGTTTCATCATAACCTAGTTAAGGAAATTGAATTGTATGTCAAAATTTGTATAAGCAGAGGTTCACCCCAGCCCCGAACCCGCCCCGCCTCCCCCTCCCCCAGTAGTGCCTGGAATTTCCAATAATAACGAAAAAGAATTATTTAGAAGTATCTAGCTTTAGGTGAATATTTTTATATTGAAAATTAAGAAGCATATGTATGGTAGGAGAGTTCTAAGGAAAAACATGGCACTGCTACTAAATTTATGATCGGGCATTGTGACAAGAGTGCAATTATTTGAAACACTCGTTACTTGATTTTCTTCTCATGCTTCAAGGGTGAGACATGTCAAGTAGGAACATGTCATGTTATGTACCTATAAGTATATGATATTATAACGGGTATGGGTTGATGTTAACATTCGTCATACACACTCATTAGTTTGTTATATGGTTATAACATATTAAAACAAATATGTAACTTGTGAATTTATTTATATTGGGTAATGAGTCGACCTACATAGGGATTAGGTGTTACCTGCCCAATAAAAAAATGTATGTCTAAATAAAGAATATGAATATTATTATGATGGACTTGAAGTATGTGAAGAGTCTTCTATTTGGTAGAAGGATATTAGAGGTATCATTTCCAAGTGACATTCCTATGGTGGAAGATCTTGTGGAGTTACTCTTTCATGAAGGAATAGTGTATAGTGTCACCCTATCTTAAAGGTACTCTTCTATTTATGAATATATTGAATATTAGAGCATCTTTGCCCACCAATATCTTGTTTTTAACATATCATTTGAATCATTTCATTATTATATTTGAAAATCTTTACCAGCCAAGTGAATCAATTTTGGCCAATTTAATATCCTTTACTTCATTTATCTTCAAGTTTTCATTCACATGCAATACAATCCTCAACAATGCCCATCCAAAACAAACTTCTAAATGGCACTTGACACTGCCCACTATTCGTTTATGAAAAGTTTTAAGGAAAGTAGCAGAGGAGTGTAATGTCACCTTTTCCAAACTAGTTTGATTGAAAGACTTTGAGCCCATTCCACTTCCCGTGGCAAGAAAGAAGAAAGCAAGGGAAGTAATTGTCATGTTTTTCAGTTATTTTCATGAACATTGCATTCTTCTTTAGTAGTTTTCCATTTAAAATAAAGTCTTCTGGATTAAGAAGATTAAATCCCAGAGGAAAAATAGAAGAGAAGTATCCTTATGAGGTCAGTCCTAGTTTGAAAACATTCTAATTGGTTTTGGTGCCACAACAAGGCATAAAGAGGAGTCGCTTGACTCATCTGTGCATCATCATCTTCTTGTCTAAAATTAACATTGCTTGGTTTTTGGGCTAATTGTTCAACTACTTCCGCTTAAAGGCAAAAATCCTTTGGTGTCGCCAACAAGGAGGACGAAAACCTTCATTATTTGATTAAAGAATAAAACCTCTTCAATTCATATATGGGAAGCCTCTTAGAGGAGCGGCAATTCTTAAAAGAACCGTGCAGAAGTAAAATTTTCTTAGCACAGAATGATGATTGATTGCTTTGAAGCCCGCCAAAAATAATGCAGTTTAACAAGTACATAAGACCAAGTGGAGATTATGTAACCTATGTGAGTGTATAGTATGTCAGATGAGTTCAACTTATAAAAGAGGTAGTTGTGTCACATATGGTTCCCCTGTAACTGAGAATCGTGCGAGTGCAATACATGTAAACCACTATCTTTATGTTCATATCCGAGAGACATTAGCTTTAGGATAGTATAATGTTGATTCCTTTTATAAATCATTTTGCTCTTTGACAAACCAAGCAACTTGACAATATGAGGGTCATGCAAATAATATTTTAGGACACCAACACCAAATAAAGAATTCCGTATTAAAACACAACGCCATATTATTTCATAATGTCTACAAGTCAGTGACATATTTGCACACTAGCAACTCAATTTTATTCTTCTATAATACCCATAATAATTCCAGAATGTCTTTTAGAATGGAATCATGATCATCTAGAGTAACTCCAGGTGAAGAAGGCCCATGCAAATAAGAAAAGACGGAAACCAGTTAGTATAAATCCCGATTTGAAAGGCAAGCCACAAAATATTATGAATATTTTTAGCTCCATCAGAATAGAGCAATTTTTCAAAAGCCTAGACTCGAGTGTTCTTACAAACTCAGATCAGGCCCTGTAAAATTCAAAAATAGAGCTGAATAATATGGCTACAAACTCAGAAAACTTGATTGCGCTTCTCCATCAAAAAAGAAAACTTGTGAACTCCTCAAATCCATTGCCAGATATTAACTGTCTTTGACATTGTTTTACATACTAATTCTCATCAAGCGCCACGTGGAGGTTTGCTTCTCAAATTTTCTTGTATTCCTTCTAAGAACTGCCAAACAGAACTTCGCAAGCCTCCCTTCCCCTTTCGTTTCCGAGTAAACAACCACTCATAATCCAACCTTTGTTTCACTGAAAGGGGCTCTAAAAATTCACATTTTTGGAGAACGTCAGCAGGCGGCACGCCTGCAACAAGATTTGTATCAAACTCTGGTTCACCTTTCTTTTCCAGTGTAGTTTGCTCCGTGTTTGTAGGTTTGGTCAGTAGAGTGTCATCATCAGCTTTTATTTCAACGGTGTTGTCTTGTAAAAACAATGGGGAAGACCCGGGAAATACTTCCTGTTGGAAGGGTGTAGCCCTTGCAGGCTGAAGGCAGAAATCAAACCACTGATTGATAAGTGGAGATGGCCCCCGTATGCGTCCTCCAACTTTATCACTAGAAATCCCAGAAGTCGCTGGTACTGCCTGTCAAAAGGAAACACAAAAAGGCTATGTTAAAAACAATGATTCAAAATCAGATGAGAGCTGCAAAGCATTCTAATATGATGAGGTTTATCAACAAGTTAAACTCAACAAAAATAATTCCAGGATACTTCAACTTTCTGGGTGTGAAGACGAGGAACATAAATAATTTCACTGGGATAAAATTACATTAACAAAATATGCTTGCATTTGTAAATGTCGCAACCAAATTCAGTGGCTATATCTGAATGTAATTAAAGAATATAACTGTTTGTGATAATGTTTACTTCAGCAGAGCATTAGTAGCCAACATATATTTTGGCTGGGGAAATCATTTTGTGTAATTTTCTAATATATCCCTCCACTTGCACTTGTGCATGCTCAGTAGAATCTTCCACTCGTAGCTATGCATGCTTATTGAATCCTTCAATCATACTTGTGCATACCTTATGTTCAAGTCACTAAAACAGCAATATTTTCTTCAATTCTTAACGATATTTGTGATTTCAAACATTTTAGAAAGAGATTGTTTGAATTGAAAGAGCACTTGAATGCAGAAAGAGAGCAATATTTAAAGAATTAGTATCGAATATGTATAAATAAATAAAAACCCTTCTATATTATTTTATTTTTTAAAGTCTAGGTAGTGTACAAGAGTTTATATAGAAGTATTCAAAACATTATCTTAAGTCTTTGCATAGAGGAAGTGGTAGTATTTATTTGTTAAGTGACTTCAACAATAAAGATCACAGGGATCCCACTACAGCCATGTTTGTATTTAAAAGAAAACTATTGTGCCTATATAGATGTGAAGGTTTGCAGATGAATCAGTAGATGCGATTTTGCTAAGACGTCCATTCTGAGCCCATAGGTCGAGTTCAAGCCTCAAAGTGCAAGAGTGCAATAATTTATAAACTTATCAATTCAATTTTTTGCCAAAAAAACAGAACTTTCAGATACATTTGTCAGCATAACTTTGTCATACAGCAATATTTTCAAGTGAATTAACCTTTTTGGAAAGTAGACTCGATCTGTTTCCCAATGCATACATATACCAATAGGTTCAAGTTGTTACACCAATCATTTTAAACTTCAAAAATAAGAACAATTTGCAGATTTTGCATTGTTAACGGGTCCATATTGCCTAAAATAAGAGCCGAATTTCAAAACAGTAAAACTTTCTTATATGATGGTCAAATTTGGCTTATTGCCATTTGTTTTTCATTGACACAATGTTCTGCATTTGTCTATGGTATTGGTCTGTGTTTGATACTTCCAAAGAGCATGTTTACACTATCATCATTGTGCATCCTATCGTAAGAATGTTGAAAAACTGATTGAATAACAAAGATAAGAATGCATCGTATCATGGAGTAATAACGGTGTAACACTTATAAATTGACTTGTTTGAACAAGGTCTGAATGCAAATACCCGTCAAATAAAATATGATGTTTTCTGAGCATTATCAGTAGAAACCAACTCGGATTGTGTTAGGTGACTTGATTGTTTTCTTGCATCTACATCATAGATTCTACTCTCTATTCTGAACACATCTCGTCATTGCATATTCACGTGAAAACTAATCATGAGGCAAATATGATAACAGAGAGTTGGAGGCAGTTTCAACCTACATTTAATCAATACACTTTGTTGCAATAAGAGATAGATCAATTACAGGATCAAATAAACTCTCAGGAAACACATCCTAATGTCCATCTTATCGGTGTTTGGAGAATCCTGTTGTTGATATAGTTGTAAAACAAACCAACCTTTTGTACTGTTTGTTAGTACACAAAATCTTATTGTGAACAACGCCCAGACATGTTGTTGAATATCTTATTTCTAAGCCTGCAATTGTTCAAAAGCAGTCTAAGCCCACTATGTATCGCACACTAGTTCAAATTCCTATTGTGGAACCTTCACTTGTTGTGCAATTATGGGAGACATGGCCAGTCAATCAATATCATATTGATCTAGGGTATATGGGTCCTGTTTGTTTTCATGTTCCAGACTTGTTCACTTTGTTGCTCGGGATAATGCATGTGATAGCTGACTTGTTGGTCCTCTTGTGTCTGATATAACCGTTTGCTCCCATAGGTAATCATACTCGTTCTCGTTGTGGACGTGAAGGTCATACCTTCACTGATTGTTTTGATCTACATCCTTGTATATCATGTGGCAAAACACTCATTCTATCAAAGTTGTTATAAGCATGAGCTACCTGATAAGTCCATGAGGCACGAGTATTTTGGATGGATTTATCATTCTAGATGGCGATCAAATATTTGCAGATTGTCTAGAATTTATAGGAGAGTTTAGACCACTGTAGATAATGATGATGATTTGTCTAGCGATGATGATTGATGATGTTGATGTCAGTCTTCATTCCCATGTCGTCAATGAGCTCAGCCTTGTAGATCTTGTTGATCCTTATCATACTAGTCCAAATATTGTTGCTTCTTCTAGTTTTGATGTTGATCTTCTTGATATGTATTTTGGTATATTTGATGAGCAACTAGTTGTATAAATTGCAAAGTTCAATCAGATCTACACAAGTGAGGATGACGTGCCAATTTTTACAATAAAAGATTAATAGTATATCTACATATTCCAAAAAAAAAAGCCTTGTGGCAGATTGGAGTTAATGGATTTGCAGCACATGCATGAAATCAGTATGACACATTAATATGTTTTGGTTTGAGGTATGTCTCTCATTTGAGCAAGATGTGCAGTACAGTATGATGTCTATCTTGTAGACTGGCTTTGTGTATTTGAGGCTATGGAGATTGGATTTTTATCTCTATTTGTTGATTGGGTAGGGCAGTTTAGGCTCACATTTATGCCATTGAGTTGTAAGTTGAAAACCTGAAAGGACAGCTTATAGACTCTTCCCATTAAGTTGAGAACCTGAAAAGGTGGCTTAATGGAAACTCGTGATGAAAACCCGACAGGCATCATTGAGTTGTGCATTTTTTTATACAGGTTTCAAGATTCCATGATTAGTTGATTCATTACTACTTCCCTTTAGGGAAGGTTATGTATGTCAGCTTTCTCTCATCTATTAGAAGGGTAACATAGATTTTGAGTTTCATGATTGTTGAATGACTTGATTATGTGGGTCCTAAGTTTGTGGACTTTCGGTGATATTGTGAGTTGATATGAATTGTGGCAATATTCCAGAGATGCATCTGGATATCAGCTTATGGATACTTTAAAAGTTATGGATATTTTTCAGTGTGGATGTTTTTATGCATATGATGCATAGTTGTTGATGATTGGTTGACTCAGCAGATTTTGATCTACTACTTGTGCACCAGCTGGAGTACTTTTGCACAAGATTTGCAATTGCCAGAGTACTTATTTGTGGAGGATTAGAGCACATATGTGTATCTTAATGCTATATATATGAGGAATGTCGTTATGATTGGATGTTTGGTGTTGGGGTTTGATACTTATGATCAACATGTATGTTGAATTTTTTGGTTTTGGTACATCACTTGCAGATATTTGTGGATGTATATCACAAGTAGATTTTGTATGAGGTTGTAGATATTCTCAATGTTGTACCTGGACATACCTTGGAATAATGCCTATTGTGTTCGAGTGATTATAGATTTGTAAGGGGTTGTCCCATATGAGTTTTTACCCAGAAATTACTCATATTGGTCACTGAGGATTGATTGTCTTTTATTGCAGCTTATTGTGAATTGCAGCTTATTATAACATTGGAAAGAGATTGGTCCTGATTATTACAGCATTGAGGATTGGACATGCGACAGGTCCCAAGATTTTTAGACATGCATATTTTGAGTTAGTGATGTTCAGACTAGCAGCTAATACATCAAACTCAGAGGTTTCAAATTGCAAAATTTGGCACTGCACATTCTAAGGGACTCTATACAGATTGTTCCATTCTCATTTGACCAAGGAAACACGAAGATTCAGATTTCCAGCTGAGACATTTCAAATTTTGTGCATATAGTTGATGATCCAATGGGATTTTGTACACATGTTGTGACTATTACAGATGCTGCATGCCGTTGAAAATATCTTAGCATTTCAGAGTTTTCTACAAAGTTTTTGGCTTGTCCTAGTGGGTGGTATTTGGAAACAATTCTTTTCAGGATTTGGATATTTCAGTGTTGAGTTTGTGAGTTGAGATTGTAATTGAGGAGAAAATAGTTGCACATCGATTGAGAGATGATGGTTGGTGCAGTTTTTCCGCCATAGGCAGCTTTTTATGTGCCAACATGATTGGCCAGAGTCGTCGACTCTAGAGACCATTAAGAGAAAGTTCCTTCAATACAGACCATCGGGAGAATGTGTAGTGTCCCTTTCCGGGCTCTAACGGAAAAACAAAGGAAATAGCACAAACCTCAATTGATAGTAAACTGAATTTTATGATAGCTAACTGAAAATTATAACAACAGTCTGAGTTTTATAACAGCAGCAAGGAAAAAGCAATAACTCCCAAAATTGCACCATTCACACCATCCAAAACATGTAGGGACACTTAGAAATATTTTAGAACCAATATTAACAAAGAAATTAGCCTTCAAACCCGAGCTGAAAATTAAATAAATGACAGCAGAGAACACCCTTACAAAATGGCTGGAAATGAATGATTCCAAGCCCAAAAATGAAGTCCAACTATAGATTTTGGCTGCTAAAAAATATGAAGAATTCAATGATGGCTGAGTTGGAAGTCATCGTTCCCTAGAAACCTCCTAACTCTTCCCCAAGTTCGGTTGCTCCCCTAGGAGAGGGGCTTGAAATCACTGTAGACTCAAACCCTAGCTGCAAATCTGCAACATCAATTTTCTTAAAGCACTTTGGAAACCCTTGGATGGAGAACCCTCAATAAATTGAAGAGTTTCCATTCTTCAATCAAGCAAGGAAGGTTTTCATCCTCCTTGTCAGCCACACCAAAGGATTTTTTCCCTTAAGTGGAAGTAATTGAGCAATCAACCCAAAAACCATGCAAAGTTAATTTTTAGACAAATCATGATGCACAAATGAGCCAAACAACCCCTTTTATACCTTGTTGTGGCACCAAACCCAATTAGAAAGCTTCCAATTATGACCAACCTCATAATGGTTACTTTTTCTTTTGGCTTTTCACCTTCATAACATAGCCAACCTGACTTATGTAGAACTATTAAAGAAGAATGCAAATGCTCACGAAAATAACTGAAAAAAATGACAATTACTTCCCTTTCTCATTTCCTTCTTGGCCCCGGGAAGTGGAATGAGTTCAAAATCTTCCAATCGAACTAGTTTGGAAAAGGGAACATTACAGAATGGCCTTCATTGGAGACTATCGGGAGAATGGTCCTTAATTAGTGTGACATGATGAGAAGTCAGTGATTTGAGAGTTCTCTTGCAGCAGAATGAGGAAGTTGCCCTCACAAGGATTTGGATACCCATGGCAAAGGCAACACGAGCTATCACATTGAAAAGATCTAAAGGCACGTAACAAGAGATAGCATGAGCTTCTAAGAAAGGGAAATCTAGCATATAAGGTTCACCTTTGTAGTGAACATTTTGGGATTGGTGGACACACAAGTGGACAATGTAGTACCAACATATGAGAGGATTGCCGCTTACAAAGTTTGAGATATGATTCCTACATCATTTCAGTTTCAAAGAACAAGTTGAGCAGATTTCAGATCACGGGAGGGTATGTTAGGAATTGATCCAAAGAAAAATATAAAAAATAATGAAAACACATTCAAAGGTATCAAGGCAAATACATTGATAGGCACTCTACAATGGCAGTGAGGGGTGAGATGTAATTGTATGAGCATGTTCATGTTAGAAGACATGAACAAGGAAGGAATAGAAACTGGAATGCACACATTGTAGAATGTGTCTTGGCGTTTTATTGTGAAAGAGATAGTTACAAAATGGTTGAGAAGGTTACAATCAATATTTAGTTACTACATAACTAATAGTGACTTAATAAAAAACTATAAGCCTTATATTTTGATACCCTCTCTAAAGGGTTACACTACAGAAAGCAAAAATAAACACATTAACATAAAATTGAAACAACTAGAACCAAACAAATCCATGCATTCTTCACAAGATTTCTCTTTGAAAACAGTTCTTTAACCAGGTAGAACTCCATCAAGTTGCCTCGCAGCCCTCGTAAAGTTGTAGTTCTCAAGTTGAATTCTCAGGTTCCAGGATTCCACCTCCTTAAACGCCCGAATGATGAACCTCTTGAATTATTAGACAACGTCCATATTGAGAGACATCCATGGTGCTCCATCAAGTTTTCTCACGACCCTTGTAAGGGTATAATTCCCAAGATCCAAAAACTCCTGAACTAACTAGGTAGCCATACATGCGGAGCTTCATCTACACTTGATCCCTTCCTATCTTCGAAGTGTGGGGCCTCTTTAAAAACATTATTCTTCATTAGTGAATTCTTCACCGCTTCTAGTAACCCGTGGATATTCAACAATGGCTACCTTAGCTTCATTTGTTATGCCTTTGAATTTTCCCTTCAGAACATTATCAGCTCGAATGTTACAGTTCCATGTTGTGTGACCTCGTTTTTTGCAATAATAACATTCGATTTCTCATTTGTCTTTATCTAATCCTACGGTCATAACTTGAGTATAAAGCCATCGCAAGTTGAGGATCATCTTCTGTATCTCCTGCAATATTTCTCTTTTCTTCAGCTAAGAGAGCTGAAATCATATCTTCTAGAGTTTACGAAGGCAACTAATAAAGAGTGAAAATGACATTCTTGAATTTAGAAGGCGGTTTGTTTAACAAAATAGCTTTGGCATCCTCGACATCTACTATAACATCAACTTCTACTAGCTATCTAAGGAGAGATCACAGATTGCTTGTGGCTAGACATAGTGACTTTGTCAGCCATCTTGACAATCTTGAATCTAAATAGTTGAGGCTTTAGCGAAAACTTTGCATTAACCGCTTCTGCTCCAAACACTTTATTCAAATTATCCCATGATTCATTGGATGATTTTTTTAAATCTACATGATGTAACTCGGAGTTGGAGAGAGGGAGACTAATAAAGGCTTTGGATATGTTGCCAGGAAACGGAAACGGGTACAGGTACGAAACGCGGAAACGCCAATTTTCAAAAAACCTTGGGTACGAAACGTTTCGGGAAACGTCTATACAATATATTATAAAAATATATAAATTTATATATGTGTGTGTGTGTGCATAGTACTCGTTTTAAAATTGTACTCCATAGACCATAAGAGATAAGTATCACTAATAAAGCACTCAAAATATTTTGTATTTATTGAAATTTGAAGTTCTAAAGATTCATCATTCAACATGGTTACAAAATCAATGATTCACATATACATGATAATAATCTAGATTCTAGAATATATCATCTAGATTTTCCTCATAATCATCTCCATGAACACCACTGACAACTCCACTCCCACCAGCTCTACTCCCACCAGCTCCATTATCCATCCCTTGTGTAAAAGTTCCTAAATCTTCTTCATCAATACCAAGCAGTGAAAGTTGGCTAAGAGTAGTAGCAGAAGCATCAAAGTCACTAGTCTCAGGATCAATATCCCAAAGTTTGTTGTGACCTCTAATATAGCCTTCAGTCTTGTGTGATAGGATGCGCAAACTGGAATGTACATACACTAAATCCTCAGCCTTTTTGGATGTTAACTTGTTACGTTTGGCTAAGTAGATGAAGGTATATGTACTCCAATTCAGCTCTGCTGAAGAATTGCTAGCCACATGTTACAAAAAAGAAGTTAGAAATTTTCAATTAGTAATAATATTAATTTACTAAGAAATAAAAACATACGTTTTTAATTAATAAACAAACTTTTGATTTCATTTTAATAGATTATACTTGTGAGGATTTTAATGGCAGCAGGTCATAGGTCCTTGGCATCATGGGCATGTACATACCACCACATTACTGGGGTCAGGTTGTACTTGTCACATAATGATTCCATTTCACCCATGATAGCATTAGATGCAGAGACAAAGATCCCCATTTCATAGCAGACCGCACTAGCTATAGCTGGATCAGGAAAAAGCCTCCAGAACGCTGCCTTAGTTCCATTTGCAACTTCTTGGTCATTATATGGTGGTTGCTTATCAGGTAGCCCAAGTATTTCATTGCAATAATATTTGGGATTCAGGGCATAGGCAAGGAGATGCAATGGGGTGGTCATTTTATTCCACCTTTTCATGATCACTCTCTTAACTTTATTGTAGAATTTTTCTTCAAGATCTTGCTCTTTTTTTGTATGATGTCTCTAATTTTTTCAAGCATAGAGTCAATGCCATCATAGAACTCTCCTATGCAAGCGTGATCTTTGTCTGCACATCTAATCATGGATAAAATAGGCTCAATAAAATTGAGCAAGTATGCAACCTTTGCCCACCAATCATCATCAAGTATCAATGATTTTATTTTGATGGCTCGCTCTATGTTTTCTTGCCTCCACACAGACCAAACATCATCAATCACCATACTACTAAAGGCATGTTTTACCTTCACAATTCGTCTCAAGGTGAGCGTGTGAGAGGAAAATCTTGTTTCAACAACCTATTAAAATAAACAAGTTAATAAAATATAAAATTTAATTTAAAAGAAATTCAATTGATAATTTTATAGAAAGTTAGCAAATAAAAATTAAAAAATTGTAAATTGTCCCCTTACCTTCAGCAACTCCAACCCTGAGAACCTCCGAAAGATAGCCTGGGACATGATGATTTGTGACAAACATCTGAATCTCATTTGCCTCTGTATAAATTTCCTCTATCCGTGGTATTTTGTCAATCTTCTGCAGCATCAAATTTTAGGAGTGTACTACACAAGGTGTCCAAAATATGTGCTCATATCTCCCCTTTACAATCACCCTGTTGCTCTACAATTTTCGACATTATCCATGATGACTTGGACAACGTTTTGAAGGCCCACTGACTCAATAGCCTCAATCAAAATATTAGTAATAAATTGAGCATCTTTCACTTCACCCTCACAATCAACAGCCCTTAAGAACATTGCTCCTTTATGGCACATTAATACCTTTCACCATTTGTTGCCAATATGGTGACCACAACACATTGAAGGGCAACCCACACGCATAAATGCGTCGAGCAACCAACTCATTGGCATTTTCCCTTTTCTCATTTGCAAATGCTTGCCCTAATGGACCTTTGGTTCTCTTTCGTGACAAGCTCTCTTCCTCTAATGGAGTTTCAATTTCAAGTGGTTGTGTTGGAGGTTGAATGAAAGGATGGTTTGATGGGGTGGGTGGTTTTCTAAAACCCTTCCTTTGCAAAGGAATGGTTTTAGATCTAGCTCGTGCAACTTACAAATCAGCCTCCTATTGTTGTTTCATATATGCCAAAATATGTGTTCTTTCAACCTTGGAACATTTTCTAGTCCTCGTTCCCATTTGCCCCATTAAATGAGCTTTGAGTTGGGTATATGAGAATTTGAATTGTATATTGCAATGATAGCATATCCAAGATCGAAAGCCACCACCAGCAAGGTACTCCACCACATGCACATGTCTCCAAAGAGGAGCTTTAGGATCATGTTTTGTGGGATCCACACCCCCACTTTGGCTTGTTTCCCCATGCCCTCCCCCTGAAGTTGAATTGGATGCCATTTATGTTTTTATATCTCAAAGAATCAAACCTACAATGAAAAATAAAACAAAAACTTAGATAACAATAAATAAAACTACACTCTCCATATCCTATTTTGTTTTTGATCACCAGGTTCACCATATAGGCACGAGGTGAGAACATACATATAGTTTGGATTTTTTAATTGAAAAAAACAAAAAAAAAAAATTTAAAAAACAAAAAAAATTGAAGTTTTAAACCCTACACATCCTATTATGCTTTTGATCACCAAGTTCACCGTATAGGTGCGAGGTGAGAGCATACATAAAGTTCGGATTTTTTAATTTTAATTACAAAAAACGAAATAAACTTTTAAAAAATAGCAAAAAGAATTAAATTATTCAACCCTATGCATCTTATTTTGCTTTTGATCACCAAGTTCGCCATATAGGCGCGATGTGAGAGCATACACAGAGTTCAAATTTTTTAATTTAAAAAATACAAAAAAAACTCTTAAAATAGCAAAAAAAATGAAACCCTACACATCCTATTCTACTTTTGATCACCAAGCTCACCGTATAGGCGCAAGGTGAGAGCATATGCAGAGTTTGGATGATATTTTTAATTTAATAAAAACAACATATACTCTTTATTTTAAAAATGCAAAGGAAATGTTACATTTTTTTTAACATAGAGTTTAAAAATTATTAAATTAAAACTACATATTGATATCATTGATCACATTAACGTTTTCTTTTTTTTTAAAACTTGAAAATACTTAGTTTTTCCTCCTTGAAGTTGATCCCTCCTTCCAAATCTGTTTTTAAATTCCTCCTTGATGCTCTTAGCTCTTAGTAGCACCTCCTAAACTCTTCCTTCAAACTGCTCCTTGATGTCTCTTTGCTCTTCACAATTCTAAATGTTAGTTTAATGAAAACTGAATTTAGGAAGAGAAAAAAGTGTGATTTAGAATGGACCAAAGATGTCATTATAAAGTTTTTAGGAAGTGTCTTTAGCAAGTTTGGCTAGATAGATTAGGTTTAGGTATAATAAATGCAGTTACTTTTTTTTTGAAGTTACGAAGTTTTAAAATGAAAAAATGCGGCGGAAACATCCCGGAAACGTCTGGTCATTTTTGGAAATGTCCCAAACGTTTTCGGGACGTTTCGAAGGAGTTCTCGTACCGGAAACATTTCTAGGGTGAAACGGGGGGGCCTAGGTCTGGTAATAAAGGGCTTTGGCATTATCATCTTTACTCTATTGAACCAAAAATTTATTTGCATTTGTAAGTGATTTCTCTTTCCCGTTTATTATTCCCCATAATTTTTTATTCATTACTTGCATCTCTATTTTGACTTTCCAGGTGTGAAAGTTGAGGCCAAAATTGTTTCCCAATGGAATTTCCATTTTCAAAAATAATACCTCAAAAGTCTATAAAGCAATTTTGACCCAAAAAACAATACAAGTAACGGATTTTAACCCGAAAATCAATGTAAATATTTGTAATGTTGATGTACATGAAAAATTAGAAACATACGGAAAAAAGTCTTTGTTGGATTGCGCCCTAGCAGTTGAGATTTTCTTCTATTCATGATTTATAATGACAGAGAAATGGCATTTGTGCATGTTTTATCCTCGCATGCCCTTGCTCGAACCCCAGAAACATTAACCACAACCATATTTTTGCAGGTTCGTGTGTTTGCAAAATGGCCCAAATATTGCTTTAATGGTGACGATACACACTGAATGTCATAATCATCACAAGTTCATGTGTTTGCAATGGCGGAAATACTATTTTAATGGTGGAAATACAGACTAAATGCTCTAATCGGTTTTTTTGCACTCTTTCCCTTGGCAAATCCTGCACTTTGCCCTTGAACTCCATTTCCTATATCACATTTTAACAATCGTGATTCAATCAAATATTACCCTAGCGTGATTTAGCAAATTTAATAGGGCTGATCCCTACGCAACTATATTCCTGTGCACTAACAGCCTATTAGTTTTGACCTTAAATTTGACTTCCATTTGACTGTCAGGGGAATTTTCATCCCTAAATTTATGTCCATTTGACCTTCACTTAAAAACTTTTTACTTGAAGAAGTCAATCAAATAATTGGAATATCTTGGCTAGACGGTAGAGTTCGGAGCCCGTTCTTTTATTCCAGAAAGATTTATTTCGAGACCACCGCAATGGTGCAGATAGATTGATGCCATTTGTCACCAATCAATAGAAAATTGGCGGAGAATGTAATGGAGTTATTAATCAATATGATATATGAAAAATCCAACGTGAGAACCTTGACATTCATTTCTCTCGAAATATTTAAGATAGATGTATTTAAGATTTGTACTAGTAAATTATATTGGAAATACACTCAAATGAAGTTGGAAGGTGAAAGGTCACACTTGACCTTTGATATCTCCCTTGGGTTTGAAAGGGTTGTAAACTAATTTTGTATATACCTTTGTACATGAATGGAAAAAAATAAGCTAATATGCCGCATATCATGTGTTCTTTTATGCTTATTTTTGTCAAATTTATTCTTGTAATATCATTCTCGTTGCAGATATTTTTCCCCTCAAAGTAGATACAAAATATATACGGTAGAAGCTTCCAAATCATCCCACGAATCTGGAATCAAACTATTGTCTCATAGAATAATCTGAAGACAAAAGCATAAACAGCATGTTAGTGCTCTGGAATACATCTACTTATGGGAAGCGATCAAATTCATAATGGCAGAGTTAGTAATAAAAGCACAAATAACCCTTAGTCACATATCAAAAGTTTCACCTGGTGAAACGAGTTAAGTCCTGCTGCTAGTTCTCCCACTCACAGCAAGTCAGGCATTTAAATTTTTACTTCTTGAGTTCAATTTTCCCTTCCCTAAGAGATCACCTGTTTACTAGTAGAATACCATTCATGGCAGATCAGTATAATCAACCTGCACGTTAGCCTTAACATCTAAGACATTTCTATGTTAAATAGGTTCCCCCATGTCGCTCCCACTCAATTAGTTTAATCCAAGAATTCGTTTAGTAATCCTTTGCAACATTGCTACAAAGCTTTGAAAATGGCCGGAAGTACTTAGCTAAATGACAGCCATGATGATAACCATCCATATAAAGTAGCTACTTGCACTAAGTTTAGGAAGCTGACAATTACTAAAACATGAGCCAGAAATGAATGATCCTTACTATCTCTTAGTTATTCAAATTAAATGCAGTTGTACATAGATACCAAAGACGTGCTACAAACATCACAGACAGCACCCGCATATATTCAGAAAATGAAAATGTACACAAGTACATGTGTGTGTTGCATTAGTGCATGTGTCCCTCCCCGTGTGTACGTGCATTTGTGTGAATATGTGGTGGGTGGGTGTGTTTAAACTTTATACACATCTGCATGTGTGAGCATGCGTGTGCGTGTGCGTGTGTGTGTGCGTGTGCGTGTGCGAGTGCATATGCATGTGTGTGCACATGCGTGTGCATGTCTGTGTGCATGTGAAAGTGTTCACGCATGTGTATGACATAAGGAAAGTTATAGTAAAGTACCCAAAAATCTGCCCATAAACTGGCACCGGACTTGGGGACAATTACAACAACATTAGACATTCGTTTAGCTGCTTGAAGCACATCGCTACTCCAGCCTACTGCAACCCACACATCTCCACATGCAAAAGCCCTCATATAGTTTGCGCTATCAAATAGTCGAACCTGCATAATTCAAGTTGTATAAATTTATTGAGTTTCAGTTTAACATCAACCATGAAATATCAAAATGGAAGAAAGTAATAAGATATTAAGCATCAACTTTCTGAGCTAATATCGTTACAGGATTACTATTATTTTTGTGCAAACAAAATTTCACACAATCCTTCTGACATGTTTTTTCAGCCAGGACAAACATCACAAAAACAAAATCCCTTGACTTTACCTGTTTTTTCAGTAAATTGAAAACGACCCTTACTGCTTGTCTCCCACCAGGAATATCAGACTCAAAACTCGAGTTATAAGATGCCCCCAAACATTTTAATACTGCACCAACTACCTCCCTGGGAGCGTCCACCATTGAAATTTTACCCTCAAGCTCTGGTCTCCACAAATCTTCCCAGTCCTGCAAAACTCCTTATGTGAGAATAACACAAAACCTTAAGAATTAAAAAGGTAGCATATCTCTGCTCATATACATGGAAAGTTAAGATCAATTACTAACTACTAATTTTGCTTCAGAATATAGTTTGGTGAATGAAAGCGGATTTTTTTGGAAATAGAGTTTTACTTGTGGCCCTACATAAATTCAATGGGATGCAAAACGCCCATGCAGTTTTCCCGCAAGTTGGGGGAAAAAAACTTAGTGAGCCAACATTCTTTTAGATTATAAAACCACACCAAAAAAGTAAAATAAGGCGATCAAAACTTTTAGTGGAAAAGAATTATGTGCTTCTAGTGCTGCTATATAGCAAGGCAAATACTAGATTGAACCACCCACCTCAATTGGAGGTATATTGTGTTTCACAAATTTGTCTTTTCTGTATGCCACCACCATGCTGCCCCAACGATAGGGAACTCCCCAGATTTCTCCTTTGGGATCTATCTGGCCATTATTATTCCTGCGTAAATGAGCCTGAGAAAGATATCACTAAGTATTTAGCATGTCCTGCATTTGAGTAGCAACTCATTGGCACATTTAGTTATTTACATCATAATCAATATATGCAACAGATCATCATCATAAGAATCACTACCTACATCTTCAAATCTTAGAAGTACATTGTTCTAAACTTCAATATATCTGAATGCAAAAGGAGCTTAAAAGCGGATGTGTAGGAAGACCAGTCTCTTAATAGAGTCCAACATGTGCATGTTTCTGACTTGCAGTTTTTTACTATGAAGACAAGGTAAGGAGCTGATCTCACTTGAGAAGAACAGATTAGGGAGTAATGTCCTTGCATAATAAAGCATAAATCGAGCTGCATGGGACCATAGCAAGTGCGTACAAAACATAAAATGCTTTGAACCAAACAAAATAACAATATTTTGCAGTTATTTTATAGGGGAGAAAATGTGCAGAATATTTATGCCTATGAGCCATTTCTCGTTCTCAAGATTGTGAAGACATCAGCCTGTATGATTAGGGTTTGACAAGGTAACAATATCCTCCAAGCATAAGAATTTGAAACTATATAATAATTGTGCCTTCAATACTCCAATCATGCAGACTTCCTTCAATGAGATGATGTAACTAGATCATGGTTACACTGCTCCTACTCATTGAGCAGGTAATTCAGATAAGTGGCATAACAAGGACACTCAACATACTCATGAATGTTGCATGGGTAGTCCAAGCCCCTCTTGGCACCCTACACTACAGTATTGGATTCCTCTACAGAAGAGGCAGGATTCGGGGTACGATACACACATAGTACGGATGCGAGGGTGATATGGGGCTGGATATGGCTAGGGTACCGCACAAACCAACTGATGCCCGGACTCATTCTGGGACAAATCCAGGCATATCCGCAAGCCTTTTCTGGTACCCTGACTGTACTAGGGGTGAATTTGTGCCCAAAAATGGTTTTTTTTCTTTACTAACTTAAATAAATCTAAAATTCAACTATCAACTTCAAAAAACAATAAAAACTCAATTAGAGTTGAGGGGAAACTCTAAAAGCAACTTTCACACTCATTGTATCAAAAAGCAAACAACACCACCACATTTACCTCTCATTGTATTTTTACATCTCATTGCACATTTGCTCTCTCACCTTCATTACTTCTATTGCTTGGGGCCGGAACTTCTTTATTTTGTCAATCCAATACTGATACAACTAAGCATTTGCTGCCAAGGAGTTTAAAGAGCTTGCAAATGTTTAAAGAGATTTTGTAAGTTTTTATAGTATTTTTATTTTAAATTTATTTAAAAACTTCCAAATATTTGTAAGTTTTTGTAGCTAGTATTATTTAAAAACATTCTTTCAACAAATGCCCAAATTCCTTAGTTTTTAATAGCAGTATTATTATTTTTTAACCAAGGGCTATAGGAATTTGCTACAATGTCTGCCTCTGCAAGTCGTAGTTCTATGGGACAAGGGACACAACCTTCGAAACTAGTGCTTCCTCGCCTCTTTGGAAGTATGTAATGATTTTAGAATAGGTGGAGGGTGGAGGGTGTTACATTTGGGTTTGTTCAAAGCGTAAGGTTAGATATAACAGCTCATAAATTCGGGTGAAAGCCCACTTGAGTGCAATTCCTAATATTGGAATCATAGCTTGCCCGGGGCCTAACATGGGTGGAAGGCCAAGAAAGGGCTTGCCACGGGCAAAGATCATCCATGGCTGCCCAAAAATTGAAGCATCCTTTCACAAAGAAAGGATCAGGATATACCAAGCCACTTGTTGCTCCATCTCATGTCATGAACCCATCACACCCATTTATTGCTCCACCCCTTGCGGCTACAGAAGAAGAGGGTTCACCTAAAAGTCCCAAGAGAAAAAAACATGCAGGCACATTGGAAAAGGCGTTCCAAAATGAGGCCAAGGACATAGCAAAGCAAAACATTGCACGTTGTGTTTACTCATGCAAGCTGCCATTTAATGTTGCTATCTCACCATATTGGCGGGAGATGATGAAATCTATCAATGAAGCCTTTAAAGGCTTCACCGACTTAAGAGTATGAATAGGTGTGGACCACAATGTTGGCAAGAGAAAAAAAGATGTTGAGAATGCATTGCAGCCCATCTGGGTCAAAACAGGGGTGACCATCATTTCCAATGGATGAAAAGATACGAAAAATAGGCCATTGATTAATGTGGTCACAATGTGCCCTAAAGAGGCAATGATGTTTCTCAAGGTTTTTGATTGTGAGGGGCAAGTGAAGGATGCACAATTCATTGTAGACATCCTAATAGAGTCCACTGAGGTGATGGAGCCTCGAAACATTGTCCAAGTTTGTTGGCAAAATATAGTGCTTTCTTTATTGTAGGGGGAAGGCACACTTTATTCAAAGCAAAAACCAAACAAGAAAGAATATGTACAATATCTACACTCACTAACTTGCAGGGGTGGAATTTTACTCCCGAAGAAAGGATAGATAGATAGATGAGATAGCACGAAGGAATATAAATTGAAAAGCAAGAATAAAAGAATGGATAAATGATAAAGAAAGAGAGAAGAGAAGAACTTGCATTTTGAATAAGTAAACTCGCAGCTTATTCTAGTTTGCAAGGAGATAATTTAATATTAGAAACACTTACAATTCGAATTTTGCATGTGTTAAAAGAATGATGAAGGACAAACATGTGACATAAGAACACATGCTTACACCAAATCATGACACAAACTTCAGCAAATCTCCTTTTATTCCAGCTACATGCAAGATTGACTAAGTCAATTTTCTAAAAATAGAAACTACAAAAATGATGTTCACTTTTCACAAAATAAAGAGAAATTTTACAAACACAGAAGTGCACAACCTAGAAATTCCAAAATTGACGTTGACAATATACAGCTGCAAATTAGGGATTTTCTATATTTTTCTTTTTTTGGTTCAGAAAGTAGACTTTGGGAGCAGCAGCCCCCAACAAGGTTGAGGGGCAGCGCCCATGCAAGTTCCCTATCATGGTACAGAGTAGGGTCAAGGGGTTGCGCCCCCGAAGCCAAGCACAATTTGAGTTTCTCACGGCCTTTAGAACATACTGATTTTTTGCATCTCCGTACCTCAAAACTCCTTCCAAGACTATGGCTGAACTTTGGACTACTTTTGCACATAAAAATTCCAACAAAGACTACAATGGAACTTGGATTGCACAAACAACCAGAATCCCTGCTCAAGACCTTGGTGGGAAATTAGGATCCGAAGTTTCACAAGCACTTTGCATGCCTTCTGCAAATGTGCTTAAAAATTTTGAAAGACCACCAAACACTTGAGATGAGTATTTCGGAATTAGGAGTTCCAAGTGCAACTTGCATGAAATTTACAAAGTGTTCCGATTCTCTGAAAGTCTGAAAACCAAAGAAAAGAGTATTTCGGGATCAGGGGATTGGGGAGCGTTTGGCAACTCGCAAAATTGCTTGAAAGTTTGAAACTCTGGTTTGGTCTAGTTTTTCCGGCACATAGCTAAATTTTGATTTTTTGAGCCCCGTAGACTTATAAAATCCATTCCAAGATTTCAATTTGACTAAATTTGATCGATTGTGACCAAATTTTCTTGGTGGATTCAAATTTTCACTAAAATTCAAATTTGGGGACAACAAAGTTATAACAGACAACACAAAAAATTGCAAAGGTGTTGGCATGTTGGTTGAGGCAAGGTATGTGCACGTATTGTGGACACCTTGTGCCATTCATTCTCTCAACCTTATATTACAAAAGTTGGGCACCAAAATTGATTGAATCAAGCAAGTCTATGAGGAGATGAGCGAGATCCAAATGTTCATAACCATCATATGTCCCGAGGCATCTTTGCGTCTTTCTTGAAGTTGCAGCTGTTGAATGTAACTATCTTTTAAATTTTTTTAATCATGTATGATTTTAAATTTTTATTTAGTATTTAAGTTTGTAATTTACTGAATTTTAATTTTTGGATTTTTTTATGATGATTGTTGAGACTTAGTTTGCGACACACATACTCGTCTTGAGACAACTTGTCAAGGTGCATGAGGCATTGAGTAGCATAGTTATCAAGCACCTTTGGTGTGTATGGAGGAATACAAATACTGTGAGGGCCACAAAGGTGAAAGTGTTGATCCTAAATGATGAGTCATGCGATTGTGTGGAGCATTTGCTTAGTATTACCGAGCCCATATTGAGTATGCTGAGATTTGTTGATATGGATAATTCATGTATGGGCAAGGTATATGATGGAATCAACTCAATGATTGAGACGATTAAATTCATCATAAATGCCAAAGAGCAAGATCCTGTAGAGAGGTTCTTCACTCAACTTTGTTGGTTGAGGCAAGGTATTCCCAAAAAGCTTGCAATATTCATTTTATTTCACTCAACTCTGAAGGTTGATTTGGATTAGCAACTGTTGGGATAGCCACTGCTGGAATTGAGGGTGTAGCTGAAACTGGTGGTTGAATATTTGGAAAGATGGGCATGGGAGGTCTAGGTGCTATCTTGTCAGCTTGTATGAGGTTATTTTCAGCTCTAATAGCTAGATCAAAAGCAACAGAAATTGAATTACCCCCCATGGATTGAACTAGGACAGCGACATCACTGTTCAAAGACCTCAAATAATGTAAGAAAGCATGTTTTGCTAAAGGATTTATGGTACAGGGAATTCTTTCCCAGGTTCTTTGGAATCTCATATTAAAATCAACCATGAACTCTTGAGGGGCTCTTTTAATTGTGCCCGACTGCTCAATTAAGGACAAATGGTAGAGATTTATCCTCAAATTGGTTACAAAAAGGTTTTTCCTAACTCATCCCAATTATGAAGAGAATTGATAGGCAGATTTCGGTACCACTGCAAGGCTTTATCTTTGAAGGAATCTACAAAAAGCCTCATGGCTACCTTCTCCCGAGTAATATTATAGATAGAGCAAAGATTTGCAATGTCTTTAATGTGCTCTACGGGAGTGGTTTGAGTTAAACCGGTAAAGAATGGTAAACTCTTCAATGCAGAAGCAGGAATATCATTATACACAGTAAGATTCAAGGGACTGCCATCATTAAAAGTCACAAAAAGCTTCATTTCTCGGAACAGCCATTAGGAAGTTTATGACAGGAAGTTCTGGGGTTTTAGGCAATTAATTTGGCTAGTTAGCTCTGGAAAAGTATGGAGATCTATGAAATTTGCTTCTTTTATAAGAATGTAAAGGTAGCTGAATAAATTCAAATGGTATGCCTTTAGCTTGTGACCTAGTGGTCACCTTTGGCATTAGCTCTGCACTAGTCTGCAACCAGTATGTTTTGTAAGAACCTTTCGAGTCGCCAGATGCTGATTTCTGAATACTGTATGCTTTGCAAACTGTCGAACCAACATCAAGTTCTTTGAATAATTTGTCCCACCAGGCGTATCAGAAAACTGTTGTCACCCAAAAGTGCACCCTGATAGAGAATGGTGTGTGTACTCTCTCTTCTGTTGACAAAATTGGAACACCTCAAGGTTGTGGGTAACCTATAACTGAGGTGAACCTCCAGAGAGGGTTGGTTCCCTTGTGAATCACCTAAAACTAACAAATTTGACAAGGAAAAGGGAGAAGGAATGCAGGAAATGGAAAATTGAGGTGATATACCAATGATTTGACACACATCCGTACTACTGCGTACAGAAAATACAAAGATCCATACACCTGCACAACTATAAGCTAATCTGCAAAATTAATTCAAAGATTTGGGTTAAATGACAATAGTAGAGGGAAGAATTTCCACACCAAAGCAATACAATACCCTGCTAAACATGATGAAAACTCATAAAACCAGCAATATGAGAAGGCAAAATGGAGCTTTTTTATTCAGAGATGCAAGTACAAGCTAGGATTACAATAGCAAAATAGTTGGGAGTAGTGTGTAACTGATTTTCATGATAAAAATCGACATATATGGACTGTTGTGTCCTATTTTCAGCCCCCTGGTCACATGCAAAATATTTATTTTATTTATTTAACCCTCCTTATGCCTTGGAAAGCATGCATGAGGACGCAAATAATAAAATAATGTTTCTTCCTAAGCCTGCTACTCCAAACACTGGTCTGCTGCAATTTATTTATTTAATTAAATAAAACTCTTCACTTCACTTAACCCTTGGGCGCCAATCTTTGCATGATATATTTATTGAATACTTTTCCTCCATACTTAGCATATCACCCTGCTGGCAGCTCCTTTTGGCGCAGGATTTTTCTATTTTTGTCCTCTTGCTATATTGTCTCTTCTGCTTTTTGCTTTTGACTGCTTCGTGTGCATGCAAATTTCTATTTTCATATTCTGCTGATTGTTTTTATTTATTTTTATTTCCACTTCTTTCTCCCTCAGGTTTGGTGCCAAATCTGCTGCTATTTTTAGCATTTAACTCTCTATATTTAGGAAGCTTTTTTGCCTCCAAACTTGGCGTCTAAAATCAACTCAACTGCTGCTAAATTTAGCATGTTTTTCCTTGCTATTTTTCGTGCCCAAACTCATGTTAACTGCAGCATGTAATTAATTAAAAATAGAACTACTGCTGCTTGCTTTTCTCCTTGCTTGGACACCACACTTCTACTATTTTTAGAGCAAACAGCAGCATGTTTTTCTCTCTAACTTGGCACCATAACCCCGCCTGAGCATGCTGCTTTTTAATTAAAAAAAGTAACTGAATTTGCTGTTATTATTTCTGGCATGTTTATGCATGCTTCTTGGTGCCATAACTCTGCTTGAAAGTTGTTGCTATTTCTGTGTTAAAACAGTACCCAGCGGGCTGCTAGAGCTAGCTCTAAACATGTTTTCTTTGTGCCAAATCTAGCTGCTGATTGTAGCCTTAAAAACTGCCAATATAGACTAAGTTTTTGCATGATCATGGCTTGAAAACTGAAAACACCAACCTCGGCACAAAATCCAGCAAACACTAATTTTGCAGTAACAGTTCCACTGAACATATGTGTAAATGGAAGTTTGCAAGGGTGTGAGCTGCCATTATTGAGCCCAAGCAGGCCCATTTCCTATCGTGCATTCTTCATCAAGGATTGCCAATTGGCTCTCACATGTTCAATTATGCATTTCTTTTGGTTCTACAAACGTGCTCAATCTGCCTAGCAATGGATTCATACCCTCTATCAAACCTTCCATTCTGAAATGTTCACTTGGAAAAAGGTGCTTTTAAGCGTACTCGGCCATGATTCCTACAAAATACACACAAATTTGGCAGATCTTTCGTTCTGAAATTCTCTTTCAATTATGGAAAGATAGAAAATATGTTGATTACAATCGTGTTTCCTTGATGGCTATTGTTTTGTTGCTAATAGAATTTGTATCATCTCCAACTATTGTTAGATCATTGTGACAATGCACCTTGAGTTGTTAGCAGTCTCCCTGAACTCACCTCGCCATCGTTCTCCCCCTCGAGGCCATGGCTTTGGTTAGCATGGTAGGACTCGTTCATGCAACAAACGCTATAGTGGCTCTCCTCGGTGGTGATTTCCATCTCTATCCCACAACTCTCATGGAGGCAGCGGTGGCTAAGGCCACGCTCAGTCAGACCCTACTAGTTGGGCAGCACCACTGCAAGAGAAGTTTTGTCACTTGGCGTTGGCCATCTCCCCTGCACATCAAGATGGTGATGCTGGAAAAAAAAAAGATAATGGATGGAACCTAATACCTGATGCTACCAACCCTCCTGATAATCTTCGGGGGGTTGGGGTGACAAATTAGATGATCCCACACCTCCACCTATATTTTTCGTGGTTTTTGTTGCATACATGTATCTCGTGGTTTGCTAGTACATGGGATGTCAAACATTTATTTTAATTTATTTTGAAAAGATATGTAGAAACTTTTAGGTTGATCTTTAGCTTTCTCAGCTAAGGCCAATATGACAATTGGAGTGCAATTCATCCACTCACTTTTTTGTATGATTAGTTTGTACTCTCTCTCTCTCTCTCTCTCTCTCTCTCTCTCTGTGTATATGGAAAAACTTTTCAATTAAAAAAAAAGATCCAGACTGAACCAGAACAATTCATCTGGACGAGGCCTGGTGATTATGCCAGCCAGGCATAATCAAGGAGATCTAATCTCATCCCACGTGCTTTTTAGTTGCAACCAATTCACAATATTCCATCTACCTTACCCTCTTCCATTCACATGTTTGTTTCTCTTTATAATTCCTTTATCTTTTATTCTCTCTCTTATTCTATTTAAACAATTGAATACACATGGGGAACACTCCTTTCCAATTGGTTTTTAGTTACATACAGCAGCAATTAAGAACTTGCTAGTACACATCATTAAGAGATGACAAGGATACTGGGAATTAAACAACCAAATGGGAAAAAAACACAAGCTTATGGTATTTCAGGCCCCAGGGTTGATGATTGACCTATGGGACATGCCTGTCAACCTATGACATGACCGCCAATCTTAAAGGAAGAAAAGTAACCATCAGAGCACTCCAAAAATGTAGAAAAATATCCATTATTTCCCAAAAATGTCCTCGATCTTTAACCTTCATTTTCTATTGTTGATCTTTATTTTAGTTAATTATGCATATTAAAGAAATGTTAAGTCTTAAGTTAGTTTTACATCGATTGTCACTAATTGTACCTCCTTTTCGAAGGAAAGTAACCTCAAAGTTAAAGGCTTATTTTGGTAAATAATGACTTATAACTCTTAGACATGAAGGCAGAAGGCTTGGATTTAATATTCAAAAACAGAGAACTTACATTTATCGACCCTGAAGACATGTATGATTTAACTTAGTAGTGGGGTACAGTTGGCATACACGGCTAGTGTCCTGTTACAAAATTGAAGACCCTATTACAAAAATTAAAAGAAAATTTATGTTTAAATATGCTTTGCAATTATTCTAACATACTGCAAAGGCGCCAGGAATCTATTCAACTAAGTCCAAAATCAAGAAAATAGTCAACAAAGCATTGAGTACAACCATGTAAATGGCAGAAAAGATGCTGGCTGACAACCAAAAGTGAATCCCACATATAACTAGTATATACAAAAGTTTTAATGCAATGACCAACATGTTTAATTGCAACCTGTTGAGGCAATTTTACACTTGTTGAGTGCTGCTCTTAAAATATGGTAGAGAAAACCCTCGTATGTTTGACAAGGTAGGAGACATATCAGAGCTAAAAGGATGTTAGAATTGACCGATAAATCTTACGTAAATAAAATTAAAGTGTGCAACCAGCAGTTTAGCCAAGTATTCGTGCAGCCAACAATGTATATTGACGCGGTAGGTTTCGAATCCCATAATGGAGATATATGCGATAGACGAACTATACCATAAACAAAGACCTTGACCTCAGAGCCCATATGTTTTGTACATTGGCTTATGTCAGTGCTTAACACAACCCTGGCAAAGCAGTTGCATTGAGAAATTTGTAAGTTATAGTATGCTACATTTTTATCAATCTCAAGCGATATATGATTATTTGTAGCATTTTGGTATTTCAGACCACAAGGAAGGTAGGTTTGCATGAGGAAGTGGCTGATAATGGAGAAGTCTCTGTGAACAACCACTTTGTCTCTGCTGCAGAAGAAGAATTGCTGGCTGCTGAAGCCTGTCTGTTAAACACAAGCCTTCTGAGAAGGTTATGCAGGAGGCAACAAAGGGTAATCAGGTCACTTATCAGTTTTTGTCTACAAGTGGGAATAACAAAGGGTTCTTCTTTGCATCCTCTGGGGAAGAAAGAGGTAAAGACTTGGGACAGAATGGTTTTAAAGAGAGCCAAAATTGAAGGGACTTGTGGTGAGGAATCAAACAGAAGGGGGGAATTTATTTCCCCCTTTTTAGCATAATTATCCTTTCCTTGCTATAATCATTCTACGTATTGAGAGATCCTAGAATGGTTGCAAGCATTTAATTGTGCCTTGAATTTCAAAAATATCTCATAGTTGGTACTTTAGAATTGTTGAGGATGAATGAAACCTTTAAGATAGTGGGCATTTTCATCAATGACAGGTGGCAGTAGGAGTAATAATTTTCATTTCTCATATATTTAAGGGTTTAGGTGAAGCTTGTGATTTGTTTTGCAAAGCCTAGATATGATGTTTTGTACGCATCTGCTCCATGATATTGTCCAACTCACAGTTTGAAGGCACATGCATCACCCTCTCCAATCAATTGATTTATACCATAAGGGTTTTGAGTAAAGAAAAAAGCTTGTTTCTTTAAGATTGTATTTTTTCTGATTTTTTTTCTCCCAGTTTACAAAACGATTATTGAAGAAGATTCGTATATTATCAATCTTCCATCAAGGGAGGTCAGTTAATTCGGTCAGAACCCAAAAATCATGCGCCGTTGAAAGGAAATGCAGATTATCTCAGAGTTTTGACAGAGGCAGGGTGGCTAAATGTTTTTCAAAAGCTCCAACAGTCGAATGATGACATTGCAAAGGATTTTGCTGTTAACTGGGATGCAGGTGTGGTAAAGGTTAGGGGAGTTGTTAAGGTAACTGGGCTGCCATTCGCAGGGGCAAAATGGTATATGGTTAAAATAAGAGGGGCTCTTTGTAAGGAAGCGTTTTTGCTATCTGAAGAGGTGGTGGCTGACATGGGGAAAGGAGCTACCCATACCTCTTTGCCTGATTTTTCCCCATTATTGCCCACCAAATACAAAAGTATATTACTTGTGAGGATTTGTTTTCATTACTTTTTTCCTACCATTTTAAATTGCTTTCCCACCTTCGGCACAAGAAAATTATCAATTTACCTTTTTTCTTGTACAAATTGTTTGAGAGAACCGCAGTGGAGGTTAAAAAAGGAAATGAAAAGGCGTTATATGGTTTGGTCAAACTTCTATTTTTGGATGCTTTACAGTCACAAAAGCCTATGATTTCTTGGCATGACTTTTGTCTTCTAAAATACGCTGTTGCGGAAGAAACGGTATATGCCGCAAAAGAAGAAGAGGAAACTTATTTTATCACCTTCCTTTAATATATCAGAAAATGACTCAGTAAGCTGCAGAAGTTGGTTGCAAAATATCCCAAAGAATCAGAATGAATCTCTCTACCAATAAGAAACTTTTGGATCCACAACTTGAAGCACATAAGTCTACTCGTTCTCAGAAACATACGGTGACAGTGGACGATACTGAGTCGGAGGCTTCTGTTCCTATTTCTAACAGAAAGCAATCTGAGAAGTAGAAATACGGAAAAATAAAGATAAAGGTTAAGGGTCCTAGTTCTAAATTATCAATGTCTTTATGTAAAGATAAAATCCGAGATGGCAGAATTACATAGTCTCAAGAAAAGTTAAGGAAATGACGCAGTCGGCTACAGATAATTTGGTTCTCCTTGTGAACGTGATTGAAAATGTAAAGACTAGGGCCTAATGTACAATCACAGACCTCCCCTGTTGTTTCTCAACAAACTTTCCTAATTGATGTCGCTGCAGGTACAGATTCCTTGGAGTTTATTTCCAAGAATGACCATGACAAGGAACTTCACTTGCTTAAGTCGGAGGGAGCCAAGGCGATGGGGAATCTCAAGATGCAGTTAAGTCATGCATTGTGAAAGATTGCAACATTACAGCAGGAGATGGAAAGTTGCAGATGGGAGGTTGCGGAGGAAGGTATGTGTAAGGATGTTGCAATAAAGAATTTGAAAGATATGGTGTCCTTGGATTGTGAGAAGGCAGCCCATTTATCATCATGCATGCCTCCACCAAGAGTTTATTCTTTGATTCTAAAAGAGAATTGGCTGAAGTTGGAATTGGGTCGATTAGCTTCCTTTCAGACTATAAAGGTAGGTAGACCGAGAAAGTTTTGTGAAATGTTCTTTTCATTCTCTGTGCATAATCTGGTCCCTCCTAATGAGTTACAGTGGAATCCAGAACCCTTTGTTGGGGATGTAATTCTTAGAGCTTTTCTATCTTATCTACAAAATGAAATAAGATGTGTTGAGCAGTGTGAAGGGTATATGAACACAGAAGACTCTTACCCTCTGTGGTTGAGGGCTGAACAACCTAGACCCTTAGAAATCTTGAGGGAATATGCAAATCTCATCCAGAATGACCAGATTAAAAAAAAGGATTTTAGGCTTAAAAAGAGCTCATCACAGCAGATGAAAATGTTATAGACCAGTTGGGTTCAAAGGCTTATAGAAGCTCTTGTGTTAGATGGGAAGATCTCCGAGAGTGAAGGAACCTTTCTCGCCATATAATTTGAAAGAAACTAGGGGGAGAGCTAATCTCTTTCTCATCTCTATGCAAAACAAAGGAATATCTTGGATGGGTCTCAAATATCAATTTCCTTTCTTTTGGTTTCCTCTTTATCACTACAAAGGTCAAAGTCCACTTAGTGTAATGTCCCCTTCTCAAAGCTAGTCTTCTTTGAAGACCTTGAGCCCGTTCCACTTCTCGTGGGCAAAAAATGAATGGGTAAGGGAAGCTAATGTCGTGTTTTTCAGTTGTTTTTGTGAGCTTTGCATCTTTTTTAGTAATTTTCTAAGCATAGTCAGGTCGGTTGGGTAAAGGAGAAAAGCCAAATGAAAAATAGAGGAGGAAAAGGAACTATTATGTCCCCAAGGAGGTCAGTCCTCTTTAGAGGATTCTAATTGGTTTTTGTCACCGCATCTAGCTATAAAAAGGGGTTGCTTGGCTGGGAAGATGCTTATGCAAAATGGAAATTATTTCTCTTGGATTTGGAGCATGTTTGTTTTCTCTCTCTTCTATTGAGGACGAAAACCCTCTTGCAAAACCTATTAAGAACGAAACCTCTCAATAGTGGACTGGTTTGCGGACGAAACTCCTCAAGCTTGCAACAAGGTGATTTCATAAGGAGTTGTATTCAGTTTTGAAGGCATTTTCAGCCCTCTCCTCAAGTGGCAACTTTCCCTAAGGTGGTGATTGGGATCTTCTAGGGCACAGCAACTTCAAATTCAGCCATCATTATGTTTCTCCTATTTTTTTCAGCTGGAATCTACATTTGTATTTCAATTTGGGGCTTGGAATCCTTCATTTCCAGCCATATTTGTAAGGGTGTTCATTGTTGTTATTATATTTAATTAAATAATCTCCAGCTGGGGTTTGAAGGCTCATTTCTCGGTTTATATTGGTTCTAAAATATTTCTCAAGTTTCCTACATGCTTTGGATTGTGTAAAAGATGCATTTTTGGAGAGATATTGCATTTTCCTTGTTGCTGTTATAAAAAAATCAGACTGCTATACCTTGCTGTCATAAATTTCAGTTGGTTGTCACAATTTTCAGTTTGCTATCTATTGGGGTTTGTGCAATATCCCTTTTGTTTCAGTTTGAGTCCGGAAAGGGGCATTACACTTAGTAAGGAGGAAGAGTTCCAAACATGGCTGGATTTTGAAAAGAAGCGAGATTATTATGCTCCTCTAAATGAACCTAGTTCTTGGCTAATTTAGCTTTGCACTTTGTCCATGGGAGATCCAGTTGGGAAGATTTGTGAAAATCCGGGCTGCTGTTTTTACAACAGTTTTTGTTATAACCGATCTTCTTTCTTTTTGTGTGGAGATTATAAGGCTGTTGATGGATTTTTGTAAGGGCTGTGGAAGACTCAGAAGGGCTGCGGAAATTGGATTTCTATGGTTGCAGAACACATTGCTGTTGATGGATGCTTTTTACCTCAGTGTATGATTTCTTTTACATTTTTGGCAGCAGAAGGTGTATTGAGCCTGATAACAGAAGGCTGGGTTTACTGTTTTGTAAGAGGCATTTTAGAGGAACCTGCTATAAATTGTCATTTCAAGCTGCATAAGTTTTTAACACTTACGCATTATTAAAATGCTGTTCATATTCTTAGTTCTTCTATCTTGGAAGGAAAAGTTTGAGCTGATATCGCTCTGGTATGCAATTTTGTTACTGTGACTATTTCTTGATTTTGATAAAAGGGTGAGGGAACCCCTGACCCTCTTTTTACTGATCAGGGAAACAGTAAAAAAAGAAAACGGTAAGATAGCATATGCATTACAGGTCAAAAGTTTTTATCTGCAATAATGTGTTATGTTTATGATGAAACTAGAGCTTCCAAAGAAACTCAATATAAATACAATTGAGTTTATCTTTAAAAATATGATCGAAACTTTAAAGGAAAGCACCTAATTCCAATTATTTTTTCCACAGAACTCCTTCCATTTGAGATGTGGATACAAAGTTTCAAAGAAATACCTTCCATCTGTCACTAAGACGAATGAACCAGTCTTGTTGATCAGCATTCTTTATCGGTTCAATCACTTTGTCACGTATGGCCATCTCTAGCCAGGAGTCCCCAATAGTCACAAGATCAGCAGCAAGGATAGACTGACTTGTCAACCGACCTTTTTTCAAACCTGAAGCAAGCTCAGAAATAATGCTTCCAAAGCTTCCTTGGAACTCAACTTGTAACTTCAACCTTTTACCCTGAGCTTGCATAAAGTCCTGCAGGTAGCATTCATCAGGTCATCCATCAAACATAGCCAATGATCCTTCATGAACATCCCAAATAAATGTTGCAAACCCTTTACAGTAAAGTGCGTGACTTCTGTAATCTTGTTTATATACAACACTCTGAAATTTCACATACATATACTGGTCTGCAGGAAACTGATTGACACACACAAGGTTAAACAATGTATAATACTTGCACATATGATGAATGACATATATTTGGTATCAACAGAAGACTTTTGAATCATTCTCTCAAAGATGAGAGAGAGCATTCATTTCCTCCTTAAAATAGACAATATAGGGCATTCAACAACACTCCATAAGTATTAGAAAGAAGATAGGCTCATAAAAAAGTCAATGTCAATAGTTTTAATTAGAAAAACAGAAAGTAGGTGGGAAATTTTGGAAGCCTTGGCATATGTTGAAAAGAAGAATTCAACAATGAGACAATCACAAGAATAAAGAATCTCTTTTGTTCGAAAACCTCAAGCTGAAGCATTCTTGCATTAGTTACCAAATTTGACCAGATCTGCATAAAATCCGGTCAGATCCGGATTTTCAGTTGACACAAATAAATTCAGTTGAGGTCGGCCCTAGTTTAGGACAATTTGTTTTTTTGTTTAATTTTTTGTAGATTTTTGGGGAAAATGTATTTGTCAATTTTGCATATTTATAACAGTAAGCTCGCATATAATATCTATATATTTCAAAAAGGATTTTTCCATAGTTTTTCAAGAATCCCGAATTTTTGGATTTTTTTTCCCTCCTCAATGGATCCGCATTTCCGGACTTGGTAACTATGATTCTCGCTTCTGAACAAGGGTATAGACAAGATACAGAAGACAGTAAACAAATATCATCAGTGAAAATTACAAGCCTGCCCCCAATTCTCACTCATGATACATCAAGCTAATAATCACACACAAACTCGGAGATCATTTTATCTCCTAACTAAATTTGTCTAAGCTCCAAGTAAATAGATAAATGCTCTATATTAAAGTTTCATTTAAGCTTTGGACTGTAGCCATAGAATTAAAAAGTAGACGAATCTCAAGCATCCTACAATAACAGCAAACAAAAGTGTTCCAATATCTACACCACCCTCACATATGTTACTTCTGTTTGTTTTTTGAAAACAATATTTAGTAAACAAATTTACCCGGGTGTGCCTTTTAATACTTTTAAATTGGTGTCTCCTATCTCTCTCTCCCCCCACAGCTTCCCTGAAAGGATCTTGTGTCATCTCTGCTCTAGTATCAGGTTATAATATTATCTATAACACATTTTTAAAGATCCAATCATAGTAACCACTTTATATGATTGCAGGATTTTCAACTCAAGGTAGGAGTTTCTAAGATTCGCATCACATACCTGTAGCACAGTTTCTTTAAAAGTTGGAAGAACAAAAACTACACGCAACTTTTCTTTAGAAATAAAAGTCCAAAGGTTAATGATAAAAAACTAGTAACGATATTGTGTTAGAACACGTTACAGTCAGTAGAAAGATGCATTGAAAACTATAGAGCACCAGAAACTGTAGTAATTGTATTGTGTTTGAGGTCATTATGATTGGTAGAAAGCATAGTTACCATGTTCAAAAATAATATGTCCGTTCAGGAGGGGGGGATTCTTCAGAAGTTCAGGACTTCAAAAAATGTTTGGTTCTCAAAAATATAAAACCATAAAATTCTATTTTAAATTATAGATATTTGATATTTCTCCAAAAAAAAAGATAAAAGAATGTCAATATATATAGAAATATTAAAAAACTATGCAAAATTCAAAATACATGAATAGTTTTTAATTTAATTTTTTATTTTACATTCATTTTGTTCATTTCGTTTGTTACGTTTTTCACATGATGTTAACATAAAAATATATTATTTCAACAAAATAAGTTCAGAGCAGTTTGTTTTCGAACAAACCTCAAGAGTAGAAAGATGCTTTGAAAGTTATGAACCAGCAGTAACTCGTCCCATGAATATATACCCAACTAATCTTTCAAGCATCAACTTTATAACCATCATATCCAGTATCATCAACAGCAGGTTACAACCAAGACAAAAAAATGTTTATTATGCCCAAGGACTTAATCTAGTACCTTCAAATCTCTATTAAGGAATAGCAATATATTTCAAGCATCAACTTTATAGCCATCATATCCAGTATCATCATCAGCAGGTTACAAACAAGACAAAACAATGCTCATTATGCCCAAGGACATAAACTAGTACCTTCAAATTCTCTATTAAGGAATAGCAATATAAAAGACAAAACAATGCTCATTATGCCCAAGGACATAAACTAGTACCTTCAAATTCTCTATTAAGGAATAGCAATATACCTGCTGTTGATGATACTGGATATGATGGTCATAAAGTTATATATATATATTCAGAAGCAAGTTGTCCAAATGGAACATCTAACATCGCCTAATTGCTGATCCTTGAACAAGTCAAATGTGTCAATTAAGGTGTAATCTTTAATTAGCTAAGAAACAACGCGCTTATACAGACATTAGGAAAGCCATGATGACAAGGTCATAAATTGCATAAACTGACGAGTAATAATTTTTAATGGTGTTCAAAATAGCCAACAAAGCATCAACAACAGTGTTTAGAATAACAAACAAATTATTTGATAAAAGATAGAGAAAATCACAAATAAACAAATTATTTGATAAAAGATAGAGAAATGACTAATAAATATACATAATCAAAAGGAAACTGTGGACAGGGAAGAGCTAGAGGTGTGATATATGACAAACAGAAAGGCTACTTTTACAGTTACTTATTGTAAGGGCTTAACAACTGCTTCTAACCATGAAGCTGATGCTGTAGCCTTCCTTCAAGGGCTGAGAATACTCTATCGAAAGGTTTGTTGACTTTGTCAATAGTGGGAGAGTTGATTTGGATGCTATACAACCCACCCATGTTCAATTCTGGTGGATTGCTAGGCCGGACATGTATAAAAGGAATGAGCCAGGTGCAAGTTTGTGGTGGAATTTTGGTGAAATAATCACCACTCAAACCTTCGATTTGAGCTGCAAGGAAGGATGGTTATCCATACAGCCCCTCAGAAGCTTATTTCAATGGAAGCAACCTGGCAACAAAAAACAGTTGGAAATAGTTATACATGGAAATTTAAGGACATACCCGTGGAATGCAAAATATGGATTAATAATAATTGATAACCAACTTAACGATGGCCTTAGTATATTGAGAAGCTTGGAGAACTCTCTTACCAATGGGGGTGTCAATCTCAAATTCAACAAGCAGATTGAAAGAGGGTGTTTTGATAGCACTTTAAAGAAACCAATTTTAATGATTAGAGAACATATCTTCCATCTATCATATGGGATAAAGCCATACAACTCAATCTGTTAAGTTAACAATTTGATTGATCATCTTTAAACCTCGGAAATGACCGAATGGAAACAGCAGTATCTGAGGACTTACTCTGGAAATAGTAAAAAAAATCGGTAAGTGTTTTGAAGTATTTAGATTGAGCAGATGATGGAAATAGAGCTCCAAATAAGAAGGCATCACTTTTGAGAGCCAATGGAAAAGCTTAGAAGATCCAACAGTAACAAATATTCATACACACCTCCACATGAAGAGAACAAGAAAAGAAGTGCTATACTGCTGAAGAAAGTAACACAAGAATCTGAAAGTCCAGTTGCATCCAGAACTTACACGAATGTGTTCATGTTGGCAGGGAAAAGTGAAAAGGAAGTACGGAGCATGCTTAAGGAAATCAAGGGCACAAATGAAATGTATACGAAAGCCACTTACAAGGGCGTTGCACTGGATCACTACCAAGCCCATGAATTATGTAGAGTGCAGAATGCTCCAAGAAATATAGAGAAGGAAGCAAAAGTTCAGTGAAATGAGGACCAAAAACTGTTGCAGGATATGAAAACAGACATGGCACCTCTTCTGGCAAGGATGGGCTATAAAGATAAAGGTCACCTTTTCCCTTTCAAAAACTTGCAGAAACTCCCATCAAGCTTAGAAGAGATCTGAATGGGAAGATGGAACTACACCCACAGAATTGTCTGGTAGAAATTTTGGTAAAAGATATCATTTTTCTATGACAATTTAGAGATGAATCCTCTCTAGTTTCCAAGAACTAAAAATACTAAATCTTGAAATATGCTCAGTCTTAAACTCTCTGACCTGCTTGTAATTTGTATATATGCAGTTCATTTATTCAATCTAATATTTTATGAACAAAATAAAGCATGTCATTGTAATCTCAAAACAGTTAATTATTTTAACACAGAAAATTAAATTGAAAATATACCTTAAGCCATGCCGGGGGCACTGAGCCACGAAGAGCTGCTATTCTTAAAGGTACAGTTAAGCTATATGGTTTAAACCTCCAATGCTCATACGCTTTCTTTATCTCCTCATCCTCAGAAAGCTCTAGTTGTTCAGACATCCCTCCAATCTGATTTCCTTCCCAATGAGCCAAACCACAATTAGCACAACGATAAAATCTACCCAACATTTCAGCTATCATATCATAAATAAAGCACTGAAATGTCCTGTCATCCCTGCATATAAAAGAGTTTCAATGCCTCTTTCCATTTAATATATCAGTTCCAATGGAATAAACATGTATTTCATTCAAATTTCAGTCTTCGGGGTTGTTTTTTCAATCCAACCACTCTAGAGGTGAATCTTAGGTCCCAGTACATATCCAAAACTTGCCAAGCCAATTTCCTTTCATAAAATAAGACAGCCTTACTCTCATGATTATCATCCATATTTCCTCAATATCATTCTGGCAAAATAAGTCAAACGGGACGGTACTAGTATTTAATTTAGCATGCAACTACATGACAAGATGAAAAGAATCACAAATATTTGTTTAAGCATATATATGTCCACCAAAAATTCAGACCATTGTTTTCGTCCCTAACTTCAAAAATTATGTGTAATCACATCAAAAGCTCTACTGCAAAAACCAATTAAACTGGCAACTCTAAATGACAATGTAATATGACTTGGACTATGCCCCACAAAGAGACAACTGGTTGTTTTACAAACCAGAACATGAGACCAGGAACATTTTTTAGAAGCTCTTGGATGCTACCCTAATCTCTATTACACAATGCATTTAGCTGAATTCGCGCTGTGGAAAAACGAACTAACATTTTTCAAATATGTTTTACTCCTTAGTTTATGACTGTGGTTAGACTTTAAAGTGTTAAGACTTGGGTGAATATAGTTCTATAAAAATTATGAACTCCATCTCCCACACAAAGCCGTAGGCTTTGCATTAAGTTGAGATTTTCTATTAGCATGTCAATTGTTTACGCATTTATGTGACAATAGTATTCAATTTTGGATTTTAAATGCAAAAAATATTAAAATGGCTTAGGAACATGTGCAACAATAGCATTCAATTTTAGATTTTTTTGCTCTCATTATGAGAATTGAATATGACTGGCATCAAACAAAATATTTAGTTGAAATACATTCAAAGAATTCCTTTGCCTAACTAAGACGAGACAAGTATTGAGCAAACAGCAAGAAAACAATGTCTAAATGACAGAAAAACTAAACCAATAGGGATTTTAAAATTAGGAGTCCTTGAACACCAAGAGGTAAATTGTTCATCTCGAGTAGCAAACCTTAGGGATTTTACCACACTGACATATTCTTCTGAATAAAAGAAAACAAATTAACTTCCAAACAATAGAATGGAATATGAACTGATAAATTTGTTGAAATAGATTGCAGGCTAGATACCATAAATTGTTGAAGTAAATCTTAGTTGAAATTATCCTTAACAAAGTAGCTTGACAGAATACAGTTGCTCTGATAATTATGTCAAAATTATGGAAACTAATAAAAGCAATAAAAATACAAATAAATAGAAAACAAATGCAGCTGTAGAATCTAAAATCAAATATGGACCAAGCAAGGCATAAGCCTCTTCTGATTATGAATACAGGACCAATCAACCAAATCAGCACATAAACACAATACACACTGACACAATATCAAACAGAACACTTGAGATCAGGAAGACCAAGAAGCACGTAGATGACAAAGCCAACCTCTTTATTTTTTTGAAGAAGCAAAGAATCCAATTAAAAATATGATGCTTAGTTTCAAGAGTCAATCAATACACTTGGATAAAAAATAGGCACGAATGTCACACAATACAGAAGCTCGCAGGGTCATAAGTTACCTAATTCAGATACCTTATCCACCCATACCATATGGGTTCAAGTATGCTACTAATTATGAAATTTGAGTTGCTCTTCCTAATCCCTCCACGTACGGTGAGCAAAAAGAATAGGATAAGACTGTATCTTTTGTGCAACATCTAGCCAAAATCCATGTCAAGCTATGCCCACACGCTTCTACAGACATAAGCAAAATCGAATGCCTTCTGAACCTGTTTGGCAACATAAGATATGGTTAGAATACTTTATCAGGACCCCCATGAACCCCTTCTTTACTAATGATGAATCTAAGATATTACACCAAAGCTTGCCATAATGATCCTTTCATCTTTGCTTTTATCTTATGGTGACAATAAAGGTCTAAAACCACGAATATGCTCCAACTATGCTTCCCAGGCCTCTTACTGTAGACATCAATGTCATCTTGATAAACTACTAGAGCTTGACCAAGGCTAGGACTAAAAATATCACTGATAATGTGCATGAAAGTGGCAGATGCATTTGCAAGTCCAAACATGCAGAAACAATCACTTGTAAAGCCCAAGCCTTTTCTTAAAAGTTGTCTTCCAGACATCATTATTAACTCAGCACTAACTCAATCTTTACGGAATATTTAGCCTCTTTCTAGTGATCTATAAAACCCACAATCTTGGGAAATACATTTAGTGTATGATAATGTATACCGAGTTTCCATTCCACTTGTTCTTTCTTTGGTATGATAAGAGCCAGCAAACCATGGAGAGAAGCATTTGGCCCAATTTTTCCTTCCTCAAGTGATTGCTTAATCTCATGTTTGATTTCAGAAATTTCTACAAATGAAGTGCAATAAGGATGTTGATTTGATAGTTGTGATCCTAAAACATGGTTAATTGAATGTTGTATCAGCCACAAAGGAAAAAATCACTTGGTTTCTTCATAGACAACAATACAAGTATCCAAAAGTACTTTCAGGGCAGCGGGTAGAAATTCATTTAAATTTTGTTCTTTAACTTGTCAAATAACATAGAGAGCCAAGAATTTATGCAAATTAATTTGTTTGATTGTTTACTTAAGACAAAAGAAAGGACTAAGAAGAATATTTGGGTTTGTACACATTAACACGCTCTCTTATTTAGTCAATAAGTCTTGTGAAAGCTATCGTAGAATGACTTGCAATCATAATGGTAGGGAGTGCACGAAGTGTTTGAACAGATTTCCTGATGATTGACTTAATTTCTCCAAAATAACATAATTATGGTACGATAGACCATTCCCTCCATCGAGATTCACTTTAATATGCAGCCAGAGCAACGTTCTAGAATATCACTTCAGCACTAGAATAATGAATGATAGATGTGACACAACTTCCATCCATTTATACATGTTAAGACACCTTACCTTGTATGCTTATCTCTCAAGTTGACCTTCTACTTTACCAAGAAAGGTAAGGGAGAATATACCAATACTAAGGCGACCCAATATAATTATAGATCCCAAGATACCACAAACTTGTACATGATTGGATCCATTATAAAGTAATCTTAGGAACACCATGGGCTAGTGCCTCATGGGGAAAATACCCAAACCCCAAGCATCTCCAGGAACAACCACAACCAATGGTTAGGAGCCTGACATGGCGAGTTTAGCATATCATACAAATATGCACTAACACACCCCCCCCCACCATAACAAACTTAAAGGGACCCGTGAAAATGGCCCCTACAACATCTTCAACAAAAGACCGTTGGAAGAACAAACATGATTGGATCCATTATAAAGTAATCTTAGGAGCACCATGGGCTAGTGCCTCATGGGGAAAATACCCAAACCCCAAGCATCTCCAAGAACAACCACAACCAATGGTTAGGAGCCTGAGATGGCGAGTTTAGCATATCACACAAATATGCACTAACACACCCCCCCCCCCCCACCATAACAAACTTAGAGGGACCCGTGAAAATGGCCCCTACAACATCTTCAACAAAAGACCGTTGGAAGAACACACCCACAATGTTTCCAAGAAGCTAGCAACCACAAAATCTCCACTAAATGAAGGCATCATCTACAATGCCTTCATAGAGTTAGCACCCACAAAAACTCCTTCAATGAAGATAGTACACAGAATATCTCCTAAAAGGCACACAAAAAGATGTTGGTACATGCAACAACTCTTGTATTAAGATAGCAACCACAAAATCTCCCCAAAACAAAAGAACATAAACTAGCACCCACAACACCTCCCAAAAGAACATTGCTGAAGTTGGGACAATATCAAAGTCTCAGAGACAACTCCATCAATGTTCGAAGACAAAAAGCCAAAGATCCTCAATGCTTAGCAAGAAAAAGGACTAGCAACTCAAGCACTCCAAAAACAATAACATGAAATCATATTGTTGGGGAAAGCATCTACAAACTCCCCACAACCATGATCTTGGAAAGTAATAGTGAAACATAAGAGCTCAACAAAGGAGCTAGCTAGGAGACAACCTGAGCATAACTCGTTCCATAATATAACATCATATGCCACATGACACAAATTCATCAAAAGCCACACTTGCTGCAAGAAGTATCTCCATATTCGGACAATCCATGCCAAAGGAAGCAATCAAAAAGCACCTCAACGAGTCTCAACCCTGAGAGACAAAAACAAAGTGAAAGAATCATATATCATAAATCCACAAACCTCGTGCATGTATCACCATACCAACACCCCCTCTAAGCCACACTCGTTAGCTAAGAAATTTCCAAACCTAAGGAATCAATGCAAAATAATCTAAATAAGGGCCCATAACATCACCAACACTTCCATCAAAGATACCTCATCACAATCATCTCATGAAGAGTGCCACAGACTCAAGAACCAGACTTGGAAAAAAATGTATGATCATGAAAAGGTGACTGTTTATGTAGAAAGAATCAATCTACAATGATCAATCATCAATGTACCCAATGAATCCGTCACCAAAGCAAGAGATGGCAGCTTCAGATCATCCAAGACAAAGTATCAAAGAATGGAAAATCAAGAAGCAAGGCGATTCATCTCAAGATAAGGATGAAAACTCCAATACTATGAATCAAATCATTAGAAACATCCACAAAACAACCAAAGATGGAATCATCGAGTCAAGTTATCAAGGCCATCACTAAGCAACCAAGGAGAATAGAATTGTCTGCAAAGCAACTACAACCAGTATCTCCAATTATCATGATCTTCCACAAAACAGCCAAGGGAAATATCAAATCATAATCCTAATATGCAAAGGCAGATACAAACCCAAGCCCTAACCATCAGATATTAAATGATGTAGCTCAAAAATCTAAGAGGCACTTCATGCAAACATAGTCCTCAATATTTCAACCATGGATACATAAGCAAACAAACAAGCAAAAACGACTGCATCAAGCCCAACAAGAGGTCATCAATAATGTGAAACAATCAAGAAATGAAAGCGAGTGAATGTTGATACGCACTGAGATGCCCAGCACCAGTTGTGCAAGCACAATGACACACTTAAAAATAAGCAGTTTGTGTGGATGAAAATGACACACTAAAAAATAAGTACTGTATTGTAGAATGCGCAGGCAAGATTAATTAGAGTAATCTACACAAACACATTCGATATAAGCAAAAGACTGATATGCAGAAATGCAACTTGTATTCAATATGCAGAATAAGTAAAGTACAGATGCAAACAATAAACTAGTAAGGTTCAGAGTGCAAGCTCTTGTGTTTAAAAGGGGACTGCATCCTTGTTTATTTACCTAGACTATTGTGAAAGAATCCTGAATTTTGATGTTAGATACTAACTATCTCCTTTTTAATTTGTGTGTATGTATTCTCTTGGCTTAATGAGTGCATAGATGTCTGAAGTGTATGGTTACAATACATATACATAAAATGTATGATAATAGGATGGCAACTACATTTAACAATGGTTGAAGGAGAAACGGTTGAGAGGCTCATCATATTCCCTGGCAAAGTAACAGTTGTGATCCGAGGCACAGCATGTATGTGAGATGCGTTGACATGGCACTGACGTGGAGTGCCCCCCCACTAGTGTGCCATACGGCAACAAAGTGCTACCAAGCAAACATTAAGCGTAAAATTCATGTGTAGAGGTGTTGCAACAATTGGCATTCGAAGAAGCAAAAGGTGTAAGTGTGTTGAAGTACCGCAAAGCTACGAGGCATGTTATACTGTTGCGAGAATCTGCAAGTACCGTGTGGAGGTGTGAGATATTGCAGAAGCTACAAAGACTATGTAAGAAGTTAGCGCAAGACTACAAAAGTTGTGAGTTTTTAGGGGCGAAGGATGCAAGACTATGGAAGCAGCAAGTGTTGCATTGGGCTAGCGCAAGGATGAAGAAGTTGCAAAGCAGTTGTAACTTGTGCAGCATGCTTGTGATTGCACGAAGCATGGCGCCAAGATACCACAACACTTAGCGAATGGTGCTAAGCATTGGGCAAGCTCCGAGACAAGTGAGAACTGCGCAATATGCAACAAAAGATTGCACCAATGTTGCACAGTGCTGCAAGATCTTATGCTTTTCGTGAGATGCTGCGAAGGTGCAGAGCTCAAGTTCTATAAGAGAAGGGACGAGGCTTGCATGGCTGCAAGCTGCTGCAAGGCATGCTGCACATGGATCAGATGTTCTAGAAAGAGGAACTACTTCCATCCAAAACAAGGAACCTTTCAATAAGGTCCACCATAAACAAGCTAATCCACCCTCTCATCATCTATCTCCTCATGTAGAAAAATCGTATTATGTAAGCATGCGCAATCAACCATGGCATGACCTTCATACAAACTCCTCCATCTCTTGTGCAGAGTTAGCAGTCCTCACAAGAGGCCATCTCCAATTCCTTTCATCGTATAAGGCCATCCTCTAATTTTCACATCCTCTAAGAATGACTAAATCAACTCATAGAGTGCTATCAAACCATATGTGATGAGGATAACTCGTAGAGAATTTTTTTAAGGGAATGATATGGTGACTGCCTGCAATGTCTTGGTTTTTCTTGCAATGCAAATCCCATTTGGGCGGCAAGCATTTGCAATGGGAAGGCATTTGGATGTTGAGTTTGGGATGGGAATGGTAAATGTGAGACCAATTTCTGCATTACAGCATCCAAACAAAACAGTAATTCCTAATAGACAAACTAATCAATCAATGGGGCAGTAATGTCAATGAACTCCTGCCTTCTTCAATACAGACTCTCTTTATATTGTGAAAGAGAGTTGTGAGTCTCTTTGGCACTCTACCTAGGCACAAACTTTGCCAGATATTAAGATATGACTTTATGATAGTGCATATACGATATTTCATGGTCTATCTTTTGTTGTATATTTTAAATCATGGTGTTTCCCTCAAAACATCTTTCTCTACGAGGCATTTTCCAACCTGATGAGCGGTGTGTAATCTCTCTTTCCGGGCTCTAACTGAAACAAAAGGGAAATTGCACAAGCCCCAATAGATAGTAAACTGAAAATTGTGACAGCCAACCAAAATTTATGACAGCAAGGTACAGCAGTCTGATTTTTTTATAACAGCAACAAGGAAAATGCAATATCTCTCCAGAAATGCATCTTTTACACGATCCAAAGCATGTAGGGAACTTTAGAAATATTTTAGAACACATATAAACCAGGAAATGAGCCTTCAAACCCCAGCTAGAATTTATTTAATTAAATATAATAATAGCAATGAACACCCTTACAAATATGGCTGGAAATGAAGGATTCCAAGCCCCAAATTGAAGTACAAATGTATATTCCATTTGCTAAAAATGGGAGAAACATAATGATGGTGGAATTTGAAATTGTCGTGCCCTAGAAGACCCAAATCACCACCTTAGGGCAAGTCGCCACCCTAGGAGAGGACTGGAAATGCCTTCAAAACTGAATACAATTCCTTATGAGATCACCGTGTTGCAAGCTTGAGGGGTCTCCTCCTCAAACCAGCCCATTATTGAGAGGTTTCGTTCTCAATAGGTTTTCCAAGAGAGTTTTCGTCCTCAATGGACGAGAGAGAAATCAAACATGCTCCAACTCCAAGAGAAATCATTTCCAAAATATACATAACCTCTTCCAAGCCAAGCAACCCCTTTAAATAGCTAGAGGTGGCACCAAAAACCAATTAGAACCTTCTAAATAAGACCGACCTCCTAGGGGACATAAAAGTTCATTTTTCTTCTATTTTTCATTAGGGTTTTCTCCTTTACCCAGCTAACCTCGCTATACTTAGAAAATTACTAAAAAAGAATGCAAAGCTCACAAAAACAACTGAAAAACATGACATTAACTTCCCTTGCTCATTCCCTTTTAGCCCACGAGAAGTGGAATGGGCTCAAGGTCTTCAAAGAGAACTAGCATTGAGAAGGGGACATTATAGTCCTCTCCTCCCAAAATTGCTTGCCCTCAAGCAATTGCAAGTTCACATGCCCAAGTACCATGCCCAAGAGATGAAACATGCCGCAGTGCTCCAAAACCCTGGATCTCATGCCTGTCAAATGAAAGAGCTCTTGCAAAAACAAGCTCATACACCTACTATCTTCATTTTCTTCTTCAAAAACAGCACTAGCAAATTTGTTGTCTGCATACTTAGCTATACTCACAACCTTCCAAACTATTGTCACCTTAGACATAAAGCAAAGAATTGATGAATAATCAACAGAAGTCATATTCTAATATGGCATCCTCGCTCTTCATTCTAATGAATGCAACTGAAATAATGTGGTGGTTGCCAATGATTTTGCAAGTTGTTCCTTTTAATATCTGATAAAAATCAGATTATAGATGGGCTAGAAGTGAGTTACAACAGCCACAACACACTTGGGTTTCCACCCAACTAAGTACCTTGGTGGTTGTCATAAAAATTGTCTTCAACTAAACCTTCTATCCAACCTTTTTCATCAAGGCATTTTTTTAATTTGTGCAAACTTACAGCTGTCCTTAGCTGGGAACAACAATCCTATACCTGTTATTTTCATGCCCAGCAACATGAAAAAGGTACAGCAGATACCAAAGTGGAATTTTCTTGCAAAAATCAACAACTTGGGGGCAATGTAGGGGCTGGGAACAGCCATGCAAGCATTGAAAATCCCATACTAACCATCACTAATCAAAAAGAACTCCTCCCCATGTTTGAAGGAACTTGTGAACTCCTTTGTATGAGAGCAAAAAGAGTAATTGGTAAAGGTGATGACAGCAATACCAAAAATCACTCCCATTGATGCCCCAAATGTGTCCAGCAACGCTTTTACCTTGGTTGTCGTATCAACTTCTTCCTGGTGTGCTTCTTGAGCTTGTGGAGACATCTCTTCATCTTCCATTGCAATCTCATATTCATTATTACTAGTTTGGGTTGATAATAAACTCAGTTGCTCTTCCTTGTTTCCTTCATTCTTCTCCATTCTTAGGCCTGCACATAGAACAAACACATTAAGGAAAACAAGAGTTTTCAACATCCCTCCTTCATGCCTCATAGACATGATGGCAAGTTCTCTTTCATTGCTTGCAACCACCTCCCAATCTTCATTCAAGGGATGGATTTCCAGAAATTCAATCATGTTTCCCCAAACACAGCTGTAACCATGCATTTCCTTCCTCAAAATCGAGATGACAGTGATTGGAATCCAACTTATGACGGCATGATTCAAAACCCATAAATCAATGCTACAAACAATCATACCATCATTGTCATAGTGAGTTATAATGCTTTGGACAGCAAGATAACATCCATCTTGCTCACTTCCAAACATTGATGTAATAAACTCAACATCTACTTTTATAGGAAGGCTTCTTCTATGAGCATGTGCATTGATTAGGATCTGAAAATTCCTATAAAGTGACTATAGTTTTAAAACTGAATGGGGAGAGTTTTTCTTACCATGTGTTGCCCATATCTCTTGCCTTTTTGCATAAAATTTTCCCATCCTTTTTATTGTAGCAGCTTGAGGAGCTTTATTTGTCAATTCTTGAAGCACAACCTCTTGGTCAACAAGCTTGAATCTTAGCTTCATAAATCGGTAGTTTTGGTTAAATTCACTCAAGGAATGCAACCATTGTATCTCAAGTACCAAATTCGTGTCTCCAATACCAACAACATAAAAATCATTACTTACCATGTGCCTTCCCAAGGTGAGCTTGAGTTGTTGGATCCTCTTGGTGCAAGGGATGATGAAGCCATTTTGTAGCATCTCATCCTTCATAATGAGGTTTGAATGTACAACAAACTTTATATGCACTCTCATAATTTTCCTTCCATTCCAAGTGCAAGAGATGGCATTTACCTTGATCCTCTGAAGACCACCCATGTCAAAACAATCTTGGCCTTGAATAGAAGAAACAACATGCCCATAGCTGCAAGTTGTCTCTTTGGACCTAACATGCTTCTTAAAATATTTTCCATGATGACAAAAATATGGCAGCGACATAGGAGGAAACAACAAATCGGAAATATAGTCATCACTGTCATACCTTGGGCTGCCCATAAGGAGCTTGCCCTTCTTTGTCTTCGCTTCTTCAACAAGTGAAGATCTTCCTACCTTGACTCCTTCCATATTTTGTTGACACATGTATGGAATATCATCATGGTTCTCGCCAAAGTCAAGAACACCATCAATTTGTTTCTTATTGATTGTTGTTCAAAAAATTCCAGTAAGCTGGACATCAACATTACCATTCGGCCATTAGGCTTTAACTACAAAATTCTCTCCACAATTTTGTAAATCTGACTTTCCTTCTGTCTTTGGCTCATGCTACATGATTTCTCTCTTCCCTCATTGTCAAGGGAGAATTATTTGCCTTAATTTCCAGTAGGTGTTGTTTTGCTTGAGCGGCTATTAGCTTCTCTGGCTCTTCTTAGCCATTCATCACACCTTTGTTAGGTTTTCATTACATCCTCTGCACTTGAAAATCTAAATTCTTTTTTCTTTTTAACCCCTTGTTGGGGATAACCATTCATGAATCCAGTGTCCTTTTCCTGTTGGAAAGCTCTTCCTCTTCAACTTGCATGGTGTATTCCCCTATCGGTTGTTCCTTCTCAATCTCCAACAGCTCTAATTGCTCTTTCTCCTCGTGCTCCACCATCAAAATGTCTTCCTTAGTAGCTCATGGTTTAGATCTTGGTCCAATTCCAACTCGATCTTTCTTCAATCCCATGAAGCTAGCAAGCAGTAGTTCTTTCTGGATCTCAACTATAAGGGCTCTATATTCCGACATTCCCCTTGGTAGCACTATTGTCATCCACTATGGAGGGCTGAGTTTCTCTCACCATAATGGTTTCGTCTTTTGGAAGGAAAGTAGGCCGGAATGACCTAGATGAAGAATTACTCATGCTTCTTGGTGGCTGAATTTTATTGTTTGCTCTTGAAAAGCTTATTTCACCATTCAGATGTTGCATGGTATGGATCAGTTGTGTCATCATATTAGCCAATCTCTTTTGCCTTTGGGCAAACCTAGCATCATCAAAAATTATGTCTGCCATTTTATCTTCTCCTTCTAAATCACAGGCTGATAAAATCAAGTGCTCTGATACCATTGTAATGTCCCTTTCCGGACTCTAACTGAAACAAAAGGGAAATTGCACAAACCCCAATAGATAGTAAACTAAAAATTGTGACAGCCAACTGAAATTTATGACAGTAAGGTACAAAAGTCTGATTTTTTTATTACAGCAACAAGGAAAATGCAATATCTCTCCAAAAATACATCGTTTACACAATCATAGCATGTGGGGAACTTTAGAAATATTTTAGAACAAATATAAACCAAGAAATGAGCCTTCAAATCCCAGCTGGAATTTCTTTACTTAAATATAATAACAGTGAACACCCTTACAAATATGGCTGGAAATGAAGGATTCCAAGCCCCAAATTGAAATACAAATGTAGATTTCAGCTGCTAAAAATAGGAAAAATACAATGATGACTGAATTTGAAGTTGTTGTGCCCTAGAAAACCCCAATCACCACCTTAGGGCAAGTCACCACCCTAGGAGAGGGCTATAAATGCCTTCAAAACTGAATACTCCTTATGAGATCACCTTGTTGCAAACTTGAAAGGTTTAATCCTCAAACTAGCCCACTATTGAGAGTGTTTCGGTATCAATAGGTTTTCCAAGAAGTTTTTTGTCCTCGATGGAAAAGAGAGAGAGCAAACATGCTCCAACTCCACGAGAAAAAATTTCTAAAATATGCATAATGGATTTTTTTCACAAGGACAGAAAAAAATTTGCCATTTTTGGAAAGGGTCCGGGAAGATGTAGCAGCAAAAACTTGCATGTGCCATAACTTTCATTCTATGGCTCAGTTTCCGGTGCCATTTTCTCTAAAAGTGTATATTTTCTCGAGCTCTACGCATTGATGGCAATATTTTTCTTATTTTCATAAAATCCATTTTTGCACCTTTTTGGACCAAGCAACTTCTTATTATTTAGAGACATTAATAATTTAATAGCAATATGTAGAGATTAATACTTAATAATAGTAATACTTGAATTTATTACCAAATGTTTAAGTTACTTTAGTAACTAGTTACATAAATTTAATTATTTTAGGTTTAACTTTTAGTATATTATTAATAAGTATTTTAGTTTTTATAATTTTTTTGGTAATTATTCATATTTTATATTTTTTTAAAATTTATAATTTTTTCGAGCCAAACCGAACCGAACCGAACCGAATTTTTACAAAATTCCGAACTTCCGAACATTTTTCCCTATCCGAACAACCCGAACTTTTCGAACATAGTAACTATGCCAAAAACAAATTAGAACCTTCTAAAGAAGACTGACCTCCTTGGGGACATAATAGTTCCTTTTTCTTCTATTTTTCATTTAGTTTTCCCCCTTTACCCAGCCGACCTGACTATACTTAGAAAATTACTATAAAAAATGCAAGGCTCACGAAAACAATTGAAAAACATGACACTAACTTCCCTCTTGCTCATTCCCTTTTTGCCCACGGGAAGTGGAATGGGCCTAAGGTCTTCAAACAAACAATCTTGGATAAGGGGGAATTACATAGTGTGCCCTCTTCATATTGTAGTACAACCAATGCATCTCCCATTTTTATGCTTATGCTTGCTTAGTGCTCAAGCTTTCTAATAGAAAAAAATTATATAGAGTTTATAATAGACTCATTTATTTGACTTACCTTCTATTCCTCCTTGTTTATTTTGAGTCTTTGACACTTTGTCACGTCGGACTTATAAAGGTGGTAGGTAGATGTTCCACTTGCAATAGGCTGTAATAACCCTGCATAGTTTACTCTCTACCCATTTGCCTTGTATAAACCAGCTAGATTTGGTACTGCCTATTACATAGCTTACTTTCAAGTCTCTACCTACTTGCTATGCAATCACCCAGCTATACCTTTGGTAGTTCCAACTGCATATCTTACTCTGCCTATTTTCCTTGCAATCATCCTTTTATGCCTATACCTTTCCTACTTCCTAATGCATATCTTACTCTACCCATTTTCCTTTGGTCTTTCATATTTGCATTTTCGTTTCATCCCTTCTTTTAAGAAATGTGTTTCTTCGAGGGTCTTACTCAACCCGTCACTTGTTATTATTCATTCAATTTTTTAATTATTCCTGCATAACGTACATGGTTTTTGAACAGCAACGCATTGCTAATTCTATCATCTACACGATCACCAGATAGCAAATATAAGAAATCAATTAATTTCAAAAAATGAGACTAAACAATTGTATCAACTTGGGAATAGATTACTTTCCATATAAGGGGGATATGTGTAGCTCACTTAAAAGAGATAACGAAAGACTCTCCTAATGAAGCACATAAACTTTGGTCTATCCAATCATTTTTCTGTTAGCACAAACCAGTCACTGAATATCTTTGCTGAAATCATCCTCCTCACAACTGGGTTAAAAATATCACTAACAGCTTCTCGCAGGGCAGTCCCAGGCCATCTGGTTTTGGTAGGGTATACAGAGACCATAGAGTAAAGGTGCAGATTCTTTATGGAAGGCAGGGTCAAATAATAATGTAGACATTGAAATGGTTGTTGTTCAATTGGTGAGGGTGACGGTTTGTTACACCATCCATCAGGGTGCAAATCCCTCTAGCTATCTGACATGAAGAGTCAAACAGATAGGATCAGGATATTCCCCTGAATAAATTTGACGGATTGGATTCCCCATAATTTTGAATTACCTATACAATTTCTGAGTGAGCCTTCCTTGGTTAAGCAGTCCACCTATTTTGGAATAGGTGGAAATGGTAAAGGTGTCAATGTTGGAATAGGTGCTATTTTCGAGACTCGAGATCTCTCACCCGGTTGTTGAGGGGAATGCATACGGTTAATATTTAGAAAGGGGAAAAACAAAACTGTATTCAAACCCTAAACCCCCGAATAATTATGCTATATAACAAGGTGGGGAATACAGACCTGACGAGGAACTGGCTTCCTGCTCTACATCTTCACCAACTTGGTTTTCCGTGAGCTCGCATTCCTGACCAGTTGCAGACGAAATCGAATTTACTTGGGCTTTTTCTTCACCGTGCTGATTTACTTGCATTTCTTCATTGTGCTTTGGCGGGTTCTCTTCATTAACTGAATCAGGCCCCAAGCCTTTTTTGGGAATTGGGTTTTCCTCTGCAGAAGGTGTTTCATTTTGCAAAGTTTTGGCCTCTGTTACAGAAGAGACATTCGCAAAGGCGGGCACAATAAGCCTCCGAGGACATGTTGAAGCTTTGGCGCCTAGTGCTAATGAAAACAGGTAAAATGAAGTGGCAACCGGAATAATGAGGGATTTAAGCAACCACGCCTTAAACGACTTCATTGGGATTGGGATTTGTTTCAGCTTCACAGATTAATGTTCTATTTTTGTATTTATGAGGTAAGAAATTTGTTCGAAGAGGATATCTGCAATGGGTCTTTCGGGTTTTCTGTATTACGGGTTGTGTCTTTTGGGTTTTCTGCCATTTGGATAGCGAGCATTTGCAGTGGAAAAGGGATTTGGATGTTGGGTTTGGGACTGGAACCCCAATTTGTGTGTGGCAGCATCCAAGCGAAAGAGCCATTCCTATTCTATCCAACAATGCAGCCGAGATTATCTATGCATTTTCAAATAAATTCTGTAAATGCTTCTGGTGTTTTAAGAGTTGCAGAGCACCGACTCCCGAATGGTGAGGTATGATTTTGTTTCGGTGCATATACGGTAAGTTTTGTGGTTATCTTTTTTTATTTCGTTTATTATTAGGAAGGTTATATAGTTTTCACTTCTCCGTACAAAAGCGCCCCACTCACATACCATAAGATACCATAGTTCACGTCTTTGTTAAGTTCGTTTATTATCACAAAGGTTATATAGTTTTCACTCCTTGTTTATTATTAGGAAGGTTATATAGTTTTCACTTCTCCATACAAAAGCACCTCACTAACATACCATACGATAATATAGTTTACATCTTTGTTAAGTTCATTTATTATCAGGTAGTTTTGTCAATTTCTTGAAGATTTTAAATTCTTGAGCATGTAGGTTAGTGTTTGATAGTGCTGAGTCTTATATTTACATATTAATGTGGTGGGTTGCTGTCAAAATTTAATCTTGGTGAGAAAATTTCAAGATTTCATCATGTTTTCATTTTTAGAGCTTATTTTTTCATCATTTTACATGCTAGTTTTGTCAATTTTCTTGAAAATTTTCAATTCTTGAGCATATAGGTTAATGTTTGATAGTGCTGAGTCTTCTATTTACATATTAATGTGGTGGGTTGCTGTCAAAATTTAAATCTTGGTGAGAAAATTTCAAGATTTCATCATGTTTTCATTTTTAGAGCTTACTTTTTCATCATTCTACATGCTAGTTTTGTCAATTTCTTGAAAATCTTAAATTCTTGAGCATGTATGTTAATGTTTGATAGCGTTGAGTCTTCTATTCATATATTAATGTGATGGGTTGTTATCAAAATTAAATCTTGATTGGAAAAATTTTCCCATTTTGCATATTAAGGGACGTTTTTTTTTACATTTTTTGAGTGCATGTCAAGTGCATACCCATGAGCATAAGAGCATATGCGTAACCCATCTTCCGAAGGCCATAACTTTTGCTCCCGAACTCGAAATGACTCCATTTTTTTTGCGTTGGAAAGGTATTGAAGTTAAATATGCAATGAAAACATAAATTTGGGATTTATACTTACAAAAATTGTAGGTTTTTCTATTATTTTAAAACTAGTCATTTTCTAACATGTCTAATGTTTTGATGAATGTTGTATTTCCATGCTTACTCGATTTAGATCAAAGCGTGTATATGTTCTTCTCTTGCACCTTTTGGTGATCTTGAGAATCAAAAACAAATTTGATCTATATCTTTTTAACATTGGGATTAAACTTAGAAATTTAATTATTCATTTTGCTTAAGGGAATGAACCTTTTACAAAGCATTTTTTAACGGTCCTTTGATTTGAAGTTTTTCATTTCTATATAGTTGGGATAAAGTTTGTGTATGCTCTTCTTTTGCACCTTAGGGTGATCTTGAGAATTAAAAGCAACTTTAGTCTTCATTTTATAACATTTGGTAAATTGGAAACTTCATCTTTCACTTTTGGTTTAAAGGGAATGAACATTTATCAAGAATTTTGTATGGTTCATTGATCGAAAAGATTTTCTTTACTTTTTAGTTGGATTATTTGTTGTGTATACTCTTCTCTTGCATCCTTGGATGATCTTGAGAATCAAAAGCAACTCTTAATCCTCTTTTAAATAATGTGATTTTCTTGGAGAACTACTCACGCTTGAGTGCAGGACCTAAAAACGCTTGTCAAATAAAGGAGGAATCAAAACAAAATCAAAAACTACTAATACAGCTGTTATACAGGTTGTCAAAAGGTGTTCAAGCAAACCACACCTAATTAAACAAGATAAAAAGAACAACATATTCAAAACACTGTATTGTAGGTTTCGGAAAAGGGTACGTCCCTCTCCGCTCAACTGGAACATAACCCCTTTAGCATAACGCCTTAAGCTACAACAATAGGGGTGGTTCCAGGAACCCCAAAGTAGTCCACGCAAGAGGGAACCTTGTGGACGAAACGGGAAGTGCTCCGCACTACCTACTTGACTAGTGATTCCTTTGTGAGATAGAGTTACAGGTTGTCCGTTGTGGCGACCCCAGTGATAGTACACGTAGACGCACTAGTTGCCTACTATTCTTGAAGGGGGTAAAGTAAAGCCGAGATACTCCCAAACTAGTCAGTGTGACTTTTTGGGTAAATCACGCTCGCTCGTGGCAACTTTGTAACACCTAGGGCGAGAGAACCACCTAGGAGAATATACTTTGGCCAGGAGCCCACTTTGACCACTTTAAAATAGTGTTGAGTTGTGAACCTTCTTTTTGAGAAACGTGTGACGTATTACTTTCGCTTAGTTTTTATTTGCCTTAAGGCGAGGTGAAACTCTGCCGAAGTAAGACTAGCATTTTTTGTCATTTTTTCTTGATTTATTTCCTTCATATTCTTTTGACACTTTGTTGATCAAAAGAGGTGTGATTACCTTTGTGTTGCCATTCGACTGTTTCTCTCACTTTTATGTCTGTTTACGCCCATCTATGTTTGCGGCTCGGGTTAGTTAAACGTCTAAAGTGAGTGGAGGCGTTTTCACGTCATTTGGTAGCCATTGTGATCTTGATACCCACGTCAAGATCGTCATTGTAGTTAGGCGTGGTTCATCACTGCGGACTTCCATAGAGGAGTTAGTTTTTTTGTCTCGTATCATTACAATTTAGATATTTACGTCTTGTTTCTTGTAAACTCGACATAAATACCTATATTGTACGGTTACGCTGCACACATTCTTAACTATTCCTAGCTATACTTTGAGCTTTTTTTTGTTCGGTTTTATTATTACCTCGATTTCAAAAGGTGCTAGGCACTACCATTTGTGCATGTTATATCAATAACACCTCGATATCAATACTTCACTTTCTTGCAAAGTGGGTTAACATATCTTGGTGATATTGTTGTGTCATTCACAAATCGTAATTGGCACTTTTTGAGATATAGGTCTTAATCAGACTTGAGCTTGCTCATCGTATATCTTGATTGGGAGATCGCATTTAACTTCATGTATTTACTTACGTCTTGTTCATTCCTTTGAACTTGGCATAAGTGGAGACATCTTGTTAATCATCTAGCATCACAAATTACTTTGAAACGTAGTCTAGGAAGTACTTCATTTGATTAAGTTTTGGTACCAAATGATTGTTTCATTGGTGACTTTATCACTCTATCACATTGGTATTCTCACACTGTTAATTTACTCTTAACACGTACATCTTGTGTTTCACTTAGGGGTAGTCATTGAATTTTGAACAAATCTACAACTTACCTTAGTGAAACTTATCACGAAAACATGGCTCCCAAGACGCATCTAGGTTTAAAGAAACAAACATATGAGGAACAACAGGCGCAAGCTTGGGAAACCTCTAACAGACAAGGGTCAAACCCATTTATCGCACACGATCTAGGACCACTATTTTCTGCAGAAAAGGAAATAGAAGAAATGGTCGACCATAGTGGAAACGAATTAGAATCACCACACGCAGACTTTGATTTTGACCCCACTCTACTAGATGAGTTTCTCCTTAGAAATAAAGATAGAGTTTTGGCACGGGTCATGGAATTAGGGGCCAAATTTCCCACCGAGAATGAGCCAATATTACCTACAAATGACACTACTAAGGAAGAACAACCCCTTATCAATATGGAAGATATTTTAATAGGTGGGCATGATTCCACTTCTTACGTAGAAAATGATAAAGTGGTAGGGCATAGAATACCCCTCATCACAAGTGCCAAGAAGAAACAAGATAGAACATGAGACAGGGGAAGAACCTCCACAATACGAAGAGGAAGAACCTTTAGAAGAAGAAGACACAAACCAAGTCACAATCCAACAACAACTCAATAACCTAAGCTGATAACTAGCTTTGCTTACTTTCCAGGTACAGAAAGACACAAAGAAGAATGTTCAAAAGTCAAAGCCTAAGTTTAGGATCCACAAACTCCATCGAGAAAACCAAGGAGAAGAAGACACAGGGTATCATCGTGTACACATCCCCGCTTCTCCCACTAAAGAACAATTGCTCACACAAGAAGTGCAATCTATGAAAGCAATGCTTGCGAGCATACAAGAAAGTAATATAGGGAGTATTAGGAAATACCAATATGAAGAACTATGCCCCTATCCTTTTGACAAGACAATGACCCTTCAACCCTTTCCAAAGAAATTTGATATGCCAAAGTTTGAAAAATACAAAGGAAAGGGAGACCCAAGGGATCATGTTAAAGATTTCTACATGGCATGTCAAGAGGTGTCTTATAGTGATAATTACCTCATCAGACTTTTTCCTAAGAGTCTCGGAGGTCAAGCATTGGAATGGTTTACGCGCTTACCACGAGGATCAATTTTTACCTGGCCAGAATTGGCGGCAAGATTCATGCGTCATTTCTCGTTTAACATAGAGAGTGACATCACCATGGCAGACTTGTGTGGCACAAAACAACGCCCAAATGAGACCTTCGCTAGCTTCCTCTAATGATGGAGAGGGATAGCTAGTTGCTTCCCTTGCGCTTTCCCTGAGAAGCAGCTGGTCAGTATTTTCATCCCTAATCTCAACCTAGATATAGCTTTCCACCTCCAAATGCATTGTGTCTGCACCTTTGAGGAGGTTATCGAGAAAGGGATTCAAATAGAAAAGGCTCTCATTGCCAAAGGCACCCTCAAAACCCAATCTAAAGACAACCAAAGTGTCAAACCCGTTGAAAAGTTGAAGATATTTAACAAAAACAAAAACGTGGTGGGAGACGGAATCACTGATTCCAAACGTGTTCAAACAGTCCAAACCAGTCAACCTTTTAAACTAACCAAGGGCCCAATTCAACCACCACCAAAGCGACGAACATTCACCTCCCTTAATGAGCCATTGTCTGTCATACTAAAATAGTTGGATGCGGCCCACATGATGACCTATCCTACAACACAACCATTTGATGACAATGCTCCTAAACCTTCATGGTATAAGGAGCATGAATACTGTGAAATGCATCACGTTAAAGGTCATAAAACAGACAAATGTTTGCGACTTCGCCACTATATTCAAGACCTCATTGACAATGGGGAGATAGAGGTGGATAACCCTAGCCACATGCAAACACCTAACGAGAAAATGGGGATTTATAAGGAACCATTCCCCAAGCATGATAAGTCAGAAAAGGCAAAACCGGATCGGGGAGAGTCATCCCAAACCTATAAAGCCACAAATTACTTGTATACCAAAAGAGATAACAATCATTACGATTCACTTATCAGATGTATTCACTCCCCTGCTGACCGTGTCAATACCATCCGGATCAAGGGAAAGGACTGCGCTGCGGTAACAAGGCGTGCCCGCCTCGTGATTCCAAAACCCTCTCTGTTGACCCCGCAAACTGGTAAATATAACCTTTTAGAACAACTTGAGAGGACACCTGCTAAGATCTCGATCTTAGATCTTCTCAAGATATCCAATGTGCATAAGGACATTTTGTATCAAACTCTTCAGGGGTCGGGAGTTCCTTTAGAAGTCGATCCTGCGTACCTTCAAGCCGCGGTGGCAAATATTGCACCAAGTGAGCATCTCACTTTCAACCATAGGGAGGTCCCTACCGAGAATCCTACACATAATCTTCCCTTATACATTGAGGTAGTTGTCACCCGTAGGAAAATCAAATGGGTGCTTGTGGATAACGGATCTCGATTGAACATCTGCATGCTTAAATTAGTAAAACAATTGGGACATACAGAAGTAGATCTTGAGTCCCATATCATCACTATCACCGCATACGAAAATGCGGAAAGAGAGTCAGCAGGCACCATTACGCTGCCCATGGAGGTGGGCCCCACTTGCCATCAGACAAAGTTTCACATCTTAGACTTGGAACTTCCATATAATATGCTTCTAGGCCGACCATGGATCCATGCCATGCAAGCAGTGCCATCAACATTTCATCAATACATCAAGCTGAAGCATGAGGGACATACAGTAACAATACCAGGAGACTCAGAGCCCTTTGCTCATTGTAGAGCTCTTAATAGCTTTGCACGAAAGGGTATATACGCATGTCCCTCCACAGATATAACTGTCCCTCTTCATTCTGAGGCCATGGAATCTCGAGTAGATTCAAATTCTCTTAGTTCTTGCACTCATGGGGCATCTACTTCAACATCTCCATTTAATTCATGGGAGATGAAAATTCTAGAATATGGCTATGGGGAGTATAATGTACAACAAGCACTCTTAGTTTCTGACCTCTCCTTGTCACCCAAGACTAGAGGTCGACCCAACTACCACTTCAGGAGACCTAGAGAGGAACACACTATTGGGTCATTCCTACCTGGAGGCTTGTTAGCTGAGGAAAAATTACTTGATCCACCTACTACTTGGGTCCCTGAGGACACTCAGCCATCTTGTTATCAAACCCCAGAATATGAAAAATCTAGCAGAATGATGTACTCCATGGGCTACAAAGGCCTAGGATGTGGGAGGAATGAACAAGGACAAAGAGAACCAGTCCCTCTTCCCCATTTCAAAACAGAAAGATATGGCATTGGATTCACCCTTATGGAGCACACCCCAACGATCAAGATGTGACTTGTTCTGAGCATGAGGATAGCTCTGATTATCTAGACAGTGATACGGATTCCTGTTGTAGCCAATATGAGGATCTGGCCTCCACGAACCTTTTCATGAATAACGCTGTCCTAACCATCACCCCCACTGAACCAACCCTTGACCTTGTATACCCCTCCCTTGTTGAATGGGACCAACAATGTCACGTGCCACTAGATTTATTCAAGAATGATGAGGCTATTGCAGAGTTCATGGGCATAAGGGATACAATTCCCATTGGAGATCACAAGAAGGGTTTCTTTATCGACTTAGACACCTGCACCTACTTCGGCGAGGAGGCTAAACTTCGTGGTCAACAAAATTTAAAGAAAAGCAAGGGCAAGAGTTCTAAAGAAAAGCCTCGGCAAAAATCGAAGTCCAAGTCACACAGTGAAAACCTCTTTGAGGCATTGGCTGACAAACAAATAAGAAAATCAAAGGACAAACAAAGTGACCACGCCAAGGATGAAAATCTCGTAGAGACATCCTTGGATGAAGATCTCAACCTACCTCCCGATCCTACGCGTATGGAGGATTTATCAAAATTGTTAGTTGAAGAAACCATTGATGTCAATATTGGTACTGAAGAAGATCCCAAGATAGTAAAATTGGGAGCATCACTCTCAGCCAGAGAACAAAAGACGTTCACTATGCTACTGCGAGAGTTTATTGATGTGTTCGCATGGTCTTACAAAGACATGCCCGGCTTAGATCCAACTTTGGTCGTGCATAACCTGGTTGTGCACGCAGACGCTAAGCCTATTAAACAAAAGCTTCGAAAGATGCACCCAAGAGTGGCCTTGTTAGTTAAAGAAGAATTGGAAAGGTTTCTTGCAGCAGGATTCATCAGGCCAATTGATTATTCTGAATGGATATCAAACATTGTTCCTGTCCAGAAGAAACCTATTGGTATCTGAATTTGCACAGATTTTAGGGACATCAATAAAGCTTTCCCTAAAGATGACTTTCCGTTGCCCAACATTGACATGATTGTTGACTTGACCGCAGGGTACGAAATGCTATCACTTATGGATGGCTTTTTGGGTTATAATCAAATTAAGATCGCTGAGGAAGACCAACACAAAACAACTTTCACAACTCCTTGGGGCACCTTCTGTTATCAGGTGATGCCATTTGGCCTTAAGAATGCGGGAGCAACTTATCAGCGGGCCATGATAGTAATATTTCACGATATGATTCATGACATCATGGAAGACTACGTAGACGACATCCTGGGAAAGTCCAAAACAAGAGAGGATCATCCTATCATTTTACGGCGTATCTTTGAACACCTGCGTGAATACAAAGTCAGGATAAATCCAAAGAAGTGTGTCTTCAGTGTGCTATCTGGGAAACTATTAGGCTTCATCGTGTCAAGACGAGGTATTGAGGTAGACCCTACTAAAGTGTCTGCCATCACAGAAATGCCTCCACCTGAGAATATCAAGCAACTACGTAGCTTGCAAGGGAAAATTCAAGCCATTCGCTACTTTATCTCCCAGCTTGCAGATAAATGTCACTCATTCACTCATTTTCTTAAGCAGGACATCACTTTCATCTGGGGACCTGAGCAACAACAAGCCTTTGCTTTGCTTAAATAGTACCAGGCTAATCCACCTGTCCTCATGCCTCCTACTCCAGGAGAACCACTTTTACTCTATATTTCCACTAAGCAATATGCTATTGGTGCATTGCTCACCCAATATGACCTTAGCCATAAAGAGAAAGTTGTGTACTATCTGAGTCACACCCTCATCACCTATGAACTTAATTATCTTCAGATTGAAAAGGCTTGCTTGGCCGTCATTTTTACCTTTCAGAAACTTCACCATTACCTGCTAAATACTAAGACCAAGCTCATATCCAAGGTTGACCCACTCAAGTATTTGTTGTCCAAACCCGCCCTCACAGGTAGAATGGCTAATTGGATCATTCTACTCAGTGAGTTTGATATAGAATTTATCCATCAAAAATCAGTTAAAGGACAAGTACTTGTCGACCAGCTAGCAAAAGCACCTTTGCAAAGCACAAAACCTTTGAGTCTGGATCTGCCAGATGTATCTTTGCTCTACATTGAAGAATCTGTCATATGGCAGATACATTTTGATGGATCTTTTACATTTCATGGTTCAGGTGCAGGAGTGGTCCTTATTACTCCTTCGGGTGATCCTTTACCACAGGCTTTCCGCTTGGCCTTCCCTTGCATGAACAACATTGCGGAATAGGAAGCACTCATTGCAGGGATGAAGCTAGCCATCAAGTGGAATATTCAACATGTTAAGGTTGTAGGTGATTCACAGCTAATCATCAAATAGGTTAATGATGAGTACAAAGTTAAGGATGATAAGCTCATACCTTACAAAAAGTTAGTGGAAACTCTAAACGAGTATTTTGTGTGCATCACCTTTGAGTAGATTCCAAGAGCACAGGATAGATCGGCATATGCCATGGCAACGGTGGGATCTATGCTTCGTATTCTGCCAGGGAACAATGATATGCCATTCTTCGTAGAAAATCTACGCCAGCCTGCATATGACATGCCAGAATCTTTCCTGGCTTGTGAGGTTGTTGGTCCCCATTCCCCATGGTATGACCCCATCTTCACCTATCTTAAGGACAGTACTTTCCCTCCCAATATCTCCCATTCTGAAAAGTAAAGCCTAATTTTCCAGATAGCCCATTAAACCCTTTTAGGAGGTACACTTTATCATCATGGCTACGATGGGAATCTATTACGTTGTCTGGATGTGACGGAGTCAATCCAGGCAATTAAAGAAGTACATGAAGGAGTATGCAGAGCACATACAAATGGAATGGTCTTGGCTAAGAAATTGTTAAGAGTGGGTTACTATTGGCCCACCATGGAAACTGATTGTTGTAATTATGTTAGAAAATGTGTGCTTTGCCAAAAGTATGGAAATTTCATCCATGCTCCATCGCAACCATTGCAACCAATCACTACCCCGTGGCCATTCTCCAAGTGGGGACTTGATATAATAGGGAAGCTTACTCCTACCTCATCTGATGGTCATACACATATCATCACAGCTACAGAATAATTTACAAAATGCGTGGAGGCTGTCCCTTTAACCTATGTCACAGGAGCACATATTTCTAAATTCATCATGAATCATATTATTTGCCGATATGGTATCCCTGCGGCCATTGTCACATATAATGGGAAGTCATTTAAGAACAAAACTGTGAAAGGTCTTTACCAACAGTTCCAAATCAGATTGAAATGGTCCATGCCATATTACCCTCAGGGTAATGGACAAGCTGAGGCAACAAACAAGACTTTGGTAAGGATAATGGAGAAGTCTTGTTTATAGAAAATTGTTTCGAGAAAAACACAAAAACAATAGAACATTGTTTCGAGAAAAGAACAAAAACAATATATATATATTATAAAAATGTAAAAACAAGGCAAAATTTTTCAAAAAATTCCTAAAAAGTAAAACACCCTACAAAATGGTAACTTTCTTCTTACAGCTGAATCTTGTGTCTTGCGCATGGTATTTTATCCATATCCTGTTGGTTTGTCTCACATCTTCCCTGATTAATACGACTCGCGGATCACTAGATTCACAACCATTCACAAAAGCTAGCTGCTTGCTTTGTCTGTACTCTAGGGCACTTTTGGTTTCCTGGTGCTGTTTCGTTGCGCACAAATGCTTTTCATGGACCCCGTGTCCATTTTCATTTTCCCTTGTATGTATCCTTGCTTGGGGCATCATTTTTAACCCTTTTCATCAATCACGAACTTGTGGATCTCTTCAGCAATGATAACAAAACATTTGTACAACTGTCTTGACCATTGTTGGGTTAGATATGTGCATTCGTACTTGTTTTCCCTGTTATATGAGCTTGTTTCCTTCTCGTATTGCATTGCATTATTATATGTTGTGTGGAGTTGGTACTTTCAGCAATGGACAATTGCTCACAGTATGGCTTTTCATGTCATTCTACCTTTGTCGTATGCTTATATTTTTCATAAGGACCGATGATGTAGTTCCTATGGCAATATGATGACATCAAATTTGTTCCAAACAAATATGCGGCTAGAAGTTAAGCTCTTCTCTCCCCTCATCCATATTTCTTCTACACGACTTCCCTTTCACCCCTAATTCTCCCTCTCCTCGGGGTATCCTGCCTCGTCCCCATTCTTCTGCCTACTTCTCATATTTTTTGATCGTCGATCGGCTTCCTTCATCACCCCATTGACACTCGAGGGGGCATCTCTCCCTCCTACTAATTTTTCTTCCATCTCTTCAAAATCTCTTTTGTCTACTATCTTTGAAATGGCATCACTTATGCCACCCCAAAGAGGGGAAAATGTAGACACCTATAATTACGCCCAAGCAATTTAAATACTTAAATTGTGCTAATTATCCCCTTTCTTGCAAATCAATGACATATCGTCAAAGGCATTCATTTTCCCTCATATCATCATTAATTAATTACAATAAGCTAATTAATTAAGTTGCCTATCTAACAAATACCCTAATTAACGACCTTCCGTTAATAAATCACCCCTTCTACCTAGACTAATTAATTATTATTAATTAATTAGCTTTCCCTTCCATTTAACCAATAAATCAATATTTAATTGATTTAATCCCCTTTTAATAGCCTAAATCGCACTAATATTCTTCTAATTGGCTTCTATAAGCTTACACCTACCTATTAATTAATTACCTTTGATTAATTAAAATACCCCCCAACTCCCATGACTTGTTAAACATGTATTAAACCCTTCTAAAGTAAGGTTACCTTTAATAAAGCAACCTTATCCATTCCTAATCATGTTTTACCTTTATCCTACATTCATGAGAATGTGTTGAATCATTTATCCTTTGGGCTATATAAAGAGCCCTCCACCTACCTTTTTACTTACACCTAAACTTTCTAAGAGAGCAAATGCAAAGCATATAGCAAAGAGACTAAGAGCTTGCACCTTGCCCTTTTGAGAGTTCATCATCTTGAAGAGTTAAGCCTCTTTCTTAAAGTGCTTGGGTCATATGGGAGGTGTTAAAAGGGTCTTGTAGCCCAACTTTGATTAGCCCCCATTCCTAGGTTCTTGGAGCATTAAGGACAACTATTTTGATAGCCATGGAGCTTACTTAGGTCCATTCATTTATTTGTTGTTAGAGAATAGAGGAGTTTAGATATTTAGCATTGTTAGTTTCAAAGTTTGTATTGATGAATACTAGCATCTAACCCTTGTTTAATTCTTATCATGATGGTGTTTATGCTTTGTTTTAGCTAAATTGTAGAACTATTTTAGGTGGTAGTTCTTGCTTCATTTGATTTAGCATTAAGCAAAGTATACATGCACACACTCACAGCCTTGATTATGAGAAAGAGATTATCCTGAACACAGTAGTGGATGGATGGTTGCTTAGCAACATCCTCATTGATACGGATGTAGAGGTTAATGTTCTCACTCTGGATGCCTAGCATCAAATGGGAATACCTTCATTACAACCATCTTCAAATGTTTTGTATATGACAAATAAAACAAAGGCGATGCCCATAGGTGTCTTGAAGGATGTAATCATTACCATTTAGGGGACTAGTTTCAATGGGGATTTTGAAGTCTTGGCACTTGCCGAGGAAGATAATTTCCCATCTCTACTTGGGCACCCGTGGTGTTATAAGAATAATGCAGATCTCTAGTTCAACAAGGGGTACATAAGTTTTGAAAACAAGGAAGAGTGGGTAGTTATACTGCTGGTAGATGGGAAGTCCACCCCCTATACTGAACCCCTTGGGGAGGAAGTCCTGGACAGAATATATGTGTGCTCCATAAGAGATCCAGAGACCATCCACCCTACAGAAGGAGTCATCTAGTTTGATGATGCTCAATATGTCAGTGATACTACCAGTATAACATGTGATAATTGGGTTCATGGGACTTATGAATTGATTGGGTGCCACCTGAAAGGATCAGTAACCAAGGTAACAACAGCAAGTACAGTTCGGTGCCTAGGAGGGAAGATAATAACAAAGTATTCTAGGGATGCATACCCCGAGGTATTTTTAAGAGAAATGGAAGCTCGCTAGAGGGAGGAATGAACAATGAATTATGCTAGGTTATGTTTTGATAGGCACAACAACAAGGTGGTGGGCCGTGAATAGTGAGAACTTGTTCGAATGGTGTGAAGTTCAAATTACGCTCACTGTTTAATTCTTTAAAAGTAACATACCCACTGTTATTAAGGATTACAATGGAAATGGACCCACCTCTTCCCACATCCAAGAACGTGAGAGGGTCTGGGGAGAAGGCATGAAAGATTTACCGCCCTCTCTTTGGGTGTATAAGTTGAATTCAACACTCCAAGGTTGTGCGTGCGTGTGGTATATCCATTCTGAAACACGCCGCGAAACAGGAATTTGGCAAGAATTAACGACTGACTTGGTCCACACATTCGAGTACCAAAGTACCAACCAACTAGTTGATGAGGTGTTGTAGACTATCAAGCACCTCACTCTAGGGGATTGCACCATGGTGGAAGATAGGTTAATAAACTTACTCGGTGGACCTAGTTTCGAAGCACGGTTCGAAGAGGAGGAACCAGAAGACATACAATTCGATCGTGCATGTGCTGAAAAGGAGAAAGGAAAGATGGTATACCTTGTTGATGGAGAGGAGATAGAGAGCCTAAATGTCGACCACTTGATTGGGGCACGCGAAGTAGTTGATAGTGTGGATGCATGTGCGCGTGCATATCATGAACCACTCAAAACCAAGAAATTTAACATCAACTCGGAAGAGGAGCCCAAGGAGGCTATCATTGGGGACTATTGGTCGGACAAGGAAGTATCAAAGATCATCGATCTCTTACACAAATTTGAGGATTTATTCCCATGCGGATACCATCTAGTATGCTCTCCGGGTACTATCTATCTAGTATGCTCTCTGAGTACTATCTACACTATCTAGTATGCTCTCTGGGTACTATCTACACTACCCCAAACTACTACATAACCTGTGGAAACTTTACCTCCACCATGTATGTTATCCTCCCCTGTACCCACCTGATCCTCCTCATCCCCACTAACTTTGCATCCATCCCAGGCCATGTAGGAAAATTGTGGTATGGTCGTCATCTCACCTAGTCCACATCTAGCTCCACCAACCTCTCCATGTACCACTTCTCTCCTCTCTCTCTCAGATCTCAGTGAGCATGATCAACCCGCCATCTCATAAATCCAATTGATATCTCAATATGATCCCATGTAACCCAAGGGATCCCTAGTGGTTGTATCACTACAATATGCTCATACGCTCAACAATGTAACAAGAATATGACATCTAATCCTGACCTCCTCTCGGTCACATACATCCATAACTCATGATACACTTGTACTAACAAGGCATGCCCAAATGCAAATACCCTATTATGCTCTACAATATATGTAAGCAACCCCTCCAACGTCCATGAAAATCTCACACCATAAAAATCTGAAAGTGAATAACAGGAAATGGCCATCATGGCAACACATATCAGTCTTCTTCTCACCACTCTAGACTCATATCTTATCTCATAGCAGAAATCCCCAGATGAAAATGTAATTTGTGGGGCATTGGCTCTAAATAATCATGTCAATACCCCCAATATACTATCAAAAGTGATAGGCTCTATGGGCTCCCCTATATCAGAAGCCTCAGAATGCGGTATACATCCTCAAGTGTGACTATCATCTCACCTGTTTGGAACCAAAATGTGCTAGTACACACAACCCATATATCCACTAAAGTGAGCATCAATCCCACATCTCGTGGAATCCTCTAGTAATGTTAAAATCCATGCAACCCTATTGTAGCCAAGTGGTCCTACTCTGCATCAGTCACATCTCCCCTGATCCAGTCATATAGGACTGGTACTTTGTCTCGAAGATAAAGGGTGTCATGGGCCTGTAAAATCCTAACAAACAAGAAATATTTAGTTTTCATGCACAACTTATCATTAAAATCAGAAATTTTACATCCTATCCCTAATCGATACTGACCCAAGTTGGATCGACACCTCCTAGCATGGGTCGATGATGAGGCCATAAATTGACGATAAATTTTTATTATTTTGTCCTTCCAAGTTACCTATAAAAGTGGATTTAAATGTAGTCTTGAAAATTATAGTTTTCTTAAGATAGAATATAGGATATATATCTTGTTTATTCTTTAGAAATATTTTTTTATCTATTTTGTTGACTAATCCTATTAATTATTTGGGAAAAGATACAAAGTCTTGTGTATGCAGGCCATAAAGGAAAGATAATGTTAGTTTTGGGAAAAATAGAAATGATCATGAATAGTACATATAAACTCAAATATGATTTCATATCTAGATTCCTCTCAAAAAATTATGCAAGTTCAAAAAATAATCATCTCAATCCAAGATCGCATGCAAAAGTTATAGTTGTTTTAGTTAGCTCTGGAACCATTGGAGTTAGCTCCAGAACTTGCAATGTTAGCTCCGGAACCATTGGAGTTAGCCCTGGAACCTGTAACATTAGCTCCATAACCATTGGATTTAGCACTAGAACCTTCATCAATGGAGTAACATTAGCTCTGGAACCATTGGAGTTAGCTCCAGAACCTGCATCAATAGAGTAACGTTAACCCCGAAACGTGCATCAACGAAATGACAATTTTTGAGGAATTGCAAATAATCAGAGAATCCAATGGGAAATATGAGAGAGGTGTTTTTCATAGCAATGTGTTTAACAAAATTCTTATTCATTTTTTTCTACAGGTTTTACCAATGAAGAGAAATCTAACTTTTAGTGAGCTGTAATCCAAGAAAAAGTGTATCAGGCGAGCACTAAAAGTTCCATAAACAGAAACAGAAAAATCAAATGGAAAATATGAGAGAGGTTTTTGTTCATAGCAATGTGTTTAACAAAAACCTCATTCATACTTTATACAGGTTTTACCAATGAAGATAAATCTAACTTTTAGTGAGTTGCAGTCTAAGGAAAAAGTGTGTCAGAACAGTGTCAAAAGTTCCACAATAAAAAACAACAAAGTCAAATGGAAAATCCGGGAAAGGTATTTGATCAAAATAATATTTTGAGGAAAAACCTCCTTCCAATAATGTAGGAGAATAAAATCATTATGATTCTTGTTACCAAAAAGTAAGGAGAAGATTTGGGAGCAAATTTTCCTTAAACAACGAGATAAGACTTTGACTCCAATAATATATCTCTCTCCATATTTTGTGGAGATGGAGATCTTAGTTGTTAGGATTGGAATAAAGATAAGATCATATTGTATTTCCTAAAATAAGGAGTTGGTTGGATGCATGAATTATAAATGCAACCTTCCACACTGAGATATGTAATTTTTTCTCCCAAGAAATAAAGATTTGTTCTTTCCTCTCAGTGAATATTTTGCAGTTTTAAATCTAAAAGTATGATTTAAATCATCTTCCAAGGAATGAGTTGGCCACTCATTTCAAGGAAGATGGAGCTGTGTATTTATTTTTATGTTTATTCATTTGTTTGTAATTCATTCTGGTGTATTATTTTTCTCTTTGTATTGTTAAAATTCAGTCTGTTGTGAACTTGCATGTGTTTCATTTATCTTTTGTTTATTTTTAATTCAGCAATTTCAATTTATGCAAGTGTGTTTTTGTTCTTTACTGCAAAGTGTGATTTATTTCATGTAAACTTTATTTCTAAAGTGTGTTTATATTTCTACAAGTGTGTCTTTAAATTTCTGCATGTGTGATTTATTTTATGCAAGTTTGGATTGTGTTTAAAGGAGTTATTTTCCAAGATCTTATTCTCTTAATGCATACAACCTTTGGACACCAGCCCTAGATTGACATTATTAATGGTGAGGATTGACGACCCTCATCATTTTGACGCCATTTCCAGGGACACAATGTTATTAGGAGATTCAGAGTTTTCTAAAAGAATATTCTAGTGACAGTAGAATACCTCTTAGAAAATTTTGTGACAGGAAGTATTTGGTAGTAGTTTCTTTAGAATTTTACTTTTAGCAAATAGATTAATTTTCTTTCATGCAATATAGATTAAAATTTTATTTCTGCAATTAGGAATGTTAGATTGTAAATATTTACCTCCCCACAAACTAACTCTGTGTATAAGAAAATGACTGTGATGTTTGATCAAGAAGGTATAATGGTATGAACAAAGAATTCAGATCCGGAAATGGTAGAATATGATATTGAATCTAGAAGTAGATCCAGTTGATGAAATATCATATGTCATTCTTGATAACCACCACCATTCCCCCTTGTATCAACTAACAACTCAGTGATCTTATTACACATAACCTTAGTCAAAAACTGGCTTATCCAGTTTGTAATAATGAAGTGGTAGCATTTCTAATTAACTCCATCCATATTCAGGGATTTCATTAGAGCCAAAATAAAAACTCACTCATAATAAATCCACCCATCCAAATTAGTTTTTCATCCCATAATAAAATTCAATCCCTGAACCATATCCATTAGAAAAAAATGTTTTCATGTCTTTCAATTTCTTCATTTTTGTATATGCTTGTATAACATTAAGAAGTAATTATTGTGAATATCAAGGAAAACACTTTTTTTTCATGCTAACATCCACATGAATTTCTAGAGTTGTTCTTGGTACCAGCATGCAGATTTTTGAGCACCAAAAATATCAACCAAGGAGCAATTTGGAGGGACCCAAAGATACATAACACAATCCATCTCCTGAGATCACTAGTTTGGGCTTTGAAGATTACTATGGTGATTCTGATAATGCATAATTCAAGTTGGGCTTTGAAGACCTAGAAATTTTCTACACAATTTTTAGAAATCTTCTTGGAGTTACCAAGTATGCAAAGAGGTTTTTATGAGATCTCAGACATTGCTTCTTATTTTACACAGGTTGCACTTTGATGAATATAGTCTGATGATGGATCAAATTTTTCTCTAATCCTTCTCATGCTATCATTTCAACAAAAAAATAAAATCAAAAAAATTTGATTGGAAAACCAGCTTGTTGGCCAATCAAAGACAAAAAAATCAAAAATAAAAAAGCTTTGATTGGAAAACCAACTTGCTATCCAATTAAAGGCAAAAAAAAATGATTGGAAAACCAGCTTGCTGGCAAATCAATTAGAAAACCAGCTTGCTAGCCAATCTGGCTCTTCTTAAAAGGAAATCAATTGTTACCTGGTGGTTTCATTCTCGGCATTATTTGACCATGTTAACAATAAGACACCAAGGACAACTAGAGGTATGATCAAGTTATTTTGTTCTACTATTTTATTTTTAAGCTTTCTTGTAAGTTTTTTTATTACAGCTAAATCCACTTTTCATATCTCCAAGGAAGGAAAAATAAAATTCATATCTCCCCTACTTACAAATATGAAAAATATGTGCACCTCTTTGCAATCAAAATTTTGGAGTCTAATTTATGGGCAGCCATGAATAAACAACATTCATGAGGACATGCATGATCTTAGGTGTGGGAGAGAAGGAGAAGCATGAGGTATGTATTTTTTATTTTAAATATGAGGTGCAAGGGCAGCAGAAAAAGATCCACACAAGACCCTGTTGAAAAAGAAAGAAAATAAACCACAGAAGGAAATCCACACAAGAACCTATTGTACGAGAAAAGAAATAAAAACAACGGAAAGAAATCCACACAAGAACCTATTGTACAAGAAAGAAAATCAAAAATAGCTTAAAGATATCCACACAAGAACCTGCTGTAAAAGAAATAAAATAAAAAACAACAGAAGGAGATCCACACAAGAACCTATTGTACAAGAAATAAAATCAAAAATAGTAGAAGGAGATCCACACAAGAACTTGTTGTACAAGAAATAAAATCAAAAATAGTAAAAGGAAATCCACACAAGAATCTATTGTACAAGAAAGGAAATCAAAAACAACAGAAGAAAATTCACACAAGAACCTGTTGTACAAGAAAGGAAATCAAAAATAGTATAAGGAGATCCACACAAGAACCTATTGTAAAAGAAATAAAATCAAAAACACCAGAAGGATATCCACACAAGAACATGTTTTACAAGAAAGAAAATCAAAAACTGCAGAAGGAGATCCACACAAGAACCTGTTGTACAAGAAAGAAAATAAAAAACAACAGAAGAAGATCCACACAAGAACCTGTTGTAAAAGAAAAAAATAAAAAACAACAGAAGGAGATCCATACAAGAGCTTGTCCTTGAACTATAGATGGAATGCATATATGCATAAGCTCAATGCTGAGAAAACTCTAATAAGAGGAGATAATAATATAATGCATGAGGACATGCATCAGATTAGGTGTGGGGCAATGATGAGGCCATAAATTGGCCATAAATTACCATTATTTTGTCCTTCCAAGTTACCTTTGAAAGTGGATTTAAATGTAATCTTGAAACTTATAGTTTTCTTAAGATAGAATATAGGATATATATCTTGTTCATTCTTTATAAATATTTTGTTATCTATTTTGTTGACTAATCCTATTGATTATTTGGGAAAAGATGCAAAGTCTTGTGTATGCAGGCCATAAAGGAAAGATAATGCTAGTTTTGGGAAAAATGGAACTGATCATGAACAATACATCTAAACTCAAATATGATTTCATATCCATATTCCTCTCAAAAAATTATGCAAGTTCAAAAAAATAATCATCTCAATCCGAGATCACATGCAAAAGTTATAGTTGTTTTAGTTAGCTTCAAAACCATTGGAGTTAGCTCCAGAACCTGCAACGTTAGCTCCGGAACATTGGAGTTAGCTCCAAAACCATTGGATTTAGCTCCAGAACCTATAACGTTAGCTTCAAAACCTGTAATGTTAGCTCCAAATGCATGGATTTAGCTCTAGAACATGCATCAACGGAGTAACGTTAGCTCTGGAACTTGCATCAATAGAGTAATGATAGCTCTAGAACCTACATCAACAGAATGAAATTTTTTGAGGAATTGTGAATAATAAAATAATCCGATAGGAAATATGAGAGATTTTTTTTTCATAGAAATGATTTTTAACATAAACCTCATTTAGATTTTCTATAGGTTTTACCAATGAAGAGAAATCTAACTTTTAGTGAGCTGTAGTCCAAGGAAAAAGTGTATCAGACAAGCTCCAAAAGTTCTATAAAAAGAAACAGAAAAGTTAAATGGAAAATATGAGATATTTTTTTGTTCATAGAAATGTGTTTAACAAAAACCTCATTCATATTTTCTACAATTTTTACCAATGAAGATAAATCTAACTTTTAGTGAGTTGTAGTCTAAGGAAAAAGTGTGTCAGACAAGTGTCAAAAGTTCCACAATAAAAAATAACAAAGTCAAATGGAAAATCTGGGAAAGGTATTTGGTCAAAATAATATTTTGAGGAAAAACCTCCTTCCAATAATTTAGGAGAATAAAATCATTGTGATTCTTGTTACCAAAAATCAAGGAGAAGATTTGGGAGAAAATCTTCCTAAAACAACGAGATAAGACTTTGACTCCAATAATATATCTCTCTCCATATTTTGTGGAGATGGAGATCTTAGTTGTTAGGATTGGAATAAAGATAAGATCATATTGTATTTCCTAAAATAAGGAGTTGGTTGGATGCATGAATTATAAATGCAACCTTCCACACTGAGATATGTAATTTTTTCTCCCAAGAAATAAAGATTTGTTCTTTCCTCTCAAATATTTTGTAGTTTTAAGATCTCGGAAGTATGATTTAAATCATCTTCCAAGGAATGAGCTGGCCACTCATTTCAAGGAAGATGGATCTGTGTATTTATGTTTATGTTTATTCATTTGTCTGTAATTCATTCTTTTGTATTGTTTTTCTCTTTGCATTTTGAAAATTCAGTCTGTTGTGAACCTACAGGTATTTCGTTTAATTATGTTTATTTCTAATTCACCAATTTCAATTTATAAAAGTGTGTTTTTTTCATGCAAGTGTGATTTCCTTCATCCAAGTGTTATTTCTTTCATCCAAGTGTGATTTATTTTATGCAAACTTTATTTCTGCAAGTGTACCTTTATTTTTACAAGTGTGCTTTTAAATTTCTGCAAGTGTGATTTATTTTATGTAAGTTTGGTTTGTGTTTAAAGGAGTTATTTTCCAAAGATATTATTCTCTTAATGCATATAGCCATCAAACATCAACCCTGGATTGACAATATTAATGATGAGGGTTGATGACCCTTATCAGTCGATGCCTTATCAGGCCTGGTCAATGGCGACTGTACCCAATCGTCAGTGACCAGTCCTTGCACCAACCCCAAAAACTCTAAAATTTTGAAATAACTACATAAAAAAATAAAAAAACTTAAAAAATAGGCTAAGTTTTAGGCACTTACTATCCTACAAGTCCTTAACACTTCCTCGCTGCTCCACTAACCTCCATCTCACTCAAATTCTCAACTCTCTCTTCTACTTAAAGCTCTCAATTGTCAACTCGCATGGTGCAAATGAGCTTAGTTGGCTGACCCAAGGGCTTATATAGCCCACTGGCCATGGTCCTCTTCAAACACCTTAGGTCGCCACCACGTCAACTCTAGTCACTGTCGATCCTACTTATCTGTCGTTGACCCGACCATACCTTTTTGATCAATGTTACTCCTTATCTCCATCCAATCAATCCTTTAAAATTATATTTTCTTCCACTTTTTCCTTGTGTGTTGCTTATACCACACATCTCGCTAGGCTTCGCTACCTCTCCCATCTTTCATTTCACATCTTGCAGCCCCCTTTGTAGTCATATTTGTGCTCCCTATTGGGCACCATTATTTTACTCTTTTTATCATTGTACCACCTGAACGCATATTTTCAATTCCTCATAATTTATGAAGGATATCACATTCGCTTCCCCCCTTTCCCATTTTTTTTGTGACCCTTGTCTTGACCATTTTCACATTTTTTTACACATACTTGATGGCTTCCTTTAACATGTTGGTCTTCTGACTTGCACATCCATATGAGTGGATTCCTATTGGATTCCCTCCATTATGTTGTTGTTTTTTTTTACTCATAGGTTTGTAGGACATTGCCGTTATCTCCATTGAGGTCATACTTTGTTCCCTACGAAATTGATTCCAAAATCACCACCATATTTTTGTTTAATTTTTTAGTTTTTGTTTATCCTCATCCTGGATACTCATCATCTTCTTTTTCTCATCCTTTCTACTCTCTCACCCTTCATCTATCTCTTTCAAACTCATGACCAATTCCACTTCGTGTCATTGATCTCTAGTTTTAGGGGGATCACCTCATCAATCATCTGCTCATTCTTTCTCATTTTTTTTCATCAATTGCCCAGTGCAAACCACTCAACAAAAAAGGGCAAATGTAGACATAATTTTTTGGTATCGCTACCCCTCACCCCACGTTTGCTCTTCACCATATTTTTCTACATACATACCTCTCTTCCCATTCAAATTTCCCCTTCCCTCCTAAATTCAATTTATTTCTTTAATCATTATTTCCCACCTTAATCCATTCTTAATCACACCCTTAATTAATCTTCCCTAATTAATTCTAATCCCCGTCTAATTCATTTATTATCCTTAAATCCTCAATTTTATCCTCCCTCGACCATAATTTAATAAATTCACCTCTCCTTTACCTTTATTTAATATTTTTCACCCTCCACCTTCCGATTTATCCATCCTAAGCAACCCTTACTCGAACTTACCCTTCAAAACCCTAATCTCACCTCATAGAAGCTCTTTTATTTGAGCTTGTCACCCCTCCATCACCCAAATGGATGGGTTCCACAATTGGCAGTGACCCATCTGGGTAGCCGTCAACCCTATAAATCAGCCCCTACCCCTCCTTTTCCTAGGATGCAATCTTAGAGACTTCGGGCTTTCTTGTAGTCTTGCCTTCATTTTTTTATCTCTCTTACAACTGTCATCATCATCTTGGAGATCTTGTGCCTCACTTTGGGAGATTTTGATATCTTTTTCTCTTCTATGCTTGGATCTATTATTGCAATTTATCATCATATTATTCATTAGATCTTGTGTAGGTTCACCTCTTATCTAAGAGCCCTGTCTTTGCCTTCTTAGGTTTCATTTTCCATCTGTAGATCTTTGTTCTTTCCCATATTTTTGCATCAAACCATAGATTATCCTAGTTATTATCGAGCTAGTTCCCATTTTGTTAGATTCTATGTCATTCACATCCCCAGTCATCCCCTTTATGATATTATAGTTACTCGGACCCCTAGATCTTGGCATCCCTTCCTTTTTGTCGCCTCATATATGTTCTGTCAGCTTCAATCACCACCAACTTAGCTTGGTTTTTGTCAACTAGAATAGTCTTCATTGTACTCACCTTTAGATTTCATAATTTTCTTACATCTTTTCTGTCAAATCTAGTTCTAGATCTCTTGCAGGTTCATGTTTCTTCATTTTAGCCTCATTGCTAGCTTCAAATCTGCCTCCAAGGCCTCCAGATCTTTATTTTCTGTCACTATTTTAGTTTATTTGCTCCATTCTCTATCGATTGGTCCATGTAGTCTCGAGTCTTCGTCCACCTGCATAGGTTTAGTTTGATTTTTTAGATCAGATTTACATTTTATCACTTTTATTACATTTCAATCTCTATTATAGTTCAGATTCTGCTACATCCAATTTATCAATAATTTATTTTTTCTTATCTTTATCAAAGACATGAGTTAACATCCATCCTAGAAAATTTTCACTTCTCGGAGCTGACATTGTCAGGCAACCCACCCACCTATCTACTAATCCATTTTTTTGTGTTGAGTTCTCTTGATTTACAAGACATCTAGCTTGTTGTGAGGAGGATCTCTCATTTTGTGTCTATTCACATCATCATCCCATAAAGAGGTAACTTAAACCCTCTCATACTTGGAGTTGTTTGTTCTCTTGTTGCGATTTCACTAACCTAAAATAGGTAGTGAGGAAACGTGCTCAACAAACCCCTCTCTTAGAACTCCTTTACCTAGGATCCACAATGTTGGGGTTAAACCATATAACAGTGTTGCACATATCTAAAATCATATAAATCATACAAGCAATGAATGTGGAAATAAACCAGAAGAGAAAAATAAACAATAGAAAGATAACACTAGATTTAATGTGGTTCACCCAGTGTGGGATACGTCCACCAAGAAACGACCAATATTATTATTCAGTTCTTTACAGACAAAATACAATGAAGATATGGTGTCTTCCAGTACCTCACAAGATTTTCAATGATTTTCACTCACTCAGCTACTCTTTCTTGCTCACCAAGAAAACTAACATGTAAGCAATTGCTATTTTCATCTCTCTTCCCTCATACAATGCATACATGCATATATATCTACTATGGGCAACTAACTATACTTTTAAAATCAAGAAATCATCTTTAAAGAAAAATATTTATTCTGATTATCGACCAAACAAAAAAGAAATGTCACACAGGTGACCTGACCGATGTCGGTCACTGTCATACCGATATCGATCACTCCTTGACCGATGCTAGTTATAGGCTAACCGATGTCGGTTTCTTTCTGACCGATGCCGGTCACTGTCAAAACCAACAACATGTAAAAGTAGAATTTCTATGAAGCAATTAAGCTCCGCACTTAACAATCTCCCACTTGGAGATCAATTGTTGCATTGTATTGTACATCACCAGCCTTGGTTCCTTTTCCTTGGCTCGTTTCTTCCTCTTTAAGTCTCAAACTTGAAGACCAACTGAAGTGGAGTGAAGCTCCAACTTCTCCCTTACCAATGGATTCATTAGCATATCTGTAAGGTTCTCATCTGTATGGAATTTCTCTAACTTCAGTTGCCCATCCTCCAAAACCTACCATATGAAGTGATACCTCAATTGAATGTGTTTCATTCTTAAATGAAACATTGAGTTCTTTGTCAGATGGATTGCACTCTAACTATCACTGTATAATCTGTAATCCTCTTGCTTCCTTCCCAACTCTTCCATGAACCTACTCATCCATATCATCTCCTTGCTAGCTTATGTAGCTACAACATACTCTACCTCTGTAGTAGACAAAGCCACAACCTTATGCAATCTTGAAATCCAACTAATTGTTGTTCCACCTACTGTGAAAAAATATATAGTGGTGCTCCTCATGCCATCCAAATCTCTAACCATATTTGAATCAACATAACCATGTAAAGAAGTATTTGACCCTCTATATCATAAATACATGCTGAATGTCCCTTTCAAATACTTGATAATCCATTGGAATGCTTTCCAATTTTATTTACCAGGATTAGCCATAAACCTGCTCACAACTCCCACTACCTGTGAAATGTCTGGTCTAGTACCAGCCATGACATACATAAGACTTTTTACTAGTGAAGCATAGGGAACAGGTGCCATGTACTCAACCTCTTTGTGTGATAAAGGACACAGATCTTTGCTCAATTTTAAGTTTCCAGCCATAGGTGTACGAACAGGTTTTGAATCTTGCATGTTAAACATTTCCAACACCTTATTGATATAATCCTCTTGAGATAAATACAACTTCTTGTTTTTTTGTCTCGGTGAATTTGCATTACAAGGATTTTCTTTATAGCTCCCAAATCCTTCCTTACAAATGTGTGAGCTAGACTTTCTTTGTGTTTACCAATGTCCTGCATACTAGATCCTACAATCAACATATCATCCACATATAGTAACAAAATAATATAGCACCCATTTTAAAGCTTCTTAAAATAAACACAATAGTCATATTCACATCTCATATAACCATGCTCATGTATAAACTATCAAATCTCAAATACCATTGCCTTGGAGCTTGTTTGAGCCCATATAGGCTCTTTTTCAATCTGCACACATGTTTTTCCTTACCCTTGACTTCATAACCAAGTGGTTGTTGCATATAAATATCTTCCTCAAAATCACCATGAAGAAAAGTCGTCTTAACATCAAGGTGTTCTAAATGAAAATCTTTTGTTGCAAATAAACTTCGAACAGTACAAATAGAAGTCATATTAACTATAGAAGAAAAAATCTCATCAAATTCAATACCTGCTTTCTGTGCAAATTCCTTTACCAAAAGTCTTGCCTTGTACCTTTTTAGTCCACCTTCTTCTTCCGTGATTCTATTAAACCATTTATTCTGTAGTGTTTTCTTACCTGCTGACAACTTGACCATATCCCATGTCTAATTTTATTCCAAGGAGTCCATCTCCTAATCCATTCCATGCTCCCACTACGCGTGGGTATCTACTTGCATTGCTTCTTCAAATCTTTCAAGTTCATCAGTATCAATCAATAATAAATAAGAAAAGGAAGGTGAAAATATCTCTAGAGGTCTACTTACTCTTTGTGACCTTCTCACTGAGATCTGGGGTGTCTGTGGATCATTATGTACCTATTGCATGTTTATGTCAATCTCTATCAATGATTGACACCGGTCACCTGATACCAACCATGGTACTTATCTGTCAACTGACTGTGGTTGCCTTATTGACACCGGTTTGAGAAGTACCAACACTGGTTCCAGTAGCTGTCTATTCTGAACCCGATCCTTTCTGTTGATGCCGGTTAGCATGACAGATATTGGTTTCTATAGAACCGATGTCGGTGTCTGTGGATGTCTGTTTTAGATCTAAAAGTTGATTTTCCTTCAAAATATCATCAAATTGTTCATGTTTAGGCACCAAAACCTTATCCATGTACATTCTTTTTTCATTCCAATTAATGTCACAACTCCCAATAATATTAGAATCTTCTAAATCTCAAAATCGATATACAAAATCACTAGATCCATAACCAATGAAAGTACATCTCTTAGATTTCGCATCCAACTTATTCCTATTTTCCCTATCAACATGCACAAAATATTCTGAGCCAAAAACTCTAAGAAAAGAAAAATCTACCTCTTTTCTAAACCATGCTTCTTCTAGTATTCCACCATCCAATGTTGTTGAAGGCCCACGATTGATCAAGTACACTACTGTATCCACTACTTCTACCCAAAACTTCAAAGGAAAATTGACATGTATTCTCATGCTTCTAGCACGTTTCATGATTGTTCTGTTCATTCTTTCTACAACTCCAGTTTCTTATGGAGTTCTAGGAACCATTCTTTCTCTTCGTATTTCATTCACTGAACAATAATCATTGAAAACCTTGATGCACTACTCACCACCATTGTCAAATCTAAGGCACTTTAATTTTCAGTTTGTTTCATTTTATATAAGGGCTTTCCACCTTTTAAAGTTCTCAAAAACATTATATTTATGCTTATTAAAATAAATCCATACCTTCCTTATGGCATCATCAATGAAAGTCACATAATATTGGGATCCTCCAATAGAAGCTACCTATGCTGGTCCCCACACATATGAGTGTACAAGCTCCAATTTTTGCTCCTTCTTTGTTGACCCAACCTTAAGAAATATCACTCTCTTCTGCTTTCCAAATATGAAGTGCTCACAAAATTTAACATCTAATTATTTCAAATATGATAACTTACCCTTAGCCTGTAATATCTGCATTCCTTTTTCACTCATATGGCCTAGCCGATTATGTCACATGGTTGTATATGAATATGTATTAGATAGCATAGAAAAGGAACCAGTAACACAAGTAGACAAATATATAGTTCCTACCTTCTTACCTCTTGCCACAACAAGAGATCCCTTGGTAACCTACCAAGAATCAGCTGTGAATGTATCCATGTATCTAGATTCACCTAGTTACCCTACAGATATTAGATTTCTCTTAAGGCTTGGCACATGCCTCGCATCTTTCAATATCCATGGATTTTCATTTTGCAACTTTATATGAACATCACCTTTACCAGTAATATTGCATTGCTCATCATATCCTAAATAAACTTGTCCAAAATCACCCTGAACATAATTTTTGAAATAACTCTTATTAGGGGTAGCATGGAAAGAAGCTACATAATCTAAAACCCAAGATTCTAATTTATTATCCAAGGAGAGAATAAGGGAATATTTCTTTACCTCACTTGCAATGTTTGCCTTTTTACCTTTGTCTGGTGTATTCTCTTTGTTTTCCTTGTACCAACACTCCTTCACATGTCCTCTCTTTCCACAATTCTAGTAAACTAAATCTCTGTTCCTGGATCTAAATCTGTCATTTCTTGACTTTGATCTCCCATTCTTCTTACTCTTTGATGATCTCTCCTTAGATCTTCCCCTGATTTCTATATTTAAATCATTTCCAGATGATGCTTCTCTTGAGATTTTCATGTGTATTTCCTCATTAAGGATTACACTAACCACATCATCAAATTTCAAACCTTTAGAAGCAAATTTTGTATTACTAACAACCATTACCAAGTCATCCCAACTGTCTAGAAGACATCATAAGAATAAAAATGTTTTCACTTCATCATCAAACATAATTTATACTGATTTTAATTAATTTACAATAGACCGGAAATCATTCAAATGATTAGATACAGATCCACCTTCTTGAATCTTAGAATTAAACATTTTTTTCATCAAATAAACTTTATTTGCAACACTAGGAGTTTCATACAAATTTTCTAAATATTTCATCAACTCTACTTTGGTTTTTTGCATCTATAAAATTTGAAGCCACTGATGCTGCAAAGCTCAATCTTATAGATCCCAGAGCCTTTATGTCAAGAACCTTCCATTCTTCATTAGTCATCGTGATTGGTTGTGCATGCTCATTTAACAGTAGATATAGATCCTTCTGATACAAATAATCATCCACCTGTATCTTCCATAGTTGATAATTAAGACCGTCAAATTTCTCTACTCAGTATTTACTATCTTCTGCCATTTCTATGCTCCCACTCAATCAGAAAACCCTCTGTGAGTAAATCATGTTAACACACAAAACCTCCAAACAAAGCACTGATACCAGTTATTGGGGTTAAACCATATAACAATGTTACACATATCTAAAATCAGATAACGCATACAAGCAATGAATGCGGAAATAAACCAGAAGATAAAAACAAACAATATAAATATAACACCAAATTTAACGTGGTTCACCCAATGTGGGAAATGTCTACCAAGAAACAACTAATATTATTCTTCATTGCTTTACAGAGGAAATACAATGAAGATCTGTTGTATTCCAACACCTCACAAGATGTTCAATGTTTTTCCCTCACTCAGCTAATCTTTCTTGCTCACAAAGAAAACTAACATGCAAGTAATTGTTATTTTCATCTCTCTTCCCTCATACAATACATGCATGCACGCGCGCGCGCACACACACACACACACACACATTATGGGAAACTAACTATGATTTTACAATCAAGAAATTATCTTTGAAGTAAAATATTTATTCTAATTTTCGACCAAACAACAAAGCACCATCGCATAGGTGACTAATGTAGATCACTGCCTGACCGATGTCGGTTACTCCTTGACTTATGGCGGTTATAGTTTGACCGATGTTGGTTGCTTACTAGACGATGCCGGTCACTATCAAAACCGACATGTAAAAGTAGGATTTCTATGAAGCAATTAAACTCCACACTTAACACATAAAACCCTCATGGCTAAAAATAGATCTTGCTATCCTAGGAAAGATATGCATCATGTTAGTGTGAATCCTATCCTTGATGATTTTGTTGAGGCTAAACTTAATTCCCTTTATCGTAATGCTCGATTTGATGATGAAGTTCAAAGAAAACTTCTTGCACACAAAAACAATATTCCTACTAGTTTTTACAAATCTAGTGTGAGAATCGTTTCACATAACCAAAACTTTACTAAATGTTCTATTTGTTCTTTTACAAGCACTCATGCTACTCCACCTTCTTCTCAACCTATTATAGCACTAGATAACACTATCATAAATTCTATGCTTGGTCTTGCATGTGATAATGTAGATAAAAATGATTTTAATTATAGTGTTGAAAATGTGCATGTGCATGATGATATTTCTCATACAAGTCTAGATGAATGTAAAGTTGTATCTCACGTTTCTTCTACTTCTGAACATATTTCCAATGATTTCAAAGATATTGTAGACATGTAAAATATCTATTAAACATTATTTAATCATAATATATTTTCACCCCTTTTATCACTAATTCATCATTCCACAACTCCCATTCTGACTTTATAATAATTAATCAAAAGATTAATTATTATAAACCCCTTTCCTAACCTCATTTAAACATTTATAGGAATTTAAAATTCCTGCTCACCTACCCACCTACTCTACACCTACCCTTCACTTAGTATCTCCATGTAATCACATCCCTAATCATTTTTTAATCTAAACTAATCCTAAGTTAATAATATCTTCAACTTCTAAATTTAGAGGCTTCTATTTCTAGAAGTCTCTCTAAACTTTTCCCTCCATTTGAATTTTATATTCAAATAAGGATTCCTCCCTCCATTGAATTTTAAATTCAATAGAGGCTTCTCAAAAAATATAGAATTCTCCATTCTATAATTTCTCAATCCCCTCCTCCATTCTCATCCATTGATCTTCATCCCACTTGGATCAATCCTCACCCTCCATTTCTTATCCCACAAGCTATAAATTAGCATGCCACCCTCCATGGAAGCCAACTTTGAAAATTATAGCTAAGTGTTTTCAAAATTTCTCAAGAGCTCTCCAACATTCATCAAGAATCCATAATCCAATATTAAATAATCAAAGGGGATGTGTTGTCCATTTGTGTCCATAAAATCTAAAGTAAGAAAATCCAATCAAGCTTCTTGATCACAACAAAAATATCAAGGGAAAGATCTTCATTGGTAAGTTGTAGGTATTGCATGTTAGACTTTGAAGATTCTAATAAATACATATTTAATCAACTTACATATTACATAATGTTACAATAAATATTTAAATAACGATTACATCATAACATAAGTAAATAAAGAAATACTTACAAGAAATAAATAACATAGGCGACACAATATTTATAGTGGAAAATCCCAATAGGGTAAAAACTACTTTGAAAATAACCTTTTACTTTAGAAAACTTATTTTACATCCAGTAAGATCACCTCCTCCTTTGAAATCCTATTTACCAAGAGTAAAACCAAATCACTTGATTTGCACACCTTTAATATATTTCCCGAATATATCAAATAATTACCTAAAGTCCTTTTTATATAAGGTGATTGGGTATGTCTCCCGACCCACCTTTTCAACCTAAAATGGTTGACACATACACCTAGGTTTATAATATTTAATATTAAAAATATAATCATTTTATGATATTAAATATTTAACCTAAAATATATACCTAGGTTAGCATATTTAATAATAGAAATATAAATATTTCATATTATTAAATATTAACCTATATATTAGTGATGGACCCATATACATTAAGGATTGGCCAGACCATTTAATCTTTATGTTCCAACACTCCCCCTTAATATTAAGTGCGATAACATAACATATGCCAATAGATTACCTACCCGTGGTACACTACAGGATTTACAATCCTTAAACCATTTAGGCTAGTATATCGGTTAAAGGAATTATAACACCTTCATCATACTCAATTTACTTTTTGATACAAAAGGATTTAGAATCCAAAAGATCATCCCAAGATCAGTGGCTAAGTATGATTTGTGAGTTTTACATGTTCTCATAAAAAGGTTATTGAACCCAAGCATATAGGAGTCTTTTACAACTAAGGACCTCCTTAACAGTATGCTTGTACTGGATGTTTACCAGTAAACTCAATAGCACTAAAGAGTTTATTGAAGTTCGCCTTTAAGATCTTTCTACACTTCTTTCTAAAAAATAATCCGAGGAGGTATACATGCCTCAAAGGTCTTTTTACACTTGCCCAAGGTTTTTTTTTTTACACTTTCCCGTAGTCTTTTACAAATGCCTGAAGGTATTTTTACAAAAACCAAGTTCCATTAGGAGGTGACATTGTCATGCACACTCCCCCTCAATGGAAACTCTGACAATCCAATATTTTCATGAAAGTGACAAAACTTTGCAGCACTCAGGGACTTTATGAAGATGTCAGCAACCTACTCTTCAGTCAACATGAACTTGAGATTTATGTCATCACTTAACACCTTCTCACGGGTGAAGCGTATATGTATCTCAATGTGCTTCGTCCTCTGATGTTGAACTAGATTCTTAATCAAGAGTAATACAACTCTGGCCACCACATAGAAGATGAATACTTCCTTTAATTCCATGTGTATCTCTACCAACAACCAATGTACAGCCACATGACTTCTTTACTTCTTCCATTGTACTTATCTGCCTCAGTAGAAAGAAATGGAGACTGTTGATTGCATTTTTTGTTCCAAGTAATGGTTCCTACACCAAAAAATTTGAACACATATCCAGTATATTTTATAACACAACATCAGTATGGTTAGAATCACAAAATCCATATAAGATAGCATTTTCATTCTTAGTATAATGCAACCCATAATTGATTGTTCCTTTAATATATCTAAAAATTCTTTTTGCAAGATTCTCAATGATCTCTAAAAAAGGTTCCTGCATAAACCTTGAAGTAATTCCTACTGTATATGAAATATCTGATCTAGTTATAGTTAGATAAATCAAACTATCAACTAACAACATATATAAAATAGGATCAACATTTTTCATATGCAGATTTAGGGTCAATATTTATTCCAACTTCCATTGAAGTAGAAAATGGTTTACAATCAATCATAAGAAACTTTTTCAATACAATGGTTGCATATTGTGTTTTGAAAAATAACAATAGAATGAAATACAATCATACAAATAACATGATGTGAGAGACCTAACTCATTCATTTCAAAGTACTGCTTCAATTTCTCTTTAATCCTATGAATTAAATCAGAATTGTCACCAGACATAAGAAAATCATCAACATATATACATATAATATATAATATAATATCCGAGCCTTATTGCTTAATGAATATATCATTGTTAGAAGAACAATTAACAAAACCTAATAGTTTAAAGAAGGAAACAATTTTCGCATACCAAGCTCTAAGAGCTTATTTTAAACCATACAAGGATTTCTCAACTTACAAACATAGTTTTCTTTACCAGTTTCTTCAAATCCTTTAGGTTGAAACATGTAAATTTCTTCTTTTAAATCACAATTTCAAAAAAGTATTTTTCTTATCCATTTGGTGGATTTCCCACCTAAATTGAGCGGCAATTGCAAATAAGGTCCTAATAGTACTTATTTTACCTACAGGGGCAAATGTATCAACATAATCAATACTAAGTTTCTAATTGAAATCTCTAGCAACAAGTCTAGTTTTATGTTTGTTAATACTACCATCAACATTATATTTTACTTTGTATATCCACCTAGACCCTATAATACTTCTTTTCTTTGGAGGTGGAACCAACTCCCAAGTTTGATTTTGAATTAGGGCATTATATTCAGCTTGCATTGCATTGATCCACTTCTCATCCTAAGAAGCTTCTTCAAAACTTTGCGGCTCAGGTTCATACAAGGTCATTAATACATGGTACGTATGATGGCTTCTGGTCATTTTCCTAAGATCAATAGGATTAGAACTCTCTAACACAGATTGGGCCCATTTTGGTTTCTTAACTATGGAGTTAGGAGATTCAGAAGCATCTATAGTATCAACACAAGAAACATCATTATGACTATTTACTATCTTTTCAATATCAGAATCATAACCATTATTAGAAATATTGACAGAGTTAGGAACATCTTTACCATTATCAGATGAACAAAAGTATTTTTCTAAAACCACCACATTACAGTTTTCAGTTACTTCTCTTTTTACAGGGTCGTAAATCCTTAGACCTGTAGTGTTAATACCATATCCAATGAAAACACAAGAGAAAGAAGTCATATCAATTTTTTTCTTTTCTTTTTAGGAATGTATAAAGAAAAAGAACTACCAAAAACTTTTAGATGTGAAATATCATGTTTTTGATTTGACTATTTTTCTAAAAGAGTTGAAAGATGAATAGCTTTGGTGGGAACCCTATTTAGAATGTAGACTATTGTGTTCATTGCTTCTACCCACAAAATTTTTGGAAGACTAGCAGAATGAAGCATAGTGCGAGCCATATCTAAAATAGTCATATTCTTATGTTCTACAACACCATTAGATTGGGGAGAATGAAAAGAAGTTAATTCCCTTTTAATACCACAATCAATACAAAAAAAAATCAAATGTTTTGCTAACATATTCACCCCCATTATTTGTTCTAAGTCTCTTGATTTTATAATTTGAAGAGTTTTCAACAGATGCTTTAAATTCCTTAAATTTCCTTAGTACATCATATTTATTTTTAAGAAAATATGACCAAATCACCCTAGTAAAATCATCAATAAAAGTCATAGCATATAAAGAACCATTTAATAAAGCTACTTCAAGAGGTCCTCTAACATCGGGAAGAGGAACTCTCTTCAAGATGTGAGTGAAAGGGTTTAGCGCTTTGATTTGAGCGTAAACACCCTTCACACGCATCATGAGAAGAAGACAACACAGGAAACCTTTCACAAGATTATATCTAGTCATTTCATATAAAATTCTATAATTAACATGTCCTAATCTTTCATGCCATAGTTTTGAATTATTCAAACTTTGAGAAACAAAACAAGATGCAGAATGGAAATCATAAAAAATATACAGACCATTTCTTTGAATTCTTTCAGCTATTATATTATCTTAATATCCTTGATATACCTAGTATCTTTCAAAATTTTAATAGCCAAACCATCATGAGTTAATTGAGAACATGATAAAAGGTTCTTTTTGAGCTTAGGAACAAATAAAACATTATTCAAACACACTATTAGCAAATTTTAATTTCCCTTTCTCTATTACTTCTAAAGATGAGTTATCACCAAGATACACACGTTCATTGATTTTTACATCAAATAAAGAATTTGAAACACCAGTCATATGATTTGATGCACCTGAATCTAGAATCCATTCAGAATTAGAGGAAGAATACAACACAACATCTAATGCAATCGTTTTAGGAATATCATTAGAGCTATCCTTTTCCCTTAAATTGTATTTTGAAGAAACAATTTTATTTTTATTTTTATGGATAGGTTTCTTAGTTTTGCATTCCTTTTTATGTCTAAATTTACCACATTTGTGACATTTACCACTAAAGCTAACACGCAATTGATCAAAAGAAAAAAAAAATCTTATCAACAAAAGAAGATTTAGATCTAAATTTTTGATCTGAGAAGGGCTTGTGAGGTTTGAAATTTGAATTCTGAGCAAGAAGTTCCTGAGAGACATTCTCCTTAGATTCAAAGTTCATCATCACTTGCTCTTCCTGTATCAAAAGTGAACTCAAAGTATTTAAATCAGGTAGATCATTTTCATTTTGATATTTAGAGTTCAAGATAGAAATAAAATTCTTAAATCTTTCATGTATATTTAACTGAATAATAAAGTAGATGGATTTTTCACCAATTAAATCACAATTGCATCAATCTAATTATGTTTTAATATTTTTAATTTTGGATAAGAAATTAATACTTTTTCATCTCCTTTCATAGGAGTTGTAAGAAATTCTAAAACTAATTTAATAATTTTAGATAAACGTGTACCTTCATGCATGGATTCTAGTTGTGTCCAAACATCTTTAGGATGTTTAATATTACCAATGTGTATAAGGTACTCATCATTCACATTGCGCAAAATCATGAAAAGAGCCTCATGCATTCGTTGCAAGTATGTATTCATGTTATCTACAGTTGCTTGACGACTGGTGGGAGCAACCTCAGATCCAGAAAAAATTGTCCAGAGTTTTCTCGCCATAAGTTTTAATTTGACCCTGATCTTCCAAATGATGTAGTTGGTTCTATTCAAGATCTGGGTTTTGTCAAGATATAAATAGTTGGACGCCATTGTTTTCCTGAACTTGTAAAACACATCTCATTATAATATACAATGTACCACAGAGATAGATACATATTTATAAAAAACCCTTTTAATAGAAATAGATCTAAATTTTATAAATCTACATAAACTATTTAATCATAACTAATTTTTTCATTACAATGCATATTAATTAACCTCCCATGATCAAAATAATAACCTGTAATATAAAAGGCTTTGCATTGTACTCCAGAATTATATAAACAAATTTCTGACCATATAGAAGTGAAGAAGAAACCCCTAAGAATGCAAAATAAATTACAAATTCTGGAAAAAAATAATGTAGACAAAGATCCGTCTAGCTTAAATTTGACGTCTAAATGACCGTCATACTGCCTTATGTTTGGTCTACCGTGATGGTCATTTAACCGTCAAATTTAATGGACTCAAAACTTGCTGTGTATTTCCAGAATGTGAAATTCCAGAATTTTTTATTCTATATAATATTAGGAAGGTTATATTTTAATACATTATATTAACCTATTATAATTTATAATGTAAAAATCTATTCATTCTTTTTATATAAAAAGTATATAGTTAATATAATATAAATAAAAAACAACATATAGTCTATAAAAAATTATAAACTATAGTATATATATATATATTATATAAAATACATATAACCCTTATTACAGGACCCCTCATGAAAAAAAGATTTAAAACATTTACCAGGCCATGTAATTTTAAATTCTACATAAACCCGTACAAATTAAATAAATAAAATACAAACCATTTGATCTTAATTTATTTAATTTACCTTGCTCTGTTACCATGTTAGAATTTGAGGATTCTAATAAATACATATTTAATCAACTTACATATTACATAATGTTACAATAAATATTTAAATAAAGATTACAACATAACATAAGTAAATAAAGAAATACTTACAGGAAATAAATAACACATGTGACACAATATTTATAGTGGAAAGCCCCAATAGGGTAAAAACCACTTTGAAAATAACATTTTACTTCAGAAACTTATTTTACATCTAGTAAGATCACCTCCTCCTTTGAAACCCTATTTATCAAGGGTAAAACCAAATCACTTGATTTGCACACCTTTGATATATATCCCGAATATATCAAATGAGGATCTAAAGTCCTTTTTATATAAGGTGATCAGGTATGTCTCCCGACTTACCTTTTCAACCTAAAATGGTTGATACATACACCTAGGTTTATAATATTTAATATTAAAAATATAATCATTTCATGATATTAAATATTTAACCTTAAGTATATACCTAGGTTAACATATTTAATAATAGAAATATAAATATTTCATATTATTAAATATTAACCTATATATTAGTGATGAACCCATATACATTAAGGGTTGGCCAGACCACTTAATCATTATGTTCCAACATTGCATTCTCTTCCCCTTACATATTACTTAATATGAGGTAGTGTTAGATTAGGAATCAATTTAGTTTGGTTCCTAACTTGCATTTGCATCTAACCACTTTCTTGCATCCATAGATATATCTTATGATAGTTCTCCTACTTATCTATATGTTGATGACTCTCTTAATGAAATACTTGCATGTGAAACTTTTTCTAATAGTGGTGTTGATTATATTTCTGATCATGAACATGTTACTGAGGATGTTACTTCTCTTAAGATTGCTGATTGAAAATTTTCCACTCCACTTTCTTCTATTTCTAAGGTTGTTTCAAATGTCATTCATGACGATTCTACCACTCCTACTAGCACACATCCTCTTATTTCTTCTACATCTACATCTATCGTTCCCATAACATCTTCATCTTCTGCTTCTTCTTTTCCCATCCCCATAATCACTCACAAGGGAAAACTTCAACCTATCCATGTGATCTCACTTATTCTATGAATTCCTTCACATGATACTTTATCACTCATGCATGTTGTTGGCCAGTTGCAATCTCAAGTGTCAATCTCTTACTCTTGAAATAAAATCATATTATTCTTCCATTGAAAATAATCTCTTCATGGAAATCCTATTCCAAAGAAAATTCAAAATTCAAATTTTCCTAAGGATTTTATCATGCCCACCTTTTCGTGTGTTAATGGCAATATGGAAATCCATATTTGCATCTTAAGCATTATTGTTTAGCTATGGATTCTTATTCTAATGATCAATTTCTTACTAAAATATTTTTTTCATATTCTTATTGATGATGTTCTTCAATGGTATACCCATTTTCCTTATGGATCTATTAGTACATATTGTGAAATGGAAGATGTTTTTCTTAGACACTTTATGCTTAATAATGGTCATAGAATTACACATGATCGTTTACCTAGTTTTCATAAAGGAAATAAAGAACCTATTCTAGATTATATTTTACGCTTCAATTCTTGCATGCATCAGTTACTATTTCAGCCTATTGATCTAGAAAAGAAATTTATCTTTTTCCGTGGCTTGATTCCTACATTAAAAGATAGATTACAATATGATACATGTGAATTGTTTACACTTTTATGTTATAAGGTGATTGATCTAGAACAAGATTTAATTGTTGCACATGTTATAGAACCCTCTTCTATTTCATTCTACTATTCATTATCTTCTACTTCTTCCCCTCTTCCATCTATTAAGCATCCTCCAAGGTCTCCATCTCCCCATCCTCACAAGCAATTTTCCACCCCCTTCATCACATTAGAGTTCTCCTCCCCCATCGTGTCGGTCTCCACCTAAGTCTTTTCCATATCCTACTCGGGATCCATTGCATTTTTCGGATGCTGCTAAGCCTCATGATGTTTTGTCATGCTTTTCTTGATAAGCGTTTAATTCACTTACCCTCTAATAAGCATCATCCTCCTCATCTCTTGCATCGTCCAGTCCATGATCTTCCTTATTATAATTTCCACCCCATCAATGGCCATCATGACAATGACTGTTGTGCCCTTCATGAACAAGATGTAACAATTATAAGATAAGGGTGTCATTACCTTTGGATCTCGCTCTCGTGAGCATTATCTTTCCCCTATTCTGCATAAGCATGCTTCCACTTTTGTTCACTTTTCACCTCCACCTGCTTTTAAGGTTTTCATTCGACCATCTCCTAAAATCATTATTCATCTACATCCTCCACCTAGCGCATCTGTCTCCACATCATCTCATCCACCTCACAATGCTACAACATCTCATTGGCTTCCTAAGTTGTCAACATCTATGGGCTTCCTACCCCTACATATACTATCATTGACACCATTTCATCTGACATTCATTTTAGCTCTTACACTCATGCTGCTGCTACTTCACATGCTTCCACTATGCCTCGTGGACCTCTCCATCTTTATTAGGGGATTTATGTATAATCACCTCATTACTTGATGACTCTCTCTATTGTTCGTAAGGTTCTTACATGACTATTGAGGGATCTATTACAATAAAAACCTCACTTAATCTTCACGTTATATGATTCATTGACCTATTTATCTAATGCACACTATCAAGCCATTTACTAACAACACACTCTTATTCTATGGTTCATTTTGAACTACTAAGGGGTATTATATAAATGAGCCTCATTTTTCTACACACGTGCTCAGGGGCATCACTTTTCTTCCCCCCATTCATTATACTTACACACACTTACATACATCATTTACATCTCTTACCCTTAGTAATGTATCAATCTCCTATATCATGGCTCATTCATTTTATCTACTACAATATATCACATACATATATTACTATTTATCACATACTATCCATCTTCATTCCTACATTAAATCCAATTTTCACGCATTACTACATCATCATCTTTTACAATCAACATAATCATTCACTGAATACAAATCAAACATCATCATTCATGCAATGTAAATCAAACATCCTGAACCAACATATGAAACACAATCATCACATCACATATCCATAAAAACATCAACACAACTCGATAATACCAATCATCCATATATATATATATATATATATATATATAGTTACAAAAGTCATAGTTACAAAAAAAAAATCATTAGGGAAAAGCCTCCATGAATCACTACATCCATATATATCATACATCATCATCATTGTCACTATATACCATTGTGGGAGCTCTAGAACTAGATGCTTCACCACTCAATCTATGTCGCTGGTCACGGCCCCTATATCTCTCCACTTGTTTGCATAATATAGCTACCTCAACTGACTATTCCACAAATTGACCTTGTAACTCCACATATTTCATGAATACATCCTAAGCCAGGGCCCCTCCTCCTATGACCTGTTTGGCTCACTTTGTCTCCACGTGAGCCTCATCATGCTCACTCAATAGTACTAATACATGTGGTTTCCGCTATTTCCATTGTCTCAAACAAATGGGCATGCTCGCCCACAATAACATCCACTCAATGTAACATACCACCTCCCATGAGCACATCTAGTCACACATTTTGTGTCAATGTGCGGATTGATGAATCAATGATTAAGGACTAATAAGTATCACCTGCAATCATCCAATACCACATTAGTTATCACACGTGTTTACCATTATACAACAACCACATTACAATCAACAAATAACACGTACGCTTAGCTAATGTCACTGCTAATCCATCTCCATCGGGGGTAGGTGCCTACCCATCTACTCCTTCAAGCTTCAGTGGTACACCTACCACATCTATGATAGCTAGAAATAATAGCACCCATCTCATGTGATGCCCACCACACACTATAGGCCTTGATACATCCTAAATCATCCAACTTGTATTGGATCCATGGTTGCATCCACCTCATCTGGACTAGGATGCACCAATTATGCTCTTGATGGACATAGCCTCGCTCTGAGCCACCTTAGTGCTCTATTATCTCTCACCCATACATATGGCTCTAGGGGTACATTTTGGGCCATACCAAAATTACCTCGATACTCACTCTTCTTGAAAATAACTTAGCCACCTATTGTGAAACTCTTCCTCCAACCACATGGTGCGCCAAATGTATTGTGAATCTACTCCATCCTCTAACCAACCACCATAGTATCTATACGGCCTCCATATGATGACCCATGGTCCCATACGATCCAACATAGATCTATAAGTAGCAATGTCCAGTCTCTTACTTTGGGTGCATACCCATGTCACTAAAAATATATAAAGTGTCACCCAATCATCTTGTGGACCCACCAAGTGGCCTCAATATTACATTGTGCTCATAGGCCCATACATGTAATAATGTGGTGGCTCCAAGTCCACCCCATGGTACTTTTGCGTGAATATGTATAAATCTATGTATAAATGGGCCAATATACACCTCGCCCATACAAATCTAGTCCCATGCTCCTCTATGCACTAAAAAATATCATGCATCTTATACAAGATGCCCACTCTGCCACCCTCTACTACCACAAATGAAGAAATCACAACTATGATGAACTTCTGCAACTATGAAACACCTTATCTCAATATGAATCTAAACTAATATGGGTGTCTATCTGTACTCATGTCCCTATAAAGTATCATCTAGCTATTCCCATCTTCCTCTGATCATCCACTACACCCATCACCTAGACTCTCTCACCCACAACAAGTATGTCAAAATATATGATATACATCCTCTAGGGTAATTTTCATCTCCCCCATAGGAAACCAAAAAATACATGTATTTGCACACCTCCCACTTGCACAATGCAGTCACCATAGGCATATTATGGGGTACCTCCCCTAATCTGATTATGTGTCATAGGCCGACATGATCTAGTATATCCCACTCTACATCAAATAATCCCAAATTCAATAATGTTCTAAAATTCTGATCTCCATGGAACTCCCTCAAATGTATATCTCTTTGCATTATCACCAACAAATTATCAACATTACTAACTCATATATACAAGAAAACAACTAGTCATACTACTAAAAGTCATAAAAATTCACATATTCTATAGAACGCTATCAAAACAATCTCTTGGGTGCCTAACAATCAGGAGCAGGATGCTGGATCCTAGAAATAGGTCACCAACGCTTGGAACTAGGACCTGGCATCCCAAAGGATGCCAATGCCTTAATCGCTCTCACCCAGGTTAGAAACACCCAGAAATTCAAAAATGCAAATTTTACAAAAAATTGAGAAAATCAAACAAATTTCACTAAATTTTTCAAAAATAGTCATAATTACCAACTCATCTAACATTTATGACACCATGGCCTTTGCTACTCTCTCGAACCTAGTCAACCTTTGGGACCCTAATCTGTGACATCCTCACATTCTCAAAGCTCTAAATTGTAATTCAATCACAGTCAAAATGAAGTTACTATTCACTTTTTACTATCACTATATATATATAATTTTCAATTTTTATTTACTATAGTTACTATTTGCACTCATTCTTCCAACTAATACATGACACATGGTTTTGCTCATATCTTGAGCTCAGTTAGTCCATTTTCTTCCTCATTTGTGTCATTCGGTTTAGAAATCCTTCTACCATCGTATTTTACACATTACAAAATGATAAATTCTAATCTTGTACATCTACTATTTAACATATCCGCAATACTACAACATATTCTATACTTCCTCCTGGCCATCAATACTTCTAATCACTTCTACTTTTGGCTCATTGCTCATTGTTTCCACCTCTCTCCCTTTCACTGAAAGGGGGGAATACAATCGGGGTCACCCTAAAATCCCTCTCATGCTACTATGCAATCACTCAATACTCCTAGTACATCATAATTGATTTTTTTTTCACATTATTCAAACAAAGGAACAAATCAATCTATTCAAATATTTATTATTTATTACCCCCTAATGACCTAATCTAGGGGAAAAACATGAAAATATCTTCATGCGTAACCTATCACACATCATTTCAAAGCAATTTTAAAACAATTTTTTAATATTACAACATCAATACACTATCTCTCCTAGATGACCTTACTTGGGAGTTGCGTCACTTCATTATCTTTCCTAGATGACCTAACATTGGAATCACTTTACATGTTCTATCACTTCCAGATGACCTAACATGGAAGACATCTATCACTATACAAATCATGACACCCTTGAAGTGGTGGAAATGAGACGTCATTTCATTTCCTATACTAATCTTCGGTGGGTTATTAAACTCGGAACTAATCATGGATTGAAATGGAACTAAATTTGGTCTCTAGCCATTTGCATCTATTGGACCTTTTGAGGATGTAGTCATGGATGGAGAGTAAAACTAGACATATCTCCCCAACACTCTTCCTCTTACAGTAGGATTCCCAAATATTCCCTTGATTGAAATTGTGCAAAATCCGGTTGGGAATTAATCAATCCTTACCCCTCCAAATATCCATTGGAAAACAATCAAATTATCTAAATTATCCAAATATAGTTATCAATTTCTCCAAGTTCTCCTTTACAACGATTCATTGTCTTTAAATACACCACATAGATCGACACGATGATCCATGTTTCACTCATGCTATATGTTCTTATATTTTACACATACTTCTGTAATAGGTTTTCTCTAGACTTCTCACTGGTATGTTCCTCACTTTCTTTACACTACTTGAATTTTATTCAAATAGCATAAAGGGGGGGAATGTAAACAAAAAATCATGAACATATTACTATATTACTAGACTGCCAAGTATGTTGTTATATGCATGGATCTTGAGTAAGAAAATTATTCATTGGTGATACACTCCCTAGTCCATCCCCTAGATTGACTTGATTTCTATTATCTTTCTCTTTCACATTTGTCATTGTTGAACTAGATATGGCCAGGTCATAGGGATCCCTATCTTTCAGTATTCTCACATTTTTCATTAGCTATCCTAGGACACCAACACCCCATCTGAACAATAACACCTAGGCACTCCTATCCACCCTGGGTGCTCATGTCCTCTTTGTTCTTGTTCATATTTTTGACATTTTTGGTTGGCCTTTTCGGTTTTCATACACATATCATGAGGTTCTAGGTTACATGTCAGTGTTATTAGTGTCAAAATTTAAACAAGAGATCCCTATATATAAACAACATGCATACCACTATATGGGCAAAAAATTCTAAAGGGACAAGCATATCTACATAATATCAAAGGGACTACATTTTTGGGCTCATTACTTTGCATACACTACATAGGAAGGAGAAGTGTTGAATTCCATCTCACATATTTGCATTTTATCTAGCTTTAGCCTGCTATCTTGGCGTTATTGGTACAAGGGAAACCTATGATCACCATTACACACACAAGCACATAGAACTACATGGAGTCCGAAATGTAGTGCAATGATCGGTCATAAGTTCATCCTTTAGATGACCAACGAGGTCAATCTAACTTCACATATTATATTTTTATTCAGATTTGATGTGTTTGTGAGCTTGTGCAGGTAGATATGGTTTTTGTTGCAAGTTATAGGTACCTGGGTGATCTAAGTGCAACATATAGGTGATCAATAGTGAACAAGTGTAAAACCCTTACAACATAGGAAAAATTAGATTCTTAAGAATTTGATGGAAGTCACCAATGCACCCAAGAATGGTCTCTGGTGCATCCTCGGCCCTGCCCCAGATGTTTGTATGTCTAGCCCTTTGTCCATATTTTTAAAAATTTATATCAAGAATTTCCATGACATTCTGGGAAGCTTATTCATCAGTTGTTCCAGTTCATATCTATTTCCAGGATAAGCGAAAATTAGATACAGTTCCTTGTATCTGTCTCATTTTCTTACACAGGTTGCATCTTTAAAGTGCTTAACATTTGTATTATGTTATATATTATTATAGTGACTCTGAAACTAGATTTAATATTCAGATTTTATTAAATCATGCTACATTTGAGTGCACAACTAATTTAGATCAACACAAACCATTCCAATCATTCTAAAACTAAAACAACATACATTATCTTTCCAAAAATCTTTCTTGGCAAGAACTCAATAATTTTCTCAATTAAGTAGCTTAAAAATTGCCAAAATAAAATTAGATTCACCTTACAAAATTTACAACATTGCTCCCATTTCATCTCTTTCATTACAAAATGATAACAACTATACAACTTTCTCAAAACTAAAATTGGTTTGCATACTTTACTAATATCTCAAATACATCCCTTTAAGGTTACAACAATGGCTCACAACACATTACTTGCAAAATCCAAATTTGAGGCAAGTTTCCAATGATAAGGAGGAAGAGAGTTTTATTAATGGAGTCATTAGTCTTCTCAAGTTTCCCACAAACACACAAGGGGAGCCAAACAATGCTCACCACTCAACTGTATCCAATGGAGAAGGGGACTACTTTCTAATTAGCGTCTAAGCCCCAACACACAAACCATGAAAGAGCCAAAAACCCCATGAGCCACACTAAGATTTTATTTTGCTCCATTAGACCCAAAATAAGCACAAATACACAAAAATACATCTAAACAACAAGGAATAAACAATGGCTTGAAATCAAGAAAAGTGGGAGAGAGAGAGGGATGTTTTTTGGTGCACTTATAACTCTAAGTAGCTAGTGGGTTAGGCCTTAAAACCTCCATTATCCAACCCTTATTATTCTTCCACTATACCTTATACCTCCTAAAACACTCATTTTATCTCCACCAAAGGCTTAACCCCCATCGAACCCAAACTCCCTCAAAAATCACAACATCACATTCATAACAAGAATATAATATCTTTTTCCCTCCACCAAACCAACCAAACACACTCCCCTACAACACCCAACCATAGGCTTTTCTACCCTTCTCAAAACACATTCCATTACAATAATAAAACAAACCATAAAAGGGGTAAAAATGAAAAACAACCAAGGAAACAATCAAACCAAATAATGTACCATCATCTTGAAGAAAACAATGTAAAATATAACAACAATGTAAAATAAAATGGCTCAAGACCCTACCTTGGAGCCATAGTTATAGTCTTCTCTTACTCCAAAACTCCAATCTACTCCCAAGCTCCCTTCGAAGCACAAGAACTCCCAAAATAAAACAAGATAGTGTAACTAGCCAACCCCTTTTCAAAACACAATACTTATTTATAGAGTTGCAAGGGGAGAGGTTGAGTTGGCTCCACATGGATGCCAACTAGGTGTACTCACTCCACCTCACCCAAGGTACACACCATTTTCCAATTCAAATTTAATTTCCTCCACAAATTTAGTCAAATAACCATTACTCCTCAAATCAAGAGTACACCACAACATCCAATAAAAATAAATGACCATGAAGGAAAGTTAAGTAAGAAATCATATTTCACATCCATCACTCTAGATTTCACATTAAAATAAAAGCAACACATCCTCCTGTAGACACAAAATCACATAGTTGGGTACATTTCTAGGTCTTAAAAGCATACTAGCATTTACATGATTCCTAAGCAAGAAAACTATATTTGGACTCTTTTATTTATCTCTTGTTTTCTATTTGGTCTCACACACCCTATAGCCCAGTCGTAACTTCACTTTTTTTATCTTTCATGGCTTCGAACACCAGTGCCAGCTAGGATAGAAGCACCCAGGAGTTCTTGTCCCTCCTAGGTGCCCCTAATCATTTATTACCTTACTCACTCCTTTTGGGTATATTTTTAGTTATGGGTCATCCTTCTTGTTGTCAATTATGAAATTAAAATAAGGGAATCATACAAATACATAGTTATGTGTTCAAAATGAGGGACCAGGAACTAAGCATTACTATCATCACCTAAGCTTGCATTCCAAAGGCACTAATGCACTCCAAAGGAATCCATATAACACTCATTCAAGGGGCAAGGGTTGCATACTTATTCATACACAACATAGAAAAAATAATTCTATTTTATTCCATCCACACATACTATTACATTGCTACATTCTAAATCTATCCCGCTGTCACTTTATAACTTGCACAAGGGCATCATTTCTACACACACACTAGAACTACATGGAGTCTGAGATGTAGTTAAACACTCGGTCAAAGTTAACTCTTTGAGTGACCTTTGGGGTCAGTTTGAATCCATATTTTACATATTTTTTATTAGATTTGATTGTGGACATGTGTAGGTAAATTTTTTTTTTACAAGTTACAGGTGCGATCAAAACCCTAACATCGAAGTTAGAGTGACAAAACGAATATTGGAGTTAAAACCTTTTGATCTAGAGAAATTTAGAACCTGGGAACTTGTCCAGACACTAGCACCCAAATCCTATCACTATTTCTTAGACGCTCATGTCCTTCTATGGGAGCTCATGTCCTACCCCATTTCTAAGTTCCATAATTTACAGTGAGTAGTGACGACCATGTTTACAACCTTTTCAGTACTTTTACCTACCCAGATCACCTCTAATCTACTTTGAAATTAGCTAAGTCCCTATATCTCTTCTTCTTACTTAGGTTTTTATACTTTACATATTAGTTTGCTTGTGTCATACTGTATTTTAGCATTTATACATCATTTATTTCAATAGTTACTCTACAATCGGATTTAGTTCAAAATTAATTAAATCATTTGGTGAACCTAGCATTTCATTACACAACTCACTAACAAAACTCAACCATTCACATGTCTAATGAAAAATAAAACTAAGTTCATTTGGGATGACCATTGCCAACATGCATTTGAGGCTATTAAAGCATATCTATTAAATCCTTCTGTTCTAGTACCTCCCACTACTGATCGGCCCTTCCTATTATACATTTCAGTTACCTTCCTATTATAAATTTCAGTTACATTCCATGCATTAGGGGCCCTTCTTGCTCAATATGATGACTCTCAATTTGAAATGTCCATTTATTACATTAGTCACACTTTTCTCTCCTACGAATTCAATTATAGCTACATTGAAAAGCTATGTCTTTTCCTCATCTTTGTTGCAGACAAGTTGTGACACTAACTTCTCAATAATGAGGTTCACATAATTACCAAATTAGATCCTTTACGATATCTCTTATCTCGCACTCATATCTCAGGCTGCCTTGCACGATGGATCATGTTACTCACAGAATTTTGTTTCAAAGTTATCCCACAAAAATCCATCAAGGGCCAAGCTATCATTTATTAGCTAGCTGACGCCCCTCTTTTTGATGTATCAACCCTTTGTGATACTTTCTGAGATGACTTTACTACTTAAACCATTGACACTAACACTTACACTATGTATTTTGATGGGTATCATTTCCTCTCAGGTGTTGGGGGTAGGATCATTTTTATCACTCCACGTGGTGATTATATCCCCTTTGTGTATCACTTAGGGTTCTCATAAACTAAAAACATTGCTAAGTATGAATCCCTCATTATCGGCCTCACTATCACCCTTAAAATTCTTATTCAAAATATCTGAATACATGGTAAATCACAATGCTTTATTGACTAGGTTAATGACATGTATCAAAACAAAGAGGAATATCTCATCACATATAATAACCTTGTCAAATAAATCTTAGCTACATTTGAATCATACTCTCTCACTGTCATCCCTCGAAAAGACAATCATCATGTGGATATTATGGCTAGTATGACATCACTCATTCCTCAAGATAACATTGATGAGCATGCCACCTTCATCATTTGACACTTGTGATAGCCTTCTACTAATAGTCCACCTTTCGAAACATGTGTTTTCACAAGAAGTAATGATCATCCCAAATGGTTCACTCAAATCTATAACTTTCTCTATCAACAGAACATTCCCGACGGTTTTCAAACTCATGAAGCTCGTCATCTACAATGAGAGGCATCACAATATGTAATCATTGGAAATTCATTATTTAAAATATCATTCTATGGTCATTTTCTGCAATGTTTAACACTTGACGAAATCCCCCTCAGATGTCTCTCAAGTTCATGATAATCTATGAGCTGGTCACTTCTCAATCAAAGCTATGTCTAACAAGATTCTACATTAGGGATAATATTGGCCCACAATGGAACAAGACTACTCAAGATATGCGAAAAATTGTGATAAATTTCAAAAACATACCAATCTCCATCATGCACCTGCATATGACCTTCATCCCATTACTCCGTCATGGCCTTTTTCCTAATGGGATTTTGATCTCGTTGGAAATATTAATCCCAAATTGGCTAATGGCCATGAGCTCATCATTATTACTACAGGATACTTTACTAAATGGGTCAAAGCCACACCTTTGCAGACCACCACTAGTCTCGATATCTATCATTTTATTACCACTCACATTATTACAAGCTTTGGCATTCCCTCGTGTATTATGCATAAATGCATTCATTACCCTATGATGCACTCTAGTTCCACAGTTCATACTCAATTGCTAAGGGTCTAATTATAAAATGAACCTCATATCCACTACACATTTCACGCGCTGCACTTCACAATACATCTTTCTAGTATCTATTTACATAACATGCACATTACCTGATGACACACTCTTGTTCTATGGTTCATTCTTGAATGTTGAGGGTTCATGTGATGTAATTTTTGTGCGGACCCACTATAATGGTCCCGTTAATACAGACATGCATTCACACATATTAATATAATTCCATATTCAATATATGACTTAATATAAAGTTTATATAAATTAGTTAACACCGGATAAAGATGGTTGGGATATGAATTGGTGTAATAGATCATGGTTAAAACCAATCCCATCCCTTATAAACATTCTAAATTTTTGGAGATTGTATCATGACTAATTGTTCAAGAAGTGAGAAGGAGATGTGTAATGTTGGGTTGTGTAACAAATTTCCTCAATTTTTCTATAAATAAAGGGTAGTGCTTCTTTGTGGGTTTTTACCTTTCAAGTATTTCCCCATGCAAAATTGGTGTTAAGTTTTATATCTTTTATATTTAAGTTTTTATCAATGTATTTACTTTCCTGCAAATTCATAATTTAAATTAGCTACAATTACTAGAAATTTGTTGTTCCTGGATAAGTTTAGCTTCTTTGAAAAATTACACAAATATTCTAAACAATTTATCAAATCTTGGAAAATATATCAAGAATCATACAACTTGTCAATTTCCCACATACATAAATAAAATTCTTAAAACCATTACTTTGACCTACATTGGGTATGGCCAAGACATAGTACTGAATTACCATAATTAATAGCATTCACCCCAATTTTTTGTGAATAGAATTTAATTTCAGTCTATTTCCTTTTCATTGCACTTGACAAAAGGTAAAATGACTAAATAGAGATAAATAATAATAACATTAACAAAGGCACTGACTAAATTAATAGACATTGGTCAATGAAAGTGAAGACAATATGAACAATAAATATGAAAACAACTTGACAATTAATAAGTTTTGTTGCAGTGTTTCTTGAAAACAATATATAAGGAAATGATAATCTATGATATGAGATGTCATAGGTTCAAACAATCAACATTGTCCAGCCTAAGTTCAGCTCCATTGATTTCCTTGGTTTAAGCACCCTTACCCAACCTATGATCAACCAATTAACAAAGGATCCAATTTCCTTCATCACTTTAGCAAAATAGACATGACAATGAAGAATATTTTAACCTTGTATATGGACTATAACTACTTTACCACTCAATAAGATCCCAATGGTGAGTTTTGGAAGCATCATCAAAGCATGTAATTGCAAGGAAAAATCATAACACCCTAGAAAGATTGAGGTAACTATGGAGCATTAATTTGAGTGTGGAAGTGCTTTGTTTCCTTCATGTATACTACTTATATTTATTCAACATGCCAAATGCATGATGGTTATGTTAACATATTTGAACAAAAATCCTCCTAGCATTTATACAAGTCTCCATATCTAACTCCCCTAACACGCATAAGGAAAATAAACCATGAATAGAAGACCAATACTATGATATATCTTATTAATCAATAATAATACCACTCATTGCATGAATTGGATCGTGTGTGTGTGTGTACATATACATACATACATACATACATACATACATACATACATATGTATGTATGTATGTATGTATGTGTATATATATATGTGTGTGTGTGTGTGTGTGTGTGTGTGTGTGTGTATGTACATATATCTATAGATATATGTACATATATATATATATATATGTATATATATGTACATATATCTATAGATATATGTACATAAATATACATATATGTGTGTGTGTGTGTGTGTGTGTGTGTGTGTGTGTGTGTGTGTACATATATATATATCTTTATACACACACACACACACACACACACACACACACACGTATGTATGTATGTATATATATATATATATATATATATATATATATATATATATATATGTATATATATGTATGTATGTATGTATGTATGTATGTATGTATGTATGTATGTAGATATATATGTATGTATGTGTATCTACATACATATATATATATATATATATATATATACATATAATTTTAATGACAGTAAGAGGTAAAAAATAATAATAGCTATAAGCATGAAACTTGTGTGTGTGTGTGTGTGTGTTAAAAAGATTAGTGAGAAAAATGTGAGAAAACAAAGAAACTTGCTTCATGTTGCCCAATTTTGCATCCTTTGCAAAATTTGAGCAATTTACACAAGTGTTAGAATTGGTGGATATTCAAAGGCAAATTTGAAGAAACACAGAAGCTTTAAAATACTACGGATAAAGAAGGAAAAACACAGAGAATTGTAAATGTTCCGTAGAAAAGGAATGTGTGCCGTGGGATGAAGGACATGATCTCATAATGCCACGGAGAAAGGAAAATACTGCTAGGGTCTAATTTGCACCACGGAGTAAAAGACAAAGTTTGATAAATTCGTCAAGGCCGGTGCTGTGAAGCAAGGCAGAGAAATAGAAAACCATGGAATCGGAGATAAAATTCATGGGATTCCATTGTACCGTGATACAAAGGAAGGATTTTTGGATGTCAAATCTGTGTAAGGATGAGACAAGAAATCCATGTGCTGAAGGAAAACAATAGTTTTTTGCAGGTTGCTATATGAACACAAATCTGATTTGATTATTGCAAATATGATATTAGTTACAGGATGATTAACCTTCTCCATGCAAAAGCAATCAGATTTCATGGATTAAATAATAGTAGGTTGCAGAAGTAAAGGAAAACATATCCAACACATAAAGAGGTCGTTTCAGGGGACACAACCAACAATATTAAATGTGGTATGGGAACTCAATTGAAGAAGGAATGTAACAGTGGATAAACAGAGTAGCGCTCTACTCCCTAAGATAAATTAATGAAGGATGTTGGGGTTAGTTCAAGGAATTCAAACTTCCCTCTAATTTCTTCTCTCTCTCTCTCTTACATGATTTTCTATATATTGTAGAGCAATGCTCATTATTAAAGTTGGATACTAGGGGAATGTAAAGGAATAATTTTATGTCACACAAGTTTTCTAAGGGTTGCATGCCTTGGACTCAAGTTCTAGAAATGTTTTACATCTTCTTACTATTTTTTCAAGATCTATACATGATCTCGAGGAAATAAAATCTTAGTTTTGTGGCTCGTCTCTACCTTGGCTATCATTTTATGGCACTCTCTTGCCTCTCATTATTTTGCAGGCATGCTGTATGTGTTATTTCAGAACTTTGTGTCTATTTTGCATCACAAAAGTGGAATTGAAGACATGGTTTTAATCTGTTGTATTCACCTTGACTCTCTTCATTATCATTTACCTCCATTTCCTCTCTTGCTAAAGTGTTCATCCCTTTTTTTTTTAGTGATCTCACCTTTGTAGACTAGGATTTTTATTTTATGTATCTTGTTTTTAACCTGGTCCCTTGTAATGTTAGAGTACAACTAGATAGTTTCGTTTTAATTTCTAGGAATAGTCGTAGAAGTAGAGGTAAGTAGAGGAAGCCAATCTTCTCTGAAGGTTTGTCTCATTTTAATTCTCTACAACTTAGAGACACTCCCATGTTGACTCAAATTTCAGGTTATCTATGATCTAAATGCGAGTGTAATTTTGTGTTCCAACAATTTAGGCATGCCCGATGGGACCAGAAGTCAAATATTTTGAGATTTTCAAGTTCTCATGTGTGCATGATAGACTTTAAGCCTTTTATATATTATTTGATAACACATTTGGCAACTCCAAGTAGTACATATACTAGATTCAGCAGTTCAAGTATCCCTGATTCATGAGAAGGATACAAAATCCATCTAGAACGTGAGAATAAGGTGTATTCGATTATTTACAGATATCTCTAGGCTGATAGAGAAGAGTAAGATAAATTCATAGATATCCATCTCCTCTAAACAAAACTCTCTCTACACATCTTCCATGCAGTCCCTTCTTGCAATCAACAAGAGTTCTTGTACCTATTATAATGGCTCATCAACAGCTACCACCTCAAAATTCATTTGTGAACTTCACAGGCAGCATCTTGCTTTCCTTGAATGCCCAAAATCCTATTCCTATTATGTTGTTAAAGAATATTCCATACTTCAGAGGAGAAAATCATACTACTCTAGTTGACCACATTCAGGAGATTGCAAATGTCTGTGTAATTCATGAAATTGCTGAAATGGATGTGACAATCAAACTCCTTACTTCATCTCTTAAAGGAAAGGCCCGACAATGGTTTAGAAGCTTAATTGTAGGCTCAATAAGGAATTGGAATGATTTGTGCATAGCTTTGTACAATCAATTTGGGGAAAGAGCTGATAATTTCTCTCTTTTGGAGTAGTCCATAATAAAAAGATCACCTAACAAAAAATGATGGATTTCAACTTTAGATTCCATAAAACCTTGGATAGAATTCTAGTTCTTATTAGGTTGACAGTTGAAGGTGCATTTCTTTATTTTTTAAATCTCTTAACTCTGATATATCTGTCATGGTGCAATCTATGGGAGGTGTAACTTTACCGAAGGATTATGCGTTGGCCATTAGGGATGAGAATTGTTTAATTCAAGATGGAAAATTAGCTCCTAGGCCACCTATGCCATTATCCCGTGAATTTCCACAAGATGTTGAACCTTCCATTGCTCTTATTTTTCAACCAAATCTGCATAGCCTATTGTTTCACATCACAAACCCCTAAAAAACAAAATGAATATGAAGAAATGAAATATTTGATTAGAAACTTGACAAAAAAAGTTAAATCCCTAGAAAAATAACAAGCCCAATCATATAGAAATTATCAAAATCAAGGTAAATCCTCAAGCCAAGGATATCATCCATATAAAAACCAACAGTCTAATCATAGATATGTACCAAATAAGCAAAATAATAGATGGAAAAGTCAAAGTGATCATCTTTAATTGGAAAAAATCCATCTTCCATAAGAACTGCCCACCCCCAGTTCAAGTCAATCCTTAGTTCTAATACAAAACAATATGGAATAAGAAACAAAGTGGTTTTTTCCATGTAATCTACCTCATAACCAACTTGGTTGTGAAAGGGAAATGCATATCCAAGCCTACATGATTCAAGGTGCTTCTAACTAGTAGGAACCACTTTTAGAAGTACCAAATAATGAGAACAAAGGTCAACAAGTTGCACCTGATGCTAACCTTGTGTTTTTTAGAGTTGATGACTTCTATGCAGTCAATTAGACAGATGGAAGCCTAAGTAGACCTCAAATGAGTGTTGTTGACAACACATAGAACAAGAAAATAATGTTGGAAGCTTCGTTTTTAACTCTCGTGGAACATAACAATACCATGGATAAATGACGTGACATTGGAAGGAATAAGGAAAATGTACTTATTGAAGCAGGAATAAAAGGACGCAAAAATCCACAAAATGAAGTAGAAGATGTGTCAAAGTAGCCTGCGGTGCCTGATAAGCTTTCCATAGAAAAGGATATTGTTATTTCACCAAAGCCGCATGATCAAACAATGTTACAACAAAGGAAAGAAAGTAACATGCCAAAAATATAGAAGACCGTGGGTCTCCCATTCAACATAGTTGAGAAAATGGCAAAGAATAATGTCAATGTATCAATGTGGGATAAAATTTCCATTCCATATCAGTGATATTTTCTGTGAATCCCTCAAGTAACTACCTCCAGTGGATCTAGTAATGCAAAAGGCTCATACTGCAGTTCATGTCTACCAAGAAAAAGAGGACCAAGTAAGTAAGATTGTTAAAACCCCACCCTTTTACATGTCAATAATTCTGGGTAGATATCTAGTTCATAATTATATGATTAATTCAAGGACTAGTACCTGTGTAATACCAAAGAAAATTGTCGATATCCTAGGTCTCAAGTATAGTCATGTGTTAAGGTTAGTCTTCCAACTTGATGGATCAACTGTGGGTGTATTACGAGTGAGTAAAAATTTATATTTAACCATCCATGCTTGCTCGAGTCTCACAATAACCCATAATATATCAGCCATATACTTACCGCCCATTTTTGTAACTTATATATCTAGAGATTTTACTGCTAAGGTGGGGGGTTATCTATCTTCATATTGGACTCATATGTTGTTAAGGACCAGATATGGCACAAGAATCACAATCTAAGTTGATCCTATATTTTCCTATCACATAGAGTCATATTAACCTTCCCCTATCCAATAAAACTATTTAATACAAGAAGAAAAGAGTCAAGTTTTAATTCCAGAAGAATAACATGCTCCTCTTCTCATGCCTGATTTATTGTTTTATGAATGGGCTAAGAGAGATCACAAATTTGATCCATACTCTGAAGAGCTTAAAGTTTATGAAACTAGTATTCAAACATATTGTGTCCTACAAGAAGATGTTTTCATACCCACGACATTCAAAAAAGACAAGGATCCAACCTTTGGCTTATGGCAGATGTATTTTGATTGTTCTAGAAGTAGAAATGGAGTTAGGGTGAGTGTTTTGCTTATTTCTCCAAAGGAAGAGAAGTTATTCTTTGCCCACAGATTGTAGTTTTCGTATTCCAATAATGTGGAAAAATACAAGGCATTTGTGTATGATCTGTTGATCACAGAAAAGAGGAATATTAAGAAGTTTAAATCCTTAGAGATACTAAGCTAGTCATCAATCAAGTCCGCGGAAGATGTGATACAAATAACAAGATATTGAATGCCTATAGACATATATTTTGGGACTTTTTAGAGATTTTTGATGCTCTCAAATTGTAGGTTGTACCGTGGAAGCAGAAGAAGGAAGTAGATCAAATCACAACCCTCAGATCTCAGTTTTCACCTGTAGAAGACCTAGTTAAAGGCAAGACACAATATATTAAGATGGTTGTTAGGACATCAATACCTGATAATGAGACCAAATGGAAAGAATTTGATAGTGACGAAAAAAATTTTCCAATTCATATAGAATAAGGTTGAATTTTCTTCAAAAATGCATTCTGATTTGTAGGGTATCTATGGTGATTAGATTATTCAACTCAAAACCAATAAATCGTCTAAAGGATTGGTCACTTTTGAGAACTTTTTTGGCCCAGATGATGAGTTCAAAGGTGATGAAAATATCAAGGTGAAAAACTAATAAGACTCAAGCCATACCCATACCCACTTATATGTCTATGGGGATGTCCCCGCCGATCCATCTATTGTCCTATTGCAATTGCATTAGGAAAATAACTTTTTCTTGGAAATGTATGTGATGAACATGAAAAGGAAATGAAAAATTCTTTATGTCAAAAATTTAGTGATGTCTTCTCATGGGGCTATGAAGATCTAAAATAATGTAATCTGGAGATAGTCAAGTATTCTATTGATATTTATCCCAACATCAAGCCAACAAGACAGAAGCAAAGGCTAGTAAACCCCAAGATAGAGCCCCTCATGAGGAAATAATTGTCTAAACTCATTGAGGCTAAAATTATTTTTCCCATTAAGTATTCAACTTGGGTGGCAAACTTAGTTCTAGTCAAAAATAAGAATGGTGAAATCAGGATCTGTGTAGACTTTAGGGACCTAAACAAGGCTTATCTCAAGTATCATTACCCATTTCCCCCCATGGAGAAAATTCTACAAACAGTAGTAGGAGCTGAAAGGTTCTCTATGCTAGATGGGTATTCTAGTTTTAATTAGATCAAAGTTAAAGAAGAGTATTAATAAAAGACTGCATTCACCACCAAATGGGGAATGTATGCATATCAAAAAATTCCCTTTGGATTGTCATCATATTAGTCATATTGTATGCATATTTTCTCAAAGCATAAAAAATATCATATTAGTCATCTTGAGAAGGTATTTGAAAGATGCCGGAAGTTTGGGGTATCTCTTAACCCCAAGAAATGTAACTTTGTAGTCCCTAGAGGTAAGCTTTTGGGGCACGATGTTTCTAAGAAAGGCATTTTCATTGATATGGAAAGAGTTCCTGCCATTCTTTCTCTTTATTTTCCATCTCACAAGAAAGCTTTACATTATTTCCTTGGAAAGGTTAACTTTGTTAGATGCTTTATAAATGGCTTTGTGGGTCTGGTAAAGCCACTCACACTTATGCTTAAAAAATATTTATCTTTCAAATGGACCATGGAGGGAAAGGATAACTCTGAAAATATCAAAAAATAAATAGCCCAGTATCCTACGTTGATTAATCCAAATTACTCCAAATATTTTATCTTATATGTGTATGGAGTTGATTCTTGCATTTCCGTAGTCTTAACCCAGACAAATGATCAAGACTTGGAGCAACCAGTAGCCTTATTTATCCAAACCTTGAAGGATTATGAGATTAAGAACAGCCATATTGAGAACTAAATTTTTTCCATCATTTATGCCTTGAAATGTTTTAAAATCATGATTGTAGCTTACCGCATAAAGGATATGGTATAGCATCCCAACATCAAAGATTTCACTATGGGAACAGAGATCAATCAGAAATGAGCTGGATGGGTGACTAAAATCATGGAGTATGATGTGACCATAAAAGTTGCAAAAAATTTAAGAGGTTATGCTCTCTACAAACAACTGGATGAATATGCCATGGAATCCTAGGAGACCACCCTCATAAACCAAGTTTCCCCAAGAAATGAGCTACCTGGTAATGTTGAATGACAACAAGATGAAATAAATGTATTCAATGATATCATGTGGATTGCTCACATGTAAAATTTCTTATCTTCTGGTGCATATCCTTCTTGGGTCTGAGAAAGGAAAAAAGAAGACATTTGAGGTTGAAGTCTATTCCATACACGCTAGTCGATGGCATATTGTTCTAAAGGAACATTGATGGTGTACTACTTAGGTGTATTAAAGGTGAACAATATTATAGGGTTTCATGACTTGCTTAGAATTTCTATAACTATTTCTCGCAGCAGAAATTTCTCTACTATGGAAAGAAAATATTGACAAAATTTTCTCTTCATCCGATCCAGGTGGATCATCCATTCACATAATTGGGTATTGACTTCATTGGGGTGATCAATCCTCTATCTAGTTCAGGTCACAAATGGGTTCTCACAGTAATAATAACTTCACTACGTGGAGTGAAGCTGCACCATTGAAGGAAGCTATTGAATCAACCATCTTGGAATTTCTTGAAGAAATTGTTACAAGGTTTAGTATACCCCAAACCATTATTTATGATAATGCTAAATCTTTCTTAGGATCCAAAATCTCCAATTGGGCTCTTCAACTGGGAATTTATCTTAAAACTTCCTCTAATTATTATCCCAAGGTAACTACTAACAAAATAATTGATCAAAATCATGAAGAGGACCTATGGACATCAACCAAAGGAAATGACACAAAAAAGTGAAAAATGCACTTTGGGTGGAAAATATATAACGAAAAAGGTAATTGGCACTTCTCCCTACAAACTGGTATATGGTAAAGAAGCTAGGATAACTTTTTCACTTGAGTTACCTTCACTTGAATTATCAAAGAAGCTAGAATTTAAAGGCACAAATCAAAGAGAAATTAGAATGGCAGAATTGGTTAGCAACTAGAGGAAAACATAAATGCTGATAGGATGGAACAACATCAAAATTCAACCAAATAGTGGTTTGATAGAAAATCTAGGCGTTGCAGAAATTGCAAGGTCAAAGATCTGGTTTTAACATGGGATGCGGGTAGAGATAAACTAGGAAGACATTCCAAATTTGATGTTATTTAGAGTGGACCATACATTATTACTACTTGTAAGGTGGCTAACTCATTTGAGTTATATAATCTTACATGGGAATGCATTTCAAATCCTAGCCAATGGGATTCATCTCAAACCCTCTCATTAAGATATTTCATAGCATCTTGTATATATTAGCTTAGGATTTCAATTCCTCTAAGTGTTTTGGCACATTGTTTTGCTGCTAGTGTAGGTTTCTTTTCTCTAAGTGCTTTGCACATGTTTTGTTTCTGGGAGATCCTATTACACAAATTACATGTTTTCAGAGGATGTTGTTTTAAAATGAAGTCTAAATTGTTAAGGATCAGTTGCCATCAAGTGAAGGAGTCAAATGCAGAACAACTAAATCAATCAACTGACTCCATGCCTAATAGATTCCTAAGGCTACTGATCATCTATCTAGAAGGAATGATGACCCCTTTGATTTGCCAAAAATACTACCCAAGTTTGCACAAAATTTTGTCCCATCCTTTGAAAAATGTACCCCTCAAGAAAATTTTTGCATCACAAGTGTTAGACTTTGTGGATATTCAAAGGAAAATTTGAAGAGCCACAGAAGCTTTGAGCGTACCGCGGATAAAGAAGAAAAACTACAGAGAATTTTAAGTTTTCCATGGTAAAGGAATGCATGCCATGGGAAAAACAATATGATCTCATAATGTCATGGAAAAATGAAAATACTGCTAGGGTCTAAGTTTCACCGCAAAGTAAAAAAAAGAGTTTGATAAAGTTGTTAAGGTCAGTGAGCACGCGAAGCATGGTAGAGAAATAGAAAACCGCATAATGGGAGATAAAATTTGAGGGAGTCCATTGTGTCACGATACAAAGTAATGATCCATGGATGTCAAAGGTTGTGCAAGGTTGAGATAAGTCTTCAAGCCACATGCTGAAGGAAAAAAATAGTTTTTTGCAGGGTTGTTATATGAACATGAATCTGATTTGATTTATTTCAAATATGATATTATTTGAAGGAATTTTATCCTTCTCCATGCGAAATCAATCAGATTTCATGGATTAGTATAATGGTAGGTGGTGGAAGTGAAGGAAAACATGTTCCAACATGCAAAGAGGCCAATTTTCAGGCAACACAACCACTAGTATTAAATGTGGTATGGTTACTCAATTGAAGAGGGCATATAACCAATGGATAAATAGAGTGGTGCCCTACTCCCTAAGATAAATTAATGAAGGTCGTTGGGATTAGTTGAAGGAATTCAAATTTCCCTCTAAATTATTCTCTCTCTCTCTCTATCTCTCTCTCTCTCTCTTCCACATTTTTATATATATTGTAGAGTAATTCTCATTCTTAATGTTAGATACTTGGGGGAATGAAAATGGCATAATTCTACGTTACACAAGTGTTCTAAGGGTTGTATGCCTTGGAATCAAGTTGTGGATTTGGATTTTGCATCTTCTTCCTATTTTGTAATGATCTGTGCATGATCTCCAAGTAATAAAATCTTAGTTTTGTGGCTCGTCTATGACTTAGCTATCGTTTTATTCCACTCTCTTTCCTCATTATTTTGTAGGCATGTTGTATGTGTTATTTTAGAACTCTGTGTCTATTATGCATCATGAAAGTGGAACTCGGGATGTGATTTTAATTTTTGGTCTTCATATCGACCCTCTCCATTATCATTTACCTCCATTTTCTCTCTTTTTGAAGTTTTCATCTCCTTATTTTCTGATGATATTACCTCTATAGATTAGGATTTATGTTTTATGTATCTCCTTTTTACCCTGGTCCCTTAGAAAATTTAGAGTAGAGCAAGATAGTTGTCATTTTAATTTCTAGGAATAGTCGTAGCAGTTAGAGTGTAAGTAGAGGAAGTACTGACCAACTGCTGTGAGGTCTGTGTCTACAGTTCGAGTCCCACTACTTGGAGGTAGTCCCGATGAGTGAATACTCAAATGTCATATGTTAAAAAGATTAGTGTGTTGAATGTGAGAAAATAAATAAACTTTCTTCCCTAATCTAATATTCTCAACAAATACCTCAGATAGAGGAATGGATTGAGAAAGGGGAGAGATTATACCTGCACTTTCATACAATATTTCAATGCTCCTCCTTTGATGTGTTTTATTTTCTCTTGGATTGATTGGATTTGCTTCAATTGTTGGTGGAGACACACAAGCAACACCTCCCCTTAATTGATTTTAACTGCTAGATGCTTGATGAAGGATGAATTGATTTGAGTGAATGGAAGATGGATTGATTGGATGATTGAAGATAAAAATGGAAAAAAATGGTTATGGATTCTTAATATGGATCTCATGGAGGAGAAGAGCTAAATTTATATTTGAGGAGTGGAGGATCCAATGGCTAGGATGAAGCCATGTTAGATTTGGATCAAGAATGGAGAATTGATGAGAAGAATGGAGAATTCTACAATTTGAGAGAAGATTCAATGGAGAGTGGAAGGTTTATTTGAATTTTTAAATATGAAAGAGGGAAATTTAGAGATGCTTCTAGAAATATAAGCCTCTAGATTTAGAGGTGTGGGTGTGATTAGGATTAGAATTAGATTAGGTTAATAAATGATTATCAGGGGTGAGGTTACATGGAAAGGCTAGGTATAGGGATGTGTAGGGTAGGTAGGTAGGTAGGTAGATGTAGGAATATTAAATTCCTATAAAATGTTAATAAGGGTTATGATAGGATAATATGCTATAATGATGGATTAAAGAGATTAATGATGAAAATGGGATATAATGATAGATTAAAAGGAATTGGGATAAATGATAAATAATTATAAAGGATAAGTATGATAAAATATATTAAATAATAATAATTAATCTTGTGATAAAGGATATTTACAGGAAAGATTAATCATAATTAATCATGTCAACATTTTAGATGTCTACATGTTGTCCCTCTTTGAATGGTTATTGCAAAGTAATGACCATTTAAATAAAAATAAGAAAAGATGATGGTGATATGATGTCCCCTCGAGGGGTTAGGCGGGAAGGAATGAGTCCAGTAACCACTCAAACAGAGGAGAGGCCCAAGTTATTAGATGGGAGAGGATTTGAGGATGAGAATATTTAAGGATTAAGAAGATGAGGATTAGAGGATTATGATATTTGAGGATTCAGAGGATTATAATTAGAGATTTAGAAGATATGAGTGAGGATTAGAGGAGTAGGAGATTAGAATATTAGAAGATATTGGATTTTGGATTAGAGGATGCCCCAGTCAATGACGTATGACAAGGGTGAAGATTTAGTATTGTTGAATTAGATGATATCGGTTAATAGGATGTTAGATTTGGAGATGCCCCAGTCAAGGGGGGTGGTATTTGAAGATTTGAGGATGTTGTATGTGAATATGTTAGATGTTGAGATGCCCTAGTCAAAGGGGGTAGGAGTTGAATATTTGAGGATGTTGGATGTGAAGATGTTAGATGTTGAGATGTCATGGTAAAGGGGTAAGAGTTTAATATTTGAGGATTTTAGATGTGAAGATGTTAGATGTTGAGGTGCCCCAGTCAAGGGGGTAGGATTTAAATATTGGAGGAAGTGTGGATGAAAGTATAAGGATTTGGTTTGACTGATGAGAGGATGTTAGATGATGTCCCAACCAGGGGGTGAGTATTTTGGATGTTGGATGCAAGATGATAAGATTTGGATTTGAATGTTTATTAAGAATGGGTTGATGCGATAAGAGGATGAAGAGGTTAAATAGTTAGCTAGATGATGATGAGAAGTAGGTGTGGATGATAATAAGGTGAAAATATGATGATAGAAGGGGGTGTACTACCACAAAGTGCCCATTTTTATCATCATTAGCAGTTGTGATTAATGATATGGCATAAAGAAATATGCACTAAGGTATAAATACCATCATGATTGAAGTGTCAAATGCCCTTGTCCTCATATCATTGGAAAAATTAATATAATGATGGTCCTCATATCATTAGCTGGATTAATACAAAAAATATGGTCCTCATATCATTGGACCATGTAAAAGGAAAGAGAAACAAAAGAGGCCTCAGATCATCGGCCAAAATGTAAATGCAGAAAAACAAGCAAACATACACATTGTATTTTTTTACGGATTGTTTAAATGTTTTGATTTTTTATTTTGGATTTTTGGAGGTTTAGATTTTATATTTCTTAATTTTAGATTGTGGATGTTGGATTTTGATATTTTTGATGGGATAGGTGATGGGGCATGTGAAGGAATGTAATATGGGATGAAAAATTCTCCTATAACTCCCAAAGTGTGTTTGGGTAGGATGAAAGGGAAGGATTGAGGGAAATTTGATAGGTTGGATAGGGTAGGGATGGGTTGATAGGCTAGAATTAGATGGGATGTTGGATGAGAGATAGATAGGATAAGGGATGTGGTATAAGATAAGATGGAGAATATGGAAGATGATAAGATAGCCCTCCAAGTGTAAAGTAGGGTGGATTGTGTGAATGGATGGATGGGTTCAATTTTCCCTCAGGTGTAGGGTAGGAGGGGAAGTGAGGGGTATCTAAAATGGATGATGCCCCCAGTGGATAGTATAAAGGATAACCCCAATCATGATGATGACGGTTCAAAAGGGACCTGAGGAGGGTTGGATGAAAAGGAAAGGATCATCACAAGCCCATGGATGTTTGATCCTAAGGGGAAAATGATGCAAGTGTGATGGATGGAAGGAACATAACATCTGTGATGAACAAAATATGAGCCTAACAGCACATGTTGTAATGCAAGAGTTAGATTAAAAAAAAGTGTGACCAAGGTATAAACATTACATGGCAACATTTGAGACCTATGTCTCTGTGAGATCAAAGTGTGTGTGATTGTGAGATTTAATTACCACTTGAAGTGAAGACTTAATGGGTAGTATGTGAAGACAACTAGCCAATGTATAGGGAGTGATTAAGTCAAATAGGTGGATGGAGGGTGAATAGAAGGATAAGTCATGCATTGTTCTGCTGCCAGCCAAACATCCATAGCCCCGATAGATATGTGTCTAATTCTTGTTATAACATTTATCTACTGCTATGCAGGCATCCATAGCCCCAGTAGAGTTACTAGAAACACCCCTAGAGAGAGTCTTGAGGTGGATTTTTTTTTTCTTTTTGATATTTGGAAAAAAAAATCATAAAGAGGTTCTACTCTCTTGATAACTCTCAAGGGGTTAAGAATCACTAATGGCTTGATGGCGGGATGGAAATGAGTGTGGAGATGACATTGGATAGAGTGTCAAAATGCATGCCCAAGGGTTTTTGTCATAAGTTTATTAAGTGTGTTAAAGTGTATGGATCTCTAGGAGGAAAATTGTGCTTGAATATTCGACGCAATGATAGACCAAGGTCACACAATTGTACTAGTTACTATTACTTACAACATGTGTGAGAAAGTTGATCAAGTATTCAAATGAATGGATTGGAAGAGGATATAAATGGGTGTGATGATAATAATGGATGAGATGAAAAGGGATTTATATGTTGGATGGAAGGAGGGTGGGTGGGAAGGAAATAATATCCATGCGTAGGTGACGAATTATGTTCTCAATCTATTTTTAGGTGTTTGGTATTTTTAGGGGTATTGAATGATTTGTGATTCGTTTGAGTGGTTATGATCCATAAGGATCTAAGAAAACACGCCACTTCATCAGTTCCATCAGCACCGTGAAGGAGAAACAAGAAAAGTGAATAAAATGAGGTAAACCAAGGTTCTGGAAGGAACCGCCGCTCTGTGTTGAGCAATGGTTTTAGAATCACCGCACAGCCAGGGCAGCATTCCTAAGACCGCTGGTTTTCTCAGGGTGGCAATCCTATCACTTTCAAATAGAAAAGAAGAATGGAACACGAATGGACGTGAATTTGAAGTGCCCAATCATGTCTCTTCCCTTCCATGCCCTTTCACATCCTCCAGTGCATGGGAGGACATGGGAAGGCCTATAAATGCATGAAAGGAGCAAGGGAATGAGGATTCAAAAATCCAGAGAGATCAAGAAGTAGAGTTTAATGAGAGCACTAAGCAAGATATTTATTGTTGGAATGGAATTGTAGGAGCAAGGTGTAGAAATAAAGCAAGCAAGTAATTGGAGAGAATTTTTACATTGTTTCTTCTTTTCATATTTATTATAATATGTAATTGTCTATATTAGACCAATAAAAGTGGGAAGAAAGAGCAGTTTCCCTTCCCAATTGGTTTTCCTCCTTAGAGGTTTCCAGGATAAAATTGTTGGTCTTGAAGTTTTGAATTATTTCCTTCTCTGTAATTTCCTTTCTATAGCCCTAGATAATTAGTCACGAAGATCTAATTTTTCAAGAAAATCTATCATTTTCCAAATTCAAAAGTAGAGCAACATAACTGTGTGATTCGTAGAGTTCCAAAGTAGAATTTTACGGATCATTTTGGTATCAGAGTTGATTATATATCCAGGACTGTGGTATTTGAATATTTATTATGATTTTGTATGATAGTGAAAAGGTCCAAAGGTGAAGAAGTTTTACCTTGCAAGCCAGATATTTCTACGAAGAAGTGGAAATAGAGAGTTCGAGCTCAAATGGAGAAAGGGAACTTGGTCCGTAGAGTCGAGATGTTAGAGACCATGATGGATAGATTGCATAGGAAACAAGAAGAGCTTTCAGATCTACAAAAGACGGCTTTGGTTAAGAAATATTCCATGGAATTGGTGGTTCAAGCACCAGCTAAAAAATTCGGTATCGGAAAGAGCCACGAAGAGGAATAATGGGAAGAGTGTGAAGAGATGCCAATTGTAAGCGAGAAGGTAAAATCTGCACATACACCTTTTAAAGTTGAAAGAAAAATGGAAATAAATAATTTTGAAGGACAAGTAGATACATAATTACTAGATAAATGGCTAAAACAGCTGAAATTCTACTTTAGTGTGCATAATGTCACTAAGGCACAAAGGATAACCTTTGCACATCTCAAAATGCAAGGTCATGCTCTGGTTTGGTGGGAAACCCATCTAGCCACTTGTGAGAAGAAGAAACATCCTATTTTCAGTACTTGTAGAGGTTTTAAAGAATTTATTAGAGCTAACTTCTATCCTATTGGCCATAATACTAACATGATGATTAAGTGGAAATACTTTAGACAGGGAAGCGGTCAAAGCATGCAAGACTACACTACAAAATTTTGGAGACAAGACATCATACTTAATATGGACTTAGAGGATGAGGACATTCTGACCAAGTATTTAGGAGGACTTCACACTCACCTTCAAAGGAAGGTAATCTCCACAAAGCCCAAGGATCTCAATGAAGCTTGTATATAAGCATATACATTGATGACGAGAAGAAGCAAGGAGAAATAGAGACAAAGGGAGACCAGTCAACAGAATAGCAGGACAAAGAACAAGGGAAGACAAGTAGAAGAGGTAAATGGAAAGGTAAACATGCCACTATTGCTTTGCATACTTGTAAAGATCCTAAGAATTTCTGTAATAATTGTGATGTAAATGGACATACTGACACCACATGTTGGAAGTTGTATCTGTAATTGCACCTAAAGCACCGAACCAAGGATTCCAAGAAATCCATGGCCACAGTGAAGACAAAAATAGAGGTGGAGATTGAGGATGATTCATATGTAGATGAAAGGTTGGGATGCATGGCCACTAACATGTACATGGCAGAAGAAGAAGAAGAAATGAGTAAGCTATTTCAAATCAGAGTCCAAATCAAGAAGACTAAGGTAAACGCTTTAGCAGATTCTGGTTCTTAGTGAAATTTGATTTCTAATGTGGTTGTAGGACAGCTTGGTCTAGAGACTTACATGTATCCACATCCATACCCACTGGGATGGGTGAATAAGGGTGTAGAAATACAAGTTACAAGGAAGTGTAAGTTTCAGTTTGGGATAAATACCCAATACATAGATGTATTAGAGGCTAATATTATTCCACTTGATGCATTTGACATTGTCTTCGGAAGTCCTTACTTGTATGTTAGGGATGTTGTGTTCACAAGGAGAGAGAACTAGTATAGATGGGTCAAGGATAGAGTCAGTTTTAACATCTGGGCACACTAGAGAAAATAAAAGAAGGTTATATTTTTGCAAAATAAGCCACCACAGGAACTACTCATTCAAGGAGCAAAACAAACTTTCGTTATGCGGTCACCGTATCTACCTATGGATTCACTGGACCTGACTATGTGGCAGCAAGAAGAAGAGGAGATACAAGGAACGGTGCTGAATATAACATTAACATACTTGGGGAGGATTCAACCAATCCATCTCAAGAGACAAATCCAGGAAAGGACTAAACCACTACAATATGAGACCTTCGCCATACTTGAGCAAGTTGGAGAAGAAACCTTTAGTCCATACTTCATGTAGATGCACGCGATAGCAAGTTGCAAGAGCTCGCATCCACTAACACCATATATGCATGAAAAATAATAAAATATACATAATATGCCTTCCAAAGAGGATTGTACTCAAGGAAACTCATAGGAGGATGTAGCACTAGAGCAACACACCAAATATCCACATGAGTCTTGGCAGGTTGGACGAGAGAAGACACCAAGGCAGACCCAGTGGTACTTGAATGAGCACAAGAGGGAGTTGATTCCTATACCACTCCCCCACTAAGTTTTGGTGGGACCAAAATACTCCTAAGTAGGGGAGGTATGATCCATAGGGATCCAAGAAAACACCACTTCATCAGTTCCATCAGCACCAAGAAGGAGAAATAATAAAAGTGAATAAAATGAGGTAAACATAGGTTCTGGAAAGAACCGCCACTCTGTGCTGAACGATGGTTTCAGAACCACCACCCTGTAAGGGTGGTGGTCCTAAAACTACCACCCAGCTAGGGCGGAAGTCTTGAGACTGCTAGTTTTCTCAGGGCGGTGATCCTATCACTTTCAAACAAAAAAGAAGAATGGAACGCGAATGGACAAAAATTTGAAGTGCCCAGTCGTGTCTCTTCCCTTCCATCCCCTTTCACATCCTCCAGTGCATGGAAGGACATGGGAAGGCCTATAAATGCATGAAAGGAGCAAGGGAATGGATTCAAAGATCCAGAGAGATCAAGAAGTAGAGTTTAATGAGAGCAGTGAGTAAGATCTTCAGTGCTAGAATGGAATGGTAGGAGCAAGGTGTAGAAATAGAGCAAGCAAGTAATTGGAGAGAAGGTTTACATTGTTGCTTCTTTTCATACTTATTGTAATATGCAATTGTCTATATTAGACCAATAAAAGTGGGAAGAAAGAGCAGTTTCCCTTCCCGACTAGTTTTCCACCTTGGAGGTTTCCAGGATAAAATTGTTGGTCTTGAAGTTTTGAATTCTTTACTTCTCTGCAATTTCCTTTCTATAGCACTAGAAAATCAGTCATGAAGCTCTAATTTTTCAAGCAAATCTGTCATTTTCCAAATTTGAAAGTAGAACAACATAATTGTTTGATTCATAGAGTTCCAAAGTAGAAGTTTACGGATTAGGTTGGGATGGTAGGATCAAAAAGAGGAGTGGTAGAAATGGGTTGTGATGGAGTAGTGGGAGGGTCATTGTTAGTGTTAGATTTATAATCTAAGCCAAAATGACCTGGATTTTGATGGAGGGAGATGGGTTCACGGATGTCTTGTTCATGGATGTCCTAATCCTTTGTCTCAATGTTTCATATTAATGAACATATTTTTGGCTATAGAATATGAAATGGATGGGTAAGATGATGACATGTGTGCTCATCATTAGACTGGGGGTTGTAATTTTACCATCCGCTAAGAGGCCAAACTTAACAAAGGATAGGAGGTGAGATTTGTTTTGGTTTTTGGTTGGTGAGGGATGTTTGGATGTATGATGATGATTTGGATGGCTGATCGGTGTTTGGATGTCGAGAGGGATTTGGATAGTGGACGATGATTAGGGAGAGGATTGGGATGGAAAGGTGAGTGGGTAAAGAGGTACTAGGAAAATAAGCCCTTAGTTAATCGAGGTTTTGGACATAAGACCTAGATTTCATGCAGCATGATTGGTCGAATGTCCATGGGTGCAATGAAAGTCACAATAATAGTGTTCTTGATACCAAGATAGTTTGGGAAGTTTTTGATTGTGTGATTTGATTGGGTGATGGATGAATCATGTTGAAAATTTTTAGATGATGGAAGATGGTGGTCAAGGATTCTCCTAAAGGAGTGAAGTGGTTTAGGTTAAATTATTTTGGGGGAGTAGGAAGTAAAGGTTCGGGATTGGGTGGATAATGAGATGTGTTGGTTGATTTGGATTTATGAGTTAGATTATATTGTTGTGGCTTAGAAGATGAATGGAATGGATTAGGCCTGAGGGCCAAAGTGGATGTCTTAGGCTTGGAGGCCAAAGTAGATTTAGTTGATTTTGGATTGGTTTGAGTATATGATTTTGAGGTAAAGGGTTTTGGATTAGGATTATATTGTTTGGGATTAGTAGATGTGGATGAAGGGAGTGGGGTAGGTTTAGATAAAAGGGATAGGTGTGATATGCGGGTCACATTAGATGTGGGTAATGTTGGGGATGAAGGATATTTGGGAGATGGTGTGGTGTAGGAATCACATTAGATTTGGTTGATTGAGGGGATGAAGTAGATGAAGGTGGCATAGGAGCCTTATTATATTGGGTAGGAGATGGGGTGGGGAGAGGAATGGTATTGTATTTTTTTGGTTTAGAAGTTAGTTAGGAGTTACTTTAGATGTTTTAGGATTGGGGGATGGGGGGGGATGAAATAGGATTAAAGGATAGGATAGTTTGATATTTAGGTGATGAAGGGGGGGATTAGGATTAGATGTGGATGAAGATGATGAGCATGGCATAAGAGCCACATTGGATGGTTTAGGATTAGGGGTAGAAGGGGGTGGGGGTGACTTAGGAGTCATGGTGGATAAGATAGTTTTGATAGGATTGGGCGTAGGTGATGGAGGTAATGAAATAATCTTAGAGGATACATTTGATGATGGATTAGGGGATGTGGGACTATTTGGGAGAAAGTCTGTAGGATCAGATTGGGATAATGAAGATGACAAGGATGGAGGACTAAGATGAGATGTGGGGGATAATAATGTTGGGGTAAGTGGTTGGGATTTTTATGGATATGTGTATGGGATTCAATTGTAGGTTTGACGAGAATTGGATTTAGGAGTTGAGATTTTGGATGATGATGGATTATCCGCATGAGTTTTGATGGAAGGAAGGTGTAGGTCATGATGGTTGATAGGGAATTTTGAGGTTTGCATTTGGGATGGTTGTGTGGGTTTGGGATGGGTGGCTAGATTAGAAAGGACACAAAGGATTTCCTCTTGGTCTAGGTCAAAGTTATGGAGGTATTCAAAGTCAATGAAATTGGCTTGTTAGGATAGTGATTTGTGTTGATTAGGTCAGGGTGTGAATTGGGATGGTTTGGTTTCTTCAAAGAGGAATTCAATGGGGTGAGAAGTAGGGATCTTAGGAAGGGGACATTGTGGATGGGGTTGGTTGGAAGATTATGGTTTAGGAGGTGATTGTTCGATACATGATTTAAGATCAGATATTTTTTTATTAAGTTGTTGGATGGTTTTTAGGATGTTAGGATCAACATGGGATCGTTTATTTGGATGGAACGGAGAGGGTTGGTTAAGTTAGGATGTTAGTTTGATATTTTTTTGTTAATGTTTTGGATGGTGTGTGGGACTTCATGGTCAAAGTGAGATGGTTGAATTTTATGGGTGGGGGATGATGGGATATTTTGGTTGGTGGATTTAGAAAAGAGATAGGGGTTTGGGTGTTGGTTTGGAGAGGATGGGGATTGAGGATCAAAGGCCATGGTTTGATAGGGTGTGTGGGTGATTAGTTTTGGATTATGATTGTGGATTAAGGATGGTGATGGGATTAGGATATGGATTGTGTGATTAATTATGATAATATTTGATTGATTAAAATGTTAAATTAATGGGATGGTTAAGGGTGTTCACAAACATGCAACACACACCCTAACTAGTTAAGTGAGATTTCAATCAAGCTATATCCCACTTTCAATACCACACACCAACAATGGTTCCACAATTGTCTCTCCACCTATGTGTCAATGTGGGTTTGACTAGCAAGTGGTCTTAGGGAGTGCGGCCTCCTTGCACTATAGCTCAATATGTGGCCAAGAGGTTTCCTAATCTAGGATGTATGAGCTCACTAGGGGCATCCTGGATTTACCTTGTGGTATGTGGGGCCCAATTCTATGTTGCAAGGATGTTATATAAGGCCTTTATATTGGGACGTGGAAACCCCTCACTTCATGTCGCTCTTAAAGCAAGCAAGTGCTCAGCCAATAACGATAGCTATCCAAGAATGTGTATACCCCGCTAGAACACGGGGTGTGTATAAGTGCATGGAGATGAATCCCATGGTCATGATACCCATAAGACTATGGAAAGTGTGTTGATATCACTTCCACATCACGTTTCCCCTATAAAATAAAAATGGTAAGACTAGTCACTTTTGATCCTCAAGATCGTCCTAGGATGCGAGAGGAGAACATACACGGTTTCACCTTTGGGATGAACAAAAAACAAAGGAAACACACACAAAAAAAGGATGATAAATGTAAGATAATTAAATGATATATGATAAAATTAAATGATAAATATTAGTAGTTTTATGATTGGGTCTTCAAGAGGAGGCCCTACAAAACAAGGGTTAGTAGTTTGATTTTTGAACCCAATTTCTTGGACTAAACGAGATGCAAAAGAAAATGATTAGTAGTTTTTAATCCCATAATCACAATATATTTTAGATAAATATCAAAATGGATGTAATATCCCCTTGTTACTGTAATAAACCTGCAAAAACATAATGTTAGACCTGTAAAAACCACCAAAAAACACTTGAAAACAAGATTAGACCATTAGTTGTAAGCAAAAACTGTGATCCTAAAAACATTTTGATTGACAAGAAATAGGCACCAAAGTATGAAAAATTCTCAAAAGTAAAGAAAATGCACCACTTTAGGACATGGGCTCCATTCTGTGTGCAAAGGCGCCAATGTAAGAGAAAAATCCTGAAACAAGTCAAAAATAGACAAAAAAAAACAAGGTTTTAAAGTTAAGACAAAGGCGTTGAAGTATCTATAAATGTGCCAATATAGTTCATAGGTAGAAATTTATGAACTTAGGTGCCACTTTATGAACTTAGGTTCCACTTTATGACCATAGGTTCCATTTTGTGAAAAAATACATAAATATGGTCAAAATCAGGCCAAAAACTGCGATTTATGTGTTTCAAAGGCCAAAACAAAGGTGATGAAGTATCTGCGAAGGCACCAAAGTAGGAAATAGGAACCATTTTATGAACAAGGTTCCACTTTATGAATATAGGTGCCATTTTATGACAAAATATGGAAACATGGTCAAAAACATTCAAAATCAAGTAAAAACGGTAATTTCAAGATTTCAAAGGCCAAAACAAAGGCGCTGAAGTATCTGCAAAGGTGACAAAGTAGGACATATGCACTGATTCAGGTCATAGGTGAGATTTTACATACATATGCACGAATACACTAAGCATAGGTGTTGTTTCACTCTAGAAATGGAATTTGAGCCCGAAATTTACAACTTTGAAGGGGTAAACAGTGCCAAAAGTTCTTGAAACTTTAACAACCTATGAAAGGGATAAAAAAATATTAGAAATTATAAAAAGTGGGGGGTAAGCCCCATCGTGGGTTCCAAAAATGTATATGTTAAAAATATTAGTGAGTAAAATGTGAGAAAATAAAGAAAATTGCTTCCCTAATTTAATCTTCTCAATAAATACCTCAGATAGAGCAATGGATTGAAAGGGGGGAGAGAGATTATACCTACACTTTCCTAAAATATTTCAACACTCATTATTTGATGTCTTGGATTTTCTCTTGGATTGATTGGATTTGCTTCAGATGTTGGTGGAGACACATGAGCAACACATCCCATTAATTTCTTTGGATTGTTAGATGCTTGATGAAGGATGAATTGATTGGAGTGGATTGAAGATGGATTGATAGAGTGGATGGATTGCAGATAAAAATGGAAAAGTTTGGTTATGGATTCTTAATATGGCTCTCATGGAGGAGAAGAGATAAATTTATAGTTGAGGAGTGGAGGATCCAATGGCTAGGATGAAGCCATTTTGGATTTGGATCAAGGGTGGAGAATTGATGAGAAGAATGGAGAATTCTAGAATTGAGAATTCTAGAATGGAGACTTCTATAATTTGAGAGGAGATTAAATTGAGAGTGGAAGGTTGATTTTAATTTTTAAATATGAAAGAGGGAAATTTAGAGAGGATTCTAGAAATATAAGCCTCTAGATTTAGAGGTGAGGATGTGATTAGGATTAGATTAGGTTAATAAATTATGATTAGGGGTGAGGTTACATGGAAAGGCTAGGTGTAGGGATGTGTAGGGTAGGTAAGTAGGTGGATGAAGGAATATTAAATTCATATAAAATGTTAATAAGGGTTATGATAGGATAATATGATATAATAATTGATTAAAGAGATTAATTATGAAAATGGGATATAATGATAGATTAAAAGGATTTGGGATAAATGATAAATAATGATAAAGGATAAGTATGATAAAATAGATTAAATAGTAATAATTAATCTTGTGATTAATGATGTTGGGATATTTGTGGGACAAATTAATCGTAATTAATCAGGTCGACATTTTAGATGTCTATAATACTATCTATATATGTATATATAATGTATATATATGTATGTATGTATGTAGATATATATGTATGTATATGCATATATATACATACATACATATATATCTATATACAAACATGTATATCTATATACATATAATTTGAATGAAAGTAATAGGTAAAAGTAAAAATAGTTACAAGCACTAAACTATTGTAAGCTAAGTGATGAATGAGAACCTCACATCATCCTGACAACCTCCATACTGATATACTACAACTAGGAAATGATTGAGTAATGGTGTTTACCACATTAGTAAATATTAATCAATCAATATAGTGGTGAATTGTAAAATGAGGAAATAATAATGGAAGCTAAGAGATAGTGTTTTAATTGTGACTTATACCAAAGAATCACTTAGATGTATTTACAATGCTTATAAAATATGATACTACTAATTACTTTAATAAATTTTGTGTATCTATCTTAGAGGTGGTGGGTAGACCAATGTCTTTAACCTATTAAAGTTCCTTAACATATAAGTGCATTCACATATAGAAAAGAGATAACCATTTACTCCAAAAAAAGGTACCCACAAGTAGAATTTGAATTTCCTTCAAGCTATCAAACCAAAAAAAACATTCGTCTACCTAATGCGAACTACACTTTTATAAATTTGAACACAAGACCAACATTGGCATTATTAGTAGATGTATTCAAATTATTCATTCAACTTACATTTACAATGGGATGTGTGAAAAATATAAGTGTGCTTATGACAATGATAAGTGTGCTTATGACAATTACAAGTATCCTTATTACTAGATGTGTGCAAAGTAATCATTCAACTCACATATAACATTAACAGTTTGATAAATTCCTATGTCATAAAAATTTGCTAAAATATACAATACAATACATTGGCATTAAAATTAATACATTGACATCATCCTTTTCATATGTTATAAATGTTTGATAAAGCCTATTATTTCCTCCTTTTCTTGTTCCTAGTCAGGCATTTCATGTTTTCATATAAAGATCCACGTTTCTTGGAGTCCTTATGAATTGGTGGTGACTTCAAGAGTTGGGAGTTTATAGATGAACATTTTTTTGGGTGGATACCATCTCATTTCCCCCCTCAACTCCTATTTCTTACACTCATATTACTTGCATGTATTTTTCCTAAAACAAACTTTTCTTTTTTTTTTAAATACACCATTACAAAGAAAAATTATTGAGTGGGATAAAGTCTTTACTTGTGTTGGCAGAAAGGGATGTTTCAAGTCCTCCATTTTCCACATTGCACACACTTTCACGTACTTAGACAAATCATCTACAAAAGGCCATTAAAAGAGAATTTACACTTTGAAATGATGGCATTCATGACAGTGAATTTGACACAACATGGTGGAAGTGGAATGTCGTTATAAATTGCATGTCTACCCACATCCATCATAATACCTTTTCCCACCAAAACATGTTTTGAATATAGGTCTACCTCTTCCCCTACCACAAAGGGCTACAATTAGATGTGGGGAAATTAATAATATGCAATGAAAATTTCGAAAAATAGTTGACTACCAAATTCAAAAAAAAATTCACACAATATTGATCCATTGTGATGTCCAATGTCATCCCCATACCAATCCTTGTCTCTCCTCTCTTCCTCTTGAATAGAGAGAAGCAATCAAACATGAAGACATCAAAAACATTTAGCAAAAATTTTGAAAAACAAATATAGAGGTTGACTATAAAATTTAAAATTAAGAATTTAGTGTAAACTGATCCATTGTGTTGCCCTGTGTAATCCTCATCCCCACCCTTTCCTATTCACCCTTGTCATTTCCTTAGTTGCCACTTCCCCATTATATCAAGGCCTAACTTATAATTAGAATTAAAGGAAATATCTTTCATATGTTTTCCCTTATTTTTTACTTTTTTTCCTTGAAAAAAATGAGAAAATATTGAAATGCATCAAAATATGTACGAAAAAATCATTTTAAACTTGCAGTTTGTAAGTTCTATCTTTGGTTTTTCTTCATTGGCCTTTAATTTTTTCCCATCAACCACTAACCTTTATCTTTTTTTAAAAAATGACTCAAAGGAATGTCATCATCCTACAAGATTTTTTTTTAATTAGATTAGAATCAAGTAAAGTGTCGCTGACATCTATATTTTCACCTTAATTACAAACAAGTAAGGCAAGCATACTAGATCCTATCTAATATCCTCGTTTCCCTTGTCAATTTCACCATTTTTATGCACCCCATCACCGTAAGTTCCCTCCACCTATGATAATGATGATGACATTAGATTCAAATGCATGAACACCAACTTTAACAACAACAAAAATTGACAATTACCATTTGATGAATTTCCACACGTCTCAACTTCACCAATTTCTCCCCTCTTTTATCTTTATTCTCCTCAGTATCATAAGTGAGCATTTTAGCATCCACCTATTTCTTTGCTTTTTCATTGAGTTGTTGAAAGGTCTATTTTCCTTCGCTTACTTTTTTCTTCACAACATACATTCTTTGCATATTATACCCACTCCTCGTTACTTTTTTAATGCCACTCTCCCTCTTGGTAATATAATTTCTCATTTTTTTCGAGGAGATATGTGGGTGTTTTTCCATATAATTTAACTCCCGTTTTTGGGGAAAAATATAAAGCAACATGTGCTTTGTCTAGCTATATAGATTAACATTTTTGAATTCTCAAAATTTAACCCCACCCAGTAAACCACCTTAACCATGCTCATAAAATTATAATCAAAAGACCATCCATCCATTCAATTATATATTCTAGAGGGGCATGTACAAGGCATTATGAAAATAACATAAGATAGTAGGCCAAAAAGAAAAACAATTGCAAAAACTTATTTCACCTCTATCATACTATCTTCCTCCTTCTCATGAACTAAATCTTCTACAAGAAGCTCAAAAGTATGATCTATTTTGTTTCCGCACTTTACCCATTCAACCTCCTACACTTAACAAAAAATACGATAAGTAAGCTCATTTCATGAATTAACACCTAAATTTTAATCAATATGTGGTTACCAAACAAGTTACCACCTCAATATTCATTTTTCATCTCATTTGAGGTGAATTCCTCCTAAACATCTCTTCCACAACATTAGTCTTCCAAAACAACAAATGAAAACACATGAAGAGGAATTATACGAAAATAAAAATTTCATACCAAAAACATTTTGAAACATAGGAATTAAAGACACGATGTAAAACTTACTGAAACATCACCAAAACAATTAATAATATAATTTAAAATTGGAATGAGAATTACATAAATTACAAACTTTTAACATTGGAGGCCATTTTCATAGGACTGCAATATACTAGCATGTATCTGGCATGTGATTGTAAAAAGTGTGAACGAATGGTAAACACAAACTCTAAACTCTCCACCCCCTCCATTTCTTCTCTATGAATATCATCCACTTTTTGTTTTTATCAACTCATATTTTTTTGCAATCATAGATAATGTTTAGCACACCCAAACAATTTTTTCAACTTTCCCACACCAATATTTTTTGTAATCAAATCTTGAAAATACCATCACCATCTAAAATCATATAAGCAATTTACGACCATTACTTCTAGTTTTTCAAACACAAATAAAATAAAATTAATTGAAAAACACATTGTGTTTTTCGACCAATCATGTTTTTTGTAGTGCCCACCCATGTGGGACCCAAACACAAGACCAACCATAACAGGATAAGTTTTTGTGACTTTCATATTACTTAATACAACTGTGTGAAACCAAAAGACTCACAATATTTTTCATGACACCACATGTAACGTTTACACCAACATGTAGAATACAAAAATGTCAATATGACACAATGTGCAACGAACATCACACTTAGATAAATGAGCAAGTATCAGACTACAACACCATCACGACATGAACATCATGAATTGGCACCTTCCACACTATCACATTTTAATAGTTCAATATTTTTCGTGTTCATGATCTAATTTAAGCCTTAAAGGTTTAAAGAGCATAAAGCAAGAAAAACATACATTTTTCTTTTTTCTCTAGATTGCATTTCCCTTACTTAATTTAACACTTAATTCAAGTTTATTCCCTTTGCACTACCATTTACATTCCCTTATTTAACCTTATAGATCTCGAATCCATTAATCATGAGAGCATGTAGTTTCATTCACAACGATACACATTATTTATTTCATTTCGGGTTTAACTTATAACGAGTACACTTAATCAAATGAAATATTTAACATTGGCTTAAAGATAATTAGCATGTAAGGTATGAATCCCCTCTTCTCAAAAATTCATAACACTATTAGACATTACAAAAATATTATAATAAGAGTACATTAATTGGTTCACGTTTCAATTGCCATTAATTTACAAAATTCAATGTTAATTATAAACATTTTCAACACACATACGTCACCCAACACTCATTCTTAGACTATGGGTTTATTTCATAAAGATCATGGTTACTCATCATTTTACTTAGTTTTCATTGCAAGGGAAAATATCTCAAGATGATAAGAGGACATTCTTAAGCTAACCTTATGCTTGTGATACATCTTGAAGATAGAGATGATTGAGTGCATTTATAAGATACAAAAGAGTCACATGTGGTTAGTGTTCAAGTCAAAAGTTAATGTTCTATAATATCATGTTCTCGAAGGAGAAAACTCATTTTATCTTTAATGTCATAAAATGGAGACCTAACAAGGAGTTAAGGAGCAAGTCACAATTATCACCTTTCTAATGGGTCAACATCCTACTGATAACATTCTCATCTGTTAAGGTTTAGATACAAAATTATTTCCACATATTAACCTCAAAAATGCCCTAGGATTAGTTTTAAATTCATTCCCATTTACCTCAAGGGATCTATGCCCTACTACAGGCCAAATTTAGTGTTAAAAAACTTAATCCCCGAGGACCTCTAAAAAATCAAATGTGTTCATATAATCAAAATCTAAGGAAAACATTTACATTCCTAAGGCATGGTGCTATCCCAAGTGGTGTTCCGTTACACTATAGAAACAAGACATGAGGTTAAGCTCAAAGGGGACCATTCCATACCATAAGGATTGATATTTCAAACTATAAGCTTGGTTGACGCTTTCCGCCCAAAATGGAAACACACACATGCAAGTTATATTTTTCTTTGAAGGCTAAGACATTTCCTAGGTCAATACATCACTAGTAGATAGATGAATTACGCCATTACCAAATCACTACCATCAATTTTCCTGATATAATCACATCCAAAATGAAGATGGTATAAAAAAATTAAATAACACAATTTCAATTTCATTCTCCTAATGATGATTTAGATATAATAAAAGGGATCCACTTACATAGTTTTCCAATGCAACAAGATGCAATCAAATTCATTTACCTAACCAAATATACTAGAATATGACTACGTGTGGAATTATTCAAACATGGAAAATTACAACTACATAAGAAAATAGGACATTTCATCAATATGCAACAATATGGTATACATCATGGAAATAATGAAATGATGCATTTTGTTCATAACAATGTTTCTAATATATTCTATACAATTTTATTGATATCATATAGCATGTTAATAAGAAGACACAAGTATCATCATACTTCTCCTTGTCCAAGTACCTACAACCACACACATGGTCAGCACTATGGTTGGCATGGCATCTACCTCTAAAATAACATGATTCATGATTTTAAAGATTTCCAAGAATAATAAAAACAATACTTACCATACTTCTAATGAGAGTAAGAATGTAAATGTTATTTCAGATCATTTTCAGAGCTATCAAAGGAGAGATAGAGAGAGGAGAATGTTGACAAGTTTCTTCGTTCTTGTTTAGATTAGTGAACTACTAATAAAGGAAACAATTATTTCAAAATATGAAGGGTTTATATTACCTTGGGATGATATGGATGGATGTGTGCGGAATATGAACATCTCTTCGCTGCGAGCTAAGCGACCTACAAAACAGAGAAGACTAAGAAGTAAAAATGGATTAGTAGATATATGAAGGGTTTCCCAAAAAATCTGGTACCAATAAGTGTGAAATTCCTAGGATGGATGTCAACCCTCTTATAAACAAGATAAGGTAATAATTTTATATTGATAAATTGGATGTAGCGCCTATAATGAATTTGAAGTATAACAGAAACTAAAAGTTGGATCTAAGATGATTAAAACATATTTGATCTAAATACGAAAAAATAAATCAAACTTGGAAGGGGTCGATGGTGACCCAAGACAACAAAGGGACAAACGATGGTGACTGAGGTTGCATGAGAAGAAAATGCAGAACAACAAACCTATAAATCCTCCTTTAGTTGAATCTGAACTTGATAGTGCACTTTGATGATCAACAGGAACCTGCAGAAGGTATGGAACAAGAGGAAACAAAAATGATGCAAGAAAATTAGGAAAACATATGGTAAATTATATGAAAATTAATTGATTCGATGGTGACTAGGCTAGATTGGAAGAAACTAGGGGCTAGTAGAATGGATATGAGATGGAAAATGGGACATAATGACTAGATCTGAAAGTTGGATGATTGGGATTAAACAGGTCATGGGGTAGACAATAGGAAAACAGAAATAGAGAGATGGTTCAATGGAAAACAGGGCTTATTTAGACTTGGACGAATGAAATGGGGCTAAATCACAACCTGCAGATGAAGATGGAAGATGACTGGATGCAATAAAGAGGCACTGGGATGACTACATAACCTAAAAACACAATGAGGATGGTTGCAAAAGGTGATGATGATGGATCCAAGCATGCAATGACAAGAGGACTCCAAACCTTCCAAAATGAACACAAAATATCTGAGATGGATTCCAAATGGCTTGGTAGCTATAAAAAGAGGTCATAAGATGAAGGAAAGATCACAAGAGCTTAGAAAATCTCAAAATTGCATCCTTGAACAAGGAGGGATAAAGGTGGATTTATAGGGTCGACGATGACCTGGATGGATCATCACCGACTGCAGGGATCCATCCATTTAGACGGAAGGAAGATGATGAGCTCAAGAAAATGAGCCCATATGAAGCGAGATTAAGGTTTAGATGAACATGGATGAGCTAGGGTTTCATAGGGAAGATAAATGAGTAGGTGGGTGGTTAAAATGAGTAAATAAAGGCCATGAATGGGTAAAAACATTAAATTATGGCCTAGAAAGAGAAAAATTGAGAATTTAGGGAGGATCAACAAATTAAATGAGGATTAAGGATGATTAAGGGTGAATAAAACAATGGGATGAGGATTAGAGCTAATTAAGAGTAATTAGCATAAATGGGATGGGATGATAAGATGGAAAATATAAGAGAAATGGTAGGAAAATGGTGATTAATGAGATAAATTGAATTTAGAAGGGAAATATAAAATTTGAATGGGTGACCATGAGAAAAAGAGAGAAAATGTGGGGTGGAGGGTAGTGAAACCAAATTTTGGTGTCTACATTTGCCCCTTTTTGATGAGTGGCTTGTATTGGGTAAGGCACGAGACAAAATCAAGAAGAATGGAAAAGATAATTGATTGGGTGTTCCCCCTAAAACTCTAGTTTGATGACATAAAGGAAGTTGATCATGAGCTTGAAAGAAATGGATGAATAAGGATGGAAAGGATGAGAAAAGAAGATGATGGGATAAGATAAGATATCCCAGATGAGGATTGAAAAAAAGTCAAAAGTAAAATAAAGATATGGCGGTGATTTCAGAGTCACTTTGGCAGGGAACAAAGGACGATATTTAGGGAGACAATGGTAATGTCCTATGGGTTTGTGAGTCAGAAAAAACCATGGAAAGATAGAGGGAAACCAAGGGGAATCCACTCAAATGGATGCACAATCCGTAGGACCAATGATCAAAGACAGACATCAAGTATGTGCAAATAAATGAGAAAATGGTTGAGACAAAGGTCACGACAAAAGGATAGGGGTGGGATTGTAAAATATGCATCCAAGGTGCGATGAAAAATTAATATAAAATTATGGTACCCCGAGAGGGAACACGAGAGTGGCCACAAAGGCAAGAGGATGAAAATATAAAGATGCGATATATAAGGAAGCCTAGGTGGGGCACAATAAGGATGTTCGATGAAGACCACTTTAAGGAAAAAGTGCAAGAAAAGATAATTTTGAAAGGAGGGATTGATCGAAGAGAGCGTAAGGGAGATTTCTGAAAAATATAGGGTCATGTTGACATCGACTGGAGGTGATTAGCGGTAACTGGGGCACAGTGGCAGCGACCCAAGAGGGGCCGGCAGTGACTATGGTCAGTGGGCTATATAAGCACATGGGTTGGCCAAATAGGCTCATTTACATGCTACGAAGTGATGATTAAGAGCTCTGGGCTATAAAGAGAGTGATATTTGGAGAGAAATGGAGGCCAAAGGAGCTGCGATAAAGCACCAGAGGACCTGCAGGATGGTAAGTGCCTACACCCTAGCTTGTTTTTAAGCATTTTTTTGTGTTTTTCTCTTTTTTTTGTATTTTTCAAAATTTATCTCGGCATAAGGGGTAGTCACCAATGAATGGAGATGGTCACCATCGACTAGGCCTCAAAGGTTGTTAACCCTAACTAGGACATGTTGACTTAACCTGGGTCGGTATTGAATGGGGATGGAATGATGTATTTTTGCTTGATTTTGATTTTTGATGAGATTTTTATGATGAGGGATCTAATGCTTACGTGTTTGATAAGTTTTACAGGCCCAAGAGGCCTTGTACTTAAGAGATAGAGTACCATCTTTATATGATTAAATTAGAGGTAATATTACAAATGTTGAGTGGGATCACTTACCAGTAGTTGGTTTGGGTGGATTCTAATATTACCAGTATATTCCATGGGACGTGGGCATGATGATTACACTAGTAGAAAGGTGGGATGTGTGTACATGCACATTTTGGTTCAAGATGGGTGAGATGATTGTCTCCTTAGAGGATTTAGTTTTCATTACAATTTATAGCAGATTGGAGTTTTTGAGTGGTTATTTAGAGTTAATGTCCCACACGTTACATTTGCTTCAGGGTCATTTTCATATGATATGATATATGACCGCATGATTCCTTGGAACTAATTTATTTTTTTACTTATGATGGCGATCTCCTACTACGTGCTTCTTAATTCAGGGGTACTAGGTTTTCTAGACACTGGCAGGGGTTCTTATAGATATAGTAGATCACCGAACATTGTTTTCTTTTAGCATAGCCTTGTTAGCATAGGTATATCATAGTTTGTGCTCATATATAGAGAGGAGGAGGATAAGATTGGTTGTAAGGTTTCTCCTACATTACTGGGCTTATGAGCATATAGTGGTGATCAGGCCATTAGGACTACCATGGGTGACGAGTGATCACATGGAGTTAGATGTTGGGTTATTGAGGTGACAAGTCAATCATGGTCATGATAATAGAAGAGAGAGGGATGCAACATGGTACATAGATAGACTTGTAGAGCTAGAGATAGAGCAGGTTGGATGGCGACCATATCATGACTTTCCTACATAGCTTAGAGTTGATATAGAGTTGATGGGTATGTGATGCACTAGGTGGGTGTAGAGGTTGAGGCCTGATATGATAGAGGTCATTCAATTTAATAGAGTGTAGCCTAGATTTTATCACCAACATCCCAAGGCACACTGGCACATCACTCGCCCTGAACTGAGTACTCACCCAAAGTGTGCAAGGATACCAGGTTCCTCTTTTATGTCAACTTGTTCAAGGGGTTAGCACGATTAAGTAGATATTCCAGATCCATGACAAAGAATAAATTATAATGCAGTTCTTAAACCAAATCTAGATCTTAACCATATGCAAGAACAATTAAACAATAACCAAGATAAACTTCACCATGTAATTTCCATTCAATTATGTGTCTATAATCAATATCCAGCCACAAAGATCCATTATATTAATTTTTTTAAAACAAATAATTTGTTAGATGCGTAATAACGTCACCATGATTCATGTGCACGTGCAAACCAAAAACATAACTCTACATAACATAGAACTATCTAAACCGTACAAATCAATACATATTTATAGGGGTGGGGAATTTCCCTTCACCGCCCATGCACCTTTCAGAAAATAGGCTACATGCTAATAATAGCCATGAGCCCTTACATGATAAATACAAAACTATGCAAGCGCTCCATTAATAGATTATATAATAATACAACATTAGTATAATCCTATTAATAGCCTCAAAATATTGCATGACACTTGATCTTATAGTCACTCAAAATAGTCTTCATGTGCTTTCCAAGTCTTCTACAAAATGTGCTTCGCACTCCACATCTATTCTTAGTCTCATCCTGAAAATCAGCTAAGTCCTGACTTCTTTCTTTCTTGGTACATGCCATGTTTCACTATCTTTCCACGCATACCCACGCACCCTATATGTGCACGCCTAACCCTTCTACACTTTCATACTTAGGTTGTATTCCATTAGCCCAACATTACCCCACACTAATTTCATTTCTGCCCCCGGCAATGGGTAATCACAACTTATCTCTACATGAACAAAATTTAATGAATGAAAGAATAAAGGAATCATTGTACAAGAGAATGAGAAAACATGTTTGGTGCCCTAATCTTCCACATGGAGGATCAATTCAAGATATTTTGCTTTGAACTCTACCTCCAAGTCATTCCAATCACTTAGCACTTTACTGGTTTTATCTAGGATACCTCCATTTCATCAAGTTTCATATTCTCACCTTTATTCTGCAGTATCCTGAGAACATTGGATAGACTTGAGACCATCCCTTCCATGAAATCCATTTTCTATGCTACCAGTTTACCATTGTCCTTTATTTTCTCTTTGTGTGGGTCTTGGGCTGTTGCAAGCATGTCACACTTTTTTGTTATCAACGTAAGCTTCTCCATGCATCCAAGTGTTTCATTATTCACTAATTTTTGAACATCATCTTCTTTGGCCATGGTTCTTATCTCGATAATCACATCTAGGGCCTTACAAATTTTTAATGCCAAGTTTGTCTTTTTTAACTCATCCTTCGGGTCTCCAGTAAGGCCTCATAGCTTGTAATTTTTTGTGTTGTTGTTGCCTTATCCTTTTGTGATTGTTTTGCAATACCTTTGGGTTTTGTCATTCTCATGGTCCCTTCATCCAACAGCATGTAAACTAATGTGTGTAAGTAGTGCAAAGTAGATGGAAACTCCTTTACAACTTTTTCCTCCAAATCTGACCTCTTTCTCAAAATCTCATCTCTAATTTGCTCTATGATATTGAGTATCAAATGCCCTGTCACCTCAACTATTTCCTTTTCTACTATTAGGTGCTTGATCTCAGTATCCTTTTCCTTTTTTTCATCCAACAATGCTCTAATGGTTGTCACTTTATCAATGTTCCGACATGCAACTTGAACAGATAATCTAGTGAGGGTGCTACTTACCTACTCATTTGACATGAAAGTGGGCTTAACAGTTACATGGCGCAAATGGGGCACCTTCTTCAATCTATGTGACACACATGATTCCTCACATACATTGAAGTCAGACTCGTCCATATGAGTTTGCATCATCCATGATAATGGTTTCCTTATGCATGTAGTCACCATCTCCACATCCATAAGCTCCCATCCATATAAGTCCTTGGGATCCAAAGTGCTTTGGAAATGTGCAAGTATGATTTTTCTTAGGTCGTCAATGTACCCAACAAATGGTGTCTCATATGTCTCTTCCTCCTTCTCCTTTCTTGATTGCCTACCCTTTGGAATCTGGGCACCTGAATCTAATATTGGTCTTTTATTTGTCTATGCAGTAGGGGGAGTGCATGATGGCTCACCCTTATCTACACCTATCTCTAGTCCAATCTTCCCATTGTCTATGTTCTACTTCTTCAAATCCTCTTCATATTTCTTCACTTCTTTTTCCTGAGGCTCTTTTATATCCTTAGTTTGAACTAGAGTATTAGGTGCACTGTCTTCGGGTTTATTTTCCTCATCATCCCTCTGAGGAATGTACTTGTTCCTTTTCTTCCTTTCAGGTTTTACTTTCACAGGTGAAGTTCTTGGTGACCTCCTAAGGGGTTGTGAAGTCCTCACGCCTTGATTTCTTATTCTTCTTAGCACTCTTTTAAACTAATTTTCCTCAGTAGTATGTTCTATGTCCACCTCCATTACACCAGTCTCCAACACTTCATCTTCTTGATGCAAGGGAGGGATTAACTCGTGCTCTCTTTTCTCTCCAACAGTAGGTTTTTTTCTGCCCCTGTGCTCTAAGCCACCACTATCTTCCTAAAGTTCTTCTTCCTCTCCTTCTTCTTCCTTAAGAGGCAAGGTGTCTTCTTTTTCTTGTAGTGTACCAATTGTATGCTTCCCCTTAGGTGGTCCAGGGAGCTTGAATTCATTTTCCACATATCTCCTATTTTATAACCTAGGCTTGAGTTGGATATATACAATGGCTACCCCTGATTTCCCAATAGCCAAACACATAGCCTTCATGTTAATATCAGCTGAAAAAAATATCTCAATATATACAAACTTACTTCGATAAACTTAATTCTTCCTGAGGGTATGGTAGTCACAGTATACCTTATCTGCATTGAAGAGCAACATGCGCACATCCGAGAAACCATTTATAGAAGCTTGGAAGTAACGTGTGGTGAAGGCATATGGGAGCTTGCACCAAGGGCTCCATTTTCCATCCTTCATACCAAAATGTGCAATGTAAAAGTGTCGATATACTGCAAATTGTACCTACTTTCCCAAAACCACAGCAAGCTCCTTTGGTATTCTTCATTCCTCTTCGAACACAACACGGAGGTGTTCATACCATAACTTTTCTCTCTACTTAAAGGAACCACTCATGGTCCCATCACATGTATACTTAGAAAATCTCTCTGTAAGATATTTCTTTTCGTCTGGATATTGCGATAATTTGTCCTTAGGCCCATCAAACACACCAATTTCTACAAACACAAGAGATAACAGGATCACGACAAAACTTATCTTCTCACCTTGGTGTGCTTCCTCAATGATGGTTTCAGAAATAAACCCCGCAAAGTTGTAAACTACACCTTTAGTCATTTTCTTCACTATGTGCAGCCACAATGTATTTACCTACGACCATCGCTCTTGGTTATTAAGCTTTGTAAGGATTTTTGCTACTGCCTGAACTATTGGATACTTCTGCATCTTGTCAATGTCCATTCCGCACCCTCCCTTGATGTAACCTAGTGCTTTCCTTGTCGCAACTATGTCCTCTTTATCAATGAGGTCACTACTTTAATACCCAAACTCCTAAGTCCTGTCAAACTCCCAATCAAGGGTGTGGTGATCCTCATTCGTTACTTGTCAAAATAGAATAAGTCCTCATGGACTCTGCTCATCAACCACTGGTATAATTTTTCTAGTTTTCTAAAATAGGGGAGTTCATACAACTATAAAACTCACACCTTTGTCAACAAATTCTTGCCTACATCACCATATACGACCATATCATTTGTTTTTCTCTTGTTTTTATTCACAACCAATAATTTATCCATTTCATCCTTATTATCCTTCATTATGTGATTGTAATCACTCACTTTGCACTTGTGAATGTGTGAGTCCCAATCGCAACCCATATAAACCCCTTCTGGGTATTGAATCCCTAAGAAATGGCTTTCAGGGGTTTCTTCCACTTCTACATTGTCATCCTTCTACTTCCTCCCCCTTGTGGCTGCTCCAGATGCTCTCTTTAGTGCCATATCAACTATAAAGGTGTGTTCTTTTGACTGATTCAATCTCTGTAACTTAACACCTTGTACCCTAGCTCAAAACTACATGCCCTAGCTCAAATCCAAACCCTAACTATTAATTTTATTTCTTTTATGCCTCTTCTTTACTCAAACACTTCTCTAAATGGAGTGGCAATCACCCTGGTGTGTAAATCTAAAAAATTCAACTGGGTCGTAGCTCTCTGCACTTCACAGCTTATACACTAGCTCACTCATCAATAACTCATTTGAGTGCTCTTGATCACAAAGGTGAAAATAATTTCACAACACCACCTTATATAGATGTTTAAAAAGTTTCTTTCCTTTTTCAGCGCTGATTTTTTCGTGCCACAGTCACAACCTTTTGGCGCGCATACTACTCCTCGGCCACAAACCTCCTTTCAAGCTCCCTCATGCAATGAAGTACCTATCCACTACGCCTTTCACTAATTAGTTCCCACTTCTATAGCCTACCTCGTGTTACATTGTGCATCCATGCCTTCACAAGTGGTATTCATTCATGAGCAATCTTTTTCTATCTACACCTTTCTTTCAAGCACATGCATGATATTTCTCTATACATACTCATTCTTAAGATAACATTCAAATCCAATCCAATTATCCTGCATACACTCCACCCCACACTAAGGGTATGCATAGCCCTTTGTGCATGAAATCACTTAGATAGTAATCAGCTTCTTACCCGCAAGCGCGCTTATTACACAAAACATTGAACTAAATTAAAAAATTATAGCAACGATGAAAGGAAACACATATAAAGGAAATGCATTAAGGAAATCTAATCTAAGTGGCAATACTACCTTATTACAAATACCAAGAAGAATTATTTATAATAGGGCTTTAGCCTACTTCCGTTGAAGTAATTGGGTAACCGTGTCCCATCCAACACCTCTAACTTGAAAGCATTCGAATCAAGTATATAAGTTATAACATATGGTCCCAACTAATGCACTTGGATTCATAAAGAAGAACCATCTATCAAACTTCAAGCTTCTTATCCTTAATATGTCTATCATGTCATGCCTTATGCCTGGCCTTTTCTATCTTTTGACTCCATCATGTTATAGTGCGCCTTTCATCTAACTGCATCATTTTTTCAATGCGCTCTTGAAGTGCTTGCTCATTAGCCAAACCTTCTATGCACACAATACGCAGAGAAGGTAACATGAATTCTATTGGTAGAACAACCTTTGCGCCAAACACCACTTGAAAGGGTGCGGCCTTATTTAACCTCTTGTAGGTTATCCAGTATGCCCAAAGTACATCAGATACTTTATCATCCCAGTCTTTCCTTCCAACATCATAAATTTTAGTCAATGTGTGGCTCAATATCTTATTGAAATCCTTGGCAATTCTATTTGCCTAAGGGTGATAGGGTGTTGTTTTATGATGTGCAACCATAAATTCTACCAATAGTATCCTAATGGTCTCATTAAGAAATTAAGTTCCCCTATCACTTGTCAAACTTAGTGGGAAACCATACCTACTGATAATATTTTCCCATAGAAACCTTGTTTTTGTATCTGTTGTGCAATCCTTTATAGGCACCGCTTCTGCCCACCTTGTAAGATAATATGTACAAGTCATAATGTAGTGTGATCCAGTCCTGTGCATGAGTGGGGAAATAGGGCCCACAAATTCAATTGCCCACTTTTCAAAATGTTCTACACTAGTAATTGGCCTCAAAGGCATTTCATCTTTATGCCCAGGCTTTTAAAGGCATTGACAATGGTCACAGGCCTTACAATATCCTTTACAGTCCTTATACAGTGTTTCCCACCACAAACCAACCAATAAAATTGTGCGTGTGGTAGCATCTCTTGCATCATGTCCACCTGCAATACCATCATGAGCCTCCTCCATAATAGCTTCCCGCTCATGCTCAAGTACACACCGGTGAAAAAATTCATCCCGACCTAGTTTGCATAAGTCTCCACTGATCAACATGTATGGCGTAATGCGAATGGAAAGTTGTTTCTTTTCCAAAGCCTTCATCCTTTCAGGCACCACACCAATTCTCAAAAAGACAACAATATCCTCTAAGTCAGAGGGTGTGTGGTTCAATTTTAATAGTTGGGCATCCGACATTATGTCCTAAATGATCTGTGCATCCTCACCTGTTTTAATCCTTGATAAATGATTTGGTCCATAATTACTCTTTCCTGGCTTCACCAAAATTGTAAATTCAAATTCCTAAAACTATAGTATCCAACGGCATATGTGCCCCTGCAAAGAGGGCTTGTTCACTAAGTAATTCAATGCCATGTGATCTATATATAAAATGAAAGGTTTTGCCAGCAAGTATTGTCAAAATTTATGCAGCGCGTAAATCATGGACAAGGCCTCATGCTCTGTAGTAGGTTAATTTTGTTCTATTGGAGTTAACTTCCTGCTTGCAAAGTAAATAGGATGATCAACAATCCCCTCTCTAGGATAGGCTAATACCACACTAATGGCCATGCCAGAGGTGCCCACATGCACATGAAAAGGTTTATTCCATGAAGGAAATCCCAAAATAGGTGTTGTAGTAAGCTTTTCCTTCAATGTCTCAAACACGCGTTGTTGTGCCTCATCCCAAAGGAACTTACCTTTATTTTTCAATAATTGCTCCAAGGGTACAGCGATCTTGGCATAGCCTTTTATGAACTTCCTATAATATCCTATGTACCCCAAGAATCCACACACCTTGCTCTGGTTGGTAGGCTCCTCTAAACCCAAAATAATAATAACCTTAGTAGGATCCACTAACAAGCCTTCCTTACAGATGATATGCCCTAGAAAAGTCCCAAAAGGTGTAGCGAAAATGCACTTCTTAATATTTAAAGAGATGCTCAACTTCTGGCATCTCTCAAACATAAGCCTCAAATTATTACAGTGATCTTTCATGAGCCCATAGACTATTCAATCATCCAGATAAACCTGCAAAAACTTATGAATAAAGTCGTGGAATGCCTTCACAATAGTGCTCAAAAATACTATAAGTGCATTCTTTAATCCAAAGGGCATAACCATGTATGCAAAAATTCCCAACTCAGTGGTGAAATTTGTCTTCTCTTGATCCTCTTTAGCTATCCTTACCTGATGATATCGAAGAAATCCATCAGTAAAGGAGTAGATCTCATGCCCTGCAACTCCTTTCAATATTTCTTCAATAAAAGGTGCGGGAAAGGGATCTATTAAACATATAGTATTTAACTCCCTATAATGCACAAAAACTCTTGATACTTCCATGTTTCTTGATACTGATCACCATAGGGCTAACCCACTCAGATTCCTCAATGGGCTCAATGATTCAAGAATTTAGCATCTTATCAATTTATTCTTTCACCTTAACGTGCATGTTAGGATTAATCTTGTAATGCCTCTTCCTAACTGGGCATGCATCTTCCTTTAGCTTGATTCTCATCTCACCCAAAGATTTATGTACCCCCTTTAACTCATGATAGCCCCTAGGAAAAAAGTACTAGAAGTCATGTTGCAGCTCAATTATCTTAGCAACCTCAAATTCAGACCAATTATCTCCAACGATGGCCTCCTTTGGTTTAGTATATGTCCCAATGTTCACCTTTTTAGTTTTCATCTACTCATGGTAGGTGTGTTCCTTCTCATCTACATTATCTAAGACCTCGCATGTACCCTCTGTATGCTCAACATCTAGATTCTCCACTTCTTCATCATCAATGACATAGACCATATTACCTTTCTCTTTTTCTAGGCAGGCGCACCCAAGTTGTTCTACATTTGTTTCTTCCTCTTCAAAGCACGCCTCCAGGTTTGACTCACCTAGTAACTCCTGAATAAGTTCCTCAGCCTTTTCACTATCTCCCATAGTCAAGCGCTTCATAACCTGTAATGCTTCATTCACTAGAGGTTTAGTGGAAAAATAGTCAAAGGTTTGAATCATACCTGTAATCATTTCTTGTCAATTTTCGGTCTCTCTATTCAACTCTGCATAGACATACCATACACATGCACAGCCTCACAAGGTGAAGTAGAGCTTTTACACCCACAATGAAGGTGGTAAAGCTTCCTACCCCTCTATCCAAAGTCCTTCACACTATTGAACGTGGTGTTGAACAAGATCCTTACCATAAAATTCATAGATCTAAGTAGGCGCATTGCTCCTGAGAAATCTAGAAGAGAAGGTGATTCTCACTTCTTGGGCCATTCCAAAATATTGTCCCTATGAACCATCCACTAGCATGTTTTTGTCCCGTGTAGAGTATAAACCAGCATATTCCTCCTTTGCACCTGATCTATCCATTGAACTTCCATAGCACGTAGGAATACTTCAAGATTTCCTTTGCCAGTGTACCTTTGTACCTGGTTACTACCCAAATGCCTAATACAACACTACCTTTTAACACATGTAACTACACTCCTCACTTCATGCCCAACCATTTCATAAGTTCCATGTGCCCAGCTATCACACGTAACATTTGTATTATCACTCATGAATTGTGCATCATCCCACTGGAGAATTCCTTACTTTGATGGCTCAAGCACTTATGGATCTCTAATGGTCTGCACATAAATTATGTTCAAATCCTCTTCACTTAAGGGCTCTACATAAGGTGCAACTTTTCCATCTGTCAAAGGAATGATCATGCGCTCTTCCTTGTTCTCAAAACTTATATATCCCTTGTTAAATCATAGGTCAGCATTGTGTGCATAACACCAAGGGTGCCCAAGTAGTGCTGGAAAATTGTCTGCTTCTGCAAGCGCCAAGACCTCAAAGTCCCCAATAAACTTGGCCCCTTGTATAATAATCATAACATCTTTTAAAACCCCAATAGGTATGGCTTTAGTCCTCTTTGTCATAAACAACACATTTGAAGATGGTTGTAATGGTGGTCTACCCATTTGAATCCATGCATCTAAAGTGAGTACATTCACTTCTGCACCTGTGTCAATCAGAATGTTACTTAAAAGATAGCCATCAATAACAACATTTAGGGTGATCTCCTTGTCATAATCAAGACTATGAGGAGGAAGGTTAGCATGCAAAATATTTCTTTTGTGCTCTATTCCAGCATGTGGGGTGTTTCCCTTCAACCACTCCCCCAACAAAGGAATGATGTTCTCATGTCGCGGGATCTTGCAAACTTTCTTTAAATCATCAACATCCATCTGATTGAGCTTATTAGATTTCTTTTGTTCTAACTTCTGCGACTTTTCCTTCAAACATTGTATCTCACCCTGCAAATCCCTGATAACCTCCATGGTCTTCTGATAGACCTCCTTCTGATGCATAGGGTCTAGATACTTGGCATGTAGCACCTCCTCCTTTGTAATGGCAAGATTTTGATTTGGAACTTCCCTGGCATGCACAACCTCAATGTGTGTAGTGATTTTTATAGGTACCAATTCAAGATCCGGTGCTAACTTCAACATTCGCTAGTCTTCCGTAGTGTGTTATAATCTAACTATCCCCATGACCTTTTCATGTGTGTGCTTCTTACTCAATTGTTCATAAAATTTTGGGCATTCCTCATAGTTATGGTTCTTTTCACAAAAAGAACAAACAATGTTTCGAGGGCATTCACACTTGTAATGATCAGGGTATCTGCATGTATAACATGTTCCATGAGGAAACTCACTTCTTCCACCCTTGCAACCTTAGCCTTTGAATCATATAGGGTATCCTCGACCTCTACCACCACCTCCATTAGAGTTCCCTTCATTGTGATCATGATCATGATGCTCACCTTTTTCCTTTGAATTATTTGCAACACTGGTCTAACGTACACTAGTATCAATGGCATCATGAATCTAATCAATCAGCCTGTGATTCTCAGTATCATGAGTGGTAGACCTACAAATCTTGCAGTAAAAAGACATGTTCTTTCTTATCGCACATTGCAACAAGGGGTACCTACTTGAATCATGATCCAAGTGACAAATCTAGTTGTCCAGCAACATGGCACACATTGATTTACGAGGACAACTATCCTTAAAATTCTCTTCTACTTCACAATCTGTGCACCAAATTCCACTACACATCTCATACGCTGAGTTAGCTAACAATTTCTCTAAATTTTTCATCATCGCTGCAATCTAAGCTTCCAAAAATGGGCTCACTCATGTATCTACACTTCTAACTACCTCAGCAGGCAGATCTACTTCAAGTGCCTCACAAGAATTTTTTTAAGTCTTGTGTGAGAGCATCCTTCTGAAAGATGTGATCATTCCTCCAAAAAACCATTGAGCATGTTAACTTGGATGTATATCATAAGATAACTTAGATAAAAGGGTTTTGAAACATGCATCATACTCCTAAACACTCTTAGTTGTACCATGTTCTATGTCCTTTAGGGCACTGAATCTCTTCTTCCCAAATTCAAGTATAAAAAACTATTTCAAGAAAGCATCCCGCAGTGTGGTATAATCCACACAATTTTAGTCTAGATCAAATTTCCTATACCAACTATGTGTGCGCCCTTGCAATGTATTTACAAACTGGCTTGACTTGCACTTTGAATTTTTAATCCCCTTCACATGCTATAATATCTCACACATATGCATGTGTTCAGTTACATCTTCTATCCCTCTGTATTCTGGAAGATGCAGAGACATCTCGATATAAATATTTTGGGGCTGGTGTAGACCATGCCCACCAGATCCAAAACCTGTATTTCCTCATGTGTTTCCTCTTCCCCTAGAACCACCAGGCCCACTAGATCCTGAGCCACCTGATCCTCCTCCTGAAGTAGGGAATGGACCAGACGATGCACTACCTTGTGCTCCAATAGTTGTGTTAAATTGGACTCCCACATTCTGTAAATTTGAGCTACTTCTAGACGTTATGCCAATGTTCTACACGCCTATGTTCTATGTTGAAGATGCGCTAGAAAATATACCTCTAATTAGACCTCTGAATAACACAGACGACAACTATGTTTTCATAGATGAATAAGCTACCTGATTAACTCCCAAACTTGAATGTAAATCAACTCTATCCATTGTTATTCTACTGCCCACACTAGCTTGCTTACTAATAATTGTCGTAGAAACTAGGAAACCAAGTGCAAGGGCTAGTTCACCAGGAGGGATCAAATGTGCGGTTGCGGCCCTTGTAGCTTCCACTAATGCACTCTTATCTGAGGTTGAAGAGGGTTCTCTGCCATACTTTCCCAAATGGGGGAGTTCCAAATTTTTTGGCTCCACGTCCTCTGCATGAGTTCCAAATCCTTCATAAACCATCTCTCTCCATAACGCCATTTGTTCTACAACTTCACACTACTTCTCTAAGTCCCTCTTGTGCACCTCATTAAAATTAATCCACCTTTCTTCTCTTTGTCTTTTTGTTGCTAGGTCTGTCATATTTCACCACACTCACTCTTGTCCTTACACGTGGTGGGGTTTAGCTAGCCATAGGTTTCTATTCTAAATCCAGGGTCACAATCAATATCTTAATCGCTAAAGGGATACCACGCAAAAATGATCCTCTAGGTTCATGCATGAACTGGAACTCAGCAACCTCTAGAAAAGAGTAAGTAGAAACTGTGTACTCTAGAATATAGCTATTCAGAACACCACAAAACCAATGATCCACATTGCGCGTCCACGTCAGATTTACATCATACAGAACCTAGAATTATTCATGTGTCCAAACAAGTGTATGAAACCTCCAATTTCTCTTTGATGTGTAAGCAACCAACCACTCGTACAGCTCTATAGGGAAAATAATGAAGAATATCTCGTATAACTTGTGATATAGATTTTGTTCAATCCACACGTGTGCATTAAAATCCAGTCCAGTGTTGAATCTGTGAGCATGATCTTCCTCCAAATCATCTAACCACTCTTCAACACTAGCCAAGGTTAACTGGTACATCTTCATCATGCAACATCTTGCTAAACAACTAAAAAAGAGGTCCTAGCAATGGAACCAAAATGTAGCCTAGATTTTATCACCAACATTCCCAAGGCACGCTGGCACATCACTTAGCCTGAACTAAGTGCTCACCCGAAGTGTGCAAGGGTACCATGTTCCTCTTTTATGTCAGCTTGTTCAAGGGGTTAGCATGATTTAGAAGATATTCCAGATCCATGACAGATAATCAATTATAATGCAGTGCTTAAACCAAATCTATATCTTAATCATATGCAAGAACAATTACACAAGAACCAAGATAAAATTTATCTTGCAAGATCCATTCAACGATGTGTCTACAATCAATATCCAGCCACAAAGATCCATTATATTAATTGATGTAAAACAAAGAAGTTGTTACATGCATAATAACATCACCATGAGTCATGTGCGCGTGAAAACCAACAGCATAACTCTAAAAAGCATAGAACTATCTAAACCATGCAAATCAATACATATTTATAGGGGTGGGGACTTACCCTTCACCATTCATGCACCTTTCATAAAATAAGCTACATGTTAATAATAACTGTGTGCCCTTACATGACAAATACAAAATCATGCAAGCACTCCATTCATAGATTATCTAATTATACAACAGTATTGTAATCCTATTAATAGCCTCAAAACATTGCATGGCACTTGATCTTCTAGTCACTCAAAATAGTCTTCACGTGTTTTCCAAGTCTTCTACAAAATGTTTTCCACACTCCACATCTATTCTTAGTCTCGTCCTAAAAATGGTTAAGTCCTGACTTCTTGCTTTTCTGGCACGCACCATGTTTCACTATCTTTCCATGTTCGCCCATGTGCCTTATGCATGTGTGCCAATCCTTCTATGCTTTCATACTTAGATGTATTCCATCAGCCCAACATATAGTCTTGAGGTACTTTGGAGTGGTACAAACAATGCCACAAGATCCCATTGTATACAGGCGACAAGAGTCAGATGGAAATCTGCCAAGTCCTGACATGGCCGATCCATTGGAGGAGGCAGGGGTGCAATAGAATGATAATGATGATCTAGGAGTTGGAGTGGGATTTTTAGATTAGATGACTACTACATGGGTGGATCTAATGACAGCCGAGGGGAAAAATGTTGGCGATGAGGAGGAGGTGCCCATGAAGGAGGATACATCACCTAGAGGTGTGAGAGGAGATGATGGAGGGGCTATGGAGGAGATAGCATAGTTGTGGGTAGAGCAAGATCTAGCCTAGCTTGAGAGGGATACTGCTAAATAGGAGTGAGAGGAAACTCAATAAGAGGCCCTGACCTTACGACAGCAGAGGGACCAGGCTACAAAATAGATGGATTGGTACAAGAGGTAGCCAAAGGCCTATAGAGCTAGATTTGGAGATCTTGCACCGATCCTTGCCATAGAGTTAGGTAATGGTACTACAACAACATCACAGGGGGCTGGAAAAATGGCTCCTCCAGGTATCATTCCTTTGAGTCTATACACAGCACTAGTGACAGAGACTCGATATTATGAGGAGATTATTTAGCATAAGATGTCACAGACCTTTAGATACGTAGAGTACCTAGCGGTATGGCGAGCTGGAGGGGGTGACACATCACCCTTAGGGAGTAATAAGGGTGTAGCATAACCACCATGAGATGTTTGCCATGATGGAGGTGGCGAGGTTCAAGGATTGATCCAAGAACCTGCCCTAGAAGGGGGGCTTGAGATTGTCTAATGTACAGTTTATCGAGTTTGATGATCTATCTGCACTTAGACATGACCCCTAGAGGCTTGAAACATATAATGTATTGATATATTTTGGACTTATTAGATATATATATGATGATGGTTTTGGTTTTTGGTTGTGATCTATGATGTGTTTATATGTTACGGTTTATTTATGTTTTTTAATGATGTCGATGTTAGATAGATATTATTAATTATTATTTGGATGGTGGTGTGAGTTGATGATGATGGTCTTTGATGGATGTTGATTATATTTAGTTGTATATGTGTTGGTATGATTTAGATGTGAATGTGATTATTCATGAGTTTATGGATTTATGGATGTATGTTTGGAAAGGTAGGAATGTTGAGATGGATATGATTGTGATGTGATTATACATAGATAAAATATAATTATGTTATGGATAGATATTTGTTGAAGAATAGATATGACATGGATAGGTTTAAATAAAGTAAACATATAGATGTAGATATCATGATTTAAATTAGAAATGATATGCAAGGATGCGACCTTAATAAAAGGTGACCAAAATGAGATAAACGACACGTAATCGTAGCAATGATCCTACAAGGAAACAATGCTTCAAACAAGATTGGAGATAAATGAGAAATGGAGCCACTTAAGGCAATACATTTGTAGCCAATAACATGTGCTAACACATAACCATCACTAGTTAGTGATCCTAAGAGTCATAAGGGAAAGTATGAATGGTGAACTTATAGACCTAATTTCGACATGACATAAGGGGTTTTAGATGTAACTTCTATGCAAGATGATAGGTTCTCTATAGGTGGGTGTTCCTAGGTCTATGCCCTAACTCTAGGTAATGGGATGCAAACTGATCAATGTGGGAAGTTTTCTATAAGTGAGAAATTTGATCAATGCAAGAAGATTTCTTAGGATGCTTGCATTTGATTTTTATGCTTCGTTTTATGAGATAAAAGGTTGATCAATGTAGGAAGCCTTCACTACCATGATATAAAGGAGGTATCCATCCTTCGAGGGAGTGGTCTAATTTTTTATTTTATACTTTTCTTTTCATTTTACATATGGTAGGGATAATATATATATAATAGTTGTCCTTCAAGGGGTCATTCTACCTTTAGAATTTTTATTTATGCTTTTATGAACAATTGTCCTTCTAGGGATCAATCTATTTGATTTTGAATTTTGATAATTAGCATCCATGGGAATTTGATTTTTTTATGGGGAAGAGTTGGGGATAGTTAGGTAGACCTCTTAGGAGGGGATAATGAATGTACAAGTGAAACCTCTGGACCCTTAGCATGGTTCCAATAGGTGAATAAGAGGGAAATGAATGTAATGATCATGGATTCCTCACCAATAAGGAAGAACCTATCCATAAGGAATATGCTATGAGAAGAGCCGTGGTGCCAATATTCAAGGTCATATATAGGAAAGTGATTATAGACCACACAATTCCAAATAATTATGATGAAATATGGAAATGGATAATGATGGATGGATGACCAGTGGGATTACTAAGTTCACAATGGTAGGTATGCTAATAGTAGAAAGCCTGCAAGTGCAACATGTTAAGAGGTTATATTTTTGTTTTACCATCAATGGAAGCCTAATGATAGGCCCTAGACCTGTACTTATACATGATAATGTAAGGTCCAATCTAGTCAGGAGAAAAATTTCCACGTTGGCTCCTTTATAGAGTAGTGACATTTTGATTTTCCTTAAGGACAAGGTCGTCAATGTTAAAATTGTGTTCCTTGAGATGTTTTTGATAAGCATGTTTGATGTAATTTGGTAGAGATGATGGTGCTCAAGATCGAGAAGGAAACATTCATTTAACAACTTAAGTTGTGTTAAATGATCTTGATGGTAATATCCATCAGAGATGAAGTCATGAAGAGAAACACGTAAGGATGGGATTTGGACTTCAAAATGAAGAATGGCCTCAGTGCTGTAGATGAGAGAGAAAGAAGTAGTGCCCTTAGAGGTACAGATGCTAGTTTGATAAGCTCAAAGAGGGAAGGGGATGTGAAGATTCTAGTCATGACCAAATTTATCAATAGTCTTGGCGAGGATGTTGTGAAGAGTCGTATTAGTGGCTTTGGCTTGACCATTAGCTTGAGGATAATATGGATAAGAGAAGCTAAGCTTGTTGTTGAATGAGTCGTAAAAATTCTTGAGGTATTTTTTTGAAGGACTTTCTATTGTCTGCGATGATTTTATGGGGAATTTTGAAGAAATAAATGATGTGTTGATAGAAAAAATTAAATATTTGATTAGCTTTGGTTGATGTGAGTGGAATTTCATCCACCCATTTTGTGAAGTATTCAGTATCCGTGATAATAGAATGATGGCATTGAGAATAATGTGGACTGATGAGGCTAATGAGGTCAAGTAACCATTGTGAGAAAGGCCAAAGGTCCTGAGCCAACTATAAGGCTTGACTAGGAATGTGGATGAGATTGGAATGTTGTTGGCATTTGATGCATTTCTTAATGTAGTCACAATAGTATTGATTAAGAGAGGGCCAATAATAACCCATGTGAAGGATGTGCTTGTTGATGACCAAACCACTAAGATGGACACTATAGATATAATTGTGGACTTCTTGGATACATCTAATGGATTCTTGAGACTTAAGGCAATGACGTAAAATGACATCGAAGCCACACTTATAAAGTATTCCACTAAGGATGAAATTGTGATAAACACGTTGAAGAAAAAACCTCCTACCATTTTTAGACAAGTCAGAGGGAATGATGAATGGAGATATATAGTCGAATATTTGAGAATACCGAAGATCACGAGGGTTGGTATCCACATGGTTAATACCATGGAGTTTGTGAATGTGAGATGGTTGATATTGATGCCGAACAACAACAGAAAATTTATATTATTTAGTTGTCCAAGGGATGAGAGATGTGAGAGATACCATAGTGTCTGTGAAAGGATTGGATGAATGAGGAATGATGTGAATAGTGTAGAAATCAAATGCCTTGAGGAGGAAGTCAACAATGTCCTTATAATTGTAAAGGATGTCATGTTTACATTGATAAACACCCTTGACTTGATTGATGATAAGTTGATAATACCCATAGATATCAAGGACTTCAACGCCAATTAAGATTATAGTTTCAAGACCTAAGATGAGGGCTCCATACTTAGCCATATTATTATTGCATTCAAATTAGGTTTGTTAGCAATAGGGATAGGAGTGTCCCAAGAAGGAATGACAATGACGTTAATTCCTCTCCCTTGCTAACACTTAGAGCCATCAAAGAAGAGATTCATTTTAAGAGGAGAAAACTCATGTTGGAAGTTAATGATAGACTCGTCTAGAAATTATTCCTGAGGAAGGCGATTATCAGAAAGAGGGGCGTGAGCTAGTTGATTTGTGATAGCTTGGCCCTTTATTTATTTTTGAGAGATGAAATATAGGTCATAAATTACCATCATTTGAGTCATTCCAAGTTACCATTGAAATTGGATGTAATTGTAATGCGATAAGAACTTATAGTTTGCATAAGATAGAATATGAGGAGATGAAATCTAGTTCATTCGATATAAGTCTTATGGTTGAGAAGATAGTGGTGACTAATCCTATGGATTAGTGTCAAAGAAAAGAGTGTAACAAAGTCTTGTGTATGCAAGCTTCATTCTAGGACAAGATAATCATAGTATCGTGAAAATTGGAATGTGATCATGGATGGTATATATAAACTCAAATCCTGATTCCTTATCCTTCAGATTCCTCGTGATGTGCTAATATGCAAGTGCCTAGAAAGAATCATGGTCAATCTGAGGTAATATGACATAGAGTTATAGTTGTTTTAAGTTAGATCTGAAACTCACTTGCATGGAGTTGTAGAGCTCACATAGTGTATTTCTAGGACTCATAGGCTTAGCTTCAGGAACTCATCAAAGGATTAGTTCTGGAACTCGCAAAGTTAGTTTTTCTGGAAACTCGCAGGCTTAGTTCCGGAACTCATAAAGCTTGACAATCTTTACGAGGAATTGTGAAAGATCAGATGAATCCAATGGAAATTATGAAAGATGGTTTTTATTCATAGCATTGTGATGAATGAAACCAATGAATCAGATTTGCTACAAGTATTACCAGAATAGAATGATTTCTACATTTTTGGGGGCTACAGTATGAGGATAAGTGTATCAAACGAGCGTTAATAGTTCCATAAACAGACCCAGAAAATTCTTTTTGGTGTTCTTTTTGAGTGTTTTTTGTTTACTAGCAATGTGTTTAACTAAAACCTCATGTCAAGTTTGACATGGAGGGTATACCAATGAAGATCCCTATCGACACATTTTGGAGAACTGCAGTCAAAGGAATAAGGAGCATATCAAATAAGCGATCAATTGATCATGTGGCTACAAGTGAGACAAGGCAGCCCAAGTGGGATGGAAAATCTCAGAAAGACATTTGGAGAAAATCATGGATTTTGAGGTAAATCCACGTGTCATCTATGAAGCTTGCTTACCAAGAAATCAAGAGAGAAAATTTGGGAGAAAATATTCCCAAAATAAGTGAGATAAGACTTTGGTCTCCACATAATCATATCTCTCTCCATATTTTGTGAAGATGTAGATCACAGTTGTTAGGATTGGAATAAAGATAAGACCAACTTGTATTCCCTAGAAGCATAAGAACTTGGTTGGATGTCAGTGGAATTATAAATGCTATCTTCCACACTGAGATATGTAATGTTTTTCTCCAAAGCAATGAAGATATGAGATTTCCTCTCAAATAGTTTGAAGTTTTAAGATCACGTAGGTAGGAACTAAATCCTGTTCCAAGGAATGAGCTAGCCACTCTTAATTCCAAGGAAGCATTGGATCAATGTAGCCATTTTTTATGTTTATTCATTTGTCTTTAATTCATTCTGTTGTGTCGGTAGTATCTTTGTATTGAGAAAAAAAAGTCTGTTCCATGAGCTCTAGCAGAAGATAATGTTAGGTTCAGTCTATTGTGTTCATTGGCCTTAATTCAAGGCACTTCAATTGTAAGGAAATGTGTGTAAATTCCTACAAGTGTGATTTCATTCATGCAAGTGTGCCTTTATTTCATGCAAACTTTATCTCTATAAATAAGAGATCTTTAAATTTCTATGCAAGTTTGATTTATTTTATGCAAGTACTTCGATTGTCCTTTAAGGGAGCTTCCTTCCAAGATCTTCTTCTCTTAATGCACACATCCTAAGGACACCAACCTAGATTGACATTATTAATGGTGAGGATTGATGACCCTCATCACCTGGCCCTTAATTGATTTCTAAGAGATGAACTCTAGGTCAAACTCGGTCATGAGCATGATCCATCAATTAATGTGATCAATGGGGTAGGGTTTAGAATGCATGGTCTTGAGGAGGTGAAAACTAGTGATGATATAAGTATTATGATTGATAATTAGTGACAAATCCTGGAAGTGGTGAAGAAAATGGCTCTTTGACAACTTTTTAACTTCAGTAGTAGCGATTCTCGATAATCGTGATCTTTGTGATTGCTGTAGTAAACCAGTTCAATGCATCTTCCTTAGATCATCGTGATGTGCCAACATAGCGGCTATAGCATTACCATAAGTATATATATAATGATAAAAGGGATCTAACCTTTATCTGGAAGGGTCCAAGCATCAGGAGAAGATACCAAATACTGCTATGAAATCATTGGAGGATTATCTTAGGTAGTCATCAGTCCCACATCCCTAAAGTTGATGTCTTTATGAAGAAGATGATGAAAGGGTTGGAAACGGTTGGAGAGCTACGAGATGAAATGACGAGTAAATTGAAGCTGACCTTGAAGACTGTGAAGTTACCTCAAGTTGAAAGGAGGGGGAATCTCGAGGATAGCCTTGAATTTTTTGGGTTCAACTGATAAAGCCAAAGCTAAGGAGTTTACCAATAAGCACTTCAAACACACACTTGGCTGGATTAAGGTGGAGGAAGAAATAAATAAGGAACTCGGAAATGATTTTGAGGATGGTAAGATGATTATGTCGATGCTTGAATTTATCCAAGAGGTCATCAACATAGTCCTCTACAGTCTTATCAATGAGATCTTGAAAGACGTAGGTCAGGGCTTGCTAATAAGTGGATCTAGCATTTTTCAACCTGAAGGACATGACACGATAGCAAAAGTTCATTCAAGGAGTTATAAAAGAGGTCTTATGTTGGTCTTTTGGTTCTATAAGGATCTAATTGTAACCTAAAAAACCATCCATAAGAGACAACATCTCATGGTCTGCAGTGAGGTCTACAAGTTGATCGATGTTAGGAAGGGGAAAATCATCTTTAGGGAAAACAAGATTTAGATCTTGGAATTTGGTGTAGATGCGAAGCTTTCCCGAGGACTTAGAAGTAGGGAAAATGTTATAAATTCATTGGGGATAGTCAATGGGGATGATGAAGTTAGTGGAAAGGAGACATTACAACTCATCTTTGACAAGGAGGCCAACTCGACGACGTATGCATCGAAGCTTCTTCTTGACCGGATTAGCGTTGGGAAAGGTGATGATATTATGGAAAATGACGGATGGATCAAGGCATGAAATGTCAGAGTATGACCATGAAAAGGATTGGATGTGGCGAGAAATAAAGGTGGTGAAGGATTGAAGCTCGTGTGGATCAAGGGATTGACCCACTTTGAGAATGTGAGGGTCTTGAGGATTCCTTATGTTAATGAAGATGGTGGATTCACCTAGAAGGGTGGATGTGTCTGGCGATAAGGAATTATGAAGATAGGAATATTCTTCCCCCATGTGGGAAAGGATGGCATCCTCATGAGCACATTGGAGATTGGAAATTGTAGGGGAGTCTTCCTCTATCATTTATTGTTGAAGAGGGAGGGACCTAGATTTTCCATCACACTGATAAGTGACCAATTCCAAGGTAATGGTGGAGACTAAAAAAAGGTTAGAAGTGATGGACTTGGTGTCATCTGTATCCATAGCTGTGTGGGATGGAGAATATGGAGGGGTAATGCCCATGGGATACAAATATGGTGGAAGAGGGTCTACAGATTGTTCTTTAAATGCCAGTCCAAATTTTTCATGGGGTTTGTGAGATTTATTAATGACAAGGTCATGCATACCTTGTTCATAACATCCTTTTCCAAATCCTTTTTAGGAACAACAGTAAAGATAGATTTAGGAAAAGGAATTCTTGTAATAGTTAAATCCATTGGTGTAGAGTTTTGTGTGTTGTTGAGTGTCAATGTGTGAAGAAAGGAAATAAATTCTACCATATATGAGGTTAGTTTGAAGGTGAGGTGGACCAAAAGAAATGATATCCCCTAGACATTAGGTTGATACATGAGAGCTTTATCAAGTCTATCAATTCTTTAAGGTATGGGAAGGGCATTAAGTGTGAGAAAGTGATACTCCCCTAGCGAAATGAAATCCGTCACTTTTTATAAGGAGTTATCATTAGGGATCTTGGATACAAAGACAGACAGATGAGGTGGATGCTTAAGAAGGATCCTATTTAGGAATGAGGACATCGTTGGGTTGATAGGTCATGTTACATTCTTTGAGTGGTGAAGTGTCTGAGGGGAGAGTTATAATTTTCCCCTCATATTCCTATTTGATGTATCGATGGAGGGTAGAAGGAATGCAACACATGGCGTGAATCCATGGTCACCCTAGGAGGACATTATATTGAAAATTTCCTTCTACAATATAGAAAATTTCATGGAGGGGTTTTTCACCAACGCAGATGGGAAGAATGACTGTGCCTAAAGTTGGGGCAACACCATCATTAAATGCACAAAGGATTGTGGGTGATTGGACCATAATGGATTTAGGGAGATTAATTTGATCAAATGTGTGGGATGAGATGATGTTGATCCTAGCTCCATTGTTGATCATAGAACGAAAAATGAAGGTGTCATTAATACAAACTGTGATGAAGAGGGTAAGGTCATGTTCCTCTAGTGTACCATCTGGAATCTCAGTGTTGTTAAAGGATATAAAGCCTAAAGTAGTTAGCAACCCAACAAGATATGGAAAGGGATGATCCTCATCATTAGGAGTGGGGATGCGCTTAAGATTTTCGATGAGGGATTGTTTATGATATGGGAAGTATTGGATAATCTCGTAAAGTGACATCCTAACTGGGGACTAGTGAAGTTGTTTCATAACACTCTATTCAATAGTACCAGGCCGAGGGGTAGCTAAGATAGAGACCTTAGGTTTTGATGAGGAAGGTGATGGAGTTGCTTCACTAGAGGGAGTGACAATAGTGACTTTGGATTTGGATTAAGTGGATGATTGGAATTCATGGGGATGGGAATGATTTATGACTCAAAAAACATCGATATAGAGTGGAGGGCATTCTTTGGGAGTAGTTGAGGTTGGAGGTGGAATGGAGACATAAGTCTTAGATGAATGAGGGGATTTGGATGTCTTAGTGGATGAAGGTTGGGATGAGGGGGTTGATTTGGTTGATTGAATAATTGGTTCCTCCTCAATAAGAAGGTCATTTTCATCGATAAGGTTATGAATGATGGTTTGGAGATCTGTACAATGTTTCATGTCATGTCTTTTTGCACCGAATGACATACAAAAATGAGGTTAGAGTCAAACCATGAGGTCTTGGGGCAATTTGGATTCAAATGGTTTGATATATGGAAGAGTGATTGTGGAAGCTTAGAGTAATTGATGAAACATTGTTGTGTAATACCCTATGGGAAAGGAAGGATGAATTGGTTTCAATGAATAATAGGATGAAGGTTAGGATGATTTGGTTTGAGGTGATTTCATGGGGGCCTTTGATTTTGTTTTGGGATTAGAAGAAGTGGGAGATGGTTGTGTTTTAGTCTCAGTTGTGATTAGTGGTGATTTGGAGGGTTTGGATTCATATTTAATGGTGGAATATGTGGATGGTTTAAAATGGGTGCTTGATTTGGAAGAAGGCTTAGGTTGCGTTGACTTGTTGATAATGATGATTTTAGAAGAAGGGGTCCTAAAAGGGAAGGAGACACTCCTAAGGATGGTGATGTGACACTAATTTTCTTAGGAGGAGTTGTCTTGGGAGAAGGAATGTCTAGCCTTTTATGCAGATGTGTAAGAGATTTTTGGATGGGCACACCAAGGTTTTTAATTTTTGATTGTGAGGGTTTATCCTTGGTAGAAATAGTGACATCTTTAGCTAGAGAATATGTGGTGGTAGGACTTGGTAGTAAGGTTTGTAATATTGAAGGTGGGATCAATTTTTTCTTGATGTGTTTAACAAGATATAAAGGTGCGGTAGATGGTTTAGGTTTAGGATTTTTTTATGTCAATGTGATTGGTGTTTTAGATGAGGTGGAAGTGTTAGTCGTAGGTGCATTGATTATGGGAGTTTGGATAGTGGATGATCCATGAGGTGGTGTAGATGTAGGTGTAATTTCATATGTTGATGTGGGTGTAGTTGTGTTAAGAATGGGAATAGGTGTAGATGTTGGGGTTTGGGTTGAAGTTTTTATAGGTGAAGGAGGAGATGTAATGGATAGGGATGTTGATCATCTAGATAGAGGAGTAGGTATGGTTAAGTCTAATGGGGGTGTCATGGTTGTGGTCATAGTTGAAGTTGTAATTGTAGGGGGAGAATCCAAAATGGGTTAGATGTAATAGGTGTCAAAATGATGATTGTAGATGGTGGTGTTGGACTTTGATCTATAGTGTTAATGATATGGGCATTAGGTTCCTGTGATGTGGAAGGTTGAATCTTATTGTTGGGTGAATGATTAAGGAATGGTTGTTTAAAAAATTTTAAGGGTTGATTGGATGGTGAATTAGGATTGTCTACTTGAAGGTCACCAAATTCTATAAGCTTTTGGACAAGATCCTTGATTGTGCCACACTTCTTAATGTCATGGCCACAGACTTGGTGATATTTGCATTAATGTTCTTTGTGGTACCATGTTGGTTTAGGAAGTGTTTCATCATATGGTCGGATTGGGGGAAGTCTAATGAGATTGACCATCACATCAACTTGTCAAATACTAAACTATAACTATTCCCTGAGAGGGGTATAGTTGGGGGTCATTCTAGGAGCTCTTTTTGGAGGCTTCGCATATGAAGTGGATGTGGAAGCAGATGAGGATTTAACCACTACGATGGCATTGGCGGTGATTTTTTTAATTATCATTATGCATGGAGGATTTGGAGAACTTGTTTTTGGGTTTTTTGATCTAAGATTAAGGTGGCCTTGCTCAAGGGCATGCAGTTCAAGTTTGTGAGCCATAGTGAATGCATCTTCAAAGGTTTGAAAATATTGAATTTGAATATTGGATGAGATGTTCTTTGCACAAGAACGTGAGAATAATTCAATAAGCTCATTTTGTGAGAAGGGGAAATGATAGTTGGTTAATGATTGTGTGCACATCATCGTGCTAACAAAATATGTGATAGATTCGTCGTCATACTGTTGAATGGAATAAAGGTCGGTGATGGTAATCTTACGAAAAAATTTGATTGAGAAATGTTTAAGAAATAATTGTGCTAATTGAGTGAATGTGAATAGTGAGTGTTGTGGGATATTGTTGTACCAATCTAATGCGAGACCAAACAGTGACATGGGAAATGTGTGAAGCATGAGATCTTGATCATGGGTGATAAGATAACATGCATGTCTAAAAGATCATAGATGTTTTTGTGGATCCTCCTTGTTTTTGAACTTAGAGAACTTTTTTAATTCCCAATGAGAAGGATATGGTTTCATGGGGAAATGGATTGATGGGCTCATTGAAAATTTGTTTGTATCAAAATGTGGTCTTAGATCCCAAAGTTGTGGCTTCAATGTTGCCCTATTTACTCAATAATGCTTGTAAGGTATCATTAGATGGTTAAGATGTTGAAGTATGGGTTTGAGATGTTTATGAGATGGATGGGTTAGTTTGTTGGTATGTTTAATATGTTTGAGTATGTGTTGGTATTGGTGGAAGTGGTTGATAAGGGGGAATATAATTAAGGGGTTATGATTGAATGGGTTGGGATAAAACTTGATGTTGACACATGGGGATATGGTAAGATTGGATTGATTGGGTTGGTTGTTTTGAAATAGGAATGCTTGATTGATCTTATAACGGGTTGGTCGGGATGTAATTGGTAGGTGGTTGGGATACTTAAGTTGGTTGAGTATGAATTATGTATTGATAAGTTCCTTGATGAGGGGGTTGATGAGTTTCCATGGATTTGGATGGTTGAGGTTGAGAGGTGATTACATTAGCACGTACATGTAAAGTAGAGATGAGGGGTAAGGTTATGTGATGTTTTTCGGATATTGGAGGAAGTGAATGTGATTCTTGAGATGATTGAATAGGTAGAGAAGTGATAGTGGTAGATGAGGTAATGTGAATAGAAGAAGGGATTGTAGTATTGACACTAGGAAAATTAGGAGGGATAGGGACCACTAATCAGGTAGTTTGATTATATTTATAAATGGAGGAAGATGGTTGGTTAGGATCAAACTCATGTTGGGCCCTAGGAAGCTCGCTCATGGCTCTAGGAAAGAAAACGACAAGTTAGGAGGTAGGAACTTGGGTGGACTCCATATTAGAATGATAAGCATAAATTTATTACAAGGGAGGTCCATTAATGGAAAGGTTGGTGGTTTTGTGAAGAAGATATTCATGGAGGGAAATTTGATTTGGGTCAAAAAGCTCCTGAAACTCTACAGACCTATGAAGGATAAGAGGACACCCAAAAGCATCGATAGAGGTGGCCGAAGGAGGTGTGGCTAGTCTAGATGAGATGAAATGGTAGAGAAGGAAAGGATTGGTCTTGAAATGAGAATTTTATTGATTCAATTGATTTTCCTAAAGAGTTGGAATGGTAATAATTTTTTTAGTAACCGTGGTAGGAATGACCAAAAGGATGGAGGTAAGAATGGAAATTGTGGAAGTTTGTTGGATGATAGCTATTGTGGGAATTGAGGTATTGTTTGATGTCATGTTTTTTCCATTTTCTTGGCTTGAGATCTTGTAATAACTGGCACGAAATAAAATAAAATAAAATAGTACATTTCATCAATATGCAACAATATGGTATACATCATGGAAACAATGAAATAATGAATTCTATTCATAACAATATTGTTGATATATTCTATACAATTTCATTGCTATCAGATAGCATGTTAATAAGAAGACACAAGTATCATTGTACTTCTCCTTATCTAGGTACCTACAACCACACACATGGTCAGCACTACGGTTGGCATGGCATATACCTCTAAACTATCACAATTCATGATTTCAAATATTTCCAAGAATAATAAAAATAATACTTAACATACTTCTAAGGAAAGTAAAAATGTAAATGATATTTCAAATCATTTTCAGAGCTATCAAGGGAGAGATAGAGAGAGGATAATGTTGATCAAGTTTCTTCATTCTTGTTCATATTAGTGAACTTGTAATAAAGGAAACAATTCCAAATATGAAGGTTTTATGGTAGCTTAGGATGATATGGATGGATGTGAGCGCAATATGAACTCATCTTCGTTGTGAGCTAAGTGACATGCACAACAAAGAATACTAAGAAGAAAAAATAGATTAGTATATATATGGACGCTTTCTCGACAAATTCAGTCCCGAGAAGTGTGATATTCCTAGAATGGATGTCAACAATTTTGTAAACAAGATAAGATAAGAATTGGATATTGATAAATTGGATGTAGCGTCTATGCAGAATTTGAATTAGAAAAGAAACTGAAAGCTGGATATAAGATGATAAAAACATATTTGATCTAAATATGACAAAATAAATCAAACCTGGAAGGGGTTGATGGTGACTCGAGATTGAAAAAGGGCCAATCAACGGTAATTAAGGTTGGATGAGAAGAAAATGCAAAATAACAATTCTGAAAATCCAATTGTAGTTGGATCTGAAGATGATAGTGCACTATGATGATCAACAAGAACATGCAAAAGGTCTAGAACAAGAGGAAATAGAAAGGATGCAAGAAAAATAGGAAAAAATATGGTAAATGATATGAAAACAGATTGATTCGACGGCAACTATGTTAGAGTAGGTATTTACCTTAGCTCATGTTCACCTAGGTACTTTATTTACCTTTATTGTATTTATCCTCACCCACTTATGTGTGTGGATATTTATTTTTATTTATTTACATATTATGGGGATATTATAACAATTCTGCAAATCCAATTGTAGTTGGATCTGAAGATGATAGTGCACTATGATGATCAACAAGAACATGCAAAAGGTCTAGAATAAGAGGAAATAGAAAGGATGCAAGAAAAATAGGAAAAAATATGGTAAATGATATGAAAATAGATTGATTCGACGGAAACTATGTTAGAGTAGGTATTTACCTTAGCTCATGTTCACCTAGGTACTTTATTTACCTTTATTGTATTTATCCTCACCCACTTATGTGTGTGGATATTTATTTTTATTTATTTACATATTATGGGGATATTATTTAGTTGTTAGGTATAGTTATTTCCTTGATCTATGGTATTGAATAGATCCTTGATGTCTAGTTCTCTCATAAATCTATGAACTTAACTAGTTCTTTAATGACTAGTTCTTTCCATGATTTATGGCTTGATCTACGACCTTGAATAGTTCTTAGATTTTTATTCCTTTCCTATATAAGCAAGGCCCATTCTCATTGTATTTTATTGAGTTCCATAATAATTTATTATATTGCTACTCATTTGTTTGTAAAGGTTTTATATAAATTTATTCTGGTGAATTACTTTCATCTTATTGATCGTGGTGTTTGATTAGCATCTGTTCTTGGCTTGGTATGATTTGGTTATCATTCCTTTTAGACTAGGTTGGATTGGCAGCAACCGGGAGCTAGTTGAATGGATCTAAGATGGAAGATGGGATAGAATGACTAGATCTAAAAGCTAGATGATTGGGATTAAATAGGTGATGGGGTAGGTGGTATGAAAACATAAACAGAGAGATGGTTTGATGACGAACGGGCAGGGTCGACGGTGACCGAGGTTGATTTAGACTTGGATGAATGAAATGGGGCTAAATGATAGCCTATAGATGAAGATGGAAGATGATTGAATGCAATAATGAGGCATTGGGATGACTACATAACTTGTAAACACAATGAGGATGGCTGCAAAAAGGTGATGATGGTGGATCCAAGCATACAATGACAAGATGACTCCAAATCTCCCAAAATGAACACAAGATCTCTAAGATGGATTCCAAATGGCTTGGCAGCTACAAAAGGAGGTCACAAGATGAAGACAAGATCACAAGATCTCATAAAATCTCAAAATTGCATCCTTGAACAAGGAGGGGTAAAGGTGGCTTTATAGGGTCTAGAGTGACTTGGATGGGCCGCCCCCAACTGTGATGACCCATCCATTTGGACGGTGGGAAGATGATGAGCTCGAGACAATGAGCGCATAGGAAGAGGGATTAGGGTTTAGATGAACATGGACGAGTTAGGGTTGTATAGGGAAGATAAGTGGGTAGGTGGATGGTTAAAATGAGTAAATAAATGCCATGGGTGGGTAAAAACATTAAATGATGGCCTAGAAAGAGAAAAATTGAGGACTTAGGGAGGATCAACAAATTAAATGAGGATTAGAGATGATTAAGGGTGAATAAAATAATAGAATGAGGATTAGAGCTAATTAAGAATAATTAGCATAAATGGGATGCGATGATAAGATGGATAATATAAGAGAAAAGGTGGAAAAATGGTGATTAATGGGATAAATTAAATTTAGAAGGAAAATATAAAATTTGAATGGGTGACCATGAGGAAAAGAGAGAGAACGCGGTGTGGAGGGTGCTGATACCAAATTTTGGTGTCTACAGAGAGAGAAAACACTATTTTTCAACAATCAAGTTATTTTCAAAACAAGTGTCAAAGGAAATTTTCTACAGTCATATGTTAGTGTATATAAAGTTTCTCAATTGATAGTTTTCTTTAGTAAGGTCATACGACCATTTTCCCCATTTGATTACAAGTTCCAAAAAATGATAAATCTATGCAAATTACTCATAAATCAACATTCAAAACCATCTTTGAGACTCAAACATCCACATAAAAAAATTCCTACCTATTCCCCTATATGCAGGGAAACACTTGGAGCTAATGGAACCCCATATTGGTAAACAAGATTATTCCCCTATATACAGGGAAACACTTGGAGCTAATGGAACCTCGTATTGGTAAACAAGATTAAAATGGTGCTCATATTTTCAGAGTTACTGATCATAGATGCACTCAAGCGACCTTATCACCCAACGACCAAAGGCCTATCAAACCTATTAGGAAAAATAGCTTGTGGGACATTTTTCTCCAAACTGATAGTTTGTAGCAATTGTCTCATATAAATATTAGAGATATGCAGAAGAAAAAATCTGTTTCGACACCCAAGGCCACAACAGCGGGTCAAATCCAAACTATATTTTTCACTTTCAACAATTGTTTAAAACTGTGAACTAACCCACTAGGCTCATAAACACGTTACAAAACAAGGTCAAACGGATATCCGAGGAACAACTCATGGATTTTTTGGGCACTCCACATGAAAAGGTACACAACCAAAAATTGATTTTCAGAAATTGGGGTTTATATGAATATTTTGCGCCCCCAAGAAAACAATTTTTTAATAACATTGCACAAAGTCACCTAGAATTAGTTTTCACTAAGTTTTTCATTTATCATGCCAACTGCGTCGTTTCCAAGACCTAAACTAGTATAGATTTGACCAAATATATCATGAGGTAGATTAGGAGTAGAGTTTACATTCCTAATTTACTATACTAATTACATACAAAAAAAAGGTAAATTTCCTATAAGCCACTATGTCTCATTTAGATCACCAATAGTTTAATCTATTTTATTTTGATTCTCTGCCACATTAAAACAAGCTAACTAGAATCATTAAAATTGTGCAAGAAGGGAAAGATGACCATGCCTAGAATTGAGTTTGCAAGTGACCAAAGAACACAAGGTGCATGGTTTTTGGTCCTCTTAGCATTTTTTCAAACAGTTTTGTAGCCTTGTGAATGCTTACATTTTTGTACATGTTGCGAATATGTTGATAAAGTTTGTTGAGTTAAGTTTTATATCAATGCTTACATTTTTAAAAACCTCCAAGATCTTTCAACATATCTTTTTTTGCATATTCATCAATCAAACATTCCATGAGAGTACATTTTGTTTGATGCATTATGTTTAACAGTTTACATGACTTAACTAAGTTTCCACATATTAAAATTATATCTATCGGGGCATATGCAACTACAAAAAATGAAAAAAATTCCATATCTATTATGATTTTATAGTTGTCCAAATCGTGTTCCAAGGCTCCTTTTTGGCACAGGCAAGGAGGATGTTGGTGAGGTTGTGGGGATAGCTTCTAACTTTCCAATTTACATTTGATTGAAAGTTTCCAAGCATTTTCAAAAAAAAAACAAACCATTTTATTTTTACCCAACAACCAAATGTGTCCCCCTATTTATTTGCATTTATTTATTTTTTAATTTTTTTGGGCAATGGCCAATGAGGAATTCAACAAAAGGTTCATCTAAGAGGCTCTTAAGCCTTTTCAACAAATCCATTTTGTGTAGCATCCAACAATCTATATTGTCCATGAAACCACATTTTTTTGGCCATTTATCAATTTGATAACATCCTTGCACAGGGGCCAAACTTACATCTACTGAGGCATCCTAAATCTGCCAAAAATAATTACTTTCCAAAAAAATAACAAACTTTGTTGGATGCTTGTGTCTTGCTCTAAGTTCACAATTTCACATAAGATGGGATGCACTGGTAGAGGAAGTGGAGTCTAGCTTTGTGCATGTCAAATGTATTTTCTTTAAAGTTTCCAAATCCTAAACAACAAACCCAATTTGTGCAAATAAAATGACCATTATAGGCCTATTAGGCCGCCTCTCTCTAAGGCATCTTTCTAATAGCCCATGTGACCACATTTAGGGCATTCTTCAACCAATTCACAAGTATTGCACATGCTTCCAAGTTTTTGCTCACATTTCCTTCTTAGACAAGGCAGGAATATCAAGATAGAGTTTAATTGTTCACCATGCAAAGATAATAACAAAAAAACAAACTATCACAAGGAGAAAAGAAAAGGGACAAAGAAAAGTCATTCCAAATTGGATCTTGTTGAAAATTGGAGGTAATTCCCAACCGCCCTATGCATGCCCATTAATCTACACTTTCCAGTCAAGAAGTTTTCTAAGAAATGCAACTCGAAAACATGTAACTTATCACTACTAGGAAGAATTTCATTGGATTCTCTCAGCGACAAACCAGAAGTATCTAAGTTTGGTACCCAAGGATGATGCATTAACACTTCTTGGGGACATGAGGTTTGGCTGAGAGGTCCATCATAACTTTGGAGAGATTTTAGGATAATACATGGATGCTGTGTATTTTTAACATGAACCCCATTTCATTGTAGCAGTGTGGCAGTTGCATTTGTGTCCATGGTGGTTAACATGCTTGTTCATAGCAGCCTTCAGATATGGTCCCGATATGCCCCTTGAGGATGTGATACATGCAAATATCTTGCCTTGATGTATTATGGCAAAATCCTGTCCATGATTGATACCGAAAAGAAGAGCACCAAATAGATCGACAGTGTTAATCTTCATAAAGAAATCTTATGGCATATTTGGACCACCTGCTTGGTTCGAGATTCTTGCTGAGTTTGGTTATGCTCACCCACTAGAAAAATGACTTCCAATCAGTCATCCACCCGATCATTGATACGAGGACAATTCTAAGGTTTCAAAAGGTTAGTCCGTTTAGGGACATGCCAGCACTGCGAGTGTGCATGGAAACAAGTATGCAGAAACATGGCAAGTTGCAAGGATACCGTTATTTTACGAAATGTTGGTGTCCTTGGAGGCACTACGGGAGGACAACGTAAGCTCACTCAAACCAAGGCTGACTTAGAGCCCAGGAAACTAGTAATTGAGAGAAGGTAACAGGTTTTGGTCTTCTAGAATTTTCACACTTATCAAATGCTTCATCCACAATGCGTAAACAGTCCAGGCACTACGTTGAGCTCTATTTCTTGTATGGTTGTAGTTTTTAACGACAGTTTCTTTTCTTGCAGACCACATTCTACACTGGTTAAGATAGCAGCTACGCAATTCAAGTTCTAGGCTTTAAATTGACTGTTTTCTTGAATCTAAATTTCTTCATGTTCAAAGAAGATTGACATTACTTGTTATTTTATTACTCAACATATCTTTTCATTAAAACCCCCTTTTTCTTAATCCAATATTTCAAATCCATAGTGGATTCAGATCCAAATTTTAGTATTCATTTCAAAACACACTCACATGTGGTTTCTCATAAGGGTATCCATCATTTATTAGTTGTGTCAATTGTCTAGTTTACTTGTTCATTGTTCGTAATTTTATCACTTGCTAAGGATTTAATCTTTCAAATTCACGAAAGGTTTCCCAAATTGTTGACCTCACAATGTTGCACAAGGTACAAAGCAAATTACGAATGACCCGTAGAACACATTTTTAGCACATTTTCATGAATGAATCACATCACAAGACCTCTAAATTCACCATGGAAAGACAATAAGTAGTCCACCTAACATATAATTTCCAACAATTATGCATCAAGTGTTGGTGCTCAATCCAATTCCTTGGATCGAGCATGTCTTTTTCATCAATTCCTTGAAAAATGTAACTATTATGTATACTTCATAGTGTTCCCCATACTTCAAACATCAATCTATTTCGAGGAGAAGTGTCAATTTGTAAGAATCTTTGTGCCTTAGCCAAAAGAAAGAGAGGATTCAGCAAAAATGTCGGGGTACTTATTCATTTTACAATGAAGTACAAGAACTTAATGTTCCACGGGTTCTCCTAACCCACGAAACAAAGGAGCCTCAATTGAACTTAGGCGGGTATTAATTATTCTCATGAAAATCAAGTAAAAGTTGCATAACAAAGAATAACTGCGGGACATTAAAAATCCACAACCAATCAGAAACCAGCACTTGGAAGCATTCTAGCTTTTTCCATAGCCAAATCATTCCACATACCTCAAGAGTTAACTATACACGTGGCGGAAAGCTAGATAGGATAAATGACACAGATCAAAGGCTAAGAGGTGGACACATGTCGCCATTTCGGCACTCTTCAAAGCAGATGAGCCTGGAAAACCTCAAGTCCTTGGAATCAATAAAATTTCATAAAGATTCGGGTCCAGAATGGGGAAAAAGTTGAGTTTCATTAGTGAAACGTCAATTCCACAATAATAGCTAAGTTTTATAAAATTTCAGATCCGGTTGGTTTGACAAGTCAGAATGGATATGTGGTAGCATTTCTATGTAACCAATGATGAAGTCCAAAATCCAAAGTTACGTGGAGCTTTCTCATTTATCTATTCTTTGCATCCTGAAAAATCTTGAATTGTGAGAAGCGTGGATCTTTTTTATTGGTTCAAGTTTCACACTTTGGTAAGGTCCTTATTGATAAAACTAAATTGTGAAGTATTGTGGAAATTTCTGATTGGTTTATGCTTCACAAAACTGACAAGGTCTTTTTAAATGAAAGTAAAATATTAGAAGCATGGAGCTTTCCCATTGGCTCGCATTTTTCTGATGTTAGTTAAAATTATCAAATATTCTAACAGTACGAAAAGCGTGGAGCTTTCTCATTGTCTCACGTTTCGCAGGGATCAGTTGAGGTTATCAAAAAGACTGACAATGCAAAGAGTGTGGAGCTCTCTCATTAGCTCAAGTTTTGTGGGGATCAATTAAGTAAAAGAATAGTCTGGATTATGAAGAAAATGTGGAGCTTTTTCATTGGCTCACGTTTCAATATGGCTAGTACAAGTAAAATAAAATCTTGACACTACGAAAGGACGTGGAACTTTTTCATTCGCTCAGATTTTGCAGTAGCCAGTACAAATAAGAGAATATTTGTAAAAGATGAAGGAACGTGGCATTTTTTTATTGGCTCGCATTTTGTAAAGGAACTAACTTACATTCAAAGCCACATAATACACATGGTAAAGGAAAATAAATGTACACGTAAGTAGAGGTGGATCTCTAGCAAATCAAAGGTTGCAACATGTCACCTTCTTGTTCATCCCGACACACAGAATTTCAAATAGCCATTATTTTCGATCCAGAGCTCCAAATCAAACAAAATTAGTCTTGTTGGAAAGGTATACTCGAGCCCTTAAAGTTGGCATCATCTAATTCAGAAATTAATGGCATTTGGTGGGAGAAAATGAGAAAAAAAAAGTACATAGATGCACCTAGCAGTATTAGCTAACTTTTTTTGTGTATGTGGTAGTAAAGACATGGAATCAATCCCAAAATGCTAATAGAAAATCAGATATTTTTAGTTAGACAAGTTACATTCCCACTCTAATTAAAAATTTCTTTCTTTGTGAACAAAAAGAAGATTTATTTGTTGTTTTGGGGGAGGGGGGGGGGGCAATCGGGTTGTAATAAGACATCAATTTTTTATAAATATGGAGGCTTTTCCTCATAATTAAGGGAGTTAGTTTTGGTATTCTGATGAAAAGGGGCTTAGTCTTTCTATTTCTGAAAAGATTAGAGATATCATTGTGAATAATGTATGTTTCCTTTATGAAATGCATATAGATTTAAGTTTCCCAAACTTCTGTGTCAAGGTGGTTGTGAGTGTACATCCATTGATGAGATTTGAGAGCATTCATTTGATGTTCCCTTATTAATAAATTCAAGAAATGAATGAAGTATGTCTGCTTTTGAGTTTAAATTATATTTTCTTAGTTTTTTATGTTGAATTGTTGATTAATGAGTCATATTTTCTATTGTAATCTTGTGCATACTGCTTCACTTTTTCGTACACTAGATTTTCCCTTAATGTTTGTGCTTTGGTCATTAAGTCTAATAATTGTGTTTTGAGCAATCCCTCTATAATTTTGGACTTGATTGTAAAATCCTTTCCATAACCGTTTTGTGTTGATAGATTTTTATTAGCATTTGAGTCTATCTTGGGCGTGTGAGAGTACAAGCAGTAAATACTTCACTAGAATGATTACATGAGCTCTCGTGTCAAATATTTTAGAGATTGATCTGAAATTTTGCATCTCTTAAGTATCAATTGAATGCAAATATATTTTTTTTAGAAAATATTACTTCTTGATCTATTTTTTGGTACTTTCTAGGATGGCAGGCTGTTCTAAGTGTTAAATGTTTTGTTACAATGATTGTCTCTTCCTATAATTCCCCTTCTGTGAAGTTACAATTGCCATAATTGACCCCATCCCCCCATATTAATGTTTTTTTATTATATTTACTACCTTGTTTCTCTAAATATCACTGAAGGTGTCTTTTAGCCTTAATTATATTATCAAGAGAATGCAAGAGCAACTGAATGACTTCATTGTTCAATAGTTCAAATCCGTATGTCTGGTGCACTAAGCATCCGCAACATTTTGATGTGATAACGTTATCGAAAGTGACATTTGCATTGTGTCCTTGGCTCATAAGGGTATTCATCCATTATATGTTGATCCACTAATTGCACAATTCACTTGAGGGAACAATGACTCATAATGTTATCACTTGCTAAGGATTTTAAATTTCCTCGCAAGTCCTCTCAGTCATGGTTTAAGCCAGGACCAAAAGCAGTGGACATCAGGCAATGTCACACAAGGTACAAAGCACTCGATCATCCTAAGGCTTGACCCACAAGGAACACCTTTTTTAGACACATTTTCACTACAATGAATCAACATCACTAGACCCGGTCTAACCCCACCATGGAAAGCCATTCAAGTAGTTCCACATAAGGAGAAATTATTGCCAATCTAACAGGGGTGTAAATTTGAGGACCAACACAAGGCATAAATCCAACACACACATGTGACTAACAAATAATGAAGCATCATGCTGAGTACATATGCAAATAGGTATCACATGACTCAAAACCACAACTATACCCACACAGTGTCAAGGTAAGATCTAATAGCACATGCAAACAAAGAGAAGCATTAGGCCTCAATCATAACAATGCATAGCAGGACTCTGAAGTAGTAACTCGTGAATCATAAATACCAACTCCATATGCCTCCCAAATCTCCATAAGCCTCCTAATAGAAAAATAATCATATGCCTCCCAACAGAGAAAGAATCATAGTGCTCAAGACTCAAGTCATAGAGCCCCATGTCACCTTATTTCTCCATGTTGGGTCACTCACCATAGAGTCTCGTCTCCTTATCTCTACATATCGAGTCACTCACCAAAGAGTCCCATCACCTTATTTCCCCATTTAATGAGATCAGGTCACCCTATGGCCCTAGGCACATAGAGCCTCGTCACCTCCACCCAAGTGGCATAGTAACATGTAGCCCCATGACCCCCTGGGGGTGTACCCCCATATAATGAAGTGGCTCCATAGGTCTAACCACTCCATAGTGAATCCCATGACCCTATTCCAACACATCACAACACTAGAACCAACATAATAATCATATTCAAATGTCAAGTAACAACAAATCCCAAGCCTTGGGCTAGGCTAGAAAAATTTTAAACTCCAAGAGCAAGTTTCAAACTAAGAAAAATAAATGGCTAAACATCCATAGTAATGTAAAAGCCTCTTGTTCGCTCAAAATCAAGTTATTTTCCCAAAATTTAGGAATACATAAATCAAGAAAATTGTTGCTTATTACAAGAAAAGAAAATAAGGTCAATTTACGAATAAGTATGAACATAAAAATATCACATTACGATCACTATGTGGCCCTTCTGCGGTCACCAATGGGGTACTCATCAAGTTTCTCGCACTCGGACATCGAGCATCAACTTGTAAAATACATATAACCAAAAAAATTATATCTCCAAATCACACAAATGAGGGTCTACATAGTCAATATCACATAGGATTGTTCGATGGACAAGCCAAATAGGAGAGAGCAAAGACACATGTTCACATAAACATGAGCATAAGGTGGTGTACATCCATAATATACTTAGTAAGCTCGAGGTATACCAAATGGATATAAGTGGGTTTTTAGTCTACATGAGCCTCCACTTTCAAACTTGTACTTAGCTCAAAGTTATGGTCACTTGGTCTAAAACTTCTCTCTCCACACATACACTTTTGGGTGCTACTTTTAGGGTTCAGTAGTGTAGGGTACACAACATAGCACATAACAACATTATGATCACATTGATGACGCATACAAAAACCATAGCGTCTTACACATGTTAAAATTACAGGGATAAATCACAATATTCCACAGCTTACAACACACGACATTTTCACATATCACACCAAGATTACGAGTACAATACATTAGGGGTCATGGAATCACCATATGTCCCCAATTCATGGTTAGAATTTATCACATAACAATATGAGTACATAAAAATCATGAACATAGTGATCTAACATCATGGACTATAGTCAAATACCATGCAACCTGATGATATAATGCCATAATACAACCTAACACAACGAAAATTGTCATGATGTAACATATTTCACTATGAATCGATTTGTCCTGTAACACATTGCCCCACATATATAATATTACTAGAACATGAAACATCACAACACTGTCATAGCTCAAAAAACATTTCCTTCACACACAGGGTGGTAATACACATGAGTTTCACATTGAATTCACAAGAAGGAGGGAAATTACTCACATCAATAAGTACATCAATATCATATCAAGACCACACCAAGTGGTAAACACAACAGGTGCATTCACATAATCATGAGTACCATGCTTGTCACATCACAACATAATAGCAAATTACTCCTCCACCATCATGCATGATCCATCACAACACCAAAATGTCCTAGAGGTTCAAGAGTATAAAACCTCACTCTGATACCAACTATAGTGCCTACCCATGTGGGACCCAAATAAAAGACCAATAAAACCTCACTCTAATACCAACTATAGTGCCTACCCATGTGGGACCCAAACACAAGACCAAACATAACAGGATAAAAAATTTTTACTTGATACAGTTGTGTGACACCAAAAGACTCACAATATTTTTCACGAAACCACATGTAATGTTTACATCAACATGTAAAACACACAAATGTCAATATGACATAATGTACAACCAACATCACATTTAGATAAATGAGCAAGTATATGACTATGACACCATCATGACATGAACATCACAAATTTGCACCTTCCACACTATCACATTTTCATAGTTTAATCTTTGTCATGTTCATAATCTAATTTAAGCCTTAAATGTTTGAAGAGCATAAAGCAAGAAAATCATACATTTTCCTTTTTTCTCTAGAATGCATTTCCCTTACTTCATTTAACACTTAATTTAATTTGACTACCTCTGCACTACCATTTACATTCCCTTATTTAACCTTATAGGTCTCAAATCCATTAATCATGAGAGCATGTAGTTTCATTCATAATGATACACATTATTTATTTTGTTTCGGGTTTAACTTATAACGAGTACACTTAATCACACGAAAGAGTTAACATTGGTTTGAAGAGCATTAACATGTAAGGTATGAATCCCCTCTTCTCGAAACTTCATAGCTCAATTACACATCGTGAAAATCTTGTAATAAGAGTACACTAATTGGTTCACATTTCAATTCCCATTAATTTTCAAACTTCAATATTAGTTATAAACATTTTGAACACATATACGTCACCCAACGCTCGTTCTTAGAATACGGGTTTATTTCATAAAGAGCATGGTTACTCATAATTTTACTTATTTTTCATTGTGAGGGAAAAGATCTCAAGATGATAAGAGGACAATCTTAAGCTAACCTTATTCACATGGTACATCTTGAAGATAGAGATGATTTGGTGCATTTATAAGATACAAAAGAGTCACATGAGGTTAGTGTTCAATTCTAAAGTTAATGTTCTAGAATATCATGTTCTCAAAAGAGACATCTCATTTTATCTTTAATGTCATAAAATGGAGACCCAGCAATGAGTTAAGAAACAAGTCACAATTCTCACCTTTTTAATGGGTCAACATCCTACCAATAATAATCTCATCTTTTAAGGTTTAGATATAAAATTATGTCCACATATTAACCTCAAAAATGCCCTAGGATTAGCTTTAAATTCATTCGCATTTACCTTAAGGGGTCTATGCCCTACTATAGGCCAAAGCTAGTGTTCAAAAACTTAATCCCGCAGTAACTCTAAAAACTCAAAGGTGTTCCTATAATCAAAAGCTAAGGAAAACACTTCCATTCCTAAGGTGTAGTGATGTCCCAAGTGGTGTTTGGTTCCACTATAGAAACAAGACACAAGGTTAAGCTCAAAGGGTACCATTCCATACCATAAGGGTTGATATTTCAAACTATAAGTTTGGTTGAAGCTTTCCGCCCAAAATGGAAACACACACACGCAAGTTGTTGTATATTTTTTTGAAGGATAAGATATTTCCTAGGTCAATACATCACTAGTATATATATATATATATATATATATATATATATATATATATATATATATATATATATATATATATATATATATATATATATATATATATATATATATAAATTACGCCATTACCATATTACAACCATTAATTTTACTGGTACAATCACATCCAAAATTACGATCGTACAAAAAAATTTAAATAACAGGATTTCAATTTCATTCCCATGATGATGATTTGGATATACTAAAAGGAATCCTCTTACATCATTTTCCAATGCAACATGATACAATCAACTTCATTTACCTAACAAAATATATTGGAATATGACTAAGTGTGGAATTATTCAAACATGCAAAAGTATAACTACGTAAGAAATAGTACATTTCATAAATATGCAAAAATATGGTATACATCGTGGAAATAATGAAATAATGCATTCTATTCATAACAATATCATTTATATATTCTATATAATTTCATTGCTTTTAGATAGCATGATAATAAGAAGACACAAGTATCATTGTACTTCTCCTTGTCCAAGCACCTACAACCACACACATGGTCAGCACTATGGTTGGCATGGCATCTACCTCTAAACTAGCACAATTCATGATTTCAAATATTTCCACGAATAATAAAAAATAATACTTAACATACTTCTAAGGAGAGTAAGAATGTAAATGCTATTTCAGTTCTTTTTCAGAGCTATCAAGGGAGAGATAGAGAGAGGAGAAAGAAAAAGTTATTTTTCCACAATCAAACTACTTTCAAAATAAACGTCGAAGGAATTTTTCTACATTCATATGTTAGTGTATATAAAGTTTCCCGATCGATATTTTTCTTTAGTAAGGTCATACGATTGTTTTCCCCATTTGATTAGAAGTTCCAAAAAATGATAAATCTAGGCAAGTTGTTAAAAAATCAGATTTCCTAAACCATATTTGAGACTCAAACATCCACAGAAAAAAAAAATCTACCTATTCCCTTATATACAGGGAAACACTAGGAGCTAACGGAACCCCAAACTAGCAAACAAGATTAAAATGGCGCTCATCTTTCCAGGGCTACTGATCGTAGATGCACTCAAGCGGCCTTGTCACCCAATGACTAGAGGCCTTCAAATCATATCAAGAAAACTAGCTTGTGGGACACTTTTCTCCAAATTAAGGGTTTGTAGGAATTTTCTCATAGAAATATTAGAGATATGTGGAAACCAAAATCCATTACGACACTCAAGGCCACAATAGCAGGTCAAAACCAAACTACATTTTTCACTTTCAGCAGATTTTTAAAGTTGTGAACTAGACCATTGGGCTCCTAAACGTGTTATGAAATAAGGTCAAATGGACATCCAAGGAATAACTCAGGGTTTGGTTGGGCACTCCACATGACAAGGTACACAGCCAAAACTTGCTTTTCATAAATCAGGGTTTATACGAATATTTTGTGCCCTAATAAAAAATGTTCTTTAATAACATTGCACAAAGTCACCTAGAAGTAGTTTTTACTAAGTTTGTTGTTTATCACAACAACTATGTGGTTTCCAAGACCAAAACTAATGTATATTTGTCCAAATATCTCATGAGGTAGATTATGAGTAGAGTTTACATTCCCGATTTACTATTCTAATTACGTACAAAAGAAAGATAAATTTGTTATAAGCCACTACGTCTCATTTAGATCACCAATATTTTAATCTACTTTAGTTTGATTCACTACCACATTAAAACAAGAAAACTATAATCATCAAAATCATGCAAGAAGGGAAAGATGACCATGCCTGGAATTGAGATGGCAAGTGAGCAAAGAACATAAGGTGCGCAGTTTGCGGTCATTCAAGCATTCCATCAAATAGTTTTGTGGCCTTGTGAATGCTTCCATTTTTATGCATGTTGTGAATATGTTGGAAAAGTTTGTTGAGTTGAGTTTTATATCAATGCTTGCATTTTTAAAAACCTACAATACCTTTCAACATAAATCTTTATGCATATCCAACGATCAAACATTCCACGAGACTACAATTTTTTTGATGCATTATGTCAATCAATTTGCATGACCTAACCAAGTTTCCACATTTTGGAATTATATCTATCGAGGCATATGCAACTACAACAACTAACAAAAATTCCATATCCATTATGCTTTTATGGTTGTCAAAACCATGTTCTAAGGCTCCCTTTTTCCATAGGCAAGGAGGATGTTGCAAGGTTGTGGGGACAGCTTTTAACCTACCAATTTTCTTTTCATTGAAAGTTTCCAAACCTTTTCAAAAAAACAAACAAACCATTTTTTTTTACCCAACAACCAAATGCATCCCCCCTTTATTTGCATTTTAAAAAAATTGGGCAATTCCCAATGAAGAATTCAACAAAAGGTTCATCCAAAATGCTCTTAATCCTTTTCAACAAATCCATTTTTTGTAGCATCCAAAAATCCATATTGTTCATGAAACCACATTTTTTGGGTCGTTTAACAATTAGATAATAGCCTTGCGCACCGGCAAAACTAACATCTACTGAGGTGTCCCGAATCTACAAAAAATAATTGCTTTCCAAAAAATAAAGCAACAAACAACTTTGTTTGATGTTCATGTCCTTCTCTAAGTTCCCAATTTGACACAAGATGGGAGGCGCTAACAGAGGAAGTGGAGTCTGGATTTTCCCTTATCAAATGCATTTTCTTTAAAGTTTCCAAAGCCTAAACAACAAGCCCAATTTGTGAAAATAAAGTGACCATTGCAAGCCTGTGAGGTCATCTCTCTCTAAGGCATCTTTTCAACAACCCATGTGACCACATTTGGGGCATTGTTCAACCAATTCATAATCCTTGCACATGTTCCCAAGTTTTTTCTCACATTTCCTTCTTGGATAGGGCAGGAATATCATGTTAGAGTTTTATTTTTCACTATGCAAAGATAATAACAAAAAAAACAAACTATCACAGACCATACCCATGAACCATGATGTTCCTCTATCTTGTTGATTCCTGGAGGTATTCCCAACCACCGTATGCATGCCCAAAATTACATTCTCTGACCAAATTTTTTCCAAAAATCATCTCATGTCATGCAACTTATAAAACCAGGAAGAATTTCATTAATTCTCTCATGGAAAACCAAAAATACAATACCCAAGGATTTACATTAATTCTTTTTGAAATTAGGTTTGGCTCAAGCTTCAAATTAAATTTGGGGAGATTTCGGATAATATTGAATGATTTATTTTTAAATGAAAACTCTTTCATTGTGCTAATTTCATGATTTATTTAATTGTTTTAACATTTTCTTTAATCAAAACCTTCGTCGGTCCCGATACGCCCCTTAATATTAACACGTAAATATCTTCATTGAGAATTATGTGAAATCCTTTTATTGATAACAAAATATGCTTTAGTTAGATCGACGTTTAATGTTATAAAGAAATTTATAGATATTTCAAACTCAAGGTTCGAGAATAATCCCCAGGTGGATGAATCACGAGAAGAATGACTTCACCTCACAAATCAAAGACACGGGGATGATCCTAGGGTTCCAAAAGGTTAGTTCATGACAAGACACTCCAAAACTGCTCTTATTATTTAATTATCACAAAATTTTAATTTAAATGCTACCATTATTTTATGAATTATTCATAACATAAGAAAGACACTAGAACAACGAACTCACTCAAACCAAGGCAGACTCGAGCCCACACAACTAAAATCATGAGGTGGTAACGGGAGGGGCATTACATTTTTCCACCAAGCAGTTTTATTACTTACTGTTACAAATATTACAACCCCTTTAAGACCCAAATCCCTAAAAGCTTCGATACAAAACCTTGTAAGGGATATCTAACTTCATCCAAACACTCAAAGAACAAAATTAGTTTAAAAACAAAGTGTGTTGTTCAATCAACCAGTTTTATTACCTACTATTATAAATCTTACAAGCCTTTTACGCTTATTACTTTTCAATTCTTGACCAACTCTATGTAATATCCATACAAGTGATATTGAGAATATTATTAAAAATATGGTTCAAAAACAAGGTTGAAAAGAACATTGTGTACTTTAAACATTTGTGTTTGTGAACCATGTTTTTTAACCATGCAATTTTGGCTAATGAATCTTACAAATATTACAACTCCTACTAGACCCTAAACCCTATTAAAATATTGCGTGAATATATAACTTCAAGAAAACAAAAAAACAAAATTACTTGAGAAACACATTGTGTTTTTCAACCAATTGTGTTTTTCCACCAAGTATTTTTATTACTTATTCTTAGAAATCTTATAACCCCTTTAAGACCCATATCCTTAAAATCCTTGATACAAAATCTCGTTGGGAATATCTAACTTCAACCAAACACTAAAAGAATGAAATTGGTTAAAAACACAATGTATTTTTTAACCATCTAGTTTTATTAAGTACTATTGTAAATCTTACAAGCCCTTTATTCCCATTACTTTTCAATCCTCAACCAACTCTATATAAGGTCAATATATTTAATATAAATAATAACATTTAAAAACTTTAAAACACGGTTAAAAATTAAAGTTGGTTGAAAAACATAGTGTGTGTTTCTACTATTTGCGTTTGTGAACCATGATTTTCAAATGTAAATTTTTTTTACTGAATTTTATAATTATTACAACTCCTATTAGACCCAAAAACATACTAAAATATTGAAGGAATATCTAACTTCAAGCAAACACTTAAAAAATAAAACTGGATAAGAAACACATTGTGTTTCTCAACCAGTTGTATTTTTCTGCCAAGCAGTTTTATTACTTATTCTTGCAATCCCTTCAGGATGAAAATCCCTAAAAACTTCAATACAAATCTTGCATGGAATATCTAATTTCATCCAATCATTCAAATAACAAAATTAGTTGAAAAACAAGTGTTTTTCAACCATCGAGTTTTATTACTTACCGTTATAAATCTTAGGAGCCATTTACACCCATTACTTTTCAATTCTCAACCAACTCTATTTAATGTCAATATATGATCCAAAAATGCAAGTTATAATTTTCAAACTTTAACCATTCATAAGGATCTAGGAACTCAACATCAATTTTATGGACTTCAAATACCCCGAAACTGATTAATTCCCTTAAAAACATGCACTTCAGCATGATTTTTAATCATATCACCAAATGTGCATACACTCATTTCATTGTAGATTATGGATACCTAAGTCCATTTTCTCAAGATGATTGCTTAATACAAATCCATTACTGAACTTATTTGATCAAAATCTTCATCAAAACAGAAATAAAACATCCACAAGAATAAAATTGATAATGGAGTTCACCCAAATGGGTTATGTCTCTGGATTCTTTAAAATAGAATCGATCTATTTAACGTCCAATGAAGAATGATAACTCTTCAATAATGACAAATAGATCACAAAACCTGCATATGGGCTAATACCAAACCTCATGGAACTCTGCAATTTGTTAGAAACACGTTCTGAAGTCCATCCACAGCCCCTACAGTGTCTTCGCAATGCGATCTCCGTGCAAATGTACTTGAAAAATTAACTAAAAATGGAGAATCCTAAGCATTACATGAAAACAAATCACATAGTTGGATTCCTCCTGGAAAAATGAACATTTTTCGTTTTTACACTAAGGCCTCATTTTGCCTCTAAGTGTTCCAAAACGGAGGATTTCCATAACTGCCTCTTGAAGCCTTGTGGCTCTGCAAAGAACTGGCTTACCATTCAAACAAAATCGGCTCCCTTTTAAACCATTTCAAGATCAATAGTATTTTGGCGGGGCTTATTTTTTTTAATGCAAGTAGTGGGGGTTTGTGTCTCCCCACCAACTCCCCTTGATTTTCCAAATCTCGTGGATCTTCCAAATAGCACTAAGGCTATTAAACTAACCCCTTCGCATTTTTTAATGCTTTGTTTTAAAATCCACACTTTTTCATTTTAATATGCCACCTCCTACATGGCTTCCCTCTATTTGCTTCTTACGGTTCACGTGGACCTCCATCCGATAGGGGGAACAAAAGGTTTGTTTGGACGTGTCACCCCAAATATTCTAAGCAGACCACCCTTACGCTTTGGGTTCGGTGGGGCGCTGTTACATTTTCCCACATGTGTGGAAAATACAAAGTGGGGATGCCTTTTTAAAAGGATAGCTAGCATACAAATTTATGGCTTGGGCCACACAAGCTCCTTTTAGTGGGCCATGCAATTATCGATCGAGTTGTGTAACGTGGAGTCATGTTGAGTTGGGAGGTCGAGGGTAATTCAACGTGAATGTTTGAAAACCCACGGTTTGGGTCAAGTCATCACCAAGCTCCCTGTAAATTTTGTATTAATTTTTTCACCATAATACAAGGTGTCGATCTATGTGGATACGCTGCCAAGGTAATAGGGGATAGGGTCATCCTAAACAATATGGAAATAAATATCAATGTGATCAACTCAACTCGGTGGGGAGTTTATCACCCCACCGAGATATTAAAATAGCTCGCCCGAGCTCTGCATAATGCAAATTATTAACCCTATAATGTAGAAGTCAACTCTCCAATACAATAATCCCACATGGGTAATGTTAGAGAGATATATGGCATTCAATAATGGCAATATGAAATAGGCAGTAAAGACACCCCTCCTACAAAAGAGTGTGCCGAACCTGGCTGAGGGTCCATGGCCAACAAATAGTAGGACCCACTAATTTTTCATTTGTCGAAGACAGGAGGTGATCAAAATAGGAACTTTCAACCTTTTCACCTTTTTCCAATATGTCAAGTGTCAATGCGTGACTCGCTAGTTGACCATTTTGACCCCATTTTACACCAAACTTTGATTAACCATATCTTTCATATATGAGCTCTATTTTCTAAGTTCCACTTGTCAATGGAAATTTCTCAAAACACTCTACCACTTGGTCATGGTTTAGGGAGATTTAGGGAACTCCTAAATGTCCCAAAATGTCCTCTAAATCACACCTCCCCAACAGAAAAGGATTTTATTCCACCAAAAGCTCACTGAAACTTTTGTCACCCTGTCCTGAATCTGAATAATTTTTTGTCACATCAGAAGTACTACTGCAATGGAATCTCTAGTCTATTGTATTGCATTCTTCTCACTTTGAAAACTTGGTCCTGATCTTGGCTCTATGGGTTATGGTCCCACCATGCTTCTTCCTTTATCTTGATTGCCACATCTACCCTCTAGGGGTCTTACACTTTGACAATTCTCGACGCTTATACTGCAACATTTTCCTGCTAAGGTCTTGCTCTTCGGAAACACAGGAAGAATATACTGCTACATCTACCCTCTGGGAGTCTTACACTTCAGCAACATATAGTCTTCATGGAAGCAGATATTTCCACATATTCCCTCTAAGGGTCTTACACTTCGACAACACCTAGAAACATGTACTATAACATCTACCCTTCAAGAGGTCTAATACTTCAAAAATACTTAAACATCACCACATATGCCCTCTAGGGGTCTTACACTTTGGAAGATGTCATGTCCATGATGATCAACTACCATTATGTTGTACAGTCACAATGCCTTAACACAGAATAACCATCGACTCCCCTTGATTTTCCAAATCTCATGGATCTTCCAAATAGCACTAAGGCTATTAAACTAACCCCTTCGCATTTTTAATGTTTTTTTTTTTTTTAAAAAATCCATGCTTTTGCATTTTAATATGTCACCTCCTATGTGGATTCCCTCTATTTTCTTCTTACGGTCCATGCGGACCTCCATCCGGGAAGGGGAACAAAAGGTTTGTTTGGACGTGTCGCCCCAAATCTTCCATGCAAACCACCCTTGGGCTTCAGGTTCGGTGGGGCACTATTACATTGTCCCACATGCATGGAAAATAAAAAGTACAAATGCCTTTTTAAAAGGCTAGCCGATATATAAATTTATGGCTTGGGCCATACAAACTCCTTTTGGCGGGCCATGCAATTATCGGTCGAGTTGTGTAACGTGGAGTCATGTTGAGTTGGGAGGTCGATGGTAATCTAACGTGAATGTTTGAACACCCACGGTTTGGGCTGAGTCATCACCGATCTCCCTTTGAACTGTGCATTGACCTTTGTTCCATAATACAAGGTGCCGAGTTATGTGGATACGGTGCCAAGGTAATAGGGGATAGGACCATCCCAAACCATATGGAAATAAATATCAATGTGATCAACTCGACTCGGTAGGCAATTGATCACCCCACCGAGCTATTAAAATAGCTTGCTCGAGCTCAGCATAATGCAAATCATTAACCCTACAATGTACAAATCAATTCTCCAATATAATAACCCCACATGGGTGATGTTAGAGAGATATATGGCATTCAATAATGGTAATATTAAATAGGCGGCAAAGGCACCCCTCCTACAAAAGAGTGTGTTGAACTTGGCCAATAAATAGTGGGGCCCACTAATTTTTCATCTGTCGAATATTGAAGGTGATCAAAACATGAACTTTCAACCTTTTCACATGTTGCCAATATGCCAAGTGTCAACGCGTGATTCGTTAGTTGACCATTTTGACCCCATTTTATGCCAAACTTTGACTGACCATATCTTTCGTGTATGAGCTTCGTTTTATGAGTTCCACCTGTCGATGGAAATCTCTTGAAACACTCTACCACTTGGCCATGGTTTAGGGAGATTTATGGAACTCCCAAACGTCCCAAAATTCCCTCTAGATCAATATATGTGATATAAAGAATAACATTAAAAACATGGTAGTTGACCATATATCTTTGAGGAATTTTGGCATATAGTTTACACAAGGCATTTTGTTAGATAGTTTATATGATTTCCCTTATGTATGCATTTATCCTTTAGTGGAAAAAATTATATCTTTGCCTTGCCACCACCTAAATGTTTTGTTTTTAACTAAATTATCACACAACTTCTTCTCTAATATTTTATAAATTCCTTTCCTTAAATTATTAACTATATATTTTGGTTAAAGCCCAACATTCATGTAAATTTTAAATCAAGTTGTTATAGTTTTTTTTATTGGTTAAATGTATAATCAAAGGAGCACTACAGGATTATGAAATAAATAGGATTGAATTGAAACCCCTTGTGCTTTCACTATTGGAAATAAGATAATATATGTGACATAAACTCTCAAGGAAGCCTTGTTAGTCTACAGTTGTATGCATATTTGAATTTATTAAATTAAAGCATCAAAGGAAAGCTTTAATAGCCACATATCATATTGGTTGTCTCAAAAATAGGTTATTGCAGACACTAAAATTTGGTACCGTGATGAATTTACTTGCATAAATCTGATTATCACTAGCAATAGAACATAAGATTGTAGATAAATGATCTCAATGTGCAAGTATAATAGCTTAGCCACTTCAAGGGGGAAACCTCCAAACCATACAATAAGACTCAAATGCTCAATAAGATGATCAACTACTACCTACTGACCCCTATACATATTATTCCTATGTTATGGCCATCACCAAGGTCAACTTACTAATGATAATATAACATATATGAAAGGGTTACATCATGATAAGAAGTTATGATAGTCACAAGTTGATTATATACATCCAATGTAAGATATATGATTTAGGGTATAACATTCCCCTTCCCTTCAAAGAAAAATTTTCCCCAATGTTTGGAAGTCATGGATGTTGCTAATGCAGCCTAGAATTTACCAGTAATAACCCTAGCACTGGCACATCACTCAGCCTAGGCTGAGTGCTCACCTGAAGTGCACAAAGGTACTAGGCCCCTCTTTAGGGTTTCTTGTCCAGGATGTTAGCATGTTGAATACTTAATGCATTCAGATCCATAATTAATATAACATTCTACAGAGCATGTCTAGACCTAGATCTAAAGAGTCATAGATTAAAATAATACCCATAATGAAGTCAATCATGCAAGAACCAGTTATACTCAAGATTGTTAGTGTACGTTATTATTTATCATTTTATTTATTTATTAGGATAATTTATACACTTGTGTTAGCCCTACACTTGTTGGGTTAGCTTGCTTAGGTGTACTAGTTGTGTGGAGTTAGCGTACTAGTTGTGTTGAGTTAGCTTCTGAGTTGTGTGGAGTTAGCTTACTAGTCTTTTCGAGTTAACTTAACTACCAATATCAGTTAGTGGGAGTTCTTCACCACTGATTTAGGTAGTAGATGCACTTCTCTCCTCCTATATATACATATTTCTTATTGAATAATTCAAGTCATTCTATTGTAATGTATTGAGCATTATGGATTATGATAGATTTCCATATATGGTATTTTAGCTCTTCTGCTTTGCAAATCTAATGTGGTGTGCTATTATCATCTGAGATCGCAGCTTGGAACAATATTCTTATCATTCCTTTCATGGTATTAGAGCTATAGATGATGTAGACATCCACCTGTAAGTTTTTATTTGCAAGTAAGGGTTTATTATTGTCATGTATTTGGAATTTTTTAGCAATTTTTTGTAGCATGCATTTTTATGCAAAACAGAGTGCGGCATTGGATTTAGAAGGTGCCAAAACCCTAGAATTAACTGTAAACTCGACCATGTTTTGAGACAGTCAAATATGGGTGCATTCTTTTATCCATTGGATATAAGCGGGTACCTTCTAGTTGCATTCTTTTACCCTCAGGGTATTTTGGTTTTGAATGTAATCTTTTATCCACTGGACGTAGATCTGTACCCTATGGGTGCATTCTTTTATCCATTGGATATAAGCGTGTACCTTCTAGATGCATTCTTTTACCCTTTGGGTATTTTGGTTTTAGATGCAAGCTTTTATCCACTAGACGTAGATTTGTACCCTCTGGGTGCATTCTTTTATCCATTGGATATAAGTGTGTACCTTCTTGATGCATTCTTTTACCCTCTGGGTATTTTAGTTTTGGATGCAATCTTTTATCCACTGGATGCATATTTGTACCCTTTTGGTGCATTCTTTTATCAGTTGGATATAAGCATGTACCTTCCAGATGCATTCTTTTACCCTCTAGATATTACGGTTTTGGATGTAGTCTTTTATCCGCTAGACGCAAATTTGTACCCTCTGGGTGCATTCTTTTATCTATTGGATATTAACGTGTACCCTCTAAATGCAATGATTTACCCTCTGGACATTTAGGTTTTGGGAGCAGGCTTTTATCCTTTGGTCACAAGCATGTATCGTGTGGATGCACTCTTTTACCCTTTGGACATTTGGGTGTCACGTGTACCTTTTAAAAAGATCAGCATTAAAATATTACTTTAATAGCAAAACATTGTAGAGCTCATAACTTTTGATCTGTAGCTCGGATTAAGGTGATCTTTTTTTTTGAAATTGTGTATTTTTTTGAGATCTACGCATTGGTGAAATTTTTATACACATATTTCAAATGTAAAAGGTAATGTTACTCATTGTAATATTTACATGCACTCAATTATAAAGTGTCAAATTTGGGAGGGTGTTGTGATCACTTGTGGATGAATTTTCGGTTGAGCCAACGTCCTAAAATTTTGGGTATTACATTCTTGTATATATGGGTGTATACATTTATATCTCTCTTGTTTGTTGAGATATTTTATATCTGTATTTTCGACACTTTTTTGGCATTTTGACAGTCTCTCTTGTGGGGGAGCTATTCTGGTGGAGCCCAGTGTTAGTTTGTCAGTGTTCGAGTAGTTAATTTTGACAACTCATACAGATCTATGGTGTCACTCTACCCATTCTGCAGTATGGAGGGTGTGGTGTTGATACTGCTTCTTTGGGTTTCATGCCCTTGCCTTATTACCTTGGCTTTTTCTTGGATCGTGGCACTCCTCTTTATTTGGATCTAGTGTCCTTGCCTTGTTGCCTTGGTTTTTCTTGGATCGTGGCACACCTATTTGTAGCAGTTGATCAAATTATGTTTGGTGTTTGTTTTTCACTTTTCAACATCACTCCATTGACAGTCTCCTTGCATGGAGCTATTGTTGTGAAGCCCAGTGTCAGTTGTTTTTGAGTTATATGATCGAGTAGTGGATTCAGAACATAGTGCGCACCACACTTCTTCAGCATTGTACGAGTTTTTGGAGTCGAGCTTCTGAGGATATCTTGCAGAAGGATTTTGCTCTCTACTTTGTTATTATTGGTTTTGGGTACCTTGCGGTGTCCATTTTTCCCAGTTGTTGTACGTGGGTACCTCATCAGGCCTTGTTGCCGGGACCCACCTTCTTTTTCGCCTACCTAAGCTATGCTTACGAGAGGGTGTTAGTGTAGGTTATTATTTATCCTTTTATTTATTTATAAGGATAATTCGTACACTTATGTTAGCCCTACACTTGTTGGGTTAGCTTGCTTAGGTGTACTAGTTGTGTGGAGTTAGCGTACTAGTTGTGTTGGGTTAGCTTCTCAGTTGTGTGGAGTTAGCTTACTAGTCTTTTAGAGTTAACTTAACTACCAATATCAGTTAGTGGGAGTTCTTCACCACTGATTTAGGTAGTAGTTGCACTTCTCTCCTCCTATATGTACATCTTTCTTATTGAATAATTCAAGTCATTCTATTGTAATGTATTGAGCATTATGGATAATGATGGATTTCCATATATGGTATTTTAGCTCTTCTGCTTTACAAATATAATGTGGTGTGCTATTATCATCTGAGATCGCAGTTTGGAACAATATTCTTATCATTCCTTTCAAATATTAATACCTTAATTCAGCCAATACACTCCATTATATTAAACACAATAAATACACAGAAGATTATTACAATAAGTAATACCATAAGCTCATGCGCGCATCAAATCTGCAACATAACCTCATTATAATTCATATCCAGTTCTCACATAGTCCTCATATTCTACGCAGATCACTACATATTTATAAGGGTGGGGACTTGCCCTTCACTACTTGCATAATTCCTAAAATAGGTTGCATGCTAAAAATAGCTATGCGCCTTTATAATAATAGACACATGCAAGTGCGCTAACAATAGATATCTTCTATTTAACTAGCAGTAGCATTCTACTATTATCTTGAACCCATGTAAAGTGCTTGGTAGCCACTCTTTAGAAAATAGCCTATGTGTTTTGCGTAAGTCTTTATCCAATTTGTGTGCTCTGCACGCTATCTCCAAAAATAGCTTGTACATGTGAAAACAGCTAAGTCCCGAATCTGCCCTTGTCTTTTTCACATGTGTCCTTCCCTATCCTTCCGCACCTTTGACGGTGCTTTTCTCTTGCACGTGAATCTTCTATGTGCCCTCTGCTTCGTATCATACTCTTGTCTGCTCAACAATACCCCACACTAAACTGCATTGCCGCCCTAGCATTGGCTGATCTTTGAATAATGAAGAATAAAGAATGAAAAGAAATGAAACAATTTTTGTATAAAGAATGAACTCTCACTATGCAATATCCTCTATCTCAACCGGAATAATTAATTCTGGATATTCTTCTTTTATCTCCGCTTCTAAGGTTTATCATTCAGTTAGCATGGCTTCTGTTTTCTCTTGACTGTCCATTGCAATAGACTCCAACTCATCTTGGGCAATTTCTCCCTTCTCATTTTGTAACACCAAAAAAATGTTGGACATAGCAGACATTCTTCCTTCTAACAGAGCCATCATCTACACTATACATTTTCTAATCTCATCCAACTTTTCCTTATGGGAGTCCTGTTCTACTGCAAGGGCCTCGTGTTTTTGTTTGACTAGCATCAATCTTTCTACGCATCCCAAAGTCTCATATTTCATTGCCAATCATGCAATGTAGAAGTGTTGATACACCACAAACTACACTACCTTGCCCACCACCGAAGGTAACTCCTTGGGGATGTGTCACTCCTCTTTAAAAGTCATGCAGAGCTTGTCATACCACATCTCTACCCTCTGCTTGAATGGCCCACTCATTGACCCTTCACACATGTACTTGTCAAATCTTACCACAAGGGACTTTTTTTCATGGGGTACTCCCAGATATTGTTCTTTGGCTCATCAAGCACTCCAATCTCTATAAACACAAGGGATAATAGGATAGCACTGAAACTAATTTTCTCACATGTGCATGCTTCCTCGATGATAGTTTCTACAATATAGCATAATATGTTGTAAATTATTCCCTGTGACATTCTCCTTGCAATGTGTAGCCACATTATATGCACCTATGACCATCTCTCTTGATCATTCAATTTGGTCACTAGATGTGCGGCTGCCTGTAACAATGGGTACTTCTTCAATTTTTCAATATCCATTCCGCGCAGACCCTTGGTATACCCTAACTCCTTCCATGTCTCTAGGATTGTTGCTTTATCTGTCAAGTCACTATCCAGATGCACTCATGTGCCCTTCAATCCTATTATTGTTGAAATCAATGCTAGTTGTACTCCTTACCATTCGTATGACAAAAAGAGAAAAAGTATTTCATGTACTCTTGATCACCAACCACAAGTAAAAAGATTCTTATTTACCAAAATACGGGAGATCGTACAACTAAGTAGACTCCAATCTACTTTAACAACTTATCTCCAGCATGTCATCATACACTGGCATATCCTCTGTTATGCGCTTATTTATCTTCGTACTCAATAATGCATCTAATCCCTTTTTATCATCCAATGTGCAGTGGTTATAATAACTTATTTTACACTTACAGACATGAGAATCCAATTCTTGTCCCATATCACACCTTCTAGGTATTTCATCTTTGAGAAATTACTCTCAGGATCAATTTCAACCTCTGCTTCTACTTTCTTCTTTCCCTTGGCTCCTACGGTAGGTGCTTTCTTTGGTGCCATCTGTAAATCATAACTTTCTATCCTCTGTAGTGTGCAAATGCTTTCCTTCTATCTTCTGTAACGAGTAAGTCCAAACCCTAGCTCAAATATGTGTGCCCTAGTTGAAATCACGTGCCCTAGCTCTTTCGCAATGCTTTACTTCGCTCAAACCCTTCACTAATGGGGACGTAAGCTTCTCTCCTATGCACAAATATGCTCTCCACGTCTAGTTTCACACTCTCCACACCTTAACATGATTCACTCAACTCGTTTTGCACTTAGCTCTTTCAAATTTTTGCAATTTATAATGGTAAAAATGAACTTGCATCCCATCCTTATATATATTTTCAAAAATTTAGTGCATTTATTTCTCCTTCACCTACCAACAATCCTCTCATTAATTGACCATTTTCACAATTTCCATGCTGTACATCTTCGCACCTCAGCTATAACCTTTTAGCTTGCCCTCATACCTTATGGCTATAGACTTCTCTTCAGTGTGCTTCCATGTGCCTGAGTACCTTGCCACTACGCCTTCTCCTGGTAGTCTCCACGACTGTTACTTACCTTGCATTATATTGTTCCTTCATTTATCTCCATCTATGGTCTTTATTTGGAAGCAATCTTCTGTCCACCAACTCTTCAAGCTTGAATAACACCTGTAGCAGTTTTTTCCTTTATGTGTACCCATTTTTTAATAACCACCCCCAAAAAATGGTATGTGCAGTCCTCTGCACATAAAAATATTGCAAATGGTAATTATCTTTTGGTGCAAAAACATGCTTATTTCACAAAACACCAACTAAATTGACAAAGCATAGTGATGAAGAAGGAAATACATTAAGGGAATACATAATTGAAAACCTAATCTAAATGGAAACATTGCCTTATTACAAACACCAAGAAGACTTATTTATAGTAGGGCTTCAGCCTACTCCCATTGAAGTAACCGGGTAACCGTATTCCATCAAGCATTTCTAACTGAACAAGCTCTTGTTTCAAGTATGTAAGTGATAACATATGGTCCTAACCAATGTACTTTGAGTTTTCCTAGATGGCACAGAAACTTAGAATCATAAAGAAGCACCATTTGTCCTATCTCAAGTTTTTTGTCCCTCATGTGCCTGTCATGCCATGCTTTCTGCTTGGCTTTTTCTTACTTCTGACTCCAACATGCTATTACTCATCGCTCATCCAACTTAATCAACTTTTCAATTCATTCTTCTAATGCTTTCTCATCAGCTAGACCTCCATCATGCACAATACATAAATAAGGTGACATGAATTCCATAGAAAGGACTGTTTCTGCGCCAAACACCAATTGAAAGGGTGTGGCCTTGTTTAACCACTTGTATGTTGTTCTATATGCCCAAAGCACTACAGAAACTTTATCATCCCAATCCTTTCTTCCAACATCACAAATTTTTGTCAATGTCTGGCTCAAAATCTTGTTGAAAGCCTCAAAAGTCCCATTTTCTTGAGGATGATATGGTGTACTCTTATGGTGTGCAATCATGAATTCATCCAACATAATTATGATTATCTCATTCAGAAAATGTGTGCCCCTATCACTGGTCAAACTCAACAGGAATCCATACCTTGTAATAATATTTTCCCATAGAAACTTGGTTGTTGTAGTTGTTGTACAATCCTTTGTAGGTGTTGCTTCTTCCCACCTTGTCAGATAATCTATGCAAGTGATGATATAGTGTGATCCAGTCCTACGTGCGGCTGGTGAAATAGGACCCACAAAATCTATAGCCCATTTCTCAAATGGTTTTGCACTAGGAATAGGTCTTAAAGGAATTTCATCTCTTTGTCCTAGTTTTCCAAGGCACTGATAGTGATCACAAGCCTTGCAATATGCCTTACAATCTTTATACAGGGTCTCCCACCATAATCCAGCGAGTAGAATCTTACACGTAGTGGTGTCACCTACATAGTGCCCACCTACAATACCACCATGAGCCTCTTCCATGATATCTATGCGCTCATGTTCCAGTACACATCGGCACAATACTTCATCTCAGCCTAACTTGTATAGGTCACTGCTAATCAACATAAACAGTGCCACGTGAATGGCAAGTTGTTTCTTCTCTAAGGATTTCATCCCTTCTGGTGCCATACCTGTGCGTAGAAAGATAAAAATGTCCTCTAATTCTGATGGTGCACATTGTAACCTGTATAACTATGCATCGAGCATGGTATCTTCAATTTCCTACTCTTCTTCTCCCAACTATATTCTGGATAGATGGTCTGGTCTAGAATTACTTTTCCCTGGTTTTAACACAATTGTGAAATCAAATTCTTGGAATAAGAGTACCCATCGGCATATGTTCCCCTGTAAAATGGGCTTGTTTACCAAATAATTCAATGCCATGTGATTGGTATAGAATACAAATGGTGTTGCTAGTAGGTACTGTCTGAATTTATGTAGCACATAGATCATTGAAAAAGCTTTGTGCTCTGTAGTTGTATAATTTTTCTCTGTAGGAGTCAACTTTCTACTAGCAAAATGGATAGGATGATCTATAATACCTTCTCTAGGCTGAGATAACACCACGCCAATGGCCGTGCCAGAGGCATCCACATGTACATGAAATGGTTGGTCCCATGAGGAAAGCATAGAATAGGCACTGTAGTAAGTTTCTCCTTTAATGTCTTGAATGTGCACTGCTGCAGTTCTCCCCAGTAGAATGTCCCTTTTCCTTTTAGTAACTCCTCCAAGGGTGTAACAACCTTAGCATACCCCTTTATAAATTTTCTATAATACCTAGTGTGACCCAAGAATCTGCGCACCTCACTTTGACTGGTAGGCTCTTCTAGGCCGATAATGACTACAACCTTAGCTGGATCAACCAACAAACCTTCCTTGCAGATGATGTGCCCTAATAATGTGCCAAATGGTGTAGCAAAGACACATTTCTTGATGTTCAAAGATATGCTTAACTGACGACATCTTTCAAACATTAAGCGTAAATTGTCACAATGATCCTTAACAAGTCCATACACCGTCCAATCATCTAAATAAACTTGCAAGAATTTGTGAATAAAATATTTGAACGCTTGAACAACTATGCACGAAAATACAACAGGTGCATTTTTCAAACCAAAAGGCATCATAGTATAGGAAAAGCTTCCCCATTCATTAGTAAAAGTATTTTTTCCTGATCCTCTTGTGTAATCCTAACCTGATGATACCCAGAGAATCCATCTATAAATGAATATATTTCACACCCTGCAACTCCTTCTAGTATTTCCTTAGTGAATGGCGTAGGAAAGGGATCAGTCACACATGCAACATTCAACTCCCTGTAGTCCACACAGATCCTAATCCAACCATCTTTCTTGATACTGATCACCATTGGGCTAACCCATTCTGACTCATCCAGGGGCTTGATGATTCTAGACTTCAACATTTTGTCAATTTCTTCTTTGACCTTTTTACGCAAGTTGGGGTTCATCCTATAGGGTCTCTTCCTGATCAGGTGTACACCTTCCTTAAGCTTTATCTTCATTTCTCCTAATGATTCATGCATGCCTTTGAGTTCATGGTATCCCCTAGGAAATAAGTCCTAATAATCTTGTAGTAACTCAATGATTTTTTCCACTTCAGAGTTAGACCAATAGTCCCCAATTATGGCCTCCTTAGGCTCAGCATCTAATCCAATATTCACTTTATTTGTTTTCATAGGTTCATGATAGGCACACGTGGTCTTATCTGCACTGTCCAAAACCTCACACCTACCTGTTGAATGGTCTACATCCAAATTTTCTACTTCTTCATCATCCACTAAGTAGACCATCTTTCCTTTTTCCTTCTCAAGGAAAGCACGCTTAAGTAGTGTGGCATCTGTCTCTGTTTCTTCAGCAAAACATGCTCCTGAGTCTTCTTCATCAAATAACTCCTGAATGAGTTCTTCCACCTTGGCACTATCTCCCATAGTTAAGCACTTTATAACCCTTAATGCCTCTTCTACTGGAGGTTTAGTAGAGAAATAGTCAAATGTCTGGATCATTCCTACAATCAAATCCTGCCAATTTCTAGTCTCTCTATGGAGTTCCGCATATACATACCAAACACGTGCGCAACCTTGTAAAGTGGAATAAAATTTGTGCACCCAGAGTGAAGGTGGTAAAGCTTCCTACCCCTCTGTCCAGAGTCTCTCACACTGCTGAATGTGGTGTTGAACAAGTTGATTACCATGATAAGTGAATATTTGAGTAGGTGCATTTCTCCTAGAAAACTGAGTAGAAAGAGCAATCCTGATTTCATTCCATCCTATAAGATTATCCTTGTGAACCACCCACCAACACGTTGTTGTCCCACATAGGGTATATGCTAGCATATTCCATCTCTCCAACTGGTCTATCCATTGTTCCTCCATGGCACATAGAAATACCATAGGATCTCCTTCTCTAGTGTATCGAGGTACCGAGTTGTTACTTATTCTCCTGATACAACAAGGTCTATTGTTCCACGTAAATGTGCTCTTTACTTCGCGCCCTACCAACTCATAAGTACTATGAGCCCAATTATCACAAGAAACACTTGTAGTATCACTAATAGACTGTGCATCTTCCCACTGAAGGATTCCTTCTTTAGATGGCTCAAGAACCTCTGGGTCCCGGATGACACGTACATAAATCCTATTCAGATCTTCCTCACTCAAAGGCTCAACATAGGGCACATATTTTCCATCTGTTAAAGGGATAATAAATCTTTCCTCCTTGTTTTCAAAACTGATATAACCCTTGTTGAACTGAAGATCAACATTATTTACATAGCACCAAGGGTGCCCAAGTAGAGCTGGGAAGCTATCTACCTCTGCAAGTGCTAAAACCTCAAAATCCCCAGTGAACTTGGCTCCCTGTATGGTAATGGATGCATCTTTTAAAACTCCAATAGGAGAGGCCTTAGTTCGGTTAGCCATGAACAATACATTCGAAGATGGCTGCAATGGGGGTCTCCCCATCTATACCCATGCATCTAAAGTAAGAACATTGACTTCCACACCTGTATCAATCAATATATTACTCAAAAGCCATCCATCCACAACAACATTCAGAGTGATTTCCTTGTCATAGTCTAAGCTATGAGGGGGAAGATTTGCATGCAAGATTTGTCATCTAGTCTCAATACTTACACATGGAGTGTTTCCCTTTAGCCAATTCCCTAATAATGGAATGATATTCTCCTGGTGCAACATTTTGCACACCTCCTTCAAGTCATCAATATCAGATTGGACCATCTCTGCTACTTTCTTTTGCTCCATCTTCCATGATTGCTCCTTTAAACATTGTATTTCACCCTAAAGATTTCTGAGTACCTCCATGGTTTCCTAATAAACCTCCTTCTGATGGATAGGATCTGGGTACTGTGCATGTAGAACCTCCTCCTTAGTGATGGTAGGCTTCTACTACAATGCTTCTTTAGCGCGTGCCTCTTCAGTGTGGGTAGTGATCTTTACAGGAAATACCTCAGATTCTGGTTCCAACTTGGGCATCCACTGATTTTCCACAGTGTGTTGTATCCTAACCATCCCTGCACCTTTGTTTTCTTGTTTATGCTGCTTACTAAGATGCTCATATAAGTCCGGGCATTCCTCATAGCTATGATTCTTTCCATAGAAAGAACATGTAATATTCTAAGGACATTCACGCCTGTAGTGGTCAGGAGATCCGCATGTATAACATGTTCCATGAGGAAACTCACCTCATCCACCACCACGGCCTCATCCTCCGAATCCACCACAGTATCCTCAACCTCTTCCATGACCTCCTTCAAAATGCCCTTCATTCTGATCATAGTGCACTTGATTATGATCCCGATCCTGATGCTCATTCTTACCTTTAGAGTTATATGATATTATTTTCTATCATACACCAATATTTATAGCATCATGGATCTGACCAATCAGCTGATAGTCTTTCATATCATGAGTCATGGACCTAAAAATTTTACAGTAGCAAGAGACATTCTTCCTTATTACATGTTGTAATAATGGGCAGTGGCTAACATCATGGTTTAAATGACATATCTCACAGTCCAGTAATAATGAACACTGATCTGTGGGGAAAACTATCCTTGGTGTGACCTTCCACTTCACAATCTGTACACCAAATCCCAGTGCACATCTCATGTGCTGAGTTTTCTGATAGTTTCTCCAACTGCTTTGCCATAGCTGTAATTTGTGCTTCCAAGAATGGGCTGACCCCAGTGTCTATACTTCTAACTACCTCAATGTGTAAAGCTAATTCAAGTGCTTCACATGGATCAATGTATGTCTTATGTGATAGTTCCCTTCTAAAAGGTGTAATCAGACCTCCAACAAACCATTGCACATGCTGGCTTGCATGAATATCATAAGAAATCTTAGATAAAAGTGTTTTGAAATGGGAATCATACTCTCTGACACTCTCAGTAGTGCCTTGCTTAATATCCTTGAGCATGCTTATACTCTTCTGCTCAAACTCAGGGATGTGAAACTCTTTAAGGAAAGCATATTTTAATGCTACATAATCTACACAAGTCTGATCAGGGTCAAACTTTTTGTACCAGCTGTGTGCACGCCCTTGTAATGTAGTGGCAAATTGACTTTCCCTGTGCTCAGAAGTCATGATTCCTTTTGTGCGCCATAGTATTTCACACATGTGCACATGTTCAACAACATCTTCTATGCCCCTATATTCTGGAAGATGAAGAGACATCTCCATGTAAATATTTTGGGTTGGTGCAGACCTTGCCCACCTGATCCAGAACCTCCCATATGTGTTTCCTCTACCTCCAGAACCACCAGATCCACTAGAACTAGAACCACCTATACCTCCTGATCCTCCACCTGTAGCCAGAGATGACCAGAAGATGTACTTCCCTGTGTCCCAACAGTAGTACTGAACTACACCCCTATAATCTGTAAAGTGTTACCACTCTCAGAAGTGAGTCCAAAATTATACACACTTGAATTCTGTGCGGATGATGCACCTGAGGAGGTACCTCCAAAAAACAATGAAGATGTTTTCCCTACCATCAATGTACTTGCTATATGACTTACTCCTGCTCTCCCACTGCCTAAATTAGCTTGCTGACTATTTGTCATACTAGATACTGGAAAACCAAGCACAAGGGCTAGGTTTCTAGGTAGATTCAGATGTGCACCCACGGCCTAGGTCATCTCTGCTGGTGTGCTTCCATGTGAGGCTGAGGGGGGTTCCCTATCATGATTTCCCAAATGGGGGAGTTCTTGATGCTCTGGCTCCACACCTTCTATGTGAGCTCTAAATCCTTCACGAGCCATCTCTCTCCTCAATGCCATTCACTCTGCAACATCCCGTTACTTCTCTATCTCCCTCTCATGCACCTCATTATACTTAAGCCACCTTTCTTCTCTCTTCCTTTCTGCCACTAGGTCTTCCATCTTTCACCAAACCTACTCCTTCCCCCACGCATGGTGGGGTTTAGTTAGCCATCAGTTTGCTTTCCAAGTTTAGGGTCACCATCAAGATTTTGATTACTAGTGGAATGCCTTGTAGGTAAGTTCCCCTGTGATATCATAAAAAATGGAATTCTACTACCTCTGGGAAAGAATAAGTGGAAATTGAGTACTCTAGAATATAGTTGTTCAGAACACCATGAAACCAAGTATCCACAACACGTGTCCAAATCAGATCAACATCATAGAGGGCCTAAAATTCTTCCTGCATCTAAACAAGTGTGTGATACCTCCAATCCCTTTTAGACGCATAAGAAACCAGCCACTCATATAGTTCTACTGGAAAAATAGTGAAGAATCTCTCATTTAAACTGTCATATAGATTCTGTTCCACCCATGCGCGTGCATTAAACTCAGATCTGGTGCTGAACCTCCATGTGTATTCTTCTTCTAGATCATGTATCCACTCCTCAACACTTGCTAGGGTCAACCGATATGTCTTCATCATGAACCATCCTGAAAACAACTGAAAAAGAGGTCCTGGAAATAGAACCAATGATGCAGCCTAGAATTTACCAGTAATAACCCAGGTGTGCTGGCACATCACTCAGCCTAGACTGAGCACTCACCCAAAGTGGGAAAAGGTACCAGGCCCCTCTTTAGGGTTGCTTGTGCAGGATGTTAGCATGTTGAAGACTTAATGCATTCATATCCATAATTAATATAACATTCTACAGAGCATGTCCATATCTAGATCTAAAGAGTAATAGATTTAAATAATAACCATAATGAAGTCAATCATGCAAGAACCAGTTATACTCATGATTAATACCTTGATTCAGCCAATACACTCCATTATATTAAACACAATAAATACACATAAGCTTATTACAATAAGTAATACCATAAGCTCATGTGTGCATCAAATCTGGCAACATAACCTCACAATAATTTAGTTCTCACATAGTCCTCCTATACTACGCAGATCACTACATATTTATAAGGGTGGGGACTTGCCCTTCACCACTTGCATAATTCCCAAAATAGGTCGCATGCTGAAAATAGCCATGCGCCTTTACAATAATAGCCACACATGCAAGTGCGCTAACAATAGATCTCTTCTAGTTAACTGGCAGTAGTAATTCTATTATTAGCTTGAACCCATGTAAAGTGCTTAGTAGCCACTCTTCCAATAATAGCCTATGTGTGTCGCGAAAGTCTTTATCCGGTTTGTGTGCTCTGCACGCTATCTCCAAAAATAGCCCGTACATGTGAAAATGGCTAAGTCCCGAATCTTCCCTTGTCTTTTGTGCGTGTGTCCTTCCCTATCCTTTCATGCCTTTGACTGTGCTTTAATCCTATGCATGTGAATCTTCTGTGCACCCTCTCCATATAGTGGAATCTATGAGAGGATAGACAATAACAAGAAGTGCAATAGAATATGCAATTATTTGAAATTATGGAGTACAATCATAGTGATTTCGAATGAAATAGATGCCTGCAAAGCAGTAAGTGGTAATAAACGATTAGAAGAGTAATGCGTCATGATAGTACATGAACGAGTAAGGGATCAGATGATTGGTAGGAGAAAGCCTTACGACATTAACAACTAGAAATATCGATGTAGATGATTGACAATATGGGGATGGAAGATTCATTTTCCTGTCATGTTTTGGAAGCAATTGTGTGAAAATATTGACCATCTATGGGGAATTTTCATTGATAGGGGCATAAATTATCAACGTAGGTTTTGGGAAAATGTACATTGTCGATAAGATCTTGATTAAGATTTTGAGGATTTTAAATATCTATGAAAGGGACTAATGATAATCAAATTTGAATTTTCATTGTAAGATGCGAACTTTAATGATGGGTCACAAAAGATGGTAGTTGAAGAGGAAGCGTAATACTAAGGGAATCTCAACAAGTTGCGATAATAGAAGATGTGGATAGTAAGCTTGATGAAATGGATACCTTAGGATAAGGTAAGGGATTACAAGGATAAAAAGTATTAGATACAATGTATCACAGTGAAGTACTATTCAATAGGTTTTTTATATTTCTTGAAAGGTGATTTTATTTAAAATCACGCTGAAGGATGAAGCATGCTAATGAGACTTGATGAATACAGTTAAGAGTCTTAGTGTGGAAGTAGCTTACCAGTTGATGTTGTGGTACTCCTGACCAAGATAAGCCTGCGATACCATTTCAGCTCTTAACAATGGTAATCTTGGTGAGGTAGGAATAGAATTTGGAAAAATAGATCTTGAAGCATCAAAGTCCATCAGTACATTGAAAGGTCTTATCTGAAGTTAGTTCTATATAGCGCAAGAGATCACCACGTTGGATGTTGATTAGATACAGGTAGACATGTATTGTGTGAGTTAAGCAAGGATCACAGATCTGATATTAATGGACATCACATATGGTAATGCAAAAGCATCCTAAATACATGAAAATAGTCTTTGTTTAGATCATAGAACCAACGCGTTATAGGCACGTTGTCATGAAGATAGGAGGTGCAAGACTTGTTAGAGTAGTACTAGTGTGAGTATCCAAAAATGGTTAGGTGTAGTTGAAATTATAAGAGATGCTCTTGTAGGTCATTTACCATATCCTTAAAAATGGGTAGCTTAGGAAGTGACAATATTTGATGAGGTTGGTAGGTGAAGATTTACCGAAAGGAGTAGGAAGCTACATAAAGTGGAATCTAGAGAGGATTTATGCAGTGTAGAATAGCTCCATAGGTTTAAGGGAGTAAATTGAGTTAGGCAAATCATGATATAAGAACCTTAGGATAAGGTGACATTCGAAGAAGTAACCCCTCCAGATTATGCATGAGAAGCATGAGGTTGATATGATTAGAGGTGTGCTAGTGTAAAAGGACAGTAGGAATATGAACGAAAAATGCTACATAAGTGGAGGTGTATTCTAGAGATGCCAAGGGAAGAACCTCCAAGAGGTTTCAGAAGAAACATCACGATAAATTTTAGCAATAACAACACATGAAGAATATTCAAAAGATGAGTATGGATTGATTACACAAAGTATGATCCAAATATATCCATAGATCTATGATGTCATTGATCAAAACTGCCTGTCTTCATCATATGAATGTCCATCATACCTAGAGTTTTTCAATATCATGATAGAGGAACATTAGTTTAGAAGGAAATTAATCATGCCAGTTTGAGAGCATTGAATATGATGCAAAGTTTCAAGATAGATTTTGTCTAGATACGGGAAGATGGAGAAATTCATGCCCCAGGTTTATAGAAGGCTTGCTAAGACACCAAAATGACCACTCAAAGGGTGTTATGGACATAAGAAGAATCAAGTAGAAATAAGGTTGGAACCAAAGCGAGGCATTAGACCAGAAACAGGTGTATGAATTTTTGAAATAAATAGATGGAAAATCATAAAGTGATGTAACAATGCAATGAGGTCAAACAGGAAGTATAGATTTGAAATGGACACTTCAATTAAATAGGTAAGTTAAATTTACAACCCTAGTTTAGCATCATGAAGATAATGTGTAGTGGACTCTGGTGTAATTATTACAAAGCAGAAGGAAATTTGAAGGATAGTTGTTTATGCAAGAATGTGCATGCGCTATTGACAATAAGAGGATTTGTCACACTGAATCCAAAAATGATGTCACAACTATCAGGACTCTGATTGAATGTGCGATTCCACAAAAGAATGGGATCAAGGGTACCTTACAAATTTTTTTAATGACTAACTAAATGTAAACTAAACTATGGGTATAACGGTATAGTTAATCTAAGCTATGAACATATTGACTAAAACACTGTAAACTAAATTCAGTACAGATAGTATGAAATGAGCTAAAATAATTATATCAAAAGGAAATGCCAACCCCAAAGTATGAAATAGAGAAGAGGAAAGAATCAAGATGAATAGAAGATGCTCAAAGGGTCGTATGTCTAACAATGATATTACTGGAAAATGAATTAAGTAGGAATGATCACTGTAAAAGTCCTGAAAAGGATGGATATGGATTGATCTAGCTAGACTGGAGTGCAGGAGTAGGGACTGTGGTGCCCAGGAGTGCTTGGTATGAAAAATGGGTGACCCTAGGTCTATGTAAAAGTCTTTGAAACTGAGTTTCACATCATTTGGACAAGATAGTATGTCAACCCTCATTGAATTGTGTCACATTAGATTCACTGTCCCGTTACCAGATGTTGTTTTTAATCCAAGATGATAAAAAGACTTGTAAAAGACCAAATAGAAGTATCAAAACCCCTAAAAAATAAAATATGATTCAAATGAATGGGTCAGATACCTCAGTATGCCATAATAGTGATACTTACTAACTGAGTGTTTCACTATATTTCAAACCCCAATGTAATTCTGTGTGTGTGTGTGATAACATGCCCTAGGTTGCTCTTGTGTTAATCACAATTTGTGAATGTAGCGAGTAAGCTATGTGTAGAAAAATGTAGTAGTATGTGTGTATGGAATAAAATAGAATCCCTCCCCCTATATTTGTTGATGTAGATATCCTAGCCTTGATGCCCTTGATGTGATGGATCTATGTGGATTTTAAAGTGATATCTCCAATGCAATAGATGGATGTAACTCTAGGATGGAGACTGATCAACAATGAATGATGCTTGGTCCTTCATTATGGTTTCATAACTTTATATTTATAGGGTTCTCTTAATATAATTTCATAATCAACCCCAAAACTTTCTGACCATAAAAAGATAAATATCTCAAACAGCTAAAAAGTGGACAAAAAGTGGGTAGGGAAAGTTGTAAAAAAGGATCGGGGTGCCCATAGTGGAACTAGGGCACGCACGGGAACCCCAATACTAGCATGGGTTGGCCTCAGTTGAGGCTAAAATGATAAGGGAAGCTAAAATATGACTAGGGCAGTATGTGTGGTGGAGGACGATAATGATGAACATTAAATCAAATAAAGATAGCCAAGATATGGGGGTTAATTAGTACTTTCTTCACTCGAAAAACCCTCTAAATAGTAATATGAGATAGACTAAAATGTCTAAAGTGCATGAATTTTTGTCTACAAATTCCACCCACTTTATGTTGAGTGAGCGGAAAGCTAGGTAACATAAAGTAGATAGATATTTGACATACCTGATAGACCATGATATCGATGTACGTAGAAGCCTTTTTACATAGGACTAGACAAAGCATGGAATGACAAAAAAATATGGAGCGTGGAAACTAAAGATGAAAATGTGTACAATTGAAAAAGTAATGAGAGTTTCTTCCCTAGGGTGGACAATATGTGTAGCTACTATATGTGATGATGTACCTTCATGGTTAGTATGCAATCTGTGTATTGACGCGAAAGTGTTATTGTTGACGAATTTATTTTTGTTGTTGTTGGAAAACCATTTGACTAGAACTTGTTTCTCATATGAAGGGGACCTACAAGGAGAAAATGATCAAGTAGTCAAATATATCTGTATGTAATGTGTAAACAAACGTATGGATGTAAAATATGCATGTGTATGTATGTAAAGGAACTTGTCTATGTAAAATACACAAATGAAAAAAGTGTAAATGGAACATGTGCACATGATCCATGTTGAGAAATAGGGTATAAAAGGATATCTTATACTTACGGGGTTTTTTGGACGATCTCGACGCCATAGGATTAAAAAGTATAGGGAGGAATTTCTCCATATCCTCTAACCTTTAATTGCTTCCCTACAATGTGTGTGAAGAGATCTCTGTACCATCCTGGTTATTTGGGTTATACAACACTGGTTGTAGCCAGAAGTAGTGTAGAGAGGCATTTTCGTTGTATCCTCCAAACCGTGTAATTACTTCCTCTGAATGCTAAGGACAACTAATTTCATATAAAATCCACCGTGTATGGGGTTTGTAGACTAGTTTAAACCCCCTCATTGTATATAATCCACAATGACAATGGCGGAAAGTGCACTAAATTGAACCGATGTAGAACGTGCTATGTAGAGTATGTAGAAATTCCCAAATTATCTCCCACTCTCTTTGGGAGTGCATACGAAATTCATTGGTAGGAGAAATGCAACCCCAATAGAGGAAAAACCGCATGTATGTATGTAACCATACATAGGGAAAGGAATTCACTTGGTAGAAACAAATGCGCGCAAAAACAAGATGGCTAGCCAAAGATAAGTCTAAGTACAAATAAGCATGCTTATAAAAATACAATGTGTATGGTATGTACAGATAATGTGTAAGATATTAAGAAAAGTAGTAATGTAAAAATGTAAGAAGACAAAGTATAGCCACACAAAGATGGATGAAAACATGGTACATCACTCATGATGTGATGTCACACGACACATAAAGGCTATCATGGCCACAAACAATAAACAAGTGTGCACACCAAACATAGGGCAAGGCCCACATATAAGAAGCAAACAAAGCAGACAACTACAAACAAACAAATAAGTAGTCATGGTAACATGTAATCCTGTAAAATAAGTGCTACACATGAAACACCCATTAACATGTTAGAGAAATAACCAATATGTCAAAGGTGTGTGTAACCAAGTAAACGTAAAGTGCTAAGTAAAAAATGAAACAATGGCACCCATGAGAGACAAATGTGGATACCCCTAGCGACCAGTGTAGGAAGGGTAGAAGACGAGCAACCGTGCTACATGTAAAGGATTTGTATTTACGATCATATATGTGAGCACAACTAAATAAAGACGTGAACGACATGTATGGATAGTATAGATAATGACATATAAGAAATTAATCTAACATGTGGAGTAAAGCAATCATGTAAAACACTAGTAAACAAGAGTAAATGCCCCCAAGACAATGCAATATGTTGTGGATGGATGGAATGGAATGCAAGATGGAATGATAGGAGTCGCGTGTCCCCCCGAGTGAATGAAAATGTATACAATGAGGTTCATTAAGCTTTCCCCCTCAACAATCAAGAATGAACCGTAAACAAGAGTGCGTCATTAGGAAATGGTCAAAGTGTGTGTCATGTTTAACGTGCTATGATGAATGTGTAAGTGTAGTGATGAGAAATGACCTAGAAATGGTGTGTGCGTGAACCTTATAGCCGAAGCATATATCACAACCAGATTAAAGGTATAAGTGATGATTTAGCCTAAGTATATATCACTATAAAATGAATGTATGAGTGACAATTTAGCCCTAAATGTATATCACTACAAGATGAATAGTAGGGAGTGGTAATGTAGCCTAAAGCATATACCACTACAAGATGATAGATTAAGTGACGATGTAGCCTATAACGCGTGTCACTATCCTAGAAATGTCGCATGATGATAGGTCAAATAATAAACGTTTGATGAGTGTAAGGTCCATTTGATTTGTAAACCCTCAGCATTCGAGTATGGACCGAGGAACTAGAGTGTGTCATATGGTAGTGAGTGCAGCGTGTAGAAGACAATGTAGTATATGTGATGATGAAATATGACCATATGATGAGTAGAATGTGTAAATACGGGATGTGTAAAATGCAATGCAGGATGTGTAGAATGTGTAAAGTGTAATGTATAAAGCGACATGCAATGAAATGTAGACAGACTAGTAATATAGTGTGTAATATGATGTAATTGTAGACATCTAAATTCTGCTTTTGTAATCTTATTGCCAAAATGCACGTAAATCACTCTTATTCTTCCCAATTCCATTATAATTAGTGATCTTTGTTAATTAACTAACGTTTCTTACCACTTTAGCCAATTAACAGCGCTTTGTTGATTATGTAACCCATTTCACATTCAAGATGCCACGTTACAGTGAATCATAAGTCAAAATCCTCTTCAAAACAAACAATTAGCTTTTATTAGCTAATTAAGCCTATTTTGCCCTTGTTTTGGTCAATATACCCTAGTATTGACTCAAAATCCTCTTCCAATTACTCAAAATCACCCCATTCACCTCTATAACATCTCAGCAAGCTTCAAAATCTTATCATAGCCTCCTAGTTGACCCTAAGCGGCTGATTAAGGCTTCACACCTCTTAATCACTTGGTAATTCACTAATTGTGATTAGAAAGGCCTAATCATGATTAAACATTCTAATCTAATTTGGGGCTTTTAGTCCCACATGCACCAAAATACAAGTTTCTCCCAAAAGGAAAACTATAAAAAGGGTGCACCTGATTCCTTTATACTTTACACCATGCTTTGATTTGCATCTCATATAATAAATATGATATATAGCCAAGTTCAATCCTTGCTTAAAGCCTTCAATGGGGTTAGTAGATCAATATCCAAAATGACCAAGTAGTTATTGGGAGAGGCCATTTCACCTTGTTTGGAGTAGTAACCATAACCATTTGATTGCCCTCTTAGGTCTATTTAGGCCCATGTTGGGTAATTCAAGAATATTAGTAGGCACGTTTAGTTAGATTTTGTATTGTTTTCATACTAGTTAAGCATTATTTTAAGCTTTTATCTTAATGTTACATTCCTAGACTTAGAACCTTGGCTAGATGGATGGCAATGGTGTTAGCTAAAGCTTTCCTTGTTTAGTCATGCAATTTGCTTTGTAAAGTTTAGGGTGTCATCATTTGGCACACTCAGTGGGACAATACCCCATTACATTCAATTTTTAAAGCTTTTTAACCTAGTTTTAAAGTTTTTTATTTCAAGTTTTAGATTAGTTTCAAGTTTCCTAGATTAATTTCAAGTTTTCTAGTTTAAATTTCAAGCTTTCTAGAGTACTTTTTAATATTTTTAGATTAGTTTCTCAAGCTTTTTAGATTAATTTCAAAGTTTTAGAGTAGCTTTCAAAGTTTTATAGATTAATTTCCATTTTTGAAAGTTGTTTCAACTAGATTAGTCGTAGAAGTTATGTTTTTTATGTTCCTTACAGGATTCAAAGAAGTGAATCCCTATCAAAATTGCGAAAAAAAACCAAAGATTTGACCTTTTTTGAGAAATTCTTGTCAAAACTTGAATTTTGACCACTTCCAGTGAAGGGGCACGCAGGCATTGAATCAGGAGCACATGCATTGAAACAGGAGTGCACACGTCGACAAGGGAACGTAGGCATTAAAATAGGTGTGCACCCGCTTCTCTGGAAGTGCAACCGTTAGCTCATTTTTTTTCAATTGTCAGTCATTTTTACAAAGGGGAGCACATGCATTGAAATAAGTGTGTACCCGCTTCTCTAGAAGCGCACACGTTAGGTTATTTTTTTCAGTTGTCAGTCATTTTTACAATGAGAAGGGCAGGTGTTAATAGAGGTGCGTAGGCATTGAAACAGGCACGCACATGCTGACAAGGGCATGCAGATGTGTCTGTATAAATTTTTCCTACAAACTCAAAGTTTCCATTTTTTGTTTTTAGGATTTTTGTTACTTTTTAGATGCCATTTTTGTCAATTTCATAGATTTAAAGTAATTTTTCTTATATATTCACTTAGGTTTTGAAGGAATTAATCTTGTTTCCATGCTTTGTATGAGTTTGGGTTAAGGTGTGTATGCACTTCTCATGCACTTTGAGTGATCTAGAGAATCAAAATCACTCTTAAACCTTGTTTTGCTATCATTAGAGTAAGTAGCAAACTTTGTTAATCATCTTTTAGTTTAAATGCTTTTTCACTTGCTAAGTAACCAAGGCTAGAATTTGTGTATGCTCTTCCCTTGCACCTAGTGTGATCTTGGGAATCAAAAGCAATTTTACTCTTTTCATTAAAAATAACTTGGATGAATTGAGAATAAACCTTGTTTTTGCAAAATTTGATAATAGTTAGTTGATTTATAAGCATTTTTCATGGCTATTTTCTTATGATATTGTGAATCTATTTTGAAACTACTAACCATTTTGTGAAGGACCTAATGCTAGTCAAAGAAAGGAGGACCTAAACAATTTTTCTAACTACACATGTGATCGTAGGTTGCTAAAAGGAGTACGACAAAAACCACATTAAGTCTAAAAGATAAAAAATACACCACAATCATCACATTGTATTTGCAAGTTTCGGTTAAGAGCTACGGCTTGTCTTCTCAACTAGGACATAACCCCTTTGGCATAAGCCTTAAGCTACGAAAATGGGGGTGGTCCTAGGAACCCCAAAGTAGTTCACGCAAGAGGAAACCTTGTGAACGAAATAGGAAAGTGTTCCACACTACTGAATTGTCTAGTACGCCTTAGTGAGATTAGTGTCAAAGATATCCGTATCGCCACCCCAGTGAAAGTAAAACTAAATGCACTTTGGTGCTCATTATACTAAAGGGGGTAAAGTAAAGCCAAGATACTCCCAAATTAGTCAGTGCAAATTTTTGGGTATATTGAGCTCGCTCTAGATATCTCTTGACACCTAGAGAGAGAACCACCTAGGAAGATTTTCGGCTTGGAGTCTTTTTTTTTGTCTAAGATAGTATACCTGAGAGCCCTCACAAAGTGAAAAAAAAATTATATTCAAGCTCTTGTTTTTCGAACAAGGGAAAGAATATCTTAAACTTGAAACCGCGTGACATTTCATCACAAAATCTACTTAGTGTCATTTTGTCCTAGTTTTTCACTTGTCTTAAGACAAGGCAAAGCTCTCCCAAAATAACACCAAGTTTATTTCAACACCACTTGGTCTACACCCTTGTTTTCTTGTTGACCATTTTTAGAAAAAAGGAAAGAACATATGCAGATACCGCTAGATATCGCCTGTCCACCACTTTTGTATTCTACTTGCGCGACTAGCTTGCAATGCCGGAGCGCAAGTGTTGAAAGTGTGCATGGTATTTACTCACGATCTAGTAGGCCCCATTGTCTCAAAAACCCATATTTGAGACTTATTATCATCATAGTTAGGTGTTTTCATCCTTGTCTTATTTTGAGTTGTTTCGCTGCCCACATTGTAACCATACAATTGAGATATTTACGTCTTGTTTCCATTGTGAAATTAGGCCTAAATCTCTATATTGTAGAGTTACGTTATTCACACACATAACAATTTCTTGTTATACTTAGACGTAGTTTTTACATCCTAACTTTGTCTTGAGTTTTGTGAGTGTTGAGGATACATTGTTAGCATCGTGATAACATCATTTTGACACTAGAAATTTTGCTTTCCTAAAATCTTGGTTCACGTGTCCAAATAATGTCGTTACACTACCCACATTGTTATCGTTCATTTTACGAGACTTGAACTTTGTTAGTGTTTAGAAACTAGTTTTTAGTATATCTTGTTAGAAGATCGCATCAACATTCTCTTATCATTTAGGCCTTGTTTTTTGCAAACTTGACCTAACTGGTGACGTTGTGTTGTCACTATTTGGTTACAAACCTATCTAGACAAAATCTTAGAGAATAAACTATTTGGTGTAAACCAAATTTTGAGCGTTATACGTCATTGTATTATTCTAAGGAAAACTTTTATCATATATTACCTTGTTATGATAGCCTGTTTGTTATTCTTTAGTTCGTACGTTCATTTTGACTTATCACTTTTGTGGTTATTCTATAGTCACCTTGTTTTAACAACTTAGGGTCGTTACACTGCACAAATTTGACTAGGGTCCCTTGTTAATAAACCTTAGTGGAAATATTTCATGTTGTACCTTCTATTCTAAGTAATGCCTACTAGGAGAATGGGGTCACGAAAGTTAGAAGCCAATATATTTGGAGGTGACAACCCTCTTTTGGAGGATAATCTCATGCTTGACAATAGTGGTGGAGAGGAAGAGTCTCCTCATGTGGATGCAGAGCTTCATTTCACCCATTTTGATGACTACATTTTTCATAACAAACATGAATTTCTTATGCAGGTTGTGGAACTAGGATCCAAATTACCTTCCATAGTAGACCCTTCTCTTATGACCGACATGGTTCGAGGATAAGAAGAAGTAGACCTCCCTCGTCTCACCATTAACGAAATTTTAAATCTAGGTCATGCCTCTACTTTTGCACGCCAGAATAATGAGGAGATAACATTTGAAAACAATGGAGAATATCAATTGCATCCTATTAATTTTTTTTTCAAAGACCATGAAGAACATGTTCATCATGCAAAACCTCCTCCTATTAAAGCAGTTACCTATTAAAGCAGTTACGTTAGAACAACAGGTCCAAGCCCTCAATCATCAGACCTTGGAAAGTTATGGCTTCAGCATATACAAAAGGAACATACCAAAAGTTGTGAAACAAACCTTATAGGGATCAAGAGTGAAACCTAAAGCTTCATGTTTACCCAACATTCATAATTCACACTCCTCGATGGTAGACACAAAGAGATCCTTATGAAGATATTATCGCAAAAAAATGGGGTGGGCATACACCTAGACAAACCTTAGTTAAAGATCCTTCACATAACCTACCATTTCATATTGAGGTTATCATCAAACGTAAGAAGGTTAAGAGAGTGCTTGTGGATGGTGGATTGGGTCTTAACATATGTACTCTCAAACTAGTTATGTCTAACTAGGTTGTACAAAATCTGATCTAGAAACAAAGGTCATCACCATTAAGGCATATGACAATGAAGAACGAAAATCAGCTGGAATGATCACTTTCTTAATAGAAGTGGGTGTCATAACACATGATACGAAGTTCCACATGCTTGGACCTAGAAATCCCTTACAATATATTGATCATTTTCACCCATGGATTCACATCCATATCAGGTCATGGCCATCAAAGTATCATCAATGTTTAAAGTTCTAATATGAGGGACATAAACTCACCATACAGGGGGAACCTCAACCTTTTTCTCATTGTAGAGAGTTGTCAAGATTTTTCCCTACAATCTATGAGTGTCCATCTATGGAGATCGTTATTCCTATCCAGTCAGAGGCCCTCGCTTCACGAGTGGATCCAAATACCCTGTCTATAAATGACAATGGTGCTTCCACCTTAGAAACTCCTTTGTCTACATGGGAGATGAAGGTCAAACCAAGTGGTTGTGGAGAGTATGATCTACAAAAAGCCCTAATGGTTCACAACGGTCTGTTATCAGCCCAAGCACATGGTAGGCCATGTTTCAAAGTTCAGAGATCAAGAGAGGCTTTCCCTTTCAATAATTTTACTCCTAGCGTCTTGCTAGAAGACGAAAGGTTTCTTATGGACATTGTATTCCATCCCAGATGATGATGACATGGCTACATGCTATAAATCACCTAAGTATCCCATTCCTAATCAGATAATGCTTGTCCATGGGGTATAAAGGACACATGGTTGTGGCCACCAAGAACAAGGCCCATTAGAAGCTCTTGCAATACCTTGGCATATAGTAGGTAAATCAGGTATAGGAATCCATTTATATGAGTCTCACTCTTCAGATGATGAGTATGCTTTTTCTGAGAGTGAGGGTAGTTTTTCCATAAATGAAAGCGAAACATATTCTCAACGTAGTCTTTACGAAGACCTTGCCTCTATGAACCTATTCACCAATATGGTTATCCTTACTATAACCCCTGTTATACCCACCATATCCCCTATAACTCAACCATTAACCCTCACCTACCCATCACTCATGAATTGGGATCAACAACAACACATACCTATTGACGTGTTTCAGAATGATGAGGCCATTGGTGAGTTCCTAGGAATCAGAGATAACATTCCAAGAAATGATCACAAGAAGGGGTTCTCCATTCAGCTTAACGCATGTGCATACTTTGGAGAGGAAGTAGAGTTGTGTGGGAATTTAAGTAAAAAAGTGAGCAAGGGAAAAATTTCCAAAGAAAATCCTTGTGGAAATAAAAAGGGGAAGTCCTATAGTGAAAACCTCTTTGAGGCGCTTGTGGAAAAATAGGTAGAACAACCTATGGAAAAGATAATGTACCCACTTCAAGATGAAGAGCTCCTACAGCCACCTGTGATAGAGGAGGATCTCAATCTCCCTCCTGATCCTACATGCATGGGGGATGAATCAAATTTATTAGTGGAAGATACAATAGATGTTAATATCGGCACGGAGGAACTACCGCGGATAGTTAAGTTAGGATCTTCCCTCTCAGCCAAAGAACAAAAAACATTCATAGGACTCTTAAGAGAGTATGCAGACATCTTCGCTTGGTCTTATGCTGACATGCAGGACTTGATCCTACACTAGTGGTGCACAATCTTGTGGTACACCCAGATGTCAAGCCCATCAAACAAAAGCTCTAAAAGATGCATCCTCACGTCACCTTACTGGTAAAGGCAGAGCTAGAAAGGTTACTAGAAGTAGGCTTTATCAGGCCTATCGACTACTCAGAGTGGATCTCCAATGTGGTCCCAGTTCAAAAGAAGCCAGTTGGTATTAGAGTGTGTATGGATTTCAGGGATATAAACAAAGCTTGTCCTAAGGATGATTTTCCTCTTCCAAACATCGACATGATTGTCGATTCTACAGTAGGCTATGAGATGCTTTCACTCATGGATGGCTTCTCAGGTTACAATCAGATAAAGATTGTGGAAGAAGATCAACACAAGATGGATTTCACAACCCCATGGGGACATTTTGTTACCAAGTCATGCCTTTCGGCCTTAAAAATGTAGGTGCTACATATCAAAGGGTGATGACTGTAATCTTTCACGATATGATAAGTGACATCATGGAAGATTACGTAGATGATATACTGGCTAAATCTAGAACCCACGAGGAACACCCAGAAATTTTATGACGTATCTTTCAGCATCTAAGGGATTACAAAGTCTGACTTAACCCAAAGAAGTGTGTCTTTGGTGTGCTATCTAGGAAATTACTAGGATTCATTGTGTCATGGAGAGGAATAGAAGTGGACCCTGCAAAGGTCATGGCTATCACATAAATGCCTCCCCCTAAGAATATCAGACAACTGCATAGCTTACAAGGGAAAATTCAGGCCATCAGAAGGTTTATTTCACAGCTAGCAGACAAGTGTCATACATTTACACATCTTCTTAAGAAGGATGTTAATTTCAACTGGGGACCAGAACAACAACAAGTGTTTGCTTTGCTAAAAGAATACTTGGCCAACCCCCCTGTTCTCATGCCACCCATGACAGGAGAACCCTTGTTACTTTATATCTCTACTACACATTTTGTAATTGGAGCACTGTTGGCCCAGTATGACAAAGAACAGAGAGAAAAGGTTGTATACTATTTGAGCAGGACATTGGTAGCATATGAGCTAAATTATCCACAAATCGAGAAAGCTTGCCTAGCCATGGTGTTTGCTTTCCAGAAGCTACATCATTATATGCTTAACAATAAAATCAAGCTTATTTCAAAGGTCAACCCTTTGAAGTATTTATTGTCCAAACCAGCACTAACCGGAAAGATGGCTAATTGGATCATCTTATTAAGTGAGTTTGACATTGAATACGTTCATCAAAAGTCAGTAAAAGGACAGGTGTTAGCAGATCAACTGGTAGAAGCTCCACTACCAGGTACTAAACCCTTGAGTCTAGAACTACCAGATGCATCCATTATGTACCTCGAAGAATCTACAGTTTGGAAAATGTACTTCGATGGCTCTTTTACCTTTCATGGTTCAGGTGTCAGAGTTGTGCTAATCACTCCCACGGGAGACTTGATTCCATAGGAATTTCGAATTGGATTCCCTTGCACAAACAATATAGCAGAATATGAAGCTCTCATTGTAGGAATGAAGTTGGCCATCAAATGGGATATCAGACAAGTAAAATGCATTGGTGATTCAATGCTTATTATCAAACAGGTCACAGATGAATATAAAGTTAAAGATGAAAAGTTACTTCCATATAAAAGAATGGTCGATTCCTTGAAAGAATTATTTGAGCAGATAACATTTGAGAAAATACCAAGAGCTCATAATAGAGTGGTAGATGCCATGGCTATGGTAGGATCTATGTTGAGCATTCCACCAGAGAGCAATGATATGCCATTCTTTGTTGAAAATCTAAGAACAACGGCATACGACATACCAGACTCTTGTTTAGTGTGTGAAGTTGTTGGTCCCTTTTCACCATGGTACACTGAAATATTTAATTATCTCCATGATGGAACCTTCCCTATGAACATTTCCCATGCTGAAAAGTGCAACCTCATCCAGCGTATAGCCCATTATACCCTACTTGGGGGCACCCTCTTCCACCGAGGCTACAATGGGAATCTGTTGCGTTGTTTAAATTCTGACGAATCTATCCAAGCAATCAAGGAGGTGCATGAGGGAATTTGTGGAGCTCATACTAATGGGATTGTCCTTGCAAAGAAGATACTCAGAGTAGGTTACTATTGGCCTACCATGGAGCATGATTGTTGTCAACATGTAAAGAAGTGTGTGGATTGTCAAAAGTATGACAATTTGATACATGCACCGGCACAATCCTTGCAACCAATCACGACACCCTGGCCATTCTCAAAGTGGGGTCTCGATCTAATAGGGAAACTTAATCTTGTCTCCTCAGATGGCCACAAGTTCATTATAACAGACACTGAGTACTTTACAAAATGGGTAGAGGCAGTTCCTCTTACTTATACAGAAGGTCCCCAAATTTCAAAGTTTATAATGAATCATATCATCTGCAGATATGGTATCCCTTCTTCCATTATCACTGATAATGGTAAGTCATTCAAAAATAAAAATGTGAAAGCACTCTGCAAATGCTTTCAAATTTCCCTTAAGTTTTCAACCCCTTATTACCCTCAAGGTAATGGGCAGGCTGAAGCTTCCAACAAAACCTTAATTCACATTATGGAGAAAATGGTGAATACCACAGGCCATAACTGGCATCTGCAAATTCACCCTGCCCTCTGGGCATTCAGAACTTCTATCCACACCCCTACAGGTGCAACTCCATATTATTTAGTATTCGGTTTTGAAGTCGTCTTTCCTTTAGAGATCGAGATCCCTTCTTTGTGTATCGAGCTAAGGGATTACCTGAATGAAGAGGACTATAGAGTAGCCCGACTAGAAGAGTTGGATCTATTGGATGAGAAATGCCTTCACACCCTCAATCACCTAAAAGTATATCATGATCGAGTATGAGGAGCTACAACAAGAAGGTCATACCTCATCAGTTTGAGGTAGGGGACATGGTGTTGAAAGAGAATCAGAAGAACACCAATAAAGATCAAGAAAAGAAAGGGAAATTTGAGCCCAACTGGCTAGGACCATACATTGTGGTTGCCAAGTTCAGTTCAGGTGCATATAAGCTGGCCTATTCAGATGGCCAAGAGCTTCGAGAACCCATGAACGCAATGCATCTTAAGCACTTCTATGCTTAAGTATGGGGTCTCTGCAGAATACCAAGAAAAGTAAAACAAAAAAGTATAAAAATAGAAAAAGATAAAGATAAATAAACAGGTACGTCCAATAGTGAAAACCACGCAATGGTGGCACTTTGGACAAGTCCTTTGGTGAAAACCAGCTTCTGGCACCAAGGGAGGGTCCGTTGTTCACAAGCAGTCTAGGTTTAAGGAGTACGAAAACTTTTCCCTAAGTTAATCTTTACCTTCATCTGAGCCCCTTGTGAGCCTATCCTTCTTTTCCCTGATCCGGCTAATCTAACCTTCTGAGTGTGGAGAAGTTAACATTGAATGAACCCATCTCACGCTGGGGGAAGCTTCGCAGCATCACTTCTGGCATATACCACGTGGCATTCTACCCTTGTACATCCCATCTAACACTGGGGGCATCCACGTTTCTTTATTTCCTTGCACGTTTGCTTTGGAAAACTGTTGAGAAAACATCAAAAACATTCGTATAACTTTTGAAAATCCCAAAAACATACAGATATGTCCTTTGGAAAAATCAAAACATTCAAATACGTTTCTTAGAAAACTCCAAAACAATAGAAAATTGTCTTAGAAATAAAATCAAAAACAACGAAAAACGTCCCAAAACTGTCCCACAAAAACAAAGTAGTGGTTCACTTACTTTTAGTTGTTGGTTTGTATGGTTTTGGTTGCATTACTTTTTCATATTGTATGCTTTAAATTGGATTCACTTGCTTACTTAGATTGAATATCACTTTAGTCTGTAGTGTATTGCATTGAGTCCATTTTGTATTGCATACTTGTAAATAAATGTGTTGCTTTGATTAGATTTGTTTAAACTTGTGCTTGTTAATTTTTACTTGTACATTGTGTTATAATTTCATCATCATATCACACATATCCATCACATCTATACATCATATATCAAAAAAATATGCTAAGTCTACATCACGTATGTATACTAAAAGCTAATCATCAAATACCGTATCACCAATGGGGCAAGAGGGGTTGCGCATGATCACAAATCTATCCCCCCCACACCAATATCAAAAATATAAACATGTTGCTCAAAGGTATCTCATCAAACATACAAGTATGATATCAGCTAAAGCTATCTCATAATCTAACAAGGTGATACAAAGCATATAACAGTCAAAATTGTTTAAAAGAAATTAAAAATAAAAAAATTGATAAAATCGTTAAAAATCCAAAAAAAATTGTAAAAATTTAAAATTTTACAAAAATTGGTAAACAACATATACACAGCTAAAGCCTGTGTCAATTACATCATCCTCGAACATTGAAATATGTCTTACAAAAGCATCTTTCTACGGTTCTTGCTTGTTCTGGTCTCAAACGACTTGTGGATCATCGTGATCTACCTCCATTAACAAAAGCTCAGTTGCATACTACATCGGTACTCCCATGCAACAGTGAGTTGTCAGAGACTGTGTCGTAGTGCACGAAGGTTTTTCCATAGGACTACTTGTGTCCTCTATTTTTCCCTCACATGTGTTATTGCTTGGGGCATCATTTTTAACCCTTGTCGTTACAACACGAACATTTGGGAACTACAGCTTGATAACAAAAACATGGGTGCAACACTTTATTTGTTTGAATACATGTGATTGTACTAGTTTCTCTGTTAGGTTAGTTAGTTTACTTTCTCGTATTGCATTGCATTTTGAATGTTGCATGGAGCTAAATATCATTTTACTTTCTCGTATTGCATTGCATAATGTATGTTGCATGGAGTTACGTATTTTTAGCAGTAAACAATTGTTAGTAATTTAGCTTTTCATGTTATCTTACACTTTTGTTTATTTTAAATAAAGGCCGATGATGTAGACCTAGGGGAAAAATGATATAAACCAGGTTGCTTATTGAAAGGTTGGATGCAAAGATTGGGCTTGTCCTATATTTCTCCATTAATCATTTCTTCTCCATTATCATTTATTACCATTACTAATTTTTCTCCTAAAAAACTCACCCGGGGCAATAAACAACCACGTTTATCCCTATCCTTATTCCTTCTCAATACCTAAGGGTTTCGCGCCCGTTCTGACCTATTTTCTTCTATCCATTTCAAATCATATTTTTGATTGTCGATTGACTTCTTCTATCACCCACATCGACATTTGAGGGGGCATCCTTCATCCTGCTAATTTTTCTTCAAAAATTTACCTTGTTTATGCTTGTCTACTATGTTTGAAGTGAAGTCACTAACTTCACCTCAAACAGGGGAAAATGTAGACACCTAAATTCCACTTTTGCAATCTTATTGCCAAAACGCACACAAATCACTCTTATTCTTCCCAATTCCATTATAATTAGTGATCTTTACTAATTAACTAACGTTTCTTACCACTTTGGCCAATTAACAAGCACTTTTTGATTGTGTAACCCTTTTGCATTCAGGATGCCACTTTACGATGAATCGTAAGTCAAAATCCTCTTCAAAACAGACAATTAGCATTTATTAGCTAATTAAGCCTATTTTGCCCTTGTTTTGGTCAATATACCCTAGTATTGACTCAAACCCCTCTTCCAACCACTCAAAATCACCCCATTCACCTCTACAACGTCTCAGCAAGCTTCAAAAGCTTATCCTAGCCTCCTAGTTGACCCTAAGCGGTTGATTAAGGCTTCACACCTCTTAATCACTTGGTAATTCACTAATTGTGATTAGCAAGGCCTAATCATGATTAGCAATTCTAATCTAATTTGGGGCTTTTAGTCCCACATGCACCAAAATACAAGTTTCTCCCAAAAGGAAAACTATAAAAAGGGTGCACCTCATTCCTTTATACTTTACACCATGCTTTGATTTGCATCTCATATAATAAATATGATATATAGCCAAGTTCAATCCTTGCTTAAAGCCTTCAATGGGGTTAGTAGATGGATATCCAAAATGACCAAGTAGTCATTGGGAGAGGCCATTTCACCTTGTTTGGAGTAGCAACCATAACCATTTGATTTCCCTCTTAGGTCTATTTAGGCCCATGTTAGGTAATTCAAGCATATTAGTAGGCATGTTTAGTTAGATTTTGTATTGTTTTCATACTAGTTAAGCATTCTTTTAAGCTTCTATCTTAATGTTACATTCCTAGACTTAGAACCTTGGCTAGATGGATGGCAATGGTGTTAGCTTTCCTTGTTTAGTCATGCAATTTGCTTTACAATTGATCGGTCAACGGAGTAAGTGGACCCCTCATGTGTATATCTTTCTTTTTGGGATTTTGATGTCTATCCTGAGAAAGAGTTATTGCAAATGTCCATATTTCATCTGCAGGGCATCCAGCGACCTGGAATGATCTATATGATCTGCGACCAAAGTGTGACCTCTAACAGTGAATCAAGCCATGATTGTCCTAATGTAAGTGATGACAAGAGAGGAGTACGTGATAGATAGACTATAAGATGAAAGACACACAAACCATAAGCAACAGTGATATGAACAAAGCCATAATAAAGATGACAAGCACTTGATGTAGGATAGAGGTTCTCAAAAGAAAACCCTAAGTGATATAGACATGCATGTGTAAATATAGTGTCATTGCATCTAGGATCAAATGGAATGTGTTCCCAGTATGAATCATTCATGAAAAGTGTGCAAGTGAATGGTGGGTGTGCTAAGGTAAATGGTGCAGGTGAAGGTGGATGTCGTAGAGCAACGTCCATAAACTGGACATGCCCCCGATAAGGATTGATAGCAGTAGTAGTAGCAAGTGACATAGAAGGAATTGCATCTATCACACAAATTATACCATCAAGTGGTGGTAAGTGAGGTGGTTCTTCCCTAGGTTGGGGCTCATCTGTAAGATCTAAGCGCAGGATAGGAAGACTAGTATTAGGACCCCGGTCGCAGTACTGGAATGGATCACGGTCACGAAAAACAATGTACTCAATGCTCTCATGTAATAATTTTACACAATTATGGACAATAGAGGTGACAACTTGCATAACATGAAGCCATGGTCTACCAAGTAGACAGTTGTAAGAAACTGGGAAATCAACAACGAAAAAGACAGTGTGGACAGTCTTTGGGCCAACAGTGATAAGCAATGTGATGTGACTGAAACATGGACGGACAAAACCATCATAAGCATGTAGTGAGACACTAGAGGGACTGACATCACGCATGAAAATACCTAAAACTTTAAGGAATGATATAGGACACAAGTTAAGTTTAGATCTGTTATCGATCAAAGTACGCTTAACAACAACATTATAAATACAGGAGATGATATGCAATGATGGGTCATTATCAAAATTGTGAACATAAGAGAGAAGGTTAGACTTGAAAACTAGGTGTGAAGAGAATGCATCGGCAAAGGATTGATAAACTGAGTCTGGATGCATGTCAGTACGAATGCAAGTAGTAGTAAGAAAATGTTGGACTCTATGTAGTAAATCTAGATTGGTGAGCAAATAATCGTTGATTGAGATACTCATGATGATCAAACCCTATGGTGAAAAGAAACGAATGGAGAATCCTGGAAGCGTGAATGATTGATTTAGATTCACCAAAATGATTAGCTAAAATTAGAAATATGTAGGGATATAGGGATAACTAATCTAAGCTATGAACAACTGTAATAAAATAAATAAATGCAGTAAAGAAAGCATGTAAAGGATCTAAATGACTATAAAAAGGGATATGTTAACCCTAGTATGCAAAAGAGAAGAGGATATAACTTAGCTAAATAGAAGATGCTCGTAGGACAATGTCACAGTGATGACTAAAAAATCCAAAAATAGGAACGACTGTGCAGAATTCCCGAAAAGGATGGATCTGGAGGTCCTAGCTGGACCGGAGCACCTGGAGAGGAATTGGGGCGCCTGGGAATGCTCTGGTTTGCAATCTGGGCACCCTAGTCTATGTAAAAGCTCTAAAACTAATCTTCACAAGGCTGAGAGGTGGTCTAAAACCCTTGTTATCTGTCGCATCAGATTCACTGTCCTGTATCGAATGTCGTTGGTATTCCAAGATGATGTAAAGACCTACAATAAGACCAAAATAAGTATCAAAACCATAAAAAAATAAAGATGCAAATGAATGGGTCAGACTAACCTCAGCTACCACAACAGTGGGCTTATTAATTGAGCATTGCACTACACTTATGACCCAAATGTAGTTCTAGTGAGTGTGTGCATAATGTGCCCTAGGTGCTCTTGTGTCAGTCACACTTTGTGAAGTAGAGAGCAATAACTAAATGTAGAAAATGTAATAACATGTGTGCATGGAATAAAATTGAGCCCTCCCCCTATAAAGTGTGATGCAGATGTCCTAGCCTTGTACCTTGATGATGGAGCTATGTGGATACAAGTGATCTCCAATGTAATAGATGGATCCAACTCTAGGTGAGTGATAGTAGTGAATGATGTTATGTCCCTCATTACGGTCTCATAACTTTATATTTATAGGGTTCTCTTGATCTAATTTCGTAATTAACCCCGAAATGGCCAAACACCAAAAGTTAAATATCTAAAACGGCTAGAAAGAGCCCAAAAAGAGGTGGGAAAGTGCAAAAGGGACCAGGGTGCCCACGGGCACCCCAGTCAAGGATAAATAAACACGGGATGACATAAGATGAATGACAGAAGATGAATAGGTATATAGGTGCAAGAGGTTGGTAATGACGAAATAAAATAAAACAAGATGGCCAAAAGATGAGGGTTAATTAGTACTTTAACTCAAGAACCTTCTAAATAATAGTATGAGACCGAAACTAAATAATGTCTAAAGTGCATAATTTTGTGACTACTTCCTCATTCCACTAAAAGGAGTCTTTCTTTAATAATTTTGTAAGTGGTGTTGCTATACTTCCATAGTTTTTTACAAATCTGTGATAATACCCTGTGAGACCTAAAAAACCTCATAATTGCTTAAGGGTTCTTGGGACTTCCCATTCCACCATGGCTTGGATCTTGTGAAGGTCCACCTTAACACCTTATGAATGTTCCTCTTCCCATTCCACCATGGCTTGGCACATGTTGTGAATGTTTCTCCCATGATTTGTTGTAGATGAGGATATCATTAAAAAAATACTAAGACAAACTTCATTACGAATGGTCTAAATACTAAATTCATCAAACTCTAAAATGTGGAGGGTGAATTGGTAAGACCAAAAGGCATCACTAGGAATTCATAATGCCCTTGACGAGTTCTGAAGGTTGTCTTATGAATATCTTCTTTCTTTACTCTAATTTCATGATACCCAGAACGTAGATCAAGTTTTGTAAAATAAATTTCACCATGCAACTTGTCTAATAAATCATCAATGACAGAAATAGGAAACTTATATTTGATAGTGTACTTTTTGAGTTCTCGGTAGTTTGGAAACATGTGCCATCTTCCATCCCTATGGCTCACCATTACCACTAGAGCAAAATAAGAACTCTGACTGTGACGAATAATACCCATTTCTAATATTTCCTCCATTATCTTCTCGATATCACTCTTTTGCACATATGGGTATCTATAAGGCTTGATGTTGGGGGGTTGACTTCCTGGAATCAACTAAATGGTATGATCATGCTCTCTTTCAGGGGGCAATCCTCTAGGATCCTTGAATACAACTACATATTGATCAATAACCTTCTGAAGATCATGATGCACTACCATCATCGGCGATTGAACTTCTATGGAGAACAATCGTGCTACAAAACTTTCAGACCCCTTTTTAAGAATATTTTGCATTTGGTAAGAACTCACCACCTGAGGATTTTTTGCCAGTAGTCCTCAAAGTTCAAACTGTTAACCCTCAAAATGAAAGCATGTGAACAATTCCTAGAAATTTATCTCAATAGTGCCCAAAGTTGTGAGCAACTAAACACCTAAGACAATATCAGTTCCACCCATGGGAATAACAAACATCGTAGATTCCAATGTGTAATCACCCATCATAAGTATGATTTTATGGAACCACCATCTGCAATCATTACTTGAAATTCAGGTGTTGGGTAGATGAAATAATTTAGTCTTTCTGTCAACTTATGATTGATGAAATTATGTGTGTTCCCCGAATCAATCAATATTGTCACCTTCTACTTCTTAAGATAACCCAAAATTTGAAGGGTTTGTGGATTACTAATACCTAATAAAGGATGGCATGAAATAGTGGGCTGAGGATCTTCAGATTCTTCCTCTAAATTTTCCACTTCCTCATTTGATGTTTCCTCATATTGTTCCTCATCACCAATCCCTTCAACGTAAAACAATTGTTTCTCAGAACATTCATGATTTGGTCCATATTTGCTATCATAGTTAAAACATAACCACTTGGCTCTTTTTTATTCAATTTGTTAAGGTGTCAACCGAATTGGCTGAGGGTACGATGGAGACAAGATGTTACGATCTTTTACATTAGAGAAGGACTGCCTTTTGCTAGAAAGAAATTTTTCCTTTGCCATATGTGCCATGATGATAAAATCAGAAACCTTGAGTGGGTTAAACATGAATACCTCATGTTGAATGTGGTCCTTAAGACCCCCAAGAAATAGGTCATTCAAATACTCTTCTATAATATCCTCCACACACAAGGAAATATTTTGCAATTGATGGACATACTCCTTAACTAAACTTGTTTGTCATAATTTTGCTAATTGGCTAAAGTAATTCTCTAAAACACTAGAACTATAGTGTAAGTGTAGCTCTTTAGTGAAAAATGTCCATGTGACATTTAGACCATTCTTCTGTCTTTGAGCACATAACCAACGATACCAAACAAATTGGTCAAGTTCTAGGTATAAGGATTCCATTATTACTTTTTGTCTCGTTGGGATCTGATGGAGATCAAATAAATTCTCCATTTATTTAATCCAATTGAGCGGATCCTTTCCATCAAATTTACACATTTCCAATTTTGGAATAATTCCCCTCCATTGGTGAGGAGGTCCACCTGAATGAGTAAAGGAGCCTCCTTGATTAGAGTGGTTTGGACCTGTGTGAGCATTGCTAGAGGAACCCATATGACTGGAATTGGGAGTGGTGTTTGAAATAGCAAACAACAACTCATGCTTCATTACATGAAAATCCATCTGAACTAAGGCTACCTTTCAATGAAGAAGCTCATTATTAAGGTCATCCTCACTCGCCATATTATTTACCCTTTCCTAAAGGTGGATGAACACCTAAGATACTCCCAAACCAGAAGACTCTAAATCCATATCTTCATTATTTGGGGTCATTCCTGGAGTTTCTTGACCTTTCCCTTGGCCTTGGGTAGATCTACTAGTCATGATGTAGGGTTTCAGACTCAAGGTAGATGAAATAGGGAAAAAAATTAGGGTTTGGGGTTTTGTAAATTTACTGGCCAAATAGAGGAAATCATAAAAAAGAATCCCTAGCTAATTTTTGGAAAGGTTTTCAAAAATATAAGAAAGTTGAAGAATTTCTAAAAATTGCACCCTATGGAGCCGAATTATGAAAAAAATAAAACCGCTATAACTTTTGCAAAACATGTTAGGGTAAACATATTAATTATGCATTGTAATTAGGTAGTTTATTATTATTTTTGTATGGTTATGATTATATAACTATTATGTTGTTTTATTACATACGTGAAGGTTTATTGTTGCATTGTTACAACAAAATATTTGTTTGTACTTGCTTCCTAGATGTATTTTGGAAGCTTATGTAATTGTGTTGCACTTGTGCAACATATTGTTTGTTTGTACATTGGCTTTCCAATATCTATAAGTATTACAGCCTGCACCATTGTATTTGATTTTCCTGAATATTAATAAATTAATCAGGCTTCTGTCCCTATTCGTTATTTACATTTGGTACCATAGTTGGTTAATCTGAACCAATGAGTAGAGAAGGTTAGAGAGAGGTTGTAGAAGGAAGAAAAAAAATTTAGAGAAAAATCTGCATTCCAGGAGAGCCTGTGTTGCCTCCGGCAGATTCCCAGAACATCCCTACATCCCCACAACCTTCTGTCGTTCTCCAAGTTTAAGAAAAGCAAATTTTTTTACCTTTGTGCCCCCTACACCAAGCAATTTTTTTTCCTAAATCCAATCAAAATTTAGGAATTAAAAAATATATATAAATATTCTTTTTCCCCCATTAGGGGTTTTACCTCTAAAATTAGAGGTGCATTTGGTCTCTACTAAAATAGCAGCCTGCAATTTTTTTTCGAAGGACTATGTGTTATACTTGGATGAGATTTTGCCCAATCTTAGAAGATAGAGGACCGAGTTAGCATTTGCAAAGGAGTTCATAGTCTTCATCAAGCTCTGCAGCACTGAGCTCCCTTATCGAGCTCATACCGAGCTAAAGGACCGAGTTGAGATTTCTCATTGGCGAGTTGAAGAGTATATCTCTGGCCTTGCACCAACCGAGCCCACTTTGCAAACCACCACCGAGTTGCATTGGCATCAATTTATCCCTGCAAACCAACAAATGTTGAAGATTCGAGTTGATTATTGGACTTCATCGAGCCATCGTTACATTAGATCGAGCAACCTGCACACGTTCATACAACGACCAAGTAAAGTTTTACATCGACTAATTCGTTTGACCCCTGTCTCCAAGCCAACAAGCCACTGCACTCTGCACAAACAAACAAAATGGAAAAAAAATACAGCAGATCAATACAAACTCTACATAGAAAACAAATCAAAGCGGCAGATAAGCAAAAACAATACAGAGGCGGAAACAAATACAAAGAAGGAGATCCGTTTTTCACTATGAAAACCCTAATCTGTTGCCTCAACTCTAACTTAGCCACATGGATTCCTACACCGGCCATGTCGCCATCGATAAGGTTAGTCACTGATTTTTGCATTTAAATATAAAGTGCTTCATTTAAAAGTCATAGCGCTTAGACCGCCGAGTTGGTTGGGGTGAGTGATTTGGGGAGGATTTGTTTGGGGTTTGACCCCCACTCCTATTACATTATTTTTATACAATTGAACTGTAATGGCCCCCTTAACTTTGGCAGCATAAATAGCATAAAAATATCCACTAAAACCCCTTAATGACAACTAAATCCTAGGCTATTTTTAAAGAAGAAAACCCTAGTTTTGGGGGAAATTTTGTTTTCTCCCACATAGCTTAATTTTTTATTCTGGGAAACATTTTCCAAAGGAGGGGTGACTGAAAACTGCATTTTTAGCCATTTTTAATGATTTTTCACACAGAGAGTCGTATTGAGCTCTGGAGGCCACCAGGGCCTTGCAAAATAAAAATAAATTTCCTGCCATTCAATTTTTCTACATATTGGATGAAATTGTAATATTTCAGTGTTTTTTCAGTGCATTGTACTAATTTGTAGGTTTTCACACTCAACCGCAAACCATTGTAACTACTTTTAAAAATGGCAAAGAATTGTAATCAAAATCAGTGTAATTTGGTTTTCTAACACTCATGAGATCTTCAGATCTCTTTCGCAGCATTTGGTATAAACAGTGCCTCTAGGAAGCTGCTTACGGGTAAATCCATTGTGACTACTACTACACTTAATGCCTAATATAGTCTGCAACAACGTCATCTAGGCATCAACCCTTTAAATCAGGGAGTAATAAGGATAGAATGCACACACTTTGAGCCCTCCCATCCATCTGTGAACGATTTCATGACGTAAATCTAAACTGAGAAATTATCTGAGTATATAGCGAAGTTACGCGCACGTATGAGGATATTTCTTTGAGCCAGTGTCAATAATCGCACAGACCCCTTTCAGTATTGTCTTGGTACCACGTATCGAATTCTTTCACGTCTGTTAATGCCTTTTTCAGATACTGCCGAGTATATAGAAAGGGCGAGATTCTTCCATGTATCGACGAGTATATTGGAAGGGCATGTATATAGAAAGGTTCAGTATATCAGACTGATGGTATATAGATTGGGAGACCATATACCTAGAGTGATAAGAGCCTTACCCTTTGTCAGTTGATTCTGTAAAATGGGCACCAACACCCCCAAGTTCTTTCTTCCAGATTCACAACTTCTAAGAGGAGATAACTATGCAACATGGAAGACAAAAATCAAAACACAACTTGAGTTTGAAGAGATTTGGAATGTTGTGGATGGTTATGTAACTAGATCAACAAGTGATATAACCCAACAACAACAGTTTGATAGATCCAATTAGAAGGCCAAGATGATAATCTTTTTTACAGTGTCTGACGACATGTAACCCCACATTCATGATGCCAAAAAAACCAAAGAAGCATGGGATAAGTTGAGCATAGTGTACGAGGCCAAGAGCAAGAATGCAATACTAAATTTGTAGAGTCAATTACACACACTGAAGTTCAAACAAAATGAGAAAATAGAAACTTTCTTAAGAAGAGTTACAGAATTGAGGGATTCACTTTTAGCCCTTGGAGAGGAGATCACTGAAACAACTCTTGTTCCCATTGTTCTGAGACACTCCCTCCTTCATACCGCATTTTTGTAACGACAGTAAACTTGTCAGATTAGAAATTTAGTTTCAACAAGTTAGTGAATCTACTGCAACAAGAAGAAGCGATGTACAAAAAAGATGATGAAGAGGAGCAAGCACTTTCTTCTCATCAAAAATGGAAAGGAAAAGGAAAAGGAAAATCTCATTCCTCTCAAAAGTTCCAAACACAACATCAACATGGGGATAAATAGAATAAGAATAAGAATCAATGTCCTATCTATAAGAGAGGACGTGATATAAAAGATTGTGGGTTCAATACCTATAAGAAAGGTTCATCAAGTCATTCTAGACCTCAAAATCAGCAATCTCACAAGGGACATTCTAACTACAATCAAGGGCAGAAGAAGGGGGACCGGCGAAGAAAACCTCATCAGCAAGGAAATTAGCTGAGCAAGAAGAACATTCAGATAATGAAGACTTCTTGTACATTGTTCGATCAAGGGAACCTTCCACGTCATCTAGTGATGTCTAGTATGTTGATTCAGGAGCCACTCGACACATGACTGGCCACAGAGACTGGTTTACCAAAATGGACACACCTTCAAAAAACCATGTTTCGTTAGGTGATGATTCTTCTTACACAGTATGGGGATTGGGAACATTTCTCTACCCCTTGGTTCACGACAATTGTAGATTATCATATGTACTATATGTCCCTGGGTTGACAAAAATCTACTATCAGTCAGTCAACTCCTAGATCACTAATCTGAAAATTGATTTTGATATTCATTCTGGTAAGAAAATGTGTTTAATTCGAGACAAATCACGAGGCTCGAAAATTGTTGCAAAATCCTCTAATGTGGACGCATGTTCCAACTTGCTTTTATCCACAGAGATGATCAGGCACTTGTGGCTAAGAATTCTACCTCCACACTGTTGTGGCATCAGAGACTTGGTCACATCAGTTTCAAGTATCTCGAAACACTTCACCGGTATAACATGGTAAAAGGATTGCCATCTCTCAAGAAGGATACAAATAAGTGTCCTCACTGCCTAACAGGAAAACAACATAGAGCTTCATTCCAAAAGAGTACTTATCGAGCTCATGGTAAGCTTGATCTGGATCATACTGATCTTTGTGGTCCGATGCAACCGAGTCATTCTGGATTTTAGTACTTCATGCTTTGTGTTGATGATTATTCAAGAAAAATGTGGATATATTGTCTTCATAAGAAAAGTGAAGCTTTTAAAACTTTCAAGAAGTTCAAAGTGGTTGTTGAGAACAGAAATGGTTGTCACATCATAACTCTCCACTCAGATCGAGGGGGGAATTCACCAATAATGAGTTCAAAGCCTACCTACAAGCTCATGGGATTTGTCGAAAAATGCCTCCTCCACACACACACCACAACAAAATGGTGTTGTTGAGAGAAGAAATCGTACTATCATGGAAATGGAGCATTGTATGATCGATGATTCTGGATTGGCGAGAACATTTTGGGCAGAAGCATCAAAGACTATTGTATATTTGTTGAACAGAGTGCCCACAGTTTCTCTTAATGGAGTAACACCATATGAATCATGGTCGAAGTGGAAACCATTTGTTGCACACCTCAGAGTATTCGGGTGTAAAGCAAACATGCACATACCCAAGCAAAATAGAAAGAAGTTGGCTATGAAATCACAAAAACTCATCTTCATTGGCTACAATGAAGAGACTCTTGGGTACATATTGATGGATCCGAAGACCAGGAAAGTCTACACCAACAGAGATGTTGAGTTTTTTTAGAAGAAGGAAGCAGAGACTCCTCCTCCGGACTCACCTGATGTAGATTTTTCACCTGTTGTAAAAAAAAAAGCTGATGTTCCCGTAGAAGATGACAGTGATGATGGGGATGATGGTGATGATCAGATAGAACCATGACCCATGGGAGAAGTTCAACATATGCCCAAGTGGTATACTAGCATGATACAAGATGCAAAATTGGATGCTCCATCGGATACATCCACCACTGGACCATAGACTCACAGTAAAGCACATGAAGAAGTAAAATTTTCTTTGATGAGTAGAGTTATTAAATCTGATGAGATGTCTATAGTCCATGAAGCCCTATAGTCAAAATCTTGGAAATATGCCATGAATGCTGAATATAAGTCAGTGATGAAAAAAAACACTTAGCAACTTGTCGATCTTCCACTAGGGAAGAAACCCATTAGATGCAGGTGGATATTCAAAACAAATTACAAAGCAGATGGGACCATAGACAAGTATAAAGCAAGACTAGTAGTAAAGGGGTATGCACAAAAAGAAGGCATTGACTATGAGGAGACATTCACTCCCACAGCTAAGATCAAAATGATCATGATGATCTTTGCTCTAGATACATAGTTTAGTTGGAAATTCCATCAAATGGATATAAAAATTGCCTTTTTGAATGGATATCTACAAGAATAAGTCTACATGACTTAACCTGAGGGATATGTTGTACTTGGAGAAGAAACAAAGCTATGCAAACTCAGGAAATATCTATATGGCCTTAAACAGGCACCCCGAGCTTGGTACATAAAACTGATGAGCATCTCATATAACATGGAGTTTTTAGAAATCCACACGATCCCAATATCTACCTCAAAAATCAAGGGGGATATTGTGATTCTTTTTTTCTATGTCAATGATTTAGTGATCACTGACAGTTCAATGAAGTTGATTGATGTAATGAAGAAAGATCTTAAATGGTCGTTCGACATGACAAATCTCAGGCTGATGCACTACTGTCTTGGATTGGAAGGATGTCAAAAAGAGAATCACATATTTGTTTCTCAGTTGAATTATACCAAGACAACGCTCAAGAAATTCAGATGATGGATTGCACGCCTATTACTACACCTATAGAGAACAAGATTACAATTATCTCATTCAGATCCATCTCCTATGGTAAATGAAACTCTCTATCAATAGTTGATTGGGAGTCTCATTTACCTCACATACACTAGACCAGATATCAGCTTTGTAGTGAGCTATCTTTCCAGGTTCATGTAGGAACCCCAAGTTTTTCATTGGAAGGCAGCAAGGTGGATCTTGAGATATCTCAAGGGAACAATAGATCTTAGGTCTAGAATACAATAAGAATGATCAATTCTTCTTATACTGGATATTAGGATTCAGATTTGCAGAACATTGATGATAGAAAATCCACTTCAGGATTTGTGTTCTTTTTGGGATATAGACCAATATCATGGGGAATAAAGAAACAACACTTTTTTCTCTCTTCTACAGAAGTCCTAGTATCATTTCTACAGGTGAAGTTGTCTGCGAAGTGATATGGCTACGTCACATACTTGAAGGACTCGAATACCACAAGAAAAACCGACCACCATGTATGTTAACAATGAAGGTGTTCTCAAACTTGTTTACAATCCAGTGTTTCATGAAAGAACAAAACACATTGAGGTACATGTTCATTTCATATGTGATCATGTCTTGAAACACAACATACAGCTTCAATTTTACCAAACAATTGAACAACGGGCAGATTTCTTGACAAAGTCACTTGCATGTGACAAGTTTGAGTTGTTCAGAGAGTTCCTCTCCTCATCCCTTGAGGTAATGCAAAATTAAGGGGGGGAATGTTAGGGTAAACATATTAATTATGCATTGTAATTAGGTAGTTTATTATTATTTTTGTATGGTTATGATTATATAGTCGTTATATTGTTTTATTGCATACGTGAAGGTTTATTGTTGTATTTTTGCAACAACATATTTGTTTGTTCCTGCTTCTCAAATGTATTTTACAAGCTTATGTAATTATGTTGCACCCATGTAACATATTGTTTGTTTGTATATTGGTTGTTTGATATCTATAAGTATTGCAGCCTACACCATTGTATTTGATTTTCATGAATATTAATAAATTAATCACGCTTCTGTCCCTGTTTGTTAGTTACAAACATGTCAAATATGTTTGAAATTTGGAAAGGAGCTTACTTGACTGATTTCACCACACCACAAAAAAAAGTTGTAGAAAAAATTGTGACCAATTTTGAGAGATAGTTGAACCTTCACAATTCGGGTTTGACATAACGTTGGCCGAGATCAAGCTTTGATACCACTTGTAATGAATTTACTCGTATAAATATGATTATCACCAACATTAGAACACTAAAGAAAACAAGATCACGGATAAATGATCTTAATGTGTAAGTAGAATATCTTAGCCACTTCAAGGGGGCAACCTCCAAACCACACAATAAGACTCAAATGCTCAATAAGATGATCAACTACTACCTACTAACTCCTATATATATTATTCCTATGTTATGGCCATCACCAAGGCTGACCTGCTTATGATAATATAACATATATGAAAGAGATACATCATGATAAGAAGTTATGATAGCCACAAGTTGGATATATACATCCAATGTAAGATATATGATTAAGGGCGTAACATGTACCTTGTCCTTGTGCAATGCCAAGTTTGACAATGTTCCCTTCCTAAGAAAAATGCTCACATTTTGAATTTAATCCCCTCATCTCCCTAGCTCTTATACAACCTTCTTATCTTTACATTTTTATGTATCATTAATTATGATAATATTATTTCTTCAAAGCAATATTAAACATATGATACTCACGACAAAAATTTTAGTTTTGAGTTTCATCTCTTCGGTTCAAAAATGTATGGAAGGGTCGAGATGTGCGGTCCGGTCTTGGTCAACCCGTACGGTCCCACCCCTTCGCATTCACCGAATTTGATTTCAATTTAAAATCCTTATTTGGGTCATTTCATCTTCTTAGGTTCTACCTTATTAGAATTTTTCACCTATAGAAGACTATAAGCAAGTCATTATGACTTTATAACTCAACGGAGACTCTTAATAGCTCATATTGCAAAAAAAAATTTAAAAGCACTCAAACGGTTCCTAAATTTTCCCAAATCACTTGCATACATATAGAGTAATCCCTACTACAAGTTTGAAGAACTCAACCATGTCAAATAGTATAGATTCATCCATTTCCAAGCATGAAAAGGTCATAGAGCCATGTTTTAGCAAGAGCAAAGTCACTCCAATTATTGCAAAAAGGTTTCATTCAACAACAGGGTTAAGTCACACCATATCTCACTACTATTGCATTGGGTACATTCCATGCTACGCAGTTAGCCCTCTATCTTGGTGTCAAGAGACACAAGGGCACCCCTAAGGGCTTGGTTAGCTATTCACACTTACACAAACACCTAAGGGAACTACATGGGGCTTGATCCCATAACAAGGGCATGTAGTGTGACACTTGGACTGGTTAAATGACTAGGAATCTAACTGCCAAGGGTAGTTCAGTCTAACCACACACATGTTTTCTCCTTAAAAATCTACTAATTCTAATGAAAGGTTTCACATGTTACTAGGATTTCCACTTTGTTGTAAGTTGTTACGGGTTGTATTGAAGCTATGTAAGCAAGAGTTACATACAATGAATATCATTTATAAACAAGTAAAGAGCACAAAAAATTATCAGTCCAGACTATTAAAGGGTCCAAGACCCTACAACTCCAAGTTAGACCCATATAGATTAGTTATTAACCATTCTTAAATTGTCTTGTATAATTAAGTTTATCTCTCCTTTCGTGTGTTGGCACTCAAAATCAAAAATTCACTCTTTGACACTGCTAGTTTTGACAATGCACTCTTGCTAAGATAAATATAACCTACCCATTCCCACTTAGCATATTCCGATGTATCTTGTTTACATTGTTTATCCTTACATAATGAGAGGTTTGTCATCACCAGTCCGACACTATGATAATATTTCACCGGGAACTCCTCATGTTGTGATTATTTGGTTTGGTGGTAGTAATCTAGAAACACAATAACATACATAACACAAGAATACCACAGACTATGATATAAGGGAACGATGGCAAATCTGAAAAATAACTGCAACATATGATTATTATTTCCCATGATATTGTTATAATGTCAGTTGCCCATGAATTACTTCGAGTGTTACTTTAGCAAATCCACTGGGAGATGTTTGCAACAGTGTCATTCTAGAGAAACTTCATAGCTAGCCTTTTGTTGGCTTCCTTAACACACCTTCACAATGACTCCTTTTTACACATGCTAACTCTCACCTTTTATTCTATGCTAAATGAGGGGGGTGGCCTTTCTATTTATGTCACTTTCAAGCTTATCCACCCTGTCCATAAGATAGGATAGGAAATCTGAGTTCCGGCAACATCATATTCCAAGGAAGACCTAAACTCTTATCTTTGGACAATGTAAACAAAGATTATCCTTCCAGGATAAGATAAACCTTAGATCATTTGACATCGGGCTCCAGAGCCAATTTCTAGATTTTATACAAATAAAATATTCAAAATATTTATGACATCACTCTTTGTCATTATTACAAATATAATATTTATAATTCTAAATCATGTAGACCCTATTGACTTTTGACCCTTTTAACATTACCCAGACCACTTATGACAAATATTTACTTTTTACCATTGATTGTTACTACAACATTCCTATTATACTTTGACTATTACCGCATTGTAATTTATCGGTGGTGTCATATTGGCAGTGTCATTATCTTCTATCAGACACTACTACTAAGTATACTTAATAACACCCTATTTACATAATACATATCTTTAGTGAAATAGAAATCATGGAGGAAACATGAGTCTAAAATAACTGACAGGTCATTGAATTTCGAGAGTAAAATGCATAAAATCTATAAAAAAAAGCATAAAGTAAAAACTTCCAAACTTCATATTGCATGTTTTCCTTCCCTGGTCAAAGCCATACAATTTGGTCAAGAAAGTGTATCTCTGGTCATGACCGACTTGTACGGTCTTGGACCGACATGTCCTCTAACTTTGCTTTCAAGTTCATATATTTTTTTGGGTCTTCTAATCTCTCTAGGTCGGCCTTTCCTCGAAAAATCATCTACAAAACCCTATATAAGAAAGTAAACACTACTTCATTTGCTAACCTGGAAATCATATGCCACTACATTGATACACTCACTTCTCACATTTGCAAAAGGCACCCAAGTCTCCTTAAATATCATAATAACACATCTACAATCATTAGGGAAGCATTATCTACAAATCTAAAGCTTCTTACCAGGTCAATACAACAATCTCTCTCATCTACAAGTTCTCAAACATCCCTTCCCCAAGTATCTTAGCAAGAGCCAACTCAACTCAAGAATTTCTAGAGGTGGTTATCCAATCTAGCTTGAGGCATCTTCGGAGTAGTGCTAATGTCGACAATGTGTAGGGGTGCCCACAACCCAACTATTTTTTGTTTTACAAGACTTCACATCTATAGTTAGGGTTTGAGATCATGATCATAGTGTTTAGAGAGATTCACAACATGATCACAAATTAGGGTTTGACAATGACAAATAGTTTCAGATAACTAACGATGTGTAGAAGTTGCAGAGCATAAAACCAAGCAGGTCCAAGACCATACAAAAGGGTCAAGACCGTACGGTATGGACCTAGAAGAGTTGTACAGTCCTGCCCCGTGTTAGTTTCCAGTTACAGTCCCAAAAACAAAGCACGATCAAGTTTAGATCTCCCTATTCCAGTAGTGCATCCTCCCATAACTTTCCAGAATCATCTATAATCAGCTAAGTGCAGTCACTATTTTGTGCTTTCAAGCTCATATTTTGTTTAACATAAAATTTACAAGTATAAAAGTGTTATTCTAATTGTGGTAATTAATGTTGGAAGTTAATTAATCATAATACTAACCTATTGCTAACCCTTACATCCTTTAGTGTACTAATTCACTAAAATCAATTAGGTTTCATGTTGAATCTAATTAGGTTGTAAACATCATGTTTTTAAGCATATACTTATCACTTTTTATTTGTTTCACGTATGAGTGCATTAGTCTCATCATGGACTATCAATATTGGAAGTAAATATGATCTAAATAATCTACCTATTACAAACTCTTACACCGAATACCAAGTCTAAATTTATATAATTTACTTTAGGGTGTAAACATTTGGCAAACCCAACTCCTAAATCAAATTTACCACTCAAACCCTAGTGACTCCAGGGAATCATCATCTGATCTTAGGATCCTCTCGTATGTGCCATCATGCCTCTTCCTTCAAAAATTTATGTTCGTCATGCTAACCTAAGGGCCCCTTTCCTCATTTCGGTATGGGTTACAATCCTTCTCATAAGGTCCATGCCCATGCCTCATCTAGTGAAGGGGGTTTCTATGATGGTTCTACTTTCCTCGTGAATAACGTGGCTCCTATTTATATTGATATACAAGATGAATATATTCCTCTTACTTGGCAATATCCACCCCATTTTTCCTTGCCCCGATGACTCATGAAGTTAGTACATTATCACAACTTGGCATATTGAGTAACATGTTGGAGGCAACCCCACCTTTCCTCCACCACCCATGAAGCCTTCTGTTAAGCCTAATTATCCCTCTAAATGGTTTTCCATATTAGACCAATTACATAATACACCCACTGAAATATCTCTTCTTAGATTACTACAAAAGGAACCCATTTATAAGGACATCTTATATGACATGTTACAATATATTACATTATCTACTACTACTTATCCTATTGCTTTTGCATCTATAATGGACACATTCAAAGTTGTGGATAAGGTCATCACTTTTAGTCCAAATGACATCCCATCGCACCTTGGTACTAGCCCATGTATAACTCTTCATATTATTGTAAAAATCCATGAATTTCTCATTAAACATGTCTTGATTGACAATGAATCCAACCTCAATGTGTGTGTTAGTTCTTTGATTCATAAAATGGGCATTTATTTAAGCGTCGTTGACGAGAATATTAACAATGTAAGAGGATTTGATAACATCACCCACTCCAAATTAGGCACTATTACCCTTGACCTTATTTTTGGTCCTAAGATATTACCCACTACATTTCATATCATGGATACAAATCTACATTACAATCTCCTTTTGGGTCGTCCTTGGTTACATGCTATGCAAGCTATACCATCCATAATGCATCAATGCCTTAAGTTCATACATTATGACTATGAATATACAATGACTATTGATCTAGATCCTTTTAAGTATTGCAAAGTTGAGACTTTTGCTTCTCAGATATCTATCATTATTGCTCCACAACAACCTCTCCCTAGAGGTAGATTTCCCACCTATGTTATAGGAGACTTTAGTTGCAACTCCGATACTACCACTCCACCACTATTGCTAGAATAACCCACAACTTTAGCTACCGCTAATTTCTATGTTAACAATGCCCCACCTCCTCCTCCTAATCCGTTAGCTGATTCCGTGTGACATGCAAAAATTGTAAATTACTCCTCGGATTTCGATGACAATATTATCTCACTTATTGATGATATCTTGCGCAAGTTAAAATTTAATTCTATTGTTGACAATGAGTCTAATGTTTTGTTCTCTATTTGTTTCCACTAGTCTTATACATTATCGAATCAAATATAATACATCTGACACTGCTACTTGGCTTCCCATGACACATCTCCCCCTTCATTACATGTAGTTAATACATTTGATCATATATTGGTTGTTAGTTATGTCATTATCGCAACATAATTCCATACTCCATAGGATTTACTCTCTAGCTTGTTAGCTCTTGATCTACTTACTTTACCCTATACGTGACATTGATCTGCCCCTAAGTTATCTTGTTTACCAGGTTGTGACTATCCCTGCATATACGACCATGGTACTGATCATTTGTAAGGCCCTCATTGTTAACATTACTATGCTAAAGGTTGATGGGATTATTGAAAGAGGGTTTAAAACCCGCAAGCGAGGATCATGAGGGATGAAATGCACATCAACGGACGTGCGAATGACATCGTGAAGAGATCTTGGGAGGAGTGAGCATCAACCGAATGTGCATGCAAAGATTCGAAACACGGGTAGAACCTGGTTACGCCATAAAACTCTCCTCTATCTCATAGATCAAATGGGGTGTACATATAGGAGGTGCTGAGTAACCCCCAATGCTGCAATCATGACAACTCAAGTAGACAGGGGGAGTTACATTCCCATAATAGAAGTGTAACTCCTAATGACGCATATGACACACTGACGCGCTGACGCATTGACGCGTAAGAGAATCTCATAATGACTCCTAAATGACACATGGACCTATGATCTCACCTAAGTGAGATGACTCACCTAATGATGTGGAAAATAACACACACCAACACCCACCCTTCATCGTAACTTAAGATGAGGCAGTAAGTCAGAAACGAGAAATGAGTCCCGGCACAAGGCCTGATGAGATACCCATGCACAAGAAGAAGGTCCCAAGTAGTGAAGGAAAACCCAGTGGGAAAAACATCCACCACAAGAGAAAAAAACACTCTCTAATCTAAGAAAGATGCCAAAGATGGGTCCCAGCTATAGACGAGCCTGAAAAGGTACCCATGTACAAAGAGGTAATCTCTCAGAAAGAAGAAGAAGAGAGAAGAAGAGGGAGACGAGAGGAATGCAGAAGATGCCATGGACGGATCTAAACTCTGCAGCTCTAGGAGGTCTCCTAAAAGAATGTCGATGATGAGATCCTCTACCTCTAGACTAAAGAAGAGCCACCTGCACCGAACTGTGTGCATGTCCTTAGGAAGGACAAAAATGATGTGCTAAAAGTCTACTCACTCCATGAAGGAAACTGAAGGCAGCAACACAAAGAACTCTGAGTCTGGTGCACTGAAGTGTGACATAGGTCTAGTGAGTGAGCGCCAAGGAACCGAAGGTAATGCCACGTGTGTAGAACTATCAGAGTGAAAAAGAGGAACACCCACAAAAAGGATGTCCAACTGATGTGAAGGTAACAGAACATCCCCCACAATAGAAAAGGGATCCACAAACAAGGGTGGATCAATGAAGGTCTCCAAAAAAGTGGAAGTGGTAAGAGTCCAATAAGGGGCACTCCCAACAACAGAGATGATGAACTCCTCTAAAACACCTATAGATGGATGAGGGACCTATAGTGCATCACAAGTAGACTTTGTGAAAAGACAACTAAGGTCAGGCATATACTCGTCCCAATGAGGGGGCTCCACAAACAGAAGAGCGATGTCAAATAGGTATGAGTCATTCAATGAAGGTAGAGGAGTGGAAGGGTCCTCGCACACTGGAAGTGGAAAGGAGGTGGGTGTGATGACTGTATAAGACTGAATAGGAGACTACTCGATATCTGATGAGATGTGGGATGTGTCAACACTCTCTGGAAAAGTGAGAGAAAGAGGAGAAGAGTCCTCTGTAGTACTCTCGACATCATAACTGGGTGCACAATCCTAGTCATCAGAAGTAGAACCAAATGAGTCTATGTAAGCAGAACTACCATCACACGAAGAAATGGAGGAGACAACTGAATCAGCAATAGCAACAATGGCAGTAGTATGTGAAGGGTCTCCATAGAGGGACTAAAGAATGCTCCAGACACGGTGAGGTGGATCTGAGTCTTCCACGTAAAACCAGAGAGATCTAGAGACATGCATCATCATGTGACCAAAGACATGGTCGCAAGTGTTAAGAAAGTCCTCTAGATGACGATGATCAGTAGGTGCAGGAACTGGCCCAAGCAATAAGGGTAAAAGACCCTCGTGGGCGAAGTAATGTTCCATGGAAGCACGCCAAGCTAAATAGTTCCCTCTCCCGGTGAGAAGTGGCGGAGGCTGTAAACCAATCCTACGATGCTTAAGTCTGGAAAGAGCAATCTCTATGATGAAAAATGCAAGATGCACGAAAGCAAGATGTCAGACTCGGCCAATAATGCGTCTGCGTGTGAAAGCCCAAGAGTACATTCAACCCCTCAGAATGTGGCACTTTATAAAGTAGTGTGTTTACAAAGCTGACAATGTCATCACATAATGTGTGAAAAATCATGTAACTTTTACTAAATAAGCGCTAAAAAACGAGCAGCGAGTCAAAAGTTATAGCATTAAAACGATTCCCGCAACTTTTGGAAAATGCCACTAAACGCTGCAAACACATTAAAAAAGTACACGAGATGGGTGCAAAGGGTATCGTGTGGGTACCCGTTGGAAATGACATCAAATTTTAGGTATAGTTTGTTTTGCTTGCGAGGGCGGATTAACCTCCTACCAACCCCGGACCTCGCCCTCTGTCTTTGACAGTCGAAGGAAGGATGAGTAATACAAGCCAAAACAACCTTAAAATATTACAATGCCATGAATGTTTTTTTTTTAATCTGAAAACATTAAAAAAAGATAGGAGGGGGCCCACGTTGGAAGTGGTCAATACCACATGTCAGTGAGAGGTGGGCTCCTTGCTGGGTTGTGTGGAACGTGACCATTGAAATGTGGACAACCCAATGCCAAGGAGGGAATCCTCGTTGAGCAGGAACATGGGAGATCACTGGAGGTGTTGCAAGTGCCAAAGGATGGAAAAACGTGCCAAGGTAGAGGTGTGGTAGGTCGTGGAGCCGTTGGAAATGATTCTAGCTGCATGTTTGAAACGCCAAGGTCAGGCTCTGAATGAGGCTGGAGATTCCACGCAGGTTGCTGGAGTGTGTTCACGAGTAGGAGAATGGAAGTGTGTTCGGCTGTGCAAAGAAGGATGGAAATGGCGGTAGGGAGCTAGTGTATAAGGAACCACGAGCTGCACAGACCACGAGCTGCACAAGAAACCACGAGCCAACAGGTCATGAGTTGCACAAGGAACCACGAGCCAACAAGGAGAAAACACAGGCTACAGGAACCTTGAACAAATAAAAAAGCAAGGCCAGACACGTAGCGGCCTAGGATGTGGAGCCCACAAACTAGGAAGCATGAGCAGGGAACACAAGGCTTCGAACACCACGAATAACAAATACCATGAGTAGCAACCAAGAAAACAGCCACGTTTAGATTTCACACCAAGGAAAAAATGAGTTTCCACGCTGGAAGCCTTAACATAGCTCGAATCGATCCAGTGGAGAAGCCAACGACCAGAGGGCTTGGGTAGAGCAACACGAATGTAGGAACCAAGAAAAACTTGAACCTGCAATCGGAAGTAGCAGAACCTCTCAAGACCCTCATGCAAGGTCAAAAACTCGAAAAACCACAAACACGAACAAACCCGAACAAGAAGGTGAAACCCACGAACACGAGTAAGCAAACCGGAGGTATGAACCCCAAAATCAGTGCAAGAAGAGCACGATCGGAATCGCCATTACGACACATGCAACAAAATTTGAATATCACGCCAGAAGCTAGAAAACACGCACAAAAATGCCGATGAGTGCACGGATCCACAAGATCCGCTCTGATACCATGAAAGAGGGTTTAACACCCTCAAGCGAGGATCACAAGGGATGACGTGCACATCAACAGACGTGCAAACGACAACGTGAAGAGATCTCGAGAGGAGCGAGCATCAACTGAATGTGCATGCAAAGATTTGAAACACGGGCAGAACCTGATTACGCCATAAAACTCTCCTCTATCTCATAGATCAAATGGGGTGTACATATAGGAGGTGCTGAGTAACCCCCAGTGCTGCAATCATGACAACTCGAGTAGAGAGGGGTAGTTACATTCCTAGAATAGAAGTGTAACTCCCAATGATGTATGTGATGCACCGACGCACTGACGCGTAAGAGAATCTCATAATGACTCCTAAATGACACATGGACCTATGATCTCACCTAAGTGAGATGACTCACCTAATGATGTGGAAAATAACACACACCAAAAATTATCACCATATTTCCAAATGAATCATCACCCTTGAAATGATCATATTTACATATTATAGTTGCCTCCCACAAATGACCATGTCTTCATGCTTCACCAAAGATACCTATTATCCTTGGACAATCCCAGACACATGTTCCAAAAAGGGTGGAAAATTGAGCACAAATTACTCCAACTGGGGATCTTGTCCCCTAGATCTCATTGACTTTGATCCTAACACAGATGATTCCCTTAATTGCCAATATGCCTCTTCACGAGGCTCCCATTGGGTAGTTGTGGTGCTACCCCCTTTTTCTTGTACATAGTTATTTTCAAACATTGCAAAAACATTCAAATAATCACATAATACAAAAACATTCATATATGAGCAAAATACAACATCATGATTTGTTATAGTTTGTTTGGCTCACTTGTTACTTTATAAATATTGTATGTCACATTGATTTGATATATATATATTCTTTACATACGTGTGTCATGCGGTATCTTGAGTTCGATACATAACATTCATAAATTGTGACATGATTATAGGAGCCAACTTGGTTCCTTACACTACTCTTTCGGAGGCATCCCTCCATGTTATAAAAGTGTTTTTGTTTCATTATATGTTACTTTAGACCTTCCTCGTCATTTTTGATTACATACATTGTGTTTATTCCTACATATTGGGTTAACAAGACTAACACACATGTCTTGTGCAACACCATCCTATCTTGCTATTTGTTTTTGTCACTATTATCGTGTTCTATACTTGTTTCATATGTTATTGTCATCACTTGCTTACATAAATTGTTTTATTGCTTGTTTTCCATATGGTTTAACTTGACTGTCTTGCGTAATTACAATATAATGCTTGTTTTCTCGATTTGGCCTAAGTGCCTTGCGATTATCTTGTGACATCATGGGTGTCCCATGTTTATGCCTCCATACCTTTACTACGTGTATGCACTTGTTTTTTGAATGTGACACATTATACCTCCTATTATGATTGTCTTGTGACACCATGGGTGTCCCATGTTTGCGGCCCTATACCTACATATGACATGTTTCCATACCTTATGGCTTGTTTGACTATACACTATTGTTTATACTATTGCTCATGATATCTTTACTATTTCTATGATGTTTTAATACTTATTTTATTATGGAGTAAGACATGATTGTTGTTGTTACTAGTTATTTTACACATGATTCTTGCTTGTTGCTTGGTATATGTTGATTTTGTTATGCGACATAGTTACCACCATACACAACCCTTTTGCATGTACATGTTCTCAAATGTGGTTACCATTCTAGCTTTCTATTTGATCATACACATATTATCATACATATGGTACATGGGTACACATTTATTCTCTTAAGTCATGTACTCAAATGCTTTATCGCATGAACCTTAAAATAGGGGGCATTCATCAGGCTATTTCTATAATCACAAACTTGTTATAAAATACAGGAACATATTTTTACAGGGTTTAGATCCTCAAAAAAAGGTCATAGATATTAAAATATGATAATGACATAATTCAAACTAAGTCAAAACCGTACAGTGCGGTCAGGACCATTATACGGTCTTGACCATCTTCCTATGTTCCTGGATAGAGGGGAAATTCACTCAATGTTTCAATTTCTACAGATTTTATTAGTTGTTTACAAGATTTCTACACAATTACATATACAAATGACACATTTCATAGCAAAATAGAGGGGCATGATTACTTCATTCCTTCTCCATGACATTATTCAAATTCAATTACAAAATTAGGGTTTGGGGGTATGGGCCTCCTTTTCCCCTTTGATTTTATAGACTCTACATAATCGCTTTCATTTATAGTAACACCATATAGGGACATGACAATGTCCATTCCCTCTGAGGTCAAATTGTTTACAAATTATATAATTTGGGCCTATATCCGTTTATAGCAATGTGGCCCAAGGGTTTATTGGAAAGCGTTGAATGAAATGAAATCTTCATAGACTTATCTTTCCACTTCTCTCACCAAATTCCCAAATGAGGAAGGTGTTAAAGTAACAGGAATATTTGTAGACTAAATATTCATCTCCACAAATTTCCAAAAAGGGGGGAAAATGGCTCCTCTCCTCACTCTCTCCGGTATTGGGATATGCCCAACACTCAAGAATCTCCTTTGGCACAATGTTGGGGACTGCTCACCCCCATCTATTTGACATTTCATAACCAACTCTAGTTCTCTAATGTGTGACATAAAATGGGAGCTCATCCCGATGAAAAATGAATAAGTGCATTCCTTTCATATTTTTCATCTTTATACTTACACTTTTGTGAAGTTCAAAGCTATATGCACTATCTATATTTTGAGTTTTTTTTCATACACATTGACTACACTATGTGTTGTAGGTCTCATCGTGGAGCATGCCAACACTAACAAATCAAAGAACCATTGTCAAGTGAAGATAAAGTGTGCGTGCATACTCAAATATGTTTTTCCTTTAGCACACAATTTCCAATTACAAACTTAAAGGTGGGGGAAAAATGTTGGCACTAAAATTTGGTAACTCGTGCTTATGCAATGCCAAGTTTGACCATGTTCCCTTGCTAAGACAAATTCTCACATTCAAATTCCAATCCAATCATCTCTCTAGCTCTTATAGAGCTTACTTATATTTATAATGTTCCATCATCAGTTTAGACAATAATATTTGATCAAAGTAGTATTACACATCTAATATTCATGACACAACTTTCAATTTGGAGTTTCATCTCTCCGATTCGAAAACATGTGGAAGGGCTGGGATGTGAGGTCCAGTCTTGGCCGATTGGTTTGGTCCCACCCCTTCATAATCAATAACTCTGATTTCAATTTCAAATCCTTCTCTAGGTCATTTCATTTTCCTACAGTCGACCTTAATAGAATATTTCACCTGCGGAAGGCTGTATAAGCAAGTCATTATCACTTTATAACTCACATGCCACTCTTACAAGATCCTATTGCAAAGATCTTTCTAAAAGGACTCAAAGGGCTCCTAAATCTTTCCAAATCAGTTGCACATCATCTAGAGTAGTCTCTACTACAAGTCTGAAGCACTCAACTAGGTCAAAGAGTCTAGATTCATCCATTTACAAACATGTAAAGGTCATAGATCCATATTTTAGCAAGAGCAGAGTCACTCCAAACATTACACATGGGTTTTAATTAACAAAAGGGTTAGGCTACATAGTTGAGGTATGACATATCTCACTACTACCATGTTGGCTATATTCTATACTACGTAGTTAGCTTGTTACCTGAGTGTCAAGAGACATGAGGGCACTCATAGGGTGCTGGTTGACTACTCACACTTGCACAAACACCTAAGGGAACTACATGAGGCCTGATCCCACAAAGAGGGCATACAATGCAATACTTGGATCGGTTCAATATTTGTGAGTCTGACCACTAAGGGTAGTCCAACCTCAACACACACATGTTTTTTCCTTTTTCTTTGCTAATGCTTTGACGAAGGGTTATGCAGGTTGATAGGGTTTCCACTTTATTGTAGGGCATACCAAATCTATGTGAGCAAGAGTGACATATAGCGAAGATAGTTTATAGAAAAATGAAGCACATAAAAAAGTTGTAAGTCTAAACTATCAAAGGTTCCAAGACAACACTTCCAGGTCAGGACTATATAGATCAAGTCTAGACCATATAAAAGTTGTGTGGTTCCGCCCCTATGGGTTTCTAGTTCCAAATCTTTCACTACAACATCTACAGTTTCAGATTCTTGTTTCATTATCCCGCACATCCAAATCATTCATGAATTTTCATGTACAACTAAGTCTATCTCTCCTCTCGTGTATTTAAGCAAGTACTTATCACTTTATTAGTTGTTATATGTATGAATGCATTATTGTAGTTATGAATGATTAAGGTTGGAATTTATATAGATTAAAATAATATACTTGTGGCAAATGCTTACACCTTATACCAAAATCTAAATTATAGCTTTTAATTTAGGGTGTTAACAATTGTGTTATTTTATTTTCAAACACATATTTTGTAATCTTATTCTTATATGTTGTTAGCCCTTATATCTTGATTCTTTTAATATAGACATACAATTGCATTGCCAATGTCTGCATCAATTGCTAAATGACTTCTTATGCCACTCAAATTTACTTTTCCCTTCTCAAAATCTAAGATTAATGTTGAAATATTTAAGATTAATGATTTTTTCCCAGGGCATCCCTAATTTGGTTACTGTGTTTATGCTAAACAAATAAAAAATTATGGAGAAGTTTGTACTAGACAATTCTTACACAAAAAAAAAATGAGCATTACAAGTGTAAACCTATGGACCTCTTCTTATCTTGATGGTATTTACTTGGGTTTTAAATAACTTTGAATCAACCATATCCGAAAGTGTGGATATATTTTGTAATCTTGTCCTTATATGTTACTGGTCTTTATATTTTGTCATTTTGGCTATATGAAGCAAAGTAAGTGATTTATATGGAATCCATGGTAGAAGGTATCATTCACAAGGAACATTTGGTCAAACAATTGGCAATAATCCACTCAACAAGTGAATTGTTATGATGGGATTTCATTAAGCATTCAAATTATGGTATGGTATGTTAGGGGGTATACCCACATATAAGTAGATATAATGCTAGTGCCAAATATGAGTAGATACAATGCTAGTGCCCTAAATATGAGTAGATACAATGTTAGATCCCTAAATATATACTTCCTTCTATGATCTATTGTCATTTGATTTTGATGAAATAAGGTTTTCTTAGAACATTTGTTCTAGTGAAGGTTTGATTATTCAATTTTGTTAAAAACTACCAAAATTGCATAGGGATCAAATGATTTCATATGGAAATAATCTAGGTAGATAGTGTGCCACTTCTTTAAAATGTCATTTACAAAAATTTAGTGGGGCCCTTGAGGGCCCTGTACTAATGCAGGAGCATCTCATGACGCCTCAAGAAGAATAAATCAGTTACAATAAGCCATCTAAGGCATTAAACCATGTAATAGGTGTTTGAGTTAGTTTCCCTCCAAGCGCGGCAAGTTTGAATTTGAATTACTATGTAAACTCTCTTAGTCATGAGAGTAAAAGTATTTATGAGTTGTTGACATGATTATGCTAGGTAGAAGAAGGATTAAAGTTGTCTTAGGATATTGTGAGATCTTGTCTTAACTACCAATGGCCTTTTACAAGTTGTCTAAAACAAGCTTATCTACTTTTTTTGCGTGTAAGTTGAGAAGATATCTCAACAAAAGTAGAGAATGAGTTTTATCTTAGAAAAAGGATATTATGACAATTTTAGTAGGGTATTGTGCACTATAAGAGGTCGAGTTCCATCGGGTATAAGGTGCAGGGATAGATAATTTTGTGTGAGAGTTTGAAATTTGGAGGTGTGTGTAAGAAGTATGATATGACAAAGTTGTGTAATAGGTTTTCAAGATGAATAAAAGTTGACATGAATTCTCTAAGTCTTCTAGGCCTCCAAATCCTCTCACTTTTTGTGTATTTTAATGTCTTTTAATGTTATGATGTTTGATTCATGTATAAAATGCTTTGCTTTAAGGAAATCTAGACTATATGTTGCCTATACTCTGTTTTCTATGCACAGTTTACACACAAATTGTGTTGACTAGAACGTTTGGGGCATCATCAACATATGATTGTAAAAGGATAAAGAGGACTCATGTTTCTATAGATTTTTTGAGCTTGGATTGAGGGTTTGAAACACATTTTGAAGGAAGATATTGAATTCTTTCCCTCTTGGGCAGATTGTAACCCTCCACTAGGGTTTTCTAAATTAAAACCTTTATATCTCACACACGAGAAAGAGATGAGAGCTAATATTTGAAACTATCCATCTATGATCATCCCTCTTTCGAATGAACCAGATTTTAAGTCATTTGATGGAGTCTACAAAAACTTATAGGTGACAATATTTAGGGGAAGACTGCATTTTCAATTTTTAAAAACCTTAAAACATGGAATCGGGTCAGTCATGATAACTTTATATTCCCAACTCCAAATGATATGAAATTTGGACTGTAGAAGGAAAATGCCAATGTCCAAATGGGGTTTTAACCATCTTTCTAAATTAGATGTTTAAATGGAGTTGTGATGAAATCTCAATCTTATACTATTAAGAGACTGAATTGGAAAAACATGCATGTTAAGCTGGGAACAAATCATAATGAGTTGAGTCTTTAGACTTCATAGGAACTTATGAGAAGAAAAAGGGTATCTAAAACTATACTCAAAATTCTAATAAGGCGAGTGTGATCAGGGGATCATTTTCAAAAGTTCCCTAAACATCCCTAAATTGTGTCAGTACAGAAGATCATCTCGAGAGCTTTCCAACGACTGTGAGAACGCGACAAACGGACATCGGGAGCTCTAGATATGTTCGGTCAAACTTCAGACATCGGGAAAGTCAAACTTTAGTCAACTGGTCAATTTTGGACCAATCGCACTGTGCCACGTGGCTTGCCACCACTCGTCGAATTCACTCGATTTGCCTCTCGGGAGACGAAAAGTGGACTACAGGATTACCGCGTTAATTATTTCTATGCCACATTGTATGGGTCGAAATTATATTTACTTGGTAAGTTCACTTTCCAAATGCCACACATGTATATGCCAAACCGCTATATATATTAATGTTTATACATTAGTATTAAAGCTCACATAAACCGCCATATATTCCAAATTCCACGTGGAAGAAGGTGAAGCGGTGTTGTAGGGCGATGTTTATTCCATGCGTGGAAATCCACGTGGAGAGGAGAATTAAATGGGGGCGGTTAAGCTCACGTGGTCCTTTGACCACTTTATTTGTGTGGGAAGAGGCTTATTAAAGCCTAAAACCTTATCATGCCGCCTAATGTGGGATATACCCACTTACCTAATCCACCCACTATGGGATTTTTATCCCATTAAATATGCTAAGCGCCCTATTTGGGATTTAACCCATTAAACATGTAATCCGCCCAAATGGGAATATTTAATCCCAATTTCTATGTATGGGTAAGGCTAATATTAGCCTAAGGATGATGTTAAATGCATATTTTAAGGGCCCTATTTTTTGTATAAATAGGGAACCCATTCTATTGTAATGGACACACACACCGGCACAATGGAGAAGCTCATTGCTAGAGCGCGGAACGGTGGACACAACTCAAGCTTATTATTTGTTAAGCTTGTTGTGGGGACACACACAACCCGAGCTTATTATTTGTTAAGCTTATTTGTGGGATGTGTCAACAGGTATTGTCTATTGGCCTATTATTTTAGGCAATAGTAGATGAAATATTTGTGGCTAGGAGTTATTCAAACTACCTAGTCAGCCCATAGCGCCACACCAATTACTTGCAAATCTTGGATTGCCGACTGGAGTGCTAACTTCGCATTGATAGCGTCGGGAAGGCCGATCGAAGCCGAAGGAGATTGTGCATCAAGAAGGTGGAAGTTGGGTGCTATTTTTCACCCTTGTCATCCGAAGGTTTGGTGTATTGATAGGCAAGTAAAATTCCATTAGGTTTTCTTGTGAAAGTACTATTGTAACTTACAAGTTTTGACTAGTGGAACGGTTCGACCACGAACCTGGAGACGTAGGCAATTGCCGAACTCCGTAATCAATCTGTGTGCAATTGTCATTATTGTCTTGCATTATTTTAAATTTGATTACTTAAAAGGAGTAAATTATCGGCAAATAATTAAAGCCTATAAGGGTCCGAGATCAGGTAGTAATAATCTGATTATTTTCGGATCAGAGTGTATGCAAAATTAGACCTGCTAATGATCTCTGATAGGGCTATTAGTTGATATTACATGGTATGTGGAGAAAATAAGAGATCTTACCCAATCCATCCAAAGAATGGTAATGCAACTTCGAGATGATGATTCAACCATCTCATATTAGGTATGAAAGAATCATTACACTCTGTTCTCATTCAATGAATACACTTCCTTCTATAAAAACAAAGTATCAAGGTTTCTTGGCACGACTATATGGTAAAGTCCAAGTGAACCAAAAGATCTTGCATAACTGTTGAACAATAATGGTTGTGTAGCTTTAAGATGATGATAAATGGATGATGGATCAGGTACTTAGTCTTTGTTATAACCCTGAGTTGGTGGTGGTTACACTTTCTTAAGCTCAAGAACAAAGATCACCTTAGTAGGAACACTTGCATTGAAAAGTATACCGTCATGAATTCATTCTCTTAACTTATGGTCAGAGTTTCAAGAGACAAAAGCTCTCATTGTGGAGAATCAATAAAAGAAGTGATGAATATGATCTAAGATAGTAGTATGCCTTTGAATGCCTATATAAACCACCAAGAACCATTGAAGGTTAGTATCTTCTCAAAGCCAAGACAAGACTGTATAAGACATGACTGTGGGTATACTTCTAACGTATTGTTCTTGAGCTTTTAAATTCACAATCTGATCTAAATGGAGTAAGATGGGCTAAGATAGGCATCATGTACCATATGCCTAATATTTTGGGTGGACACTACAAGCCGTTTTTCCTAGATGCAAGTTTTAATCAAGCAAATTATATGGGTTCTTCTAAGTTTGAGATCATTGCATTCTTTTAGGTCTAATTCAACACTTATGGAAGATAAGGTTTGTATGTCACAAAAATGAATGGAACAACTAGGTAGATACAATGTATACCCACATATAGGTTAAGATACAATGTATACCCACATATAAAATACAATGCAAACCTATAAGTCACACCCTCTGTTGAAAAATGCAAATGACTTGTGTATTGTAGGGGCAATAAATGGCTATGATAAAGGTGACTGCCCTGAAAATTAAGATGTTGTGCCTAAAGAATGCTTGCAAATTGCTCTAAAACCATTTCTTCTGTCTAACGGGGCATTCAAAGCCGAGATGTGATTTAAAAAATGAGTTAAAAACATAGATATGCTATCAATTAAAAACAAAATGACGACAAAGAGAAGGACCAAAATCTTACCAATTACAGATTTTCACCGATAAAATTGACTGCAATGTTTGTCGATTAATGCTTGGATAACAATGCGGCTATGGAATAGGTGTTTTGTTTCAAACAAAGAAAATAATCACAGAAAATGGGGTAGGGAGTTATCAATTACCTTCTTCAAATTCAACGGATGACGTGGGTGAGACGAGATCATGTGGCTTGTTAGTCCATTTTTTTCAATTTAGCTAATGACACGGACAACAAGGGTCACATGGCACATTAACTCCCTTTAGACAGAGAACCCGATAATGATGAGATATGGGAGACATGAAATAAGTATCATATCATATGGTGTGTTAGGGGGGATGTTTTTGTATAGAGAAGTGAAAAAAAACTATATAACCTAGCATGTAGAATGTTGAAAAAGTAAGCTCTAAAAATGAAAACATGGAGAAATCTTGAAATTTTCCCCTCAATTCCAATTTTGACAGCACTTCACCTCCTTCATACCTACAAGGAAGACCCAACACATGCAAACTCAACAAAACATGTTAAAAAAAAAACAAGTTAGATCAACATGTGTAAAAGAGGGTTAGTAACCAAAAATAAAACTTAACTACAAAAAATTGAAATTAAGTGCAAAGGACAATGGAGTAAGTCCCACCGGGCGTGCCAAATGTGTGCATGTATACTTTGCTTAATGCTAAATCAAATGAAGCAAGAACTACCACCTAAAATAGTTCTACAATTTAGCTAAAACAAAACATAAACACCATCATGATAAGAATTAAACAAGGGTTAGATGCTAGCATTCATCAATACAAACTTTGAAACTAACAATGCTAAATATCTAAACTCCTCTATTCTCTAACAACAAATAAATGAATGGACCTAAGTAAGCTCCATGGCTATCAAAATAGTTGTCCTTAATGCTCCAAGAACCTAGGAATGGGGGCTAATCAAAGTTGGGCTACAAGACCCTATTGACACCTCCCATATGACCCAAGCACTTTAAGAAAGAGGCTTAACTCTTCAAGATGATGAACTCTCAAAAGGGCAAGGTGCAAGCTCTTAGTCTCTTTGCAATATGCTTTGCATTTGCTCTCTTAGAAAGTTTAGGTGTAAGTAAAAAGGTAGGTGGAGGGCTCTTTATATAGCCCAAAGGATAAAGGATTCAACACATTCTCATGAATGTGGGATAAAGGTAAAACATGATTAGGAATGGATAAGGTTGCTTTATTAAAGGTAACCTTACTTTAGAAGGGTTTAATACATGTTTAACAAGTCATGGGAGCTGAGGGGTATTTTAATTAATCAAAGGTGATTAATTAATAGGTAGGTGTAAACTTATAGAAGCCAATTAGAAGAATATTAGTGCGATTTATGCTATTAAAAGGGGATTAAATCAATTAAATATTGATTTATTGGTTAAATGGAAGGGAAAGCTAATTAATTAATAATAATTAATTAGTCTAGGTAGAAGGGGTGATTTATTAACGGAAGGTCGTTAATTAGGGTATTTGTTGGATAGGCAACTTAATTAATTAGCTTAGTATAATTAATTAATGATGATATGAGGGAAAATGAGTGTCTTTGACGATATGTCGTTGATTTGCGAGAAAGGGGATAATTAGCACAATTTAAGTATTTAAATTGCTTGGGCGTAATTATAGGTGTCTACAGTGAGGTGGGAGGTTTGCATGCAAGATCTGCCTTTCGTGTTCTTCCTCAGCGTGTGGCACTTTTTCTCTCAACCATACCCCTCACAAGGGAATAATATTCTCTTGCCTCAGTAGTTTACACACCTCCTTAACCTCATCCAAATAATCCCTTGGTGCTTCTACTGGTCTCCTTTGCTCATCTTTTCTAGTCTGCTCTTTTAAGCATTAGATCTCCCCTTGTAAACTTTGAATTACGTCCATGGTTCCCTAGTAAACTTCTTTATGGTGAGCTGGGTTTAGATACTTCCCATGTACTACTTCTTCTCTCAAAACCAAATGTCTCTACCTAGGCACTTCCCTTGCGCATGCGGATTCCTCCCTCATTGTTACCATAATAGGCTATAGTTCTGATTCTTGTATTACTCGTGGAAGCCATTACACGTCAGCCTTCTTAATACTCACCATGGCAGCACCCTTATCCTTTTGGTGCTGCTAACTTATATGTTCGTACAACTTTGGGCATTCTTTGTACTTATGTTTTTTTCCACACCAGGAGCATTGTAGAAGATCTAGACATTCACGCTTATAATGGTATGTGGCTCCACAATTAAAACACATCCCACACGGGAACTCACTTCTTCCTCCGTGGTTACCATGGCCACAAAATCCTCTGTAAAACCCTCTTCCATGTGCATCTCCATCTCTATGCTCCTCATACTGATGTTCATCTCCTTTGGAACTGCTGGCAATGCAAATTTGGTGCACACCAAGATCAATTGCCTCATGAATCTAGTCAATCAATCTACAATCCTTGGTGTCATGTGTGGTTAAGGTACATATTTTGTAAGAACAAGATATGTTTTTGTGGATCGCGCACTACAACAGGGGGCACCTACTTGCATCATGGTCCTCGTGACATATTTCATAGTTTACTGCCACGACACGTACCGCCTTCCGAGTACATATCCCACCATTATCATTTGTGTGTCCTTCCAGCTACAATCTGTGCACCACATTCCTCCGCGAATCTCTGGAACTCTGTTGGAAGACAATTTATCCAATTGCTTAGCCATGACAGTAATCTGAGCCTCCAGAAATGGGCTAACACCAGTGTCAACACTACCAACTACTTCATCGCATAAAGTAGCTTCCAATGCTTCGTGTAGGTTCGTGAACGTTTTATGGGATAAGGCCCTCCTAAAGGGTGTGATCAACCCTCCGATAAACCACTGAGCATGTTGTGAGGGGTGGATATCATAAGACAACTTAGAAAAAATATTTTTGAAACACACATCATATTCCCACATGCTCTCTAACATTCCCTGTTGGATCTCTTTGAGAGAGCTAATGCTCTTCTGTTCAAACTCAGGAATGTGGAATTCTGCCAAAAATGCATTTCTCAGCACGGTATAATCCACAACAGTCTGATGAGGGTCATACTTTCTATACCAACTATGCACACATCCTTGCAAGGTCATCACAAATTGACTGGCCTTTTGATCCAGGGTTATGATTCCATTCGCGCACCATAGCAGCTCGCACTTATGCACATGTTCCACGGTATCTTCTATTAAACTGTAATCTGGCAAGTGTAGAGACATCTCGAAAAATACTTGAGGAGGTGGCTGAGGCCCTTACCCTGCCGATCCAGTCCCTTGGTTTCCCCCGGTGTTTCCTCCTCTACTGGATCCATTGGATCCTGAGCCACTAGCTCCACCACTTCCACCTCCATATCCTCCTGTGTTAGGTACAGGGCCTGTGTTTGTTGTGCCGAGTGCTCCCATCGTCCCACTAAATTGTGCACCAACAGTTTGTGAACTAGTACCACTCCCAATCATAGTTCCTCCACCACCTCCTAACGCACTTCCAAAACCAGCTATATACGTGCCTTGCCCAAACATTCCACCGAATACCAGGATAGTGTGTGAAGCCATATAAGTCCTAAACAAGAAATTGTATGTTCTAGGCACCGATTGGTTGCTTCCACCGATATCAAATAGATCAACTATACTCTTCCCTCATTCGAACAAACCAAACACCAAGGTCTGGTCACTAGGTGGGGTCAGATGCACATCAACGACTCTTCTCTCTCTACGCGATGGACTCTCATCAGAATCCGCAAGGTTTTCTCTTCCGCACTTACCAAGATGGTGTACCACAGACTGTTTGGGTTCGACATCCTTCACGTGAACCTCAACTCCTTTCCACCATGTCTGGCTCCATAACCCACTTGTAATCCCGTGTTGTCTATCAATCTCCTTTTCACGTGCTTCATTATACTTGAGTTGCCTCTCCTCCCTTTCCTGTTCAATCATCAGATCAGCCATCCTTCCCCAACCTGGCTTCCTCGCCTAGCACTCGGGGTGGTTTAGCTAGCCATAGAGAATTCCTCTAAACCCATGGTTACCATCAAGATTTTTATCACAAGGGGAATAGCATGCAAACATGATCCCCTGGGCTCTCGCAAGAACTCAAACTCAACAACTTCTGGGCAGGAATACGTGGAAATAGTGTATTCCAGAGTGTAGCTAGCTAGTACTCCTTCCACTAATGATCTATAACATGGGTCCACGTTAGATCAACATCTTGCAGGTTCTGATATGTTTCTTGGGTCCAAGGGTATGATCTATAACACCACCCCCATCTAGATGTATAAGCTGAGAGCCATTCGAAAAACTCTACTGGGAAACAACAGAAGAAGGTTTCGTACAACTCATGATAAAGAGTGTCTTCCACCCATCTTCACGTATCGAACCCAGATATGGTACTAAATCTCTGAGAAAATTCAACCTGCGTGCTCTTAAACCAATCTTCAACACCTTCAAGTGTTAAGCGTTTCGCCATCACTTTTTATAGAGGTCATGATATATGCCATGCTTCCCTACAACTTCGAAAAGAGGTCCCAACAATGGAACCAAGATGTAGTCACTTTTACACCCACTAAGAACAAGGGAACCTCTTACGTGTCGGCCTATCACCCAGCGGGCACTAGGTGCTCACCCGAGGCACGCGAGAGGGAGCCGAGTCTCTCTTTTATGTGAGTCTAGTGGAAGGCATAGCCCATGATTCTGAATTAGTGATTTAATAAACATGAAGGGCTATAGAGCTCAGGACGACTTCTACACCCCTTCAGTCATAATAGAACCAAAGCGCACAACAGAATAATAGAACTAAGAGTTGTACATCTACTACTATACTTAACCATTTAAGCAAGATTTACGATTATATAAGAACTAAAGTGCAATAGTAATATGCAGATAATATAGAGAAAGAGACTTGATACATTTTTCATGGAAACCTTATCACATTCATTCATAGTGTTTACTTATAAAAGATTACAGAAGGTAGACCGTAGTCATGTGCCATATGTGGATCCATACATGTATTCTCACATGACAAAATTTTCATTCCCAATTTCCCCATTACATCCCTTCTTGAATATTGTACCCATTTTCATCCCATAGTTCTCGCAGTAATTCTGCAGAGCTCTGCTACCTCATTTTTTCTCTCTCTTCTTTGCTAAGGGCGTGCATATAAATAGGCCTCTGAGCTCTAACAAACTCCTCTTCAACCTCAAATCTGGCCTCAAGTGGCAAGGTGTGGGTCACCCCGGACGCATGCCTCTCCATATCATGATTAAATTTTTGGATCTTTCTATCGCAAGGTATATTCCCTCCAGGACACCCTATCACCAAGCTGGAACCTTATCCAAACAGAACACGTTCTTCATGTGTTTTGTCCCAAAGGCCAAAAATGGCTAAGTCCCGAATTGTTCTTCTCATGCCATGCGCATCCTGGGTTCTTCAAGAATCCATTTGAATCCTACCTTGTGCACCTACACTTGCGCGCTTCCCCCAACCATGCGCGCCTACATGCCCTTAAGATTTGGAAGCTAAAATAGGGGCGCAATAGGAATGGACATGGCCACGAATGTGGAATTTGAGAGGAAAATGAGGATAACTAGATGGAAGTAATGGTACCCCAACAAAGGAAACAAATATGGCCCAAAAGGTGAGATAGAAAAATGTGAGATATGGTGCCTCGAGAGGGAACACAAAGATGGCCACAAAAGTGTAATTAAGATGAGATAACTTGGATAAGTTTTGATGAAATAGATGGAAAAGATCATATAGATAGATAATATTAGATGAAATGTTAGATTGGATTTAGATGAGATAAGATTTAGATGTAACTTAATAATGGTGATCTATGGGTATGAATGACACTATGTCATATCAAGGAACATGTGACGAAAATATGCCTCCAGCTGTATTAGGGGTAAACAAGGAGGGGATCTAGGTAACACAAGGCACATGCAACAAAAACCAATGTTACCAGGTGACTACCGACAATTGGTCATACCAAAGATCATAAGGTTGATGAATGAAATGAAATCATAAACCTAATATCAACATGACAAAGGGGTTTGAGATGAAACTTGTACGTGGGAAGAGGGTTCTCTAAAAATATGCCCTAGCTCTGGGAAGGGAAAAGAGAAAGTTGATCAATGCACGAAGCTTTCTTAGGATGTTGATAAAATGGAAGGTTGATCAATGTAGGAAGCCTTCAAATGCCATAAGGAGTAGCCATCCTTCGAGGGTATGGTCTACTTTATACAATATAATGACAAGAATAACATATATTATAGTTGTCCTTCGAGGGATCAGTCTATTTATTTGATTTTGATTTTGATTTCATGCTTTTGATTTCTTTTTTTTGCATGAATGACTATCATTTGAGGGATTAATATTGTTTTTTATTATAACTTTGATTTTGATTTAAGAATCCATGTATTTTGATTTTACACGTGGGAGAGTTGGGACTAGCTAAGTAGACCACTTAGGAGGGGATAAAGAGTGTACAAGAGACACCACTATACCCTTTGAATGGTTCCAATAGGTGAATAAGAAGGTGTCGGATGTGATGATGATGGAGTTCCCACCAAAGGGGAGAATCTTTTCATAAGGAATATGCTACGAGAATACCTATGGTGCCCACATTTAAGGTCACATCTAGGAAGTGACAGTAGAACACATAATTCCAAATCATCAAAATGAGAGATGGAAGAGACTAAGATGGAGGAATGATCCAAATAATATGACTAAGAGCACTGATAGACATGCTAATAGTAGACTAGTCACAATTGCAAAGTGTTAAGAGGCTCGACTTCTAGTTTACCATCAAGGGAAGGAAAAATTTCCATGCGATGTTCTGATTAAATTCACGTTCAAGATGGGATGAGAGCTTGACAGGATGGGATATGATGATATAAATGAGTGAAGGTAAAAACTATGCGCTACCCTTTAAGAAAGTGAAAATATGTGTCCCTAACTAGATGAGTAGATGGTCTCCCAAGGGAAGGACAAATATGACCACAACTGTGGATTTAGGATAAGATGAAATGGTTCCCCCAAGGGGGGGTTGAATATGACCACAACGGTGGATTTAGGATGAGAGTGAAAGATTAGATAAGACGTCACAGGATAGATAAGATGGAAACTATGTGCTACCTTTCAAAAGTGAGGACGTGAGGAAAAGATATGCATTCCGGTAAGATAAAAAAAGGCCACAAGAGTGGGCTTATGATGAGAATATGGTGCCCCGAGAGGCATAAACATGGCCACAAAGGTGGACTTTGAATGAAAAATGTGGAGATAAATGGTCCCTCAAAGGAGGAACAAACATGGCCACAACGGTGGACTTAGGTTGAAATAGATGGTTCCCCAAAAGAGGCACAAATATGGCCATAATTGTGGACTTCGATGAAGATGGTGCCCCAAGAGAGGCACGAATATGGCTATAAAGGTGGACTTTGATAAAGATGGTGCCCCAAGAGAGGCACGGATATGGCTACAAAGGTGGACTTTGATGAATATGGTGCCCCAAGAGAGGCATGAATATGGCAACAAATGTGGACGTTAATGAGATGAAATGGTCCCTCAACCAAAGGACAAATAGGGCCACATCAGTGGACTTTGATGAAAGGGATGGAAATATGGTGCCCTAAGAGGGACATGAGTATGGCCATAAAGGTGGATTTTGATGAAGATGGTGCCCCAAGAGAGGCATGAATATGGCCACAAAGGTGGAATTTGATGAAGATGGAGATAAATGGTCCCTTAAAGGAGAAACAAACATGGCCACAATGGTGGACTTTTAGTGGAAAATATGGTTTTTAAGGGAGAAAAAAGGATGGACACAACGGCGGGCTTAGGATGAGAAGAGAAAAAGATTAAAACATGGCCACAACGGTGGATTTCAAGCGAGAATAACTGGTCCCCTAAAGGGAAGGAAAACATTTCCATAAAGGTGGACATTAATTGAGATTTGGACTTAGATAAAATTTAGATTAAGATTTGATGAGATGGATTGGATGAAATTGGATGAGGTTAAATAAAGCGAAGTCAAGAATGAAGTTTCCCAACATCAAAAGAGGCATTAGATGGATAAGAAGATGCATTGTTGTGGATAGGATGAGTGGATGAGAGGATCTAAAATGAAGAGAAGGTGTTCCCCTAGCAGAAGAGACTATGTCACATTGAGCGATTTGGATGTGGATGAGAGCATGTATGCCAGAGGGGATCAAATGGGATTGTTGATTAAAAATTTATATTTGGATTGGACAGATGGTTGGGGACCATAGGGATGATTGGTAAGACCCATAATATCAATGAATAAGGGCATAATTTCCTTAGGGGGAATGTCATGTGTAGGAGAGATGCGAAAGGATGGTGTGGATGAAGGAATTTTGGGAAACCTGATGGATGGGATACAAATTGGATTGGTTATAGATGGAGAATGATATTCCCCCTGAATGAGGAAATTATCTTCTCAACAAGGTTATGGATGATTGTCTGAAAGGCCTTACAATGCTCAAAGTCATGGCCTAGAATACATTCATAGGTGTAAATGCAATTAGGATCGAACCATGATGGTTTCTTACTATGGGGATTAAAATTTCTGATAATAGGAAGCATGATGCCAGAAATTCGAGTTAGATGTCGAAGGATATTTTCGTAGGATCCAATCAAACTTTCAAAAGGAAGATAAATCTTATGGGGTTTAACATAATTTTTTGGCTTGGATTTAGGTACGGATGTAGATTGGATGGGTAGATTAGGTGTCTTGGAAGATGAATAAATTTTGGTTGGAGGATTGGATTTTTTGGATTTGGTTTTATCATTGCAAGATATCCTTTCTTTGGAATTATTAGACTTGGATTTGGACGTGGATGTTTGGGATGTATGAAATGATTTGGATGTTGAGGATGGGGGTGGATTTCTTTGAGGTTTTGGTGTTTTGATTTCAGTTTTAGTGTCGGCTGATTATTCAAGGTCACATGGACTGCACCAAGTGGTTACTTGAACAAATTTGATGGATAATGAAGGGTCCTCTTTAGAATAATTGTCATTTGGAGGTGAAATGGATGCAAAATTTCGTGAAGAACGAGGGGAATTTCACATTTGGATAGATGAAGTCAAAGGTGCAGATGTTGAAGTGGAAGGAAGAGATTGGTTTGGTTTGGTAAGGAGGTATCCTTAATGCAGTTATGAACAATGGCTTGAAGTGCTTTGCAATGCTCAATATCACTCCCAGGGGTACGATGGTATGCATAGATGAGGTTGTAATTAAACCACGATGGCTTATTGCTATTTGGATTAAAGGCCCTAATAGGCAGAAGCATGATTGTTGAAATTTGTAATAAGTGTTGGAAGACCTATGTAAATGTTTCAACCAAAGCATTTGGAGGTGTTTTTTCTTTGCAGAATATCTTGATTTTTGAAGAAGAATTGGATGTTTGAGATGATCTACATATTGAGGACAAAGTTTGAGCATGTTGATGTCTTGATGGTCTGAATTTAGTTTTGGTATTGGTAAATGCCTTAGTGTTGAATGGTTTCAATTTTAGTTGATGAAATGTTCTTGATGAAAAGGTTTTCATGTTGGATTATTTAGAGGTAGGAATGTCAATTTCCTTATAGGAATGTATAAGGTATTTTTGAGGTAATGTATTAATGGTTGTATATTTTATCTGTGGGGTTTCGTCCTTAAGAGGAATGACAAAAATTTCCACCGGAGGTGGTGTTGGCATAGGCGTAGGAAGCAACATTTTTTGATGGAATCTACAAAAATTGAAGATTGACTAAATTGTGTTGATGAGGTATAAGGATCATTTGAATTTTCCATAAGTTGAACTGCTTTCAAAGGTTCTTCAAATGATGTAGGAGGGGAAGATGATGTGGATGTGGTATGATGATTGATGTGGTAGGTCAGGAACTAGATTAGATCTAGGTGATGGAATCAATGGAATATATGTGGGATGAAGTGTGATGAGGTAGATATAGGTGTTTGAATACAATGGTAATGTGAACTAAGGATAAAAATCATATGGTGTGGAAGGTGGAAATGGATCTGTTGATGGTGGATCTAAGAAGGTTTGTTCAAAGATACCCAAGAGTGGAGATTGAATTGTTTGGGGGATTATGTAATATTGAGAAGTAGGGACATAGTAGGATGGCTGATATTGTTGACGTACATAAATTTTGGTATATGAAGTAGGGATGGAATTGGCCTAAGGTGACGGGGATGGAGTAGGACCCTCTGGTTGACATGATTAAGAAACAGAGCTAAAGTGAAATTATTCGTAGATGGGGCTAGAAGGAGACAAACACGAGATCTCAATCGTGCTAGATGTTTGAGGAGTGGCATTAATTGATGTGATGGGCATGGGGGTTGTAGTTATGGTTGATATGGGTGTAGGATAATTATTGGGTGGTCTTGGTTATACAACATAAGGAGTGGATGGATAAGGATATAAGGAAGCATGGTGTGCTAAATTTGGAGGAGATGTTTGATAGGATGTTTGAGGTTGGATTAAAATATTTTATTGTTAGAGAAGACGAGAAGTTTGAATGTAGGAAGATTGTGATGATTGGATGGGTATCCCATTGGCAAAACCATTGGAAGTAGGGATAGTGTTTACCAGAGAAGATGCAGATGGAGTAAAATCCTTCGATTGAGTAGGTTGATAGGTTTGAGATATTTTATGGGGTTTATGAAGTAGAAAGTCATAGATGGGGTTAGGGTGAGGATTAGAGGCCTCTAAAGGAGTAGGAGGTAGAGTTGTTTGAGGTATGGTATAGATTTAAAATGGGTTATATTTTTTTGATATGGTTGGTGAGAACAATTTTTTTGGTGGTGGGTTAGGAAAGGGCTCTCTGAAAATGTCAGGGAGTGGTGAAGATTGTATTGGTTAAAGTGGTGTATGATATTGGGAAGGAGAAACATGATAAAATGGTTGAGATTGGATGGGAAGATCTAATGTATGAGGGAAATAAAATATCAATAGGCTAGATATGCATGTTGATGTTGGACGAAGCGGGGACAGTCCAAGGGGGTGGAATAAAACCTACTGGTCAGTGTGATCTAGAAGGAGACAAGTATGAGATATCAATTGTGGTAGATGTTTGTGCAGAACCATTTGGGGTGAAGTTTTGTTCAATTTTAAATCAAACAAGTTAGGAAAATAGTTATTTTTATGTTTTTGTTTAAGAAAGTATGAAAAGAAAAGGGGAAACAGATAATTAGGTACCTAGGAGAAGGCAATCTATGTTTGGTTTCATGTATGTTTTGGCTTTGGAAGTCTCATGCAGCTTCCTGTTGGGTGATCAAATCCCAAACAATATGACAGGAAAGGAAGTGTTTTGATGTGTTATTGTATTTGTGAGTTTCAGGTCGTGTGTGATAAGATGTGATATGCAGTAAGTTGAACCCATACTTAAGTTATATGAGCAAGAAGGATGTAAAAGGAACATTCTTTTTAAAACCAAATCGAAGTGTGATTTTTTGAAAACACATGTAGGAAAGGGAAAGTACAATGCAAAAAGGATCAAATAGGGAAAAATTGAGGAATACGTAGATAATGATTTTCCTATTTATCTGCACTTCTTAAGTGATGAGGATCCAAGCCACGAACGCAACACGAGCAAGCAGTAAAGGGGAGCCTCACACTAGAGTGTTAGTGGAAGACAACAAAATCAAAGACCAAAGTAATAGATGCAAGAGATCACCTGAAGGGTGGTCACACTGGGCGTGTCAGGAATGTTATCCAAATTTATCATTCGTAATGAAATTAATGCACTAGCTACTAAAGAAATTAGCAAGTCAGAAATGATGGAGGGTTTATATTACCTCGGATGTGGTATGGATGAATGGGCACAAAGGTGATTGATCTCTGCTGCAAGCTATATAAACTGTAAAACTAGAGAAAGATTTGATTAGATAGATTTATGTGGGGGTTGCCTGGACAATTTTGGCTCTAAGAAGTGATTAGCTTCCTTGGCGGATGTTAACCCCTGTGTTTAATAAGATAAGATAAAAATAATAATAAGCTGGATAATATGCAAAATTTGAGGCACACAGAAACTAAAATATGCAGAAATGTAAGGTACATAAAAAATGATCTAGATGAATACAAAAAAAGATTACCTGGTAAGGTTGACGGTGACCAGGGCTACACAGAGGTAAGTCAGCGATGACTTGAGAGAGAAGATCTAGACTGTAGTTGAAGTATCCAAACCTGTAAGGTTTGAGTGCAAATTGGTGGATGACAGAGGCCAATGGATGTTGAAGGATGACCTGCAGAATGATCTCTGAGACAAAAAAATAAAGAAAAGGGCAGAAAGAAAGGATGTGGATAAGTTGTTAGATGAACATGACCCTGGTCGAAGGCGACTAGGTGGGATCGATGATGAATATAGGAGATTGTGATAGGGCTGAGTATAAATGGATGGAAAATTCAACCTACAAGAAAAGGAATTGGGATAAAAGCATGCCAATCGAGCTCTGAGTATTTCAGAAGATTATTTGTACCTACAAAAGATTAGCTACAAGAAGAGCAATGATAATATAATAAAATTTGGTTAAAGCAATATAAAGATAGAGATAATATCACGAAGGATGATCGTGAGTGATGTTGGCACATTGAGAGGAGCTCAAGGAGGTCTGCAGTTGTTGCAGGGATGCTCAAGTATGAGGAGATGTTCACGGGTTACAGGAAAACTCCGATATGTGCATGCCTATCATCTTGAATAGGAGGAAAGCACTTTTCTTTATAGGGTCAATGTTAACTAGGCTAGGTCGCCGCCAATTATGGGGAATTTTCCTCAATGGGCATGATTTTTTTATTTTGGTCGAGATTTGATGATTTTAAAGATTAGGCGAGTGCTTTAAAGCATTAGGCATGCAAGGGATGAGATATAGGTAGTTAGGGCATAAAAATAGATATGATAAAAGATATAAAAGCAAGGGGATTTATGTGTAGGATAAAAGCAATAGAAATAGAAGGTTGGTTAGGGAAAGTGGATGGATAATTAATTAATTAACGGGGATTAATTAATTAATGTTGATTGATGAGGATTGGATAATGATAGGATAAATGGGAATTTAATTAAATAAGGGGGATGAATTCAATAAATATGCGCATGTGGGAGATAAGGGTATAGATACCAAATTTAGGTGTCTACACTTGCAGCCAATAGAAGGTGTTAACACATAATCATCGATAGTTAGTAATCCCAAAGGTCACGAGGGAAAGTATTGAAGGTGGAATTATATACCTAATGTTAACATGACATAAGGGGTTTCATATGAAACTCGTACATGGGAACATAGTTTCTCCTTAGGTGGGTGTTCCTAGGTCTATGCCTCAGCTCCAAGCAATATGGTGCAAACTGATCAATGAGAGGAGATTTTTATGGGTGAGAAAGTTGATCAATGTGGAAAGCTTTCTTAGGATGCTTGCCTTTTGAAATTTTAGGTTTTTACTTTATGAGTATATAGAAGGTTGATCAATGTGGGAATCCTTTGCTGCCATGATATGAGATAGTAGCCATCCTTCGAGGGAGTGGTCTAGATTTTGATTTTATGATTTTCAATTTTGCTTTTATAAATGGCAGGATAATATATGCATGGTAGTTTTCCTTCTAGGGATCAACCTATTCTTTTGATATTTTTTCTTTTTAGGAACAACTATCCTTCGAGGGAGCAGTCTGTTTTCTTTTTGGGTAAGATAACTTATAAGATGAGCATTCAAAAATTGTAACTTTTTATGGAAGAGCTGGGGATAGCTAGGTATACCACTTAAGAGGGGATGAAGAATGTACAAGTGACACCCATTGACCCTTAGCATGGTTCTAGTAGGTAAATAAGAAGGAAGTGGATGTAATGATTACGTTGTTCCTTCTACCTATAACGAGGAAATTTTCCATAAGGAATATGTTATGAGCAGAGCCTTGGTGCCCATATTCAAGGTCATAGATAGGAAAGTGACGGTAGACCACATAATTCCAAATCATTACGATGGAAGATGGAAGAGGCTAATGATGGATGTATGACCACTAAGATGACTAAGTTCACATTAGTAGAGATTGTTAACAATAGAAAGGCCACATAAGTGCAATGCGTTAAGAGGTTTCTGTTTCTCATTTTACCATCAAGAAAGGCCAAATTATATGGCTCCATAGACCCATACTTATGTGTGATAATATAAGGTCCAATCCAGTTAGGATAAAACTTTCAACGTTGACTCCTTTCTAGAGTAGTGAGCGTTCTGATTTTATTTAAGGACAAGGTCATCAATGTTAAAGTTCATGCACTTGAAGGTATTTTTTATAATCATGTTTGATGCACTCTTGGTCGACATGATGATGTTTAAGAGTGAGAAGGTGACACTCGTTTAACAACTCAAGTTGCTTTAGACGATCATGGTGATAGTATTTGTCAGAAACGAAGTCATGAAGATAAACACACAAATATAGGATTTGGAATTTAAGAGGTAGAACAACCTTGGAGCCATAGACGAGAGAGAAAGAAGTGGTACCCATAGAGGTGTGAATGCTAGTCCGATAATCCTAAAGAGCGAAGGGAATATGAAGATGCCAATTACGACCTTGATTTATCAATAGTATTTGGCAAGAATATTATGAAGAGTTTTGTTAGTGGCTTTGGCTTGGTCGTTAGCTTAAGGGTAGTATGGAGAACATAAGCAAAGCCTAATATTGAAAGAGTTAGAAAGCTTCTTGAGATATTTTGTTTTGAAGGACTTTTCATTGTCTGTGATGATCTTATGAGGAACGACGAAACATAAAATGATATGTTGATAGATAAAATTAACAATTTGATTAGCTTTATTTGATGCAAGTAGAATGGATTCCACCCATTAGGTGAAATAATTAGTAGCATTGATGATAGAATGATGACGTTAAGAAGAACGTGGATTGATGACGCCAATCAGGTCAAGCCCCCATTGTGAGAACGACCAAAGATCCTGAGCCAGACTACAAGGCCTGAATAGGAATGCAAATTAGATTAGAATGTTACTGGCACTTGACACATTTCTTAACGTATTCATAATAAACTTGATTAAGAGAGGGCCAATAATAACCCATGCAAAGGATGCACTTGGTGATAACCAAACCACTAAAATGGCCACCACAGATACCGTTGTGGACTTCTTGGATAGCTCGAGTGGATTCATGACACTTAAGGCAATGAAGCAAGATGCCATCGAAACCACGCTTGTAGAGGATGCCACCAAGGATAACATAGTGGTTAGAATGTTGAAGAAAGGACCTCCTACCATTTTTATATAGGTTAGAGGGGATGATGGATTGAGAAAGATAGTCAAATATTTGAGAATACTAAATATCAGAAGGATTGGATTCGATAAGATTAACGCAAGGGAGCTCAATAAGGTGGGCTATTGGTTTGTAATGTAAGATGAATGATGATGGAGATTTATATTCTTCCGTAGTCCAAGGGATGAGAGAGGAAGAGAAGTCATAGTATGTGTAAAAATTGATTAGATGAATGAGGGATGGTTTGAAGGGTGTAGAAATCAAATGCTCCAAGAAGGAAGTTGAAAATGTCCTTATACTTTTGAAGGACCTCATTTTTACATTGATAGATTCCTTTGACTTGATTAATGATGAGTTGAGAATCCCCGTAGATATCAAGGATTTGGACACCAAGTAGGATAATGGTTTGAAGGCCTAAGATGAGAGCTTCATACTCAGCCATATTGTTTGTGCATTCAAAATTAAGCTTATAAGAAAGGGAATGGGAGTATCCCATGGAGGAATGATGATGATGCCAGTACATCCCCTTGTCAACACTTAGATCCATCAAAGTAGAGTGTCATCTTGAGCGGTGAAAATTCATGTTCAAAGGTGTTGATAGATTCATCTAGAAATTGCTCATGAGGAAGGTGATTATCAGGAAGAGGGGTGTCAGTTAATTGATTTGTGATAGCCTAGCCCTTGATTGATTTCTGAGAGATGAACTCTAGGTCAAACTCAGTCATGAGCATGAGCCATCAAGTGATGTGATCACTATGATAAGGCTTAGAATGCATGGTCTTGAGAAGATGAAAGTTAGTGATGACATAAGTATTATGATTGAGAAGATAATGGTGAAGCTTGGAGGTAGCAAAGAAAAGAGTACAACACAGGTTTTCAGCTTCATTGTAGCAAGTCTCATAATCATGAAGGGTGTGACTGATGTAATACATAGTCTGTTCCCTGCCTTGCTCATCACAATGTGCCATCATAGCACCCAGAGCATGATTGGAGGTAGAGACATAAAGATAAAAAGGCTCCCCCTAGTGGAAAATATAGATATATAAAGGCTCCCTCATGTGGAGGTGTAAGCACAAGGGGATAGGAGATACTTCTTGAGATCATCAAAGGATTTTTGACAGTTATGGTCCCAATTAAATTCGATATCTTTGCGAAGGAGATATTGAAAGGGTTGGAAAATGTTAGAGAATTGAGAGATGAAATAGTGAACTGATTGAATTCGGCCTTGACTACTACGAAGCTTATTTAGATTAGAAGGGGGAGGCATCTCAAGGATGGCTTTGATTTTAGTGGGGTCAAATTCAATACCCCTAATAGAAACGATAAAGCCAAGGAGTTTACCAGTTAGCACTCCAAACACACACTTGGCTGGATTGAGATGGAGGAAGAAGTGGATAAGGTGCTCGAAAAGGACTTCAAGGATGGCAATGTGGTCACATCAATGCTTGGATTTACCCAAAATGTCATCAACGTATTCCTCTACAGTCTTATGAATGAGATCATGAAATATGTAAGTCATGGCTCATTGATAGGTGGCTCTGAATTTTTCAAACCAAAGGGCATGACATGATAACATAAAGTCCCCCAAGGAGTGATGAAAGAGGTCTTATGTTGGTCTTTTGGTGTGATGAGGATTTGATTATACCTAGAGAAACCATCCATAAGAGAAATCATCTCATGGCCTGCGGTAAGGTCTATGAGTTGATTGATGTTGGGAAGAGGAAAATCATCTTTAGGGAAAGCGAGGTTTAAATCTCGAAAGTCAGTGCAGATGCAGAGCTTACCGGAAGCTTTAGAAATGGGTAAAATATTGGAAACCCATTGCATATGGTTCATAGGAATGATGAAATCATCTGAAAGAAGGCATGTTGCAACTCCTCTTTGACAAGGAGGGAAACTTGAGGGTGCATGCGGTGAAGCTTCTGCTTAACCAACTTAGCATTAGGGAAGGTAACGATGTTATGGACAACGATGGAAGGATCAAGGCCTGACATGTTGGCGTATGACCATGCAAAGGCTTGGCTATGTCTAGAAAATGAAGGTGGTGAAAATATTCAAGCTCTCGTGATCAAGGGATTGACCCACTTTGAGGATGCAAGGCTCTTACAAAGTCCCTATGTTGATGTCGATGGTGGATTCATTAAGAAGGGTGGATGTGTCTAGTGGTAAGGTCTTATGAAGATAGGAATATTCTGCCCCCATGTAAGAAAGGATGGAATCATCATTAGTGCATTGAAGAATGTCAATGGTAGGGGAATCTTCCTCTATCATATCTAGAAATTGAAGAGGGAGGGACCTAGGTTCACCTTCACACTGATAAGTGACCGGTCCCAAGGTGATGGTGGAGATTTAAAAAATATATAGAGGAGATGGACACAGTGTCATCTGTATCCATAACCTCATGGGATGGAGAAGATGGAGGGTCGATGTCCATGAGAGCTAAAGATGGAGGGAGAGGGTCGATAGATTTTTCCTTAAATCCCAACCCAAACTTTTCATGGGGCTTTATGGAGATTGATCAATGATGAAGGTCATGCATGCCTTTTCATAATGCCCCATTCCAAATCCTTTCTAGGCATAATGATGAAGATAAGTGTAGGAGAAGGATTTTTTGTAAATAAAATCAAAGCCATTGGTGTATATGGTTTTGTGTGTGGTTGAGCATCAATGTGGGAGGAAGGGTGATTGATACCACCATAGATGATATTGGTGTGAAGATGAGGTGGACCAAAGGGAATGACATCCCCGATGTCTGGTTGATACATTGGAGCTTTATCGGGTCTACCAAGTCTATGAGGCATAGGAAGAGCATTAAGTGTGAGAAGATGATACTCCCCCAGCATGAGTCGATCCATCACTTTGTCTAAGGATTCATCATTGGGAAGCTTGGATGCAGAGACAGATGAGCTAGTGGATGCTTCAAAAGAATCTTATTTTGGGATGAGCACATCATTAGGTTGATAAGTCATGTGACATGCTTTAAATGGAGGAATGTCTGTGGGGAGAGTTAGAATCTTCCCCTCATGTTCATACTTGATGCATCGATGAAGGGTGGAAGGAATGCAACACATGGCATGAATCCATGGTCATCCAAGTAGGATATTATATTGAAACTCCCCTTCTATGATATAGAAGACATCATGGAGGATTTTTTCACCAACATGGATAGGAAGAATAACTGTGCCCAAAGTGGGGGCAACAACATCATTGAATGCACAAAGAACTGTAGGTGATTGGGCAACAATGGAATTAGGGAGCTTGAGTTGATCAAAGGTATGAGATGAGATGATGTTTATGCTAGCTCCATTATCTATCATAGAATGATGAATGACCTTGTTATTGATACCCACAATGATGAAAAGGGGAAGGTCATGTTCTTCAGGTGATATGTCAGGAATTTTAGTATTGTCAAAGGATATGGAGGTGGAAGCAGCAAGTTCTCCAACAAGAGATGCAAAGGGTTGAGCCTCATCATTAGGATAGGGATACGTTTGAGAGCTTCAATGAGGGCTTGTTATGATCTAGGGATTTTGGATGAGCTCATAGAGTGAAATCTTAACTAGGTCCTGATGAATTTGTTTCACAATACTTTGTTCAATAGCAGCAGGCTTGAGGGGTAGCTAAGATAGAAACCTTAGGTTTTGATGAAGAAGGAGGTGGAGTAGGCTCGTTAGAGGGAGTGGTGACAATGAATTTTTATTTTGATTGAGTAGGTGGTTTGAATTCATGGGGGTGAGAATGGGTCGTGATCCAAACAACATTGATAAAGAGAGGAGGACCTTCTTTGGGAGAGGTCATGGTTGGAGGAGGAATGGTGACAAAAGTCTTGGATGAATGAGGATATTTAGATATCTTGGTGGATGAAGGTTGGGATGAAGAAGTGAGATTGGTAGATGGAAGAGGGTGATCCCCTTCAATGAGAAGATCATCCTCATCAATAAGATTATGGATAATAGTTTGGAGAGCCTTAAAATGTTTGGTATCATGTCCTGGTGCATGATGGTATGCACAAATGAGATTAGATTCAAACCATGAAGGTCTTGGGCCACATGGATCAAAAGGTTTAATAGGTGGAAGGGTGATTGCAGATGCTTGAAGTAGGTGTTGAAATATTTTTGTGTAAGAACCAATGGGGGTGGTTGAAGAAGAGGTTGCAGATGAAGTGGTTTTAATAATGATGATGGTAAGAGGGATGGTTTACTTTGATGAGGTTTTATGAGAGCCTTTGATTCTATCTTGGACTTAGAATAAGAATAGGGTGGTTGTGTCTTGGTTTTAGTTTTGATTGGTGCTGACTTGGATGATTTGGATTCTGATTTGAAATTGAAGGTGTGGATGATTTGAAGAGGGATCAGATTTAGAGGAAGGATGAGATTGATTTTGATTTTTTGATAATGGGGGTCTTGGATGAAGGGGTTGGCCCTAAGATGGATGGATGATGCTCCTAAGAGTGATGATGTGACATTAGATTGCTTAGGAGGGTTAGTCTTGGGAGGAGGAAGCTCCAAATTTTTGTGTGGATGTGTGAGGGATTTTTGGATGGGCATGCCAAGGTTCTTAGACTTTGGTTGTGAGGATTTACCTTTGGCAGGAATGATGACAATTTCAACTGGGGGATCTGTGGAGGTAGAACTAGGTAATGTAGATTGTGTTGTAGAGGTGGATATTGAAGGTGGAAGTGGTTTTTGTATGATGCGCTTGACGAGATCTAAAGGGGTGGTAGATTGTGTAGGTTTAGGATTTGTTGGTGTAGGAATGATTGGAGTTGTAGATGGGGTGAGAGTCTCATTTGTAGGTATATTAAGTGTGGATGTCTACATGGTAGATGATTCAAGGGATGGTGTGGATGTGGACATAGATTTGGATGTTGATGTGGGTATGGTCATAGTAGTAGATGTGATTGATGTGGAAGTGGGTGTGGATGTAGGGATGTGAGATGAAGATGTTAAGGTGGATGTTGGAGTAGATATAGGTGAAGGATAGATGTGATAGGTGAGGATGTGGTAGATATGGATGGAGAAGTTGGTGTAATTTGGATTCATGTGGAAGTGGTAGTTGTGGACATAGTTGATGTTGATAAATGGTGTAGAATATGTGTAGATGTTGATGAAGTTGTGGGTGTGGGGAAGAGTCTGAAAAAGACGTCGATGCAATGGATGACACGATGATGGATGTAGGTGATGGTGTTGGATCTTGATTTATAGTATTGATTGTATGGGCATTAGGTTCCTGTGATGTGGAGGGTGGAGTTTGATTATTAGGTGGATGATTAGGAAAAGGTTGTTTGAAAACATCAAGAGGCTGATTAGGTGGTGCATTAGGATTATCCACTTGGAGGTCAGAGTTTTTGGATGAGGTATTTAAAAGTACACTTCTCAATGTCATGGCCATGGACTTGATGATACTTATAATAATGTTCTTCATGATACCATGTTGGTTTGGGTCATGATTCATCAAAGGGTTAAATGGGAGGAAGTCAAATAAGATGGACCACCATTAACTTGTCAAATATTGAACTATAAGATTCCCCAAGAGGGGTATAGTTAGGAGGTGGTCTAGGAGCTCTTTGTGGAGGCTTTGTGTGAGAAGTGGATGTGGAGGAAGATTTAACCATGATGACATTAGCGAAATTCTTGGATTTGTCACCATGCATGGAGGATTTAGTGAATTCAGACTTGGGTTTATTTGATCAAAGTTTGAGATGGCCTTGCTCAAGGGTGTGAAGTTCAAGTTTGTGAGCCATGGTAAATGCCTCTTCAAAGGTTTGGAATGATTGAATTTGAAGAGTAGAGGAAATATGCTTCACACAAGACCATGAGAAAATTTCAATTAATTCAGTCTGTGGAAGGGAGAATGATAGTTGGTTGATTATGCCACACCATCATGCGATGAAATCTGCGATAGATTCTTCATCATATTGTCTAATGGCATAGAGGTATGTGATAGTGATCTTACATGCAATATTGATTGAGAAATGTTCTAGGAATAGTTGTGCATGAGTTGGGTGAAGGAAAATAATGAATGTTGTGGGATGCCATTGTATACCAATCCAACACGGGTCTGGCTAATGACATGGGGAATGTGCAAAGCATAAGGTCTTGATCATGGGTGATGAGGTAACATGAATGTCTAAAAGCATGAAGATGTTGTTGTGGGTCCTCCTTGCTATTGAACTTGGAAATTTTGGTAATTCCCAATGAGGAGGATAAGGCTTTATGGGGATGAATGGATTGATAGGTTCATTACAGATTTTTTCATATGAAAAGGTGGTCTTGGATCCCAAGGTAGTGGCTTCAAGATTATCCATTCTACTCAATAATGACTGCATGGGATCGTTAGATGGATGGGGTTGAGAAGTTGAAGGATGAGATTGTGATGCATATGAGGTAGATGGTTTAGGTTGTTGATAAGGTTGATATGTTTGAGGATGAGTAGGTGTTGGTGGAAGTGGTTGATAAGGGGGGATGTAATTGAAGGGTTGCGATTGAATGGGTTGAGATAAAGGTTGTTGTTGGGAAATGGGGATGTGATAAGATTGATGAGATTGAGTTGGATGTTGAGAGATGGGGACATTTGATTGGTTTGGTATAGGATGAGTTGGGATGTAAGTAATAGGTGGTTGGGATACTTGAGTTGATTGATTGGGAAGTATGTAGTGAAAAGCACCTTGAGGAGGAGGTTGATGGGTTTGAGTTGATTCATAAGGATGGGTTTGTGAAGTGATCACATTGGCATGGATGTGGGAAGTGGAGATAAGGGGTAAAGTTTAATTATGTTGTTCAGGTGGAGGAGGAAGCAAGTGAGACTCTTGAGATGATTAGATAGGAGCACAAGTGATGGTGGTAGATGATGAGGTGATGGGGATAGAAGAGGTGATAGGAGTGTTAACACGAGGTAAATTAGGGGGAATGGGGACCACCAATTGGATGGTTTGGTGATTGTGAGGGATTGAGGAAGAATATTGGTGAGGATTAAGCTCATGTTGGGCCATGACAAGTTCATTCATAGCTCGAGGGAAGAATACGACAAGTTGTGATGTGAGGACTTGAGTAGATTCAGGATTGGAATGGTAGGCATAATTTTTTTGCAAAGGAGGTCCATCAATGGGGAGGTTGGTAGAATTATGAAGGATATAGTCATGGAGAGAAACTGGATTAGCATCAAGAAGCTCTTGAAATTCCACACACCCATGAGGGATGATAGGAGGCCCAAAAGCTTTGATAGAGGTGGTAGAAGGGGGTGTTGTTGGTCTAGATGGGATGGAGTGATGATAAAGAAAGGGATTAGTTTCAACATGGGTGTTAGGTTGGACATTTTGAGATTCTTGAAGAGAGAAAATGAGAACCATTGGTTGAGTAACTGTAGAAGGGACGACCAGAGGGGTGGAGGTAATGATAGAAAGTGCGGAAGTTATTTGTGAAGTAATAGTGGGAATAGGAATGTTGTTGGATGACATGTTTTGTTCCATTTGTATTTCTTGGGATCATGTGATAACTTGCATGAAACAAAAATATGTTGATTTTTAATTAGATCAAATAAGTCACACAACAAGATTTTTATTATTAAAGATGTGAAAAGAAATGGAAAGTGGGCTTGAAGGGAGCATATGAAATGGAAATCTATGGATGGTTTCAGGTAGTTTTGGATGGAGTCCTCGATATACCAAAGGTACGTAAGGCAAAATATGTGATGACTACTGGTACGGGGCTTGGTATTGGGGCCTACCCCCTCACTTCACGGTCCCACAATGATAAGGGAGTCAGGTGCTTAGCCAATATATTACTAGAAAAAAAAATTTTTGTAACATGGTCAAAACACTGTGATGGATTTTCCTATTGGGTGATGAAATCCCAATAGTTCCACCTAGTAGGAAATGTTTAGATGTGTAGTTTTGATGTGTGTTTTGATGTGTGTGATGAGAGTGTATGCAAAGAGTTAACCCCCTAATTAGACTAGATTTCCAAACAGATATGAAGGTTATTTTTAGATCCCAAAATGAAATGTTATGTTTGATGAGGAAATCAAGAAAGAAAGGAAAGTACAATGCAAAAGGAGAAACTAAGAAAAAGAGGAATACATGGATACGCTTTTTCCTTTTTACTATTTTTATTTTTTAGAAAGCAAGAAAATCCAAAAAAAGCCCAACACACACAAGAAAGAAAGCAATGCTCCTTCCTACGAGGTTAGTAGAAGATGGAAAAAAAATAGAAATGAAAGACAAATGAAAAGACTCACCAAAGAAGGGTGGGTCCCACCAGGTGTGCCAAAATGTTGAACAAGTTTCCTTGCTACCTATTTTAGATTAGTGAAATCATAACAAGAAGACAAATAACTCCAAGTATGAGAGGGTTTAAGGTACCTCTAGATGGGATGACGATGTATACGGGTGCAAAATGAGAGATCCTCCTTCGCAACGAGCTAGATGACCTAAAAATCAAGAGAACTCAACACAAAAAATGGATTAGTAGATAGATGGGTGGGTTGCTTGACAATGTCAATCCTGAGAAGTGAAAACTTCCTAGGATGGATGTCAACCCATGTTTTTTATAAAGATAAGATAAAATATTGATAAATTAGATGTAGTAGAATCTAAATTAGAACAGAAACTAACATGCAAGAAGAGTGATAAGATGTAGAACTGATCTAAAAAAATTAAACCAAACCTGTGCAGGTCAACAGATGACCCAAGACTGTAGGGCCCATTCGATGGTGACTGGAGTAGATCAACTGAAAAAATGATGAAAATGTATCTCTAAAGGCCTTCAGAGGAAGATCTTGAAGCTGGTGATGATTGAGATGAAAAACATGAACCTGTAAGAGATATGGAACAAGATATAATAGAAAGGATGCAAGAAAATTATAAATCTGAAGGTAAATGTAATGAAAAATGATCTAGTCAATGACGAATGGGCTGAGTCGACAGTGACTGGGGTTGACAGAACAAATCTGAGATGACAGAAAGGGAAGAATGACAAGATTTGAGGCTTGTGACTGTGGAATCAAAAAAGGGGTGACTGAGGATCTAAATGACAAGAGAACACTAACAAAAATGGAAGTTGGTCAATGATGACCAGGAAGGTCGATGATGACTGGGGCTGATCTAGGGTAGGATGAAAATGGATGGATGAGATTGAGGACCAACAGATAAAAAATGAAGGTTTGGGAAGGCAGGGAGATGACTCATGATGATAGCAGAACCTGCATAAGATCTTGGTGAAGAATATGGTGAAAAAATTTCAATAATGGACCTAAGCATGCAAGGGAGAAAAAAATCTCCAAATCTCCCAAAGTTGAAGCACAAAATCTCCAAGGTGATGATGATAGCTACAAGAGAAAGAAACAAAATGAAGGAAAAATCACAAGAAAGCCCGAAGTCTCCAAAATTGCATCCTTAGAAAAGGAGGGGTAAGGGCAGCTTTATCGGGTCGATGAAAACCCAGATGGGTCACCGTCAATCGCGGGGATCCGTCCATTTGGGTGGTGGGAAGGTGATGAGCTCGAGGCAAGGATCCCATAAGAGGTAGGATTAGGGTTTTGAAAGGTGAGGAAGAGTTAGGGTTGCTTAGGATGGATAAATGGGTAGGTGGAGGGTGAAAAATATTAAATAAAGGTAAAGGGAGGTGAATTTATTAAATGAGGGCATAGGAAGGATAAAATGGAGGATTTAAGAAGAGAATGAATTAAATGAGGGTTTAGAATTGATTAAAGATGATTAATTTAAGGATGATTAAGGAGAATTAAGATGGGAAATAATGGTAAGTGGAATAAATTTAATTTAGGAAGGAAAATGGAAGGGAATTATGTAGGTAGAAAAATACGACGATGAGCAAACACGGGGTGAGGGGAACCGATACTAAAAATTGGTGTCTAATTCTAGAAGCTGCATATAGGGATGGACATGGGTGCCTGAGACAGGGCGAGGGTGCCAGAGACCACTTCTAGGCATTGGTGACTATGCAAATACTCAGAATCTACTTTTTCCTATGTTGTTAGGATTTCACACTTGTTCGTTGTTGATCGCTTGTATGTCACACTTGGATCGCCGAGGTACCTGTAACACAAATCCTAGCTACCTTCACAAGCTCACAAACACATCAAATTGGAATAAAAAAATACAATATGTGAATTCGTACTGACCTAAACGGTCATTTGAAGGATGAACTTATGACTGATCACTACACTACATTCCAGAATCCATGGAGTTATGTGTGCTTGTGTGTGAAATAGTGTCCTTAGGTTTCCCTCACGCCAATTACGCTAAAATAGCAGGATAAATCTAGATAAAATGTAAATGTGTGGGATGGAATTAAGAAACATCCCCTTCCTATGTAGTGTATGCAGAGTGATCAGCCCAAAAATGTAGTCCCTTTGATAGTATGTAGATATGCTTCCCCTTTAGAATTACCCGCCCTTATAATGGTATGTATGTTGTGTATATATAGGGATCTCTTGTTTGAATTTCGACACTAGTGACACGACATGCCAAATAGGGCTTCAATATAAGAGTAATAAAACCGAAAAGGCCAACCACAAAATGTCAAAAATGTGAACAAGAACAAAGAGGACATGAGGGCCTAGGGTGGACAAGACCGTCTGGGTTCTAGTGTCCAGACTAGGCGTTGGTGTCCTGGGATAACTAACGAAAAATGTGAGAAGACTAACAGACAGGGATCCCTGTGACCTGACCAGAACTAGGTGTAAACGTGACAAATGTGAAAGATAAAGACAATAGAAACAATCAAAGCAAGCAGATGTACTAAGAAGTGTGTCACTAGTGAATACTTTTCTTATTCAAGTGGCGATATAGTAAAATAACAATATGTGCGTGATTTTGTATATGCATCCTAGCTAATAAGAGGACACTTTCATGGTAAGTGTGCTCTTTCTAATTGGGATACACATGGGTAAGGCCATCCTTCCATGGAAAATATAAAGAAGGGCGAGCATTTCCAGGTGCACCACCACTACTGCTTTTTAACTTGTTATTTTTGCATCTCATAAAACTTGTAATTCTATTGTTGTGTCATCATGGGTTAGAAAACATTGTTGTTAATATTTTGTTAAATGTTAATTTTGTTGTTTTATATTCTTGGTACATTGGAATGGAAAGGAATTAATCATTTCAGAAATTGAAACTAAGTTTGGAGATTGCAAAATTGGGTGTTGCTAAAATAGAAAGAATTTCATTCTTGTTTGAGTATGAACCTTGTAAATTGTTAAAACAAATTCACTTCCATATTTTTTTAATTATAATATCACTCTCTTGAAACTGCATGCAAACCAGTTTATGTATACCCTACAAGCACAACACACTGGTTTTTCTATTATATTTTGGGGGAATCTTAAGCCCACAATAACACAAAATATATACAAATAAATAAATAAATAGCCACCACACTTTCCCGAGCTGGCCATCGTGGCCACTTAGACGGTCACCTTCGGCCATTCCCCCACTTCCATGCTCCGATCGCCTAACCTTCTCACTCTCTCCAGTGTCACTACTTCCCCATGCTCCCCTCTCTTAGCGTCATCCCTGCCACAAAAGAACAAAACACAGAAACAAATAAAAAAGAGAATGCCCCAAGCCAATATAATAGAACCTTAGGAAAAGGGGTGGGTAGCTTTTATAGCTTTAGGGTTAAGTTTTATAAATAATATTATTTATATTAATATGATATTTGTTTTAATAAGTTACATAGTTTATACTACATTGATATACATGTATAGTTGTTATAAAATGTAATTATTGTTATATAATATATATTTTATATTGTGTTGAATATATATATATATATATATATATATAATTGTTTAATGTTATAATATTGGGAATGTAATAGTGATAATATATATACTATTGTTATTATAAATAATATTGGATTAACATTATAACGTTAATAACATTGTAATGGTTATAGTGTTCATTATAATATAAGGTTATCGTAATATTACAATGGTTAAATGGTATATTATATATAATAGTACATTATACATGATAATATTATTATACATAACATAGTGTTATTATAGTGTTATATCGTTGAGTATTATATTATATTATATATAATATTGTTGAAATGGTTATAACGTCATCCTAATATGAATTATGTATAAAATTTATAATATTATAATACAATTCATTGTTAGTGCATGGTTAAAATAAAACCAAAGGCATTGAGTTGAGCAATAGGATATAAACCAATTTTGGATAACCCTTGTTAGAGACATCTAATAGAACTAGAACAATACAGAGAATATTAACATTGCTCCTGAGCAAGGATGGCCCACGTGGTTTGAGGGAAAACTCACTAAGCATCCTATCGATGCACAAATCAAGAAATAATCCGTTCAAGTGTCATAGTAGTGCGTAAAACAAAACAAAAAATTGCCTAGATTTTGGTTGAAAATTTAAGGGTGTTACAACAAGAGATATGCAACTCTGACTATTACGTAAAAGTGATGTACTTCCTTTAGCATCCATGTGGAGTTCTTCCCATAATTATTTTAGCCACATGACTTCTTTAACACTTTTATACTTTGTTTTAATAGAAGAGAGAAGCATTATTGATTGCTTCTCGGTGGTCCAAGTAATAACACATTTACCAAACTTGAAAATATATGTAGTAATAGATTTTATATCTAAAACATCACCAACATGGTCAACATCACAATATCCAAATATTAACATCATTTATATAAGAAATAATGAAGATAATAATTAATTGTACAAGATAATTTTACAACCCAGGGTAGTTTTTAGTCCAACATACCATATGATGTCACAAAATATATTTAGAATTATAAGTATGCAAAATTGGCCAAGTTTTATTTGAAAAAAACTGGTCCAAACTCCCGACTACAATTAGATCCCTAGATGTACTAAACATGGTGTTGGGGAGCATGGGTCTGGGGGTGACATCGTTTCGTGGGGTCCTAGGGTAGGGCCCTTCGATGCCAAGAACAATTTATAACTTGCTTGACCTTTAAAATGACTGAAAAATTACCCTTTATGAACAAAATTATTCCCCACTTTTTAGTACAATATAAGGATCAACAACAACAAAAATTAACAATTTTTCGTGATAAAAACCTTTTAAATTTTTTATTTCAAAATATAAAAAATGACTTAATATTTGAAAAATTATAATTAATAATTATTTTCGAAAAACATTTTTTTTAATTTAATTTTTTTCATATACATATAGTATTTAAATTTTAGGGGTTTTTAACCCTTAAATTTATCTATTAAAGGTTTATATAAAAAGAACAATGTAGCCAATTTAACTAGAAGTCTTAACATCTATATATACGAACATCACTTTTTTCTTTATATAAATTTATACAAATATATACTTAAATAAAATAAAGAAAGATTAATATTTTATATCTTTCATTAATAATGCATTAATAACAATATTTTATATGTTTTAAGGGTAATATTGAAAAATTACCATCACTTTAAAAATGTGTTTAGGGATATAGGTGGCCATTAGATTTAACTCATGGGTGGCTCTAAAGATTTTTCATTCAATCATGCAAAAAAAATGCATTCAATGTAAAGAAAAATCAAATACTTATGTATTTGATATTATTTGTAACGTTTTGCTACAAACACTATTGGGTCGTGGGTTGAGTTGGCAAATCCACACAATAATTGAAATAACAAGTTGAGTTTAGGGTTTTTCATATGGAAGGAAGAGGCCAATATATATATTTTCTTCTACTACGATTTAGGTTTTATTAAATTGATCTAAGTGTTTCTCTCCCACCTTTGAGTTTTGAAGGGTCTTCATGTACTCGTCACTTGGTGCACATTTTTTCTTTTGTTGCTGCAAGGGAAAATGTTGACAACAACTTACAAAGCAAGAGCCAATGACACTGAACAAAGATCAATTTGTGTCACCATGAGTTGTAGGAGACAGAGGAGGTAGAAGTGGCCAAAATTTCAAGGCTTTGGATAAGGTTGTAATGTGATAAGCTCTCTAGAACAAGAGATATATATGAAGAAACTTTTGAAAATGAGTAAACATTCATATACATTGACAATTTCATGGTGCTCGGGGGACATATTTACAAGATTTTGCCTAGCAACCGCAAGAGGCTCATAATTCTTGTTATTGCTCGAGATAAAATGGTTGCATACGCAATCTCAGGTTGTATTATCCATACCCATGTATACCATGTCAGATCCCTTCTTTTTGAGGATGCATGGATGAAAATCTAATGTAAGAAAAATTGGAGTAGTTGGCAAGATGCAAATACCTTATCATTGTATGTCTCAAATCAACGATGTCTTGAAGATATGTGATGGTGGTCCCCTTATTCATAGAATTTAATATCATAGAATAGGAAAACCTTCTTTTAGACACAAACAAGATTTAAGCCTCAACCAAGGAGGATTTTCTAGACATTTTCTCTTTTTCAAACAAACTCTTAACCAAAACTTCATGTTTGATCTCGAAATAATTTTTCATCCTATTGATTTGTTGTTGAAGCTTGATGTTTTGAGCTCGTGGCCTAGGTATAAGCCATTAAAGAAGCTTGAGAAAGAATAGGCATTTGAGGAAAAACCAACCTCTGATTTTTTTCAGGAAATACAACTGGAATTTTTGTAGAAGGATGTCAAAAGGTTTGTGTTACAGCCTTGTGATAGACAAAAACCATGACCCCTTCTTAGTACTAGCCATTATTATGCTTATGCTCAATGTCATTTTACTCTTTTAGATCATTCTCCCCTAATGTCTCGATATACTACCATATGTATTCCAGATATGAACATGTTTGAATCAATTTGTACTTATTTACCTACTTGAGTTATCATAGTTATAAAGAATATGTGATTCTTTATTGTGTATGCAAAGTATGCAAGTTAACTAAAGTTGTCATGTGCGCTCTCCACCAAGAGGCAAGTATATTCCATAGTCAAGAAACTTTTTATTTGAAATTATGATTTTATTTTAGGTATTAGGATTGATGAATAGAGTTTGTAGGATCAAGATAGTTTGACCATCCTTATTTTATAGCTTATTGGATTGGATTTAATATTTAGATAATCTATTGGGATGGATTGTGTTTTCAAGTTTTTAAGTTAAAAATAGGATAATTATTTTCCTACATTTGGTTGGACATAATTTCAGGGTTAATATGTAGGTACATGAGGAGCTAGGGTCATAGTTTTAGTTTATTTTGCAGGCTCTACCATCAAAAATAAATCTTTGATGTGCCAAATACAACTTGAGTTAGGTCAAAATAAGTGGATTCTAAATCAAGATGTTATTATTTAACAATATGCAATGTAGTCAAGTTGAGGAGTGATGGTTTCAAGGGGTCTATTTTAGAGTTGAGAATCCACTACCATCGAGATTGTTATAACAAGGAGATCAATATTTGTGAAAATAATGAGCTAAAATAGGGAGAAGCTTGGTGCTAGAGGAGATAAATATTTTGATTAGGATTACAAGAATACAACCTCCACCAAGATTGATATGAGCGGTGTTAATGTTTCATTTCCAAATCAAAACGTATGAGGATTGAGAGGATCAAATAGAATACAAATTTTTTAACACACACAAACTGTAAATACATCTATAACACCTAGAGAATACATAATTTTCAGCAATTTACCACAATTTTCTTATTTTTGAATTCCACATAGCGAAGGTTTTAACTTGCACAACAACTTAGAAAGCACTTGGTTTTGATAACATGTCAAAGAAACTAAACTTATCCAGGAACAATATATTTCTAGCAAATGTAGCAGATTTAAAATATGGATTTGCATGATACTAAATACACTGACAGAAACTGAAATGTAAAACATATAACACTTAATGCCAATTTTACGTGGTAAAACCTTTGTAAGGTAAAAAACCCATGGAGAAATCACTATCATTTATTGATATAAATTTTGAGGAAATTTGTTACATAACCCAACGATACACATCTCCTTCGCACTTCTTCAATACAACATAATTAATCATGATACATTCTCCAACAATTTAGAAGGTTTATAAAGGATGGGATTAGTTGTAACCATGAATTGTTATAACAATTCATATCCCAACCAACTTTATTCGGTGTTGATTAATTTATATAACTTTATATTAAGGCATACATTGAATATGAACTTATATTAATGTGTGTGGATATATGTTTGTATTAATGGGGCCATAATGGTGGGTCCCCATAAAAATTATATATTTTTAAAATTATTGTAAAGTGGACAAACTAGTAGAAATTGTACTTCATCCTTGACTTCTTAAAAATTGCATACTTTGACAAATCCATGTTCCCATAGAAACTCTAGGTGGCTACATCTACTCATGTCACTATAATCATTGAGTTTTTTGTGTGTAATGCCTCTTTAATATCAATTGATATTATAGACAATTAACAAGTAAGAGTGGTTTCTATTTCCTAAGAGGGATATTGTATACACCTATTTTTTCACTTTTCATATTTTATACCTATTACTAACAATTTCTTTGTGCAGATAAGGGTCATTGAGGCATCTATTTCTAGAGTGGGTGCCTTAAGGGGCCTACCGAGAGTGGGGAATGGTTATTCATGTAGCCATTATGGATTAGAGATAGGACATGGAGAGAGAGTCGTTATTTGGTCTTGGCCTTAGATTTCCTTACACTAGTTATCCTTTTCCTCCAAGGTCTCATGCACATCACAATCACAACTTCTTACTTGCATCTTGCCACTTTGTACTTTTTTTATCCAAATCCATGATCTATGACACACTAATTTTACTTTTCACGACATACTACCTCATTTCAACACATATGGTTAAGGATTGGTAAGAGGGGTATGACCTTGATTATTGACATGATTTTTGGTGTTTTTCCCTGATACGTGGGTTGGTTGCGAGGTTTGGGAATTTTTCAATTCTCTAATCCTTCCTACTAATTTGGAAATAACATCCTTTGTTGAAGGTTGAGGCACTTTTTTGGGCACATGTTGCATGTGGCTTTGCAAAGGAGACATATGGTAACCTTTTATAAATTGTTCGTTTGTTACAACCCCCTTTGAGGTATGTTTTCTAATTTTGGTAAGGAAGAAGGAACATTGTTTTATACAAGGGTGTCGGTGTATGCTTGCAACTTATCTAGGAATCAATCTATGGAATTAAGTCAGTCACCACTTTGTCCAAACCATGCCAAAAACTCCTCATTAGGATGTAAATATGATGGGGTAGAGTCAAACTGCATGCTAATCTATGGCCTTGTCAAGACTCGTGGGTATAGCCCTTTCTCTCCTGTAAATGCCATGTTATTAGAGCTAGAAATATTTGGTTGTGGGTCCTGATAGGTTGATAGTTGATCAATTTCTTCAATCCTCGCACTAGAGGGAAGATTTTATGTTTCGGTAGAAGAGACACATAGTAAAGGGGAACTTTGGGAGTAATTTTCAGCCCACCCAGACAAAAAGGGTGACTATTGAGCATTCATGCGAGTATAATAAATTTCAAGGCCTAAAATGGGACTACTATAATCTTGACCTGATATTTTCAAGGGGTGTATGAACACCCGAAAAATAATGGAAGATGGAGAAGATGCAACAATAGGAAAAAGACTAAAAATGGAAATGAGAAGAAACCAGTCTTTCACATTGGGTTCACCAGAATTTGTATATAAGAAAAATGATATGGGATTCTATTAGCATATGGATTTGCACGCATGTAAATGACATGAAAAAGTAAGGGACAAAGTCCCTCCTCAATGAAGGTGAGGCTTCCTTTATTAAAAACCAAAATAGTATTTACATCTGTACATTCAAAATTATATGTGGGGGGTGTTTTGGAACATCAAATGGAAAGAAATGTGAATGAGGGAGATGGAATGGAATGAGGGAAAGAATTAGAAAAGAATGAATGGAAGGAATATGTAATAGCTAGGTAAAATCATAGCCTAATATTGCATAGAAGAAAACAATGAATACCTAACTCAAATAAAGCAAAGTTCGAATCAGCTAAACAAAAATAAGTAAAAAGGAACACACATGAGCAAGTAAATATTAGAGTTTGATCACTGTCAACAAGAACAATAGATTAATAGCATTTACAATAATATCCAACACAATATTTGTATTCAAGATTTTAAAACACTAACATCTAATGAACATAAGAACATCAAATGCTACAAGACATAATGAATGGGACAAAAAGTTCATATTTCATTGACTCCAAAATGTCTTCACAAAAGAACACAAAGTTTCTTTCCTGAAACAAAGCTTGCACAAAAAAGTATTTTCTTCTCCTCTCTCAAATTCACCCTTACAAATGAGCCCCTAACTTCCTTTTATAACCCAAAAGTTGGTTACAAAGTAGTTGATATTTACATGCACATTAAATAGGGCATCTTAAGTGACTTTGACTTTTTCAACCAACTTTATAAAAATAAACTAAAAATAGAAATCACTTAAATTATCCAAATTTTTCCAAAAGTGAGTTTAACAATAACCCACTTAAAATATAATTTAAACATATGACAAAAACTAGTGCCTTATCCATTGGGGTGAGGTCTACCTATCTAAAACATATGAGAAATGGGCTCTTCCCACTCCGCTAGATACTAGAAAAACTATCTCTTCGTCCCATCAGTGAAATTAGGATCCTTCGTCTTCGCTAATTGAAAATATCTGAACCTTCCCAATTCTTAAAAAATATTCTCTTCTTCAGGAGGTTCACTTCGTTGGAGCACAGCCTCACAAAACACCTCCAATTCCAAAACCCTACCTAGCATATCATTCAAATTGACCATCTTTGATTGAACATTCTCAAACAAGTTCTTTAATTTTATGCAACACTCCATTGACTTTGAAGAGAAATTGATGGCGGGAGTGTACATGTATTTGAACAATTATGAAAATTACTCCTCAATATGTTGTGATGAATGCCTTTGATTTTTCTTGTTTACAAGATCACAAGGGATCTCATCTATCATCTCCTGTAGACTAGGAAATACCTTATCCAAATTTGATATGTTAGAAAAAAATCCTCCTTAAAAGAAAGGATTGGATCTAGATATGCACTAATATCCTCATGGAGCTTATGTTAGGAATTAGAGAACAAATATGCGGAAAAAATTCCTCAAACCACAACAGTAGGAAACTATATAGCAGAATTATACATGTAGAAATATAACAACATAAATAAATAATCCACAAAAGAAGACAAGACAAGATTTAACTTGGCTCACCTGATGTGGGCTGCGTCCACCAAGAACTTGCTCAAATTTTATTATCAACAAGAGTAAAACAACTCTCACAGTCTTCTCTCAGTTTGAACTCACAACAGAATTCCAAAGATGCTAAACCACAATTGACACCCAATTGCTCAACCTTGATCACTCTTGATCACCTATTGATCACTAAGACTCAAGACCTCTTGAACACACAATATATCTTCAAGATACCCTAACACCTCTATTTATAGGATGACAATCCTTTAAGAATTCCAAAATCTGACCCTAGAAGTTTGAAAGTCACGACCTTTCATCTTCTCATAGCTGGAAAAGAAATTGCCATGACCTTTCATCTTCACATGGCTAGAAAAGAAACGGTCATGACCTTTTATCTTCTCAATTTGAACTCCACGCTTCAATATTGATTTGCGAAGACCAAAAATAGGCTCCACACCCCAACAACTTAATGGTTGCTTTGATCGTCTCTCCACAAAAAAATGAAAATATCTGAAAGCGAAGATTTAGTGACATGGCCCAATGTGTTTATTTCTTTTAAACATTGAGAGTTTCTTCATCAAGGGCAGCCACTACATCGGGTACTAGGAAAGTGGATGATATGGGATTGATTAGATGTTGAACATAGTCCACCAATCGATTCTTTTTGGCCATTAGCTGAGAGTTCTGATATTTATATTTCTCAAGCCTCTTTAGCACAATATCCATTAAATCTCAGGCCATTGGCATGTCACTTTCCAATGTGGACTTCCCAAGTCCAAGTCTGGAAAATTCATAATCAACAGATGTCATGGCATCATGTTCTTTGTCAACTTGTGGGATAGCAAGATCCACAAATTTTTTTCTGTCATCATCCACCATTATCTGAGAGAGAACTTTAGGCTTCTTGGAAATGACATAATTAGAAATCTTTAAAAGGGCATCTAAGTCAATGTCAATTTCCTTGACAACCATCTTTCTTTTCCTGATCTCATAATTAACCGAAAAAGGAGTTTCCTTTACCAATTCCACATACATGAGCCTGGAGGCCGAAGCAACATTCACATTGTTCTCAACATCATTAGATTGTACAAGAGTCCTTTCCATGACCTCAATCTCTAGATAAATAACCTCGATATCAACCTCTTGAACATTAGGGAGAATTTGAGAAATCTCTTCGTGAATTGTAGGTCCAGAAGCATTTGATATCTGGACTACTTGTACTTGAGTCGACTCTTGTGCAAGACATGACTCAGGAGTGTTTGTTATGAGCTTCTTCGAACTATGAACAATGTGAGTAGAAGAATCTCTACTTGAAGTGGAAATTCCTGATACACGCTCTCTTCCTTCATTAGGGCTAGGACCCTTATATATTTCACCTCGCAACACCTTCTTTGGTGAAGTGGATTTTGACAACCAATCCTTTCTTACTTGATGTATATTGGTAGATGGCATAGAGGTTGACTGAGAAGAAGCTTTGGTCAGTTAGAGATCTCCTCGAGTTGGAAATTTTTGTAATCTTGAGCTATGATCTTGGATTGATAGTAACTTTGTAAGTTCTCTTTCATACCAGGATATGCTTCTTTCGAGGATCAATTGATTCTTTTTATCAAGAGAAAATTCATCTCTTTTGGTCCAATCAATTCGAGGCAACAGAATAAAGGAAATAACATCATATGAGGGATCAATAACATATTCATCATCATCCACTAATGAATATGGAGGGTTTCTGATGCGAAAGGCCTTGATCTGAGCAAGGGTTAGGTAGGAAAACTCTTGCCTTCTCACTTCATGTTCATTTGAACAGGCATCCCATAAATATTCCATGGTAGGATTGTGTTGATACTTTTCTCCAAGAATCTTCTACATATATCCGTTGATATCAAACTGGAATATGAATAGTTATGAGAGAAAACTATTTCTCCATGAGTTGCACACTAAAGAGATTTGGGCATTGGTATTCCCCAATTTGGATTGGGAAATGAATTCCAGAATGATGTTTGTCACTGAGGAGATAGTGAACTTGGAATAGTTATCGTGTAAGATCCATTAATGCCCACTTTTCACTGATGTATTTAGGAAGCTTCTATGGATTACCCGCAAAGCTGCTCACGTGAATGTAAGAAAAGGATGGAAATTGAATAAACCATGTTCCCCACTAGGAAATAATATCCTTGGCATCTTTAAATAATATTTCATCCATATTTTTATTCAAGTTTCAAATCATGTGGAAGGTGAATGCATTGTTAACTCTCCTGAAATGATGAGAGCTATTTTTGAAACTTAACTACGGATAATGATGGAAGACATTATTTGATGGAACCATGAATCCTTTTGTTTCTAGCCCCGAAAATAGCTTCCTTCTATCCATTGTATAAGTTAGGTATGATGTCATGTAGAAACATCTAGTCATCTTCACTTCAATCAATTGTTTTTGAATATTATCATTGATCATAGTGGCCCAATCCACAAACTCTCTCTTGGAAAGGATGATACAAATGAACTGATACATCCATGGGTGGAAAATCCTGGTAAAGGGTAAACTAAAGACTCAGCTCAGGAGAGTGATCATGTCACTGATTCCTCCACAAATTCAATGCGGTACAGTTCCTTAGGAAGTTGATCAACTCGAGGCCTTGTTTAGCAGATAACATATTTCTCTAAGGTGAAGGCACATAAAGGATGTGCGTGATGGAGCAAGGTGCATTTGAGGGCACGAAAGAATAGTAGAATAAGCACGTGCCAGAACACTTTGAATTCAGGACTTAGTCATTTTTTGGATAAGGGGCTATTCTTGGGAGATAGTATGCTGAGAACACAAAGACATGAAGACTTGCGGTCCATGCAATGGTATTTTTGGAACAAGAGAGACAACTGAGTGCCATGCATAGTTTAAGCTAATAATAGGATTTCTACTCAGAGTTAACTATAAGAAGTCTATTCTTAAGAGCACTTGCATGTTGTGCAAACTTTTGTAAAGGTGCATGGATATTATTAGCATGTGACCTATTTTGAGAAGTGCATGGGTGGTGAAGGGAAAGTCCCCACCCCTATATATATGTATTGATTTACATGGTTTAGTGTATGTGTGAATTATTGTAGAGTTATGCTACTGGTTTTGTCGTGTGCATGACTCATGGAGATACTTATGTAATGTAAGAAGCTTTTATTGTTTTATAGTATTTATTACAATGGTTCATATTGGCTGGATAATGGTGTTGAACATGATTGAATCTGGTTCTTGCATGGTAAATCTTGTTATAGTCATTGTTTAGTTCATCTTTATATATATTCTAAGATCTAGATCTGGTTTATGCACTGTGTGTTGTTTACTATTGGTAATGAATATGAATATACTATATGCACCATCATGCTAACATTTTGTAAAAGCAACTCTAAAGAGGGACCTGGTGCCTTTGTGTGCTTTCGGGTGAGCACTCAGCTTAGGATGAAGTGATGTGCCAATGCACCTGGGTTATTCACAGTAAATTCTAGGCTACATCATTGGTTCCATTACCGGGACCTCTTTTTCAGTTGTTTTCAGGATGTTGCGTGATGAAGACGTACTGGTTGACCTTGGCAAGTGTTGAGGAGTTGATAGTACCTATACAAGAAGAGTATGCTTGGATATTCAACACTGGATCTGAGTTTGACACACGCGCATGGGTGGAGTAGAATCTATATGACTTGCTTATATGAAAGATTCTTTATTATCTTCCCAATAGATCTATGTGAGTGGCTAGTTGCTTACGCATGTAAAAGGAATTGGAGGTTTCACACACTTGTCTAGATGCAAGAATAATTTCAGATCCTCTATGATGGTGATCTGATTTTGACGCGCACTATGGATACTTGGTTCCGTGGTGTTATAAATAGCTATATTTTGGAGTACTCAATTTCTAATTATTCTTTCCTAGAGGTAGTTGAGTTCTAGTTTTTATGTTATCCCAAGGGAACCTATCTATAAGGAATTCCACTGGCAATCAAAATCTTGATGGTAACCCTAAATTTAGAAGAGAAGTCGATGGCTAGCTAAACCCCACCACACGTGCGGGGGAAGGAGTAGGTGTGGTGAAGGATGGAGGACCTAGTGGTAGAGAGGAAAAGAGAAGAAAGTGGCTTAAGTTCAATGAGGCACGTGAGAGGGATTTAGAGAAGTAGTGTGAGATTACAGAATAGATGGTGTTGAGGAGAGAGATGGCTCATGAAGGATTTAGAGCTCACGCAGAGGACGTGGAGCCAGAGCATCTGGAACTCCCCCATTTGGGCAAGCATGACAGGGAACCCTCATCAGCCTCTTATGAGAGCATGAAAATAGAGACAATTGGGCCGTGAGTGTGCATTTTAATCTACCTAGAAACCTAGCCCTTGCATTTGGTTTTCTAGTTTCTAGTACATCCAGTAGTTAGCTAGATAGTTTGGGCAATAGAGTAGCAAAATTTAGAGTTGACTTATCAACAAGTTTAGGAGTGAATCAAATAGCAAGCACATTTATGGCTGGGTAGACATCTTCCCTATTATTTGGAGGACTAGTTGGAGGTACCTTTTCAGGTGCATTATCAGTACAGAAAACATAGGCACATAGAACTTTGGAATCACATCAGGGAGTAACACAAATTTGTAGACTATAGGAGTTCAGTTTAGCACCACTGTTGGGACATAGGGCAGTGCATCCTCTGGTTCAATTCCTGTTACAAGTGGAGGATCAAGAGGAATAGGTGGCTCAGGATCTGGTATATTTGGTGGATCTGGAGGTAGAGGTAACACATTAGGTTTTGGATCTGGTGGGCATGGTCCTCACTAGCCCCAAAATATTTACATGGAGATGTCACTTCATGTCTTCCAAGAGTATAGGGGAATAGAAGATGTTGTTGAGCATGTGCATATGTGTGAGATATTGTAGTGTGTGAAAGGAATTATAGCTTCAGAACATAAGGCTAGTCAGTTTACAACTATGTTGCAAGGATGCACACACAGCTGGTACAGGAAGTTTGACCCTGATTAGACTTGTGTGGATTATACAAGATTCTTTTATTAAGGAATTTTATATCCCTGAGTTTGAGTAGAAAAGTATAAGTGCGCTCAAGGATATCAAGCAGGGCACTACTAAGAGTGTCCAGGAATATGATGCTCATTTCAAAACACTCTTGTCTAAACTATCATATGATATCCATGCAAGTTAGCATGCACAGTGGTTCATCGGAGGCTTGATTACACCTTTTAGGAGGGTGCTCTCACATAAGACTTATACAGACCCATGAGAGGCACTTGAAGTAGCTTTGTGTGCGTAAAGAGGCATAGGTCAGGAGCATAGAAAATGGAGTGAGCCCATTCTTGGAAGCTCATATTACAGCAATGGCAAAGTAGTTAGAGAAACTATCAACCAATACAGCACATGAGACACACAGTGGAATTTGGTGCAAAGATTGTGAAGTAGAAGGGCATACTAAGGATATTTTTCCTCGTAGATCAGTGTGATTCTTGTTCCTAGAATGTGAGATATGTCATTTAGACCATGATGTAAGATGATTTCCATTGTTGCAACGTGCACGATAAGAAAGAATGTGTCCTGTCTACTGTAAAATTTTCTGGTCCATGACTCACAATACTGAAGATTGCAGGTTGATTGATCAGATCCATGATGCCATTGATATTGGTGTATGATAGATGGGAGTTTTGAAATAACTCTAAGGATAAAAGTGAGCAAACATGATCATGATCATACTCAAGGGCGCTATGATCAAAATGAAGGGATCTTTGAGGGAGGCTATGGTAGAGGTAGAGGATACCATGGAAAATTCAGAGGTCGAGGCTACGGTGATGGACGAGGTGAGTTACATTGTGGAACATGTTATACATGTTGATCCCCTGACCATTATAGGTGATAAATGTCCTCAGAATATTATTTGTTATTTTTTCACAAAGAATCATAACTATGAAGAGTGCCTAGACTTGTATGAAAATTTGAGCAAGAAGAAAAAATATGAGAACAAGGGTGCATGGATGGTTAGAATACAACGCACCATGGAAAACCAATGGATGTTGAAGTTAGCACTGGATCCTGAGGTAGTACCTGTGAAGATTACTACACATTATGAGGCTACACATGTAAGAGAAACATTACAACAAAAGCCTACCATTACTAAGGAGGAGGTTTTACATGCAAAATATCCATATCCTACACATCAGAAGGAGGTTTATCAGGAAACCATGGAGGTACTCATAAATATTCAAGGTGAAATACAATGTTTAAAGGAACAGTCGTGTACATTGGAATAGAAGAAGTAAAATGACACTTTCTAGTTAGATGTGGATGATTAGAAGGAATTATCCAAGATGTTTCAACAGGAGAACATTATCCCATTACTAGGGAATTGGTTGAAAGGAAACACTTTATGCGTGCTGAGTATTGAGAATGGACAACAGATTTTGCATGCTAATCTCCCTCCCCATAGCTTGGATTATGACAAGGAGATCACTTTGAATGTTGTTATGGATGGATGGATTTTGAGAAATATTTTTATCAACACATGTGCGGAAGTGAATGTTCTTACCTTAGATGCATGGGTTCAGATGGGAAAACCTCCATTGCATCCATCTTCCAATGTGTTGTATATGGAAAATCAGACTAAGGCCACACCAATTGGAGTATCGAATGATGCATCCATTACTGTACAGGAGGCCAAGTTCACTGGGGACTTTGAGGTCTTAGCACTTACAAAACAGGGACGAACTTCCCAGCTCTACTCAGGTGCCCTTGGTGTTATGAAAATAATGATGATCTACGGCTCAATGAGGGATATATTATTTTTGAGAACAAGAATGAGTTATTATCCCTTTGACATATAGTAAATTTGCACCTTATGTTGAGATCCTTTAAGTGAAGAAGACCTAAACAAAATTTATGTGCGCACCATTCGCAGATCCATAAGATCACTTGAGTCATTTAAGGAAGGAATTCTCCATTGGGATGATGCATAGTCCATCAGTGATACTACAAGTATTTCCTATGACAATTGGGCACATGGCACTTACGAGATGGTTGGGAGCAAGTTAAGAAGAAAAGTTGCACACTTAAGCAAGCCGTATTGTGTTAGGTAGATAGGAAACAACATGGTACCCTGGTACACTAGTGAAGGAAACCCTGAGGTATTCCTACGAGCCATGGAAGTATAGTTGAAGGATCAGGTGGAAAGAAGGAATATGTTAGTGTATACCCTGCACGGGATAGCAACGTGTTAGTGGATGGTTCATAGGGATAATATCATAGAATGGAGAGAAGTGAGAATTTCTCTATCAATCCGGTTTCTCAGGAGTAATGCACCTACTCAAATATGTGAATATCATGGTAATAATCTTGTTCAGCACCACGTTCAACAGTGTGAGATAGACTCTAGATAGCAGGGTCTGGAAGCTTTACCACCTTCGTTGTGGGTGCACAAACTTTATTTCACCTTGCGAGGTTACGCACGCACTTGGTATGTTTATGTAGAGATGCATAGAGAGACTGGAAATTTGCAAGAATTGACTGTAGGAATGATCCAAACCTTTGAATACTTCTCCACTAAACCTTAGGTGAAAGAGGCATTACAGGTTATGAAGCGATTGACTATGGGAGATAGTGCAAAGGTTGAAGAAATCATTCAAGAGTTATTTGGTGAGTCAAACCTAGAAGCGCATTTTGACGAAGTAGATGAGACAGATGCAGAACTACTTGAGCACGCTTACCTAGAGAAGGAGAAAGGAAAGATGGTCTATATGGTGGATGATGAAGAAGTGGAAAATTTGGACATAGATCATTCAGAGGGTACATGGGAGGTCTTAGACAATGCGGATGATAAGGCGCACACCTACCATGAACCTATGAATATGAAGAAAGTGAACATTGGCATGGATGTTAAACCTAAGGAGGCCATAATTGGAGATTACTGGTCTGACTCTAAAGTGGCTAAGATAATTGAGTTGTTATATGATTTCCAAGACTTGTTTCCTAGGGGCTACCATGAGTTGAAAGGAGTGTATGAATCTTTGGGCGAGATGAAAATTAATTTAAAGGAAGGTGCGCGCCCGGTTAGGAAGAGACCTTACAGGATGAACCCTAACCTGCAGATAAAATTAAAGAATAAATTAACAAGATGTTGGAATTTGGCATTATTGAGCCCATAGAGGAATCAGAGTGGGTTAGCCCTATGGTAATCAACATACAAAAAGGTGGAAGAATAAGGATTTTTGTGGACTACAAGGAGGTTAAATGTTGCATGTGTGATTGATCCTTTCCCTACACCATTCACTGAGGAAATATTGGAAGGCGTTGCAGGGCACATGAAATTTACTCTTTATAGATGGATTCTCTTGGTATCATCAAGTAAGAATTGCTAAAGAGGATCAAGAGAAGAAAACTTTCACCACTGAATGGGGAAGTTTTTCATACACAGGTGATGCCCTTTGGATTGAAGAACACGTACCTATAGTATTTTCACACATTGTGGTTCAAGCGTTCTAGGATTTTATTCACAAATTCTTGTAGGTTTACTTGGATGATTGGATCATGTATGGGCTTATCAAGGATCATTGTGACAATTTACGGTTAATGTTTGAGAGGTGTAGACAGTTAATTATCTCTTTAAATATCATGAAGTGTGTATTTCTACACCTTTTGGAACTTTGCTAGGGCATATCATCTATGTAAGGAGGGTTTGTTAGTAGATCTAGCTAAGATAGCAATCATTTTAGGCTTGGAGGAACCCACAAATCATAGTGAGGTGTGTGGATTCATGGGCCACATAGGGTATTACAAAATTTTTATCCAAGGATAAGCTAAGATTTCCGCGCCCTTGGAGGAGTTATTAAAAGGTAAAGGGAAGTTATATTGGGGAGAACCGCAACAACATGCATTCGAAGAGCTTGAAGGAGAGGCTTACTACGGACGCCTATTTTACGTTTTCCTTCATGGAATCTACCCTTTCATATACATGTGGATACCTCTGGCATGGCCATTGGCACAATTCTATCTCAGCCTGGAGAAGGTATTGTAGATCATCCTATTTGTTTTGCTAGTAGAAAGTTAACTCATGTAGAACATAAACATAATTATACAACTACATATGGAGCATAAGCTTTGTCAATGATCTACGTCATTGCATAAGTTCCAGACAATACTTTGCTAGAAACACCTTTTATTGTTCTATACAGATCACATGACATTGAAATACTTTGTAACAAATCCCGTTTTACAGGGGTGCATATGTCGATGGGTTCTCTTATTCCAGGAGTTTGACTTTAGAGTGGTGGTAAAGCCAAGTAGAAGCTAATTATGGTCCAGATCATTTATCAATGATTCAATCAGGAGAGGATCGTGCAGAATATTGAAGATACAATGACTAGATGCACAGTTATACAGGTTGAACCATGCACCCTCAGAGTTAGAGGATATTGTTGTCTTTTTATGCACATGTATGGTACCTGAAGGAATGAAGGCCTTGGAAAAGAAACAACTTGCAATTCGCATCGCACCTTTCATGTTGATCAGTGGTGACTTATACAAACTAGGCCGAGATGAAGTATTGCATCAGTGTGTACTGGAGCATGAGCACATGAAAATCATGGAGGAGGGCTCATGGTGGTATTACAGGTGGACACTATGCAGGTGATGCCACCACGCGTAAGATTTTACTAGCTGGTTTATGGTTGGGAAACCTTGTACAAGGATTGCAAGGAGTATTGTAAGGTGTGTGATCACCATCATCACCTTGGAAAACCTGGGCAGAGAGATGAAATGAATTTCAGGCCTATTTCTAGCACATAACCTTTTGAGAAGTGGGAAATTGACTTTTTGGGTCTTATTTCCCTAGCGGTGCACATAACGGGATTGCGCTACATCATCACTTGTACAGATTATCTTACAAGGTGGGTAGGAAATGGTACATACAAAGGATTATACAATGGCTACAACAACAAGGCTCTTATGGGAGAATAGTATTACCAGGTATGGATGTCCTTTAAGTTTGATAAGTGATAGGGGAACTCATTTCCTTAATGAGACAACCAAGATATTATTGGATGAATTTATGGTTGCACACCATAAGACAACACCTTATCACCCTAAAGAAAATGAGTATTGCTAAGGCTTTCAACAAGATATTGAGCTAGACTTTGACAAAAAATTGTGATGTTGGAAGGAAAGATTGGGATGATAAAGTTTATGTTGTGCTTTGGGCATATAGAACAACCTACAAAAGGTTGAATAAGACAACACCCTTTCAGTTGGTGTTTGGTGGAGAGGTAGTTCTATCCATGGAATTTATGTTACCTTATTTGTGTATTGAGTACACATGTGGGAGGTCTAGCTGATGAGGAAAGAATTAGAAGAGATGAATTGACAAGTTGACTACAACTGGATGAGAGGTGTGCCATAACACGATTGGATTCAGAAGAAAGAAAAATCTAGTCAAAAGACATGACAAGACAAGCACATCAAGGACAAGAAGCTTGAGGTTGGGTAGATGGTACTTCTTTATGATTCAAAGTTTCATGTGGGCACCCAAGGCAATCTTAAGGTGCTTTGGTTGGGACCGTATGTTATTACCTACATACTTGAATCGGGTTCTTTACAGTTAGAGGAGCTTGATGGAACACGCTTACCCGGTTAGTTCAACGGGAGTAGGTTGAAGCCCTACTATAAATAATCCTTCATGGTGTTTTGTAATAACACAATATTTCCATTTCGATTAGATTTCCCTTATTATATTTTCATTTAATGTGTTTCCTTCTTCGTTGCTATGCTTTTTCATTGTAGTTCTTTGTTTTGTGTAATAAGTGTGTTTGCGCACCAGAATCTGATCATAGTCTGAAGTTTTTTTATACGTAGAGGACTGCACATACCCTTAGTGTGGGGTGGTTATCATTCAAACATGGGGTACACATAAGAAAAATATTGTATAGGAAATTTCTCTTATTAGAAAGTGTAGATAGTATGGAAAGGTTTTGTTAGAAAGAAAATTTCTCCTAAAAGAAGACCATAGACCATAGTTGGAAAAAAATGAATGCACAGTATAATGTGAGGTAATTTGTGGCCATAAAAACTATTTAGAGGAAGGAACAATGGTGAGGTGCTTCAGCGCATGGAAGCACATCGAAGGAGGTTTGTAGCCAAAATTTAGAAAGGCGCACTAGAAGGTTATAGTTTTGGCGTGCATGTGTATCACGTGGAAATTGGGTAAATGGTCAATTAATGAGAGGATTGATGGTAGGTAAAGGAGAAATAAATGTGATAACTTTTATCAACTCTATATAAGGACGTGATGCGGGTTCACTTTCTACCTTTGCAATCACGAGTATTTGAGTGAGCTAATTGTGACCAGCCGAGAAAGACATGTTGAGGTGTAGAGAGGTTATGAAACCTAGGTGAGGGAGAGTAGATTTGTGCATGAAATTTAGCTTGTGTCCCCATTAGAGAAGGGTTTGAGTTAAGATAGAGGCATGTGGGAAGAGGAGAAATAGAGTGTCCAGGGTTTGAGAAGAAGCTAGGGAATGTGGTTTCGATCTAGGGCACATAGGATTTTGCTTGACAGAAGTAAAAAAGGTGCAACCTTGTCTTACCATGGCACCAAGGAGAGCACCTGGAGTAGGAACAAAGAGGAAGAAGAAGGTGGAAACTGAGGTGGGAGATTGAGAATGCCCCTAAAATAAATTTTTCAGAAGATGCAGTACCATAGATGATGTAATCATGGAATGTGACTGGGGATTTTCACATTTGTAGGGAGAAATGTAAGTGTTTGCAATCATCGCACAATTAACAACAAGGAAGATTTGGATGCATTGTTAAGAAGAAAGATAAAAAAGTGCATAGAGTCGACAACATTTGTATATATAATGATGCTGGAGAGAAGTTGTTGAAGAAGATAGGGGTCTTGTAGCTATATGAACTTCCTTACTTTGGAAAACTGGAGAAACTATACTAATGGCTTATGAGAAAAGTCCATGAGGACTTCTTTTATTTTGTTGGGCGACGTATGAGGATCACCGCACCCTTAATTGTAAGCTTGACAGGTTTGAAGGGAACATGGACATAGATTACCAATGACTTATCTGACAAATAAACTATTTTGGCCACCCACAAGGAGTTGGGTCACTCAAAGGGTCCACGTAGAATGGATATTTACAAGCTAAGGAAGTACCCTATTGTGTAGGTGGCCGCAGACTTACTCACAAAGTTGAATGATCAGGAGAGGTGGTCACAAGTGAACACCATGTGGCTACACATTACCAAGAAGATGTCACAGGGAAAATTTACAACTTGGTAGGATACATAACCAGATAACATCATTGAAGAAGTGCACAAAGGTGAGAAGATAAGCTTTGGCACCATTTTATTATCTCTTGTTTTTTTTAAAATTGGAGTGCCCAATGGGCCAAAGAATAATATTTGGGAGTATCCTATAGAGAATAAGTCTCTAGAAGAGAGGTTTGAGAAGTATTTATGTGAAGGATCTATGAGTGGACCATTCAAGAAAAGGGCATAGATGTGGTATGACAGACTTCGTGTGGCCTTCAAAGAGGAATGGAGAATTCCAAAGGATTTGCCATCAGTAGTTGGGAAGTCAGTACAATTTTCTGTGTACCAACCACTTTTGCATTATGTACGCTTTACAATTAAGGATGGGACATGTAATCCCTAGTGTAAATTACCTTATGCCTTTACAATGTGATTATTCTGAGGTGGATTAGTTCACAGGTGTGTCTGATGCATGCAAAGGTTAATCTACAATGCTGACAAGGTAGACTGTGACTACCATACCTTGAGAAATACTTACACATACCTTGGTAGGTATGTTTATATTAAGAGGTTCATATCAGATGATATAACCATGAGGCCTGTCAATTTGGCCATTGGCAATAGTGGGACCACGCTAATTTATATTCATCTTAAGCCTAGGCTAGAAAATGGTAAGTATGTTGAAAATGAATTTATGTTACCATGCCCTCCAAAGGGGAAACATACAGTTGGGAGCCTGGCAGTTGAAAATCCCACTTCACCATTAGAAGAAGATGATGATGAACAGGAGGACAGTAGTGTTTTAGTGCATAGGGGATGGAGGTATCCCTCAGACACTAAGGAAAGTGAGCATGAGATTACTCCTCCCCATTATAAACAAGAGGAGGAAGACTTAGAAATAAACGTGTCAGACTTACATGCATACCCAATAAATGAGGAACACCAATTTAAAAGGGTGTTTATAAGGACAAGGACTCAGAGCGTGGGGCCATCACAATCTCCATACAGATCACCTCGGATATCCCGTTAGAAATAAGTACCTGAGAAGAAGAAGAGGAGAAAGTTAAAGCTTAGGGATGATGAAGAGGATGACTCTGGTGAAAATGCGCCAGGGACCCTGGTGTAGCCCAAAATTATAGAGGATCCTCATGATGAGGAAATGAAAGATGATGAAGAGGGGGTCCTAGAGATAGAAGAGGATATGGGTGAGCCATCTAGCGCACCTCACTCCACAGAGGAAGGTGAAGGACCCACTACAAATTCTAGTGCCCCGGTTCCCAAGAAGACAAAGAAAGGAAAGGGAGGTGAGGACTATGTGACTTCGGCTATGGGGTACATAGAGGAATCCAACAAGATCATTTGTAATAGGTTCTAGAGCATAGTAGGGACAAATTATTTATATGGATGGGAGTTAATGGACCCAGAAAAGGCCAATGTGTGGACTAGAAAGCAATTTTCCTGGTCCATGCAGACACACATGGATGAACTAGATTTTGATGTGTGTGAGAAGTCATGTGTCTCGGTCAGGTAAAGAAGTAATCGTATACTAGGCACATGAATTTTATACCTTGTATAATGTCTGATGAGCAAGTAAGAAATGCCTTGGTCAAGCTATTTGCTGAAGTGGCGTGGAGGAACATTAATAAGGTAGCCACTATTTGGGCACTACTTGAAAATAACAAGGATAAGACTATAGAGATAAAGTGCTTGAAAGAAGAGAAGTAATGCAAAGAGGAAAAGAATGAGGCCTTTATTAGCAAGGCTGAGAAACTTTGTGATCATATCCTTATGGTAAGGCCTCATTTGGAGTCTAAAGTTCCTCAGAAGTTTCCCTCTGCAGTGCATTATTTGCGCACTCTGGTGGATCTAGTTTTGAATAAGGAGCTCGTTGTTATGACCGCACCAAAAGATCCTATAGAATAAATAGCAAGAGTAAGGGCTACCATTGTTAGGAAAATTTCAATTTTTGAGGCCTTGTTGCAAACATTGAAAGATGAGCTGAAGAAAGAAGATCAAGCTTTTAACATGTGTGCATCGCTGGATGCCATAATAAGAATCAAAACTATAGCAAAGGATAATGAAGTGCTAAAGGCAATGAAGGACGAAACACTTGGGCATGTAGAGAGGTTAGCTCTAGTAAAACAAAAGTGCAAAGCCCTTACAACAGCCCAAGATCCACAAAAAGATAGGATCAATGAACTTGGGAAAATTATAGTGCAGAAAATGGACTCCATGGAGGGAATGGTCTCAAGTATGGCACGTGTTGTCCAAGTGCTGCAGAATGGAAAGGAAAATATCACTCAGGATGAAATGGATGCCATAGTGACAGACATTCTGGAAAATATAGGGAGCACGTTAAGTGACTGGCAAACCTTGGAGGCTGAACTCAAAAAGGAATATCCAGAGTTAGTCCTACATGAGGAAGAGGGTACTGTAGAGTAAGCTTCATTATTTTGTACAATGATTCATTCATTCATTCATTCTTTATTGTTGGAGATAAGAATGAATTCCCATTCTTGGGGTAGAAATGTAATTTAGTGTGGGGTTATGTTGAGAAAATAACATATTTCTCTAAGGTGAAAGCACGTAAAGGATGCACACAATGGAGCAAGGCACATGTGAGGGTGCAAAATTATAGCAGAATAAGCGCATGCCAGAATAACTTAAAATTCAAGACTTAGCCATTTTGTGGATAAGGGATATTCTGGGAGATAGCGTGTTTAGCACACAGACAAAAAGACTTGTGGTCCACACAATGGTATTTTGGGAACAAGAGATAGCTAAGCGCCATGCATAGTTTAAGCTAATAATAGGATTTCTACTCAGAGTTAACTATATGAAGTCTTTTCTTAAGAGCACTTGCATGTTGTGCATCCTTTTGTAAAGGCATGTGGTCATTATTAGCATGTGACCTATTTTGAGAAGTGCATGGTAGGTGAAGGGAAACTCCCCACCCCTGTGTGTGTGTGTGTGTGTGTGTGTGTGTGTGTGTGTGTGTGTGTGTGTGTGTCAAATTGTAGAGTTATGATGTTGGTTTTGTTGCGCGCATGACTCCTGGAGATACTTATACAACGTAAGAAGCTTCTTTGTTTTAGAGTATTTAATATAATGGTTCATATTGGTTGAATAATGGTTTTGAACATGACTGGATCTAGTTCTTGCATGGTAAATATTGTTATAGTCAATGTTTAGTTCATTTTATATATATTCTAAGAACTAGATTTGGTTTATACACTATGTGGTGTTTACTATTGGTAATGAATATGAATACCTATATGCACTAGCATGCTAACATTCTATACAAGCAACTATAAAGAGGGGACCTGGTGCCTTTGTGCGCTTCGGGTGAGCGTTCAGCTCAGGCTGAGTTATGTGTCACCGCGCCTGGGTTATTCATAGTAAATTCTAGGTTGCATCAAGCCTCTTGGTCACTAACCAATTGTTATTAACCATATTGATCCATCTGAGGGGTTCTTCATCCCAAAAATATTGTTCTGAATTTCAAGTGATGTCAACATTCTTAGCGAAGTCAGGTATGCTGAGCAATTCCTTAATGTGCTCTGGTGTGATCAAGAGGAATGGCTCGTGATTATCTTTATAAATTCCTCACCTCTTAGGATCATAATGCTCTGTGCAGGCGATGTCCAACTCTGGGAATTGCACTGAGACATGAAATGTTGCTACTTAGGGTAGACCGCTATGGTAGAGCTTATCCGAGAATATGGTTTTTCCTTCATCTTTCACCCGATCACAAAATTGGTGCATGTTGATGTGGCCAAGATTTGTGTTAGTGATATTGTCATATGAAAACTTGATGAAAGTGGAAGGGATGATTCCTTGGAATTCGTACTTGAGCGCGGACTTATTTGATTTCTCCATTGGCTTCCTCGATTTTCCCAAAAATTTATTGGATTTTTCGGCCATTATGAATTTAATATAAAATGACTCAAGCATGTAAAATGATGTAAACAGTGTCAGGTCTTAGTCTCCAAACCACCGTCAACACAAGAGAAATAAGGCTCATTTAATTTTCATTATTATTATTATTATTATTATTTTAAAAATAATAATAATAATAATTGATCCCAACTTACAAATTTTTAAAATTTCAATAAAAAAAATATCGAGATTAAGCTTGAATTCCAGATTGGGAAACAATAATAATTTTTATTATTTTTAATTAAATTCTCCTGATTGTAATGGTTTCGCGTAGGATCAATTTTAATATTTTTAATTCAATATTTCTTCACCTTGCCTGATTCAAGTTGCTTCAGCGTGAAGAATTGCTTTGATTTTCTGGCAATACTTTGAACTTCTAATTTTTCTTTTCATTGGCATTCAAATGCGAGAAAAAATATTTTGCATGAATGCATGAATAATAATAATTTTTTATATTAAATTCCCCCGTCGAATTTCTTGACCAAAAACCTTTGCGTGAGCACTTCCTGGTTTGTCTAGGAACGTAGATTTTCCTTCTACAATGTGTGCTCCTTTTTTGTGCATGATAAATTCTTACCAGCATGGATTCTTTGTCAAACATCTACGTGAAAAAACTATTTTTCCTTGCATGTGTAAGCCTTTCCTTGTTTGGAGAGCTCCTGTGTGAATACTTGAAACTTCTTTATTTATGCATGAATTCACTCTTATGCTGTATTCTTTCTTTGGATGTGTTAGAAATGATTTATTTTTATTACCTTTAGGAAAATGTGGGCGGAGTTGTTTGGTTGAGCTTGGCATTTATTGTTTCTCTCCTCCCAACATTGGACTATAATTTTATTTCTGCATTAAATTTTGCATCCTTTTGGCATGGCAAATGCTTCTTTTGGCTGCGTGGGTCTTTATTTTCTGCAACGTGGGATACTGCAACGTCTACGTGGACTCTTGTCTTCATGGCAACTACTAGAACATGGTTGTTTCCTACTATTTTGGTGCACATATTTTCCCTACAATATGTGGCCTCTCTCAAACTTCTGCGTTGAAAACTCTTCCTTGTTTAGCGTGGAATACCTGTTGAAACATGGAGTTATGTCTTTGCCTTAGCATGGGAAATTGTTTTCATTCATCTCTTCCTACATAGGAATTTAATCCTTCGTTGGATTGTTTGGAAAACTCCTTTGTTGCCTGGCAAATGATGGAATGTTGGACTATTATCTCCTTGTACTACTTGTGGATGCATGGCGGATTATTGGGTTTTGGCGTAGAAAAATCCTACAAATCCTTGTGTGGAACGTGGCTTCTCACTTTCAAACCAGGCGTGGAGATTCTCATCTTGCAATGCGTTGGAAACTCTTCCTAAAACTTGCGTGAGAATTCTGAATTGCAAGGTGGACTCCTTGCCTTGTGCAATGCGTGAAGAAATGTGTTTGAAAACTATTCTCCTTCAAAACTTGTGATGAAAATGAATCTTTGAAAAAAATATTTCTCTACAAACATTCACGGAAATGAGAAGAATTTGGAAATAACAAAAAAAGTTAGAAATAAAGAGCCTCAACTTCTTACGCACGACTTCTTCCACAGAGTTTCATGGAGGATTTGTTGCGAAGATTAAAGAATCTTCTATAATTGTTTATTTGTTTCCGTTCAAATAACCAATTTCCCTTTCTCCAGGTAGTGGGAATTAATTGTCAAGGAAAGATGGGAAAAACTTGATCATTCACTGGTGGCAATGGTAAAGCAGGCTGACAATTCCCATTTATTTCCCCATGATGGAAATTGGGAGATCTTTTGTCATTTTTTCATCTGGTCGGGTTGGCAGTTAGCAAGAGAAATTCCACAAGAGGGAAAAAAGGAAGAATTTTCCAAGAAAGGGGAATTCTGGGTGCGGAAAGCCAATTTAGCATACCCGACAATTGGAAGCAGAATTTTAATTTCCCCCAGCAATAAAGAAAAACTTGTCAATTGATTTTTAATAAATATTTATTTAATTAAAAACCCCATAAATTAATAAAATTAATTTTATTAAATAAAAGGGTAATAAATCAATTAATAATTAACGCATTTTACAACCTAGTGGGAGGAGTTCTCACCCGAAATGAACGAAACGAAGACTGTAATGATCACAAGAACAATACAATCACGATGAGGATGAGAAATCATGTGAAAGAACACTTTTGAATTTTTTTTTTTAAATTCATACTTAGTAATTTTGTGAAGTCAAAATTAGTTGATAACAACTGGCTCTAATTGGGGACAAGGACTTCACGGATGCAGCAACGGAGCCAAACCCAAAAATTTAATGAACATGATCCCAAAAAATGACGGTGCACAAAAACGGGATGAAAAAAGAGAGGAAATTGAAAAACAGGTAAACGAGACAAACCAAAAACCTAATTACCTATGTACATCGGGGGAACAACCCATTTTCAATTTTGATAATGCTTGAGATATTGCCCGATGTGGGACAAAGGAAAATGAGTTCCATCAGGATATGCCAAGTAATATGTGTTATCTCCATAGAAATGCCTAATTTTGAAAGGGCCCAGCCACAGTGAATCAAACTTCCCATGTTTTCCTTTCAGTTCACGTTTCTTGTCCCAGAGAAAAACTAAGTCATTGATTTGAAATTTTCTCTCCTAATTTTTTCTGTCAAACAATTTCTTCACTTTTGATTGGTGTTCTTCGATCTTGTTTGCCACTTGAATTCTCTATTCTTCATGTTTTCTTAGGAACATGATCCTTTTATCCAATGCATTGGCGAAGCATTCATCGTCAACTACTTGAGCCAATCGTAATGTCGGTAACTCCAATGTGATGGGAATTTGAACATCGGTTCCATATAAGAGTTGAAATAGAGACATTCCCTTTTGGGAGTTATGCGGTTAGCCCACAATGCATCATAAAACTTTATCTGCCAAGTTCTTTGATTTTCTTTGACTAACTTGCTCATGATAGTAATGATCTTTTTGTTACTAGATTCTTATTGATTGTTTCCCTACGGATAGTAATATGATGAATGAGATAAAGATATCCCATACCCATAACAAAAACCTACCATCTCTATAGAAAAAAATGTGGTGGCATTTTCCGTCACGATCTTTTGTGGAATTTCGTAAGGAATCAATATATTCTCTTTGATGAAGTCATAGATTACCGCAATATATGTTTGTTTCAACGAAATAACTTCTACCCACTTTGTAAATTAGTCAATTGCCATGAGCACGTGAGTATGACTAGCACTATAATTTGGATTTAGAACCCCGATGAAATGCAACCCCCATTATTGAAAAGGTTCTTCAATGACAATTGGTTTTAAAGGCAACTATGTCAATTTAGGCCTTCCAACAAATTGTTGACAAGCTTTGCATTTGGCTACCCATTTTTGAGTGTCATAAAATATAGTGGGCCAGTAATAATGTGCTCACAAAATCTTATGAGCTATCATTGGTCTAGAGAAATGACCACCGCAAGCATGATTATGAAAGGCTTCAAGTAACCTCGGTTTTTGTTCTTTATCAACACATCTGAGGAACATGCCATCAATTCATTTCCTAAATAAGGTGTTTTCCTAAATGACGTACCTGAAAGATCTTAATTTGATATCTCTTTTTTCCTTAGCTATCAGATTCTCAAGAGATTCACCATATGTGAGAAAATAAGAGATATCAGAATACCATTCATCTGTGGTACTGACGAAAACTAAGAATGGTAAACTTTCTTCAACTAGTTCTTCTTCAGAGTCATCTCATGGCTCATTTTCCATGATGATTTGGCAAAGTCCTCTTCCTCAAACTGACTTGGTAGGCTTGATGTCCAAGTCATATTCTTGGATCTTGGAGACCTAGTTACTTCTTTTAGATCATGGTTCTTGTTGTGTCAACATTGATTTAACTGTGGTGCTCGACACTAAGACTATGGTGTGTGAATTCAACACATAGTACCTGAAATATTTCAAGGCTCTAACCACCATGTACGCATGCCTCTCAAGGGGAGTGTAATTAATTTCATGTTTCTTGAATCCGGAACTCATGGATGTAATTGGAGATTTGATTCCCTCTTGATTGTGTTGAGTCAGGATGGCAGAGATCGTGTGCAGGGAATAATAACAATAGACTATGAAATCCTTCTTAAAATCGGGACGCACCAATGTAGGAGCTTTTGTAATAGAATCCTTGATTTGTTCAAATTCTTCTCTACCTTCCTTCAACCATTTGAAGGATTATTTTCCTTGCATCATGTCAGCAATTTCTTTGGTTATCTCGGCAAAATCTGGCATGATCCTTCTCAAAAATTTCACCTTCCCAAAGAATGAGTGGACTCCATACTTACTTGTAGGTAAGGAAAGATTCTTGATAGCTTGAACGCATTCAGGATCAATCTTAGTTCCCTCTTTAGAAACAATATGACCTAGGAGTTTTCCTTCCGTAACTCCAAACACTGACTTCTTTGGATTCAGGGAGATCTTATGAAGTCTGCACCTTTGTAATATTTTCTACAAATCTCTTAGATGATCTTCTTGCTTTTTGGAGAACACGGTCAATTCATCTAGGTATACCACGATGATCTTGTCTTTATAATATGTGAATGCCATATCCATAGCCCTTTGAAAATCCACATCGGGATTGATCAAACCAAAAGGCATTCTTCTATATGTGAACATACCCCAGGGGGTAGTGAATGTTGTTTTATGTTGGTCTTCTCTAGCCACTTCAATCTGATTATAACCAGAGAAACTGTCTAGCATAGATAACATCTTTGATCCAGTTACTGCCTGCATAATATGGTCCATGACCGGCAGTGGATAGTTATCCTTTAAGGAAGCTTGATTAAGATTGCGGAAATCCACACAAATCTTAATTTCTCCTTTTTTCTTGCGAACCGGTACAATATTAGTTATCTAAGTTGAATGTCAAATAGGAAAAACTTTTTTTTTGTCTAACATATTTTGAACCTCATGGAATATTGTCCCTGCTATCTTGGGATTATATTGTCTTTGGTTTTTCCTGAATGGAGTTGCACCATGTTTCAAGGGTATGACATGCTCCATTTCCCTATGTTGGAAAGACTTCAAGTCTTCATATTAGTAAGCCAAGACGTCAAAATATTTGGTAAGGAGGCTTACAAATTTCTTGCACTCCTCAGGTGAGAAACACTTATCAATGTTGACTAGGCAAGGTTTGTCCTTGGTACCAATGTTAACTTGCTCATAATCAGTAGAATTTGCAGGTCATGTCTGCTCTTTCTCTTTTATAAACATGTTGTGTTTATCAAAATTTTCTTCAAGTGAAACCAATCCTTTTGGAATTTTATTTCCTTTGAGTTGAATGATTCCATCACCAAGATCCTCATTCTCAACTCCTTCAATGGGCAAGATCATCGATTGGCGAAATGTAGAATCACTTCCTTCAAAGTACAATTGTTCAAAATTATCTCTCTTTTCCAAGAAGGTGATAATTTGTTGATCATCATTGAAGCCTTGCCAATTTTCTAAATTGTCAGGAACACTTGGCCTAAAAACCATTTCAATGGGGTGTTTGTCTTGATCAAAATTTGCATGAGGGATCTAAATGAAGTTGAGACTGCTAGAGAATTTTCTTTGTCATTATTTTCAAGAGGGACAGATTCTATGGAAAAAGCATCGAAGGTTTCTATTGCGTCCCACACTTTATTTTTATAGTGTCTCAAATGATCATTCTTTACCTAAAACTGATTTTTAACTTGCTTCACGATCAATTCTACATCTCCGAAGACTTTCAAATTTTTTATTCCTTTCTCTGCTACAACTTGGAGGCCAAGGATTAATGCTTCGTATTCTGCAGTGTTGTTATTATTTGAAAATTGGAGTTTGTAAGAAAAAGGAAATATTTTATCATTTGGAGATATAAGCACCACTCCTGCACCGGAACCTATTGAGCAACAACTTCCATCGAACTCAAGAGTCCAAATCTCATTGGGATCTTGGCAAGTGACCTCAGGTACATGAAATTTTGTAGTCATCATATAATTACCCATACTTGAGTTTTGAAACAAGACCTATGCGTGGGGATCATTAGTTTTCGTTACCGTGAATTTTTCTTGAGTCTCTAACATTAGCTTCTTCATTTTTCCACTGATAGGGATCATAGCATGAGACCAGTACATTTGAATCTCACCACCCATATCTCTACAAAATTTCCTGCTCAACAACATACCATATGAAGCAGGAATATCAACAACTAAAATGGTTACCTTGACTAGCTTTTGAGGAAATTGAGCTAAAACCATTTGACTGTCTCTAATCTACCCAATCAAAGGAACTTGTCTTGTCTCCATAGAGTAAAAAGATCTGAATGTTCTCGTACAATTCAACCCAAGGGCATGTGTTACTTTTGCAGGCATCACATTATCCAAGGCTCCAGAATCTATAATGCAATTACTTAGTTTACATTTGTTTATTAGAAAGGACACAAAGAAAGGTTCAATCTTTTCATTTGAAGGTGTAGTGGTTGCCACAATATTTTAATTCTTTTCGTCTTTTGGAGTTATTCAGAATTCCTTTAGAGGAATGAATAGTAGATTCACCTTTGATAAACTGGACCAATTTCTCAAGTTGATCCTTATTGGACTTCAAGTACTCTGCTTGTGACATGGAATTTTTGTTTTATTGATATGATCAATGATATCAAATTTGGGCAAAATGATTGTACTTGATGTCTCAGATACTAGTTCTTTCAAACTTGATGATGGCACACTTTTGACCTTTGCTTCGGGCTTGGTTGATACTGATGTGGAAGAAGAAACTTTCTTCATAGCTGATTTATCAACTGATTGACTTGATAAAGATCCTCCTTTCTTTAAGATAGTTTTGACCTTCAGAACCTCAGTCATTTTGGACTCTTTAGGAGTTTCATTTGTCTCAGATTCTTTGAAAGTGTCTTTAGTTTTAGATTATTTAGGAACTTCCTTGGAGCTCTTTTTATCTTCCACCTTAGTGGTACTCTGTTCCTTCTTCTGAGAACGTGTGAAGACAGTGAAATAATGACTATTCATATCTTCTACAATTTATTTGTATTAGTCTTCTTATTTTGAATGGTACTCAAAGAAATGATTATTACTTTCTCCTTCAGGATCTTCGAATTTAGGGTCAAATGTTCCAGAGTTTGGCTCTTCTTCGTCAACCTCGATGACCTTGACTTCATCATCGCTTTCCTCAATGACATCACATTTTGAGTTAGTTGCAGGAGCTACTTCAATAGCAAATCTTGTTGGAGGGCCTGCAATTCTGGATTTGTTGGGAACATAGCCTTTTCTTGGGATATCTTTGTAAGGATCTAGTTTACTACTTTGAGCAACTTGATTTTTCAAAGATAGCACATCATTAGCCAACTGAGTGAGTATGGTATCAAAAGCATTGGGGGTTTCTTGACTCTTTCCCTTGAGGGAATTTTTCTTGAATTTTCCTGCCATGATTAATTCATCCTCAATTTCTATTGCCAAGGATTGAAAAAATTCCAAAGTATCCACTCTAGCTCTTCTCATTTGATAGCACACTTTTGGTTGTTTTGCATTAATAAAGAAACATTTTTATCCATCAAGGTTCGGGTGAATCCCAGTAGGAACTTTGTTCACCATTTTGTTGAACTTAGCCACGACATTCCTCATGGGTTCTGTTGGCTCTTTCTTCTCCTGAGAGAGTTGGGCAAGAAGGGCGTATTCATCTTTTGTCATCTTGAATCGGTCTTCAAACTTAGTTTTCATATCATTCCAATTTTTAATGCATCCATTTGACAGATGATGAAACCAATCTGTGACAACGTCATGCAATGTTTCAACGAAGAGGCGAACAACAACATCTTCATATTCCATTGACAAAACTGCACATGCAACAAAGAAGGTGGAAATGTGATCATCAAGTGAATTCTTCCCATCTCCATTGAACATAGGAAGAATCTTCCTTGATCCTTGTGGGAGGTAATGTCTAGCTGGTAAGGCCAATGGGCCTATGACATTTCCCCATGGTACGTTAATTGCCATCTTGGGAAAGGTGGTATGCGAAGGAAAAACAACGTGAGCAAGAACAAGTGCTTGACTTGTAGTGATTCCTTCCTTGCTTGTCTCTTTTAGGACTTGATGCAAGGCTTACAGATATATGGGGCATGTTCCTCCTTGGAGGAGATAACTTGAAACCAAACTTTCCTTGAAATTCAAAAATGGGATCTGATTGACCCTTAGCTTTTTCTCCTCGTGTAAACATCTTTCCTTCCAGTTTGAAATATTTATTGTGAAATGATCACTGACATGTTATGATCAGCTCTATCCTTTTCTCTTCACTCTCTTTCTCGATCTCTTTGCACCTAAATAACTCTAACTCTCGCAGCTTGATTTTCTTCGTTATCCAATATTGATGCGGTGAGATGAAAAGGATAGTCGTTCGTGCGCTTTTCCCAAATAGATTTCCTCAAATCTGATGATATGTCTTCTTAAGTATCTGCAAAAATAAGACTTGGCTACAAGATAGGTGAGTTTCCTGTAATAGTCATACAGATTATTACCTTGGTGGAAGAGGATTGCATCGATGTACTACGATCAATATGTATCCAGGAGGTCTTCTAGCCACAAGTGTGGGTGCTCTTCTTCTAAGATCTTCAATATAGATTTCTCTATCAATGGCTCTATCAGTAGCCACAAATTGCTACAAGATGTTGTGGTTTTCCCAAGCTACTATCTAAACACTGGCAGCAATGTCTCCTTGAAAATATTCGTTGGGCACAAGATTCGGTTGAATAACTTGAGCTTGTGTAGAGGGGATAGTCATAAAGATTTAACCAAGCACTGGTTAACGATTCTTCAATCCCCAATAGAGTCGCCAAAAACTGTTAGCATATGGATTTGCATGCATATAAATGACATGCAACAGTAAGGGACAAAGTCCCTCCTCAATGAAGGTGAGGCTACATTTATTGAAAATCAAAATAGTATTTACATCTGTACATTCAAAATTGTATGTGGGGGGTGTTTTGGAACATCAAATGGAAAGAAATGTGAATGAGGGAGATGGAATGGAATGAGGGAAAGAAATGGAAAAGAATGAAAGGAAAGAACATGCAATAGCTAGGTAAAAGCAAAGCCTAATATTTCATAGAGGAAAACAATGAATAACTAACTCAAATAAAGCAAAGTTCGAATTAGCTAAACAAGAATAAGTAAAAGGGAACACACATGAGCAAGTAAATATCAGAGCTTGATCACTGTCAACAGGAAAAACATATTAGTAGCGTTGACAATAAGATCCAAAACAATATTCACATGCAAGATTTAAAACACTAACATCTAATGAACATAAGAACATCATATGCTACAAGACATAATGAATGGGACACAAAGTTCATATTTCATTAACTCCAAAATATCTTCACAAAAGAACACAAAGTTTCTTTCCTAAAACAAAGCTTGCACAAAAAAGTAGTTTCTTCTCCTCTCTCAAAGTCACCCTTACAAATGAGCCCCTAACTTCCTTTTATAACCCAAAAGTTGGTTACAAAGTAGTTAGTATTTACATGCACATTAAATAGGGCATATTTGGTGACTTTGAATTTTTCAACCAACTTTATAAAAATAAACTAAAAATAGAAATCACTTAAATTATCCAAAGTTTTCCAAAAGTGAGTTTAACAATAACCCACTTAAAATATCATTTAAACATATGACAAAAATCAATGCCTTATCCATTGGGTGGGGTCTGCCTATCTCAAATGTATGAGAAATGGACTCTTCCCACTCCGCTAGATACTAGAAAAACTCTCTTCATCCCATCAGCAAAATTAGGATCTCCCACCTTCGCCAATTGAAAGGATCTAAACCTTCCCAATGCTTTGAACATCTTCTCTTCTTTAGGAGGTTCACTTGGTTGGAGCACAGCCTCACAAAACACCTGCAATTCCAAAATCCTACCTAACATATCATTCAAATTGACCATCTTTGATTGAACATTCTCAAACAAGTTCTTTAATTTTATGCAACGCTCCATTGAAGTTGAAGAGAAATTGATGGTGGGAGTGTACATGTCTTTGAACAATTATGAAAATTGCTCTTCAACATGTTATGACGAATGCCTTTGATTTTGTTCGTTTACAAGATCACAAGGGATCTCAGCTATGAACTCCTGAATCAAGGCGAGTGAAGTGAAAGCTTCATAGCATACGCTCTCGTAATGAATCATAGAATCTTCGAGAAGTGTCTTTCTTGACTTGAGATGTAGCCACCAAAGAAAGCGTGTCCCTCAACATTCGAATTCAAGAATTTCTTCAATGGATAAAGTTGGATATTCCATACTTGTCATCTCCTGTAGACTAGGCAATACCTCATCCAAATTTGATATGTTAGAAACAAAATTTTCCTTAAGAGAAAGGATTAGATCCAGATATGAACTAATATCCTCATGGAGCTTAACGGCTACTTTGATCGTCTCTCCACCAAAAACGAGAATCTCTTAAATCCAAGATTTAGTGACATGGCCAAATGTGTTTATTTCTTTTGACAAATTCAGAGTTTCTTCATCAAGGGCAGCCACTGCATCAGGTACTGGGAAAGTGGATGATATGGGATTTATCAGATGTTGAACATAATCCACCAATTGATTCTTTTCGGCCTTGAGCTGAGAGTTCTAAGATTTATATTTCTCAAGCCTCTTTAGCACAATATCCATTGAATCTCGAGTCATTGGCATGTCACTTTCCAATGTGGACTTCCCAAGTCCAAGTCTGGAAACTTCATAATCAACAGATGTCATGGCATCGCGTTTCTTGTCAACTTATGGGATGGCAAGATCCACAAATCTATTTCCATCATCATCCACCATTATCCGGGAGAGCACTTTAGACTTCTTGGGAATGACATCATTCAAAAACTTTAAAAGGGCATCGAAGTCAATGTCAATTTCCTTGACAACCCTCTTTCTTTTCTTGATCTCACAATCAACCCAAAAAGGAGTTTCCTTTACCAATTCCGCATACATGAACTTGGAGTCCGAAGCGACATTCACATTGTTCTCAACATCATTAGATTCTACAAGAATCCTTTCCATGACCTCAATCTCTGGAGAAATAACCTCGATATCAACCTCTTGAACATCAGGGAGACTTTGAGAAATCTCTTTGTGAATTATAGGTTCAGAAGCGTTCGATATCTGAACTACTTGCACTTGAGTGGACTCTTGTGCAAGACACGACTGAGGAGTGTTTTTTATGAGCTTTTTTGAACTATCAGCAATGTGAGTGGAAGAATCTCTACTTGAAGTGGAAATTTCCAATACACACTCTCTTCTTTCACTAGGGCTAGGACCCTTAGATATTTCACCTCACGACACGTTATTTGGTGAAGTGGATTTTGGCATCCACTCCTTTCTTACTTGATGTGTATGGGTAGATGGCACAGGGGTTGATTGAGAAGAAGCTTTGGTTGGCTGGATACTTCCTCGAGTTGGAAATTTTTGTAATCCTAAGGTATGATTTTGGATTGATGGTAACTTTGCAAGTTCTCTTTCATACCAGGATATGCTTCTTTCGAGGATCAGTTGATTCTTGTTATCAAGAGAAAATTCATCTCTTTTGGTCCAATCAATTTAGGGCGACAGAGTAAAGGCAATGACATCATATGAGGGATCAATAACATCTTCATCGTCATCCACCAATGAACATAGAGGGTTTCTGATGCGAAAGGCCTTGATCTGAACAAGGGTTAGGCAGAAAAACTCTCGCCTTCTCACTTCATCTTCATATGAACAAGAAGCCCATAAATCTTCCATGGTATGATTGTGTTGATACTTTGCTCCAAGAATCTTTTGTATATATCCATTGATATCAAACTGGAATCTCTTCGCATATGGATGAATAGTGATGAGAGCAAACTCTTTCTCCATGAGTTGCACACTGAAGATATTTGGACAATGGTATTCCCCAATTTGCATTGGGAAATGAATACCTGAATGATGCTTGTCACTAAGGAGACAGTGAACTTGGAATAGTTGTCACGCAAGCTCCATTAATGCCCACTTGTCACTGATGTACTTAGGAAGCTTCCATGGAGTACCTATAAAGCTGCTCATGTGAATGTAGGAAAAGGACGGAAATTGAATAAACCATGTTCCCCACTGGGAAATGACATCCATGACATCTTTAGAGAATCTTTCCTTTGTATTCCTATTCAAGTTTCAAATCACGCGGAAGGTGAATGCATCGTTAACTCTCCTGAAATGATGAGAGTTATTTTTGAAACTTAACTGCGGATAATGATGGAAGACATTATTTGATGGACCCATGACTCCTTTTGTTTCTAGCCCCGAAAATAGCTTCCTTCTAGCCACTACATAAGTCAGGTATGATGTCATGTAGAAACATCTAGTCATCTTCACTTCAATCAACTTTTTGTGAAGAGTATCGATGATGATAGTGGCCCAATCCACAAACTCTCTCTTGGCAAGGATGATACAGATAAACTGATACATCCATGGGTGGAAAATCATGGCAAAGGGTAGACCAAAGACTCGAGTCAGGAGAGTGATCATGTCACCGATTTCCTCCACTAACTCTATGCGGTACAGTTCCTTAGGAAGCCGGTCAACTTGATTTTTCCCTTAAGTGCTTCAAAATGGTGGATTTCCAAAATTTCCTTCTTATTAGCATTTTCACAGTCATATGACTTAACATGTTCAAATATAATTTGCCTCATTTTATGGCTTGTCAAATACCTATGGTGTAGTGACTAGGCTATTTTTTGCTAATAGTGAGGTTAGGGGGTTGATCCCCTCTAACCAACTCCACTGCTTAATTTTTCCCAAGTGGGAAAAGATCCCACATTGCTCGAGGTATAGGTGAGTGGAGGATTTAAAAATGGCTTGGCGGGTAAGCCTTGGTGGCTTAGGGCCGCATTTTGTTTGGCCATGTGGAGGTCGATTGGTATGGTGATGTTAAGTTGGGCGGTGGGAGCTATGTTTGGATGGCCACGTAGATGGTCGGTTGGTTGTTTGGCTTGCTGAGTTGGCTCGGCTGGTAGACTGTGGATATATATGCCAAGTATGGAGGGGGTCAGTGATGTATTAAGGCCAACCATGAGGTTAGGTGAGTTAGCAAGTTGGCAAGTCGGCAAGCTAATGAATGGCTTGGGCGAGCTAAACCATAATGCAACTTGATCTTGCATAGCATAATACAACATAATGCAATATGCTAGATTCCCCATGCCAATAAATTGAGAGGCAAATATATACAATATTGTGGCAATAGCAAAATGAAGTAACAACGACAAAGGCACCCCTCTGATAAAAAAAGTGTGTCAACCCTGGCTGAGGGCCCCCAGCCAGCAAATAACGTTGCCCACCCCTCTGAAAATGAGTGTCGAAGACCGGAGTCGCAAAACCAATTTTTTACTCTTTTGCACAATTTCACTTTGCCATGTGTCATTGCCTAATTGGCCAGCCGCCCCTACTTTTTTCTCCTCCAACTAGAAACTTCTATGGACAGTAACTTGCTCCAACGGAGTCTGTTTTTCGCATTCAAATAGGCAACAAAAAACTCTCGGAGCCTTGTACCGTACTGTAATGATCTTGGGAAATTTAGGGAAACTTTGTCTCCTAAATTTATCTCCGGATCATCGGCTAACTAGACTTTTTAAAAAAAAGTATGTTAAAATAGTTGTTTTATCTCAACCCTTGGGCTTTGATGTGAAACTTCAATGAACCATGTATTCCACTATTTTTTTTACAATTAACTTCAAGAGTGATGCCCTTCACTCTTTTATTACGATTAGAGCTTTATAATCTATATTATTAATAGAAACATGCTTTTCAATTTTAAAAAATGGATCAGTTATTGTGCTTACATCATAATTACATGAAAGGTCTACGAGAAAATAAGAAATCATGAGGGAAACATATAAAAAGATGTATTAATTTCTTAGAGGTCTGAAACTTTTGTTATTGCGATTACAATTTAATTAGTATACTAGCCTTCAATAGAAGAAGAAATCACAAGAGGGAAAAGACACAAAAGAGTGCTTATGTTGCCCAACAAGTAACATTGGGATTTCTGCTCTATTTTTGTGATTACATCGCATTGACCAAGCATAGTTAGTTAAGCCTAAGGTGATGGTCTAGGGAAGATCGAACATGACCTATGTGAGAGGTTGTAGTGTATAAACCCAAATGGGAGGCAAGCCTAAATTGAGCTCATAAAGTAAAAGCATAATTCGCTTGGCGAGAAGCCAAGTTTGTCAGTGCCTTAACCTACTTGCTTTGCTCATCATCCCACTTCATGCCTATCGCTCTACTACTCTTTTCCGATGCACCCACATGCTCCAACTCCATGCTCATTCTTTGTGGCAATGCTTGCACGGTCTCCTTTCTCCATGTAGCTCATGCTCACCACCTCGTAAGTTCCCTCCCCCACGACTGTGTTTCTCTTCCTTGTAGGTCATGCCATCTTCTCCCCTCCACTTTCACTATCCTACACGTTCGCCACTCACCAACTTGTCATGATTTCCAACATGCCCGCCATTGTTTCTCCTTCATCACAACCTTATATTCGCATGACCATCTCTCCCTTTCACTCTATTTCCCTTGCAAACTTGTAGGTCATGAACCTACTCAGCTCACATGCTGACACAACCAATGTGGCATGCACAGCTTGCATGCCCGCACATTTTTAACAAATAAACTTCTTGCCCGCAACAAGATAATATCTCAAGGCAACACAATTGGCACAAAGAGCACCTATCCGAGTGGAAGGAAAACATTAGGAGCAAAATTAACAAAACATAGTCACATTCGAGAGGAGAATATAAGGCAGTCGGGTAGCAAAACCTACCTGCATAAAGAGAGAACATTAGGAGCAAAACTAACAAAACACAGTCACATCCGAGAGGAGAATATGAGGCAGCCAAGTAGCAAAGACTAACACCCCAACTACAAGTAGTCAACATTCAATTGCACACACGGAAGAGGACTTGATTTCAAATGGGGTGTAGACATAAGGAATGTGGCACCTTTGCGCATGCACGAAAAGGTTAAGGTGTGTGTGGGAGAACCGGGCTCGACGTGTTTGAACATTAAGTGTGAGCTCTTGGCGAACACCACGTGTAGCCTCCGCCTTGTTCACTCCACAACCTTTCACACACCCACGCATTGGCTACACATCCCCCATTTGCCACTTGCACTAGCACCAACCAAAGTTTATACCTACGTTGGAGATTTGTAATTGCTCCATTGCCATCTTTTACTGCTAAAGGAAAGTCAAAGAGTCACAAAATGACAATTATGTAGCTTAGACATAAATATGAAATTCATCCATGTAATCTAGAACTTTTTGCGTAATTGAAGACCTTTTAGAGAATCACTTTGAGAGAGATTTTAGTGGTAACAATGCTTTCCAAAAGGCACTGAAATGACACTTATTGACTCTTGGAATTTTGTACAAGACCTTGTTTAAGAGCAAAAATACATAAAGCTTTGTATCATCATCATGAAGAAACGTGAAGAGATTTTGTTGAATTGTGTTTCCATCTTTTAATGTCTTGTGTTCTTATGCATGCAAAATTCCAACTAAAAGTGTTCTCTAGAATAGAATCCATGTTTGGTTGTTGAAATGCAAGCTTCTCTCCCCCTCATTTCTTTCTTCCCACTTTTTATCTCTTACCTCATATCCCTTTCTCGAGGAGTAAAATCCCACCCCCACAAGTTAGTGTAGTGTATAAATTGTATACATTTTTTCTTTGCTCGTTTTGGCTTTCAATAAAGGGCCTCTCTTCACAATTAAAGGACATATTTTTTCTTGCTCGTTATGGCTTTCAATAAAGGGCACCTCTCTTCACAATTAAAGAGGGATTATGTATTGCATATTATTGTCAAAACACTGTATTTAGCATAGGACATAAAATCTTGCCAACATGTCATAATTACAATAATAGCCTACAATTGAGTCAGACACCACGACGAATGAAATGAAAGAGGCTTTGCCCAACATGTCACGTGCAAGTCGATAATGACCTAAAATAAAATAAGAAATCACAAGTTAAACACAAAAAAGTGCGTACGTTATCCAGCATGTAGCTTGGACGTCTAAAATTTTCAAAAATTATAAGCTCTATTATTGTGATTACAATGTAATTAGTAGGATAGACTACAATAGAATAAAAAATCACAAGAGCGAAAAGACACAGAATAGTGCATGCATTGCACAACTTGTGACATGTGAATGTTTAACTTTCAGAAATTTTAAACACTATTGTTGTGATTACATTGTAAGTAGAATAACTGGCCCCAATAGAATATGAAATCACAGGGGGGAACAGCACAACAGAGTCCATATATTGCCCAACATGCAGCATTCAACTCAAATTGGCATTGTCCAGACTGATTTATAATTTTCTTATTTCGAATTGATATGTTTTTACTTCTATACAATTTTATTTTATTTTCCCGGTCATGTTTGCATGGGAATTTGAAACTTTCAGAATTTGCCAACACTATTGTTGTGATTACATGTAATTAGAATAACTGCCTCCAATAGAATAAGAAATCACCCAACATGTAGCATGCAATTCAAATTGGCAAGGTCCAGACTGAATTACAATTTTGTTCTCAATTTGATATGTTTTTCCTTGTATAGAATTTTGTTTTATTTTCCCTGTCATGTCTGCAAGCACTAAGGCTTGCAAGTTGACTTGCTTTCGATTCTGGGATCATGAGGCCATCAAAGTGAAAATAACACACAACTCAGAGAGAGAAAACATTCACAGGCTGCAACACCACTCTCAGTAAACAGTCACAATAGTAAAGAAACTGTTCATATTGAAATTTTCATGGAAACAGGTGTAAACAAAACATAGATCAAAGAGAAGGTTCTATCCATGAACAATAGACAGACCAGAAACTTTGAATTAATAGAATAAGAGATTTTGCTTTGAATCTTACATTAAATATTTGTTGTGTTTTTCAATTGACCATTGATTATCTGCAACCGAGGCGAGAAAAATGGGATGGCCTCAGGTTCAAATGGGCACATAGCTCAGGCTTCATGCAAATACATTATAACTATTTTTACTAACCCAAAACACAACATTCGGGTGAACGTAATGGAAAGGTACCTTAGAAGAATACTAAATAACCTATGTATGAGTATCATATATACTCGTGCATGTTCTTCACTTAACATGTAAAATTTAAGTATTGTTTGACATTTTAATTTTAATTGAATTTCAGAAACCTCATTTTTACATAAAACATGGATTGAATCCTCTAAATGTTTGAGGATGAAGCATCCAACTTAACAGCTAGAATACTAGCCGCATTTACTATTTCAAAGCTTGGAGCCAAAAAATAACTTGCCAAAATGGATAAGTTAAATACTTTCCCATAACAATGCACTTACCATACAATTGATACACAAATCAGCATACCATAGGGATGTTTGATACTTCAGTTCTGGATTATATCCTTTGTTTACAATGGCATAGGAATATACATTGCAAAAAAGAATCAGTACGATCAACATGGCGACTATAACTCAGATTAGCAAGGCATCGATATAAATGTCGTGCCAGAAACCCGGTCATCATTGCTCCAAATATCATAAAAAATCAGGAGCAATAGAACTTGAACGATGGATCCAAAATGTTTGAGAAGACGATGCTATGAAGGCTGAATAAGTTATAATTTGTAAACCGAAGATTTAATCACTATAAACATGGTATACAAATTAGTTTGCAAAGTGCTTGACGGAAACCAGTCCAGGTTGAAGCTAGACAAAAGCACAATTGGTTCAAGGAAAAAGACAAGTACCATGAATTACGTCTTTGTTGAAATGTAATTTCTGGAGTTAGCAGAAGGACAAAGGCATGCATCAAAAATAGGCATGCGACCATTGATATGCATGATCAACCCATTCATGTGGAATTTGATTGGATGCGGATATTAGGGGCCACTTTCAAATTCATGACTACAGTGGGAACTCCCATGGAAACCTGCTGGACAAGCTGGACTTCCAAAAGACCAAACCAGAGTTTTCTAGTCTTATTGCCAAGGAAGCAAACATACCAGAAGTTAACAGAGGCAGGGACAACTCCTGAACCCTCATGACCAACGCCAAAATCTTAAGGAACCTCAATCATGTTGGCAAACCCCATAGGACAAGTAGGTAGTTTGGTTGTAAAGAAAACCTGTTACTGCAAAATAACCGAACTAACCAAATGACCTCAGACCAGAGAAATCAGCCTGAAAGCACTTGACCGACAATTTGTTTCACCCATTCAGCAATCTCTTGAATCCGAGGGTCGTCGGAAGACAAACAATCATTTATAAAATCTTTATAAAATACAGAACGCCATAGCAGTGGAGCAGCATTTGCACCTAATGTGTCTGCTAAATCTCCCAAAACACCGATAGCAGCCTTTGTGACAACATCATCCCTACATCACCACACAAATTATCAAGAGTGGCTTTTAAAAAATTAAGCAGGCAAGCTCAACTGTAGAGATAGATTTGCTAAACATAAAAAGTGTAGTAAGAATGTAGAAATGTCAGTACCTGTCCTTGTCTTGGTAAATACTCTCAAGGAATTGCAAAATGTGACCTGCATAATGCATCAGTAGCTCTTTCTTTGCGGAGTTTTTGAAACCTTGAAAAATTCCTGAATATGCTTCTAAGATTCCATTGCGTAGCTGGTTTGTATACTCAATCAATTCATCCTCTTGACCTACAGACTGCACAGATAACTCTGCTGCCCTCTGAAGCATAGGCATTGCATAACCCAAATATTTCTCAAAGTGCTCCCCGATGGCCAGCGCTATATCTCCAAAGCATGAAAATATTGAGGGCTTCACTGAACGATGTAGCTGATCACTTGATAGGTCCTTAAGAAGTTGTGTCATGATGCCATCACAATAAGGCAGCACCTTGTCATCTAATGCTCTACAGACATCCCCAACCACACCAATAGTAATAGCACAGACTTGATATTCTTCAAAGTTCTGAAGACCCATCTCTAAATATCTATAAAATTCTTGCATATACTTGCCAAATTCCACACCAACCGCATATGCAAGTGCCCCAATGGCTAGCATTGCCTCCTCATGGACTGTTGCACTGCGAGAAGAAAATATTCTCAGAAAACTATTCATTATCTGATCTGCATACTGTAGAATACCATACTTTGTAGACTCCAAAGCCCCTAATTTCTGAATAATAACCTGCAAACAACCACATAAAAGAGCCTGCAGCTCATTTTGTTTCTCGTTGCCTTCTGCAGAGAGCTTTGGGACTTCAAGGGTCTCATTGAGCTTCATCAAGATTACTGGAACCAGCTGCATTACTATGGGTGTTGTCTCTTCAGTTGAACATCTTACAACTTCATTTAATGTCTCATAAGCAGAGGCTCTAAGCCTAGAATCAACTGCATCTTCCCTATGAGCTGCAGCTAGAAGAGATTGGACAATGTTCTGGAAAAATGGAGAAAGTGGAGACGAGCTCATTGCCACATCTTCGTAGCCTTGAGCCAGGAAGTACAATGCACCACAGACCTTCTCTGCAACATTCCGAACATCTTTCATACTCTCAAGTAAAACAGAGACGATGAGTGACAGATTTGATTGCGTGATTATAGGAGTGTGTACCGAGGGACCGTGCAGAAACTCAAATATCCTAGATAGGGTCCAAGCAGTTGTATCCTTGACATTATTATTCTCATCCTTCATTGCATTAAGCATGAAGCTGAGGGCAAGACTAGCAAGGGGACTAATTTTCTCAGCAGATGGACCCTCCAAAATTGAACCAAATGCATAAGTAGCTGCTTCCCTGCACCTCCAGTCCGGCTTCAATATATTCTCTTCAATAAATGGCATGACCAGAGGAACAACATCATCACCTACCGTCCTTGCCACCAAACCTAAGCAAGTGCCTCCTGCCATCGCCAGATTCCAGGCTTCCTCATCCTGATCCGGATCCTCTTCTTGCTTCAGCAATGTTTCCAGCAGCATGGGCACTAGCACAGGAAGCGCCTGCTTAATAAAATGGAAACAGGGAACCTCCTCCGAATCACCATCAAAATCATCCCCAAACATCTCTAGTATATCAATCTCCTCATCGCAGATCGAGCTCCAGAACTCAATAGCCTGCAGAGCCACAGGCTCTTTGTCTTCCCTCACTGCCTTGGCAGTAATAGTAAAGATATCCTCCATATAAGGCCTCAGCTTCCCATAGTAAGTGGACGAAATAGATACCAGACACTCGAATGCAGCCAGACGAATCCTGATATCGGGCGAAAGTGTGGCCTCACAGACCACCCTCATGATATAATCCCTCTCCATATCATTATCAAAATTACTCTGCGCAAAGTCCAGAGCATTGTAAAGAGCCATAGTTGCAGCCAATCTCACATCGCCATTATTATCCTGTGGGGAATTCGAATTAGAATTCATCCCTTGCACCACAGCGGTAAGGATAGAATTGACCTCATCCTGAGCCAGTGCATCCGAAGAAACCTCCTCACAAACAAACCCTAGGGTTTCTAGGGTTGATTGCTTAAGATGAGCAGGGTTGGGGGCCTCCATGTTACTCAAAAGTACCTTTATCAGCTGAGGCCACTCTCCATGGCTAAGCTCGATGCCCGCAATTTTAGCAATAACCTGACCAGAAGTGTGACCGGCATCCTTCGCCGTAGAATTTAGGGTTTGAAGAAGAAATTCTTTGATCTGGGTTTTGACGGCACTTTCCAACGATCTCCAACCCTTAACCAGTTCGGCCTTTCTGTGGGATTCCTTCGCATCCAAACAATTCTTCAAAATCAACCCCGCGAGCCTCCGGCTTTCCAAAGGCTTTTCATTGTTCGCAAGCTCGTGAGACAGGGAGATCAAAAAGACCGGAAGATTCTGATCTTGGAACTGTTTTAGGTTCTCTTCGGCGAGTTTTCGAATCCCGCCGTCTGCAGACTGTGCATTCAGCAGGATTTGGGTGACCTCCAGAGCCATTCTTCTCAAAGTTTTCTTTTTTTAACCCTTTCCTATCAATCAGAATTTGGCGGATCTACGGGAATTCGATCCCAGGACTTCCGGTATGGAATTGCAGTAGAAACGAGCTGAAGAATAAAAGAAAAAAAAAGATAGAAGGTTTATGATGCTTACCGGGATTCGACCCTGGGCGATGCTGATACTGATACCAATGCTTCTCCTGCTCAACAAACTTCGTTTAAAATTCTATCCGCTTTACGCTTTGCATGGTCGCACTCATTTTATGCTTTGCCTCTTAGAGCGCCAATCGGTTGTTGCAACAAAATATTTCCCTCCAAACATGGAACTAAATTCTTTTTAATTTCTTTTCTTCGATAGAAACAATAATGCAACCCCACCCCTTCCCCTTCCCCTTCCAAAAAGAGATTACACCATGTAATAGCAATCAATAAAATAGATATTAATCAATAAATTAGACTTAATTAAACTATCAAAATTAGAGTACGATAAGATCATACAAGAAATTAGCTCATCTCTAAATCGGGAGACACTTGTCAAATTATGAGAATGTAGCTTATCTTGAAATTGGGGAATATTGGTTAGTGTTAAAAAAATCTAGAAAGTTAAGAGTGAATGGAGGCATCCTTCCAAACTGTGGCATCCAGAAAATGCATTATATGGACACTTAAAACCCAATCTAGACAAAAATTGTTTCGAACTATAAATTTCTTTTTTGAAAACCTAACTTGATTTTCTAGAACTCATTTTCAATCATTGAGAAATTTGTCTTCTTAATGTCAAACCCTAATCAGACTACCAACTTTAGACTTACAAAAAAATGAGTTTGTTTTGGGGAATTGTGTACCATGTATTATCTAGGAGGATTAAAGGCCTCAAAGCACCATAACATTGTTCCACATCACGATTTGACTTCACCAATGTATTTAACATCATACTACACATATGTGTGCATATCATGAGGTTCTAACTCCTCTACAATTCCGTCCAATTCTGTGTAGTTGTGTAATGTCAGCATTGTATTTTACAACTCTACAATATAGTTGATTGAAGGTGTCAACATTGTATTATGCAACTCTGCAGTACTACCAACTGAAGATGATGGATTGATGATTATTTAGGAAGTGAGTGTAATGGTTTAGCCAACACTTAATCTTCTTCCTTGTAAATTAAGGCATTCTCTTAATCTTTTTACGGATTGAGTTAAGAGTTTTGCTAGTAAGGACTATGTAAACATTTGACATTCGACCTCTTGGATCTTTTATAGGACTATGAATAATATAACTTTTCATTATAATTCTACATTTATTGTCTCTTGTCTTTTTTGGTTTCCTCGTTGTTGCATTAGCACTTTTATATTTGCTTCAACCTGTATCATTCACAATACATTTTCTGCACATAACACATCTAAATTCTTATTTAGAGTGTTACCACTGGATCTTTTCCTGGACCTCAAATTAGTGGTATTAGAGCATTAACTCACTTCATCATATCCTAGTGGTATTAAAGTTTCGTTTGTAGTTTATATCTTTGTAGAGGAGGGTGGGTGTCGGCATGGTATGCAGGTGGGTATGTGTAGACACAAAATTATGCACGTATCATCACTTTATTATGCCATTAGTATGTTGTTATATGCATGAATTATGTTGTTATCTAAGTAAGAAAAGTACTCACTAGTGACATTATCCCTTGTCCATCTATGTTCTTTGATTGATTTCTATTGTGACTCTTTTCTGCATCTCTCATTTTTGTATCCACTTTTGGTTAGGTCACGTGGATCCCTATCTATTTGTCTTGTCACATTTATCGTTCTTGGTCTTAGGACGCTAGCACCCACTCTAGACACTAGCACCTAGATGCTAGTGTCCCTTCTAGGTGCTCCTATCCTCCTTGTTCTTTATGCATGTTTTTATCATTTGTGGTTGGCCTTGTTTCTTTTCTTATCCTTATCTCGCATTCTTAGTCGGCCTTCGGTGTCACTAGTGTCAAAATTCAAACAAGGGACTCATATATATACACAACATACTAGCTATCAATATGGCTAGCAAATCAAGAGGGACTATCACATCTACATATTACTACTAATGTTTAAAGGGACTGCATTATGGGTTGCATACATTGCATATGAAGGGAAGTGTTGAATTTAATACCGCACATATGCATTCTTAAATCAAAACTAGTTATAGCTTGTTATCTTGGTGTCATTAGTGTGAGGGAAAACCTAAGGACACCATTTCACACACAAGAACAAAGAACTACATGGAGTATGAGATGCAGTGCAACGCTCGATACTAATTTCACTCATCAGGTGATTGTCAGGGTCAGTTTAACTTCACATATTGCATATTTTATTTAGACCTAATGTATTTGTGAGCTTGTATAGATAGTCGGGGTTTGTTTTACAGGTTACAGGTGTAATCAAAACCCTAACAGAGAAATAAAAGCGACAAAGAGTGAATATAAGTGGAGATCTTATGACCCAAAAAAGATCAGATCCTGAGCATTCACGATGTCACTAGCACCCAGAACAGTCACCAACACTTGGGGTGCTTTTTCCCTCTTGTGGGTGCTTCTGTCCAGTACAGTTTTGATTTCCAGAACCCTCTGCGAGCCATTTCAATGTTGTTTCTAGCTAGATCTAGTACTCATATAGTCATGATCACTCTGAGATCGCACAAAACTAGCTAAGTCGTCATTCCTCCCTTGAGTGCTTAGGGTTTTTACATTATTGAGTGCTTATTGCTTATACATTACTGTATTTTATCATCTGAATATTATTTGTTACAGTAGTTACTTTGAAATTAAATTTAATTCAATTTAGATTAAATCAATATGGAATAGATTGAATGGACATGTAAGAAAGTGGCGATACAATTCGATGATCATACCCAAATGGATGATTTGACTGCTACTAGAATAAATTTATATGTAGCCATCAAAGGATATAGAATATGTTGGTGTCAATTTTTAGGAATATAATGACGAGGGACTACGAGATATGATACGTACCATGATGAAGAAGATGAACTTGGTAAGAGGAAGGCGGGAGTTAGTGAAATAAGAGTAAATGGGGGAGGTAGTTAGGAGCAGATAATTGGAAAGAAAGGTAATTTGTGCAAGAGTGAATAAAAATGAGATTAAAATGCTTATCTAGATGATGGCATTGAGTAATAATTTTGGGGTTGGTAGAGGAATATGTAAGGGAATGGAAATCGATCGAGGGCTCATGAAGGAGTTTATGTTTAGGGGAATTATATGAGGAAGAGCCTTAAAGTGGACTGAGGGGAATATGGGATTATCAAGACAAGTAGAAAGGAAGATGATAATGATAGTAGATATATCATGGGGGAAGTGATTTTAAACCAAGGATAATATGGGTGATGGTGTGTAGGGGGAAGAAAGCATAAAGTATGTGAAAAGGTCAGTGGTGTTGATCATGGTGAGGAATTTTTTGGGGGAAGTGTAACAGATGGGTCACAAAGAAATGGTTTCTAAACCAATAAAGTTAAGAATGTGGGTAAGGAGGGAAGTGCAAATAGGGTAAAATAATAATTCTAAAGATGGGGTGAGAAGGTGAAGTGAAAAAGGATGATGATAAGGGTGATGATATTGGATAGATTTATGAGGGTGATATTTCACTAGGGTATTGATTTAATATAAATGGAATTAAATCTATTTTTAGAGTAACTACTATAGTGTATGATATACAATTGATAAAATGCATTAAATGGACAAACAATAAACAAGCAATGATATGAAACCCTAAGCAAGTGAGAGTGATATATGACTTAGCTGATTTTTAAGTGATCTGGAAGTAATATGGGTAGGTGAATAGCTGAAAAATATTGAAAGTAGCATTGTCAAGACTCACTAGAGGTTTTAAGACCCATAAATGTGCAAGACAGAAGTGCCCAGGGAGGATAGGAGTACCCGGGCACTAGTGACTGGATATGGGTGCTAGTGTCCACCCGGATGCTCAGGTTTTGATATTTTATGTGCAGGAGGAGCTTTGTTGTTGATCTTTATTTGTTTCTTTATATTTGTCCCAATGTCGTTGTTCACAACTATAACCTGTAAAATAAATACCTAGCTACACATACCCACAAACCACATCAAACCTAATAAAGAAGATGCAGAATGGGGAGTCGGACTTACCTCGGTAGTCACCCGAAGAGTGAACTTAGTACTGAACCTTGCAGTACATTTCAGACTCTATGTAGTTTTGTGTGAATGTGTGTGTAATGATGCCTTAGGATGCCCTTATGTAGGTTGCACAATGATAGCCGACTGGATCTAGAATGGAATAGAATAAACTTCCCCTCATATATTGTGTATGCAGAGTGATGTAGCCCCTTGTCCCTTGAGTGAATGTGCTAGATGGATGTTTTGTAATGCTCTTGTGCCTTTGGATGCAAGCTTATGTGACAGTAGATAATGTTAGTTCTTGGGCCTTGATTTGAGAGCTATAACTATGTGTATATATATATGATTCCCTTGTTTGAATTTTGTAATTGGCAATTGGAAGGTCAACCCAAAGTATTAAAAGATGCCCAAAAATTAAAAGAGACCCAAAAGAGTGAGAAAAAGGGAGAGAGGGTCAGGAGTGCCCAGAAGGGATAGGAGAACCTAGGCACTTCTGTCCTAAATCGACACTAGTGTCCAAGGCCATAAAAGATAAATTAGTCAAATACTGACAGGGTTGTAGGGTGTGTAAGGTCAATAAAAGTATAAAAGACAAAGCGAAAGGCCCAAAAGACATTGTCAATTACTAGTTTTCTTGCTAAGGAATCATGTATATATTAGTATGCTCTAGGACCTAGAAGTGTACCCAAGTGCATAGATTTTGTCTCTACAGGTATGAAAAATATGGAGTGAGGGATGATGAAGAGGATGAGTGTTTTTGTGGGTGAGGCAACGAATCTAGAATGAAAAAGAGGAAGATGTGGGAGGAATGATAGTCAAAGGGGTTAAAAAAAAAAGAGGTTATAGTTGAGGATTTATGGGAAAATAAATTGGTTAGGATGATGGTGTTTGAGTAAGATTGATAGGTTGAACGGGTGGTGGAATGGTCAAATGAGTGCTAAGAATTTTTTGGAGAGGGGAACCAATGATGATGTGACCAAGGATAATTCATATCACCGACGACTTTGAGGGATGGTTGGTATAGATGATCAAGGAGGAGGAATTTTTAAATGGAGATAAAATTCAGTAATGGCCAAGGATGTGTATACATGGAAGCTTGCCTCAAGGAGGATCCTTGAGCAAGATTTCCACGCTGAATAGGTGGTTAAGAAAGATTGCTAGGCTGAATTTTTAAGGTGGAACTTTCAGGAAATGTTGAAGAGATGATACATGTGGATGTAATTATGAGGTGGAAATATTAGGCTCATGGAGAAATGAGGATTTTTAGGTGATAGGTGATACACTAGTGTTGTAAAATATGTTGCATGCCTTGCACAAAGATCCATATATTTGTTTGAGAATCTTAATTTTAATATAACATATGATAAGATGTGTCATGATATGGGAAACCATGATGACACCATTGTAATATGCATGATGAATTTTGACTCCAAAAAGAAAATAACAACACACGCATACAAAATGTAAACAAGAATAATCAAACCACAAGAAATAAATCAATTTGTGATCTTTTTCAGAATATCTCTCACACCTAGTTAATGATGATGATGACAACCATGATTTTTCCCTAAGTAGTGATGTATAATGATGATGATTTTTTACACGTGTTAAGATCTGATTATGGATATGCCTAATTTTTTTGTTATTTTTTAGTTTTTTTGGGATTTTTGATGTTTTTGGATTTTTAAGATTTTTTATGGTTTTTGGATTTTTGAATGTTCTATTAATTTGGTACATTTGAGTTTTTAGGTTATGCACAAGAAAAGTCTAATAGCTGCAACATGCCCTTATGATAGCTAAGAGATATGATATTGTCCCACACAATGCGTCAAACTAGGTTAGTATAGGATCAAGGTCAAACTTATCTAGATATGATTAATGAATGGCTGGATGCAAATAGGATGGTGAGGTTGTGCCCCCAAGTTTGGGGTATTTGTAGACAACTCGATCTACAAATGATCCCAAAAATTGGATTTCATCATGGTACTTATCCAAGGTGCCATAAACATGGTTTTCATTATTGGACGAATTTATTTCTCCCTTTATTTTGATTTTTTATTTCTTTTACTTTTTATGGGATTAGATATTTGCATTTTAGGCATAGAATAATTTGAGGTGTATAATTGTTCACGGGATTAACAAGTACTTCACCATCCTTTGTGGATAGTTCATATGCTATGGAACCATATTTTGCAATGATGAAATATGGCCCTAATCAGTTAGGCTTGAATTTCCCTTACTTTTCCCTTTCTCTGGTATTATTTTTCTAGTTTTCTTTGAGGAAAAGGTCACCACTTCAAAATCTCTAGCGATAATGTGCTTGTTATAGTTGCAACACAATCTATTATGATAAAATCTGAGGTGATCCAAGGCATGGATCCATTTTCCTCTAGGTGTTATAGTTTAGTAAGGTGGGCTATTATGTATGCTTCATCATCAATTAGGTCTTCTAAGGAGATGCACAAGGATGATATTTGGGGGAATGATGGATTTGTCTTCAAAGATGAGCGAGTATCAGGGGGCTCTTGTAGGAGTGTGGATGTAAGTGTGGTAAGCCCATAGGTTGGGATAGATTTGGAGGTGTCAATTCCTACCAAAGTTACTAATGATTTAATCCATAATCATGATAATGGTTTTATTTGTATCATTTTTTTGTACATTACCTTGGGGGTAATAGGGCATGGACCAATTTTGCTTGATATGAAATTAGTGGAAAAGGGTTTTAACTTATTTATTTTTGAAGGATTTATCATTATCAGGAACAATGGTATCAGTGATGTTGTAATGCCACATGTTATTGTTTAGGATGAATTCGGATATCTATTTACTGGTAACATAAGTGAGAGGAAAGGTGACCCACATAGTAAAGTATTATTTGGTGGTAATGATATGCTTGTGGCCATCAAATGAGGTAGGGTTGAGCTCCATAATGAGATCTACATAATAAATTAGGCACCCCCAAATATTTCATATTCAATGAATAAAGATAAATGGATTATAGTGTATTTTTACATTATTTTATCATGCGTTAATGTTAAAAATAGTTAAATAGTAAATTCCAAATGGTTTCCACTAATAAAATAAAAAAATAATCAATTGAGAAAAAAGGATTCTTGTAAAAAATATCACTTACATCATAGGAGAACCCTTACTCATTGTTTGTTTGTTATAGAGCCCCATTTAGAAAAATCTCATGGAGAAGTGACGAGTTGCAACACTTGGGATGGTGTATGGATATGATTTCCATGATTTTGACATGCAACAAATTTGAAAATAATCTAGCAAGAATATGTTTCCATAATGGGCCAGGAATATCCAACATAAAGGAGATTTATAACAAGCATCATGTTGTTGGTATAAGATTCACAGATGACCTCATGTTCCTCTTTTATAGTTAGGTTTGTCTCTTCCAAATTTAAACATTGCAATAGGGTCCCATTGTAGCCTCAATGATACAAAGTTACCTTAAGGAGGCTATAACGAATTATGCATTAGATGATATATTTTTTGTTGGTTCGAGATAGATAATGAGGGGTATTATTTCCCTTAAGGTAATTATTCATGTCTTCAAACCAAGGGGAAAAGGGACCAATAACTTCACATACCAAACAATATTCTATCAGTTCATTTGTAAGGATCATTAGGTGCTTAACTAGGAATTGATATCGCTCATTTTTATTGGGCATTTCAAGCATGGAACCAATGTTATCCATGATGTCTATTGATTATTTGTAGACATGAGAGACCTTTTCAAAACTAACATGGGAAAAATACCCCTTCAAGCTATCCACCATTCTCATATATGGAATCAATTTGTTATCCTTGAAATTATATTCATAATTGACCTACCTCATAATTAATTAAGAGTCCCAAAACACTGATAACTATTATATACCCCAACAAATGGATATTTTAAGGCCTGAGATAATTTCTTCATATTCAGTGATGTTATTTGTGTAAGGGAACACAATTATAAAATCCTTGGGGATGAGATCACCATTTTGTGTGATAAATAAGATCCATACCCTAACCACCCGTAGTGAAATAACCATCAAAGTAGATATTCCTCTCAAATGACTCATCAATAGTCATGATGGCTTCATCTAGAAACTTGATGCTTAAAGGTTTGGGTACCTAGTGATAGTGCCTTTGCAAGTTAATTTGTGATTACCTATCCCTTGCTAGCTCTCTAATTCACATATATGTACAATTCAATCAACAAGATAAGTCAATTGGTCATTCTACCTATAAGGGATGGTTTGTAAAAAAGATATTTCAATGGATCAACTTTGATAATGAGCTTAATTTTATTATTGAGAAAATAGTGTCTAAGATTATAGAAAGTGAAAGGAAACAAATAAACATTCCTTTTCAATTTATGGGTAGTTAAGCTCATATATTATCAAAGTGTGACTGGGGTGATAAAGGACCCTTTCTCTACCTTGTTTATCATGTTGAGCCAATATGGATCCCAAAACAAACCACATTATTGAGATATAAAGTAGTAGGGGTTATCTTGGAGTAGGTGGAACTAAGATTGGTGGATTAACAAGATACTGTTTAAGATGGCCAAAGGAATATTACGATTCTTCATTCCAATGGAATATAATGTCCTTTTTAGCAGATGTGTGAATAGATAACATTTGTTTGCTAGCTATGAGATGAATATTTGACTTGCTTGAATTTTTCCTTAGAGGCTTCAAAGCTATTTGATACTTTTAGGAAGAGGAATTTCTATGATTTCTTTGAAATTGAAAGTATTGACTTCAATTCCTCTTTTCGTTATGATGAATATGAATAGCTCTCTTGATGTAACATCAAAGACACACTTTTTGGGATTCAAGTGAACTTTATATTCTCTTAGTATTTAAAATATTTTTCTTAAGATGGTGGGATGTTTTGTTCTAGTATTGGATTTACCCAATATGTGATCCATGTAATCCTTGAAAATGTCATGGATCATTGATAAGTTGCTCCTGTGTTTTACAAACCAAAAGGTGTGACATGATAATATAAGGCACCCTAAAGTGTAGTAAACACAGTATTATGTTGATCCTTGGTTGCAATCTTAATATGATTATAGCTTGAAAAACCCATCCATAAGATATAACATCTTGTGTCATGTTGTAGAATCCATAATCATGTCAATGTTTGATAGAAAAATTTCATCTTTGGGAAAAAAATGTTTATGTTGGCATGTGTGTCTAATGCTCCCCATGAGTTTCGTGACATGGGTTAACCCCCCCTCATGGATCCTGACTCTATTGATTGTAGTGGAGATTAACTCCTACATGTTTTGGTCTAATGGAAATCGTGGTATAACAAATGGTATCAGATTGATAGGTCTCAAGTTCAAAACTCGCCTGGGTAACATTGGGGGGGGGGGGGGGGGGGGGAATTGTTGACATGTGCATCCAACACTCCCCGTGGGTTTTGCGACATGGGTTAACCCCCTCTCATGGATCCTAACTCTAATGATTGTAGTGGAGATTAATGCCTATAGGTTTTGGTCTAACGAAAAATCACGGTCTAATAGTTTATGCCTATAAAATTTGTGTATATACAAATTCCTATGGGTTTCTTCTCGACAAGAACAATGTTAAATATCTACTCATAATAGGTAATAAGTATGATAAACCATAGATCTAAGAGTTTTTGAAATTCCTCTTTGATAAGAAGGGTGATTTGAGGGTGCATTTAAAAAAAAATTCTTGACACACTTAGCTACTTCATGAACAACCAAAGAGGGATCCAACCCAAACATGTCTACATTTGACTAGGCAAATACATTTAAAAATTATCGTAAGAGGGCAACAAGGGTTTTTTGTTCTCGTCGACTAAGGGTAGCCACCAACTTAAGAATTCGAGGCTTCTTCTTTGTGCTAATGTTGATATCTATGGATTTCTCCACAAAAACATTAGATCCATCTTCCATATACATAAGACTAGGGAGGATATTGAGTTTCATGTCCATTGGTTCTTTGGAAAGGATTTCACCATTGAATTAGTCACTTTTTATTTTCTTCTTGTTTTTTATTTTGATTGTTAGATAACACCTCAAAAAGTTTTTAACTACAAGGTCAATTATTTACTTTTTGGTTTGTTTTTTTAATTTTTTGATGTTTTTAATCTTTATTTACCATGTAAACCAAACTTTTCCTGTAGTAAGAACATGCATCCAAATAAATTGTGAAGCCTTTCTTTTGATTCCCTAATGAGATAACATCTTAGACTCCCAAAAATTATGCAATGGATTCCTCGTTCTGAAAGAGATCTATTGACATGTGATCCTGTTAAACCCAATCAACGAGGTTAGGGTATTGTAGGGTTAGGTTGATATTGGCTTGATAAAGGGTGAAAATAACATTATCATAAAAGAGATTTGTAAAGGCTTGATCCCTGTAAAGGCTGCAAGGGGGACCTAGTCTAATGTTGGAAGAGTCATCTTCAATAATTGAAGAGCTGTCATTGATTTCATCGAGCCAACAACACAATTTCATTTAAATACTATAATGTAGACACTAAATCATGCACTTTGGGTACATTTCTAGGTCCTAATCAGATACTTACATTCATATGATTCCGAAGCGAAGAAAGTGCTAATTAACCACTGTCTTTGGCATTTTTTATTTCTTTCTTATTCTCTCTTTGGCCTTGCACACCCTATTGCCCAGTTTGACTTTCATTACTCCACCATTTCTAAGTCTGGACACCGACACCTAGCCATGACGTCAATACCCAGGCGCCCTCGTCCCCTCTGGGCGCCCCTGACCTCTTTGTATCTTACTCGCCACTTTTGAGCATCTTCTTGTCGTTGGGCATCTTTTTTTCTTATGGGTTGGCCTTTTAGTGGTTAATTACAAAATTCAAACAAGGGAATCATATAAATACAATGTTATGTGATTAAATTAAAGAACAACTCTAAGCATCTACTATAATCACCTAAGGTTGCATCCAAAGGCATTCTAAGAGCATAAAAGGCATCTATCTAGCTTTCATTGAAGGGACAAGAGACTGCATACACACATAGGATGAGAAGTTCATTTTTCCATCCATAGATCTATCTACATTGCTACATCTAGCTATCACTCGCTATCAAGAGCATCTTACACAAGAGCTTCCTAGGGAATAATTTCTACACACACGCACGAGAACTACATGGAGTATGAGATGTAGTGCATCGCTTGGTCAAAATTTCACTCTATCGAGTGACTGTTGGGGTCAGTTAGACTCCCCATTTGCATCTTTATTTTTTAGGATTTGATGTAGTTTGGGGTTTCACAGGATATCATTTGTTTTGCATGTTATAGGTGAATTTTGTGGACATATTGTGACATACATGTGACTAATAGCGAAGGTTAGTGACCACCTTGCGACATAAGAAAAACTAGATTCCAAGAATTTGCATAGTCACAGGCACCCAATAGAGGTCTCTAGCACCTAGGCACCCTCGCACCAACCCAAACACCCTAGTCCAGGATCATCCAAAAATTATAGATTTTTCTGAGTACGGTTGCGACAGTCTCCTCCTCTTGTTCATCAATTTTCCAGTCCAAAATACTTTGGGATTAATTACAAAATTAACTAAGTCTTTTATCCTATCTCTTGCACCTAGGGTTTCATTTTTATTTAGCTTATTGCTTGTATCATATTTGTGTTTTATCAGTTATTTATCATAGGTGAGGTTGCAATATCTAGGGTTTTACAAATTCCATATTTGTTAAATCATTTGGTGAACCTCACTCGTGACTGGTATTTCAAATCCTTATTTTGCACATTTCTTTTTCTTCATGGCTCCTAAGGTTTCTCAATTTTCCTTTCAATAATTGCTTCAAATGCACGCACCTTGTAAATATTTTCTCCAAAATACTCTAGACACTATGTATCTCCCTAACAATATGAAACCTTCACAAGTCAGTTTTGTAGACACCTATAATTTGGTATACGCAACATTATTAGTAAAATTGCACTAACTATCGCAATACTAACTAATTGAATACACTATGCTAGTTAATTACCCTTTCTAACCTCTTCTAAACCCCTAAATCATGCTAACACCCTTCTAAATGGCTTCTATAAGTCATTATCCTATTAATTAACCTATTTGAGGATAATTAAACATTTGTTGACTTTCTAAAAAGAGACTTAGCTTTCCAAATGTCAATTTCACCTTTCGAATTTGAGTTTCACTTGAGTTTGGCCTTTTTGTACTTTAGTCCCACATGAGTCCAAAACATACCTTTCCTCTTCCTGGGATTAGAAACCTATAAATACAAGCATACCCCTCCCCCTTTTTGCTAAGAATACTCCTCCATTTTTTAGACTAGCTTATGCCATATTTAGATTTAATAGTTTTCATTTGAGCTATTTTTGTTTTAACCATTTGCATTTCTAAAACATCTAGCTTGAGTAAATGGGATGAACCATTAGCCTTGAATCCATTAATGGTGAGATCTCACTCTCAAACCCTTGATTATCAATCAAGCACAAACTGATTGTTGGATTGATCTTATTAGGTTCAATATTTGATTAGCTTTCATGGAGTAGAAAATATCTAGATATGTTAGGGTTATAATGCTTATTTCAAGTTTATATATTCATGCAAAGAGATAGTTTCTTGTTTAGCTCTAATTTTATGGTTCATTTTTTAAGTTTGGAAAGCTTTGAATCTTTTTTTGAGTGTTCTTGGCTTCATTCCATAGCTATACCAGCTTACACATGAACACATATGGCACGTCCGGTGGGAGTAACCCCATAGTCCATTAGAAGTTATTAAAATTTTGTCATTTACGTGCTTTCTCTAACCATTTTTATGATTTTTTGAGGGAAAACTAATTTTATCCAAGCATTTGGTAAATGTATATGTGTTAAATCTCCCTTTAGCATAAGAATTTAGTGGCTTTATGTTAGAAAGGAATTTAAAGGAATAATTTAGGAACTGTTTGCATTTTTAGTTTTCAGGTTTCCATCATTTTTGGTGGTTTTTCAGGGCCATGTGTAGGCATTAGGGAGGCATGCACACAGATAAAAAGGGATGCACACCTATTGGAAATCCCATGCACACGTCGAAAAGGGCACGTACACATTAGTCTTTCCCACATACATGCTAACAATGTTCTTGACCCTATCAACTGAACTAGAGCCGCGCACTTCTCCAAACCCGCGCACACACATTGAAAAGTATGCGCACCCATCATTCTGGACGTGCAACTATAAATCTTCCCTCTGTGTCATTTACCACTTTACCCTACATGCACACACATCATTTGAGGCACGCACACGTTGAAAGACCCACGCAAACATCATTCTAGACATGCAGGCATAAATACCCTCTGTCATTTCCACGTACCCACACACCTATCATAAAGGGCACGCACATACCAAAACCCACACACACATGCCAAAAATGGTGCGCAGGAATTCTTTGTCAGAATCTAGTTTTTGTTGTAGGATACATGCTTTGATATTCTGTGTTTTTCTGACATTCTTGCAGGTTTTTACAGTGGTTTGTAGGTTCTCACTCATTATTTTTTGTATACTAACTTGATTTGAGGTGTTTACATTTGTTTTATTATCTTATGTTTTCCAAATGCTTCAATTAAAGTTTCTAAACAGAAAATAACTTCAAAGTTGGCTTAAAAAGAACATTATTTATTACAATTTTATTAAGTATTTTACATTTTTACAAGCTTAGTGAGGTTTCGTGTTGCGTATGTTCTTTCCTTCCATATTAGGATGATCTTGAAAATCTTAAACAACGTGTTACCTCCTTTATACTTAGAAGATTACTAATCATTGTGTGTAGGACCAAAATCCTCTTGCGAAAGCATCAAGATCAAAATTATACTAATGTGTTTGATATAGGTTTCCAAACAGTGTGCGACAAAAACCACACTAAGTATAAAAAGATTAAAAAAACACCACATTCAACACATTGTTTATGTAGTTTCAGAAAAGGGTACTCCCCTATCTGTTTAACTAGAACGTAACCCCTTTGGAATAATGCCTTAAGATATAACAATGGGGGTGGTTTTAGGTACCCTAAAGTATTCCACCTCTAAGTAACCTCATGGAAAAAATGGGAAGCGCCTCACTTTACCCACTTGACTAGAAATCATTTTGTGAGTTAGAGTTAAAACATACATTATATTGCGACCCCAATGACGATATAAAATAATGTGTTTACACTCATTATATTTGAAGGGGGTAAAGGAAAGACGAGATACTCCAAGATTAGTCATTGTGACTTTCTTGGTAAATCGAGCTCACATTGTGTGTTTGTAGCACTTAGTTGAGAGATCTAATAGGAAAGCCATTTCTTCAAGAGGCCAACTTACACTAGTCCAAGTTATCGAGTCAAAGAGCCATAAAAAAACACTAACTTATTTGGAGTCAAAATTTTGTTTGATAGACAAGGGGAGAGTCTCTCAATGTTAGGGTCTAGTGATATTCATCACGAAGCTCGCAACATATCACTTTTCCTTAGTTATTCACTTGCCCTAAGGCAAGGTGAAAATCTACTGAAGTTATACCAGCTAGTTTCACCACCACTTGGTCTATTCCTTTGCATTCTTGTTGCCCATTTGGGACAAGAGAAGGCATGTTTCACGAGTGTTGTCAGAAGATAGTGTTCACCAATTTTTTGTCCATTTACACTCATCCATGCTTGCGGCTGAGTTGTTAAACATATAAAGTGTGTGGGTACATATTTACATCTTGATAGCCAATTGGTTTTGATTTCAATATCATCATAATATTTAGGACTAGTTCATCATTTGATCCCCTTAGAACATGTTACCTTGTTTGCATTGTCTCAACACAATTTATATACCTACATCACATTTCTTGTAAACGTGATCTAAGTGTCCACATTGTGGCGATACACTACCCACATTTTATTACTTCCTTAGTATACATTGACTTCAAACATTTTCCCAAATCTTGAAAGGTGTCACCTACTTTGTTTGCATTGTTTCAATACCACTTTGGCACTTATATCTTGCTTCTCCATGAATCTTGATCAACGTGTCTAATTTTTGTAGCTACATGGATTACATTTATAATCCTCACCCTTTAACATTTAGGCCTTGTTGGTTGCTAAACTCGTTGCGGTATCCTTTGATTGGGAATCACGCTTACGCTTTGTTAATACTTATGACTTGTTCATTTTTGAACTTGAACTAAGCATTGACATAGATTTGGCTAGCTAACATCAAAAAATATCATTGGAAACAAAAGGTGCAAACATTTTGATCGATTTATTGGTTACCTATACTTGCATGATTTTTTCCTTGTATGATTGAGATTGCATATACTTATAACTAGGGTAGATCTTTTTTCCTTGATTCTTTTGGCATATCATTCTTTAGAGAAAGAGACTAGGCCACTTTGAGACATCTAGGCAAGAGAAATTATGTTATACTTAGATTGATTATAAGTTAGTCAAATCTAGATAAGCCTCGTGTAACAAAAAGTACACATGCCACCTATCGCAAGGGTGGTGGCTAGAAGAATGGAATGTGAAGTGGAAGAAAACCCCTTCAGTTTTAACAATGCTCTATGGAACAATCCCTTTTCTGGTACTAACCTAAATCCTCACTTTTTAGAAGTAAAAGACACTAAATCTTGGGTTGATCCAAGCAGAAATGACACTAATTCATCACAAGGTGAGAATAACCTTGATCTCACATGATTTGACAATATTTTATACCTAAATAAATATCAAATACTTACACGCGTCCTAGAATTAGGAGCCAGACTACCAAAATACCATGACATGTCTATTAAAATGGTTAACATAAATGAGTAAGAGTCACAAATACCTCCTCTTATCAACATGCATGGTATGACTCACACTAATCCCTTTGATGTGGGATATGATTTTACTTCTTGTCGTGAAAATAACAACTTTAAGAGTGAAGCACTAAAACAAAATGATGGTGTACGAAAGGTACCTTTTAAAGCCTCACGTAGGGTTAAAATCAAAAATGAAAACAAGGAAATACCTCCTCAATATAACACAAAATATGACCACCAAACCAAAGAAGATGTCATTCAAAAACAAATAATTAAACTCAGCCAAATGTTGGCAAACTTACACGCATCTATAGACGTAAACAAAGGTCCGCGAAAGGAGAAACATAAATCTAAGTCAAGTAAACTATACGCTAACTCTCACAATGATGAAATGTTAAAGGTTAGTCTGAATAGATCACCATCTCCAACGAAAGAACATATCATTATAAAATAGCTACAATCAATGAAAAACATGCTCACAATGCTACAAATAATGTGGGCTATAGAAAGAAATATCAATACGAGGAGCTATGTCCCTACCCTTTCAATAGAGACATTTTATGAATGTCATTCCTAAAGAACTTTGATACACCTAAGTTTGATAAATATAAAGGTAAGGGTGATCCTTGCGATCATATAAAAGACTTCTACATGGCTTGTTAGGAAGTTTCATATAGCGACAATTACCTTATTTGTTTATTTCCTCATAGTTTGGCGGAATAAGCACTAGAGTGGTTCCTACACATACCCAAGGGAACGATTGTTACATGGCCTGAATTTGCTAAAAAGTTTGTACAACACTTCTCCTTTAACATGGAGATTGATATAACCATGCTAGACTTATGTAATGCAAAGCAAAAACCTAATGAATCCTTCACCAGTTTCCTACAACGGTGGTGTGGTTTGGCTAGCCATTTTTCTTGCAATGTCCTTGAAAAACATATAGTTAACATATTTGTACCTAACCTAAACCCAAACATAGCCTTTCATTTACAAATTCACTGTGTCTCTAACTTCAAAGAAGTTATAGAGAAAGGAAATAACATTAAAAAGGCTCTCATCAGGAAAGGGACTATTAAACCCTTCTCCAAGGATAAATATATTGAATCAAAACCTACAGAGAAGCCTAAATTATTTAAACAAAACAAGAATGTCGTAGGAGACAGTATCACTAACTCCAAGAGATCCCAGGTTGTCTATAGTGGCCCTCTTCTGAAACTCACACAAGGACCTCATTAAGAAAAGAACAGATCCCTGAAATGGACATTCACGCCTCTAACTGAATCATTGTCTGCAATTATAAAACAATTAGATACTGTGAACATGGTTACCTATCCTCTAGCCACAATACCCTTCCCCGAAGATGCACCTAAATCAAGATGGTATAAAGAGCACGAGTATTCTGACTTCCATCATATCAAAGGACACAAAATGGATAGGTGTATGAGGTTACGACACTATATATAGGACCTTATTGAAAAAGGAAAGATTGAGGTGGATTCACCTGAATCTAGGGAAGGTCCTAATGCAAAAATGGGGATATTTAGACAACCTTTCTTTGACCATAAGAAATAGGCAAACAAGAAGCCGGATCAAGAAGATTCGTCTAATAATTATAGGACTGTAAATTATGTGTATACCTCTACCGACAATCCTTTCGACTCCCTTATAGGTTGTATTTAATCATCTAATGAAAAAGTGAACACCATTAGGATTGTAGGTGACAATTTCATTATAGGAACGTGATGCCCACACTTAGTAACTTCAAAGCTTACTCAATCTATCCCTCAGGAAAGTCAATATGACTTGTTAGATCAGTTAGAGAAGACCGCTGCTAAGATTTTAATCTTAGATCTTCTAAAATTCTCTAACAGTCATAAGGACATAATGTATAAAACCCTTCAGGGGTCTGGAATATCCACAGGCGTAGATCCCACAAATCTCTAAGCAATGGTTGCAAACATTACTCTTAGTACATCTATTTCCTTTGACCAGAATGAGATACCACATAGCAAACCTAGCCATAATATGCCTTATATATAGAAGTATTTGTTACTTGTCGCAACATCAAAAGAGTGCTTGTAGACGATGAATCTGGTTTGAATATCTGCACTTTGAAGCTTGTCACACAAATGGGCCACATAGACACATACTTGGATCCTAATACCATCACCATCACAACATATGATAATGAGGAATGTGAGACGACTAGTACCATAATGATACCCATAGAGATAGGGAATGCTTATCATGATACAAAGTTCCAGGTTATTGATTTGGACCTCCCATATAACATGCTCTTAGGACACACATGGATACATGCCATGAAGGTTGTTCCTTTGACTTATAATCAGTGTATCAAGTTTCCTCATAAAGGATAGACAATCACCATTTTGGGTGACCCTAAACCATTTACACATTGTAGAGTGTGTTTCACCTTTTTCTTAGATTGTTTCTTTGAATTGTTGATGAAACATATAGGGTAACGGGCGTAGGAGGAATACCTGTTCAAATATCGGTCTATGGGTTTTTGCACACGTATGACTTCTGAATCCACAGCTGATCGTGAGAGCTTCCTTTTGGCTAGGAGGAACTACCTGTAATGAAAACAAGACCACCAGAAGGAATTAAACAATATGGGTAGTGAACTGCCTAGCGTAAGCTAGATCCGGGAAGTATGATACTTCATAGATGGCTGTCAGTCCATTGTTTTAAACAAATTAATGTTGTAAACAAAGTAAATCCTATTGTTATTTTGAAATGATTTAGGTATCTCACTTAAAACACAATAAGAAAATAGATCTAGTCTAACAGGCTAAGCTAGAATATAATCCAAAGGTCAAATGATTGGTTTTGGGTCTTTGTAGGTCTAATAAAAGTCTCAGGTAGATCACAGGTGAGTGAGGGTGAGGTAAAATTAGGTGGCTACGTATCTGTTTAAGGTTGTGTGGGCAAACACAGAGACCGGTGTCAGTCAGGGGTGACTGACGACGGTTAGGTATAACTGGTGCCGGTTACTGTGGGATCTGGAAATGTCATAGAACAAGGTTTTGGTCTCCTTTGTGGTTACACAAAGGACTTTGGTCGGTAGGGACGAGGTATTGGGTGACTGGAGTAGGATTTTGTGAGGTTTTAATGGGTCTATGGAGGTGAAAATGGTGGATAAGGTCAATAGGGAGCAAGATAAACAATGGGTGATAAAATAATGATGAAATGAATTAACTAGGAAAGTATGATGTTGTACTTACTTGGATTTCATTCCTGAAGGTCTGTGTGTGAATAATGGAGGTGCTGATGATGGGTTTGAAGGTTGCAAGTGATCACCAACTGAAGAAAAGCTTCTGCATGGGCTGCATGCACACTCCTCTTTGCTTAAATAGATCAGATCGTGGCTGGGATGGCTGTGCAGGAGAAGATGCTCAATCTCCTTCCTTGGATATGAGTTTTTGTTGGAATTTTCTCTCTGAAGATGTGTTATCTTGCTGAGATTATGTTCTTGCTCGTCAAATTTCTCCCAATGTTTGCCAACCTATAAGGTAGTTTAGGGGTTAAAAGGGGTAACCGACAACGGTCCGGCTTAACCGGCGACGGTTAGGGGTAACCGATGTCGGTCAAGTCAGGATTTCCTAGGTTTACTAAACTAGGAAGATCCTCCTGATTTCCTTGGATCTCGTGTCGTTATCCCATGGATTAGACTCAGAGCCTCTTGTGAGCATGCGGGAATGTGGTTAGAGGGAATGTAGGCATTGATTTTTAGGGTTTGGGTAAGTCTTAGTTAGTTATGGGAACTTGCTAAGAATAGGTCCTAGGTTGAGTTAGCTTGGTGAGGAGTCTAAGTGAACTATATGTGTAGATATTTAAATAATGAATATAGTGAGGATAATGCATTAATTAAATTAAATTAATTAAATTAATATTAATGGGGCGAAGGGGGTCATGGCTAGGTAAATATAATAAAGGGTGCTTATTTGTCGAGGGACGAAAGGGGAGTGTGACCTAATTTTAGTGTCTACATTTTGCCCCTTTTTGTTGCGTAGCTTGTATTGGTAAGCGATGCTAACAAAAATAAGATGTGGTTACCCCATGTGAGGGTGAAGGTGATCCCCCTCAAACTAGGAACTGACGAGGTAACAGGCTGAAGCGGTGAGTGGTTTGATAAAAGGTAAATGTGAAGAAAAGGAAAATGGGTACAAGGGAAAAGGGGTGAAAAGGTCTACTTGGGTGGTCTAGGTAATGGGTCAGGGTCAAAGGTATCAACCGTCAAATACACACACACATATAAACTATAGCACGCTACCGAATTGAAGAGCAGGCAAACTCTACATCGTCTAAGGTAGATAAGTTTATCCAAACAAGGTTGAAGTGAATCTAGTATCCAAGGTATAGGATAAGGTCATGAAGCACAACGTAGGTTAGGTGCAGGAACGTTAAGCTATGTTCTGGTACACCAAAGGTAGGGTCAGGATAAATGGTCACGACAGTAGGCTAGGTAAGGTCATTAGGTCAATCAACACATGTAATAGTGCCATAAGGTATAATGAACACATGAGGTCAAAGGTCACTAGCGATGGTCTAGGTCCAAATATCTAGGGTGTGACATGAGTAAGCCTGAGGTAAGGGGAAAATAATGAGTCCCCAAAGGAGGACAAATGGAGGTAGTAAATGATGAGGTCAGGAAGGGTAAGGTTATGGGTTGGGTAAAGGGTGGAGGGTGTAAAGGAGCAAGGTAAAGGGTTGGGTAAAATGGAAAAGTAGGTGCAATGTGTAGGTAAGGGTGACCGATGGCGGTCATGGATAACCAATGTCGGTATAGGAAAACTGGCGATGGTTGGGTAGGGCATGAGACCGATGCCAGTCAAGGGGAACTGACATTAGTTAGGTCAGGTTTTGTATAAAAAAATCTATGTTTTTAATATTCATCTGTGAATTACGAAGGGAAGAAAGGACAAAAAAGAGAGAAAAGTGAGAATTAGATCTGGAGGAAATGAGACACTGAGCTGACATTGTGAGTTGACGGTGGTTGGGATGGTGAGTAGCGGGTCCACGAGATCTTTGCGAGGGATTCAATTGGTCAGAGAGTGTGGGTAGATATTCAGTGATGGTAGAGGTGGGAGAGAGATCATGCGGACCACTGACGCAACGGCCAGATGTGCCACCGAGACGGTGGCAGCGCGACGAGGTAAGCGCCTAACTCTTTAATGTTAATGAGATAAAGTAGAGGTGTAATAGTTGTTTGTTTTTGGGTTTTGTGGGTGTTTGTATTTTGTGGGCGGGAAAAAAGTTAAATCGGGTATGGGGGAAAAATGGGAAAAAAAGAGGGGGGGGGTAGGAAATGGGATAGGTGGGGTGGGTAGGGGTTTTGGGGTAGTGTAGGTCATTGTAGGTGGGGTAAAAGGGATAGGTGGGAGGGTTTTAGAAAAAAGGGGGGTCTGGGAAGTCATGGATATTTTTGCGACAGTGACCGGCGTCAGTCAAGCTTGACCAGCGTCGGTCGGGTAGAACCGGGATCGGTCACCTAACAGGTGATCGATGTTGGTTTAAGGGTGACTGGAGTCGGTTAGGATGAACCGGTACCGGTCGGGATTCAAGGTAAAAGGGTCCAGAAAATGATGTAGGTTAGGTGGTTGAGATGAGTAGGGTAAAAATAGGGTGGTGGGTAATGATAAGTCATGAATATGGTCATGGTAAAGGTAGATTAATGTTGTGCTTTGGATTGGATGTAGGGGAGGTCACAGCTACATATGCGGGATAGGGTTCTGCCACTATTGGTGACATTACATGGCCTAGCGAGTCCGTTGGAGCTGTAGCACATGGAGGTAGTGGGCCTGAGTGGTATTTAGTGCTACCGACATGCTGTTCGGCAGCCTAGTTTGATGGTTGCGCTCATCGATAGATGGGACTCCGCGACTAACACGTTCCACCTTCTATCATGTTCCAGATTTTAAGGTTACCTATATTAGGGGCCCAGGTATACTCTATCTCCTCTGAGGCATCAGAGGAGCTGATTGGGACCGTATTTGGTGAGGGGGTGATGGAGTTGAGCTTCCATAGTGCCAGTTTGAGCTATGATGAGATGTACCTAGCCCGTCCGGATTAGACGAGGATAGTAGTTTTTTTGATGGAGGTAGTGTGCTACTATACACTGCTCGATGCAGAGGGTGGATGCTTTCCCTGATCATTGATGGGGGTGCTCCATGATATGATGGTGCATGAGACACGGTTTTCCTGGGCACCATCATTATTGGTGTAGCTTTACAGAGAGCTATGGGCGTATGGGCGGCTACGCAGGTTCATCCTGTGTTGCACATTTATACTGCACTACTGAGCCTTTGAGCACATAGTTTGTGTTCAACCTATAGGGATGCCCCGAGTAGATGCATTCCCATCGAAATGTGTGCGGTTGGGATACAGGAGATGGGTGTCAGTTGTAGGAGAGCGAAGGTCAGATAGCCCGACATATGATGTGGTCCATTTTTGGTAGTTGTTGGAGGGGTTGTCTAGAGTGGACATTATCTGGAGGCCATATGAGGTATTCCCCTCATATAGGCACATGCATGAGGAGCTAGCTGAGCTCCAGTGGATTGGTGGATTGATGACACCGGATGCACAGATAGGTATAGGCAGTGGATGGTGGCTCAGTTACGAGCCATACCCCTCAGACCAGGGCAGCCAGATTTAGCTACCATGACAGTATAGAGAGATGCCCTACAGGGCTAGGTAATGACATTGATCACGTAGATAGGTATACTACAGACATAGCTGGAGGGGTCAGAGGCAGAGGTAGCAGAGCTATGAGTACAGGTGGCTAGTCTGTAGGCCCATATGGCAGAGGGAGAGGGTGGAGGAGATGGAGACAGAGATGGTCAGGTGGCAGCCTTATAGGCGCAGGTGGTAGGTTTACAGGGCCATATGGCCACAACCCAGACATAGATTGGGGTCTTACAGGCCCAGATAAAGGCACAGGGGCAGGGGGCACCACCACAGGTGCAGGGAGTTGGTCCCAGTTCACATGTTGGCGCAGGGTAGATACAAGGGCTGAGACCTATGGGACCACCATAGACCATGCCTATATCTAGGTTATGGGATGCCCTAGGTGATGTGCGACACTATCATGACCATCTCATGGCAGTCTGGGATAGACTTCCTCTCTTATGGAGAGTACAGGGCACAACAGGCGTCTAGTGAGAGGACGAGATCCCACACACATAGTGTGGAGAGCACCAGAGGGCAGTGAGCTCTGAGGCCCGATCAGGGTGAGGCCACCAGTGCACGGCGACAAGAGCTAGGTGATGTGCCAGCAGGGACACATGAGGCCGTGTGTGCAGGGGACACAGAGATGGAGGACATCCGGTGAGATGTCTGATATGTGGCCACCCTAAGTTTTGATGTATATTGGTGATTATTTGATATATATGCCGGCTTGTGTGCCGAAGAAAGTTGTATTTTTTATCACATACCGGCCTGCATGCCGAAGATAGTGAGGATGTACGAGTGATTTTGTTGTATATTGTGAGCATATACCGGCGTGCGTGCCGAAGATTTTTTTGTATTGATTCATTCATTCTTTTTGTATATATGATACCAGCCTGCGTGCCGATGACATTTCATATTGTATCTCAGCCTGTGTGCCGACATTTTTGAGATGATGGCCATGATGAGATAGGCATGTATTTTGAGATACACAGTTATTGATTTATATGATGAGATTCATGGTATTTGGTGATGTGTTAATGTGTTTATGAGATATCGGTTTTATGGCTTGTGTTAAATGAGATATGGATTTGTTATTTTGATATTGATGGAAATTAGGTGAGTTAGGCATGATGGAGTCAGGTCAGTTTAGGCATGGATCGAGTCAGGTTATAGGCATGGATTGAGTCAGGTTGGTTAGGCATGGATCGAGTCAGGTCAGTTTAGGCATGGATCGAGTCAGGTCAGTTTAGGCATGGATCGAGTCAGGTTGGTTAGGCATGGATCGAGTCAGGTCAGTTTAGGCATGGATCGAGTCAGGTCAGTGTAGGCATGGATTGAGTCAGATCAGTGTAGGCATGGATTGAGTCAGGTTGGTTAGGCATGGATTGAGTTAGGTTGGTTTATGATTCTTTAGTGTTTGCGATGAAGGATACTATGGGTCATATGTGAAATATTATATAATCGATGCATAGTGATGATAGAGGGATGGTAGGTGTAATGAATTTATGCTGTGGTAAGCAACTTGTAATGTATGTGGCTTAATTTCCAATTTTGTTAGAAAAGGGGAACTAAGTGAAATGTGGGGTAAATGGTGAGTTAGGCATGGTTGAGGAATTGTTTAGGGTAGAGAATGGCCGAGCTAACCTCCAAGGGCCCCATGCCCTTGGAGTGCTACCTACATAGTCCCGACGAAAAGGGACCTCAGGCCGATGTAGTTCTCCCATGAGCTAGGGAAGAATATGAGAATGATTTGGTAGGGTTGTGGGCATGTAGTGGGTTTAGGTTTAATAGGTGTGGGTAGATGATAGGTAAAATATTGCAGGTGAAGGTTATTATGGCGAAAGGGGAGGATTACCCTAAAGGTAAGTGTTAAGGACCAAGTCCTATATAAGGTAATCAAAATGTAAATAAAGATGGTTAAAAGATAAGAGGGGGGCAATAAAGTAAACTGATTAGGTAGGATCATACTGAGTCGATCATACCTTTAAGGGGGTGGTGAACACAAGACCTGAAAGGTATTGCACGATTAACTGTTCTACGGTGAAAGTAGTCACAGGATCACCAAATGTCTAAATTCCAAGATGTCCCTTGAAGTGATTTAGGAAATGAAATTGGAAATGGTAAGGTGGGTGAAAGATAGTTAATTGTATATATTGTGAGTGACAGGTCTTTTGGGCAAGAGGTCCGAGGTCACAATGGGAAAGTCCATGACTAAAAGGATTTTTGTTTTGATAAACTGATCGATGTGGGAAGTCTATATGGGATAAATAATATGGTACTCCTTGAGGACTTCGTGAAGCTGATCGATGCGTGAAGTTGATCGATGAAATTACTTGTATAATTCAGATCATGAGTAGAAATATAACACCAAATAACACAATATTCCAGAATAATGATCTCAATATGCAATTAGAATAGCTTTGCCACTTCAAGGGGGCAACCTCCAAACCATACAATAATACTCAAATGCTCCAATGATGATGAATTACTACCTACAATCCCCTATATATACTATTCATATGTTATGGCCATCACCAAGGCTGACCTACTAAGCATGAGAAAGTATAAATGATATAATAAAATGATATGGTAAGCCACAAGTCGGCTACTCATATCCTAATACAAGTAATAGGTTAAGGGCATAACATGCCCATCCCCTTCAAAGAAACATTTTCCCCAATGTTGAAAAGCTCTGGGTGCTACTGTAGGAATGTCATATCTTCCCATGTTGCATCTTCATTGTCCATATTCTTCCACTTGATCAGGTACTCAGTAATAACCCATGTCCTTAATCTTTCAGTGCGTGTTTAAAGGATGCATTTAGGTTCCAAGATGACCCTCCCCTCCTCATCGAGCTCAGGTAACACTGTTTGGGATGATACTCTCTATCCAATTACTTTCTTTAGGAAAGAAACATGAAAGATTGGATGTATTCTAGTGGATTGTGGAAGTTCTAATTTGTATGCTACAGTACCAATCTTCTGCAATACTTGATAGGGGCCATAATACTTTGGTGAAAGTTTTTTATCCTTTTGTTTTTGTTTCAAAGACATTTTCTTATATGGCTATAACCGCACAAAAACCCAATCACCAACTTCAAAATGCCTTTTTGTGTGATGTTGATCAGCCTATTGCTTCATGTGGTTTTGTGCCATGGCCAAGTTCTCCTTGAGACTAGGGAGGACCACTTGTTGATATTGAATGTGTTCTTCTACTGCTCTAAACCTGCGGTTTTCCTCTCAATGATGATGTGATGGATGGTGGATGGTACCTATAGAGTTCCAAAAAAGGAGACATTTTAGATGAAGTATGGAAGGAAGTGTTATACCACCATTCTGCAAGTGGCAACCATTGGACCCATCTTGCTTATTTATCTGACGTAAATCAACGAAGATGTCCCTCCAAACACTTATTTACAACTTCTATTTGCCCATTAGACTGGGAATGATAAGAAGAGCTATGAGCTAACTGAGTACCCAAACATGAGAATAAATCAGTCCAAAAATTACTAGTAAATATAGGGTCTCGATCACTTACTATAATCTTCAGTGTCCCATGAATCTTCTGAACTGTGTCCATGAAGGATGTTGCTATCGTGCTTGTAGTAAATGGGTGTTCCAAGACACAAAAATGAGCATATTTGGTAAGTCTATCCACCAAAACCATGATGACATTTTTTCCTTCAGATTTAGGAAATCCTATGATAAAGTCCATGGAAACCTCTTCCCACCACTGGCTAGGAATAGATAGAGGTTGTAGAAGACCTGGGGATTGAACTGTTTCACCCTTATTTTGCTGACAAACCATGCATTCTGCCACAAATTTTTGGACATCCCCTTTGAGCCCTTCCTAGAAGAAATCTTGTTTGACTCGATGATAAGTTTTCAAGAATCTAGAGTTCCCCCCTACTGGAGAAGAGTGAAGCTCAGATAGAATCCTATTTTTAAGAATGGAGTTCTTACATAGGTATAATCTATATTTATACAATAAAACATCCCCTTTCAATGCAATTTTTTTAGACATGCTTGGATCATTCTAGAGATGATGAATGATGTTTTGTGTGGTTGGGTCATTTCTCCATTTGGACCTTGCCTCATCTATCCAATCTTCATGTAATATGGATATGGCACATAACAAGGCTGCAATTGAGTCATCTTTCTGTGATAGAGCATCCGCAACTACATTCTCCTTCCCTTTCTTATAGATAATCTCAAAATCATATCCCAAAATCTTGGAGACCCATTTTTGTTATTCTTCAGATGATAAACGCTACTCTAAGAAGTATTTTAGACTATCATGATATGTCTTCACTTTAAAGTGTTTTCCTATGAGATATGGTCTCCATTGCTTTATTGCATGAAGTATGGCTAGCATTTCCTTCTCATAAGTCAGCTTGGAAAGATTCTTACCTTTGAATTGACAGCTCAAAAAGGCAATAGGATGGCCTTCTTGCATGAGAATTACCCCCATACCCACCCCTGATGCATCACATTCAACAATGAATGTTTTGGAAAAATCTAGAGTAGCCAAGACTAGAGTGGTGCACATGGCCTCCTTTAGTTTCTCAAATGCTTTGGTTGCATCCTCACTCCAATGGAAGGAATCCTTCTTTAATAAAGCTGTGAGAGGTGCAGCTATGCTTCCATAATGCCTTACAAATCTTCGGTAATAACCTGTAAGCCCCAAAAATCCTTGTAGATTCTTTAGGGTTTTTGGAACCTTCCACTCCATCATGGCTTTGATTTTATTAGGATCCACTTTAACCCCTTCATGAGAGACAATGTGACCCAAATATTCAACCTCCTTGATTCCAAAAGAACACTTAGAGGGATTTTCATAAAGTTAATGTTGCTCAAGGGTTTCCAAAACCTTATTTACATGATGCAAATGTTCCTCCCATGTTTTGCTATAAATTAATATATCATCAAAAAACACTAAAACAAACTTCTACAGGAATGAATTACAAATATAATTCATCAAACTTTGAAATGTAGAAGGTGCATTTGTGAGTCCAAAAAGCATTACCAAGAATTCATAATGGCCTTCATGTGTCCGAAAGGTAGTTTTATGAACATCTTCATCCTTGATTCTGATTTGGTGGTATTCCAAATGAAGATCCAGCTTTGTAAAATAAACAACACCATGTAACTCATCAAGCAAATCATCAATTATAGGAATAGGAAACTTATCTTTGATTGTGTACTTATTAAGTTCCCTATAATCAAGACACATGCGCCACATGTCATATTTCTTTTGTACCATCACTACTAGAGAATAATAAACACTCTGACTATGATGAATAATTCCTGCTTCTAACATATCTTGTACAATCTTCTTCAATTTCACTCTTTTGCACATATGGGTACCTATAAGGTATGATGTTAGGTGGTTGAATTCCTGGTAATAACTGAATAACATGATCATGATCTCTATTTGGAGGTAAGCCCTTTGGTATATTTTCAGATACAACAGAGTGTGCATCTAACACTGCTTGGATGTTTGATGGTATAATGTCCTTAGAATGATGAGCCTCCAATGAAAATAGTTGTGCCACAAATCCCTCTACACTCCTTTTTTAGCATATTTCGTGCATCTGATGAGAAATTACTATTTTTGGATACTTTTCTCTTAATCCTCCTAGCTCAAAAGTCCTTCCTTCAGAGTGAAATCACATGAACAAGTCTTGGAAGTTCATCTCAATGGTTCTTAAAGTGGTAACCCATTGAACCCCTAACACAATGTCTGATCCTCCCATAAAAATGGCATACATGGGACTATTTAGTATGTAATATCCCATGGAAATCTGTAATGCTATGGAATTTTCCAGAACAAGTAACAGTACCTCCATCAACAATCATTACTTGACATTCAGGAGCTAGATAAATCAAAGCAGTTTAGGCACATTGCTAACTTATGATTGATAAAGTTGTGAGTACTTCCTGAATCAATCAACACTACGACCCTCTATTTTTTAGGAATCCAACCACCTTTAGGGTTTGGGGGGTGCTAATACCTGAAATTACATGGCATGAGATCATTGGCTGAGGATCTCCTGACTCCTCCTCCTCCTCTTCCTCAACTAAGACCTCTGACTCAACCAAGACCTCTGATTCTGCATCTTTATTATTCTCTTCATCTTCACTAGGCCCATCAATGTAGAACAACTTATTTTCAGCGCATTTATGTCCTGGATCCAAATTTACTATCACAGTTAAAACATAACCATTTTTCTCTTTTTTCTTCAATTTGTTGAGGTGTCAATCTAACTAGCAGAGGGAGTGCTGGGGCCAAGGTGTTGCGATCTCTAGTAAAAGTGAAATGTTGTCTCTTACTTGAAATTTTTTTCTCCTCTGCCCTTCTTTCCATAATCATCGAATGATAAACCTTATGAGGATTAAACATACACACCTCATGCTCAATGTGATCCTTAAGACCCCCAAGAAATAGGTCATTCAGATTCTCTTTGGTAATATTTTCCATCCGCAGAGAAAGGTTTTGGAAGTGATGAATGTAATCCTTAACTGATCCTGTTTGCCTCAACTTTGCTAATTGGCTGAAGTAATTATCCGACACACTAGAACTGTAGTGTAATTGCAACTCTTTAGTGAATATTGTCCATGTAACATTAAGACCACTCTTCTGCCTTTGAGCACATAACCATCGATACCATATGAATTGGTCAGGTTCGAGATACAAAGATGCCATGGTCACCTTTTGTCTTGATGGAATTTGATGTAGTTCAAAGAAATTCTCCATTTGGTTGATCCAATTGAGTGGATCCTTTCCATCAAACTTGCGCATCTCCACTTTTGGAAACATAGTACGGGCCTATAGAGTGCTCGCATTTGGATTGTGCGCACTCGAAGATTCACTCTGGCTCATGTGTCTATTATGTTGAGATGAGGATGCACCTTGATTGACATAAGTATGATTACCCATCAAATGCGTATTGAATTTTTTCATGAAATCCTCCAATCTATGTCCAATCCTATCCACATCTTCTTTGCTGGCCACCCTAGATTCGGGGTCTCTTAGGTTAAACTCAAGTTGGCTTACTTTATGGTTTGTCGAAGTAAACCCTAACCCTAAGGAATTTGTAGTTATATCTTTTGTCTCTAACTCCTCAACTACTATATCATCCTTTTCTGGTGTTTTACCTAAAGTGATGGGATTATTTTTTCCCCTTGTGGAAGGCCTCGCCATGATGCCCCAAAATAGTAGGATGTAGGGATCACGACCAAATTTTAGGGTTTTGGATTTCGATAAGAATTCGGAAAAATATAAAAAAACTTAAAGAACAAACCCCAAAAAAATTTTGTTTTTCTTTCCAAAAATGTAACGAATTTGAAAAAATTCCACAATTTACCCCACAGGTAGCAATTTTATGAAAAACCCTAAATTTGTAATAACTTTTGTAAAATAAATCAAAAAAGTTTGAAATTTTCAGGGAACCTTACTTTAAATGTTTTGAAACTCTGGTAAACATATCTCCCACCAATTCACTTTTGTTCGCAATATATGGTGGAAACAATAAATTAGGTTTTTTGCCCTAATTTTTGCCCAGATCATAGCTCTGATACCACTTGTAATGAAATTACTTGTATAATTCAAATCATGAGCATAAATATAACACCAAATAACACAATATTCTAGAATAATGATCTCAATATGCAATTATAATAGCTTCGCCACTTCGAGGGGGCAACCTCCAAACCATATAATAATACTCAAATGCTCCAATGATGATGAATTACAACCTACAATCCCCTATATATACTATTCATATGTTATGGCCATCACCAAGGCCAACCTACTAAGCATGAGAAAGTATAAATGATATGGTAAGCCACAAGTTGGCTACTCATATCCTAATACAAGCAATAGGTTAAGGGTGTAGTATTGAGGTTAGTGGGTGGAGGCATTTCCAGAATGGCCTTGACTTTAGCAGGGTTAACTTCTATACCATGGAGGGAAATAATAAATCCCAGGAGTTTTCCTGAGAGAACCATGAAGATGAAATTTTTTGGTTGAAGGCGGATGCAATATTTAATGAGATGGTCAAAGATGGTTTCGAGGATGGTGAGGTGTTCGGTGTGACATTTAGATTTAGCCAAGAGATCATCCACATAATATTCCAATATGAGATGCATGATATCATGGAAGATGTAAGTCATAACACACTGATATGTAGCACCAGCGTTTTTAAGGCCAAAAGGCATGACTCGATAGCAAAAGGTTCCCCAAGGGGTAATGAATGTGGTCTTGTGTTGATCTTCTGGGGCAAGAAAAATTTGGTTATAACCTGAGAAACCATCCATGAGTGAGAGCATCTCGTGACCCAGCGGTGGGGTCAACCAGTTGATCAATACCGGGCAAGGGAAAGTCATCTTTTGGCAGGCGAGGTTGAGGTCACGGAAGTCCATGCAAATGCACAGTCCCCTTGTTGCTTTAGTAATAGGGACAATGTTAGAAATCCAATGAGGATAATCAATGGGTAAGATGAAGGAAATGGAAAGAAGACACTGAAGTTCTTCTTTGACGAGAAGAGCAATGTGAGGGTGCATTTTCCTCAGCTTTTGTTTGATAGGTTTGGCATCGGGAATGGTTACGATATTGTGGACCACTATGGTGGGGTCAATACTAGGCATGTCTACGTAAGACCAAGTGAAAGCGTGGTTATGATCTTAGAGAAAAGAAGTGATGGCTTCCTGTTCAGCAGCATCTAAAGATTGTCTAATCTTTAGGATGTGCGGGTCATCCTGAGTATGAATGTTGATCTCCATAGTTGATTCATTCAACATAGTTTGTGTCTCAGAGGGTAACGATCGATGAATATATGAGTCTTCTGTACCAAGGTAGGTGAGTATGGATTCATCATCCTGACATTGAATGATGTTGATGGTAGGTGTATCATCATTGATCATCTCAGGATACAGGAATGGAAGAGTGGAAGGGGCCTCACCTTCACGTTGATAAGTCAAAGGTCCCAAGGAAATGGTGTTTATGAAAAAAAAAGTTAGGAGGGATAGATTCAGGATCCATCGACTCCGTTGGTGAGGGTGGTGATGAAGGTGGAGAAGGGCTAGGGTCCTCAATGAGTTCAATGCGGGCTTGTTTGGTAGGAGGTTTGGGGAAGCCGATACCACTACGGTCATTATGTTTACGGGTGGTACATGGAATAACGGTATGGTAGCCTTTCTCATAAAAGCCAAAACCAAAACCCTTCCATGCACAGTGGTGCAGGAAGGTGTGGGTGAAACGGTGATTGGTAAGTGATTGGAAGTCAGTGGAAAATGGGTGGGGTTGTGATGGTGGTTCAGGTGTGTAAGTGGTAGTATCAAGTCCCCCATAGGTGAGACTAGTATGAAGATGAGGAGGACCATAAAGGAGGTGTTCTCCTATATGGTGATCATAGCAAGCTTATTGGTGAAGACTTCCATACTTGTGCAGAGTAAGGAATGTGTTGACACTATATAAGTGGTACTCCCCTAGAGTGAGGCATTGAAAAACACCTTCCAAGGGATCAGTGGTTGGTATGTAGGTAGCTGGTATGGATGATGTGTTGGAGGTCGATGCGGAGGTGGAGTTAACGGATTGGGAAGCTAATGGGTCAGCCATGGAGGTTATAGCAGTGGTAGGAATGGAGGAGGTATGTGTGGTAAAAGCAGTGGCTGTACTAGTAGGTGGAGGTGTAGGTGAAGCGGTATTGGTTGCGGAAGTAGATGGCTTGACAGGTATGAGCACATCATTGGGTCAGTAAAGCATGTTGCATGTTTTGAAAGGTGATGGGTCAGCTGGAATGGTATAAGTGTGTCCTTCATGTTCAAACTTCACACAATGATGCAAAGTGGAAGGAACACAACCCATGACATGGATCTAGGGTCTACCAAGCAACAAGTTATATTGGAATTCCCCCTCCAAAACATAAAACAATTCTGGAATAGTGCGGGGGCCCATGCTAACATGAAGGATGACAGTGCCTAGTGTGGAGGTGATAGCGTCATTGAATGAACGCAACATGACCGGATGTTTATGCATGTAATTGTTAGGTATGCACATTTGAGAAAATGCATGGGATGAAATGATGTTAATGCTAGCGCCTCCATCAATCATCACATGACGTACCCGTATGTCATCAATGTGGACAGAGATGAAGAGGGCTGGGTCTGGGTCATCATTTTGGTGTGGCGTGATCTCCTCCTCTGAGAAGCTGAGGGAGGCCACTTGGTGAACAAGGTGAGGTGAGGATGAAGGTGGTAATTTGGTGAGAGAAGCTACATGATGGGGTGTGATAATGGAGGCTACGGGTGTAGGGTCATTGGGTAAAACCTCAATAGATTGAAGAACCTCCATGAGAGCTTGACGATGGGATTCTGAGGTTTGGATGAGGTCATATAAGGACATTTTGAGGGGAGATTGGTGTAATTGTTTGAGCATGGTGTGATGTGTGACACCATTAGAAATGGGGTATGTGGGGCCGCGGATAGTTATCTTAGGTATGGGTGCAGATGGTATGTTGGGTATAGGATTGGTTGGTGGGTTAGCTGCCTTTTCTTTACCCTTCTGCGCACATGTAGTGACGTGTACCATGTTGATTTGAGGGAAGTTGGAAAATGGAGAAGGTGTAGGGTAAGTGGTATAATGACATGAAGGGAAAAAACCTACTGGAGGAGAAAAGCCTTGTGAGGTCAGTTGGGTGTAATGACATTTGGGTGGTGGCGTGGCAAGTTCTTTGATGTGAACCATGTTAATTTCAAATCTTGAGGGTGGCTCTAGGAGCTGTGAGGGTGGAGGTTGTGGTTGTTGAGTGGGCAGTGTGGGAATGGGTGTTGGTGAAGCAGGATCCTTGTCAAGAAGGTCATCGTCGTCAAAGTTGGTTTATGGTGGACACAATTGGATAAGGACGGTTTTCAAGGCCTTGTAGTTCTCCACATCATGCCCTGGACACATGATGGTATGCACAAATTTTAGTATCATCAAACCCTTTTGGCTTGGTTTTGAGGGGGTCGTAAGGTCAGAGTGGCGGTAATGTGATAACAGAAGTCTCGAGGAGGTTGGTTAAAATTTTGGCATAGGACCCTACTAGTGGATCACAATGGGAAGTGAATGTGGGTTTGGGTGTAGGTTTAGTTGGTTGGGGGAATTGTTTTTGGAAGAGTAGGAACGGGTCGAGCTATGGGTTTAGGTTCTGGTGTGGTTTGAGGTATCAGTTGGGTCTGTTTGGGTAGGGGTACAGTAGATGGATGGGTAGGAGGGTGTGGGGTTGTTTTGACTACCTTGTTGTGGGGTAGTGGGGTTTTGTTTTTGAGTCACACCTTCTTGGGTAAAGGTGATGTGGGTGTACGAAGTCTAGAAGGAAAAGTAGATGGAGGAAGAGGGTGAGTTACCCATGGGGATAACGGGGCTGCTATGAAGGTAGATGATGTGGGTTGTACTTGGGGTGTGAGGGACAATGACTGAAGTGTAGTGGGTAGTGAAGCAATGGTTGAAGGAATTGGAGGTATTGGTGGTAAAGAGACTATAGGTGTGGGTATAAGTCATGTTGTGTGCCTGGGTAGGTTAGAGGTTTGTGAGGAAGGAATGGGTTGTTGTGTTATTGGTTTATGGATGGGTGAAGGGTGCTTGACCATGTTGGGAAGCTGAGGTCTTAAGGCAGATAGGACAAGTGCGGGTGTGATTGGTGCGGTCGGGGTATGAGGTTGATGAGTTTGTTTCTTTGGTTTGGGTGTCAGAGTAGGTGTGGTATTGACGTTGGCGGATGTATCTAAATATAATTTAATAGGTGGATGAGTAAGGCTGGTGGTCGGGGTGACCCCTAAAGTGGTAATAGGTTTAGTGGAGGTAGATGTTGTGGGTATGGGTTTGGGTTTAGATATAGGTCAGGTTATGGGTAAGGGTGTGGTGTGAGTGCTAATGGGTATCATGGAAGGGGTTGCGATAACAGTGGTTGTATGTGGTTTGATGGGTGGAAATGTGTTTGGGTAGATAGTGGAGGTGTCATCGAGGGATCTCTGCATCTATGTTGAGACAGGGAGTAAGAGGTACCCCCATAGTAAAGACCTATCTACATAATCTAAGTGATCGGCCAAACGTGAGAACGACACGTTTGTGGGTGGAGTTGGTGAGGACCTAATGGGAATTCCCATAAAATGTATCTTAGAGATGGGGAATTGGCCAGCTTCAGCTTCCGTGGGTAAGAGAGCTGAAAGTAGGTCTATTGGATGTTGGGTAGCCAATGGAGAATGCTCACCAAGAGGCAAAGGTATCTCCACTAGGTCTATGATGGGTGACAGAGATGATGGGGGCTCCTCTATAAGTGGAGGAATGGATAGGTGCTCCTTTGTGGGTGGAGGAGGTAGTGGGTGATCCTCTATGGGTGGAGGAGGTAATGGGAGCTCCTCTACAGGTGGAGGAGGTACAGTAGGTAAAGGCTCTCTAAGTGGTGAAGCTAGGGGTGAGAGGGGCTTGATGTTAGTGGAAGACTCCTCCATTGGTGATGAAGGAGATGAAAGGTGTTCCTCTGTTGGTGAAGGAATAGTGGAGGTTGGTTCCAATGTGGAAGGAGGGATTTTGGGCTAGGATTTCCTCTATGGAAGGGATGTGAGGTAATTGAGAGGTGACAGGTACCTCGTTAAAGATTGCATGAACCTCACGGGTATGGGTATCGTGAGTGGATGTCTCACTGGTTTGATTGGATGAAGGGGCATGGTTGGGAAATGGTTTTTTAAAGATTTGTAGATTTTGGTTGGGGGTGGCGTTGGGATTATCCATAGTTAACTTGCCTTTCTCGAGCATTTCTTGGACAATATTCTTAAAAGTGATGTAGTTGTCCATCACTATGACCCTTCACTCGGTGATAGTTACAGAAATCATGCTCTTTATACCATGCAGGCATGGGGCGAGCAAGGTCAAAACCAATGTGTGGTTTTATGGGTGGAAGGGTGATGGCTCCAGCTTTGATAAGCTTTTCTAAGACAGAAGAGTAAGGTTCCCCAATTGGGGTATATTTTCGCTGCTCTTGTCTGAATCAAAAAGCCTGGACAAGTGATAGATTAGATGAGGGTGTAGCTTGATTGGATGGATGTGCTGGGCCGGCCTTGAGTACCACTACATTAGCGGTACCCTTAGCCTTTGAATAATTGGTTGGTGGTTTGGAAGAAGAAGAGGTTTCATTCGACTTGAATGTCGAATTCTTATTTCGTAATTGGATTTTCTTCTCTTCGATGGCCCAAATCTCTAACTTTCATGCCATAGTGAATGCCTCATCGAATGTTCAGAAAGTTTGGACCTGCAAGGTCAGGGAGATATGTCTGGCGCAAGCTCGTGTGAATAGATCGATGAGTTCAGTTTGTGGCAGTTGGAAGGTAAGTTGATTGATCAGGCTATGCCAGCGAGTGATAAAATCTGTTGATAGATTCATCCTCGTACTGATGTGTGGAATATAGATCGGTCATGGTAACCTTCTTGGTAATATTGATAGAGAAATGATCCAAGAAAGCTTGGGCTACCTGATTGAATGAAAATATAGAGTGTTTAGGTAACCCACTATACCAATCTAATGCTGGCCTAGTGAGGGACATGGGAAAAGTTCTCAAAAGTAAGGGCATCATCATGAGCGATCAAATAACACTCGTGTTTGAATGAGCGCAAATGCTGCTGTGGGTCTTCCTTGCTATTGAAGTGGTTGAATTTAGGCATTTCCCAATGCACAGGGTATGAACGGATGGGAATGGATGGGTGAATAGGCTTGTTGAAAATCTCATCGTAGGTGAGAGTGTTGCGGGAGCCAGAAACCGATGCCTCCAGTGTCTACATCTTGTCCAACATCAATTTAATTAGGTCATTGGTGGGTTGTGATGATTGGATGCCTCCTACTGCGTGAAGAGGTTGGTTTTGGGTATATAATGGGGGTGACATTCCAGTGTATGGGGCTGCCATGTAAGGTGGTGGAGAAGAAGGTAGTGAAATAGGGGGTACGTACCTGGAATGAATAATAGATGAAACAAGTGGTTGTTGGTAGTATGTATATGGGGGTGGAAGGGTTATGGTAACCCTAGTGGCAATAGGGGCTAGTGATTGTGGAAGGGAAAAAACCACGTTCTGAAATGGGGTAGGAGTCATCAACATTGGAGGTGGGAATGTAGCTATAGGTATGTGTGAGACATGAGGGGTAGATGAGGTTGTGTTTGGGGTAGCTTTTGATGGTATGGTGGATGTAATGGGTGCCACAGAGACAACAGATGCGACAGTCATAGTGGGTATAAAACCTAACTGTGAAACGACTGGGGGTAACATGGATGCGGGTAGCACAGAGCTAGATGGGGCCGATGCGGAAGTGGGTACGAGATTTGGGGGGATAGATACAAGAATTTTGTATATCAACTGACCTGAGGCATATCGAGTGGACGAGTGGGAGAGGTAAAACTGCAAGGCGACATTGTTCTGGTCAAGGAGTCGTGCAAACTCCTCATCTCTGATAGTGATAATAGTAGGCTAGATGGGATCCATGGATGGTGATAAAATATAAGGTGGTGAAGGACTAGGTGGGAGTGGTTGGCAACTGGCGTGGAACACGAGGGTGCTTTCTTGTCTTCGGGTCAGCACCATGTGAACCAGTATTGATCAGGTAGGGCTGCTTCTCTGTAAATGATACATAGAACAATAGAAATAGATGAATCTGGTGATAAAAAATGGATGAAGTAATGAACGGTGGCTTGAATGTGAAATAGGATAACTGATACTGGTTAGGGAAAACTGACATCGGTCAGGGATAACCACTGCCGGTCACTGGTGAGGTAGAACGTAAAATCTGATAGGTATGCCAAATTTAAAGACATTTAAAACGTCAATGAGAATAATGATAGTGACAGAGACTGTGGAAAGTGGAAGAATGCTATGTACCTTGGGATATAATATTATAATGTATATGGGTTGATGGAGATGCCGACATGTGGCACACATCCCCTTAGTTATATGTATGGGTTCACATGGGATATAATGTTATGATGTATATGTATTGATGGAGATGCCAACATGTGGCACACATTCCCTTATCTTATTATATCATTCATTTATGATTTATTATGCGTAATTTTGAGGTCCGAGCCTAAGAATTGGCCATATGTTAGAATGGTATATATAGGGGTTGGCCGATGAAGGTTGTAGTTAATCATCATATTGAGTATTGGAGTGGTATTATATGGTTTGGAGGTTACCCCCTTGAAGTGGTATTGGAGGTTGCCCCCTCGAAGTGGTAAAGCTATTATATGAGCATATTTTCATCATTTACCTATATTTTTGTGTTCTCTCATGTTATTCTACTATATATGTTCTGATTTATACAAGTAATATCCATACAAGTGGTATCAGAGAAGTAATCCGGGCAATTTGTGGGATGAAACCCTAATGTTGGTGATTCGTCTATATCTAAAGATAGACTTGGAATTTTTTAGATTATTTTTGTGGGGAGTTGATACATAGTTTAATTAATCTTCCTTCCAAATTTCAGAGTTTTTATAGTTGTTTTGCAAAAGTTGTGTCCGTTTTAGGGTTAAAACCCTAATTTTATGGTTTCATCTATATCTTTTGAATAATGATGAATTAGGAAATAATTTTTTTTGGGTTGATGGTATGATATTAAAAGGTGATACCAATGAAATTTAAAGATTTTTTGGATTTATTTTGTCAGAGTTATTTCATTTTTATTTTTTTTCACTATTTTGCTCCACATGCCGCAATTTGAGGAATTTTCCTAAATTTCTTACATTTTCGGAAACCTCTCAAAAATTAAATTGGGGTTTATGTTCTATGATTTCTGATTTTTGGCTGACCTTTAGCCGAAATGATTAGAAATTTTTTTGATCAAAAGGGTCTATTCCTAAAACCCTAGTTTTGTGGATCATGGGGATGGTAGCTTTTTTTGGAGATGGCAAGATTGATGCTAGAGAATGGTGGAAAAAATTTAGTTTCATTTGTAAATTCTCCTAAACCATGTGATATTTGGTTATTCAAGTTGTGGATTAGTGGCCTTGCACAAATTTTCTTTTCTGAGTTAGATCAAGGAAAAGTCTAATTGGTCTTTGTAGGAACTTGAACAAGTTTTCATGGACAGATGGGCAATAAAAGAAGAAGAAGATGAAGAAGATTGAAGAAGAAGAAAAAAGAAAAAGAAGAAGAAAAAGAAAAAGAAGAAGAAGATAAGAAGAAGAATCTGAAGTAGAAGCAACATCAGAAGAAGAATGAAGAAGAAGAATTGAAGAAGAAGAAAAGATAGTTGATGATGAAGCTAATGCACAGGATAGGATTTCATATGGGTGGTTGGATGATCGAGCTTGGTGACAAGTGTGCAATAATTTAAAGCACACTCATTATATGTCTTCTTCTTATGTAGTAATTATGGACGAAACATGTCAAAGAGGGAAGGAAATGCTATGTACCTTGGGATATAATATTATAATGTATATGGGGTTGATGGAGATGCCAACATGTGGCACACATCCCCTTAGTTATATGTATGGGTTCACATGGGATATAATGTTATGATGTATATGTATTGATGGAGATGCCGACATGTAGCACACATCCCCTTATCTTATTATATCATTCATTTATGATTTATTATGCTTAGGAGGTCGGCCTCAGTATTGGCCATAGGTTAGAATGGTATATATAGGGGTTAGAAGGTTGTAGTTAATCATCATATTGAGTATTGGAGTGGTATTGTATGGTTTGGAGGTTACCCCCTCGAAGTGGTATTGGAGGTTGCCCCCTCGAAGTGGTAAAGCTATTATATGAGCATATTGTCATCATTTACCTATATTTTGGTGTTCTCTCATGTTATTCTACTGTATATGTTATGATTTATACAAGTAATATCCTTACAAAGAAAGTGAAGTGAAAATGTCCTTTCAAGTAGGTTAGCAAAAGGACCTAGAACTGACGTCGGTTGGGTATAACCGATGGCGGTCAGAGATAACCGATGACGGTTACTATGGAATTGAAACAATGATGAAATAAAGTGGTTGTGAATTAAAATTTGATGTGGAATCAGACCCAAAATTCTGGGAATGATAATGATATGGCCCAGGCACACTCAGGTGAAGATGGAATACACCAGCTATGATGAGGAGCGTGCAAGGATGAACAAAAAAAAAGTGATGAACGTGCTTTTTCACCTCAAAACGCAAGCCAAGCAGAAACACTAAGAAAATGTGATCCTAAGAGTGCCCTTTTCTATTATGTTTTTTTAGGTTATGCTATTTAGGGACTGACACATGAATTGTGAAATATAGTTTTTGGTGAGGATGGCTTCCTACAAAGAAGGAGATCTAAAGGGTGAGGTTTCAGGTATGTTATGGTGGGGGCGGGCTTCACTCTGAAGTATGACTCGATAGAGCAGTGAGATGGGTGCCCACTGTGCCGTGATCGTGTGATCACCTACAACTTCTTCCAGGTAGGATGTTGTTTAAGAATGTATGTATTTTGAATTTTTGTGTGGTTTGGTAAGACTCAGAGAAAGAGAAAAGGATAGAAGTGCTTTTCTACGATTCGTTTGTCAACCATTAGCTGGTCATGACTTCCAGCGTATAGGTTGCCCTCAATTAATGTGAGCTAATGCAATAAATCAGAATGGAATGTAATTGTTTTAAACCCAAATTGAAAATGTGAAATTGGATGACATAATAAGATGAATAGGAAGAGGGATGCTCTTTCACTATAATGCAGAAAACATGAAGAAATGATTCTTTTTAAATACACCAAAAGAAAAGTTTCCTTTAGAGCAAATACAAAGAAGAAGTGGATTACCAGGGAAGAAAATTAGTGTGTACGTTTTTAGAAGGGAAACAAACACACAATTTTTTCCTACGAATGAATGAAATGCAAGGAACCCTGGATGGGCCCCATTGGGTGTGCGAAAATGTTTCACCTTTTTCTTAGATTGTTTCTTTGAATTGTTAACGAAACAGATAGGGTAACGGGCGTAGGAGGAATACCTATTCAAATGTTGGTCTATGGGTTGTTGCGCACATATGACTTTCAAATCCATAGTTGATCATGAGAGCTTCCTTTTGGCTAGGAGGAACTACCTGTAATGAAAACAAGACCACCAGAAGGAATTAAACAATATGGGCAGTGAACTTCCTAGCATAAGCTAGATCCGAGAAGTATGATACTTCCTAGATGGTTGTCAGTCCACTGTTTTAAACAAATTAATGATGTAAACAAAGTAAATCCTATTGTTATTTTGAAATGATTTAGGTGTCTCACTTAAAACACAATAAGAAAATAGATCTAATCTAACAAGCCAAACTAGAATAGAATCCAAAGGTCAAATGATTGGTTTTGGGTCTCTGCAGGTCTGATAAAAGTCTCAGGTAGGTCACAGGTGAGTGAGGGTGAGGTAAAATTAGGTGGGTAGGTCTCTGTTTAAGGTTGTGTGGGCAAATAGAGAGACCGGTGTCGGTCAGGGGTGACCGACGACAGTTAGGTATAACTGGTGTTGGTTATTGTGGGATCTGGAAATGTCACAGAACAGGGTTTTGGTCTCCTTTGTGGTTGCATAAAGGACTTTGGTTGGTAGGGATGAGGTATTGGGTGACTGGAGTAGGATTTTGTGAGGTTTTAATGGGTCTATGGAGGTGAAAATGTTGGAGAAGGTCAATAGGGAGCAAGATAAACAATGGGTGATAAAATAATGATGAAATGAAATAACTAGGAAAGTATGATGTTGTACTTGGATTTCATTCCTGAAGGTCTGTGTGTGAAGAATGGAGGTGCTGATGATGGGTTTGAAGGCTACAAGTGATCACCAACTGAAGAAAATCTTCTTTATGGGCTGCATGCACACTCCTCTTTGCTTAAATAGATCAGATCATGGCTGGGATGGCTGTGCAGGAGAAGATGCTCAATCTCCTTCCTTGGATATGAGTTTTTACTGGAATTTACTCTTTGAAGATGCGTTATCTCGCTGAGATTCTATTCTTGCTCGTCAACTTTCTCCCAATGTTTACCAACCTTGAGAATAAGGTAGTTTAGGGGTTAAAAGAGGTAACCGATGGTGGTCCGCTTAACCGGTGACGGTTAGGGGTGACCGACGTCAGTCAAGGTAGGATTTCCTAGGTTTACTAAACTAGGGAGATCCTACTGATTTCCTTGGATCTCGTGTCGTTATCCCGCAGATTGGACTTGGAGCCTCTTGTGAGCATGCAGGAATGTGGTTAGAGGGAATGTAGGCATTGATTTTTAGGGTTTGGGTAAGTCTTAGTTAGTTATGGGAACTTGCTAAGAATAGGTCTTAGGTTGAGTTAGCTTGGTGAGATGTCTAAGTGAACTATATGTGTAGATATTATTTAAATAAGATATTTAAATAATGAATATAGTGAGGATAATGCATTAATTAAATTAAATTAATATTAGTGGGGTGAAGGGGGTCATGGCTAGGTAAATGTAATAAAGGTTGCTTATTTGTCGAGGCATGAAAGGGGAGTGTGACCTAATTTTAGTGTCTACAGAGTGTTGTATAATTTCTCATGAACAACGTATGAGTGTCCTTCTGCAGATATTTTGGTTCCATTACAAATGGAGGCTATGAGGGATTGTGTAGATCCATATATGTTGACACCATGCAATCAGAATTTTCCTATGTTGGTTAATCCCTTTTCTACATGGGAAGCAACATTTAGGAAATACAACCCAACAGATCAATTCAATCTTGAACAAGCCCTATTGATATTTGATCTTTTTGTGTCACCTAAGACACGTGGTAGACCATATTTTCAGTCCAAAAGCACTCATGATAGTTGGCCTGAGCCCCTTAAAAGGTTTACTCTTAGTGGTCTCTTATCAGACGAGAAGATGCTAGATACACCTACCAGTTGGGTACCCAAAGGAACTATGTCTTCATGTCACCAAGCTCCACATTTTATCAAAGCACAACGCATGATGCTAGTCATGGGATATCAAGGAGCTGGATGTAGCCCAAAGGCACAAGGTATATTGGAACCTATTCCACATTCCCCATGGAAGTATAATAAGCATGGCCTTGGCATTCAGCCTCATAGAGCTCTACTTGCAGAAATAAACAACACTTGTTCTCAACATGAGGATGACTCATCTAATTCAGATGATGACGCAGATTCCCAGTATAGATTATACAAAGATCTTGCCTCTACTAACCTATTTAAAGATTCTTCCATTCTTACCCTTTCCAAAATAAATCCCCAATCAAATTCCCAAGTTAACCTAATATATCCTAACCTAATTGATTGAGATCAAAAACTTCATGTGCCAATCGATCTATTCAAAAATGATGAGGCAATTGAAGAGTTCATAGGAATCAGGCATAAATTTCCAATAGGTGATCACAAAATGGGCTTCGCCATTGATCTAGATGCATGTGAATATTTTTTGGGGAAGAGCCAAAAATGTGTGGTCAACTAAATATCAGCAAGTTCGAGGGAAAAAATACTACTAAGAAGCCTTGGAAAAAGAAACTGACCAAGAAACATAGTGAAAACCTCTTTGAGGCACTTGTGGAAAAACAATTAGAAAAATAGATGGAAAAAACAGTTTACCCACTCAAAGATGATGATATCTTTGAACCACCTATGGAAGTAGATTTGACTCTTCCTCCTGATCCTACATGGATGGAGGATGCATCAAAATTTTTGGTTGAAGAAACAATCAGTGTCAACATCGGGACAAAATAAGAGCCTAAGATGATAAATCTGGGAGATTCAATATTAGTACAAGAACATAAGACCCTCGTAGCCCTATTATAAGAGTATGTGGATACATTTTCATGGTTGTATGTGGATATGTCAGGTTTGGACCCAAAATTGGTTGTACACAACCTTTTTGTACACCCAAATGCCAAACCTATCAAGTAGAAACTAAGAAAGATGCATCCAAAAGTTACATTACTTGTCAAAGAGGAACTTGAAAGACTATTAGTAGCAAGTTTTATCAAACCTATTGACTATTCGGACTGGATATCTAATGTATTCCTAGTTTAAAAGAAATCAGTTGGTATCAAAATATGCACTGACTTCCAGGACATCAACAAAGCATGCCCTAAGGATGACTTCCCCTTTCCTAACATTGACATGATTGTCAATTTGACTGCTGGTTATGAGATGCTATCTTTAATGAAAGGCTTCTCAGGTTATAACCAAATCAAGATCCTAGAGGAAGATCAACACAAGACTAATTTCATTACCCCTTGGGGGACATTTTTCTATTAGGTCATGCCTTTTAGCCTCAAGAATGCTGGGGAAACATATCAACGAGCCATGACTATTATTTTCCATGATATGATGAATAATATCATGGAAGATTACATAGATGATATATTAGCAAAATCAAAAACTAGGGAAGAGCATCCTGAAGTAATAAGGCATATTTTTCAACGTCTCCAAGATTATAAGGTTCGGTTGAATCCCAAGAAGTGCGTCTTTTGTGTACAATCAGGAAAATTATTGGGTTTCATTGTCTCACAAAGAGGAATAGAGGTGGAAGCCACTAAAGTGGTGGCTATAACAAAGATGCCTCCACCCATGAATGTTAAACAGCTAAGGAGTCTACAATGGAAAATTCAAGAAATTTGCTGATTCATATCATAACTTGCAGATAAGTGTCATCCTTTTATGCATCTATTGAATACAGATGTTACCTTTACGTGGGGAACAGAATGCCAGAAAGACTTTGCACTACTCAAGCAATATCTAGCAAGTCTACTTGTTCTAATGCTGCCTACCCCAGATGAACCCTTACTACTCTATATTTCAGCTACTTAATTTGCTATTGGTGCACTACTGGCCCAATATGACCCAAGCAATAAAGAACAAGTAGTTAATTACTCAAGTCGTACCCTCATGCCTATGAGTTAAATTTCCTTCAGATTGAGAAAGCTTGCCTATATGTGGTGTTCACCTTTCAGAAATTATGCTACTATCTCCTAAACAATAAAACCAAGCTAATATCCAAGGTTGACCCTCTAAAATACCTCTTATCTAAACCTTCCCTGACAAGACAGATGGCTATTTGGATCATCCTCCATAGTGAATTCGATATTGAATTTGCCAATAAAAAATCCCTGAAAGGATAGGTGCTCGCAGATCAACTAACTGAAGCTTTGTTACCAGGAATGGAACCATTGTGTCTGGATCTCCCAGACACATCCATGATGTACACAGAAGAATCTATTATGTGACAAGTCCACTTTGATGGATCATTCACCTATCGTGGTTCAAGAGCAGGAGTGATACTTATCACCCCTACTGGAGAGATAATCCCACAAGGATTTCATCTAGGATTCCCCTGCACAAATAACATTACGGAATATGAGGTTCTCATTTCTGAGTTATTATTGGACCACCATGAAAACAATATGTTGCAAGCATGTCAAGAAATGTGAACTATGCCAAAAATATGGCAAATTGATACATGCACCAGCACAAGCTTTTCAGCCCATCATAACACCTTGGTCATTTTCCAAATGGGGACTTGATCTCATAGGGAAGATCACTCCAACTTCCTCAAATGGCCACACCCACATCATTATCGCCATCAGATACTTCACCAAATGGGTAGATGGAGTCCCTATAACTTATGTAACTAGCATGTAAATTTCAAAATTTACCATGAATCGTCTCATTTTCCGTTACGACACCCCCTCCACCATTATCACAGATAATGGAAAATCGTTCAAGAACAATATGGTTAAAGTGATATGCTTATGCTACCAAATCCATCTTAAATAGTCTACTCCCTATTACCCTCAAGGTAATGGAAAAATAGAGGCCATAAATAAAACCCTCGTTCAAATCATGGAGAAAATGGTTAGAACAATAGGCTATAATTGGCACCTCCAGATTTATCTCGCCCTCTAGGCCTATTAAACCTCCATTCGCACCCCTACTGGTGCTACTCCATACTCATTGGTCTATGGTAGGGAGGCCATTATACCCCTAGAAATTGAGCTTCCCTCCCTAAAAATATCTCTCTGGGATTATCTAGACAAGGATGAAGACTACATAGTTGCTCACCTGGTAGAATTGGAGCTATTGGATGAGAAAAGAATGAGAGCCCTCAATCACTTAAAATTTTATTAGAACCAAGTTTCATGAGGGTAAAAAAAATGGATCATACCTCATCAATTTGAGGTGGGTGATCTCATTTTGAAAGAAAACCAAAAAAACACTGTTAAAGACAAAGAAAAGAAGGGAAAATTTGAGGCTAACTAGTTGAGACCTTATGTAGTCACCACGAAATATAGATCAGGGGCTTATAAACTGGCTCACTTAGATAGGGAGGAATTAAAGGAACCAATGAACGCAATGCATCTCAAGCACTTATATGCTTAAATAAGTGGTTCCTTATAAAAGAAGGAAAAAACAAGCAAAAAAATAAAAAAAAATCAAGAAAACTATAAAAAGAAAACATGTCATCCAAATGTGAAAACCACACAATTGTGGCACATTGGGAAATTCCTTAGGTGACAACTAGTTTTCTAGTACATTAGGAGGGTTCATTGTTTACAAGAACTCTCATAACTAGACGTGTAATACTTGTTGTTCTTAGGGCTAGGTTGCTTAGGTCTAGGAATCCTCTCAAGCTCATCCATTGCGGCCTTAATCTGACTTGTTCTACTTCTGTCTATCGATGTGAAGATTTTCCTTTATACATTACCCTCTAACATTGGGTGTTGCTTCACATATTCTTTCTTGGACATAACGCGTGGCATTCTAACTTTGTATATTCCCATCTCACGCTAGGGGCATCCACGCTTCTCGCTTCACAAAAACAAAAAACATTCAAAAATGTTAGAAAAACCTAAACATCTGAAAAAACCTTATAAGGATAAATCACAAAAACAATGTGAACAATAGCCTTGAAAATTGTCTTTAGAATGACACCAAAAACATTAGAAAACAAATCAAAACTATCCCGCAAAAACAAGGTAGTGGTTTCATTTCTTTTAGTTGTCAGTTTGTAGAGCTTTGATTGTAGTATCTTTTCAGGTCGTATGATTTAAAATGGATTCATTTGTTTCACTTAGATTAAATATTATTTGATTTGTTGTATGTTGCATTGAGTTCATTTTAAACTTTCATACTTGTAAAAATTGGTGTGTTTTCTTCATTAGTTATATGCATTTATTAGGATTCATTCACTTGCTTTGATTGAGTATCAATTTAATCTGTTGTTAAGCATGCTCGATTTCATTCTTATTTGAATATAGTTGTGTTGTGTTTAGTTTTGTTAACTTTTTCTTGTGCTTGTTTGTTCCATGCACATTGTTCGTTATCATCATCATAAACATATATCATCACATCTAACAACATCATCTATATATCAAATTATATGCTAAAGTTTTACATCAAGCATGTATTCTAAAGCTAATCATCATATGCTGTATCATTAATGGGGAAAGAGGGGTTGTGCATGATAAAAAATCTATCCCCCCACACCAATATCCATAATAAAAATGTGGTTTACATAATATAGTATCTCATCTACAAGAGAGCTACCATCTACTGCTAACTCATACATGATAATATGATAAAGTAAAGCAGTGAAACATCTTATCAAAACATATGATGTGATACACCATAAAAATCCATCATGATACATACATAAGAAGTAAATCAAGCAACATCATGATATAATCATCATCCATAGTCATAATCATCATCGTAAGTCATATAAATACATGGTATGTATAACCATCGAATGTCCATCACATAAATAAATTCTGTCTCAAAGAAAAAGATATACAACATTGATACAAAATCTGCCATTAAGGACATTGATCAAAATACGCCTTCATCAGGAGGCATAATCCAAAAATGCAACATCATACATCATCGATAAAAACTGAGCCTTCATAAGAGGCATACATTAGAAATACATACATATGTGTATAATCAAAACCAAGTCATGTCTGACTCGATCCCTCATGAGGACTTGAAGGCCTATGATTTGACAGAGGGCACATCACCTATGTACTCTGCTCTTTTGTCTGCCACCTTGTCTGGGAATCTCGTGGTTGCTCCACAGATCTTGCTGATGTCTCTGGTCTCTGTGACCTCTGTGATCTACCCATTTACTGCTCACTAAAGTTGGGTACTCTCTGACCCTCTGGAATAACATCATAATACATGGCCTTATAGTAGGAAGCCCTGCCATTAGTCGTAGCCAAGTTCATGTATATCCATGGTGTTATGGCGGCTCCATCAGTCTACTAGAATGAAGCCACCTCTTCCTGTAATCTTGCTAGCTTAGCGTGACCTACTATCCTCTTGGCCAGAAATCAGTCCCTCTCTACAGTAATCGTTTGAATATGGGATTGCAACTACTTCCATAGGCTTGTAATCTATGCCATCTGCATTACTAAATTTGTTGAAACCAAGTGGCATCATCCCCTGCACCTCCCTAACTAGCTTATGCTCGCGCCCCTAGGGCATGCGTACACAATTTCACCCCGATAGTAAACCCTAATAATGCTAATAAGAGATATTAAATGCAAAAAAAGGACAAGAAAGGTTCATGCACTCACAAATGGAGGGTCATCCTCCTCCAAAGATGATTCATGTATTTTTTAAATGGTTTTCAACTCATCCTCATACACTCTTTGGACCAATGTGCCATATCTCTTATAGCTTAGAAATCACCTTACGATAGGAATTTCAGCTTATTTTCTGGTAGCTTCTTGCACTTGTTTTTATGATTAGTATTTCCTTAAAGGGGTATATTCAGCAATTTTAACCCTCCCTGATGCCCTGGGTGGCATGGTTGTGTACCACTGCGACCACTCTAACACTAGGGTGGTGGTTGCCATGAAAATTGGATGAGACTTCTTAGGTGTGAATAATTGGATGCATGTTAAGTCCCTCCATTTTTCACCTCTATGCTAGGGCATTATCTTGCCATCTAACACCCTTTTGTTGATTTTAAGCTTGCATCTGATTTGTGCTACTTGACACTCTGTCTTCCTCTTCCTGGGGCATTATTCGATTGAGACTTTAAGGTCCATCTTCCATTTTCTAAATTATTTTGACCGATTGACACCCCTATGGAATTACTAAATAGCTTAGACCAAAATTTCCTAGAAAAACCTTGCTATAAATCCATAATCTTCTTCTAAAATTGTAAAATTTACACATATATTATTTGTGTATCTTGCTTAAATTGAGATGCCAAAATCTTGCTAGAAAGCTGAACATCCAAACATTGTGTCTTTTACGTTGTCTTTCTTCTTCCTGTATTGCAAAAAGAATACCATAAATATGTTATCTATCTCCAACACATTCTTCTGGACTACTTCCTATGCATCTCCCAGTTCTCTAGAATAACATGGACAAAAATAGCATTGGTAAAGACAACATGAGGGTTAAAATTGATACCACATACTAACATTTCCTGGGTACACTGTAATTTTAGGTTGGGGGTACATTGATTTATCATTGGACATTTATTCATCCTTCATTTCTAAACATACCTCACATATTATCCTTGCTTAGAGCATTGAATGTTTACCATTTTATTTATTGTCACGAATAGTTAGGATCTAAAGCTCGATAAGAAAACATTTGTGCACATCTTCTATAGAAATTTATGATGATAGATCCTTCCCCTCCTATTGGATAGATTTTAGGCACAACTAAAAACCTAGGAAAGTCATGAGATAAATATCCCTCATTTAATAGGTGAGGCTCCTATGTAATATAATTATCAATATGGTAATGGGTATGAATTCTAATAAGTATTTATTGGGGTTTTACTTTAATTTCAAAAATAATGAACCATAGCTAAGAAATTCTACAACAAGCAAGAAATTGTTTATGAAGTATTTGTAAAAGGGGGAAATAATGGAATTTGGGAAAGAAGAAAGGAAGATATGTAATTCAACCAATAGTTTACAGAGTTGGTTTCATACATATAGATTAAATAAACAAGTAGATCTCACAATATTCAGAAGTAAAGGAAAATAAAAGCTTCTAATCTAAATCTTAGATAACACAAAGTTTATTTAAAGATCCACATAGAAGTAAGAAACAAATGTACCGTGGACATAAAGTTCTCAAGAAATATACCTTTTATTCAATTCCTCAGATTTCACAAAAATGACATCAAGGGCTGTAACACAAATTCTGGAACTCAAGAATGTTGATTAACAAATTGTGATCCTTTAACCCATAGGCTCTTCCTCTGTTTATAGTGTATAGAGGGAAATTACAAATAGGAAGATTTTGATGAATTTACACATGTGGAAGCTATGAAAAAGAGAAACAAGCTGGTAATATTTTCCTCCTAAAATTCCTCTTTGCATGACATGCATGATTTATAGACTAAAAATAGAACCTTGCCCTTTGCATGTATGCCACCTATTTCCAAGTAAATTGACTTTTTCTAGTAACTTGAAGTAACAATTTTCCAATCAATTACACTAAGTTTTACAATTTAATTGATTACTCAATTACTTTATCAGAGAAAATAAGAGAAAGAAGAAGAAGAGAGAAAAATTAGAAGAAATTCCTGTTGCAACACTCCCAGTCTTGTTCTTCTTCCATACTCTGCATGTTGATTCAAACTATATTGCACCTCTACCTCATGAATGATCTAAATGATATCTTTGCCTTGAATCTGAGATGATTTTTTCTCCCATATGTTGTTGAATCCTTTCTTTTGATTCTCACCAAACTGGATTTGGAAGAAGTTGACTGAGATTTTATTGTGGGTACTACCTCTGACCTGTCTTCCCCTCTTATCCTCGAAGCTTTTGTAATTCTTCTCTAGTATGGGCAGAAATTAAGTATTCCTGCAAATAATTTAGACACACATGAAGCTCATAGCATGAATATCTAATTTCTTCACCGAGATCTGATGATAAAGCATGTTGCCCTCTATTTTTAGACTTTTTTTGCATGCTAAACAAGCTAAAAATATTATTTTATTCACCTCTGCACTCACATCAACATGCAGATTAGCCAGAATAATAAAAAAGAAATCTTCTCCAACCCTAAGGTGCCAAAACTGGATGATTCCCAACAATTAAAAAAAAAAAGTCCGCTTTTAGGCATTTAGCTATGCTAGAATGGGTTGCACTTTTTGGCTACAAGTCATGTTAAAAATAAAAAGGAAAAGAAGTGGGAATTTTTACCCTTCCAGGAAACTCCAAAAATTCCCATCCTTCACTTAAGTGATTTAACTTTAATGATGGGAAAAAACAACCTTCCAGGAAGGATCCAAATTCCCACCTTCCTTGCCACCACCAAAATTCCCATTGGCTTACTTCGTTCCTAAAAGTGAGACTTGCATAAAAAGAGATTTTTCTTTCCAAAATGTGACTTGCATAGGTGAATAAAACTTCTTTGATGGGAATTCTTACCCTTCCAGGAAGTGATTTATCCAAAGGGGAAAAAAACAACCTGTCCATAAAAACTCCCACCTTCCTTCCATCACCAAAATTCCCATTGGCACTTAAGTGATTTAACTTTAATGATGGGAAAAAACAACCTTTCAGGAAGGCTCCAAATTCCCACCTTCCTTCCACCACCAAAATTCCCATTGGCACTTAAGTGATTTATGGGAAAAAACAACCTTCCAGGAAGGCTCCAAATTCTCACCTTCCTTCCACCACCAAAATTCCCATTGGCACTTAAGAACCTTCCTTCCAAAAAGTGTGACTTGAATGGAAGAAAGATTCTTCCCAAAAAGTGTGACTTGCATGAAGAAATTTCTCTTCCCAAAAAGTACAAAATATTTTTTTCCATTTTTGGAAAGGGTCCAAGAAGATGTAGCAACAAAAACTTACAAGTGCCATAACTTTCACTCTGTGGCTCTGTTTTAGGTGTAGTGCATATTTTCTCGAGCTCTACACATTGATGGAAATATTTTTCTTATTTTCATAAAATCCATTTTTGCACCTTTTTGGACCAAGCAACTTCTTGTAATATCCTGAAAGAATCCTGAGCTCTGATCACCTTTAGGTAGATTAGTAATTAAAAAATACTAGATAGCTTTTCAAAACCCTAGGCTTGGGGAAAAGGTCTGACAATAAGAATGAATAGGCTATGGGAATTGCTAGAGAAAATAAACAAAAACAAAGACAAAAAGAAATAAAACAAAACAAAAGAAGCTGCAGGCAATTTCTCAAAAAAATTCTCCAATTAGTTGATCTACAAAAATTCTTCCCCCCAGGTGATTTTCCTGTGGTAATAATGATGGGGTGAAGTGCTTTATATAACCTAAATCCTCAAATTTTAGCTCAATTTATTTTTAAAAGAACTTTATTTATTTTATAAAAAAATAAATAAAACGCTTGCAGATAAGATCTGATGAAGGAATTGAGTGAGCTTCAACATGTGGGTACATGGTGAATTTGGATTTTATGACTCTATGGGGATACCTTAGAGAAATGTAAACAATTGCAAGTAAAAAAACACAAAACGACCCGTTACTTTGAAAAGAATGAATTTTTTAAAAAGGGGTAGTCCCAGATTTCAAGGTGAAATCTCAGGGACACCAAGTATGTGTGTGTGTACTTGTTTCCCTATTAGGTCAGCTTGTTTGCTTCTTGTATTGCATTGCATTTTGTATGTTACATGGATTTGGTAGTTTAGCAATGGACATCATTTGTGTTGTGGCTTTTTATGTCGTTTTACACCCTTGTCATATGCTTACATTTTAAATAAGGGCCCATGATGAAGATTCATAGCAATATGATGACATATTTTTGTTTATTATACGTAATGGTTCATTGATAGCTCAATACCTTCTTTTTTTATCATTATTCTCCTCTATCCAATCCCTTTCCCATCCCCTTTCTTCTCTTCACACTATTCTTTCTTTTGTCGTCTTTTCGGTTGTCCATTGACTTATTTCATCACCCCATCGACACTCGAGGGGGCATCCGTCTAGCCTACTAATTTTTCTTCTACCCCTTCAAAAATTTTAACTATTTTTGTTTTTCTACTTTCTTTAAAGTGACGTTACTTACACCACCCCAAATAGGGGCAAATGTAGACACCTATAATTTGGTCTACGCAACTTTATTAGTAAAATTGCACTAACTATCCCAATACCCACTAATTGACCACACTATGCTAGTTAATTACCCTTTCTAACCTCTTCTAATCCCCTAAGTCATGTTAACACCATTCTAAACGGATTCTACAAGTCATTATCCTATTAATTAACCTATTTGATGATAATTAAACCTTTGTTGAATTTCTAAAAAGAGACTTAGCTTTCCAAATGTCAATTTCACCTTTCTAATTTGAGTTTCACTTGAGTTTTTCCTTTTTGTAATTTAGTCCCAAATGCATCCAAAACATCCCTTTCCTCTTCCTAGGAAGGTTAATTACTTATTTATCTTAATAGAGAAACCTATAAATACAAGCATACCCCTCCCCATTTTTGCTAAGAACACTCCATTTTTAGAATAGCTTATGCCATCTTTAGATCTAGTAGTTTTCATTGTTATTTGAGCTATCTTTTCTTTAACCATTTGCATTTCTAAACATCAATCTTGAGTAAATGGGATGAACCATTGGCCTTAAAATCCATTAATGATGATATCTCACTCTCAAACCCTTGATTATCAAACAAACACAAACTTATTTCTAGATTGATCTTCTTAGGTTCAATATTTGATTAGCTTTCATGGAGTAGAGAAATATATAGATATTCTAGGGTTTGAATGCTTATTTAAAGTTTATATATGCATGAAAAGAGATATTTTCTTGGTTAGCTCTAATATTATGGTTCATTATTGAATTTTGGAAAGCTTTGAAGCTTTCTTGAGTGCTCTTGGCTTCATTCCATAGCTATAGCAACTTACACATGAACACAAGAACTATTGATGCTACCACTTCTCTTCCTATTGCTACTCAACCTCCTCCTTCTACCATTCCACCCATCTATATTGTGTTTGTCTCCATTCCTACTGCTACCAATCATTTTACTCCACCTCTAACTTCGTATACACAAGTTTCCTCTTCTGGAACTCAAGATCTAGCCTTTATTTATCAAGATCTTCAATATCAAATCCATCAACTTCAATAGGCTACTTCTTGTGCCTCTCCATCTTTGGATTCCACTTTACTCCTTCATACTCCTTTCACACCCGCTATTTCCACATATGTACTCCCTCCAAATTTTTTAGCTCCTAAGCTTCCAATTTTCAATGGCCACAAAGATCCTAAAGAGTATCTTCAATCTTTTCATGTGGATTGTATAGATTATGTGGATGATCACACTCTATTAGCTAAGCTCTTTCCTCATAGTCTCCAAGATAAAAAGTATGTCATCGGTCTCTTTCATGTTATGTGCTGATTCTATGATCTACCTATTCATTCCGTACCATATTTTATGCACTTAGCCGATGATTTTCTTACTCACTTTTCAATAAATATTGGATCAAAGATATCATATGCTCAACTCGAACAAATCAAACAACGATATAATGAGCACCTAGTGGATTATGTCACATTACAAAAACAACCTAGCTAGGATGACTAATGTGCTTTTTGATTCATGATTGCAAGATCTATTTGTTAAGAGTCTCTTATCTCCACTATAATAGAGCATCATCTTTGAGACCCCTCTTTCATTTGACCATCTTTTTCACACTCTTAAGTTAGGTAAAAGGAAAATTCTTACTATGGGAAAAATTAAGTATCAAAATTAGGTTGCATCATCTTCTAATAAGTTTCCAAGAAAATCTCCTTTCAATCCATCTACTAAAACAAACGAGGAAAAGGTTACTATCAACGTTGTGTCTACCCCTGAAAATCTTAAATGGAAACCACCTAAGAATACATTCACTTAATTGACTTATGCTCCACATATTATATTGCCATAACTTATTGAGAGCAATCTTATTAGACTTCCTCCTCCACTTACATTGGATCCATCTTTCCCTAAGGGCCACAACTATAACAAAAATATTAGATGTGACTATCACCAGCATGTTGGACATTCTACTGATCATTGTTTCAAATTACAACATCTTATTCAAGATCTTATTGAAAACAATCAAATTGATCTTCCTGAACCATCAACATCCCCTCCTATCAATGAAAATAAAAATCTAAAAATCTTCAATAATCCTCCACCAAACCATGAAAAGTAAGCTACGAAATCTTTGTCCAATCATGTAGTACCCCCTCCATCATTAGGGGCTATGGATTTTCTAGTTGCTCATGTTGATTCGTCTCCACATATTATTACATTTTATGACAATGATTATCATTCTATATTTTCCTTTGATCGTTTGCACATCAGTGCTTCTATTGGTTCTGTTTCTATCAAAAACACCATAGTTGATCCATCGTTTCATGTAAGTGCATGCTTTTTTGCACTTCTTGTCACTATTGGCTATCTACTCTTGTAAATTTCATATCCAGTTTCTGGCTCTTATGGTTATTTTAAGCTTGTAAGATGAAGAAAAGGGATGGAAGCCTGGTAATTTTATTAATAATGAATCAAATCAAAATTACAATGAAGTGCTACAATTTTTATAGGAATTGTATAGCCATGTACAGACAAATGAGACATTGCAACTATAAATAATCCCATGCACATATAATTTGTAAATATATGGTTTTAAACAATATAACCATATAACAAATATAATAAATAAAAAATACATGTACGTGAATACTAATCCTAATTACAAATAATAAAAGGTTAATAACAACTTACCATTAATTAATAATTATCTAAGGCAAATGCATAATTAATCTAGGTAAACTAAATTTTACCTAACATTCCCCCCTTAATTTTTGATTGTCTCAAGGGATGAGGAGAGAAACTCTCTGAACAACTTGAACTTGTCATGTGTAAGTGACTTTGTGAAGATATCTACTCGTTGTTTAGCTGTTGGAAAAAAATGAAGCTGTATATTGTGTTTCAAGACATGTTCACGTATGAAATGTACCTGTACCTCAATGTGTTTTGTTATTTCATGAAAAACTGGATTGCGAACAAGTTTGAGAACACCTTCATTATCTACATACATGGTGGTCGATTTGTCTTGTGGTATTCCAAGTCCTTCAAGTATGCGACGTAGCCATATCACTTCACAGACAACTTCACCTACAAAATGATACTCGACTTCTATTGCAGAGAAAGAAACAAAGTGTTATTTCTTACTTCCCCATGATATTGGCCCAGATCCCATAAAGAACAAAAATCCTGAAATGGATTTCCTATCATCAATATTTCCTGCATGATCTGAATCTGAATATTTAGATAAGAAGAAATTATCATTCTTCTTGTATTCTAGACCAAGATCCACTATTCCCTTGAGATATCTCAAGATTCACCTTGCTGTCTTCCAATGAAAAACTTTGGGTTCCTGCATGAACCTAGAAAGATAGCTCACTGGAAAGGTGATATCTAGTCTAGTGTATGTGAGGTAAATGAGACTCCTAATCAACTACCGATAAAGAGTGGCATTTACCGCAGGAGATAGATTTGAATGAGATAACTGCAATTGGTTCTCCATAGGTGTAGCAATAGGTGTGCAATCCATCATCCTGAATTTCTCAAGCGTTGTCTTGTTATATTTCAAATGAGAAAAATATATGTGATTCTCCCTTTTCCATACTTCTAATCCAAGACAATAATGCAGTAGCTTGAGATCCATCATGTTGAATGATCGGTTAAGATCTTTCTTCATTGCATTGATCATCCTCATTGAACTACCAGTGATGACTAGATTGTCAACATAGACAACCACAATCACAATCTCCCCCCTTTATTTTTGAGGTATATATTAGGATCGTATGGATTTCTAACAAATCCATGTTGTATGAGATGCTCATCAATTTTGATGTACCAAGGCCAGGGTTCCTGTTTAAGGACATACAAATATTTCCTGAGTCTGCATACCTTTGCTTCTTGACTAGGTACAATATATCCCTCAGGTTGATTCATATAGAATTCTTCTTGTAAATCTCCATTTAGAAAGGAACTTTTTACATCCATTTGATGGACTTTCTAACCAAACTGTGTAGCTAGAGAAAAGATCATCCTAATCATTTTGATCTTAGCTATGGGAATAAATGTCTCATCGTAGTCAATGCCTTCTTTTTGTGCATACCCCTTTTCTACTAGTCTCACTTTGTACTTGTCTATGGTCCCATCTGCTTTGTATTTTTTTGAATATCCATCTACATCTAATGGGTTTCTTCCATGGTGGAAGATCAAAAAGATACCAAGTGTTGTTTTTCATCGCTGATTGCTACTCAGCATCCATGACATCTTTCCAAGATTTTGGTTGTAGGGCTTCCTGGACTTGGAGGGCTCATCAAATTCAATAAATCTACTCATTAAAGCAAAGTTTACTTCTTCTCTTGATTTAATGCGAGTCCTTGGTCCAGTGGTGGATGTATCCAGTGGAGCATCCATTCTTACATCTTGTAGCATGCTAATATACCACTTGGGCATACGTTGAACTACTCCCATGGGTTGCGGTCTTATATGATCATTACCATCATCCCCATCATCAATTTCATCATCTGTGGGAACATCAGAATTCTATTTTTACAACTGGTGAAAAATATACATTAGGTGAGTCTGGAGGAGGATTCTCTGCTTCCTTTTTCTAAAAAAACTCAACATCTCTGCTGGTGTAGACTTTCCTAGTCTTTGGATCCATCAATTTGTACCCAAGAGTCTCTTCACTGTACCCAATGAAGATGAGTTTTTGTGATTTGATATCCAATTTATTTCTATTCTGCTTGGGTATATGCATACTTAATTTTCACCCAAATACTCTGAGGTGTGCAACAGATGGCTTCCTCTTTGACCATGCTTCATGTGGCGTTACTTCGTCAAGAGTAATTATGGGCACTCTATTCAATAAATAAACTGTTTCTTTTGTTGTTTCTGCTCAGAATTTCCTCACTAGTATAGAATCATCGATCATGCATCACACCATTTCCATGATAGTATGATTTCTTCTCTCAAAAAAAACATTCTTCTGCTATGTGTGTGGAGGAGGCATTTGTCAATGAATCCCATGAGCTTGTAGGTAGGATTTTAACTATCACTGGTGAATTCCCCCCCTCGATTTGAGTGGAGAGTTCTGATGCGATGACCACTTTCATTCTCAAAAACCACTTTGAACTTCTTAAAGTTTTCAAAAGCTTCACTTTTCTTGTGAAGACAAAAAATCCACATTTTTCTCAAATAGTCATCAACACAAAGCATGAAGTCCTAAAATCTAGAATGACTCAGTTGCATTGAATCATAAAGATCGGTATGAACTAGATCAAGCTTACCATGAGCTCAAAAATTACTCTTCTGGAATGAAGCTCTATGTTGTTTTCCTGCTAGGCAGTGAGGACACTTGTCTGTATCCTTCTGGAGAGATGGTAATCATTTTACCATATTGTGCTGGTGAAGTGTCTCGAGATACTTAAAATTGATATGACCAAGTCTCCAATGCCATAACTGTGCAAAGGTAGAGTTATTAGCCATAAGTTCCTGATCATTTCCATGGAAAAAATCAAGCTGGAACATGCGTCCCACATTGGAGGATTTTGTAACTATTTTCGAGCCTCGTGATTTGTCTCGAATTAAACACATTTTCTTGCCAGGATGTGTATCAAAATCAATTTTCAAGTTGTGATATAGGAGTTGACTGACTAAAAAAAGAGTCTTTGTCAACCCAGGGACATAGTACATCTGAAAATCTACAGTTGCGTGAACCAAGGGGTAGATAAATGTTCCCAATCCCTTGTATTATGTACGAAGAATCATCACCCAAAGAAACATAGTTTTTTGAAGGCGTGTCCCTCATTGAAGTAAACTAGTCTGTGTGGCTAGTCATGTGTCAAGTGGCTCCCGAAACAACATACTAGACATCATTATATGAAGTGGAGGGCTCACTTGATTGAGCAATGTACGAGTAGTCTTCAGTATCTGAATGTTCTTCTTGCTCAACAATATTTCCTTGCTAATTGAGTTTTCTTTTCCAGTTCCCCTTTTTTTGACCTTGATTATAGTTAGAATGTCCCTTGTAAGATTGGTGGTGTTGAGGTCCATAATTACTTGATGAACCTTTCTTGTATGTATTATACCAACAATATTTCAATTCATGTCCTCTTTTGTAGATTGGACATTTTTTCTTTTGTTGTTTGTCCCCTTGTTGATGTTGATTCTGATTTTGGGACTTTTTAGAGGAATTAAGTTTTCCTTTTCCTTTTCCTTTCCATTTTTGATGAGAAGAAAGTGCCTGCTCCTCTTCATCATCTTTATTATACATAGCTTCCTCTTGTTGAAGTAGGTTCACTAACTTGTCAAAACTAACTGTCGTATCTGACAAGTTTAGTGTTGTCACAAAAATGAGGTATGAAGGAGGGAGGGCTCTCAGAACAATGGGAATGAGAGCTTCATCAATGACCGCTTCTCTTAGGGCTAGAACTAAAGCCCTCAACTTTGAAACTCTTCTCAAGAAAGCTTCTATTTTTTCATTGTGTTTAAACTTCAATGTGTGTAATTGACTCTGCAAATCCAGTATGAAATTCTTGTTTTTAGCCTCGTACACCATATTTAACTCATCCCACATTTCTTTGGTTGTTTTGGCATCGCGAATGTGGGGTTGCACATCATTGGACACTCCAAACAAGATGCTTAGCTTGGCCTTCTGATTGGATCTATCAAACTATTTCTACTATGTTGTATCAGTTGTTGATCTAGTTACAATACCATTCACAATAGTCCAAATCTCTCCAAACTCAAGTTGTGTCTTGATTTTTGTCTTCCATGCTACATAGTTATTTCCTCTAAGAAGTTGTGAATATGGAAGAAAGAATTTGGGGGCGTTGGTTCCCATTTTGAAGAATCAACTGAAAAAGGGTAAGGATCTTATCACTCCAGGTATACAGTCTCCAAATCTATATACCATCAGTCTGATATACCAAACCTTTCTATATATGCACCCTTCCGATATACCTTTCGGTACATGGAAGAAGCTCACTCTTTCTCTATACTTGAAAATATGTGAAAGAGGCGTTAAAATACGTGAAAGAATTCGATATATGGTACCAAGACAATACTGAAATGGGTCTATGTGATTATTGACACCGACTCAAAGAAATATCATCATAAGCACGCATAACTTCGCTATTGAAGATAATTTCTTATTCCGGATTTAAGTCGAGCAGTCATTCATAGAAAAATGGGAGGGCTAAAAGTGTGTGCACTGTGTCCTTATTACTCCCCATCGATTTGAAGGGTCGATGCCTAGATGGCGTTGTTACAACTATATTAGGCATTAAGTGCAGTAGTAGTCGCGACGACTTTACCCGTAAGCGCTTCCCAAAGGAATTGTTTATACCGAACACTGCGAATGAGATCAAAGATCTCATGAGTGATACATAACCAATTTTTAATATTTTTTAGTACAAATCTCTGTAAGTTTTACAACAGTTATAATGGTTTACAGTTGAATATGACAACCTACAAATTAGTACAATACATTGAAGTATATAATTACATTCAAAATTATGAAAAAATTGAATGCCATGTAATTTGTTTTTTGTTTTTCGGGGCCTTGGTGGCCTCTGGAGCGCAAAACAGATTCTTTGTGTGAAAAAATGTAAAAAAATGGCTCAAAATGAAGTTTTTAAATACCCCTCCTTTGAAATTTTTTGACAAGAATAAAAAAAATGCATAATAGGAGAATTTTGTTTTTTTGATCCTTTGTAGGGTTTTCTCCTCTAATTGTAGTAGGGGTTTAGTTGTAACTAAGTGGTTTGGAGGGCCTTTAAAGTTGGTGGTTTTGCAAAATCTTTTGCTAAATGTCAATGTTTTAAAAAAAAACAAATTATTTGAGGTTTTGAACCTGTCACCTATTATCCCCAACAACTTTGCACTATCCAATGAAGTGATCCAATTCACTTTGCATATAATCTAGAGCAATATATATTTAATCAAGATTAAAATCTACTAACTTGACAATAGTGACATGGCTTTGATTGAGCTCCATGTGGCATGCGATGAGGGAGAGCTGTTTAGGGTTTCCTGTGTGCACAATAAACATATCTACATTTCTTGATATCTACTTATTTGTTTTTGAATGCCATTGATTATTGTCACCGCCATTTGCTTCAACGTTTTTGTTTATTGTTTGATTACATGTTCTTAGATCTTAAAGCTTTAATGCCCAACTCAGTTGTTGGTAATGGAGGATTGTTTAGCTTGGCCATGTAATGTAACTTGGATTTTGCTTTAAAAACATTGTTTATTTATTGCGGAGATTCCAATGAAGGCTTGACTCACCCATCAAATGGATCGGCCTTAGAAAATAGTGCACATCTCGGTCGGATCTCAGCAGGGAGTAGAGCATAGTTGGAATACACTATGCGTTCCCAAGTGGCTTGGTGGCTCGACAATGAGCTCGGTTTAGGTCGACCAACAAACAGTGTAGAGGAAAGGACTTGACAAGGGTATCCAAACACACCGATCTTAGTGGTTGAGCTCTTGGCTCAATCAGAAGTCTCCCTTAATGGACACGGCCCTTCAAATCACTTAGAGCTTGGAATGGAGGGCAATGAGTTTGCATGCTAAAGTGTTGGCTTGTTTAGATATTGCTTAGCCAACTTAATCGATCCAAACAGATTCAACACCTTTCTAATACTTTGAGAGCTCGGTATGATCAATGAGACAAATTTCTTGATCTAAAGTGACTCGTGTTGATTACTTTGTGGGCTCGATCAACAATGCAGAACAAAGCTTAGTCCAATAGAAGCTCATTAAACAATGAAACTCGACTCAACTTTGTAATGAGAAAGGCATGTCGATGGGGGGGGAGATACCTCCAAAAATAGCACAGAGACCCCCAATTAGAGTATGCTGCTAGTATTAGCCAAAGCTAATACTGTCACCAAATTTAGTGACAAAACCACTAATGGGGAAAAATTGATTTAAAAAAAAAATATTTCAGCATATGATTAGCTTCCAGGAAGCAAATTTTCCTGGTGCAAAGGACACAAAGGAAAAAAAACATTTGCTTTACGTTTACCTGGAGATCAAACATGAGGTTGTGGGACTTCATGGAGTTATGGGAAGCTACTGGAGGTAGCACTGGATCTCATGTAGTGCAGATTTCTTCTCTAAGATTTTTCTTCCTCTGCAACCTCTCTCTAACCTAGCCAGAAGCTTCAACTTTCTCTGGTATGAAATGTAAGATGAAGAATAGGGAAAAAATCCTAGTAATTTTATTAATAATGAATCAAATCAAAATTATAATGAAGTGCTACAATTATTATAGGAATTGTAAGCCAGGTACATACAAACGAGACGTTGCAACAGTGCAACAATAAATAATCTTATGCACATATAATTTGCAAATATATGGTTTTAAAAAGTATAACCATATAACAAATATAATAAAGACAAAATACATGTACGAGAATACTATTCCAATTACAAATAATAATATGTTAATAACAACTTACGATTAATTAATAATTATCTAAGGTAAATGCATAATTAACCTAGGTAAACTAAATTTTACCTAACAAAGCTTCAAGTTACGATCGGTCCTCTCAACATGCTTGTGCCTTTCCTTGTGGCACCTAGTGCCAAAGATTGTGACATGCTCTTAGGTCTCCCATGGATCCTTGCCACTCAAAAAATCATTTCCATGCCTCACTTGTATCTCAAATTAATTTATAACAACAAACTTGTCGCTATATGATGTGTCCCTTCATACACACCATGGCCTCATCCTCCTCTTGAGGTGGCCATCGCACTAGTTAAAGCATCTAGGTCCCCTAGACCTCTAAAATATAAAGAAAAATATACTCCTAGCTCTCCTATTCATGCATGACACACTCATTCTTAGAGGTCCGCTAGTCCATCTCACCAGTCTAGGTCCCTTACTCAGAAAACTCCTTCATCTAGGTGCACATCACCTCACCAACCTCCTTCATCTAGGTGTTCATCACTTCCTAGGTCTCTTTCATCTCGGTGCACATCACCTCATTAGTCGCATTCATCTCGACGCACATTGCCTAATTGGTCTCCTTCATCTAGGTCCACCTCACCTTTGTGGTCTCCATCCTATAGGTGTTCACCACCTCGGCTTCCATTGTATGTACATCGTCAGTCTCATTCACCGCCACCTTTAGAGCATTGCCACACATATTTATCTCCTCATACATCAGGTGGAGTACCCTTGCCCTTCACTTTTATCAAATAGATTACTCCTACTCATACACTTGGGGGGCATCACACTTATTCTCCCCCCTTATAACATCATTAGGTGTCTATCATTTCTATTGTTGCACTCCATGCTTCCTACTTCACATCTCTAGACATTCATTTTGCACAACTTGATACACAACATGTATCATCATTACCCTATGACGCACTCTTGTGCTATAGGTCACACTTGACTGTTGAGGGATCTCTACATACACGAACCTCACATCACTACACACTTGCACTTCACATCTTTCTAGCATCTTCTTCTCATGCATACATAATTATCCTATTTTACAATACTACGCTTCATAATCACATCTTTCTGCTGCACACATTGCATTAACATTCCCTAATTGATGCCACAATATAGTTCCATGATTCATACTCAACTATTGAGGGTCTAAATCTAAAATGAACCTCACTGCACTCACTCACTGTCTCTATTCTACCTTTTATTGATCATATCTTTCTAGTGAACACACTATTAAACAATTTCTTGATCACGAACTCTTGTTCTCTAGTTCATTCTCCAATGCTGAGTGGGAATTTTATAAATTAACCTGAAATTTCAATCATACTCATTCACATCCTCTATAGGGGTCATGGTACTTTAATCACATTAAAATTACATACCAACCCATCTCACTCATTTATAACATACTACATATCTTGGTTACACATACTCTTGGTTTTTTATACTCGCATGTACACTTTACTTACTATGTTAGACAAATATTTCATATGTCATTATCTTTTCCATACACACATGCACATTCACTTGAATTCTAGTTGCGAATGCAAAATTTACATAGATATTTACATGCAACATAGATGCTTGACACAATATCTCTTACTAGTCCCACATTGGCTCCTAGGGGCATCTACTTTCGTACACATTTCAGGTGCTATTGTTTTGATTTTTATTATTTCTTATACATACTAGAACACTACTATAAGATCATACATGATTTGACATACTTTTTATCTTTCTAACATGCTAACGGGTGCTTCATGTGAAACATTTGCTTTGCAGGAACTATTTTCCACCATGGTCGTCTCTTACTCTTTGCTTGACACTGTTTGCCTTTGTATACCATTATTTGTGGGTTTTTACCTATGTCATTGCTTGTTCACAGTTTGTATACTTTTGGCCGCTTCAGCCCTGATTGTCTTGTGACATTGTGAGTGATGTACCATGTTTGTAACCTATTTTTCAAGGTCTACATTGTCTTCTTGCTTGCTAGCTTAAATTTTTGTCTTCTATGTGCGTGTTTATCTTGTTTGCATTAACACTTGTTTCCAGCCACTTTGTTTGCATGTGCCTTGGTTTTTACCAAGCACATTCCCCCTATAAGGCATCAATTTCAGCTCAATGTTTGGTACTCCTTTGGGCCGCATACTCCTAACAACATTGCATGCACCCCAAACAAGGGGGGAATCCATTGGGTGAATCAGCCTCCCCATACAACAACACATATTTATAGTAGAACACATTTCAACACAGAAACAAAGCTCAGACACAGGCACAATACAACCTAGCTTCTGACTTGGGTCTTTGGTTCAACATAGACACTAGCACCCATATTTAGACATGGGTGCCCTGACACTTCCAACCCTTCCTGGGTGCCTATGACCAAGGAGCAAATATACAATTTTTCTCTTATCAACATTATTTTCACCAATTTTCGGAGAAGTTTTACAGTACAAGCACAATCCTCTAGCAAGAAGAATGCATTCTATTTCCATTTTTCTATTTTCCTTGGATCAAACTTGAGCAAGATAGGATCACACCATCTACAGTGGTGTATAAATTTTAGGAAGTGGTCAAAGGATGGAGAATAACACCAGACCTTTCTCCCCACACTTATTCCTCCGTGGCATGAGATCACCCCAAAAACTCATCCTTGGTGTGAGATCGCTAAAAAAAATTACTGTTCATCAACATTTCAGTACACTTTTCTATCTTTTTCGCTGTTCACGAATCAGGTGCACATGTTTCTTTTACTACTTTTTCACATTTTTGCATACTTTTTCATACATTTGGATCAAAAATTTTCTATACACATATTTGACTACTCTTTCACTCTTCTTTTGTAGGTTTATCTTTAATACGCAACAAGAGGCATCCTTACATTGACATCGAGCACGACAACAATAATAGGTACAACACGACACATTACATATGCTTCACCCTTAGGGTAATTTTCACTCCCCCCTTCCTCTAGCTTCCATGCTTCATGTTATTCATTCCACGCTTTTTCTTGTATCCTCGACACACTTTTGCCATCAATCTACTTGGTTATTAGGTACTCAGCTCTAATATACTTTATGTTATTGAGATTTCACTCAACAACATAAAGTGGGGGAAAATGTTGACGCTAAATCACACACTTAGGGTACATTTTTAGGTCCTAATCACATACTTGCATTTATATGATTCCTAAGTGAGAAAAGTACTAATTGACCATTGTCTTTGGCCTTTTTGATTTCTTTCATATTCTCTCTTTGGCCTTGCACACCCTATTGCCCAATCTATTTTTTTTTACTCCACCTTTTCTAAGTCTGGAAACTAGCGCCCAACTAATACGCCAGTGCTCAAGCACCCCTGGCATCTTTGTATCTTACTTGCCACTTTTGGGCCTCTTCTATCCCTTGGGGATAAAAAATTTCTTATGGGTCAACCTTTTAGTGGTTATGTACAAAATTCAAACAAGGGAATCTTATAAATACAATGCTATGTGATCAAATTAAAGGGACCCAAATGTAAGCATCTATTACCATCACCTAAAGTTTCATCTAAAGGAATTATAAGAGCATCAAAGCATCCATCTAGCAGATCCACTCAAGGGATAAGGGAATGTATTCTTCTACATACACTTCATAGGAGGGGAAATAACATTTTTCCATACACACATCTATTTATATATTCTAAATCTAGTCTCTTTCTCACTATTAAGTGCAAATTTTTCACAAGAGTCACCTATGGCACGATTCTACACACACACACATAAAAAACTACATAGAGTCGGAACTATAGTTGCACCATCTTGGATCGTAAGTTCACTCAGTTCGGGTGACCGCCTAGGGTCAGTTTGACTCCCCATTTTCATCTTCTATTTTTGTAGGATTTGATGTGTTTTAGGTATTTTGCAGGACATCTCTTTCATTATAGGTTATAGGTGGACATCAATGCAAACTTAGTGCGACATAAAGGTGATAAAAAATGAAGGTCAAAGAACATTTAGTGACCCTACGATTTTTAGTTTATGAGGTTTTATGTAGACTCTTGGCACCCAGTTAGGGTCTTTGGTGCTTAGGTGCCCTGGTACCAGTCTAGGTGCCATGGTCCTGTCTTCTGCTGCACTTCTACAATTTTCTAGATTTTTTTGTGACACCTTGTGTTCCATTTCTAACAGTTCTCCAACTCCACATAGCTCTAGATTTATTATGAACCAAACAAGTCTTTTCTCCTCTTTCTTGCACTTAGGGTTTTAAATTACTTTTCTTATTTCTTGTGCCACATTATGTACTTAATTGTTATATTATTGCACGTGACTATTTCACCAGATTCTTAGCAAATTAATGAAACAGATAAGGGTAGTAGGCCAAGGAGGAATACCTGTTTGTGATGTCGGTTGAAGGTTGTCTGCACGTTTTGATTTATTGATCCAAGTTGATCGTGAGAGATCCCTTTTGGCTAGGAGGAACTACTTGTAAATGCAAAACAATACCACCAGACATAATTAAACAAGACAATGAGTGGATTACTTAGCAGAAGCTAGATCTGGGAAGCATGATGCTTCCTGAATAGGCTGTCAATCCACTTTTATATAACAATATTAATGCTATTAAATATATACATGAAATAACGATCTTATTGGAACTAAAACGATTTAGGTATCTCATATAAAACAATAAGAAAGGTCAGGTAAAAGGTGATTGAGGTCAAAACGGGTTAGGTGATTGGCTGGTGTTAAGTTATAGGTCTAGTACATGCTCTGGGTAAGGTATGGTGAAGATTAAAAATGATTATGAGATGTTAGGAAATGGGTATGAGCTCGTTGGTTTAAGGTCTATTACCAGATATAGTAATCGATGTCGGTTGTGTGACTAATGCCTGTTAGGCAGAATGATCGATGTCAGTTGGCTAACCGGCGCTGGTAGGGGAAATTAGTAAAAATCACTTAGAACTATTTTTTTAGACCATTTGTGATTGCACAGAGGTTGGAAATGGTGAGGGCAAGGTTGTAAAAAGGTCTTGTAGGCTCAGAGATGAATAGAAGAGGGTGAAGGCAGGTGATAGGTTGGTAGGAGAAAGGGGGTGTAGGGATCTGGAGAAAAATAAATCACTGAGATGAATAAAAAATCTTACTAAAATAAAACCAAGATAAATGAAGAGATGTTAGGTACTTACTGAAGAGTAGGTTTGTAGAATGTAGGTGATGAGGATGGTGATGGAAAATATCCTTAGAGGAGAGATGTTGTGTTTGTGCCGCGATAGTTCAAACCTTTGTGCTTCTCTATGTGAATCCATGATCATGAAGAAGATGATGAATGTCAATGGTTGTTGGTAGTGCTCCCATATATTTTCCTTTTCCTAAGTGCTTCAAAAATTTCGAGTGCTCCAAGTCTCTATTCATATGAGATCCTGAATCAAATCACCAACCTAGAAAAAAGATTTTGGAAATGAATTTAACCTAACTAGTGATGGTTAGGGGAATAGTTTTGGTTGAGATGTAACCGACATCGGTCAAGGTAGGAATATCTAGGTTGGCCAAAAATAGCCAAATTGTTGCTATTTTTTGGCGTGATCTCTAACCTTCTTCCTAGTCTTGAGTGATGGATCATGTAAAGATAATTAGGATTATTTTTATCTTTGTTAATAAGAGTTAATTCTAGGTTTAGACTAAGTCCTAGTTGGTTAGGATAAGCTTAGACTTGGTCTTAGGTCATTAATGAGGTTTGAGTGGGTCATTTGAGTGAGGTGGCTAGGTGAGTTGACTGTGGTAAGGTGGTTAAGTGAGGATATTAATTAATTTTAAGATAATTAATTCAATTAACATGTGCACTAGGGTATATGAATGGGTAGGATGTGGTTAATTTAATCAATGGGATTTTAATGGAAGTATGACCTAATTCTGGTGTCTGCAGTGACTATGAAATAGCTTGGTTAGGGTTTTACAAAAAGTTAATTTTTGTTAAATCATATAGTGATCTATATTCTCATGAATGGTTATGGGCATACATATGCCTTGTTTATTGATCCCAAGACCACCGCCTTGATAATTCATGTTTTTCATCATCTTGTTGGGAATAAGATAGTCCAAATATTTATAGAAAGAAGCAAATTTATTGTCATGCAACCATAAACTTAAAATGGTACCAATGTTTTCATCTACAAGAAGTCTATCCTTTATAAAGTACCTAAAGCTACAAAACTATAGTTTCTTCTTCTAATGCATGTTGGCATACCATGGCTCTGGAGTAAAGTGGGAAGTTTTCTGACATAAAAGATGGTGTGAAGCTCATAATCTCCACAAACTATGTTAATGATCCTGAACTTGGATTTAGTAGATGGGTTTTTAGATGAAGATTGAAGGTCATCTTGATGGATCTAAAACAAAAATTCATTAGGTTTTAAATCAAGAGATGATTTAGTTATCGGGAAGACATAGGATTTGTAATATTTTACTTCTAACATTTTACAGAAATGGAAGGGTTGGGGATCACCCTAGATTGTGAGATCTTGTCCTTGAAAGGGGAATTTGCTACACTGGTGATAAGTGAATGGGATATCCAGAATGGTGTGTATCTATGGTCAAATGAGGATAATATTATAGGAGAGGTCTAGATCAATGTCTTGAAATTGGGTTTCGAGTGTAGAAGGCCCGAATTCAAGAGGAAGGGTGATTGTGTTCGTATCACGGGTATTTTTCATCTTTTATTTATTAATTAGCTTAATTTACCTTACCCATGGTGATTCATCTTACTTAGGCGAGTCATAGGTCTCTAGGTTGTCATTAGGAGTGATATGACATATTATATCACATAATCTACAATATGTGTTAGTGTGTGTCATACAGGAGTTACATTCCATTTCTGAATTATAACTCCTTTCTCTCTTATGGAGGTATGATGAGTCCATACATGGGATTTACACAACACTCATACTTGTACTTATTTTTTGATCTATGAGAATGTTAGACCTTTTTCTTGCATGCATAATTTATTGGTGGTTAATTATTTTTTATTGCTTGGAGCTACTTCATGTTTCCATTTGAGTGAAACTTTGTTGATGTGCACACATTCCATCTTGATCCTCCTGCTCACTCTCTCTCACATGGTATCAGAGCTATGTTGTTGGGAATCATATCACTCACAAGTGTTGTTGCCTACTACTCTTAGTTTTGTGGGTTTTATTAGTTCATTGTGTAAGTTTTTAATCCTATTTTATTTTGTGCCATGCATTTTTCTGATTAACACTTATTTTCATGGAGTTTGCTGGTTTTTTGTTAGTATGGTGCATGTGCAAGGTGCATAAAAAATTTCATGGGTTTATTTTCCGATTTTGGATGTCCACAAATAAACTTGGCAAGATACATCTTTTGGAGTTAATTTCTAGTTTTGGTGTTTGGTTATTTTCATTAAATTCTATCATGATTTTTTTATCTTCTCCTAAACATTCTCCCCTCATCCCTGCTATTAAAACCATGCCCTACTCTATTATTGATTGGCTAGGTCACTTCCCAACTCAGTAACTCCCTAACCGAGTTACCCCCATCTCAGTCCTAACCCAAGATCTGCAACCTAACTAAGATCTTTCAAGCTCCCTGAGCTCGTCTCATAATTCCTCAAATTGAGATTCTCCCATTCTAACTGCCCAAGCTTCAAGCTTGTCATCAAGCACCAAGGCAAGTCAGGATAATGTGATATAGTCATGGAAAGAGTGATGAGTTGTGTTATGTTTGTGAGTTCCACATCCCACATTGAGTTGAACCTGTATTAGCCTTTGAGTTTAAAGACAAGCTTATCCACCATGTTGAATGGTCTCCCTTGCATCATGTGAAAATTCTTTGCAAAGTGGAGGCACACCTTAAACCAATAACCTATGTTCTCTGAGCCAAGTCAACATCCCGTCATGTTATTCAGTGAGCTCAGATTGATATCCCTGTAACATGTGGTGGATTCCTTATTATGCTTAGTGGTTTGGTCTCCATCTTGAAGATTGGCCTGCATTCCGCATTTGGAACAACTTTATACTGTCCAACCCATCCTACAAGATCTCCATTCTCAAACTTTCCCTTCACAAATGACAATGTTCTGCCTTTCTAACCCTTCTCTGTATGCATTGGTCACCTTTGACTCACCCGAGTTATGTTTCAACCACCTCAAGCCTCTCTCTCCTTTCCATGCAGCACTCCCTCCATTGCCCTTGACTGCTTTGAAATTAGTTTTCCTCCTTTATTTAAACTTGAGCCTACCTTTTATTATTATATAAATTTTGTTTTAATTATTGACTTAAGTTATAATTTCTAAACATAGCTTATGTTATATTTAATTTAAAAATAGGATTTTAAACTAATCTAAGGTTAGGGATTTGTTATTTACAAGGAAGGAAATATTTAATCAGGTCATTTAATCATTTAGGGATAGCTATTTCTTTTAATTAACCCCCTTTTATTTATTTTTATCATTTTTTGGTAACTAATTAAATTGGGGAAAATATTAAAAAATTAGTGTTATTGGACATTTCCTCATTTGTGCTTGCAAAGGGGTGTTTTTTCGTTTTCCATAGGCCCTTTTTTAGTTTTTTTCGCTAACAGTTTTTAAAGGTGTTGTGAAGGTTTTAAGTTGTTTTGTATGCTTTCGTGGCACTTTTTAGAGGCCTTTTTTTGCGTTTTGGGAAGGTTTTTGGCTCGTTTTGGGATTTTTTTTGTTTTGTAGTTCTTTTATTATTGCTTGCGGGCTAGAGAGTGTGTCTGCCAAAGCTTTGTGGCAAGAGAGCCCCCAAACTGTGACGTGAGATGATTTTTCTCACACAACTTTATATTTCCCCTTTTTGCTTGCTTTGACTTTATTGTGCTTGTTACAATGTTGTTTCACTGCATACAACTGAAACTTAAATTTTGGTCTCCATACTTGCACTTTTTTATGCCAATTGCAAGGTGAGTGGCCAATAGTGTCATGCCGCATGAACACACCTTGTTGTAATCAACACACTATTTATATAATGCCACAAACAGGGGTGTTAAATATTGTTATGGGGTTTTGTAATCACATAAAGAAACATTTTTGGCTGATTCTAACGTCTTGCAACATTAAGTGTATTCTCGTACCCTTCTTTTATTACATTCTAAATGTATTCTTAGATGAGTTTGAAGTCCATCTAGATCATGCATTTGTCACCTATGAATATTTTTCATTGATTGCTTCATTTGTGAATGAATAATGGTGTATGTTCTTTATATACTTATGATTCATAGGACCAATAATGCATCACACCCTCTACCATTTATTCTTGGTAGGGATAATTATGCACCATGTAATTTAAGCATGGAACATTTTCTCATTCATGATGACCTATATCCATTCTTATATAGACATGTACCTACCCCCAGTGATCCAGATCAGCTTGAAGATTGTCTCAACACATGTAGCATTGTTTTTGGTTGTTTGTTGACGCATATTTCTATGCCTCTCCACCATCATGGGGCACACACAGAGTGTCCTTGCACTGTTTGGAGCATTCTCCAGTCCTTATTTGGACACCCTTCAGAGATTTCTGTTGCTACTCCTTCTGATACTATTGTTTCCACACCCACTTCATGTGATGATAGTTCTGCTGACACATTTTTACCTATTTAGATTTATGATGATGAGAATTGTTCTTCTAGTTTTGATGATGAGAGTATTGATGAGGAAAGTCTCCTCCCTCTCTTGGTCACTCTTCAAAGAATGCTAAATCTCCTCTTTACTCTCCCACCTTTAAAGATCCATCAGACACGAGGAAAACATGTTCCCAACTTCATACCTTCATTGCATTTTCCTCTGTTCTATATTCATTATAAGAGGAATCTTCCACTCCTAATTTTGTGTTGGTGATACACAAATGTCAAACATTGATTCTATTTGTCAAGCAACCCTTTTGGGATGAGTTTCTGTCAGAACTTAGATTTATTTTCACATATCCTACGTGTGTTGTAGTATAGGGAGTTACTCTTCCATTTTCTAAGCCTTCACACATTTGTAACTCGAAGGAGTCCTTCATCTCCATTGATAAGAGTGTCCCTTTTGGTATTTCCTTCACTTCTACTATTTTGGATATCATCACTGATCCACCTCTACTTTTGGATCCTCCTTTTATAGGTGTGAGGGTTATTATGCCTTTACTTCATATGGACATTCTTTAAACAAATGATCCATACCCATACTTTGACAGTTCTACTTCAGTGGATTTACCTTGAGTTCTTGAGAACCTATTTTCTAGACCTATGTCACACTTCAGTTGCGGACCAAATTCATAGTTATTCGTACTACTGCCTTTGGTTTCCTTCATGGAGTGGGAATACCTTCAATACACCATTTTTTCTTCCTAAGGGCATAAACATTATTTGATGCAGATGGACCTTCTTTAGTCTATACGAAGAAGACCAAATCATTGAAACTCTTCTTGGAGACATCATATATCTATATACTTCAGATCAGGTTGTAGAATTCTTTACCGAGACCTTCACTGAATCCAAGTATCTTAACTTGTTCTCTATTCTTGGGGTGAGGTCTACTATTTCCGAACATCTACTTAAATCTTTCTAGTCTCATTCTCCTTTTCTTCTTCTTATAAAAATATTGTAGTTTGTACATGGGTATTGTACGCTTAAGAATCAACACGTGATTCTAGACACACTCGACCTCCTAAGATCGTGTCGGGATAGTCGAAATGTGTAGGATTGAGGGGATGATAAAAGGTAGCTATAAGAGATTAAGGACTAAGAATGGGTAGTGTGAATTCCTACGAGTTGAGCTGGAAAAGGGAAATTAGAGGCTATGTACGGGTAGCATAAGTTCCATATTATTTGATTGTCTGGTTTGATTTGAATACTAAACTATGTTGAAAGTTCATTTTAAATAACTAAGAAAAGTAAATCTAGCTTAAATAAAATAAAAGTATGTTTTAATATTTTAATTAGCTAAATTCATTCCCGATTAAATAATAAAACAAAGTAAAACATCTATTCTATTTGTCTGATCAAGGAATGAATTGAAAGAAATTAATTAAACAACTAACATATTTTTGTATTTTTCAGAATTTAAATACAATAAGTAAATAAACTATTCTATAGACATAAGAAATTAATTAAAATAAAATAATACTAATTCTAATAAAATAAAATAAAAAACAAAGAATAGTCAGATATGGTTATTCCTTTGTTGTAGGGTTGTCTGATAATGCTATTCTAAAAGAATGTATTCGTAAGTTATTAATATAAATAAAATAAAATAAACATGTTCTGGAAAAGCTTCTGCCTCAAGTTTTCTGGAAAGGGAAAATATTATTAGAAGAAATTTCCTCTTTTTTGTATGAACTTTCCCCGACAGAAGTAAATCAAAACTAATTAAAAGAAATAAACGATTCACTTCTTCCTCCAAATAATTTCCCGAGCATATCCACAGGGATAAGCCAGGAAGAAGTTATCAAGGGAATATATAAGAAATATTCTGAAAAGTAATACTAGAAATAGAATAAATACATTCGGGAAGTGATGAAATCTTTCGCTTCTACAATTCTACCAACTTAAAACAATGCATTATTTCTATTCTACCAAATATAAATTAACTAAAGCTTCAAAGAATTTTAAGTACAACTCCAACCTGGTTATTACTGTATTGTGGCAACTTTTCAAAGGTGAGATGTGTTTGTTATCTCCTCAGATTTCTATCCTTTTCTAAAGATGAAGTCCAATTGATCCAAGAATGTACATATGATGGCTAGTAACAAAGAAAAGAAAGAAATGACTGAAAAGAAAATGGTAGGAAAGAACAAAGAAATGAGCTGGTTGTATGTTTGGTTCCTCTAAAATATTCAACAACATAAATTTACCTCAAGAATGTGAAAAATTCAACCCATCATACGTGTAAAAGTTTGGATTTTATAAAATTTGGGAAAGAAAAATTCAATTACATTTGTCGATCAAGAAGTGAAAAATCATCAAAAGGAGAGACAATCAACATTCTAAACATAGGCAAACAAGAAGAGAAATTCAATACAATTCTAATGAGTCCAAAAATAGGCAAAACGGTTGGGAAAAGAGTGATAAAATCACTCCCAAAATCTAAACACGCATTGAAAAATACTTTTTTAACTCTTTAATTTAAGGTGATAGGACCCCCGGTGTAGACAGACTGGCGGTTATGCAACCGCCATTAATGATTATCCAACCATCGCTCAAAACAATGCCAAAATTTCACATGAATTCTGAGTATGGCACTCCCAAATGGGAGAGTTAGAAATTATAACTTAATTGCTAGTGTGCTGAAACCATGCTAATCCAACATTCTCACCACTTGCAAAAGAGAGACAAGAATCAAGTTTAGATATAAACATTTTTAGAAAAATACTCTAAAATAAGATGACAAGATTACTTACCATATTCATGAGGGTAAGAAATATTCCTTTTCCAACGCACTGACCCTGCATACACCCACTCAAAAAAACATTAGAAAATCAAAATTGCGCTATATATATTTCTTTTTACTATTTTTAGAAATCATATGTGTTTGAAAAGTTTTTTGAATTTAGAACTCCTGATTTCTTATGAATGTTTCATTCATGAGTATGGTTGAATTGTAAGGGATTTAGAAATTATGGTGACATACCCAACATGAGTGGATGAGGCTTAAGAACATGTTAGAAGCAAGAGATTTGGTCTTTTTGTGCTAGGATCTGACTTTTACTTTTTGAATGCATTTGAGAAGAACATATAGTAAATTAGTAACTAAAGCGGTTGTAATGAGTCTCAAAGAGATGGATATACCTAGGGCTTTTATCACTTTAGAATAGTTTGAACGTGTATATCATTTTTTGTATTTTGAGCTCCCAGAGAGCATTTTAACTACACTTACTCTATGGTGTGACAACATTGTACACAAGAAACTTGACATATTACATATACATATTGACATCTTTTTGGCTCGACATTCCTTTGCATCGTGGTTTATCTCATTTGTGTATTCTTAGATGGTTTAGAATTTATGATATTTTTCATGTTTTTGAATGCATGCTATGGATGATGATAATGACACAATGTGATAAACAAAATGATATGCATATGATTATGAGTACGGTAACAAATTATAAATTAAATACTTTACTTTTCAAGTAACTTTTAGCATTTATGCTTCATTGTCAAAATGTGTTACATGTGATATGATGATAAAAAATCTCACTTCATTCTTAACTCCACTTAACCAGTAAGATGCGAGGGATCACCACTGAGAGCCAAGGAGAACACAAGATATATGTGTTGAAGAATGTGAATGAGAATGACTAAGAGACAAGAACTTTGACAAGGATTCACTGAGGAACCTACAACCCAACCCAAACTAAGATTAACTTAACCAATTTAAAATGAATTTTTCTTGAAAGGTTTTACTAGGCTTAGATCCTTAGATGACATGTTGATAGATAATATTTGGTTTTAAAGAATTATTTTCTCTCTTAACATACACATCTAAGTCATTTTCTAGGGAATTTTTAGAAGCAATTTTATTTCCTTATTTATTTGTGATTTATGATTTATTAACGTGACCCCCTACATCTTTCCCCATACTACTAGTAGGAAGCATGGGCACATCATCGAGGACAAGACATATGGAAGTAAAGGCACTTACCTCTTTTCCCAATCTTATGGTACCAATAAGAAGCTTGAGCTTATCACTGACGGTTGGTAGGGATAAGAAGTGTAATTATTTGTAATGAATTTTTTTTATGTTTATTGTTTATTTATATATTTTTTTGTTTTTGAGTTGAATGTGAGTCATGCTTTTTGGGAAGAAATACTTGCCCCTTATCTCAACCCCACACAACTAGTAGGGTGCAAGGGATCAACACCGAAGATTGAGACATGCGAACAAGAGTTCCAGGTGAAATGTTTAGAATGATTTTGTCATAAAGAGAGATTTTTGAGGAAAGATTTATCATCACGAAGCTTCTAGTGAAGACCATGGGCAAGAAGCACCCAAATCAGAAGCAACCATGGAGAAGAATAAGTATGTAAGTTCTTATAAAGAAATGTCAAAATTTGTCTCTTGAATGAAAATGATGATAAAGATTAAATAATTTGAATGTATGAGAAGAATGGTGAAATATGTATGATTAAGAGATTTAAAGATGTTTGAAATTCAAATAGTTACTTGAATAGTAAGTTTCTATTTTACAATTTAAACAATGTGATATTGTAAGTAACAAGACAATATGAATGCAATGAAGGACAATGTGGAAATGTAAATGACTATATACAAAAATTTTGCAAGTGATGTGAATCAGTGGTTTTTTCAGACTCCTCACCTTCCAAGGTACACAAATGATAAGAAGGATTCTTAAAATTACCATTTTCATGACAGGGCCTAATACCTTGGGTTTAAACTTACAACCCTTGCCCAATATCGTATTCATCTGAATATCTAATCTTGGTGTATGACCATTCATTTGTATGAAACATTTGTAAACCTCTTTGTCGTGCTCTAGATGGATCAAGTTCATATGAGTGTGATGGTGTTGTTGAACTTTGTTTTCTAAATTTGGAGACCTGATCACATTTGAAGTTTGTTATAATATGGGATCATGTCTTGTGAACATGATAAGCTTATTTTTTGACATGTTTGTATATGGACCAAGGTTAGGATTGGAAGAAGCCCTAGAGATGGATTTGATGAGTACCATTTCACTCTTAAAATACTCTCTTTCTTTTGATACTTCTATCATATGTACATCTAGACCAAGACCATCATCAGGAAGAGAAGCTGGACCAAGGAAAATGCTAACTCCTTGTGGTTCAAATGGGAGAAGGATTAGTGAATCACCCTTAAAAAGTTTCACAATTTCCCTTGTGGTTTTTATGGACACGGTTTCTATAAATAACACCTTACTCTTATCTATTTTTGCCACTTCGAATGTTTTTGGGTCATCAACCTCAACTTGTGGAACATTCTCAGTGGTCATCACAAACTCCTTTGAGGGAAGAAATTTATTTAGCTAGTTCATAAGGAGCTCATATTATGAATGAATCCTTGGTTTATTCTTGAGATTCTCTAGATTCATATCAAAGGGTTTACGATCCCCTTGAGAGACAAAGAATTTCCCTAAATGGAGGAATCTAACCTCTTAGAACAAAGTGGAAGGGATGGCCTTTATCTGGTGAATCTATGACATACCAAGGATCATATTATAGTTTGTTTCCTTGTCGATAATGTAAAAATTATTCAGAATAGTCTTCGGCCAGAGGGAGACATAAAGAACTATAGTTCAGATATATGTAGCCTTAAGACTATCATACCCTCGCAACATGTTTCTAGTAGAGGAGAAATTAGTCTCCTAATATCCCATCTTCTATAAGAAAGAGAAGGGAAATACATTCATAGCAGCCCCATCACTGATCATAGTTCTCTTGATGTAATTATTATAGACCTAGACTTGCATGTATAAAGCATGACCCCCTCTTCGGACTATTTCAATGTTAGATGAAATCTTTCTTATATTAAAGACAAACTTGATATCCCTATCGCCTTGTCCTAAAGGATGTATGTTGAAGTCAACATGATTTATTTGAGCCCTAAGTGGAGGTGTAACATGAATTAGGTGACAAAACCCCAATGCATCTAATAACATAGAACGCTGCACATGGGAATTCTTCAACAAATCTAGAAAGAAAATGTGAGAAAATATCTTGTTCAAATTTGAAATCAAATTATAATCTCCTATAGGTTTCAAGACTATAGGAGCATTATCCTACAAGAGGGAATGGGTGGGAAAAGGTTGTGAAGTGTACTCCTTTATCTAATTTGTTGCGTTATTTTTTGGTTAAACCTCTAACTCAACTAATCCCAATATTGTTGTCTTTTTGTTTGAGCCAAGGTTAGGGGAAACTCGAGATTTTTCAGAAGTTGTGGCCTTATGGTTGTTATTCCCTACAGGAATTACCTTATTTATGTTTTGAGGGCATACTTTAAGATCTTTAGGACATTTAGGGAAGAGGTCTTGATAGATGTCTAGATTTGTATTCTGAGGAAAAACAAGCCATGTATAACCAGATTGAGAAGTTCCTTCAGGGTTTGCTAAAAAACACGTCTACAAAGATCAGCCTTTGATTTTCAGGAAGTCTTTGTATGAAATTTTTGCAATCTCTACGAGGTCTAACATCATGACCAAAAACATGGCGAATACCTTAATATGGATTGGGGTCACAGTCTCTTGGTATTTGAATTGGATTTTTTTGTTGGTTATAACCCTGGTTGTAGTTTTAAAACTGGTTGTTGTAACTGTAATTCCTTGCCCCTTGGCCATGATTTTGGTATTGCTTCAAGATTTGGGTTTGAGATTATTGAGGAGGAGGATGGTTGAAATCAACCATATTGACAGAGGGGACAAAATTAGGACCTCTTTGATTTCCCATATTATTGTTGTTATTGTTAGTGTTACCATTATTTGTAAAACCAACATTATTTTCCTGGTCGGTAATACCATCCATGGTGACACCGCGATTTCGATTCACAACCTTGGATCCTTGGTTGTTGGCTTTGATATTTTTATGGCTTGTGTTGTCTTGGTTAGGGGAAACCAACTTCACATTGAGACCGTAAGTCTTACACCAGTTGTCGATAATGGATTGGTTGATTCAAAGCATACGTTGCAATACTTCCTCATAGCTGCAGAAAGGAAACTTCTAGACTTCCTCCTTGGTCTCTTAGTTAAGTGAGTGAAGGAAGAGGTCACAAAGTTACATTTGGTTCATGTTAGGTGCACTTGCAGAGGAGTAAAGAACTTGATGCTATCTCTGAATGAAATGGGTAGAAAATTCATTTGGTTCTTGCCTAATATGCTGAAACTCCCTAATTTATGTTTGTAGCAACTTATTCATGTCAAATTCTCTGATGAATTCAGAAACAAGTTGTTTAAAAGATTACATAGAAGCTTTAGGTATCCAATAATACCAATCTAAAGTGATTCCTTTGAGAGTCTTTGGAAATATATTTGCTACTACAACATCCCAAGGAAGCAATTCCCCAATGACAGTAACATATGATTTGATATGAGCCTTTGGAACTGTTTCACCATTTTCTTTACTTTTTTGAATGACGAAATAGATAGGGTTAATTGGGTAGGAGGAAGACCTGTTCTTGCTAGTCAGTTGATGGTTGTTGTGCGTGTTTTGATTTCTTGACCCAATGCCGATTGTGAGAGCTTCCTTTTGGCTAGGAGGAACTACCTGTGATAGAAAACAAGACCACAAAAGAGAAGTTAAATGATATATGATAGTGGACTACCTAGCATATGCTAGTTCTGGGAAGTGTGATACTTCACAGATGGCTGTAAATCTGCTGTTTAAAACAAATTAATACGAGAAATAAGTAGAGTCCTACTGTAGTTGGTATGATTTAGGCATCTCATTCAAGTATAGTAAGAAAATATAATATAACAAGCTAGGCTATAGTTAGATCTGAAGGGTTGGTAGGTGTCAGGGTACTGGAACTGGTTAGGGTCAAGTTCTGGGTTGTTTAGGTTATTTGGTAAAAGGTTGTTTGGTTCTGTTATTGGCACAGGGTGTGAAACACAAAGACCGAGGTTGGTTAGGTATAACCGATGATGGTTTAAGGGAGACCAATGATGGTTATGGGTAACTGACGTTGGTAGAGTGGGGTGATAGTAATTCATTGAAAAATTTATTGTAAAGTCTGGGTGAGGTTAGATGAGGCTAAATAAGGGGATGATGAGGTTTAAGGGGATGATGAGAACACTTAGAGAGGTGGAAGGACCAGGATAGGTGATTTGATAAATGGGTGGGTGAGATTTTTGGGTTTATCAGAAAGAAGACTATGGAGGAATGGGAATATTAATAGAAGAATGATGACAGAAATGATAACAACTCTATGAACATAATAGGAATGAAAATGATTAATGATAAAACACTTACGAATGTTGCAGGTCCAATGGTTGGGTGGTGGAGATGATCGGCTGATGGAATGGATCTTGGTGTAATAGTGACACTTCTCAAAATGTTACTGTGAGTGCCAAATGCTTCTGGATCTATCCTGGTGTTGCCTATGGATGTTTGGGTGCGTGAAAAGACTTTGTTTCTGCTTGCATGCAGCTCCCTTCTTGTCTTCTTTCTCTCAAAATGTGCCAACCTCAAAAACATGGTTACTTAGGTGAATAAATGGCAACTGATGATGGTTCCTTCTTGACCGACATCCGTTAAGGTGAGATTCCCTAGGTTTACTAAAATGGGTAGATCTTTCAAATTTCTTCAACCAAGTTGGTTTGTTATCATGGATTAGAATGGAAGCTTCCCTTCGAATGAGTGGGAATGAGGTTAGAGAAATATTAGGCATTGATTTTAGGGTTGGAGCAAATCTTAGTTCATTAAGGTAAGTAAGACTTAGTTATTGTTAGTTATGGAAACATGCCAAGAATAGGTCTAGGGTGAGGTGGTGAGGTAGAAATTAAGATAATTAGATAAGAAATATTGTGAGGATATATATTAATTAAATTAATAGTGATGTGGGGTGGAAGGGGCCTAGTTAGGCGAGTATGTTTGAGCTGGTTATTTGACGAGGGACCAAGGGGAGTGTGACCTAATTTTAGTGTCTACATGTTGTTGCAGGATCACAGCACCCCTGGATGCAGATCAGGCTTCTAATGTGATCACTCTAGCATCCAGTGTGATTGCACAACATGGAAACCTCTCTCCAAGTACGGGACTTGTTAAACTGAGAGAGGAATCTCCATATTAGAGGCTGGTTCCTCAAACTCCTCTGATTTAGATCTATATTTGCACAACTACAGAGGTTCAGGTCCTAATCCTACTCTAAATTGCAAGGAGACAGGGATAGAAGTGCAAAAATGAAACTAAACTAAAGATGGTGATGCACCAAAAAGAGTGGTGAACATTTTTGTTATGCAAATAGAAACAAACCAAAGATTGCAACATAAAACATACACAGACTGATGAGATGTAATTTAGGATCTGAAATGAAGCGAATAATACAAACAAAGGACTAAAAATCATTCACAAAGCTTGCATTATCATTTCTAATGTAAAAACTATTGCATTACAACCTCAGAGAGGTAAAAAACTGTTACATTCTTTGAAGAGGTTTGATTCTTCAACAACCACTTGCTGAGGTGAAAGAAGAAGTCTGCTATGCCCAAAAAGTATTCCCCCTTTAGAAATGAGCCAAAAATGGCTGTTTACTACATTGCATGGGCATCAAACAAACACTCAATAAAAAAAAAACAAAAAAAACAAATGGTTGTTTGTAACTGAATTCCTTGCCCTTGGCATGATTTTGGTATTGCTTAAGATTTGGGTTTGAGAGTATTGAGGAGGAGGATGGTTGCAATCACCCATATGACGAGGGCCAACCTTCTGCCTCTTTGCTTTCCCATATTCTTGTTGTTATTGTTAGTGTTACCTTATTTGTAAAACCAACTTATTTCCTGGTCGGTAAGACCATACATGGTGACACCGCGATGTCGATTCACAACCTGGAGGCCTTGGTTGTTGGCTTGCTCTTTTATGGCTTGTGTTGTCTGGTAGGGAAAAACCCCACGTCCCATTGAGACGTAAGTCTACACCAGTTGTCGTTCCTTTATTGGTTGATTCACCAAGCATACGTGGCAATACTTCATAATCGTGCAGAAAGGAAACGTCTAGACTTCCTCCTTGTCTCTTGTAAGGAGTGAGGAAGAGGTCACAAAGTGACATTTGGTTCATATAGGTGACTGCAGAGGAGTAAAGAACTGATGCCTCTCTTGACATGAAATGGGTAGAAAATTTCATTGGGTTTCTTCTAATGGCTGTTGGAAACTCCTTAATTTATGTTTGTAGGCCAACTTATTCCTGTCCAAATCTTGAATGCATTCAGAAACAAGTTGTTTAAAAAGATTCATAGAAGCTTTCGGTAATCCATTACCAATCTACAGTGCTTCCTTTGAGAGTTCTTGTCAATATATTTGCTACTAACATCCCAGGAAGCATTCCCAATGACAGAACATTGATGTATGGAGCCTTTGGAAATGTTCACCATTTTCTTTACGTTTTTGAATGACGAAATAGATAGGGTTAATTGGGAGGAGACGAATGTTCTTGATAGTCAGTTGATGTTTTTGTCTTGTTTGATTTCTTGACACAATGCACGATTGTGAGAGCTTCCTTGGCTAGGAGGGAAAAACTACCTGGAAGAAACCAGACCACCAAAATAGGAAGTTAAATCGATATATGGATAGTGGACTCCCTCTTCCTCTTTAGTTATGGGAAGTGTGATAATTCACAAGATGGATGTAAATATGCTGTTTTAAAACAAAGTAATACGAGAAATAAGTAGCAGTCATACTGTAGTTGGTATGATTTAGGCACTCAGTCAAGTATAGTAGAAAATATAATCTAACAGCTAGGCTTAGTTAGATCTGCACGGTTTGGTTAGGTCAGGGGGTACTGGAACTGGTTAGGGTCAAGTTCTGGGTTGTTTAGGTTATTGGTACAAGGTTGTTTTGGTTCGTATTGGCACAGGGTGTGAAACACAAAGACCGAGGTGGGTTCGTATCAACCGATGATGGTTTAAGGGATACCCCTGTCTGGTATGGGTAACTGTAGTGGTAGAGTGGGGTTGATAGTAATTCATTGAAAAATTATTGTAAAGTCTGGCGTGAGGTTCAGATGGGCTAAATAAGGGATGATGAGGGTTAAGGGATGATGGAAACCACTAGAGAGGTGGACGGCCCAGGATTAGGTGATTTGAGAAATGGGTGGGTGAGATTTTTGGTTTATAAGAGGAAGAAGACGATGGAGGAATGGAATGTATAGAAGAATGATGACAGAAATGATAACAACTCTTGAACATAATAGAATGAAAATGATTAATGATAAAAACACACGAATGTGCAGGCCAAGGGTTGGGTGTGAGATGATGCGGAGTTTTCCTTGCTTTGTGTAATAGTGAACTTATCAAAAATGTTATGTGAGTGCCAATGCTCTGGATCTATCCTGGTGTTGCCTATGGAGTTTGGGGGGGGCGGTCCGGCGCGTGAAAGACTGTGTTTCTGCTTGATGCAGCTCCCGTCTTTTTCTTTCTCCACAGTTTCCCCCCCTCAACAAAACCTTGGTTATTAGGTGATAAATGGCCCCTGATGAATGGTTCTTTGACCGAATACGTTAAAGGTGGATTCCCTAGGTTTACTAAATGGGTAATCTTTAAAAAATTCTCACCAAGTGGCTTTGTGATCATGGTTAGACTGGAAGCTCATTCGAATGAGTGGGAATGAGTTTAGAAGAAAATTAGGCATTGATTTAGGGTTTGTCGCACCTCTTTTTTCCTAAGGTGAAGTAATCATTAGTTATTGTTTAGTTATGAGAAAAATGCCAAGAATAGGTTAGGGTGAGGGGTGAGTAGAAATTAAAGATAATTAGATAAGAATATTGTGAGGCGAGAAGGAAGTGAAATTCAATAGTGACTTGGGGGGGAAGGGAGGCCTGGTGCCTGTAGTGCAGGCTGTTTGCTTGGATTTGGATTATTGTTGATTTTCACTTTCTATTTTAGGTAGGCGGAGTAGGTTTGCTCTTTTCTTGCACGAGTGACAAAGGGCGGGTGACATAATTTTAGTGGCTACATGTTGTTGCGGATCACAGCACCCTGGGATGCAGATAGGCTTCTAATGTGATCACTCTAGCCAATCAGTGTGATTGCAAAACATGGAAACCTTCTCCAAGTACGGGATTGTTAACTGAGAGTCGGAAATCTCCTATTAGAGGTGGTTCCTCAAACTCCTCTGCTCAGGCTCTATATTGGCCCACTACAGGGTTCAGGTCATATCCTACTCTAATTGCAAGGAGACAGGGATAGAAGGTGCAAAAATGAAAACTAAACTAAAGAGGGATGCACCAAAAAGAGTGGTGAACCCATTTTTGTTTAGGACCTAGAAACCACCCCCACTATTGCAACATAAAAACATAACAGACTGATGGAGATGTAATTTAGGATATGACAATGCAGCGAATAATACAACAAAAGGACTAAAAATCATTCACAAAGCTTGCATTATCAGTTTCTAAGTAAAAATATTGCATTACAACCTAAGAGAGGTTACAACCTGTTACATTCTTTGAAGAGGTGTGATCTTCAACAACCACTTGACCTGTAGGTGAAAGCCGAAGTCTGCTAGGCCAAAAAGTATTCCCCATTTAGAAATGAGCCAAAAATGGCTTTGTACTGCATGGGTCATCCCAGGAGACAGAACGGATAAACGTGTGAGCCCCCATTCCTTCTTTGACTACAAATGCATAAATCAGCCATGGAGGAACGTACAAACCCAGTACCTTGCCATTTTTGACCAGGTTGGAGGAGAATGCGACCCATTCTGGATTAAATTTGGTCGCTGGAACATGTCCACTTCTGGCCATGAACACGTGTCAGAGCTGTTTCTTACTTTCCTCTCCAGCCTTAAACCAAAATGCAATATGACCTCGAGCATGTAGAGAGATTTTATAAGATTTCCACTGATTAATAAAGAACGTGCAAATCCAAGGATCTTTCTGGATTCGGAAAGCTATGGCAATCTTATGAGAGTTAGGGCACAAACCAGGGCCCACCTTGTTTTTTTCCAATTTTCCCGTGCTTAACACCATCACGGACACGTGTCGGCGTGATTGGCTGAGAAATTCTCCTCATTCCATACCACAGGTTTCCTTGAAAGTTTGACTTTTTGTGATTTTGGACATTTTCATTTTTCCCCGCATCCCGCCACTTGGACACGTGGCATGATTGAAGGTCGACAGGGGAGCTGTAACGAAGTTGCTTTGGAGAGTTTGGCCAAAACTTTGCCAAATTACTCTAACTCCTCCTGAGCTCTGAACTCCTGCTCAATCAGACACGGCCTCTTTTTATTGGCTCGGGCCAGTGCTTCAAAACCTGACCTTTGAAATTTGGAAACTTACCTTGTGACACTGGAGTCTCCTGATTCAAATCCGCTTCCTTCCGGATTTTCGCGTAACGAGGGTCCTATGTCAAGGGATGTCCAGACTATCTGGGACAAAATCTTCCGATCTGTTAGATTCGGGCTTCCCTGTCCCTCTTTCGACCGATGACACATGGCCGTGGTTGATTGGCCTAGGATCCTTCTGCATCCACGTCTACGCGTACTCTGTCCCAACGTCCCATTTTTCCATTCTCCTTTCCGACGACCGGGGGTTCGCGTAATTAGCGTCCTCGCGCCCAGATGTTCTAGAATGTTAAGCTCAGCAGTTAGTTGATTTTTCTTTGACCTTCGGCCGGTTCGCCTTTTCACGTCCTGCGCATCCTCATGGTCTAGATGTCCCTATACCCTGCTGACTGCCTGGCGGCCTTTTCGGCCGGTTCGCGCCCCGCCCTTTCCCACTGTTCCCCTGCTGCCTGGACTAGGACTAGCCAATTTCATGAAGTTTATTGGACAAGCTTGTTTTTTGCAACTTTTCACCTTTGCTTAGAACTTGGCTCCTTCTTCTTGGAAGAGAGTTAGAAAAAAAAATCTGAGGGGGACCCTATGAAACATGCTTTTTGCCCTGAATCATCTATTTCCTGGACTTTTTATTCTACTGCATGCTTATCAAATTTTCCCTGGGGTTTTCCCATGGATACCCCTGTGGTGAACTCAGATGGGTTACCTTGCCTTCTAGGTAGGAAGATACCAGTTGCTGAAGCAGTCCAATGGGCATGGAGTCATCAGATATTCTGTTTAGAATCCCAACTGACTTAGAATGTGCAAGGAGGAGATGGAATATCATGATGGAGCCAGGACTGCAAAACATCTTCCATTGATAACAAGCGTGCCAAGCACTTAGGGAAACCAAACTAACATACAACAAAACAATGTGGCACAAGCACTTGGAGGAATGAAAATCTATCATATTTACAGGTAGTGAACTTCCCTCTAGAAGCAAGTTGAGATAGAGTCCATTTAATGGACTCTGCCAGTTCTTCACATCCCAATTAGGCCCCCCACTTGGAAGCATTGATGTTAGTGCCACTTCAGACCATGAGGGCCACTCCAAATGGCCATCAAATTTGAATGCCTTCCCAGTTTTGTATAAAATCCCATTTCAACCTAGCATCCCAACCTGAAAAGATCTATACTGGGCCCCCTATCAAAGGTCGTCTGATATAGCTTGATCCTTTTCCATTGCTTGGGAGGCCTATTCTGATCTCTGCGGCTCCATCAACTCTGCATACATAACATCCATGGGCTCAACAATCTAGCAACTCAAGCTACTTCCGAGTTCCCATGTTTGTTAACTCCCATGACATGGCAAGATGAACTCTCTCCCTAGACCAGTTGGAATGGAGGTTACTGTGGATATTTGGGAGTTACCTATAGCCATAAGGCTATATCAATGTGGTATGCCAAGGACCTCTGATTCGTGTCAGAGTCCTCCTAATGATCCTCCACAAAGTTTGTTTGTAGACTCGGCCTTTCCCTTCCCGTGAGGGTATAGTTTGATGAAGTGCTTAGGTAAACTCCTTCTTGACAGCCCAGCTTAGTTCACTTAGATCTAATGAATGTTAAGCATATTAGAGATTTGTAGCCGGTACACCACATCGGTTGTTATCTCCTAATAAAGTCTAAGATGCTAGACTCATTTCCTCCTTTGAGTGAATACCCCCCCTGCTTTGTCCCTTTGCTCCTTCGTCGTTGGCTGTCCAAAATGCCATTTGTGACCTGGCTTTGAATTAGGATTAAGGACTCAATGAAGTCCAAACCCCATTGCATGAAGGACTGGTCAACTGAGATTGGCTGCAATGGAAGGGCAGCAAGTCTCTCGTTTTCTTGTTCCTAATGCCCCAATTCTTGCACCTCTGCTCCCTTCAAGCTCACTGAAGATTTAGGCAAATAAATAACCCGCTTATGGATTTTTAGCGCTATCACTCTGGTGCAAAAGGCCAATAGCTGGTCCACCATGGACACTCTTCCAGCACCCTTTGCATCTGATGTGCTTATGAATATCAGTAGCACTCCCATTCACTTTCTTGTCCAACCCCCCCATCAACAAGGACATAAGCGGACAGCCTGCAAATGAAGGTCCTTTGGTCTTGTTCAGCTCTGGAGGCGCATAGGCCGTGGCTAGGAAGTGTAGAATACCTTGGGTCAACAAGAGTGGGGGCAGCAATTGTCTTCTTCTTGAACACTTGGGTATGGTGTCTGGATGTCAAAACCGCCTTCTTTTTCCCACTGACTACTTAGTCTTTCTTCCCCAAAACCAGCTGCGCAAACAATCCTTACCTTTACCAGCGTGGTGATCTTGATCTCAATGTCATACTCCCGACACGGGTGATAAACTGCCCTTTTTCATTCAAATCCTTGTTTGAGGAGGAAGTACTAACCCCAGCATGCTCTCCTAGCAATTGGACCTGTTGTTTGAGACTCAATGTTTTTTCCTTCCTTCCAGCTTCTGATTACTCCAGACATGCTTCTCAATAAAAGAGTATCTCAAATCATAATCATCTAGTCTCTGCTGAAGAAGGCAATTGGCTGCCATCTCACTATCCCTGTTTTGCTGTACCAAAATGTAGAGATAGTGGTCATTACCCCAAATGAATAGGAGGATGCAATCCTTGGCGAATTAGGGTTCTAATTGTAGAGTATGGTTTTGAGAGATAGCCTTCGTTGATTGATTCAAACCTCGCCTTGCCGCCTGCTGTCCACTTGAAAGCCATGCTCTTCTTTAACATTTGGTGATGGGCTGACAGGGCTGCAAAACTATGGGTGACAAACCTCCCGACAAACTTTTATCCTTCTCACGAAATTTGAATGGACCGTCTTGTGACTTGGCAATGGGAGTGCCCTTATGGCTTCAAACTCTCTGGATCAAGTGCTAATCCTTCTTTAGAGACAATATGGCCCAAAGGAGATTCTACTTCATGTGCAGGAAAGAGGAACTTCTTCGGTATTTCAAAGACACTCACAAAGATAATACACCTCGTGAAGACTTGACTAAATGAGAAGAGGTGGTATGCTGCATTTTTTGAAAACAGTTATATCATAAAGGTAGATCAGCACCCAACACTGTTAATCAAACCTTTGAATGCCATGTCATTCCTTGGTAAGGTAGCACCAGCGTTGGACAGCCCCAATGGCCTTTCTTTCTTCACCCGTTACCCATTTGGTTGGAAGGCTGTCTTGAACTGAGTCCTCTTCTTCACTATAATCTGATTGTAGAGAGTAGCCATCAAGCAATGAGAACCTTTCTGAACCAGCACAACCTGACAATATTGCCTCATAGAAGGGAGAGGGTACGTTCCTTGAGAGAGGCCCATCAAGTCTCTGGAAGTCCCCCACCCCCCCCTCTGATCTCTCACTCTTTTTTGGACTGAGAAAGAGTTGGCACCAAAATAGACTGCTGATGGGACTATGAACTGGACTAAATCATCTTGTCAATTCTTTCCTCATGAGAGGCTCATGTGGGGATGACTGGTCTTTGGTTATACTGACAGGCTAGTATTGGATCAATTCAATGGTATTTACTGAGTTAAAGTTGGGATGTAAACCTTTCAAGTCTTCATAGCTCCACTCCACCCTTCAGGGAATCTTGCACATAGTTGTATGAACTCATACCTTCTTGTTCAATTGTCATCCTTCCAATTTGCAATTGTTTGTTCTCTTTACCAAGATGGATTACTGAATCCTCTCTCGTGACATGAATGTGGATTTCTCTTTTTAAATTGTCAGGGTAAAAATGGACTCCAAAGTGTAAGTCCCTTGGGCCGTTGTTCTGTCTCGTTGTACCACTTGGTCACATAATGATGTTCCAATTTTTTGACTGGCTGAAACTCCGCTTCTTCTGACAAGAAATAGATGATTTGCTGGTCATTTCAAACACTGCCAACTGACATTGTTATCCGGCCCTGAAGCTAATATCAAGTGGAGGTTGGCTGTACCTTGTCTTGTTGAATGCTTTCCACAATGTCAACTGCTACCCCCTCCTGCTGCAAGCCTGTAGACAGCTTGATTCTTTTCCTAGGAATGGATTTGATGCAAAACCCTCAAAATCTTCATGAGGTACAAAACCTATTTTTGTAGCACCTGAGAGATCATTCGTGGCAAGCATTCTGTCCCTGACATGATTACACTCAATTCAAGTCCCTAAAGACTGCAAGTTCTTTATTCTCTATTTATTGCCCAATGCATCCCTTGCCCCCCTTCTCATCTTCAGCAGTGTTATGGAGCATGAAACTGAAATCTAAAAGATGAATAGTATGTTCTTCCTTGAGGTGAAACAAGCATGGTCACCTCCTGCACCTTGTCATACTCCTGGATTCAATAAAAAACGCGCCATACCTCCTTGTCATCTTTGTGGTTTGGCTTGGTGAGCTAGTAATAGGTCACTTGTCTGGGTATGCATAGCCACCTAGCTAGCTTCTTCCACTTCTTAATAAGGATCCCCTTCCGTACCTTGTTTCCATTCATCAAAGAGTTAGAGCCGGGATGATGACAAACCTAGTGTCAGCTCATCATTCTTGGGTGATCTCTTGATCAACTGCGGAGCAATTGGCATAATCGATTGGAGTTAAGGCTCAATGGGCCAGCTTTTTCATAGTTCTAACTGATTGTAGCTTAGTTCCTCCCCCTTCGTTCTGCACCGAGTGGGACCCAATCAGAGACCAAATATCCCCAATCGTGGCTGGAAGTCCTGACAAGCAAGGGCAAAGAAGTGGGGAAGGTCTATGACTGATACCTCTGTAAAAACAACAACTTGGGCACTGTCATGGCCGGTACCCTTCACAGGTTTTATCACGCCAAATATTCTACTGCGTCCCATATAGCTGACACTAAAACTTTGGATATTGTTTTCATACTAGAGCCATAGCTGATCAGCTATTTGTGTCGGCCTTACCGAGGCTACTTGCCCCCTAGTTAATCATTGTACTTGTGCACTAGCTGATTCTACTGCTTCCATGCAACCTAGAAAGGAGGGGGCTTCAACATTTTACCTTGCTTTCCTCCACGATTCCCTCAGGCTGGGTTAGCATTGTGAGACTTTGTCTTGATCTGAATCTGCTGATCCGAAGTTGTCTAGTCCTTCATGGCAGCTTAAAGCAGATCTCTTTGTCTTGGGATAGGCTCTGGTTCCCCCTTGATATATTGACATTGGCTCTTCATCTGACAATGATGCTGACTGGTGATGAGGATCTCTTTGTTGTCCCTTGGTGGCACATTCAATCCTTGTACGTGGGCAAACAATGGATTTGAGTTGGTCTAGGAGCTGTTCTGGCTGCCTTGTGCATTGAATTTGGCTTGTGCTATGTATCATGGTGGAGCCATGGAGGTTGTTGACTTGTTGGGGTGCTAATTGCTGGGTCTTCACCAAAACTTCCGCAGGTTTGACCTTGTGTTGGCTGCAAACACTTGAGAAAACTACACGGTTCATGCCACAAAATCCTTGATTGCCAATTTACCAATGTGGTGTCATTTGGGGAGATGCTGTTGGAATGTTTTTGTTGTTGATTGTTCCTGACTGCTCACCCTCCACACCAGTAGTTGTCACCCTCCTCTTTTCCCCCAATCCCCCCTTTGCAGCGCAGGATGGTTATGAGGCTCATTGATGGAAAGCGCCAGTCATACCCTGAGCAATGTGTTTTTGGATGTTGGCACCAATGCCTTAGAGGTAGATATTGGAATTTGGATTTATGGGCTGAATGTCTATTGCAGGAGGCCTTGTTTGATTTCATTTGCCAAACTAGATTAGGTGGCCTTTGTGTGTTGGTATGGCTGCCTTTGGCTGAGCTGGGGTGCTAAGAAGCGTCTAAAACTGGGCTTGTGCCCTTTGAGAGTAACCAGCTTCATTGCCTAGGTTTTGCAATGCTCTGACTTCTTGAAGAGCATTTGGGCACTTTTCGCTGAAGTGGACGCTTCCATTTGAAATCTGACTTCTAGGAGTGGGGGAAGGAGCAAACCTAGGTGCTTGATTGGTGTTTGGGCCTCTAACTTGGAACCAATGGCGGGGAGGTCTAGGGGAAAAGTTTTCAGTTGGATAAACAATTTCAGCCCTAATGGCAATGCTATAAGCCATAGGGCTGTATGCCTCCAATGGATGAATTAACATAGAACATCTTTAGACTTTTCGAGCTTTGAGATAGTAGAGAAAGAACCTTCAGTGTTGGCCGGACTACCCTGGAATTCTCTCCCCCGTTTGAAGTCTGAAGTTGAAATCTGTCAGCTGCTCATTGGGAGCTCTCTTGATGGTTGTCAGCTGCTCAAAAGAGACAAGTTGTCTCCTTCTCTCCAAATTGCTGTGAAAGTGTCTACACAGCTGATTCCAATTTGTGATAGCACCCGTCCCCCCCCCCCCGGCTCTCCATTACAAAGAGGTATCCTGAATGAAGATGCCAGTAACTTGACAGCACTGCATCTCATTGATTCATGGATTGCACAAAGGTTAGCACTATTTTAAAACATGATCACATGGCGTCGTCTGCTTTCTCCAGTGAAGTACGGGACTGTTCTTACTGCTGCAATCGGAATTGGATGGTGTGCATGAGGGCAAGTGGGATGGGGGGGGGGGCTGACCCTGTGAAGTTGAACATAGGGTTGTTTGTTGCATCTAATTGGTCTTTCCAAACCTTGTTGACGAATGAACCGGCCTCCCCGGTGGAGAGTGGAGAGAGTTCTGTTGGTGGAGATGGAGACCTGCATCCTTTCCTCTTTCCTTGTCATTGGAAGATATTTTAGGTATTCAACACCAATACCTCTTTCTCTCCAACTCTTGACCTTGTGGTGACTCTGCTCATGAGTTTTCAGTCTGCACTGTGAAACCAGTGATTTTTTCCCCTTGGAGTAGCAGATATGCAACAATCTCTCTTTACGCAAGAATTGCAGCAGCTGACACATAACTTTGCCGCAATAAAAATGAGACCTCTAGTCCACCGGGCGCGCCACAACTCTTGTTGCTAGATCACAGCACCCCTGGCTGCAGATCAGCTTCTAGGGTGCCCACTCTAGAGCCAGTGTGATTGCCCAACCTGGACCCCCTCTCCCGTGTGGGACTGTTAAAAGGAGAGAGGAAACCTAGATTAGAGCTGGTTTCCTCAACCTCCTTGGATTAGATCTATATTGCACAACTACAGAGGTTCAGGTCCTAATCCGTACTCAAACTGCCAGGAGGACAGGGATAGACGCGGGTGCAAAAATGAACACTACCTCCTCTTGTGATGCACCCCACGGAGTGGTGGAACATTTTTGGATGCAAATAGACAAAACCAAGATTGCACCAACATACAACAGACACAGACTGATGAGATGTAATTTAGGATATGAAATGAAGAGAATAATACAAAACAAAGAATAAAATCATTCACAAGATTGCCTTCTTCATTTCCCTGTCCAAACTACTGCAGTTACCCCTCGAGAGGTAAAAAACTGTACAGTCGTTGAAGAGGTATGATTCTTCACAACACTTGGGAGGTGAAAGAAGAAGTCTGCTATGCCAAAAGTAACTTCCCCTTTAGAAATGAGCCAAAATGGCTTTACATGCATGAGTCGAAGCAAGGAGACAAAATGTACAAAACGTGGAGCCATCCTCATTGACGGCGAAGCATTCAATTAGCATGAATACCTTACCACCCCCCATACCCTTTCCATTTCCCCCAGGTTGGCGGAGAAGCGGTCATTGGATTAAATGTGGTTGCTGAAATGCACTTCTGGCCATGAACCGTGTCCAGATCTATCTCCCTTTCTCTCTCTAGACTAAACCAAAAGCATATGACCCGCGAATCATGTAGAGAACTTTTATAAGCTTTCAATGATATTAAAGCCTTCAAATATGCGCTCTGGATCGAAAGATATGGCCTCTGCCTCTTCTTGCACACCACAGTAAAAATGGGTGTGAAAATTTTTCCAGACGTCTGCCACCTGGACGAACGTGGCGCACTGATTTGGATGAGCAATTCTCTCTCCTGCCCTTTTACCACGGTTTTCTTCAAAGTTTTTTTACTTTTTTCGTGCTTTTGGAACCATTTTCCACTTTTTTCCCAGTCCCCCTCCCACTTGGACATGTGGACATGCATGATTGGTCGACAGGGGCCCGAGGAGAATTGGCTTTTTAGCTTTGGCCAAAACTTTTGCCCCAAATTCTCTACCTCCTCCCCGAGCTTCGCACTTCCCTACTCCATCGGACAGTGTACTCTTTTTATGGGCTAGGGAAAGCGCTTCAAACCTTGCACCCTTTGAAATTTTGGATGTTTTTCCCTTGTGACACGTGGCGTCTCCTGATTCGCCACGGGGCTACGGTTTTTTGCATCCTCGCGTCCCTCTGTCCCGAGTGTCTGGGAAAAAACTTCCGATCCCTCTGCTGTCGGTTCCCTGGCCCTCTTTCGGCCGATGAAATGTGGAATGGTTTGATTGGCCTCGGATCCTTTGGCCCTCCGCGTCCTACGTGTCACTCTGGCCCAAAATGTCCAGATGCGAAAGTTTCCTTTTCCGTCTGATCCGGTGGTTCGAATCCTTCGCATCCTCACAGCCCAGATGTCCCATCCTATTTTCCTGTCCGCTTTAGTTGATTTGCTTGACCTTAGGCAGGTTGCCTTTCCGCGTAAAAGGCGTCTCACAGTCTGGAGGTCCCTATGCTCTGCTGACAGCTGGCGCCTTTTGGCCGATTGTGGCCCCGACGTCCCAACTGTCCCAAGGGCCGCCCTGAATGGAAGTAGCCATTTCATTTTTTTCCTATCCAAAATTGTTTTTTGCCAACGTTTTCCCTTTTCTTAGAAATGATCCTTTCTTCTGACAGGGAGAGTTTTTTTTTTTTAGAAAAAATCTGAGGGGGACCCTAGAACCATGATTTTTTGCCTGAACAAACTATTTCCCGGGACTTGGTATTCTGCTGCATTATCCCAATTTTTACCCTGGGGTGAAAATGGATAACCCACATTTTCCCCTTTTGTGAGTGCTTGTCTTGGTACCGTGCTTCTTCCAACCTCAGATTTGGTTACCCCAGGTGTGGCGTGAAGGTGATCCCCCTCCAAATGAGGAACTGAGAGGTAGAAGGATAGAATTGGTGAGTGGTTGATAAAAGGGGGATGTGATGAAGCGGTCCGGTGGCGAAAACATGGCGTAATAAGGTAAAGGTTAGTATGGAATCACGGTCAAAATGGGCAAAGGTCAAAGGTAGTTATAGTCGAACGCACGCACATGGATAAAATGTGAATGGTACTCTGGTTGACGAGCATGTAAACTCTACAATGTCCAGTTCGATAGGTTATTCAAACAAGGTTGATGTTCTTTCCAGTATTCCAAGGTATATGATATGGTGCAGAAGCACAATCAGGTTAGGTGTGGAAGGTGTAGTATGCTTGGTACACAAAGATGGGTCCGGAAAATGACTGGCAATAAGAAAGGTACGGTCATTAGGTCCAAAACATGAGCAACGTGTCGTCAGGGTATTCTGAAGCAAATGAGTTTAATAATCATTAACAATGCTAGTTACATGTAGCGAGGTCACGAATGGGTTGAACTGAGTACGAGTAAAATAAAGTCCCTAAATGCAAGAAAAGATGCACTTCTTAGGATTCAAAAGACACTCCAAATCTCCTACCACCTCGTGAAGACTTGCCTGCTAAAGAGAGAGGTGGGCTGCTGCATTTTGAAAAAAGTATATCACAAGGTTTAGATCAGCACCACATTGTTAATCCAAACCTTGAATGGCCATGTCCATTGCCCTGGAAGGTAGCACCGCGTTTGGACAGCCCAAATGGAATTTTCCTGTATGCAAAGTTCCCCCCATTTGGTTGGGCACAGGCTGTCTGAACTGGTCCTCTTCCTACTATAATCTGATTGTAGACTGAGTAGCCATCAAGCAATGAGAGAAACCTTTCTGAAACCAGCGACAACCTGCAATATTTGCTCCATAAGAAGGGAAGAGGGTAATGGTCTGGAGAGGAGGCCACTATCAAGTCTCTGAAGTCAACACAACAATCTGATTCTCTCCACTCTCTTTTGACGGAAACTAAGTTCGGAACCCAATAGAAATGCTTGATTGGGAATATGATTCCGTGACTCATTCTTGTCCAATTCTTCTCTCATGAGGAGGCGCATGTGCGGGATGACTGGTCTTTGTTTCTACCTGACAGGCTTAGTATTGGATCCAATTCAATGGTATACTGAGTTAAGTTGGAGAGTTGAAACCTGTCAAGTAGTTCATGCTCCAAGCAAACATGTCAGGGAAACTCTTGACATAGTGTATGAACTCATACCTTTCTGGTGCAATTGTGATCCTTCCAATTTGTCAATGGTTTGTTCTCTTTTACCAAGATGGATACTTGCATCCTCTCTCTTGACCTGAAATGTTTGCTTCCCTTTCTAAATTGATCATTGGTTAATTTAAACAATGGGACCCAAAGTGTAAGTCCCTTGGGCAGCTTGTTAGTTCTCAGTTGACCACTTGGTCCCTACGGCTGTTCCAATTTCTTGATTATTGGCAGAGAACTCAGGCTTCTTCACAGAAATAGATTGTTTTGCTGGTCATTTCAAACAACTTGCCAACTGACATGTTATCCGGCACTGAAGGCCTCATAACACGTGGTGTTGGCGTACCTTGTCTTGTTGAATGCTTCCACAATGTCAAAGGCTTACCCCTACGCTGCAAGCCTGTCAGCAGCTGATTCTCTTCCTAGGAATGGATTTGATGCCAAAACCCTCAAAATCTTCCATGAGGTTCCCCACACCCTATTTGTGTAGCACTGAGAAGATCATTCTTGGCCAGCAGCTGTCCATTGACCTGATTTACAATTCAATTCACGTCCCTAAAGACTTGCAAGTTCTTATTCCTCTCTTTATTGCCCAATGCATCCCTTGCACCAAGGATTCATATTCAGCAGTGTATTGGAGCATGCAAACTGAAATCTAAAAGCTGAATAGTATGTTATTCCTTGAGGTGAAACAAGCATGGCTCCACCTCCTGCACCTTGTCTACTCCTTGATCCATCAAAAAACAGCTGCCATACCTCATTGTCATCTTTGTGGTTTGGCTTGGTGATGCTAGGAATAGGCTAATTTTCTTTGTGTATGCAATAGACCCCTAGCTCAGATTCTTCCACTTCTTAATAAGGATCAAATGCATGTACCTTGTTTTCCCATTCATCAAGAGTTAGATCCGGGATGCTTCCAACCTTAGTGTCAGCTTCATCAGTTCTTGGGTGATCTTCTTGATCAAATGCGGAGCAATTGGCATTAATCTGACTTGGAGTGTAAGGCTCAATGTGGAAGTTTGTAATAGGTTCTAACCTGATTGTAGCCTTAGTTCCATACCTCGTTCTGAACAGCATGTGTGACCAATCAGCAGACAAATATCCCCCAATCTTGGCTGTGAAGTCCCTTGACAAGCAAAGGGCAAAGAGTGGTGGAAGGTCTATGACTGATACATCTTGTAAAACAACAACATTTGGACATGCATGCAAGGTAAGACTCAAGTTTTTAATCACTCCAACTATTTCTACTGCTGTCCCATCTAGCTGCACTACCCCTTTGGATATTGTTTCATACTAGAGCCCTAGCTGATCAGCTATTTGTTTAGGCATTACCGAGCTACTTGCCCCAGAGTCTATCATGTAATTGTGCACTAGCTGACTTCTAATGATCAATGAAACATAGAAAGGAGGGGGCTTCAACATTTTACCTTGCTTTCCTCCACGATTTCCCTCAGGCTGGGTAGCATTTGTGAGCACTTTGTCTTGCATCTGAACTTGCTGATCCGAAGTTGGCTAGTCCTTCATGGCAGCTTACAGCAGATCTCTTTGTCTTGGGATAGATAGGGATTCCCACATTGATATATTGACATTTGTCTTCTTCATCTGATCAATGATGCTGAATGGTGATGAAGGATCTCTTTGTTGTCCCTTGGTTTGCACATTCACTCCTTGTACGTGGGCAACAACAACTGGTATTTGAGTTGGTCTAGGAGCTGTTCTTGGCTGCCCTTGTGCATTTGAATTTGGATTTTGCTTGCTAATCATTTGTGGAGCCATGGAAGGTTGTGGATTGGTTGGGGCTAATTGCTGTTCTTCACCCAAATTCCTCCTTTTTGACCTTGTGTTGGCTGCAACACCTTGAGAAACTACCCGGTTCATGCCACAAAAATCCTTTGCTTGCCAATTTACCAATGTGGTGTCATTTGGGGCTGATTGCTGTTGGAATGTTTCTTGTTGTTGATTGTTTCCTTGACTGCCCTCACCCTCCACACCAGTAGTTGTCACCATTAATGCTTGATTCAAAGCACCATTGAAGCGCATGGATTGGTTATGAGGCTCATTGCATGGAAAGCACCAGTCATACTCCTGAGCAATGTTGTTTTGTGTTGGCACCAATGCCTTAGAGGTAGATATGGAATTTGGATTATAGGGCTGAAATGGTCTATTAGCAGGAGGCCTTGTTTGATTCATATTTGCAACTAGATTAGGTGGCCTTTGTGGTTGGTATGGCTGCATATTAGGCTGAGCTTGGGGTTGATAAGAAGGTCTAAAACCTTGGGCTTGTTGCCTTTTGAGAGTAACCAGCTCATTGCCTAGGTTTTGCAATTGCTTCATGACTTCTTGAAGCTCATTTTGGGCACTTGGAGATGAAGTGGAAGCTTCATTTGAACTCTGACTTCTAGGAGTGGGGGAAGGAGCCAAACTAGGTGCTTGATTGGTGTTTGGGCTCTCTAAACTTGGAAACAATGGCAGGGGAGGTCTAGGGGCAAGTTTTCCAGCTTGGATCAAACAATTTTCAGCCCTAATGGCAATGCTATAAGCCATAGGGATAGTTATGCCTCCCATGGACTGAATTAACATAGAAATATTAGAATTTAGAGCTTTGAGATAGTAGAGAAAAGCACCTTCTGCTGTTGGCCTGACTACCACTGGAATTCTCTCCCAAGTTTTTTGAAATCTGAAGTTGAAATCTGTCAGCTGCTCATTGGGAGCTCTCTTGATGGTTGTCAGCTGCTCCAAAAGAGACAAGTTGTCTCCCTTCTCTCCAAATTGCTCGTGAAGTGCTATACACAGCTGATTCCAATTTGTGATAGAACCAGCTCCAAGGCTCCTAAACCATTACAACGCTTTATCCTTGAATGAAGATGCCAGTAACTTGACAGCCACTTGCATCTCATTGATTTCATGGATTGCACAAAGGTTAGCAATATCTTTAACATGATCACCTGGAGTAGTCTGATTTTCTCCAGTGAAGTACGGAATGTTCTTTAAGGCTGCAATAGGAATTGGATGTTGTGCATTGAGGGCAAGTGGGCTGCTGCCTGTGAAGTTGACATAGGGGTTGTTTTGTGCCATTCTAATTGGTCTTAAAACCCTTGTTGACTGAATGAAAGGCCTACCAGGTGGAGGAGTTGAGAGAGTTCTGTTTGGTGGAGATGGAGACCTTTGAATCCTTCTTCCTCTTTTCCTTCTCCTTGGAGATAATTTTAGGTATTCAAACAATACCTCTTCTTCTCCAACTCTTGACCTTGTGGTGACTCTTCTCATGAGTTTTCAGTCCTGCACTGTTGAAACCAGTTGATTTTTCCCCTTGGAGTCGCCAGATATGCAAATAATAGCTCTTTTCAAGCAAGAAAATTGCAGCAGATGCACATCAACTTTGCTGCAATAAAAATGAGACCTCTAGTCCCACCGGGCGCGCCAAAACTATTGTTGCTAGATCACAGCACCCCTGGATGCAGATCAGGCTTCTAGGGTGATCACTCTAGCATCCAGTGTGATTGCACAACATGGAAACCTCTCTCCAAGTGTGGGACTTGTTAAACTGAGAGAGGAAACTCTAGATTAGAGGCTGGTTCCTCAAACTCCTTTGATTTAGATCTATATTTGCACAACTACAGAGGTTCAGGTCCTAATCCTACTCTAAACTGCAAGGAGACAGGGATAGAAGTGCAAAAATGAAACTAAACTAAAGATGGTGATGCACCAAAAGGAGTGGTGAACATTTTTGTTATGCAAATAGACACAAACCAAAGATTGCAACATAAAACATACACAGACTGATGAGATGTAATTTAGGATCTGAAATGAAGCGAATAATACAAACAAAGGACTGAAAATCATTCACAAAGCTTGCATTATCATTTCCAATGTCAAAACTACTGCATTACAACCTCAGAGAGGTAAAAAACTGTTACAGTCTTTGAAGAGGTATGATTCTTCAACAACCACTTGCTGGAGGTGAAAGAAGAAGTCTGCTATGCCCAAAAAGTATTCCCCCTTTAGAAATGAGCCAAAACTGGCTTTTACATTGCATGAGTCGAGCCCAGGAGACATAAATGTACAAAAACGTGGGAGCCCATTCCTCATTGACTGCGAATGCATTAAATTAGCATGGAATACCTTACAAACCCATACCCTGCCATTTTTGACCAGGTTGGAGGAGAATGCGGCCCATTCTGGATTAAATTTGGTTGCTGAAATGTCACTTCTGGCCATGAACACGTGTCAGATCTATTTCTTAACTTTCTCTCTCTAGACTAAACCAAAATGCAATATTGACCCGAGAATCATGTAGAGAATTTTATAAGCTTTCCAATGATATAAAGAACGTGCAAATATGAGCTCTGGATCGAAAGATATGGCAATCTGAAGATTTAGGGCACAAAACAGGTAAAAATGGGTTTTGAAAATTTTTCCCGCGCTCTGCCACCTGGACGACACGTGTCAGGCACTGATTGGATGAGCAATTCTCTCTCCTTCCCTTACCCACAGGTTTTCCTTGAAAGTTTTGACTTTTTAGTGATTTTGGAACATTTTCCACTTTTTCCCCGCGTCCCCGCCACTTGGGACATGTGGCATGCATTGATTGGTCGACAGGGGCCCGAGGAAGACCTTTGCTTTTTAGCTTTTGGCCAAAACTTTTGCCAAATTCTCTAACTCCTCCCCGAGCTTCGCACTTCCCTACTCCATCGGACACGTGTCCTCTTTTTATTGGCTCGGGCCAGCGCTTCAAACCTTGCCCCTTTGAAATTTTGGATGTTTTCCCTTGTGACACGTGGCGTCTCCTGATTCGTCCACGGGCCTACCGGTTTTTTGCATCCCTCGCGTCCCTATGTCCCAGAGTGTCTGGGAAAAAATCTTCCGATCCATCTGATTCAGGCTTCCCTGTCCCTCTTTCGGCCGATGACATGTGGCATGGTTTGATTGGCTCTCGGATCCTTTGGCCCTCCGCGTCCTACGTGTCCCTCTGTCCCAACTGTCCTAGTGCGAAAGTTCTCCTTTTCGGCTGATCCGGGTGGTTCGCATCCTTCGCATCCTCACAGCCCAGATGTCCCAGACTATTCCGCTCAGCAGTTAGTTGATTTTGCTTTGACCTTAGGCCGGTTTGCCTTTCCGCGTCCCATGCGTCCTCACAGTCTGGATGTCCCTATGCTCTGCTGACCGCCTGGCGGCCTTTTCGGCCGATTCGTGCCCCGACGTCCCAACTGTCCCAAGGGCCGCCTGGACTAGGACTTAGCCAATTTTCATGATTTTTCCTAGCCCAAACTTGTTTTTTGCAACTTTTTCACCTTTTCTTAGAACTTGCTCCTTTCTTCTTGGACAGGAGAGTTAGAAAAAATCTGAGGGGACCCTAGAAACATGATTTTTTGCCCTGAATCAAACTATTTTCCCGGGACTTGAGTATTCTGATGCATGTTATCAAATTTTTACCCTGGGGGGTGAAAATTGGATAACACCACATTTTCCCCCTTTTTGTTGCGTAGCTTGTATTGGTAAGTGATGCTGAAAAAAATAAGATGTGGTTACCCCATGTGTGGGTGAAGGTGATCCCCCTCAAATGAGGAACTGATGAGGTAGAAGATAGAATTGGTGAGTGGTTTGATAAAAGGTGGATGTGAGGAAGAGGAAGGTGGAAAACATGGGTAATAAGGTAAAGGTATAGTCTGGTAATCAAGGTAATGGGCCAAGGTCAAAGGTAGTTATAGTCGAACGCACGCACATGTATAAAATGTGACATGGTACTAGGTTGAAGAGCATGTAAACTCTACAATGTCTAAGGTCGATAGGTTTATTCAAACAAGGTTGAGGTGATTCCAGTATCCAAGGTATATGATATGGTGCAGAAGCACATTGCAGGTTAGGTGTAGGAATGTGTAGGTATGCTCTGGTACACCAAAGCTTGGGTCAGGATAAATGACATGGCAATAAGAAAGGTAAGGTCATTAGGTCCAACAACATGAGCAACAGTGTCGTAAGGTATAATGAGCACATGAGTTCATAAGTCATTAACAATGTTCTAGGTACATGTAGCGAGGTCACGAAATGGGTTGAACTGAGGTACGAGTAAAATAACAAGTCCCTAAATGCAATTAAGGATAGGTATAGGTAGTGTAGGCTTGGAGCTAGGTTGCGATAAGGATGAGTAAGGGAAAATGGTGACCAGGTTGGTTAAGTTAGAGCAAAAAATGGAAAAGGGTATTTGATAGGAGTATGATAGGTACATGATGCTGGTCATATTGAACCGATGACAATCTAGGTAAATTGACCATGGTTTGCTAGGGCACACGACCGATGTCAGTTTAGGTACAACTAACCACTGTGTACTAGGGCACATGACCGATGTCAGACTGGATATAACTGATGCCGGTCAGGTTGATGTGGGTATATAGAAAGGAAAAATTTGATGTATACGAATTCATTTATATGCTTTTGAATTTTGGAAAACGACAGAGCACTGAACGAGCTGTGCTTTTTCGTTAGAGAAGTACGCGGGATTGTAATAAGGTGAGGTGGAGAGATCCAGTTTGAGTGGAGAGCCAAGTAGATGGGTCCACGAGATCAGGAAAAGTGAGGTGATTGGTGGGGAGGAGTGAGGTAGAGATTGGACACGATGAAGGCAAAAGAAGGGTCGGGTGGACCACTAGCACAGTGGCTAAACGTGCCACCGCATAGGTGACACCAAGATGAGGTAAGAGCTAAGCCTTTCTATGTATTGTTGTTAAATGTAGAAGGGAATATGGGTCAGGGGGTGTGGGTAGGGTAGAGGATTTTAAATTTGGTGGTTAAAATGGGTGAGATAAGGGGTGGGGAAAAGGCATAAGTAGGTTGAATAGGGTTGGGGGGGATTTGGGGGAAGTGTGGGTAGGTGTCTAGGAGGAATGGGAGAGAAATGGGGGGGGGGGGAAATTGGGGGTTCAGGTTAGGGCACAGTAATAGTGATGGACACCGATCAAGGTATGGCTAACGTCAGTCTTGTTATACCTAAATTGGTCAGGGATGAGAGGAACTGGTGCTAGTTATAATGGACCGATGACGGTCAAGAGTAACCAGTGCCGATGTGGGTAAAAGGGCTAGAGGTCTAGGAAGGGTAAGGGGAAAGGTTAGGTAAGATGGGTAAAATAGATAGCGGGTGGGGGGAAGGGAAGAAGGGATGGGTTGAAGGTCAATGTTGGGTAAAATCAAGTTTTAATAATGTGTGTGATTGGTTAAATGCAGGCCAGGGACCAACTACTGATGAGAGATAGGGTATCTCCCTTGCTCGTGGAGGTAGGGGTGTGCGACAACTGAGAAATGGCACCATCTTTTAGACGTTGGCCTTATTAGGGTCAGACATAACCGACACATAGTCTGGGAGCTGAGTTTGATGGTCGCTCTCATCAACAGATGGGACTCAATGACCAATACCTTCCATTTGTTGACGGGTGAGATCACAGTCACCCTGGAGGATGTGTATAGGATCCTGGGCTACTGATAGTGGGGACGTAGGTGTATTTTATCTCCTCAAAGGCCTCTGAAGAGTTGATGCTAACCATATTTGGCAAGGGGCTGGTGGAGATGAGGTTCTAAAGTGCTAGTATGAGCTATGAAGATATGTATTGGGCCCATCCAGAGGAGATAAGGCTGGTAGTGTTGCTGATGGAGGTAGTATACTGCTTTGCACTACTAGATGCGGAGGGTGGGAGATTCCCACGATAATTGATGGGGGTTCTGCAGGACATGGTGGAAGATAGGACTCATTTTGGATGGGCACCCACATTCCTTTTTCAGTTATATAGAGAGTTATGGGCTTATGGGTAGTTACAGAGGTTTAGCTTGTGTTGTACTTTCCTACTCCATTGCTGGGCATATGAGCACATTCTGTGTGTGCGTCTTGTTGGTGTGCCCTGGGATGATGCATTCGAGCCAGTTTTTTTTAGGTGGGCTTCAGGCGATGGGTGTCTATGATTGGGGAGCTCTGAACTGCTAGAGCTACACATGATGTAGCATATTACATGTGATTGCTAGAGGGGTTGTCTGGCATGGACATCATTTGGAGGCCCTATTTGGGTTTTCCATCCTATGGGCGGATGACAGAGGAGCTATAGGAGCTACATATACTCTGGTGGATAGAGGGGTGACGTGTAGGACAGCACGAGATGATACCCATGGATAGGGTTAGACGACAGTTTAGGCTGCTTCAAGATATACCCCCTCCCTTCCCACACTATAGGAGAGATGATGTGGAGAGGCCTGTGACTCTGCCACAATTGAAAGTGACGATAGGGTAGGAGGAGCAGGTGATAGACCGACGGATAGATTATGCTAGAGTTACTGATAGATACAGGAAGTGGTGGGCCGCACATTTACAAGTAGTACCGCCATTTACAAGCAGTACCGCCAAAGGCCAGGGCAGTAAAATTTAGCCACCATCACTATTTAGAGGGATGCCCTACCGGGGTAGGCGGCTACCCTAATTACACAGTTGGGGATAGTACAGGGGCAATTGATAGGTTCGAAGGCACATGTTGATATGTTGCAGGCACAAGTGGCCACTCCACAGGCCAAGGTAGTGTAGGGATAGGGACCCACACAGGGTGGAGATGGGGATGGGGTACAGGTGGCCGCCCTATATGCACAAATTATAGGTTTACAGGGCCAGTTGGCCACTGCATAGGCACAGGTTGCGGTCCTTCAGGATCAGATACATGCAGGAGTGGGACAGGGTCCCTCAAGGTAGTCATAGGCACATGGACATGGTCCCTCTTTACAAGTACCAGTGGGATAGGGTCCTGAGAGAAAGGCACATGGGCTGAGGCCGATGGATCCACCACAGAAAGTACCGATAGGTAGGTTGAGGGATTCCTTAGGTGAGGTCAAGTATTATTAGGATATTTTGATGGTCACAGGGATAAACTTTCTATCCTATGGGGAGTATAGAGCACAACAGACCTTGAGTGAGAGGACCAGATTACAGACCCATAGTGTAGAGAGTATAGTGGGCTGACAAGCCCCAAGATAGGGTTAGGGCAAGACTACCAGTGCACAGAGGCCAGCTCCAGGTGAGGGACTATAAGAGGACAGATCAGGGTGAGGTGGAGAGAGGCTAGAAGGGCACTCCACTGGAGGGGAGATGAAGGAGACTAATGAGATAGGGATGGATATTAGGTGGGGTGACGATTAGTTATCATTAATGATCAATGTATGCATGTTTTTGACATATTTTTGATATATATACCGACTTGCGTGCTGAAGATGATGAGGATGTAGATGAGAGTGTTTGTTATTTTTGATCATATATCATCTTGCGTGCCAAAGATGGTGAGGTTGTATATGAGAGCTTTTGAGAGATTGGGATTATTATTTATATCTATGTTCACATGTATTTTTACATAGAATTTCTGATTTATAGATGATGATATTTATAGTATGGATGGTATACTTGTTGTAATGTTCATTGCTATATATATAGGTGGAAATCAAGTGGATGAAGCCTGATAGAGTTAAGGTTGTGTAGGCATGGCGGAGTTAGATCTGTTTAGGCATGATTGAGTCAGGTTGATTTAGGCATGATTGAGTTAGGTCGATTTAGGTATGGTTGGTTGATTTAGGCATGGTTGAGTTAGGTTGATTTAATGTCCAAGTTTTTGGTAACATGAGATACAAATGTTGATGTATATACTGGGCATGGTTTTTAATTTCCAAATTTGTGCCATAATGGAAATGTGAAAATGATAAATGGATAATTTGATGATGTAATAAAATGTGTATGAGTTGATGCTTATTAGGTTTAATTTCTAGTTATTGATATAAAATAGAAACTAACTAGGGTAGAATGTGAATAGGAAAATGAAAGGGGGAATTGGTTAGGGTAAAGAGTGGTTGAGCTAACCTCCAAGGGCTCCATGCCCTTGGAGTGCTGCCTACATAGTCCTGATGAAAAGGGACCTCAGGCCGATGTAGTTCTCCCATAAGCTAGGGAAGATTAGAATGAAGTAGAAGAATGGGTTGATAGATTTTAGGCATGGGTGAATGTAGGTTGTAGGCATGATTGAGTGTAAGTCATAGGCATGATTGAGTGGTTGTTAAATATAGGAGTCAATGAGCTGGTCTTGTAGTGAGATGCAAAGAGATGGAATTTGGACTTCGAGAGGTAAGACAACCTCAATACCGTAGACCAGAGAGAAAGGTGTGGCTGCAGTCAAAGTGTGAATACTAGTGTGGTAAGCCCACAAGAAAAAAGGAATGTGCGTATGCCAATCCTTCCCAGTATCGTTGAATACTTTCATAAGAATTTTGTTCAAGGTATTATTGGTTGATTCGGCTTGACAATTGGTTTGCAGATAATAAGGTGATGAGAAACTGAGTTGGATGCCAAAAGCATCGTATAGTTTGCGTAGGGTTTTGTTTTTGAATTACTTTCCATTATCAATGATAATGTGGTTGAGAAAGCCAAAATGAAAATTGATGTGATGGTTGATGAATTCACATATTTTCTCAGCTTTTGTAGAAATGAGAGGAATGGCCTCTACCCATTTAGTGTAATCTTTGGTAGCGGTTATGATCCATTGGTGGTGTTGTGAAGGATGGGGGTTGATCTTACTGACAAGATCCAAACACCATTGAGATAAAGGCCAAAGGTCTCATGCAATCTGCAAGGCATGACTAGGTGTGTGATGGAGATTAACATGTTGTTGGCATTTCACACAAAATTTGACATAATCACAATAGTCGCGGTTTAGATTTGGCCAATAATAGCCTAGGAAAATGATACGTTTTGTGATGGCTAAACCACTAAATTGACCTCCACAAATTCCATCGTGAACTTCCTTAATGGTGTAGGGAAATTCAGAACTCGTAAGGCATCGTAAGACAATGTGGTCGAAGCTGCACTTGTAAAGAAGATCACCCATGATGACATAATGGGAGACACTTTTAATAAAGGCTCATTGTCCATTACGAGTGAGATCAGTGGGTAAAATGGAAAGGAAAAGATAGTCTACATATTGCTTATACCATAGGTCACATGGATTAGGGGAAATGGTTCCAATGGAGTAGACCTCATGATGTAAATAAGATGGTGATTGTAGCCTTTGTATGGTGAGAAATATTTTAGAGTCGGTGGGCGAAGCAGGTATCTGAGAAGCCAAACAGGCCATGGCATCTACAAATTTATTGGTAGAACGTGGGGTGGTTTAAAGCGTATGACGATCAAAGGCGGTCAAAAGTATGTCTACATGCTGCTTATATTTTTGAAGAATCTCATTACGACACTGGTATAGACCATTGACTTGGTTTATGACCAACTGAGAATCACCAAAGATATTGATTGTCTTAACATCTAAGGCATATACAGCCTAGAGACCCAATATGAATGCTTTGTATTCCGCAATGTTATTTGTACAATCAAAATCAAGCTTGAAAGAAAAAGGCATAGGTTCAACCTCAAGGGGAATGAGGATAACCCTAGTCCCACCCCCACGCTAACACTTGGAGCCATCGAAGAAGAGTGTCATTTGGTAGGAAGGTTCGTCTAGGGAAAGGGTAGATATAGATTTGTTTGGGAAGTCGAAGTTAGATGGTTGATCCCTAGAAATAGCTACATTGGCCAATTAGTTAGCGATGGCCTAGCCCTTGATGTACTTTTGATGAATGAATTCAAGGTCGAGGTCGGTAAGAAGCATAAACCATCACATGACACATTGATATTGATAAGGTTTGGCATACATATAGTGTAATGGGTCAGTATTAGTAATGATGAAGGTTTTTTCATTGAGTAGGTGATGGTGGAGTTTGGTGGAGACAAAAACTAAGGCCAAATAGATATTTTTGACTTGGGTGTATCTAGTTTCATAGTCTAGAAGGGTACGACTTATGCAATAAACCACTTGCTCTCGGTGTTGGTTGCCGCGATGAGCGAGCATGACACCTAGAGAATGGTTGGTGATGGAAATATATAGGTAAAAGGGCTGGTCATCCTTAGGAGGAATGAGCACTGGTGGTTGAAGGAGGTATTGTTTCAAGGCTTCAAAGGCTTTAAGACATTCATCATCCCATTTGAAGGACACATCTTTCTTGAGAAGATGATGGAATGGTTGAAAACGGTCAGAAAGCTGCGAGATAAAATGACAAATGGATTACATCTTACCTTGTAGGCTTTGAAGTTGACAAAGATTAGTGGGTGGAGGCATTTTCAGAATAGCCTTGAATTTAGTAGGATCGACTTCTATGCCATGCAAATAAACAATGAAACCTAGGAGTTTTTTTGAAAGTACTGCAAAGACGCACTTTTTTGGTTGAAGATGCACACAATAATTTATGAGATGGTCGAAGATGACTTTAAGGACAGGGAGGTGCTTAGTTTGATGTTTAGATTTGGCCAGAAGATCATCTATGTAATCTTCTAGTATGCGATGCATGATGTCATGGAAGATGTAAGTCATGGCTCGCTGATATGTAGCACTAGCATTTTTGAGGCCAAAAGGCATGACTCGATAGCAAAAATTCCCCCAAGGAGTAATGAAGGAAGTCTTGTGTTGATCCTCTAGGGATAGTAATATTTGATTGTAGCCCAAGAAACCATCCATGAGTGAAAAAATTTCATGGCCAGTGGTGAGATCAACTAGTTGGTCGATATCAGGTAGGGGAAATCGTCTTTGGGTTTAGGTGAGGTCACAAAAATCTATGTAAATTTAGAGTCCCCCTGTCACCTTTGTGACATGAACGATGTTAGAAATATATTGGGGATAGTCAATGGGTAGAATGAAGGAAACTAAGAGAAGGCGCTGAAGCTCTTCTTTGACTAGAAGAGCAATATGAGGATGCATTTTCCATTGCTTTTGCTTGATGGGTTTGGCATTAGGAATGGTTACAATATTGTGAACCATGATTTTTGGGTCAATACCGGGCATATTGGAATAGCACCAGGGAAATGCGTTGCCATGGTCTTGAAGGAAAGAGGTGAAGGCTTCCTATTCATTAGCGTTTAAGGATTGGCCAATCTTTAGATTATGTTGGTCATCCTGAGTGTTAATGTTGATTTCGATGGTCAATTCGTTCAATAGGCTTTACATTTTAGAAGGTAACGACTGATGAATATAAAAATATTCCACCCCAAGGTAAGTGAGGATGGATTCATCATCCTGACATTGGATGACTTTAATAGGTGTATCATCATCGATCATGTCAGGATACAGGAATGGGAGAGAAGAGGGATCCTCACCATCACATTGATAGGTCAGCAGTCCCAAGGAAATGGTGTTTACGAAAAAAAAAGTTAGGAGGAATAGGTTTCACGATCTAAGGACTCCGTGGGTGAAGATGATAATGTGGGTGAATGAGATGGGAAAGATTTCTCATCCTAGATAAGGTCGACGCAAACCTTCTTGGAGGGTGGAGCATCAAAACCAATGCCGCTACGATCATTGTGTTTACGAGAAGTATAGGAAATGACAGTAAGGCGGCCTTGTTCATAAAATCCGAAGCCAAATCCTTTCCACATGCACTGGTGGAGGAAAGTGTGAGAGAAGCAATGATTAGTGAGGGAGTGTAGGTCAGACAAAAATGGTTGGGCTTGGGATGAAGGTTCAGGTTTATAGGTTCTAATATCAAGTCCCCCATACGTTAGATTGGTGCGAAGGTGGGGAGGTCCATAAGGAAAAACATCACCGATGCGGATGTTGTATCTGGGATGTTGATGCAGATTCCCATACTCTTGTGGGGTGAGCAAGGTGTCGATATTGTATAGGTGGTATTCCCTTAGAGTGAGGCATTGAAAAAAACCTTGTAAGGGATCGGTAGTTGGTATGTGGGTAGTGGGTATAGATGGCTCACTAGATGATGGGGAAATAAGTACATTAGTGGTAGAGGCTACAACTACAGTGGGGATAACGAGGTTAGATGCAACAGAGGTAGTGGCAGTTTTGGTGGATGGGCTTATAGGTGAAGGTGAAGTAGTGATAGTGGCAGATGCCTTGACCGGTATAACCACATCATTGGGGTGATATAGCATGTTACAGGTCTTGAAAGGTGATGGGTTGGCAAGGATGGTGTAATTATGTCCTTTGCATTCAAATTTGAGTCATCGATGTAAAGTCTAAGGGACACAACCCATGGCACGGATCCAAGGTCGGCTGAGCAAGAAGTTATACTGGAACTCCCCTTCTAAGACATAGAAAATTTTCGGGATAGTGCGGGGACCCACATAGACATGGAGAAAAATAGTACCTAGGGTAGAGGTCATGGCATCATTGAAGGAGTGCAACATAACCAGGTTATCATGCATGCAATTAGTAGGTATCTGCATTTGGTCATATGCATGTGAGAAGATGATGTTCATGCTAGCACCACCATTGATCATAACACGTGATATGCATATATTATCAATAAATACAAAGATGAAAAGAGTGGGGTCAGGGTCGTCAGACTGGAAGGGAGCAATATATTCATCTAAAAAGATGAGGGTGGCCACTTGGTGAGCATGTGGAGGTGTAGAGGAAGGTGAAGACCTAGTGAGAGAGGCTATGTGGTGAGGGGTAATGATGGAGGCTACGGGTGTGGGGTCATTTGGTAAGACTTCAATAGATTGAAGGACCTCCATGAGGGCTTGATGATGTGACTCGAAGGTTTGGACGAGGTCATATAAAGAAATTTTGAGAGGGGATTAATACAGTTGTTTTAACATTGTGCGATGTGTGACCCCATTGGAAATAGGATATGTAGGACCTTGAATGGTGACTTTGGGTATGGGTCCGGCTGGTATGTTGGGTACAGGGTTGGTTGATTTGCCAGTTGCTTTTTCCTTGCCCTTGTCTTTCTGAGTATGGGTGACAATGTTGATCATGTTAATCTGAGGGGAGGTGGATGAAGAGGGTGTGTCATGGAAGGTATAGCGACATGAGGGAAAAAACCCTAGTGGGGGATATGATCCTTGTGAAATGAGTAGGGCACATTGGCATTTTGATGGTGGTTTGGCCAACTCTCTTATACGAAGCATGTTGATCTCAAATCTTTGGGGTGGATCAAAGAGTTTTGGGGGTGGAGATTTTGGTCGCTGAGTAGGTAATGGGAGAAAATATGTGGGAATTGGTGAAGGTGAAATGGGTTCCTCATCAACAAGATCGTCGTCATCAAAATTTTCTTCAGGAGGACATAATTGGATAAGAGTGGTTTTTAAAGCTTTACAGTTCTCTACATCTTGTCCAGGTACACGATGGTAGGCACAAACTTTGGTTTCATCAAACCCTTTTGGTTTGGGTTTGAGTGGGTCATAAGGCCTAAGAGGTGATAATTTGATGACAGAGGTTTCGAGGAGATTGGTTAAGATTTTGGCATAGGATCCTGACAGTGGATCACAATGGGAGGTGAATGTGGGTTTCGGTACAGGTGTGGCTAATTGTGGGGGAAGAGGCTTTACAGGAGGGGGAGTAGGTTGGTCTACTAGTTTGGTGTGTGGTGTGGTATTAGGTGTTGGTCGCATCTACTTGGGTATGAGCATGGTAGAAGAGCTGACAATGGAAGGTTTAGTTAGTTTAACTACCTTATTAGAGGGTAGCAGATTTTTAGCTTTAGGTGGTGTATTTTTAGGAAATGATGACACATGTGTATGATATGTGGACGGAAAAGCCGATGGTGAAATAAGATAGGTTACCCATGATGGTAATCGAGGTGCTGTGGAGGTAGGTGGTGTAGATTGGGCAGGAGGCATGAGTGAAAGAGAAGAAAATGTCATGGGTAGTGAAGTAATTATGGATGGTAGTGGTGGTATGGGTGGTAAGAAGGTTACGGGTGAGTGTGGAGGTTGCGTGGGTCACTTGGGTATATTAGAGACCTATGACGAGAAAATGAGTTACTGGGTTCTTTGTTTACTAGAGTACGAGGGTTGCTTGGCTAGGGTCGAGGGGTGAGGTCCTAGGATGGATGAAAGGGGTGAAGGTGATAGTGATGTGGTAGGTGAGGTTGGTGTATGAGGCCTAGGAGATTGCATCCTCTTTTTAGGGGCCAGGGTAAGTATAGCATTAGTTTTGGAAGATGTGGCTAAATCTAGTTTGATGGGTGGGTGAGTAAGGCTGGCTGTGGGTATGACCCCCAAGGTAGGGATAATTTTAGGTAAGGGAGATGATATAGGTGAGAGTAGGTGTTTGGGTGTAGATGTATGTTGGGTTGTGGGTAGAGGTGTGAGTTGGGCCATGGGTGATGACATGGAAAGTGTTGCAATGGTCATTATTGTGTTTGGTTTGGTCACTCGAAACACTTTTGGATAGATAGTGGAGGTGTCAACAAGTGACAGTTTCATTTGTGTCAAAATAGGAAGTAGAAGGTGTCCCCATAGTAAATATCTATCGACATATTCCAGGTGATCGGCCAAGCATGAAAATGGTGCTATTGTAGGCAGGGCCGATGTGGATCGAGTGGCAATCCCCATAAAATGTGTTTGAGTTACAGGGAAATGACTAGCCTCAGACTCTGTGGGTAAGAGAGCCGAAAGAAGATCAGTGAGATCTTGAAGGTCTGATGGTGAATGGTCATCCAAAGGCAATGGTATTTCTACAGTATTGTCTATGGGTAGAGGAGAGGATAGGCCAGACAAGGTGGAATCTCCTTGTGATGGTGTAGGCAATGGACATGCATCTCCTATGAGTAAGAGAGGTGTCATTGACAACTATTCTTAAATTTGAGGGGTCAAAGGTGGCGTGCTAATTATAGGCTCTTCCACAGGTGATGGAGAAAATGAAGGGGGATCCCCCATGGGTGGAGGAGTAGATGAAATTGGTTATTATGCAGGTAGTGGAGCTCAGGCTAAGATTTTATCTATGGAAGGAACATGAGGCAATTGGGAAGCAACTGGTATGTCATCAAAAATAGCATGGACCTCATAGACATTGTTATCATTATTTGAAGTGTCACCAACCTAGTTAGAAGATGGGGCATGATTAGGGAATGACTTCTTGAAGATGTGTATGTTTTGGTTAGTGGGTGCATTCAGGCTATCTAAGACTAGATCTCTGATGTCTAACATTTCTTGGACGATATTCTTGAAGGTGATGCAATTATTGTCGCTATGACATTTGACACGATGATAGTTGTAAAAGTCATGTTCCTTATACCATGTGGGCATGGGGCGCTCAGGGTCAAAACCAATATGTGGCTTTATAGGTGGAAGAGTAATGACACCAACCTTAACAAGATTTTCCAAAACAAAAGAATAATATTCTTGTATGGAAGTGTACTTTTGATGTTCTCATATGAATTGGAAAGCTTGAATGAGAGAGAGATTAGCAGGAGGTTTGTATGGGTTTGATTGATGAGGGGGGCTAGCCTTGAGAATTATGGTGTTGGAAAATCCTTTGGATTTTGAATAGTTATTTTGGGGTTTCGAAGATGAAGAAACATCATTTTATTTGAACGTGATGTTCTTGTTACGAAGTTGAATTTTCTTTTCTTCGATAAAAAAAATTTCCAATTTCCATGCCATGGTGAATGCCTCGTCAAAAGTGTGAAAGGTCTACACCTGCAGAGTTGGTGAGATATGTATTACGCAAGCTCGAGTAAACAACTCTACGAGTTCAGTTTGAGGTAATTGAAATGTGAACTGATTAATTAGGCTACGCCAACAAGTTACAAAGTCAGCGATAGACTCATCTTCGTACTGTCGTGTGGAATAAAGATCAGTCATGGTGACCTTCTTAACAATGTTGATGGAGAAGTGATCTAAGAAGGCTTGGGATACTTGATTAAATGATTAGATGGAGTGTCTTGGTAGCCCACTATACCAGTCCAATGTAGGTCCTGTCAGGGACATTGGGAAGGTCCATAGGAGTAAAGCGTCATCATGGGTGATCAGGTAATATTTGAAAGACTGCAAATGCTGCTGCGGGTATTCTTTACTATTGAAACTGTTGAATTTTGGCATTTCCTAATGTATGGGATATGATCAAATAGGAATGGATGGGTGAATAGGTTCATTACAAATGTCATCATAGGTGAGGGAATTGTGTGAGCCAGAAACCAATGCTTCTAGTGTCTGCATCTTTTCCATCATTAACTTGATGAGGTCATTGGTAGGTTGCGATGGAAGGGGGCCTCCCATAATGTAAGAGGGCTGGTGTTGAACATATGATGTGGATGACATTCCAATGTATGGTGATGCCAAATAAGAAGGTTGCAAATAGGGGACCGACATAGAGGGCATGTTTCCAGAATGGGTGACAGACGAGATTGGTGGTTGTTGATAGTATGTGTATGTAGGTGGGATAGTCATAATGACTCTAGTAGCGATTGGGGGTAGTGTTTGTGGTATGGAGAGGACAATATTTTGGAATAGAGTAGGGGTCACCAACACCACGGGCGGTTATGTTACAACGGGCACATATGAGGTTATGGCATAGGTGATCGCTGAGGGGACCACAGATATTACGGGTGCGATTGATACTGCAGACGTAACGATCATGGTGGGTATGGGTCCTAGATATGAAACCACTAGGGGTGAATTAGGTGAAGGTAATCCTGTGTTATTAGGGGCTGATGCAGAAGTGAGAATAAGGGCATGAGAGATGGATACATGCATGCCATATATCAATTATCCTAAGGTGTCTCGGGTGGAAGAGTGGGAAAGGTAAAACTGTAAGGCTGTGGGATTCTGATCAAGGAGTCATGTAAATTATTTGTCTCCTATGGAAATGGTGGTAGGTAGGGTTGGATCCATGGGTGACAAGACAGAGGGTGGTGACGGACTAGGCGGGAGTGTTTGACAACTCATGTGAAATATAAGAGCGTTAGCTTGATTGCGAGTCAACACCATGTGAATGAATGTATATCAAGTGATTTTGTATCTTGTAGATGACACATAAGGTAGCAGGAATGGGGTCTAGAAAATAGGTGTCAATTATAGGTGAAATTTGGGCAATGTATTAGCTAAGATTCAACATAGGGTAACCGACAATGGTTAAGGGTGATCGATATTGGTTACTGTGAAACAAGAACAGTTTTACCAAATGAAGAAAAGACTGTTGACGGTTAGATGAACAAGTTGGATGATGACTGTTTATCACAGCAGAGAGAGTACAGAGACTCACCAAAACTATGACAATAAGGAAAATGAAATAACGGTTCTTTTAGGTAATTTAAACCAAAAGAATAGAAAACTGATGTCAGTTAAGACAAAACTGATGCCGGTTACTATGAGAATTGGAAAGATGTAGAAAAATGGATTGTTATGAATTTTAATGAGATAAAAAACCAACCCATAGGTTTGGAGATGATGCAATGAAGTCCTAACAAACTCATAAGAAGTCATAATACTCCAACTGTGATTGTGGAGTGTGTAAGGCAAAAAAATGGAAAAATAGAGAAGAATATCCTCACACCTCAAAAAGCACGTGAATCAAACACAAAAAACACGCTCCTAACAAGTGATTTTTAATGGATTGAGCTTATGATATTTAGAAGACTGACTCATGAATTTTAGTATAGAGTTTTTGGTGAGGAAGGCTTCCTACGAAGAAAGATATATAAAAGGAGAGGTTTCAGGTGTTAGGTTGTGGAGCCTGTTTTCATGTGAGAAAGTGTTGAAGACTATACACTAAGAGTACTATACACTTTCCACAGTTGTCTCACCAAGCCGAGTTCGGGGGGTGGGGTGCAACCCTCAGAAATTTTTTTTTGGGCCTTAAAACATGCCCGATATATCGGTAAACATGATTTTCTCATATGGGCAGGATTTTTGACCCATATATGGGATGGTTTTGGCCCATGCTTTTGATACCCACAATTTTGTAAAATGGCTTAAGTCAGTTGTCTATTTATATGGTTTTATGCATATGGTAGATTATGTAACATTATTGTAGATGTGTTTTGAATTCGGGTGTGAATTCTGTAGAGTTTGTTGAGCATAGCTCCAAATAGATCTGGGTATTGTATTGAGAGAGTGGTGGCTTGTAATAAAATTTGAGCAAGTGATTCTTGGTGGATGTAGCCCAAATTGGGTGAACCACATTAAATACTGTCTCTTTGTGTTGTGTTATTTTATTCTACACTTTTATTTGAGATCTGTAATATTTTCTGCATATTAATTTCTATTGTTGCGATTCTGTGAGGGATTATTCCACATATTTTATCCCTTATTTCCTAACAATTGGTATCAGAGCCTAGTTTGGTTTTCTGAAGTGTTGAATCACAGGGAAAGTTTTATCTTGAGTGGGAGCTATGGACAGATGATGGAAGATCTAGGGTTGATAAATTCAACGAGAAGAATTTCAGTCTTTGGAAGATGCATATGGAAGATTACCTTTATCAGAAGGATCTTTATAGATCCTATTGTCTGAGAAGGTGAACAAACCCTCAAGCATGACGGATGCGGAATGGGATTTGCTGGATAGTAAGGCACTTGGTGACAATCCGGCTGTGTCTTGCATCTTCAGTATTATTTAATGTTTCAAGGAATAAGACTACAAAAGAATAAATGGATGTCATTAGGGAAGTTGTATGAAAAACCCTCTGCCTCTAATAAGATATTTTTAATGAAAAAGTTGTTTAATATGAAGATGTCTACTTAGAATGGTTTAGTAGTAGATCATTTAAATGATTTTAATACAATTGTAAATATGCTATCTTTGGTTAGTAATAGAATTTTCCAATGAAGAAGTTAGGGCTTTATTAGTTCTGTGCTCTTTGCCTGAGAGTTGGAATAGCAATTGGTAATGGCGGTAAGCAACTCGGTTCCAGCTAACTCAAAGTTGAAGTTTGAGGATGTTGTAGGGGTGATTCTAAGTGAGGAAATGCATTAGAAAAATCTCTGGTTTTTGAATCTTCTACTTCAGGGAATGAAATTTGAAAGTGGAAACTAGAGGGAGACAGAAGAATTAGAGGAAGCTGTGGAAAATCAAAGGATCGGGTAAGGTCAAAATCTAAAAGCAAGATAGTATGTTGGCACTGTGGAAAGTCTGGGCATGCAAAGAAGGACTGTTGGGAGCTTCGGGAAAAGAAGAAACAACAGGAATAAAATAAGGAAGCAAATGTGGCAACGGGTAATGTATGTCAGTATGCTTTGATTCTTTCTTTGCACAATATTACTGAATCTTAGGTTTTAGATTCAGGGGCTTCTTTCCATGCTACTCTACATAGACATTATTTTGTTGATTATGTTCAAGGAGATTTTGGGCATGTTTTTCTTGGTGATGATGAGCCTTGCAACATAGTTGGAAAAGGTTCCGTTCAAGTTAAGATGCAGAATGGGAATACATTGGCTATTGAAGGATGTTAGACATGTGCCTACATTAAGACGCATGTTTGATATCGGCAGGGCAGTTGAGAAGTGATGGTTGTACTGTGATATTTACAGTCAGACTCTTGGAAGGTTACCAAGGGTGCTCTTGTGGTGGCAAGAGGTAAGAAGGTTGGAACCTTGTATTTAACCACTGTATAATACTAATTTTTGTAATCTTGTGGATTCAGATAGTAGATACAACATTGTGGCACTATAGGCTCGGTCATATGAGCCATAAGGGAATGGAGATCATAAAGAAGGATTTTCCTAAATATACAGAAATAGGTTTGGAGTTCTGTGAGGACTGTATATATGGGAAAAGTGAGAAGCGAGTAAGGTTTCTCAAGGTTGGACCTACAAAGAAAGAGAGTAATATTAGAGCTAGTGCATTAAAAAAAATGATGTATGGGGGCCAAATCTTAGGTATCATCTCTTGGGGGAAATACAAGTTATTATGTTACTTTTATTGATGATGCAACAAGTGAAAAATTTGGGTTTATTGTATTAGAGACAAATTTGATGTATTTGACACTTTTGTTAAATGGAAAGCCTTGGTAGAGAATGAAATAGGTCTTTAAGCTAAAATGTTATCATGTCAGATAATAGAGGGGAGTATTGCAATTATGAATTTGATGATTACTATTCTAAGAATGGAATCCGAGGAAAAAGATGGTTCCAAGAACTCCACAACAGAATGCTGGTGTCAGAAAGGATGAACAATGGTTACAATAATGGAACGTTACTCTAGGAGCATGAGGATTACATGATAGGACTGCCTCTTTCTTTTTGGACAGAAGTGGTGAGCACAGCTATGTACTTGATAAACAGAGGACCCTCAAGTGCCTTGGATGGAGGCATACTTGAGGAGGCTTGGTATGGTAAGAAAGTTGATTATTCATTTCTTAGAGTCTTTGGATGTGAGGTGTTTGGTTTCATATAGACAAGGATGATAGGACCAAGCTAGAGGCTAAATTAGAAAAATGTACTTTCATTGGTTATGGTGGTGATGACTTTGGATATAAATGTTGGAGTATTAAGGACAAGAAAATCATTTGATCTAGGGATGTGGTCTTTAATGAGAAAGTCATGTATAAGCAACAGTTGTAGAAAAATAGGAAGAATCCAAGAAAGAATATGCAGTGAAAATAGAGGATCTTCCGGATGGGAAAGTGACCACATGAATCAGTTCCGGAACCTCCTTAACCGGAACCCCAAAATCCTATATTGAGGAGGTCTTCAAGGGTAAGAAGAGAACCTGAAATTTTTTCTCATTATCTTTATTATTTATTACTCACTGATAGTGGAGAGCCAGAGAGCTTTGATGAAGCAATGCAGGTAGATACTAGGAAGAAGTGGGAGCAGGCCATGGATGAGGAGCATCAGGCTCTCATGGAGAACCAGACATGGGATTTGGTGAAGCTACCCAAAGGAAAAAGAGCATTACAGAACAAGTGGGTGTTCAGAGTCAAAGAGGAAGAAGGAGGAAAGAAAAGATACAAGGCCCGGTTGGTGGTTAAGGGGTTTACACAGAAAAAAGGTATAGATTTTGATGAGATTTTTTCTCCTGTAGTAAAAATGACTTCTATTAGAACTGTTCTAGGAATAGTTACAATAGAAGACTTACACTTAGAACAACTTGATGTAAAGACTGCATTTCTCCATGGTGATTTGGAGGAGGAACATATATATGCAGCAACCAGAGGGCTATGAGGTCAAAGGTAAAGAGGAGATGGTGTGCAAACTGAAGAAGAGCTTGTATGGCTTGAAACAAGCTCCATGTCAATGGTATAAGAAATTTGATAGCTTCATGATGGTAAGCAACGGTTATATTAAATGTCATTCTAGTCCATTGCACTGTATACAAATAAATTTGAGGATGACTAGTTATATTATCCTTTGTCTGTATGTGGATGACCTGTTGGTTGCAGGTAAAAACATGTAGAAAATAAAAGTACTCAAGAAGCAACTAAGTGAATCCTTGGCTATGAAGGATTTGGGGGTAGCCAAAAAAATCCTTGGTATGAGGATATCTTAGGATAGGAAGGAACATATAAGATGACTTTATCTCAGGAAGAGTACATTAAGAAAGTACTTGGAGAGGTTTAATATGCAGGATCCAAGTTAAACCGGTTGGGACTCCTTTATGCAGGCCATTTCAAGTTATCAAAGGAAGATAGTGTCCTAAGACAGAGCAGGAGAGAAACCAGATGTCTAAGGTACCTTACTCATCAGTAGTTGGTAGTTTGATGTATGCCATGGTATGCACCAATCCTGATATTGCCCATGCAGTGGGAGCGATGAGTAGATTTATGAGTGATCTTGGTAGAGATCACTGGACAGGCAATAAAGGATCCTTCATATTTGAGAGGGACCATAGGGAAAATTTTGTGCTATAGTGGATCAGACACCACTTTGTGTGGTTATGTAGATTTAGATATGGTTAGAGACATGTAGATATCACATGCTAGGAGCATTACAGGTTATGTTTACACTGTAGGTGGTGACAGTACAATAAGCTGGATTTCACAACTACAAAATTTGGTGGCTTTGTTAACCACATTAGGCTGAGTATGTTTTGCCAAAGAGGCAAGAAAACGAAATGATTTGGTTAGATAAAATTTCTTGAGGAGTTGGGGATATAAGCAGGAGGAAGGAAAGTTGCATAGTGATAGTCAGAGTGCTATACACCTAGCTAAGAACTCTGCTTTCCACTCTAGGACGAAGCATATACAGTTAAGGTACCATTTCATCAGGACAACTTTAGAGGAAGAGAAGTTGAAGATGGAGAAGATTCATACCATTCAGAATCCTGCAGACATGATGACCAAGTTGGTCACAAGGGAAAACCTAAAATTGTGTTTAGCTTTGGTTGGTCTTCACGGAAACTAGTGAAGGGTTGAGTAGTTTGCTCAGAGGAGAACTAGTCTCCAAGTGGGAGATTGTTAGGCTGTGGAGCCTATTTTCATGTGAGAAAGTGTTGAAGACTAATACACTAAGAGTACTGTACACTTTATACATTAACCATTTGGGGTTTGGGGGTGCATCCCACAACCCCCGAAATTTTTTTGGGCCTTAAAACCCTTATATATCAGGAAATAGTGATTTTCTCATATGGGCTAGGATTTTTGACCCATAGTTATTTATGGATATGGTTTTGTCCATGGTTTTGATACCCACCCTTTTGAATAAAGCTGCTTAAACAGTTGTCTATTTATACCCACATGCATATGAAATACTAATGAAACATTACTGATGTGTTTTGAATTCGGGTGTGAATTCTGTAGAGTTTGTTGAGCATAGCTCCAAATAGATTTGGGTATTGTATTGAGAGAGCGGTGGCTTGTAATAAAATTTGAGCAAGTGATTATTGGTGGACGTAGCCCAAATTGGGTGAACCACATTAAATACTATCTCTTTGTGTTGTGTTATTTTATTCTACACTTTTATTTAAGATCTGTAATATTTTTTGCATATTAGTTTTTATTGTTGCGATTATGTGAGGGATTATTCCGCATATTTTATCCTTTATTTCCTAAGATCAGGTATGTTATAGTGGGGTTGGGCCATCCTATGAGATAATGAATCGACAGGGGTAATGAGCTGGGGAGTATCTGCCAATCTGATCATGTGATCACGGATAGGTGTTCCCAGGTAAGATGTTTAAGAAAGATGTGTATATTTCAATTTTGTGTAAGTTTGGTAAGACAGAGAGAGAGAGAGAATGTGCTTTCTACGATTCTTTGTGTCAACTATCAGCTGGGCATGACTTCCAACATATAGGTTGCCCTCATTTTAATGTGAGCTAAATGCAGTAAATTAGAATTTAATGCAACAAATTTTAAGCCCAAATCAAAAATATTACATTCGATGAAACAAATGAGGAATAGGAAAGGGTACGCTCTTTCACTAAATGCAGAAAGCAAGAAAGAGGAATGATTCCTTTTTAAATGCACCAATAGAAATGTTTCTTTTAGAGTAATTAGAAAGAAGAGAAGATTACCAAAGAAAAATATTAATGTGTAAGACTTTTAAAGGGAAACAAACAAACAAATTTTTCCTAGAAATGAAGAAAATGCAATAGAACCCTTGATGGGTCCCACCGGGCATGCCAAAATGTTTCACCATTTTCTTTACTTTTTTGAATGATGAAACAAATAGGGTTAATGGGCTAGGAGGAATACATGTTATTGTTGGTTGGTTGATGGTTGTTGTGCGTGTTCTAATTTCTTGACCCAATGCCAATTGCGAGAGCTTCCTTTTGGCTAGGAGGAACTACCTATAACTTAGAAAACTACAGACTCATAATATCTAGTATTTGTACAACAAACTAAATAATTTAATGGACTTTTTAACATATGCTATGATCTGGGAATTGTGATACTTAATAACAAAAATGTCCAACTGCACTATTTACTTAGTATAAATCCAATGCCCCCAAGAAAAAAGTATTATTCCTAATAATAGTTACCATTTAATTAGGTATCTCATTTTTTTACCATGTTTAGCAAGATTTTGAGTGCATACCACTAGGCAACGACCTCATAGTTTTTTATGAAGAGTTGTTTTGCGTTAGGGCATTCCTGAAACTGGTCATGTTCAGGTTGGCTAGAGTTGTCAAGGATCATTTGGTCCAAGGTTGATCGAGTCTCCACGATGTTATCTCGTCAAATACGATGAGGGTTATATCCCCATCCTTTAGATCTAATTTGATTTGGTATAATCCACAACAATGGTCCAAAGTTATACTGACAAAAGGGGCTGAAGGAAACAATGCATTACTAGTTCTTTGGTGACAATAATTCATTAAAAATGCTTGATTGTGAAATTCAAGGTGAAATCAAATCTAAGTTAAAGAAGGGGATACTAAGGTCTGTGGGAATGCTGAGAACACTCAAAGAGGTGGAAGGGCTAGGATAGGTGATTTGATAAATGAGTTGGTGAGATTTTTGGGTTTAACAGAAAGTGAAGGCTTCACACACTAAATTACACACACAATGTTAATTTAGAACAATGATAACTAATTAAACAATAACAACTCCTATTAATAAGAAAAGTAGTGGAAAACCATCCCCCTCCCTGTAAAAATGGGATCTTTCTCTCCCCTCAAATGTTGCAGGTCCAATGAATTAAACACAAGCTACTGCCAAGATGATTCAAGTTGATGGAATTGAGCTTGATGCAAGAATTAGTGATGCTTCTGAAGATAATACTTATAGCTCATCACTTAGCCAAATCCTTTATGAATATAGAACTTGTTCTAGCTATGGATGTCTTGGGTGCATGAACTTAGACTCTACTTCTGCTTACATGCCAAGGAGACAAACATGGAAGACATTTACTCTCAGAATGTGCTACAACTCAAAAACAAGGTTAGACTTAGGTGACACAACATGAGAGAGACCGTTGACGGTTGACTACTTTTTGACCACTGTCGCTTTATGTCTGACCAAGCATCGGTTAAGACATTTATTCCCTAACTACTTCTATTCAAACACTGGGCAGATCTCATCCCATTAGACTAGGAACAAAACATGTGAGAGTGTTTTATGTCACAGACTACCTACGACTATGCCATTAGGTTCATTTATCCTAATCATGAAAGAATGAGGTTAGAAAATGTTAGGCATTGATTTTAGGCTTGGACTATTTTCTTAGCTCATAAAGGCATTTAATGACATTTGTGCATTGTTAGCTCAAAATGGAAACATACCACAAACGTAACATAGATTTATTCTTATATGGCTAAGAACATCATGTGCTTTCTCAAAAACATGCTTCTAGCTGGTTCTACGGTAGAAATTAAGATAATTAGCCCCATGAAGTATTGTGAGCCGCCACAAATATTAATTAAGAGCTAAATGCAAATAGTGATGTAGCTCACGGGTTTGAGCATGGAGCCCTAGTTAGGTGAGTGATGTCTTGCACTTGGTTACAAAATTTGATGTAGCTTTTCCTAGGGGACATGTGATATAATTTTTGGAGTCTAAAGACGATCTGGAGTAAGGCCCTTAAAGTTAGTTCAGATCAATTATCGGGAGCCTCCAACCTTGACATCTTGTCAATAGCTTGAAATGCCATGGGTTATTTCACAATACTTAGCACTCCAACTTCCCATCACATAATGCTTAGGATCATTGAAATTCAATTAGATTGCAAGGGGACTTGTAAGAGGAGTAGGATAAAATATATTCTATATTCTATCCCAAATAAGACTATCAATTTTTAGAACCTACATCTAATATCCACTTTATAAGAGAGAAAATGGATGTTATACATGTCCAGTTAGATGAGATCCATTTTGAGTCTCATTGAACAGACTAAGGATCAACACCATTAGGATATGGGCTAGTGGGCGATTATGACAAAGTGTGTTCACCACATCTGCTCTATTGATTTTTATTTTTCATTTTCAAAGTGACGAATTTTGATTGTAAAGATTTAGCATAGATAAGTGTGAGATGGATTAGTACCCATCCATAGTGTGTCAGATCATATGAGAAGATCTCCCAAACTTGATTGGACTAGATAACCTTGTTGCACATGATGTTGCATTAGTTGTGCATTGGTAGGGGTATACCCTTTGTTGTCAATGTGATACCCCGTGTTCTGCCTTACTACATAAGTTGGTTGTGAAGGTTGTGATTTAATATTTCTCTAATCCTCGCTACTATCTTAGAAATCAAAATCATTTTTTTTGATAGAATTTAGTAAATTCCCTTTTTGCAGGTGTATGATGTGTAGGGTTCGGTTGGCAGGACACATGACATGACCTTGTTACAAATTATTCAGTGTTGTCATTCTTATTGTTGACTTGAAGCCTAGCAAGTTTGCACTTGATTCTGTGCCCTGATAGAGTATGTTGCATTGAAGTAAGTTCAGATGCATTATTCTTCATCCTTATTCCAAGGACTCATCTATTGTATTTAGGGGATTAGAAATTCAAGTAAAAATGTCAGCTCCACTATGATTACATGCTAATGATGGAAATCTTGAACTTGAGGCTCTAGCTGTAAGGATTCATGATGCTTTAACTAACGTAAAGCTCATGTTGTTAAACTCACAATGGATGGCTCATATAAACTTTTTTTCCATATTTCAAATAGTTGAATTGACCTCCTCTAGTCTCACATGACTAATGGCAGTATTGCTAGAAGCAATGGGAAGAACAATGGCATTGTAATGTTCGATAAGGTTTAGTTTTCATAGCATCTGGAATGGGAAGCCTATTACATAGAGGACTTCGAATCACTGGTGTACCATCTATGATTAAGCCATATGCCCCACCAATATTCTATAAACTACATATTATTATGGGGAATTATAAAATACCTACTGAAATAGGACTGAAGTTTCCATATGGAAAGGTAAAAAAATAAAAATTGATAGATAAGGAAATGAAGAAAGAACTAGTCCTACAAATTTCGGATTAATCACAAGTATTTGTATGAATTAGAATCAGACACGCTTATTACAGATGCACTTGACAACCCGAGGTCATGCTAGGACAATTCCAATGTAATAGGATTGAGGGGATGCTGAAAGGCTTTCCTAGATTGGATTTTCTTGGTAATAAGTGTCATCGTAGTGTTCATATTCCTATTTTTACTTTAGTCGACTTGTGAGGTTTCTTTATAGGCTTTGCATATTATACTGCCGATAAGTCCAGTAATATTTGTTTTCACATACTGCCACATTGAATTTTCATTTTATCTGACTCAATAACAATTAAATGCCATGCTGTAAATATTTGTTCTCTTTTGTAAAGTTTTACATCGATTTAAATCTGGATAATATTCATTCTACCCCTTTATAAAATGAGGAATATTCCAAACCATTTATTCTATTTGTCTAAGCTATAGTTCTGAATTGAAAGAAATTAATTAAACAACTAACATATTTTTGTAGTTTTCAGAATTTAAATAAAATAAGTAAAGAAAATATTCTACAGACAAAAAAAAATAATTAAAATAAAATACTACTACTTCTAATAAAATAAACTAAAAATCGAGAATAGTTGGATGTGGTTATTCCTCTGTTGTAGGGTTGTCTAATAATGCTATTCTAAAAGAATGTATTTGAAAGTTATTAATCTAACTAAAATAAACCTCTTTTGGAAAAGCTTTTGCCTCAAGTTTTTTGGAAAGGGAAAGGCTTCTCAGAAGCAGTTTCCTCTTTATCGTATGAAATTTCCCCCACAGAAGTAAATCTAAAATAATTAAAATAAATAAATGATGTGCAAGGATTTCTTCAATTCTTCCTCGAAATAATTTCCCGAGAAGATCTGTAGGGATAAGCTAGGAAGAAGTTATAAAAGGAAGATATAAGAAATATTTTAAACAAAAATACTAGAAATAGAATAAATACATTCGGGAAATGATGAAATCTTTCACGTCTACAATTCTACCAACTTAAAACAATGCATTTTTTCTATTCCAACAAATATAAATTAACTAAAGCTTTAAAGAATTTTAAGTACAAACCCAACCTAGTTACTACTGTACTTTGGTAACTTCCCAAAGGTGAGATGTGCTTGTTGTCTCCTCAACTTTGTATCCTCTTCTAAAGATGAAGTCCAATTGATCCAAGAATGTATAAATGCTAGCTAGTAACAAAGAAAAGAAAGAATTGAATATGATTGGTTTGGTGCAAGAAATGATTGAAAAGTGGTGTAGAGGATCTAATAACTTCAAATGGTCTTTGTTAGCAACATATCCCTCTATCATGCTTTCATGCTTGTCTTGTTCAATCTAGGTTATTTCATCTTGAAACCTATACTCAACTATGAGATCGCATTCCTTTGTAATTCTCTCATATACCCCCCTACTCTATGACTCTTGATCATGTTTCCATTGTTCTCTGATCTCCTTTTAACTCTCCTAGGACTCAACTTGATTCTTTGTATATTCTCTAATTCAACGTTCCCATACAATGCCCTTACCTCACTATTCATAGGCTATTGAAGGTTGTCATGACCAACATGTCCAAATGTATATTTAGAGTCTTAAACCACTCTCAAATCTTCTGGTACACCTTTTCTAACCTATACAAAGGTGTTATGACCTTCTATGTAGTCATTGGCTTAGATGTCATCATAGTTCCCTTATTTAGCCTTTATTGGCTTGTAACTTTCTTGATACACAAACTGAGTTGGATGTGAAATTTATCTAAAATAATGTCCCACCCTGATGAATGATCCTGGTACTTTTTACTTACTTCTAAAACATATAGAAATTTGGGGATAGGTTACTTTGCATAGACATTGAACTCAGGGTTTGGACTAGGCTAATTAGGTTTCTTAGTGGATGGTTATAAGGATGATCTTACCTAGAACTTGATGTGACCACTTTTGTTATGAATTTAAGATGATCCTTGATGAATTTGGAGTCTTGATTCATTGAGTGACACTTACATGCACCTCAAATTACCCTAATTCTAGGCACTGTCACAACTAATCAACACAATCATCCATGCCAATTTCACACATGCGAATTTGAATCTAAAATTTTGCACACTTCTAGGACTCATTAATATAGTCATAACCTCAAAATTTCATATCATTTGGCTGGATGGAACTTAAATGGTTTGATGCCTTAGTAAGGGTCCGAGAGGAAGAAAATAGATCTACACGTATATAGAGGTAAATTCAAAAGTTGAGAAAAATATATGTCTTTGCTCATGTTTTCCCCTATAATCTAACCTTCATAGTCCTTTGAAGCTCCTTTATTTGTTCACTATCAAGTTTGATCTCTCAGCTTGCAGTAGGGTCAAAACACGCAGTCCTACACAAAATAAAAAAACATGCCAAATAGAGATCAATTCTTGCAAAACCTAATCATTCCCATTCCATTGATGCTCAAGAAAATTGTTACATCCTTCCCTCTTTTATATCATGTGAATCCTTCTTCATATGGATGTTTTAGCTTATTTAGCACTAAAATAAAACCCCCTATTCTAGTTCAACTACTACTAGATTTGTCTCCACAAGATTTTCAACTTGGAAACTGATCCCTACATTATATAACCAACCTAACACACACTTACAAACATGTCATACACATTTACATGAATCATATGGATTGAATTAGAATATATCCTCCTTATTTAGACATTTAATATTTTTACTAGGCCTATTTATATTTACAACAAAAACTTTCATACATAATTGGACTTGACTCCCTATGAGGGAAGACAACTTTTCAAACCTCCCTAAACCTAAGGACACACTTGAAACATCTAATAAAAATGATGATCCTGCATCAAAAAGAAAATATTAGGAAAGAACAGAGCAAATGAGTTGGTTGTCTGTGTGGTTCCTCTAAAAAATTCAATAGCATAACTTTACCTCAACAATGTGAAAAATTCAACCCATCATACAGGTAAAAGTTTGGCTTTTATAAAATATGGGAAAGAAGAATTCAATTGCATGTGTCGATCAAGAAGTGATAAATCATCAAAAGGAGAGGTATTCAACATTCTAAACATATCCAAATAAGAAGAGAAAATCAATACGATTCCAATGAGTCTAAAAATAGGCAAAATGGTTGAGAAATGAGTGAGAAAATCACTCCCAAAATCTAAACACGTGTTGAAAATGCATGTTTTAACTCTTTGATTTAAGGCGACAGGATCTCCAATGTAGAAAAACTAGAGGTCACACAATCTCTAAGGTGGTTATGCAATTGCTAGGGTGGTTATGTGTTGTCCACTCAAAATTCCCTTGCTTTTAAGAAGTTTAAAATTAAAATTTTGAGGTTAAGTGTCTTTTTTGTTGTCCTGGTAATGTGAAAAGTCAAGAAATTGAGAAAATTTGCGTTTTTGGGTCATTTTGTGTGTTTTTCGGGCCTTTCAAACATTTTTGTCCTGCGTGTCCTAGGTTCATTCGGGTTCTCTGTTCCCCGATCGGCCGGTTTACCCGAAGTTCATTCTTTTCGGGCCCATCAGAACTTTTTGTCCCACATGTCCCAAGTTCACCCGGACCCGTTGTTCCCTTTTTGTCCGATTCGGCCGAATTGCGTATTCCGCGTACTTTTGTCCCGCATGTCCCAAGAACATTTGTGCATATTTTCCCCACATCGCCCGAATCGGCTGAACCGCGTACTTCACGCTTTCGCGTCCCTCGTGTCCCAAATGAACCAAGTGCCATTCGTGCTAATTTTTCCTGCTCTACCTGAATATCTTGCTTTTCAATTTGGTAGATATGTATTTAATGTGCATTTATTGCCTTTCTCTCTCCTAAACGGCTATATAATGAACTACCCCCTATGTGTTTTTGCACACTGCTTTCATGCTATCTATTGCTTGAACCCTTGCAACCAAAATTTTTGCGTGCGTATCCACTCCCCCTGCAATTCCATCCCAAGTCTAGCTTGCAGATTTGCTCTCCGAGTTACTATCAAAATGAAGATCAAATTCCAGGGGTAGGAACAAGTTTCACCACTCGAGTTTTCCGTTCTCGATATCAGGGACAGTGAAGTTCGCCACCTTGATTTTGGGGATTTTTGGGCAAGGATGACAAATGCAAACCCTTCAGCTATGGCACAGATGATTCATGACAATGGCTTGGCATTCGTCGGTGGGTCCCTCCCAATCATAAGCACATGTCTTCTTCTCCTAATTATTCTCTTCTCTTCCCCTTCTTTCTCTCGGATTTGGTGTAATTAGTTGGGGTATTGCGATTTGCAACCCTTTAACTAATCATTAGTTAAAAGAAGTAGTTACCGGGAGTAACTAATTTGTAAACTATATAATGGCCTCTCCTCGCCATTTTGAAGAGGAAGAACTTGGCTTATTTCTGAAAGTGTAAATAAATCTTAAAGAAATCAATACAGAAGGATTTTTCATTCTTTGTCTATCTGGTTTCCTTTATTCCCAAGCTATTCATTTAATCTTATTAGATCATTTATCTGTATTATGCTAAGAAGATTTGTATTCTTGTGGATGTTAGTTACAGAACTTTGTGTCTTTTCAAATTCCATCTTATTAATGTGATACAAATGATCTTATTCCAATTCAATGTACCCTTGCATGCATAAGGAATTACTCTGTCATCTATAACTCTAAATGGTGCCTTTCTGCTCGTTCTCACATTTTCATTCCTCAGTCCTTTTGTGATTGATGATCCTTTTAGAAAACACTTTCATAACATCCAAGTTCTGTAGTAAAACCATGCTTTGTATATGTGTAAATAGGTTCGTTTCTGAATAAGGGAACCTCTCCCATTAAAGAGGAGGGACTTCATGTCCCCTGACTTTTTCTCTTCTTGAAGTCCTATTTGACGACCAACAGTTTTTGGTGACTCCATTGGGGAATCATATTCCAGTTCTATAATCATTTATTGATCATCTTTTGATCTGGTGACTCCACGTTTTACTCGAGGGAGAAGGGCCCTTGGTATTGAAGATTCTCAGTTTCAGCTCTTAGAACAGCAGGGTTTTCCTTTCCCTTCAACAAGAAGAAATAGAGAGGCTCATTCAACAAGCACTCCTCCTGTCAAAAATAGAATCCCTACGGGTGGTATTCCTTCAGAGAAAATCAGTCCTAATCCTCGAGCTTTGATTCTTGCTTGTGTTTCAGTTCCTCTTCAAGCTATTTTTCCAAGAATGGTGGTACCATTGCCTTGGGGCCATTGTGTTGGGCCTCTTACCCTTCCTCAGCCTTTGCATGAGTTACCTAGAGGTAACCGAAAGAACTTTCCTAAATTTTTCGGCGATGGTAAAGTACATCCTGATGAACACATCGCAGCCTTCATAGTTGCATGCGGAGTTTTGGGAGTTGAACATGAAGATGTCTCCGTAAGGCTTTTTGTTGAGACTCTACAAGATAATGCTGCTGATTGGTTCTATCACCTTCCAGCCAGAGCTATCACTAGCTGGGACACAATGAGAACTAGGTTTGAAAACCGTTTCAAACCGGTGGAAGACATGCATGCTTTGCTAGCCCAAATTTCTCAAATAAAGAAGGAATCAAAAGAGCCCATGAGAGAATTTGTGGCTTGATTCAACAGGTTGATTAAAAAAATTCCACCAAATACTCAACCTATAGATCAAATTCAAAAATGTTTCTTCCTAAACGCCCAATTGCTGAAGTTAGTTATGCACTAAGAAGGGCTAATCTCGCAACATTGGCTGAGGATCAAAATCTTGCTGTTAGTGTTGAAGATTATTTAATCATGTCAGGGAAGTTGAGGAGAGACCCTTCCAAATCTAAGTCTGCTTCTTCCTCTTCCACTCCTGGACCTAATACTGATCCATTGGTACAAAAACTTGCAAATGATCTCATCACCATTAAGAAACAATTGGCTCAGTATACTCCCTATGCAGACGTTCCAAGGAGGAATTTTCAGCCCAGAAATCATTTGCCTACTTCTCAAACAAAGCTAGCACTTGAAGGACCTCCTATTAAAGTTCCTGTCAATGCAACCTGTGAAGTTGAGGAACCAGAGGATGAGGAGGTTAATGAAGATTGTGAGGAATTTGTTGAAGAGGTTGGTGATGAAACAGATGAACTTGAGGGATCTCGAGTTAATTTCTTCACCACTGAAGGCATTGATGAAGGGGATGATTACAACGAAGTAGTAGCAAACATGAATAGTGAATCATACGCTGTCATGACTCGAGAACAAACAAATCAGAGGGAGAAAGTGATGCATCCCACTAAGAAATCTAAGGAGCAGCCAACAATTATACCTGTAATTGCAAAAAGAGGATCTCCGATCCCCATTTCATCTACACCAAAGGTGAGTCCTGTCAATTCTGCTACTAAAGTTACTTCTTTTTCCCCTAAAATTGATAAAACTAGGATCTCAAGTGATGATAACCCGTCCACTTCTAGGTCTTTCGATATTATTGATCACTTAAAAAAGACTAAGGTTCAAATCTCAGAGGCTGAATATTATCAAACTCATCCCAAGGCTTTTGCTAAGATGATTCACTTTGCCAATTCCCATTCTAAAACTACCTCTAAAGGCCTTTTTCCCACTCCTTCTTCTGCACCATAGCCTAATCTGGTAGCCGTTGTCACCTCACCCAATGACAAAATCAAACCATTCTATGTAACACTCCTTATAGTTGGCCATAGGCTCAGTAATTACGTCATAGACTCAGGAGCATCAAACAATGTAATGCCTGCCAAAGTAGCTCATGCCTTAGGCTTGAATCTCACATGCACTTATGGATCTTGTTATTCCATGGAGAGTAAGGAAGTGCCCTTTGTTAGAAGGATTAAGGATGCACAAGTGGCTTTTGCCACTTTGCCAGAGAAGAAAGTTTTGGCTACTATTCTAGTAGCAGACATTCCTCCTTCATATGAGATGCTGCTAAGCAGAAATTTCTGTAAGGATGTGGGTGGAGAAATTCAAATGGATTGGTCACATGCCCTCATACCTGTTAATGGGAAAATGAAGAAGCTGTTGCCTGAGAAGCAGTCTGAGTATATTGTACAAAAAATGGATGATCCCAAAGCACAAATACTCTATGAGGATATGGGACATGGCAACTACATGATTATTTCTCCAGAAGAAATCTAACTCCCAAAAGAGTCACCTAAAGATCCTAATGGTGTTTGGATATTAGAGTTTGATGGAAGTTGTTCTTCGGCTGGTTCTAGGGCTGGTGTCATATTGGTGTCACCTGAAGGAAACATTCATCCTTTCTCATTCAAGTTACAATTTGAAAATACCAATCATACAGCAGAGTATGAGGCTCTCATTCTTGGACTCCAGGTGGCAAAAGAACAAGGTGTGAAGAATATTCTAGCTCGTGGGGATGCGGAATTGATCGTCAAACAAGTTAGAAACCTCTTCCAGGTAAAGAATGGAAGGTTGAAACATTACCGGAATCAGGTTTGGGACTCCAGTGAATTTCTTGACGCCTTCTCCATCGAAGCAGTGCCTAGGGAGAAGAATACCAGGGCTGATTCACTAGCAGTCTTAGGGTCATTGCTTATTCCTCATCCTGACTTTTCTCAAGATAAGTTCACCATTGAAATGATTCATAGACCCAGTGTACCTGATAATACAAGTAACTGGCAAGTTTTCAATAATGATCAACACTTGCTTTCTTTCTTAGAACTCAAGGATAATTTTGAACAGTTGTACTTTGAAGGAAGTGATAATTTTCCTCATGAAAGTGTGCCCTTTAACGAAGAAGCCGCCCAAGAAGAAGAAGCAGATCAGGATGGTTGTATCAAACTCAAAGGAAACAAGATTCCAAAAGGATTGGTGAGTTTAGAAAAACTGTTTGACAAACATGACAGGTATGTAAAGATTAGAGCTTCTACTGGACCCCAACAATCAGCCAAATATGACAAAATCAATATTGGGAGTTCTACTGATCTTAAACTTGTGAACATTGGAAAATGTTGCACCTCAGAAGAAAAGAAGAAGGTAATTGGTCTTTTGAAGAAGTATAAGGATGTTCTTGCTTATTCCTATGAAGATTTAAAAGCTTTCCAACCAAAGGAGATGCAACATTTTATCCCTCTCAAACCTGGGATTAAGCCTTTTAAATAGAAGCAGAGGCAATATAATCCTAAAATAGCTGACACCATCTTTCAAGAGATACAGAAGTTATTAAAGGCCAAAATCATTTTTCCTATCCATCATTCGACATGGATTGCCAATATTGTGCCTGTTAGGAAGAAAAATGCTGAGATTCGTATCTGTGTTGACTTCAGGAATCTAAATCAAGCTTCCTTAAAATATAATTATCCCTTACCTATGATGGATCAGGTCTTGTAAGCAGTAACCGGATCCAAAATGTTGTCTATGCTTGATGGATTCTCAGGATATAACCAGGTAGAAGTTAATACCACAGACCAACAAAATACGACTTTCACTACCCCTTGGGGTACCTTTGCTTACAAAAGGATGCCTTTTGGGCTCATCAATGCCGGTGCCACTTTTCAGAGGGCTATGGATTTGGCCTTTGGAAGTTTGAAAGGAAAGTGTATCATCATATACCTTGATGACTTGACTATATTTTCTAAAACAAGGGCGGATCATTTCTAGCATCTAGAGACAGTTCTGCTAAGATGTAGAGAACATGGGATCTCTTTGAATCCTAAGAAATTTGTTTTTTGTGTCATGGAGGGGAAATTATTGGCGCACGTTTTCTCCAAAGATGGTATAAAAATTGATCCTGAGTGAGTTCAAGCTATTCAACAAATTCCTCTTCCAACCAGCAAAAAGGGAGTGCACTCTTTCTTTGGTAAGATCAACTTTTTGAGAAGGTTCATCCCTGATTTTACAGAGCTAACTTTGAATATCTCCCAAATGATGAAAGGAAAACAAATGTTTGGTTGGTCTCCTGAAGGGAAAGAAGCCTTTGAAGGTATTAAAAGGGGCCATTGCTAAAACTCTTGTTTTAGCATGTCCAGATTTCAACAAAGATTTCATTATCTATTGCTACGCCACGGATAACACCTTGGCTGCTGTTTTGACTCAAGAGGATTCTAATGAGCACGAAATCCCAATTGCATTTATGAGTTATATTCTAAAAAATCATGAGTTAAAATACACCATAATGCAAAAACATGCTTTTGTAGTGGTTAAAGCTATCAAGCAATTTCATTTTTACATTCTTAACTCTCACTCCACGGTGTTGGTACCGGATACAACTATCAAGTCAATTCTCACACAACAAGAATATGGATCCAAGAGAGGAAACTGGGTGGCCAAGGTTCAAGAATATGATATTAACATCAAACCAACCAAGCTCGTCTGTGGAAAAGGCCTGTGTGAACTCATCATTGAAGGAGCTGGACATGAGTTACTGGAGGATAAAGTTGGTCTTCCTACCGTTCTGTTTCTTAGCTCAGTTGATGAATGGGTATGCTAATATCGCTCACTTTCTCACCTATGGAGAATGATACTCTCATTTGACTGCCAAAGAGAAGAGAGCTGTTAAACTGAGATCAACCCAATATGTGTTGTGGGAAAACGCCTTGTTTAAACGTGGGTTAGATGGAAGGTTTTTGAAATGTGTGGACAACGAACAATAGAAGAAGCTACTCTCAGTTTTTCATGATCAGGCATGTGGAGGGCACTACTCATCAACTATTACTGCTCACAAGATTCTTCGTGGGGGATATTACTGGCCCACCTTGTTTAAAGATGCATCAAAATGGGTTGATAAATGTGAAGCTTGTTAGACTTTCGTGGGTAGACCCAAGTTAGCCTCCTTACCCCTGAAACCAGTTGTGATCGAAGAACCTTTTCAGCAATGGGGTTTAGATTTCATTGGAACACTTAATCCCTCTTCTAGTGCTGGTCATACCCACATATTAACTGCCACAGATTATTTCTCCAAATGGTTAGAAGCCATTCCAGTAAAGAGTACTACTTTAGAAGTAGTATGCAGTTTTATCAAAGAAAACATCTTGATAAGGTATGGTGTGCCAAACAAGATTGTGACAGATAATGATTCAAATTTTTCTTCAACTGAGATGATGGATTTTTGCTATGGATATGGCATATCCATGGCTCACTCCTCAGATTACTATCCTCAGGGAAATGGACAAGCAAAATCAACAAATAAAAATCTGGTGGCCATAATAAGAAAATTAGTCAATGAATCCCAACGGAATTGGCACAAGAAACTCTATGATGCTCTTTGGGCAGATAGGATCACACCTAAGAGAGCCATTGGGATGTCTCCTTTTCAAGTAGTATATGGAGTAGAAGCTCAATTTCCAGTAACAGTGGAGCTACCAACCTTGCATCTAATGAAGGCCATTAAAGATACCAGTTTCAACGATTCTTTGGATAACAGGATCATGTACCTCTACAAATTGAATGAGGACAGATTGGAAGTTGCTGATAGGATATATGCTCACCAACAAAAGGTAAAGGTCTTATTTGATAAGAAAGCTAGGTTCAGGGATTTCAAAATTGGAGACACTATTTTGTTGTGGGATAAAAGGCATGAACCTCATGGAATCCATGGCAAGTTTGATTCCCTTTGGCTCGGACATTTCAAGATCAGACACTTTGCTGGTAAGAATTCTTTTTACCTTGATTATATGGATGGTTCTTCTCTCCCACTTCCTTATAGTGGGCAGTACCTAAAACTGTTTAAGTCATAGGTAATTAGGAAGTCCTTTTGTATATTCTGTATAGCGTTTTGTTTTTCTTTCCCTTTGTTTTGGTGTGTGTATCCTCTGTATTGGTTTGATTCGATGACTCCGTGGCCCAATGGATTAAAGTATTGGTCTACTTCCTCGAGTTTGTCTAAATTCTTGCCTTGTCTCATTCTTTGAATCTATGCCAAGTCATCCCCAGAAGGAGCCAGCTGTTGTCCACTCAAAATTTCCCTGCTTTTAAGAAGTTGAAAATTAAAATTTTGAGGTTAAGTGTCTTTTCTGTTGTCCTGGTAATGTGAAAAGTCAAGAAATTGGGAAAATCTACGTTTTTGGGTCATTTTGTGTGTCTTTCAGGCTTGTCAGACATTTTTGTCCCAGCGTGTCCTAGGTTCATTCAAGCTCTCTATTCCCCGATCGGCCGGTTTACCCGAAGTCCGTTCTTTTCGGGCCCGTCGGAACTTTTTGTCCCACATGTCCCAAGTTCGTCCCAGACCCATTGTTCCCTTTTCGTTCGATTACGACTGAATTGCGTATTCCGCGTACTTTCATCCTGCATGTCCCAAGAACATTTGTGTGTCTTTTTCCCACATCGCCCGAATCAGCCAAACCGCGTACTTTGCGCTTTTCGCATTCCCTCGTGTCCCAAATGAACCAAGTGCCATTCGTGCTAATTTTTCCCGCTCTACCCGAATATCTTACTTTTCAATTTGGTAGATATGTATTTAATGTGCATTTATTGCCTTTCTCTCTCCTAAACGGCTATATAATGAATTACCCCTATGTGTTTTTTGCACATTGCTTTCATGCTATCTATTGCTTGAACCCTTGTAACCAAAATTTCTTCGCGCGTATCCACTCCCCCTGCAATTCCATCCCAAGTCTAGCTTGCAGCTTTGCTCTCCGAGTTACTATCAAAATGAAGATCAAATTCCAGGGGCAGGAACAAGTTTCACCACTCGAGTCTGCCCTTCCCAATATCAGGGACAGTGAAGTTCGCCACCTTGATTTTGGGGATTTTTGGGCAAGGATGACAGATGCAAACCCTTCAGCTATGACACAGATGATTCATGACAGTGGCTTGGTGTTTGTCGGTGGGTCCCTCCCAGTCATAAGCACCTATCTTCTTCTCCTAATTCTTCTCTTCTCTTCCCCTTCTTTCTCTTAGATTTGTTGTAATTAGTTGGGGTATTGCGATTTACAACCCTTTAACTAATCATTAGTTCAAAGAAGTAGTTACCAGGAGTAACTAATTTTGTAAACTATATAATGGCCTCTCCTCGCCATTTTGAAGAGGAAGAACTTGGCTTATTTCTGAAAGTGTAAATAAATCTTAAAGAAATCAATACAGAAGGATTTTTCATTCTTTGTCTATCTGGTTTCCTTTATTCCTAAGCTATTCATTTAATCTTGTTAGATCATTTGTCTGTATTATGCTAAGAAGCTTTGTATTCTTGTAGATGTTATTTACAGAACTTTGTGTCTTTTCAAATTCCATCTTATTAATGTGATACAAATGATCTTATTCCAATTCATTGTACCCTCGCATGCATAAGGAATTACTCTGTCATCTATAATTCTGAATGGTGCCTTTCTGCTCATTCTCGCATTTTCATTCCTCAGTCCTTTTGTGATTGACAATCCTTTTAGAAAACACTTTCATAATATCCAAGTTCTGTAGTAAAACCATGCTTTGTATATGTGTAAATAGGTTCGTTTTTGAATAAGGGAGCCTCTCCCATTAAAGAGGAGGGACTTCTTGTCCCCTGACTGTCGCTCTTCTTGAAGTCCTATTTGACGACCAACATTATGCAACCATCACTGATGATTACACAACCATTGGGGCGGTTACACAACTACCGCTCAAAACAATGCCAACAGTTAAAATAAGGGTCTTGCAAGAAAATTTAAAGTTTGGAGACAAAAAAAAAAGGGTTGAATTGAGTCAAATGAGGGATGAAAAAGAGAGAGGGAAATATCTAGACCTCATTTTTACCTTGGAAGAAGTTTTTATCATCATTGGAGACATTACGTTTTTCATGTCGCACCACGTAATTTTTAGGTGCGTACTTGTACCTCATTAGGAATTTTTTGTCAGGACCCATATTGTTGGTTTGAGGGGTATTTTCATATTTTATTTATTAATTAGGTGAATTTCCCTCACCCATGGTGAGTCATCTCACTTAGGAGAGTCGTAGGTATCTAGGTTATCATTAGGAGTTATATGATAGATTCCGTCATAGAATATGTCATATGTGTCAGTGCGTGTCATAGATGAGTTACATTCCATTTATAAATTTTAAATCCTTTCTCCATTGAGGGGTATGATGAGTCCATGTATTTGGAGTTACATAACACTCCTATTTGTGCTTATTTTTTTATCTACGAGAATGCTAGACTTTTTTTGTTGTATGCACAATTTCTTGTAGTTGATTGCTTATTTGTTTCTTGGAGTTACTTCACATTTTTGTACTAGTGCAACATTATTGATGTGCACATACTCCATATTTATCCTCATTCTCACACTCTCTCACATGGTATCATAGCTCATTTTTGGGAGTCGTGTCACTCAATTTAGTTGTTACTTACTACTCTTAGTTATATAATTTTCTAGTTTCTTGTGTGAGTTTTAATCCACCTTTTACTTTTTGATATTCTTGCATTAATTTGGTTTAACTTTATTTTTTGGAAGTTGGTTGTTTTTGGGTGTATTGTGTTTGCAAGTCTAGAGTACAACAGGAAAAAATAAATTTTTTTACAGGTTTCAGTTTTACATTGGAACAATACTATTTTTTGGGCCCAACTTGGCCCCAACTTACCAAGATGGGAGCCAAGATGTACAAACTTGACCCACTGTCTTGGTTCCTCCCTACACTTATCTCACTCATCAAGCTTCTTGATGAATTCTCCCCCTCTGACCCTTTCCGTAACCCACCCTCTGGGCATTGGATTTTCCATCTCACCAAGCTTTTCCTTTTGTTTCCCCACCTATGAGCCTGTGCTCCCTCCTTCCAAGCTAATATTGCATCACTTGGCTCATCTCTATTTCCATTTTCTCACTCAACCATTGCTCATCTCAACCTTCCCTATTTGCATTCAGGTTTATCTTGACTCCCCTGGTTTGGTCCTCGTTCAACTTCACATCATTCCCTATACCTACTCTACATTGTGTCAATCTAAAACTCAGTTGTGCTTTGAATTTATTCCTGTTTGTTTGACCCTTCTCACCATATCTCCATGCATGTGTGTTACAAAATGATCTCTCTCCCTAATCGACTCACTCTGGGATCATCTTCCTACACCTTGGTCTTGGCATTTCACCTTTCCCTCTGAGCTCTGTGTTGTGTGAATTAAAATTTCCCTAACTCAACATGCCTAGCCATGTTTGGTTTCCTTGGCCTTGCATTGAAACCCTTGTAGTTCTCTCGTGGTGCATTCAACTTCTCTCATGCTCAGTTTTGTCTCCATCGTGATTGCGACCATTACAACTCCATCTTTCTAGAACTGTTGGGATACCAACCCACCATATGGAGCCCTGTCTTACTGCTAATTCCATTTTGTTTGACCTATTGATGCATGGGTAATCTCACAAGCCAACTCGGGCTGCATCATGGAACACCCTTAACTTGACCGTGACTCACTCATCCAACTCACCACAATAGCTAGATCACCCATATAACACCCAACTCACTAGCCAACTTGATGAGATGGGATGGGCTCTTAGGACATAAGGTAATCCCTCCTTTTTTCTATTTTCTTAATTATTTTTAATGTAATTTAATCTAGATTAAATTAATTAAGGAAATACTTAACTATTTAATCATTAAATTTAGGAAATTACCTTTCTGGTCTTAAAATTAGGGTTATTGGGATTTTCAGACCTTTCATTGTACTAGAGTTTTTCTTATTACTCGCGGGTTAGTGAGCGCATCTACCACAACCTTACGGAAAGAGAGCCTGAATATTATTTTTTCCCTTTTTTGCTTATTTTCAGTCTTTTGTACTTGTTACCATGTTGATTTGCAAGGAACGAATGACCTTATTTTCATCCCCACACTTGTGTGATTTTTCACAAATTTCAAGGTGAGTGAAAAACTACTTCATGTCACATGAACACACTTGGGTGTAATCAACACACTATTTATAAAGTGCCACAAATGGGGGGTATATAATTTTTGTGGTTCCTTCTCTCCACCATATTTTTCACTCACTCTTATGTGTCAAGGATCTCAATTCAGTTCATTTTATTACTCCCTTCAACTATCTAAAATGAAATACTTCTATCTCACTCACCTTGCAAAAGCATAAAATTTACTGGATAACTATAGGTTTAAGAACTCAACCAAAATTTGTTGCAGAGAAAGAGAAATGGTTTGAAAAATGTGATGAAGCTTACGGGTTATTGTGTCTTTTTATATTACTGGATATAGGCTTTCATTTGAATTTTGCCAAAACACCCAAGAATGTATGAGACACCTTAGAATACATTTTTGGGAAACAAGATCATATGAAAGAGCATAGACCGGAAAATGAGTTGATTAGTCTTAGCCCTAGTAGTTTTGACACCCTTCATTTGACTTCCACCAAAACATCCAAGGATGTATGAGACACCTTAGAGAAATGTTTTGGTAAACATGATGAAATGAGAGGGCATGAACTAGAAAATGAGTTGATTAGTCTTATCCCTAGTTGATTGTACTAGAGATATTCTTATTACTTTTGGGTTAGTGAGCGCGGCTACCACAACCTTGTAGAAAGAGAGCCCAAGTCTTGTTTTCCCCCTTTTTTTTCTTTCTTTTGGTATTTTGTGCTTGTAACTGTGTTGATTCGTTGGGAGTGACTGAACTTATTGTAGTATCCACACATGTACGATTTTTCAAAAATTTCAAGGTGAGTGACTATTGGTGAAATAACTTGTCACTGGGACAAATTAGTTGATTTTCACCAACGCTTCAGGACTAGGTCCCTCTACTTGAATAAGAAGCTCCATTAGTATTTGTAAACAAGAAAAAGTCTATGTGGTTAGCCAGGAGGCCCGGGATCTAATAGGCACACTGCATTGCACCTTTGGAAAAGGCTCACAATTTTGTGAGAGGGAGGAATTTGTGAGGAAGGTGAAGAATGGGAGTGGGAATTTAAAGAGGGGGATTAATATTGTAAGTAGGATTACTCATATTCTTACAATTATTAATAAAAATATCAACACACACAATTGGAAAGAACAACAACTTTATCATTTATATCAAGACAAGATGAAACCATGAACAAAAAATTTCATTTATTCACTCATCTAGAAAAGAAGAAACACCGTTCTTGATTGGAATTTTTACAAATCCGTGACATGAGAGAGAGAAGAACATGTAGGAAGGAAAATAGAAGAAAAAAATACTATCTTTTTCTTATTATTTCTAGCTATCTACTCTTGAATTCATAAATTTGACAACCTCTTAGAATGAGGAAGTCAGTACAATTTATAATTTTCAGAAGAGACTCTTCACCTCCCCCCCACATATCTTTTCACTTGTATTTTACAACTTGTGACTCTTGATATTCCTAGGAAAGAAAATTAAGTCCCCTTTTTATTAATTGAGGGAAAATTATTGCAATTTTTTACTATAGTCACATTAATGAATAAGACAAAAATGAAAATTATAACCCTCAATGAATAATTGGAACATGAGAGAAGGGAGGAAATAGGGAGTGAAGAGAGAAAGAAAACAACTCCTCAATTTGAAGAATATGTCTCTACCAATGGATACCTACTTGCCGATGGACTCTTGGAAAGTTCTTGAAGCGATATCTCGATGCCTTTAAATTCTTTGCTATATTGTGCTGCCATGGGTGCAACTTTATCAACTTCCAGAATTTGGAAAAATATCAAGGACTTGATCTAATTTGTAGAGAAAGCATTAATGTTCTTGTATTCAGTGAACCAAGACTAATGATATTTTGCAGTGTTTGATATGATAGCCTTTATGTCAGCCAAAGACTCTAGTGTGTCTTCGTTGAAGGAAAAAGGATCTCTGGCCTCTTTCTTGACAAGATATTTGAATGGATTCAATAGATCATCCACTGAATTTTCTTCTCTCACTGTTGGAAATCCAAGCTTTTTTATTTCAACATTGATATCCCTTTACATCTTTGAAATGTGTTCCTTGTATGAATCCAATTCACCCATAACATGATTTATCATTTCATAACAAGAAACTAGAGTCATCACCCATACTTGAGATAAGTCCTTAGATTTAGAGTTGAATACTTCCTTGTTCACTAGGAGGGATGAATTAAATTTTCCCATCTCAATGACAAGTGTATACACTTGATCTCAATGCTCCTTTTCTTTCTCAATTTCATATCTTATCATTCCTACCTTCTGATTTAACAAAAATAAAATTTTTGTACAACCCTACCTAGGATATTTCAGATTCATATGCAATAATATAATAATGATGTACATAATGTGACACAAACAATAAGCAAGATAATTTAAAACCCTAAGTGCAAGAAAGAGGAGAAAAGAATTATCTGATTTGTAATAAATATGGAGGTGTGAGAAGATGGAAAAATGATGGAACCCAAGCGCAGACTATCGCAAACAAACCCAAAAAATTTAAGGAAATATGGAACATGAAAAACTAGGGAACTTGGACTAGTACTGGGGTGCTAGAGACCCTAATTGGGTGCTAGGGTCTGCACAAAACCTTAGAAACTAGTTTTAGTAGGGTCACTAGATGTTTGCTGAACTTCACCTTTGATTGCCTTTATGTCGTTATAAGTTTGCAGATGTCACCTATAACCTACAATGAAAGAGATATCCTTAAAAACCCCCAAAACACATCAAATCTTAAAAAAATAAATATGCAAATGGGGATTCAAACTAACCTCAACGGTCACCTAACTGAGTGAACTTGTGATTCGGACACTACACCATATTTCAAACTCCATGTAGTTCTATGTGTGTGTGCAGAAATAATTCCCTAGGAAGCTGTTGGGCACAATGGAATTGATAGCCAACAATAGATAGATATACTAATGTAAGTATATGTGTGGATGGAATAACAAAAACTTCCCCTCCTATGTGTGTATCAAAATTAACAATCACTTGTTCCTTGAATAAAGCTAGATGGATGCTTTGATGCTCTTAGGATGCATTTGGATGCAATATTAGGCGATGATAGTAGATGCTTAGAGCTTGGTCCTTTAATTTGATCACATAACATTATGTTTATATGATTCCCTTGTTTAAATTTCGTAATTAACCACTATAAGGCCGACCACTACGAAAACAAGATGCTTAACGTCTAGAAGATGCCCAAAAGTGGTGAGTAAGATACAAAGAGGTCGGGGGAACCCATAGGGGATGGGGACACTTGGGCACTGGCATCTAGGTTAGGAGATGGTGTTTAGACTTAGAAAAGTGAAGTGACGAAAGTCAGATTGGGCAGTGGGGTGTGTAAGTCCAAGAAGGAGACTAGAAAGAAAGAAAAAATTCCAAAGACATAGTCAATTAGTAATTTTATTGCTTAGGAATCATATGAATGCAAGTATTTGATTAGGACCTAGAAATTTACCCAAGTGCATGTTTTTGTGTCTACATTTCCCCCACTTTATGTTGCTGAGTGAAAGCTTGATAACATAAAGTAGATAAGATATGCGTACTAGATAACCATTTAGATCAATGGTGAAAGCGTGTCGAGGATATAAGAAAAAGTGTGGAGTGAATTACATGAAGCGCAGAAGCTAGAGGAAGGGGGAAGTGGAAGTGACCCTAGGGGTGAAGCATACATGATGCGTCATGTTTTACCTATTGTTGTTGTCATACTTGATGTCGGTGTAAGGTTGCTTCTTGTTGCGTATTAAGGATAAACCTGTAAAAGAATAGAAAATAAGTAGTCAAATACGTGTATAGAAATTTTTTGATCCAAATGTGTAAGAAATATGCAAGAGTGTGTAAAAATGTGAAAAATTAAAAAAAGGAAGATGTGCATTTGATCGTTGAGAGTGAAAAATATAGAAAAATGTATTGAAATGCTAATGAAGAGCAAGTTTTTGGGCGATCTCACGCCAAGTGTGAGTTTTTGGGGTGATCTCACATCATGAAAGAAGAAGTGTAGGGAGAAAGGTCTAGTTTCATTATCCATCCTTTAACTGCTTCCTAAAATTTATACACCACTGCAGATTGTGTGATCCTATCTTACTCAATTTTGATCCAAGGAAAAAAGAAAAATGGAAATATAATGCATTCTGACTGCTGGAGAACTCTTCCTGTACTATAAAAATGCTATGGAAACTACTAAAAAATGTGTTGATTGGAAAAAAATTATGTATCTGCCCCATGGTCATAGGTGCCCAGGAAGGGTCAGAAGTGTCTAAGCACCCATGTATAAATCTGAGAACTAGTGTCTGTGCTAAACTAAAGATCCAAGTTAGAATCTAGGCTGTATTGTCACTGTGTCTAGGATATGTTTCTGTGTTGAACTATGTTATACTGCAACTTTGTAATTCTATATAGGGTGACTGATTCACCCAATGGATTCCCCCCTCATTTGGGATGCATACGGCGTCACCAAGAGAATGTAGACCAAAAGAGGACCCAATGTTGAAATGGTACCAGTATATAGGAAGGAATGTGCTTGGTAGAAACCAAGGAACATGCAAACAATGACTAGGAAGTGTTATCACATGTGATGTGTATGAATGTAGATGTCCCCAGGAGCCTCAGTGGGACTTGTAAGAGGCACAATGCCAAACATCAATGATGCGTGTAAAGCTTTGTGAAAATTCTGCATTCAAAACTCAAGAACAAGTGGACACACATGTGTATATAGAAAAGATAATGACATACAAAATATATGAGTAACCTATTAAGAAAAGTGTACATGTGAGTATAGGTAAGCAAGAAGAATGTGCAACCAAGATATGTGATATATTGTGTATGAATGTGATGAAATGGTATGCAAGATGAATGTTATAGGAGAAATGTGTCCCTCGAGCAAATGTGTGTATGAATGAGATGATGTTCATTTATAAAAATTTTCAAAGATAAATTGGTGGATTTCTTGCCAACACTATGGGAATCTAAGTCCTACTTAACTGGTGCAACTGCCATACATACATGGGCGAGTAAAAAGGTGGATTTTCCAAATGGACTTTCAGCTAGGGATCTAACAGGGGTACTCCATTGACCTTGCAACAAAGCTAGAAATTTATTGCTAGAGAGGAATTTGTTAAGAGAGTGGGAAACAGAGTGAGAATACGAAGTAGGGGAAATTAATGCTGCAAGTAGGAAATTAGATGCTTACAAAAACTAGTTAGAATTTTTATCACATGCATTGAAATTTATAGGAAATAACTCTGCAAGTAGCAAAAAAAGCAAATAGAATTTAATGATCACAAAGTATTAAGAAATCCCTTGTCAAAGAAAGCTAGAAAATATTTCTTCTTATATTGATTGCTCAAACAAAATTTGTACATAGTGGAGAAATGAAGAATTTTGAAAGGAAAAATGGCTAAATATTTTCACTCACAAGTAAACAAAAGCTCTCTCATGAACTTACAAGAATACAACCAGCTAGAAGAATATCAGAATTAGAACCCCTTTGAATGATGAGCTCATTACAATTTATAGTAGAGGAATAACTCTTCATCTTCTCGATGACCCTCCATATGCCTTATTTCTAACTTTAGACTATTTATATTCCTATAGAATATTAAGTCCCTTTTATAAAAACAAGGTGACTTAATTTTACATCATGCCCCTCCATATGCCTGTGTATGATATACTTGTGACCCAAACCATGTAGTGAGTGTCGAAAGACACCGTCAGGATCTCCTGAGATAAGTTATGAAAGATCCATGAGAGGTGCCAAAGACACTTATTGTGAAAATGTTACGACCCACTGATGAAGATAGTACATTGAGGAGACAGGAATTGAATCTCAGTGAAGGTAATATTCAGTGATAATGCCCATTCTATAAACTTGAGTCCCGTTGTCTCTTGACACTTATGATTTCTGAAAAAAAAACAACTTACTATTGCTAGTAAGTGTAGAAAACCTTCTCTGAACTCCAACTGCAGTTGCCAATCTAGATGTTCAATTTTCAGAATGTCCCCTTTTGTGAAATTCACCCTCTAGAATAACTTACTATTTTTAGTAAGTGTCAATGATACGACTTACTATTCTTAGTAGGTATCAATTCTGGACCAAGACGACTATTCCAATGATTTTTTCCTGCAATACTGCTTCTGTGTTCACTACCTCCTTCGTAACCAAAGGAGTAACATACAAAATTGATGGTGCATGATTATTGGGAGTTTTTATTGATGAAAATGTATGTTTCAGGATAGGTTCATGCAATTTCATGATTTTTTGAGGTCCAAAAAGGTATACTGGTCAAAGGCCAGTTTTGGGGTCTCAAATAGCAGGGTCTAGTAAAATGGTCATAACTTGAGCTATAGGTGGAATTTTGAGATGATTAAAGTTGTGTTGGAAATTATATTCAGATATATTTTCAATGATATATGTATTTACTCATGATGAGGTCATTTTGAATGGTTTATAGGTCATTCTTTACGAAAGAATAGTTTTGGCAGTTCAAGATAACATCTGTTTTAGTGAACGTTTGATGTTATTTGAAACATGAGATGGATTTGGTGATACTTCCTATTACATGGAATGTGAATAGGGATGAATTTGGAATCCAATTAATCCATTTTGAGGTCTTGAATGTATGTATAAATTATTTTATGAGCTAACCTTTGGAAATATCATTTTTGGCAGGTTGATCTGATGAAGGCAAAAGTAACTGTGCTTTGAAGTGAAGGATGTTTCATGAATTATAAAATGATTAGAAGTGATATAAAGGTTATGATTTTTTTTTTTGATTTTTTATATGGAATGTTTTGGTTGAGTGCAAGTGATTTGGTGATCATATGAAGTTTTTAGGGTGCTAAAGGGTGAAGGAAACAATTATTTTATGATTTATGAAGGGAATTGGGCCCAATAAATGAAATAATTTGATTGGTTGATACTAATTGTGACCATGTATGAATTTTTATGATATTTCATTCATATTTAAATGGTTTTGGGTCATTAAAAATAATTGTACCATTTTTAGGGCATTTTTCAAAATGTGCATATGGGGTTTGAGCCATTTTTGGCACATGTGATAAGGTTTTTGGCTAGGCCAACCTAATTGGGTCACTTGTGACCATTGTATTTTAAATTTTAAATTTTTTTCTTGATGTATAGGTCAAACCAAATGGATGGAAAATGTTTTGTAAGGATATTACTTGTATAAATCAGAACATATACAGAAGAATAACATGAGAGAACACCAAAATATAGATAAATTATGACAATATGCTCATATAATAGCCTTGCCACTTCGAGGGGGCAACCTCCAATACCACTTCGAGGGGGTAACCTCCAAACTATACAATAACACTCCAATACTCAATATGATGAATAACTACAACCTTCTAACCCCTATATATACCATTTTAACCTATGGCCAATACTGAGGCCGACCTCCTAAGCATAATAAATCATAAATGAATGATATAATAAGATAAGGGGATGTGTGCCACATGTCGGCATCTCCATCAACCCATATACATTATAATATTATATCCTAAGGTACATAGCATTGCCTCCCTCTTTGACATGTTTCGTCCCCGAAACATAAGAAGAAGCCATATAATGAGTGTGCTTTAAATTATTGCACACTTGTCACCAAGCTCGATCATCCAACCACCATATGAAATCCTATCCTGTGTAGCAATTTCATCATCAACATCTTCTTCTTCTTCTACTTCTTTTTCTTTTTCTTTTTCTTCCTCTTCTTCTTCTTCTTCTTCATCTTCTTCTTCTTTTGTTGCCCATCTATCCATAAAAACTTGTTCCAGTTCCTGTAAAGACCAATTAGACTTTTCCTTTTCTAACTTAGAAAAGAAAATCTGTGTAGGGCCACTAATCCAAAACTTGAATAACCAAATATCTGATGGTTTAGAGAATTTATCCCTGAATTTGTTCCACCATTCTCTAGCATCAATCCTGCCATCTCTAAAAAAAACTACCATCCCCATGATCCACAAAACTAGGGTTTTCAGAATTCTGAAAATATTTAGGCAGATGGATAAAAACACAAAGAACAAACCCTAACTGAAATTTCAAGAGCTTTCTGAAAATATAAATTTTGCTAAAAAAATACCTCAATTTTCTTCCTGAAAAGTGAATTTATGAAAAAACCTAAAACATCAATAAAATCCGCAAAACAGATCCAATGGAGCTGAATTTTTCAGATATTCTGACTTAGAGTGTTTGAAAATTATGATGAAAAAATTGGGAAAAAATTTGATACCCTCTGCAAGATATATGTGAAACAAAAAATTAGGGTTTTTTCCCTAATTTTGGCCGAAATCGCTGCTCTGATACCACTTGTAAGGATATTACTTGTATAAATCAGAACATATACAGAAGAATAACATGAGAGAACACCAAAATATAGATAAATTATGACAATATTCTCATATAATAGCCTTGCCACTTCGAGGGGGCAACCTCCAATACCACTTCGAGGTGGTAACCTCCAAACTATACAATAACACTCCAATACTCAATATGATGAATAACTACAACCTTCTAACCCATATATATACCATTTTTACCTATGGCCAATACTGAGGCTGACCTCCTAAGCATAATAAATCATAAATGAATGATATAATAAGATAAGGGGATGTGTGCCACATGTCGGCATCTCCATCAACCCATATACATTATAATATATCCCAAGGTACATAGCATGTTTTTCCTAAGTTTGAAAGGAGGAGAAGCATATAAAAGCATGTTTTTGGGTGCTTTTTGGAACTAGTTGAGAGTGTGCATATGAAGTGACCTACAGAAAGTTGATTTGCAGGTATATGAGCATGAATTTAGATCAAATAAGGTGTGTGAAAGGTTTAGAAATTTAAACAAGAATGTGTGCAAGATTCTGAAGTATTGATAAGTGAAGAATGAGCTAGATTGTGCAAGTTGAATACCTAAGGTTTGAGCAAGGGTTTGGAAGAGTTTGGAGCTGGATTTTTAGATCACTATCAACTGTGTTATCAACATATTTTCAGTGGTATTATATTCAAAACTATTATGATGTTTAATATTCATATAAGTAATTTTTTGTAAGTAATATCAACAAGGGTTTCTAGGGGATGGTGTTCCTTGTGTGGTTAGCTCCCTATTAAGAAATCTTGTGTGATGTGTCATATTCATGAAAGTATTTTGTTTGAGTAATATAATCAAAAGTTTCAGTGGGTTTTCTTCCCCTTGAGAGTTTACCACTTACATCTTTTTTCTTGTGTACTCTTTCATGGTTATGATCTTGTGAATGATTATTATATAGTGTTAAGATCACACTAGTTCATGGTTGAATGATGAATGGTTTATGAAAGTTAATTTTAATTGGTTAAGGGTTTTGAAGGATTGATTCACACCCACAGCTCAGCCCATTGTGCTTCCAAAACTTTATACTTAGTGAAAACCAAAACAAGGAGAGCATTTACTTGTAAAAAATGATGGAATGAGAATAAATGAAGAGAAAACTTGGGATTTAGTGTTTTATAATACTTATTTGAGAGGATAGGGTTTTTTAAAAGAGATTTAGGAATGGATGAATTATATTGTGTTTAGATTTAAGGGATATTAGGGATGGATTCTAAAATATAGGTGGGTTGATTTTAATGAACATAAACTAATATGTAGCCTCAATCTTTGATTATTTAGATAAAATATTTTAATTATATGAGTGCGATGTATTGTTATTTAGAGATCTTAATCCAAAGGTGGTTGAGTTAGTGATTTTTCATATTAGGTGGTTGTATCCTCCTTGTGGAGTTCAGGTGCTTCACTAAATCAAGGGTTGTTGCTCTACTAAACTAGGGATTGGTGCCTCACTAAATCAGGGGTTGATTCTTTTTGTGGGGTTGGTGCCTCACTAAATTAGGGGTTGGTGGTCCTTTTGGGGTTATTTTCTCACTAAATCAATGTTGGTGCTCCTTATTGAGTTGGTTCTTTAACTAAATTTTGAAACAAAAGGCTATAGGGAGCATTTTTTTGTTCAGTGGGTTTTCCTCCATTTGAGAGTCTCCTAGGACAATTGGGATAGTTAGGGAAAGAAAATGTGCCCCCTTCCCTGGGCTCCACAAGTGGCAGGGGATGAGTGGTGAGCACAAAGGATAAGAGAGAAAGGTTTGAGCACTCGGGAGATAAAATTTGAGGTCATATGAAGAATATGAGAACTGGATAGGGGTGGGGCACATTTTACTATCCCAACTGTCCCAAATGTCTCAGAGAGTTGAGAAAGTTGGGGTAGAAAATGTGCCCAAGGGTTAGAAGGAAAAGACTTAGCCAAACTGATTGCACCCCGGACCACTCAATGTTTGTTCTTTCAAGGAACATGGTTTTACGAGTGGGTCCTTGTGAATCTAGTCTAAAACTTGGGAAGATATCATCTTGAAGCACAAGTATCCCAAGATTTTAGATAGTAAGAACAGTTCAGGACAATGAGAAACCAAAATGCGTCAGCCATCCAAGAGCATGTTTGACTAACCCTGAAATCAGGAAACCAACTTTCCCGAAGTATCTAAAAACTATACTCTTGGAAAATTTTTATATCCTATTTGGCTCCAATCTAACTCATTTTAAGATGACCGATGGGATTGTGTGAAATAAGCTCTGATGTATTGATTCTTATCTAAGAATTTTACTTTTTAATCCAGGACCACAAGGATGAGTGGTGACCTGAGAATTGGTTTGTACAGAGAAACACTTGGGTATTGTGAAGGATGTGAAATCTCCATCATGTATAGGATCCTATAAGATTTATTATTGTATATTTTTTTCCTCTTGAATAATCTTGGATCTCTCAGAATCATCCTTTGAATTTTAGGTACCTTTTTCTATTGCAATCTCCTTAAGCCTCCAAAACCCGCTTTTACTATTATTACTCTAAAACCTCTAAAGCTTTCCCAAATCTCCCTAAACATGCTCCATTGGAGAATAGATATGAAATGATTCAATATTATCTCTATAGTAGAGATATAGGCTTCATAAGAAGGAACATTAGTTTGTTTGTGACAAGATGTCCTGGAAATTGATAGGTAATGAAAGTATCTAGAACTTCAAGTGTAAGGATCACTTTGTGATAATTTTTAAGTCAAGATAGGACTTAAAATTACCTCAAGAACAGGATTTTAGAAATTTGGGAATGATTTAATTCACACTTAACACTTTTCAAGAAAGGTTTATGTGTCATGATTATTTGAATAATCCTTGTTGAAGTCCAAAGAGATGAATAAGGAGGGGCTTCGAGTAAATTTTTGAGACTGGGGTATAATTGCCATGTTTTATACTTGAATTTTGACCTTGTAAAAACACATGACAATAGTGACCAATTGCTTCACGTCACACGAACACAATTGGATATAATTAACACACTATTTATAAAGTGTGGAAAATGGGGGGTGTATAATTTTTGAGGTTCCTTATCTCTGCCAGTTTGTATGTGCTCACTAAGTATATGTGTCATGGTTGTTATGAATTTGGTATCAAATATTGTATATGCTCCATGAGAAATTAAAGACCTATCTTAGAGAATGTGAAGACTTCGTGAATCACTTGGGTTTGAAAAAAGTTGAAACTTTACCATGGTAACTATGGGTTATGCAGAATTCAACTCTACATATTGGCTTGTAGATAAAGAGATTATAGTTATGATTCAAATGTGATGAAGCTTATTAGTTCAAATTAATGTCTTTCTAGAGGTCCACTGTTTGCACTTTCATTAAACTTCTGCCAAAACAATTATCTAGGATGTCTCTGACTCAAAGGATATGAAATATGGTCTTGTGTGTTGAATAGGATGTGTTGACATTCATGTTGAAGAGTTGAGTATGAACTAGAAAATGAGTTGATTATTCTTATCCCTAATATTTTTAAACCCTTTGAATATCTTCACTAATTCCTAAATATATGAGATTGCATCTATGAAAGTTTGTAGAATTGACATCTAGGACTCACGAGATGTCTACTTGTGGTGAGGTGTCGAAACATTGGTCTCAACTGATTTTGTTTATCATGGTCTCTAAAAGTCCATGGCCATATTCAAAAGTGTGATTGGTGCACAATGGACTATTCCATCAGGTTATGAAGGTCATTGTAAACTCTATAGACTCGAATTTGTAATGAATGATAAAATAGTTGGCTTATGGATGCATGTAAAATCTTAGAAGTATATAGAATGTTCTTGGTAAAAGGTCATGACAAGACTGTGAGTATCTATAGTTGAGAATGAAACTGTTTTGGAAGCATAATGGACTAGGAGGGGGGGTGCTTGATGAATAAATCCTTAGAAACTTAATTTACAATTTCAGATCACTCACATAAATTATTTATAAACTAGCCATCCATTAAAGTGTGCACACAACAACATACAACATTCATTCAAATAACCATGAACAAGAGAAACAAAACCATGACACAAGATATAAGTGGGAAACCCTTAAGGGGAAGAAAAACAAGTGAAAATTTTTCGATTATACTACTTACACAACAAAGTACTCTAGTGAATCATTACACTTCACAAGGATAACCAACCCCTAATTTAGTATAGGCACCAACCCTCAAAAGGAACACCAACCCATAAACCATTGTTGATGTACCAACTCACAACAAGAGAATTGCATGAATATGAATCATCACACAATATTTTTAAGGTAATATCCACTAATACACATTGTTGATGAACATACTCAGCTGATGTCTTGATTCTACCACAGATTCGGCTTTAAATCATTGATTCAAACTCGCTCTCCTTCAAACCCTAGGTTCTTCAACCTTGTTCCATAGAATTACACCTTATTCACTCTTATCTTTAGTTTCGAAACACTCACACACATAATATTGAAGTCATTATTAAACCTTTAACTCACTCTATTAGATCTTAAAATCATGCTCACTTTGTACCTGCATAAATCAAACTCACACCTAGGTCACACTTTCTCACTATTTCTCAACTAGTTCAAATTTGCACCCAAAAAATCACTTTTATAACCTTCCTTTTGATTCAAATTACACTATAGGTCATTTTCCCCCCATTTACCTTCACCTATTAAAACTTAAAAAAATCCCATAAAACTGTATCATAACAATGTCACAAAATGACACATATTAGGTCGGGCCTAGCCAAAAACCTTCTTACCATGCACCAAAAATCCTCAAAACCCCATGACTAGGATGAGAAAAATCCCCTAACACCAAAAACTATTTTTATTAAATCTCTAAAAATCACCATGCATGTGTAATATAACATTTAAAAATCATCCATGGATCTAAATTTACATGAACCAATCAAATTATTTCATGTACATGGCCCAAGTGGCTCATTACCTTCACTAAACATAATTGTTTCCAACACCCTGAATCTGCACCTTTGGGCCTCAATACCACCTTAATATGAACTCAAATATGGCATGTGACCAATCAACGGAAATCCTCAAATATTTATACCAATAACATATATGTAATTTATAGATCATGAAACAATCATTATGTGTAAACCACAGCTAACATTTGCTCTTCACCAAATCAAGCTGCCCAAAAAGTAGTTTTACAAATCATAGCTTGTTTTTACCATTTGTGACCACTTTAAAGACTTAAAAAGGATTGAAATAGGATGTAAAATTAATCCCTATTCACATTACAGTGGTATAAATCATCAAATCCAATCCATTTCATGCACTAACCAACTAAATCTTTCAGAAAAAGGAAGTCATGTCCTGAAAAGAAAGAAACCTTCTTGCTCCATAAAATGACATGGATGATCCTCATAAAATAAAATAATAATGACATATAAATTATACCATTTGAAATATATTTTAATCCTACCTTTCTATAACATATTGTAAATCCTTATAAATCCAAGTGGAAGGCCTTCAACCAAGTTGATCTATACAAACTGCTTGAAACTGCCCCAAAACTGCCCTTTGAGTACCAGTCAACATAATATGGTAGCATATGTGACCATTTAAATGCATAAAAATGAACTAAAAGATATCACGTACATCAATCAAAACTCCACATAATATAACATAATGGTCCATTTAGTTTGCAAATCCTTTGGACAATCTTGTCCCAAACTAAACTTCTTCAAAAATATGCCTATTTGAGTGGGGTCCACTCATCACCACAACCACTATGTCATACATTTATGGAAACCTTAAGGATTCCTATACATCATCCAATCATCATAAATTCACTATTAATAAATTATGGGCTACTTAGGAAGTATTATATCTCAAACTACTTTTGAGGCAGGGTTTCAAACACATACAAAGTTGTTTACCTTCTTAACATTCATTCATAAAATCCTGAACAATGAAATAACCTAATTATTTTTTTGAAACATTCTATAATAAATTTAGAAACATCCCTAAAATCCACAAGGTCCCATGAAAAGTAAAAAAATTCAAGGTGAGCATCAGAAGATCCAATTCGAAGCTGGAAATGACCTTGTTCTTGGACCTTGTTTCACACAAAACTAACATACCATGAAAAATAATCATCCAAATTTTTATCTACACCTATAGGAAACCTCTAAATACATCTCCAATCATCACCATGTCACAAAAATATCACTCCATATCTCAAGCCTATCTGATACTTGCATAACCAGCACTTAGGGTTTTACATAGTCTAGGCTAGGGTCAACTGAAATAACATCATAATTCACCATGAAACTTATCCAAAAGGTCCTAACATACCTAGAATATATTTTATGACATGATTTAATGCTTCTATGAGATCACATAGCTCTACATCTCAATTTCATACCTCTTAGCACCTAGACTTGGTCTAGATGAGCACCTAAAACGTGGACTTCAACCTATATCTGCACCCTAAAACTCATGTGAGTGCCTAAAAAACTCCCCAAAAATGATCTCCATGCTGCCAAAATTATCCTCAAGTAACCTATAATCTCCAACCATCATGATCCATCACCTAAGCTAGCTAGGTCACCTGGTTAGGCTTGCTAAAACAAGCCATTCTCATTGAATCAAATCATGCAACCAAAAACACACCTGAATATCCATGCCACCATCATAATGAGAATCAAAGGAATCCAATCCATCATCATATTTTTCATTAATTTTCTTTTACATCAATGAAAACACCTAATTCACAACATGTCAGCAATCACCCCCTTTTGTCATTGATGAAAAACCTCATGAAATTCTCCCCTTTTTTACATTAATGAAAAAGCGTACCTATACCTACATATTCTTAACATTTATAAGCTTTATAAGATCATATATTGGTTATAAAAATCAACCAAAGATTTCATTCTAGCTCACAAACTTGAAATTTCTCACAAAAAATGATTTTACCTTCTTTTACAGCATAGAACCACTGTACTCCCCCTGGGAAAGGCATATACAACACCCAAATACACAAGTAATCATGAAAGAAACATCATTTTACCTCTACTTTGAACAAGAGCATCATCAAACCATCATACAATCATGCTAACATTGTCATTTCACACTAGGACCGTGTTTTTGCCTTATTTGAAAGTATAAGAGCACTGTAACAGACCTAAATCTAAAGAATAAACCTCATGAACATGAAAAAAGATACATAAAAACAAGGATCATGAAATCAAGAAGGATCGATCCATCACCAAAAAAATTTCCTCCACTTCCTCTTCTAGTGCTAAGCCTAAAAAAGAAAGGATCAAATGTGGGAATTCCATCGGTAGGCATGATGAAGAATTTTTTTTGAAGAAGAATATTGACCTCATCAGGAGTTTTCTTCAGAAGAACAAAATAAGAGTTCCTAAGTCCATTAAACCATATTCATCAACTCATGAATCCTCTAAGGAAAATGAAAATGGAAAAGGGAAAGGGAAAGAAAAAGAAACATAATCATGTAAGGAGAAAACAAAGGTAAGATCTCTAGTTGCAGTTGTGTCACCTACTCATACATGAGTTATTTATTCTAGTGCATATCATCATATGCCCTCATCACATATAGAGTTTACTTCATTAGAGCTGTGTGACATGTCTTTTATTTTACTGGGTGACAACACTTCTACTATGGTTTTTGGGATATGATATATATATAAGTGAATGGTGGAACATTTAACAATGTCTTAAGTATTCCATCACTTACAACTAATCTCTTATCATTTTATCAGATTACTCACCATGGTCAAGGCATGTGATTTGAGTTCACCATGGATTCCATATATTTCAGAGAGCTACATAGTGGCACTATAATTGTAGTTGGTTTAGTTGATCATCATACTCAACTATATTACTTCTCTCACTATGTTCCTCTTTTAGATTCTTCATCTAATTCACCTATACTTGATGATACTTCTCAGCTCAAGGAAACTTTTGATGATGATAAATTCTCTACTAGCACCATTTATTGCCATAGTGATGGGGACCCACCTCCACCATCCACTTATCAACTTCCACATCTTGAGGAGTTATTTATTGATCCACATACTTCTGATCCACTACCAAATTTTCACGGAGCATGCACTTTGATTTAGGACTCATATGACATTGGGAAATCTTCTTCAAAGTTACAAGATACCCCACCTTCCTTATTTGCCACGAATTTGGATTTACCATTTCCTCTTGGAGATGTTGGAAATTATACCTTACTTATGGACACTAGTTACTTAGATATGAACCACACCTTGCAGTTTCACTCACCCTTCCATGGTAGTTCACTCTCCATTACTTATAATTCTAATCCACAGTCACTCCAGGAGGCTTGTTTTTAGGATACAAGATGGCTTCAGGCAATTGCATATTCTAGAAAAGTTAGATAGTTCTCCTCTCGTCTCTGATGTCCCTCCATAGATGGTCATTCATGTCATGATTCCTGCATTCGTTATCTATGTGTCCAACATAGGTCCATAGGTTAAGTCTTTAGTCTTAGGTTCATTAATCACCTAAATAAAAATAAAATTAGAAACTTAGGTTAGGTTACTTCTTTAGGATAAGGTACCAAATTTTAAGGAACATGGTGAAAATAAGTCATAAGCTCTTTTAAAATTTGCAATGTACCTTAAATAGAAAAGAGGAACCAAACTATTAACCCCATTCCAATTTGAAGCAGAGATCCAAGGAGAGGATCTATTAACCCCATTCCAATTTGAAGCAGAGATCCAAGGAGAGGATCATTCACTGCCTTTGCAAATTCAAGGACCAAAATTCTTCCATCCATATAAATTGATACCAGTCATGTTAGAGGTGTTACACAAATCAAATTACCTGGTGACTATATACCTCTTGATTTAAAAAGATTTGAAAATTATAAACATACCTTGGATCAATGGAATTGATCCAAGGTGTTATTGTTCTGAATCTTATAAATTATGAAAATTAGAACTCAATTTCTCAATCCCAAGCAGTAAATTTTATACAAAAATAGATATGGGTTACATCCTTTTAAATTAAGAAAAACATGCCACTAATGTATCTATTTCCGTAGATAACATATTACCTAATGTAAACATGATTTCATAAGTCATAAGAGTACACCATCTTAAGACCAAATCACCTGTCAACGTTTGAACCTTCTTTAACAAAATTAATCATAGATACCAGTCATGTTAGAGGTGTTACATAAATCAAATTACCTGGCGACTATATATCTCTTGATTTAAAATCTTAGTGCGTTAACTTATGTGAAAAATTCATAGAAGAGCTTCTTTAAAGAAAGGAAATTATTAGTATATCAAACTATCCTCATCTCCTCCAAGGAGAAGGAGAAGAGGTGTCTCAACATCACCTATTGTAGCATCACCTCATAGGGGCCATTCAAATCCTCCTTATAGAAGGTTTCCTCCACCGAGGAACAATTAAAATCTCATTGCTATGGTGAGGAACCAAGTATTCCCCCCTTTCAATATAAGTAGTCCTCTTCTATTAGCACAACGCGACCCTATACCTGATGCATAACTCAAAATTTTACCCTTCTACACAGGGGAAACTCATGTTACTCCAGTAGAAAATATTCTTGATGTATCCAGAATTTGTGTACTATATAATATCACGGAGGAGAATGTTGCGGTTAGACTTCTTGCTACTTCTTTCAAGGGAAAAACACTTCAATGGTTTTGAGGGTTAGGTGTTGGTACTATAACCACTTGGGACGAGTTAGGAGAAAAGCTCTGTAAATAGTTTGAAGAAAAGAGTTATCACCTGTCACTCTTGGAACAACTCACTACCATAAAGAGAGCTCCCCAAGAATACATGAGTGATTTCAAATTCTGATTCCAAAGGACTTGGAATAGGAATCTAGCACTCATAAAGCCTTTGCTAAATAATGCATTCTTATACTATTTACGAGCCTTGAATAACGATGTAGTTGTCATGATCCATTCCATGGGAGGAAATACACTACCTAATGCCTAAAAAGTCTCTATAAGAGTGGAGAATTCCTTAATCAGGGCTGTAAAGATAGCTCCACGACCGCCAATGCCATTGTCTTCGGATCTTACAAACAACCAACCTACCATTTCTCCTATTCTAGTAGTTTCCAAGTAACCAACTCAGTCTACCTCTGCCCCTTACAATGATCTATTTGAAGTCAATTCACTACTGAAAACTTTTGGGAATGAGTTTGTTTCACTCAAGAGGCAAAAGTTTCAATATAATCGTCCATACTAGCCACAAAATAAGTATTATCAGGCTAATCATCCTCCTTTTCAAGGGAACAATCAGCCTCAAAATCAAACTACAAATCAAGCCGCGAATGTTAGGCCTTTGAAATTTCGGAACCCTCTTGTTGCTAGTTCTTTAAGAGCCATAGTACCTATTGTAAAACATGGACGAAAGCCTATAGGATTTTATTAATAATCAATCAATCATTTACACAGGTACAATCTACAATATATATATATATATATATATATCTGTGTGTGTGTGTGTGTGTGTGTGTGTGTGTGTGTGTGTGTGTGTGTGTGTGTATTAGACAACCATATACAAACAATTAAGATGTTTCATAGGTCCAACAATATTCCTTAACACACAAGCTTCCAAAGTACATCCAGGAAGCAACAATAACTAAGTACAAACAAATAAGTTGCAACTATGCAACAAACAATCCGACGAGATAATAATCCAAATATAATGGTTATAAAAACATAACCAAATAATAATAACCATACGTGACTTAATAAATCAAATAATATGGGTTTAAGAATATAATAAGTTATACAAAATTATTACCTATGAAAATACAATGCACAATTATTAGCCTAAGATTCAATGTATTTTCATAGGTAATAATTTGTGATAATTTATTATATTGTTAAAACCATATTATTTGACTTATTAAGTCATGTATGGTTACTATTATTTGGTTATGTTTTTATAACCAGTATTTGGATTATTATCTCGTAGGACTATTTGTTGCATAGTTGTAACTTATTTGTTTGTACTTAATTATTGTTGCTTCCCAGATGTATTTTGGAAGCTTGTGTATTAAGGAATATTGTTGGACCTGTGCAACATCTTTATTGTTTGTATCCGGCTGTCCAATATATATATATATATATATATATATATATATTGTAGCCTACACATGTGTAAATGATTGATTGATTATTAATAAAATCCTATAGGCTTCCATCCTTATTTTACATTTGGTATTTGAGCTGGTTAATTTAGACTTGTGAGAAGAGAAGGGGTGGAAAGAGAGAGTAGAAGAGATATATGATATTGGAGAAGCATTTACAGCAATTGAGAGCCTGTGAAACCTCCTGCAACTTCTCAGCCCCATCCCAGCCTCCCCACAACCTCCTACAATTTTTTTTCCACTAGTACACCTTGTACTAGGAAAAATTTGCTGCAGAAAAAGATTTTAAAAAAAAATCAATTTTCCCCATTAAGGGGTTCTGCATCAAGTGTCCTTAGAGCCCTGCCCACTGAGTTGACTCATTGTAGGGTTACCACTGAGTTGGAGACAAAGCTCCTGACTGAGCTACTTAATCTTTGTAGACTGACTGAGCTATGTTTGGGTTGACTGAGCCATCTCCAACATTGGTGAGTTGACATTTTTATTGTGTCGAGTTACCCTGTTCATTAAACTGAGCTTGCATCTACACCGAGTTATATTGGTAGACTAGGTTTTTGCATTGGATTAGGGACATTCCACCAATTTTGGTTTTTGGGAATTGAGTTTTTAAGTGAATTGGACCGAGCCCATTTGGAAGGCACCCCTGCATATAGCAATCAAGCCACAATGTGCCTTCTCTCGAGTCTCCATTAGCGTTTACAAAGTTGGAGACCTGTATCCACACCTCGCCGAGCCTCAGAAGTGAACTGTATCCAAACACAAACAATAAGTAGATGAGACATCACCAAGAATTATAGTTGTGAGCTCAAATGATGAGTTCCATATAAAAATGGTTGAAAATACAATACAAACCAGCGACCTAACATTAACGCTGAAAGTGAAATGCAGACCCTGTAAAAACATATCGGTGGAGGAAAATAAAACAAAAAGCAAGGAGATAAGAAGGGAAGATCCATTTTTTACATAGTGAACCCTAATATCTTTGCAACATGGAATGCATCCCCTCACAACCACGTCGATTCTCCTCTGCCACATCATTTTTTAATGAGGTGAGTCGATTTTCATCTTCTTTAAATACAATATGCTTTGTTTTCTAGCATAAACGTTATAGGTGCCATGGTGGTTCGACCAATAGACTTGGGGAAGTGAGGTTTGGGGTTCAACCCCCACCCCCAACTTATTTAAAAAAAAAACATTGAGTTTAGAGGCAAATTTGGAAAAATTGCCAAAATTGGAGGCAAAACTAGCAGAAAAACCTCAGCTAAACCTCTAGTTATAACTAAAGCCACCACTAAAATTTTAGTGAGAAAAACCCTATTTTAGGGCAATTTTTTTTTCTCCTAGACCTCTTATTTTTTCATTTTGAGCAACTTTTGCTAAAGGAGGTATACCTAAAAATTGCATATTTATCTATTTCTTTGCAATTTTTGGCATAGAGGGTCCTATTGGGCTTCGGAGGCCACTAAAACCCGAAAAACAATTTTTTTTTGCCTGTCATTCAATTTTTCCAAATTTTTGAATGTAATTGTATGCTTTAATATATTATAATAATTTTTAGGTTGCCATAGTCAACCGTAAAACATTGTAACTACTCAGAAATTGACAAAGAATTGTAATAAAAAATAGTGAAATTTGGTTGTAAAACACTCACGAGATCCTAGATCTCATCCGCAACATTCGATATATATAGTGCCTCTAGAAAGTGCTTACAGGTAAATTCGTCATGACTACTACTGCACTTAATGCTAAATATAGCTGCAACAATGTCATTTGGGCATCGACCATTTAAATCAACGGGGAGTAATAAGGACATAATGCATACACTATGAGCCTTCCCATTCATCTGTGAACGATTACACGACATAAATCCAAATTGAGGAATTATCCTAGTATATATCAAATTTACGCACACGTATGAGGATATTTATTTCATTCAATGTTAATAATCACATAGACCCCATTCAATACTGTCTTGGTACCATGTATCAAATTCTTTCACGTACGTTAACGCCTCTTTCACGTACTACCGGGTATATCGAAAGGGATATATTCTTCCACGTACAGACAAGTATATAAAAAGGGTGCATATATAGATAGGTTCGGTATATCAGACTAACGATATATAGATTGGGAGACCTTATACATGGAGTGATAAGAGCCTAACCCTGTCAGTGATTTCTACAAAATGGGCACCAATTCCCCCAAATGTTTTCTTCTAGATTCACAACTAATTAGAGGAAATAAATATGCTACATGGAAGACAAAAAATCAAGACACAACTTGAGTTTGAAGAGATCTGGCATGTTGTGAATGGTACTCTGATAAGATCCACTATTGATATGACACAACAACAATTTGATAAATCATATCAGAAGGCCAAACTCATTATCTTGTTTAGAGTGTTCGATGATGTACAACCCCACATTCAAGATGCCAAAACAAACAAAGAAGTGTGGGATACGTTAAGCATGGTATACAAGGCTAAAAACAAGAATCTCATACTAAATTTGTAGAGTCATTTATACACATTGAAGTTCAAGCAAAATGAAAAAATTGAAGCTTTCTTGAGAAGAGTTGCAGTGTTGAGGGCTTCACTTCTAGCCTTGGGAGAACCAATCACTGATGAAGTTCTTGTTCCCATTATTCTGAGAGATCTCCCTTCTTCTTACCACATTTTTTTCAACCCTAAACTTGTTAGATACAATAGTGAGTTTTGATAAGTTGGTAAATCTATTGCAACAAGAGGAAGCCATGTACAATAAGGATGATGAAGAAGAGAAGGAACTTTCTAATCATTAAAAATGGAAAGGAAAAGGGAAAGGAAAACCTAATTCCTATAAAAAGTCCCAACATCAGAATTAGTATCAACATCAAGGGGACAAACAACAGAAGAAACAATGTCCAATATATAAAAATGAGCTGAAAGATTGTTGGTATAATACATACAAGAAAGGTTCATCGAGTAATTCTGGACCTCCACACTAACAATCTTACAAGGAACATACAAACTACAATCAAGGGAAGAAAAGGGGGAACTAGAAAAGAAGATCCCATTAGTAAGGAATATTGTTGAATAAGAAGAACATTCAGATAATGAAGACTACTTGTACACTGCTCAATCAAGTGAACCCTCCACGTAATCTAGTGATGTATGGTATGTTGATTCAAGATCCACTTGAAACATGACTGGCCACGAAGACTGGTTTACTTTAATGAGGGACATGCCTTCAAAAAACCATGTTTCATTGGGTGATGATTCTTCATATACAGTTCAGGGGATTGGTTAGATTTCTCTACCTCTTGGTTCACGCAACTATAGACTATCAAATGTCTTATATGTCCCTGGGTTGACTAAAAACATGTTGTCAGTCAGTCAAATCCTAAATCATAATTTAAAAATTGACTTTGATAGTCATTCTGACAAGAAAATGTGTTTAATTCGAGACAAATCACGAGGCTCAAAAATAGTTACAAAAGCCTCCAATGTGGGACGCATGTTGCAACTTGATTTTTTCCACAGAGATGATCAGGCACTTGTGGCTAAGAACTCTACCTCTACATAGTTGTGGCATCAGAGACTTGGTCATGTTAGTTTCAAGTATCTCGAGACACTTCGCCAGTGTAATATGGTACATGGGTTAACATCTCTTTAGAAGGATACAGACAAGTGTCCTGACTTCCTAGCAAGCAAACAACACAGAGTTTCATTCTAGAAGATTACCATTCGAGCTCATGGAAAGATTGATCTGGTTCATACCTATCGTTGTGATCCGATGCAACCAAGTCATTCTTGATTTCATTACTTCATGCTTTGTTTTGATGACTATTCAAGAAAAATGTGGATTTTTTTTCTTCACAAGAAAAGTGAATCTTTTGAAACCTCTAAATAGTTTAAAGTGGTTGTTGAGAATGAAACTAGTCATCACATCAGAACTCTCTGCTCATATTGGTGGGTAGAATTCACTAGTAATGAGTTCAAAGACTACCTACAAACTCATGGGATTTGTAAACAAATGCCTCCTCCACACACACCCCAGAAAAATGGTGTTGTTGAGAGAAGAAATTCTACTATCATGGAAATGGTGCGATGTATGATCAATGACTCTGGACTAAAAAAGAGATTCTGGGAAAAATCAGAAAAGACAACTATGTATTTGTTGAATAGAGTGCCCACAGTTTATCTTGATAGAGTAACGCCACATGAAGCATGGTCAAATTGGAAACCATCTGTTGCACACCTCATAGTATTCAAGTGTAAAGTGAATATGCACATACCAAAGTAGAATAGAAAGAAAATGGACATGAAATCATAAAAACTCATCTTCACTGGGTACATTGAAGAGACTATTGGGTACAAATTCATGGATCCAAAGACCAGGAAAGTCTACACCCGCAGATGAGAAGAAAGAAGCAGAGTATCCTCCTCCAGACTCACCTAATGTAGATTCTTCACTAGTTGTAAAAATTGAAGATGATGTTCCCACAGATGATGAAAGTGATTATGGGGATTATGGTGATTATTTGGTAGAACCATGACCCATGGGAATAGTTCAATATATTCCCAAGTGGTATACTAGCACATTACGAGATGCAAAAATGGATGCTCCACTGGATACATCCACCCCTAGACCACAAACTTGTAGTAAATCTAGAGAATATGTGAACTTTTCTTTGATGGGTAGATTTATTAAATTTGATGATCCCTCCCTACAGTCAAAATCTTGGAAATATGCCATGGACGTACTGAGTATCAATCAGTGATGAAAAAAACACTTGGCAGCTTGTCGATCTTCCACCAGGGAAGAAACCCATTGGATGCAGATGGATATTCAAAACAAAGTACAAAGAAGATGGGACAATAGACAAGTACAAAGCGAGACTAATAGCAAAGGGGTATGCACAAAAAGAAGGCATTGAATATGAGGAGACATTTTCTCCCACAACTAAGATCAAAAAAATCAGGATGATCTTTTCTCTAGCTACACAGGTTGGTTGGAAATTCCATCAGATGGACGTAAAAAGTGCCTTCCTGAATGGATATTTACAAGAATAAGTCTATATGACTCAACCTAAGGGATATGTTATACCTGGTCAAGAAGAAAATGTTTATAGACTCAAGAAATCTATGTATGGACTCAAATGGGCACCCTGGGTATGGTACATCAAAATTGATGAGCATCTCATACAACATGGATTTGTAAGAAATCCATATGATCCCAATATCTACCTCAAAAAGAAAGGGGGGAAGATTGTGATAGTTTTTGTCTATGTCAATGATCTAGTCATCACTAACAGTTCAGTGAGGATGATTGATGCAATGAAGAAAGATCTTAATCGATCATTTGACATGACAGATCTCAGGCTAATGCACTATTGTCTTGGATTGGAAGTATGACAGAAAGAGAATCACATATTTGTTTCTCAGTTGAAATATACCAAGAAAACACTCGAGAAATTCAGGATGATGGATTGCACACCGATTGCTACACCTATGGAGAATAGATTTCAATTATCTCATTCATATCCATCTCCTGAGGTAAATGCCACTCTCTATTGGTAGTTGATTGGGAGTCTCATTTACTTGACCTACACTAGACCAGATATCAGCTTTGCAGTGAGCTATCTATCAAGGTTCATGCAGGAACCCAAAGTTTTTCATTGGAAACCAACAAGGCACATCTTGAGATATCTCAAAGGATTAGTGGATCTTGGTCTAGAATATAAGAATAATGACAACTTCTTCTTGTCAGGATATCTAGATTCAAATCATGCAAGCAAATTGATGACATAAAATCCACTTCAGGTTTTGTGTTCTTTATGGGATCTAGACCAATATCATGGGGAAGCAAGAAACAACACTTTATTTCTCGCTCTTCCACAGAAGCTGAGTATCATTCTACGGGAGATGTCTGTAAAGTGATATGGCTAGGTAGCATACTCAAAGGACTTCGAATACCATAGGAAAAACCAACCACCATGTATGTTGACAATGAAGGTATTCTCAAACTTGTTCGCAATCTAGGTTTTCATGAAAGAACAAAACACATTGAGGTATAGGTACATTTCATATGCGAACATGTCTTGAAGCACAATATACAACTTCAGTTTTTGTCCAACAATTGAAAAATGAAAAGAATATCTTCACAAAGTCACTTGCATGTGACAAAGTTTGAGATGTTCATAGAGTTTCTCTCCTCATCCCTTGAGACAATGCAAAATTAAGGGGGGGAATGTTAGGATAATAATTATGCATTGTATTTTCATAGGTAACAATTTTTGATAACTTATTATATTTTTAAAACCATATTATTTGACTTATTAAGTCACGTATGGTTATTATTATTTAGTTATGTTTTTATAATCATTATATTTGGATTATTATCTCATAGGACTATTTGTTACATAGTTGCAACTTATTTGTTTGTACTTGTTAGTGCAAATTCACAGCACCCCCAAATGAGTTATAGATATGCTTTTCTAAGGCAAACTCATCTGGTGTGAATGTACAACATTGAGTTTTCTCCAAGGTGTGGGGCCTTGCAAGGTGAGGAAACTCTCTAGAGAAATCTAGTTCTTACTCCTCTATTTAGGTGTATGCATGCAATTTCGCAGAGGTTTTGGTTCAAAATTCCTACTCTAAAACTACCAAGGAGACAGGGTTGAGAGAAACATGGAAATGGAAACAAAACTAAGCAAAAACAGAGAGGTGATACACCAAAGGAGTGCTGAACTCCTTGCTTTGTAAATATAGACACAAATCATGAGGATTGTAGAAAAAAAACATGCACAAATTACTAGAATGCAATGAAGGATCAGAAGACAATAATAACTGCATGAGAGGATTGAAAATTGATCACAAAACATACATTATCATGCCTAGATTTGATACAATACATTGCAATAGCAAAGAGGAAAAAACGTGTTACAATCTCCATGGGAGGTCTAAAAATCCTTCAAATCCACCTGCTAAGGGGAAAATAAGAGCTTGCAGAAGCAAGAACATCCAACCTTTTACAAATGAGCCAAATCTGGCTTTTAATGGCAAAGCAGAAGAAGAGAAAGCAAAAAATGTGGGCAAAATGATTTATGAGTTCAACCACCAATCAAATCCCTTAAATCTTGCCTGCAAAGTGATGGGCTTCATGGAAAAACCCATACACCAAAGTACATTGCTCTGCAGATCCAAAAAATGACCCATACTTCATTAAATTTGGTGGTTGAATGTTATTTCTGTATTTTTTGCGTTCCAGAGATGTTTTCTCATTTTTCTCTCATAAATATCCACCAAAATCCAAAATTGAGGGGTCCAACATGTATATAATTTTACCATCTTTCCAATGATATAAAGAATGTGAAAATCCAAGCTTGGAATCGAAAGTTATGCCCCTCTGAAGATTTAGGGCAAAAATTGGGTTGGCGGGCCGAAACTTGAAAATTTTCCATTTTTTGAATTTGGGAAAATTTCCCAAAAATTCCTCGCACCCCACCCTCCTCTGCCATGTGGCGTTTTCCCATTAGCTGATGGAAAAGCGGGCTCAAACCTCACCTTTTTTCTTTGATTTTTCATTAGGAAAATTTCCCAAATTACCTCCGCACTTCCACCCTTCCGCCGCTAATTGGACACGTGGTGCTCCCTCATTGGTCAGCGGGGATGTGCCTCATCTTTTCTCTTTAAGCCCCTTTTTAGTTTTTGCAAAAAACCAAAACTTTCTCCGTCGGTCCGACTCCTCCACCGTTGGACACGTGTCATCTTCTAAACGATTTGTGGGCCTTGGGGCCAAATTTTTCCTTTGGGCATTTTAGACAAAAATGGAAAAAATTCCTAAATCTCCCCGCGCCTCCGCCAACCTGTCTCCTTCTCCTCCATGGGCTCGCGGGCTAGTTTTTTCCCTTGTGCCTCCACCAAATTCTTAGCAAATTTTCCAACTTACCTCTTCCGGCCCAACCTCCGCTACCACATGGCACCTTCTCATTGGCCGCGGGCCTACCTAGGGAAAAATTCCCCAAAAAACTCCATCGAGCCATAACTTGAAAATTACAAGGATTTAGGAGGAAAATTTTACCTTTCTGGAAAGGTGAGAAAAAATACTATCTGATGGAGCCATTTCTAGAAACCCTTGAGTGCTTGAAATGTGTGAAAATTGATATTAAAGCACAAGGAAGGAAAAAATGAAGGTAAGTTAGCCAAAATAAGTAGGGGGCTCATTTTGTGCTTATTTTGGATAACAGTACTTAATTATTGTTGCTTCCCAGATGTATTTTGGAAGCTTGTGTATTAAGGAATATTGTTGGACCTGTGCAACATCTTTATTGCTTATATCTAACTATCCAATGCATATATATATTACAGTATGTACCTGTGTAAATGATTGATTGATTATTAATAAAATCCTACAGGCTTCCGTCCCTATTTTACACCTATCCAGAATAATATAGTTCAAGACTACGAATGGTGTTATCCTTGTTCTCAACCCCACAATAAAAATATTTTCCCCAATGGAGTTATTATCTAGGACCTTATGGTTCAAAGCGTATCTACCCCTCTAGAGCCAACAATAAATTCATCTACGTAGGAAATAATAGATCAAGTGTAAACACCTAACGAAACCACTTTGCTAAATTGGAAAGCAAAAGATTTTTTTGGGTTGAATACAGATTCTTCATCAGTGGCAGCAAACACTCATTCCAAAAAGAGAGAAATTGAATCTCAACCTTCCAAATCCAATCAAGCATCCAATTCACAACCTCAGCCACAAGAGGCAATTGATAAAGATGCGGGAAAGAAACTACCTGAAACACATGCTAGCCAAGCTGTAAGAAAAGAAAGTGTTTCGGGCATCACAGTGCCTAACAAACACTTTCTAAAGGAGGATTCTAACACCCAAAGAAATTTCAGCAAAGTAAGATCAATCCCCTTCAACATTTTATAAAAAATGAAGAAGAGCAACATGAGTGTTATTATGTGGGATGCACTCTCAATCCCTTCTCAAAGAAACTTGTTGTGAGAGGCTCTGAATAGTTTTGGTGTCACAACCGATAGATCATCGGGTCATGGGTGTGCAACTATTATGAATTTGTGTCAACCAGAAGGGAAAAGTATCCCTGTAGAAAAAAAAACCACCACCATTTTATATTTCCTTGATCATTGGTGACCGCCTGGTACATAATTGCATGATTGATTCTGGTGTCAATAGTTTGGTAATGCCCAAAAAAATTGTAGATGTACAAGGCATACAATATGTGCTGGTTACAATAGGAGTTGTTAAACTAGATGGCATAGTTGCTAAAATTATTGGATTTATCAAAGGAATTCAACTTACCATCCATACATACCCAAGTTTGTCGTTCACCCAAGACATATCAATCATTGATCTCCCTCCTCTCTTTTCCATTTTCCTATCACAAGATTTCACTGTCAAGATGGGCAGTTACATGTCAGCTGATTGGTCACATATGATCCTTGGGCCTCGATACAGAACTAAAGTGACTATAAGGGTGGAACCAATTTTCCATAATCATGTACAACTCTATACTTATAGTCCTATAAATGGGAATTATACCATCCGTGATCCAGAAGAAGAAGATATTTATCATGAACCAACCATTCTTGTTGAAGAAGTCCCCAATACTATGTTGGATGAAGTGAGTGAAGATTATCAATATGATCCCTACATTGATGTGTTGGTAGAGGAAGAAGTTGGTTTTCTTATTTTGGAGGATACGAGATTGGGTACATATTGCATTCATGAAGAAGGTACAATCATACCACAACTTGTCAAAACACAAAACAATTCTGAAGGACTGTGAAAATTATTTTTCGATGGCTCAAGGAGTAAGAATGGATCCATTGATGGTGTTATGTTAATTTCTCTAGAAGGAGATAAGTACTTCTTATATTTTTTGTTGTAATTCAGTTACACTAACAATGTCCCTGAATACGAGGCCCTTGTGTAAGGAATTCAGCTAGTTCAAAAGAAGGGAATCAAAGCCCTAACTATTTTTGGAGATAGCGAGTTATTTGTTCATCAAGTGATGACACATAGTCCATCCAAAAATGATCTTTTAAGATCATTCAAAAACTGAGTCTGGGATTTGATCGAATATTTAAAAGCTTTTGGGATCCACGCAGTTCCTAGAAATCAAAATCAGGATGTTGATAGGCTTGTTACAATTGGATCGCAATACAAAATACCTATTGATGTCATCAAATAAGGGTAGAAATCTATTGAAATGGTGGTTTGAACTGCAGTTCTTGATAATGTGAGTAGCTAACAAGTGTTTGATAGTGACAAACAAATTGTCCTTTTCCTACAAGAAGAGGTAGATTTTTCTAAGAAAAATCAAGATAAGCTACAAGAATCATATGGTGATCAAATCATATAATTGAAAATCAACAAGCTACTAAAATGTTTAATTACTCTGGAATCCATCTTCAATTTAGATGATCAATCCAAAAGACAATGCTCTAACGTGGTGGTCAAAGAAGAAGATTTTGAGGAACTCAAGGTAACAAATGAGAAGTTCTTGAAGATCGGTAAAGTATGCACTCTCAAAGAAAAAGAATCTTTCATAAATTTTTTTCAAGAGTATCATGACATTTTTGTGTGGAGCTACAAAAAATGTGTGGTTTTGATCTAGGTCTAAGACAACATAATATCGAAATGGATCTTAATGCTAAGTAAGTTTGTCAGAAACAGAGGCCAATTAATCCCAAAATTGAACCACTAATGAGAAAGGAGCTAACCAAAATCATCGAGGCCTGTATAATTTTTCCTATCAAACATTCCTCTTGGGTAGCCAATCTAATCCCCGTGAGGAAGAAGAATGGAGAGATTCAATTATGTGTGGACTTCAGGGATTTGAACCGTTCCCCGTTGAAAGACCATTATCCTCTTCCTTTGATGGAACAAATCCTTCAAACAGTGGTAGGAGCTCAAATATTTTCTTTTCTTGATGGATATTCATGTTATAGTCAAATATAGTCCAAGAAGCTAATCAATTCAAAGAAAATTTCACTACCAAGTGGGGCACATATGCTTACAAAAAAATGCCATTCAGATTGTCCAATGTTGGGGATACTTTCCAAAGATTTATAGACATGGCATTTAAAGAACTAATCAATGATATCATCTTGGTTTACCTTGATGATATAAGTTTATACTATAAGCATGAAGAAGACCACATCATGCATCTAAGGAAGGTTTTCTGAAGGTGTAGGGAATTCAGAGTTTCACTTATCTCTAAGAAATGTATTTTTGTAGTGCACAAAGGAAATTTGTTAGCGCATGTTGTTTCAACGGAAGGAATTTCTATTAACATAGCTAGGATTAATTCGATTATGTCCTTATCTCTCCCAAGTCACATGAAGGGTCTCCAGAGTTTTATGGGAACCATAAATTTCATGTGGAGACTCATCCCTCAATTCGCAACATTGGCTAAACCATTGAAAACCATGTTGAAGAAAAATATTCCATTCTCATGGACAAAGGAAGGGAAAGAGAGTTTTGAAGCCATCAAAACAACCATTTCTCAAGCTCCCACACTGGTGAACCCCAGGTTTGATAAAGATTTTATTCTTTATGATTTTGTAGGTCAAGAGAGCATTTCAGGTATCCTCACCTAGCAAAATGAAAATTTGATATAGAAACCAATTGCTTTCTTCAATCAATCCCTCAAAGACTATAAACTCAAAGATTCATTCGCTGAAAAAGAAGTCTTTGTGGTTATTCGATCTTTTAATAAATTCAAGCACATGTTGTCCATCAACAAAATTCATTTGATGGTGTCTCATCTAGGAGTCAAGGATTTTTTGCCGAACAAAGAGATGAATGAAAATCATGCTCAGTGGATCACAAAGGTTATGAATTATGATGTACATGTCAAAGTTACTGATCTTGTGAGAGGTAAAATTTTGTGTCAATAACTTTCTGCATATATGGAATCAAAAGGTGATGAGGACGTGACACTCATAAACACTGATGAAGGAGATGATTAGGTTAACTAGTTATCCAAAATGAAGAATTTTCTTTTCTCAAGAGTGTATCCTATGAACATGGATAAAAATCAAAGACGGAATATCCATCTTCAGTATATTCCATATGTTCTGGTAGATAATCTTCTCTTTTGAAGGGATTTGAATGATGTTCTCCTTCGGTGCATGGGACCATAATAGATAAGTAAGATACTATAAGAGTTTCACAATGGATTATCTAGAGGAAATTATTTTGCATGAACAATTGCTACCAAGATCATGCGATCTAGTTACTATTGGCTGGATTTTTTCAAAGATTCCCATCTCTAGGTAAGGAAGTTTAAGGAATGTGCCATTTTCACTGGAAAACTAAAGTTGGATTCTCTTCCAATCCATCCAATATAAGTAGATAAACCCTTCGTTCAATGGGGTTTGGATTTCATTGGAATGATTAATCCTCCATCTAGTGACAGACATAAATGGGTTTTTACTACAACGAACTATTTTACTCGATGGATAGAGGCAATAACATTAAGGGAGAGAAATGAGAAGGCAGTTCTTGATTTCCTATAATGACGAGGTTTGGTGTTCCATTCACAGTCATTTCATACAATGGGATGGATTTTGTTAGTCTGAAGCTAAGTGAATGGGCTGGTAAAAATGGGGTTTACCTCAAGACTTCATCCAATTACTATCCTCAAGGAAACGGATTGGATGAGTCTAGCAACAAGAACCTCACAAGGATTATCAAACACATAATGGAGACTAATAGGAGGATTTGACACACACAAATGAAAAATTCTTTATGGGTAGATCATATCACACCTAAAAGGGCCATCAGAAGTTCTCCTTTTATGCTTGGATATGAAAGAGAAGAAAAACTTCTGCTCTCCTTGGAGTTACCTTCTTTCGAGTTAGCTCATCAATTTGAGGCTATGGAGAATGATCCTTTGATAGTCAGGTTTTCTGAACTCATGGAGTTGGAAGAAGTACGAAAAAAGGCTATGAAGACTTTGGAACAACATGAGGCTCATGTTAAGAAATATTTTGACAAGAAAGTGTCTGAAAGGCATTTTCAAGAGGGAGATTTATCTCTAAAATGGGATGAAGATAGAGCCAAACTAGGAAAACACACCAAGTTTGATGCTCTTTGGAGCGGGCCATACATCATCACAAGTTGTAAAGAGGTGAATTCGTTTTGTATATCTAGGTATAATGGAGAATAACTACCCATTCATGTGAATGGGATACATTTCAAAGCTTTCTTTTGAGGTCATTCCACCCCTTGTATAGTAGTTAGGTGTTTTCTTCCAAGTGCTTTACACATGATTGTGTGTTGCTGTTTTGTTTTTCTTTCTTTGTCGTTATGTTTTATGTTGTTCTTGCACATTGTATCATCATTGGAGGTTTTTCAAGGAGAAGAAGGTTCAAGTTTCAAAAGAGTTTTAGGATTTCCCAATTCCTCAAATGTTTATTCAAATTCCACAGTGCTCTGTAGGTGTCAAATATTTTCCACATTTAGTACTTTTCATGCCTACCATTGCTGGAAAGTTCAAGATCATGCATCACAGAAGATCAGATCATTTTTTAGGATTCCAATACTAAATCCATGCCCAATGGATGACTTAAGGCTACTGGAATCATGCTTAGCAGGAAATCATCCCCGAGAGGTCACCAAATGTAGTGCCCACTCTCCTTTGACATTGTTTAGATACTAATCCTGACACTTTTGATCAAAGTATGGACATTATTATGTTTTGCTTAGTATGATGGTTAGATGATAGACTATGGATTAATATGGATCTGGATTTAGTTATTATGCTTGATGATCATTGAGACATTATTATTATTATCTGGATGATGATATACTGGTTGACATGGACATGTTATTGATGTTGATTTTATACATGTGAAATTGATATTATGAATGGCTCTAGTATAGAGATCTATTGAATTATGATATAGTTGCAAATTGAATTTAAATGATAAATGTTAAATTCTTGATATTGTTGTGATTTGGATTTAATAGTTATATGTGCTTATATCATTTTGGATGTTCTTATATGGCCATGAGTCCGAAGGAGGTGTTTTGCATTTTGCACGTTAAAAATCACAACAATGTCGGGGGACTAGAGACTAACCATATTGGAATTCAGTGTGAAATCAACAAGGTCACCATGACAACTATGTTATTTGGCGTGTTTTGTTATGTTAGGACTTCCCATGGAGGGGGGGGATTTCCACTATTATGACCATGGGATATGTGTGTTTTATTTGTATGTTCCCTTTTTATTATTGTTGTGTGTATTTTTTTAATTGTAAGGTGTTCTTTCTTTTTATTAATTTAAATGTGATAGTATAATGTGAGAGTCATATAGTTAAGTTTTAATTAATTAATTGGGATGTGGAATATAAATTAAATATTTTGTCTTGGTTGATAATGAAATCTGATTTATATATTGTATAGCCATGTGGTAAATAAAGAAATTTTTATAAAAGATTGTAATAAATAAATGTCATAGATATTAATGTAAGTGTAAGAGAATGTAAAAGAGTGTGTGTAAGTTGCCATGTAAGGATGTGTAAGAATTTGTAAGAGGTTGTAAGGAAGATTTTGGAAGGTCAAACACTCCATCTCTCTTGAAATTCGAATTTGGCCTTGAAGGACAAATTTGGAGGCTTGTGGGACAAGTTAAACTTGTCCCACACCTATCAAAATCTTCCACCAACCATTATTATAGTTTTGGAGTCAAAATCAATCCTTTTTATTGTATTTCAACATAATTTTGTGGAATAATTGATTGCACTTGTCTTACAGATTTTAAATGTATTCCCTTTTTGAGTATGGGTTGAAGTTGTGTATGTAAGTGATTTTGTCATTTCCTTTATTGGTGATTTGTTGTTGAGGTTGATTGCACTTTTGGGGAATGAGGAAAAATGATGTGGCATCCCACTTGGAATCCACATCATCCTCTTCCACCCTCTCCTTTAAAATTTGAATTCCTCCTCATTTTGAGGTTGTTGAAAGTTTTTGATTTCACTCTTGGGTTGAATTTTTTCTCACCTTTGTAGCTTACTTTGTGGAAGGAACTTGGATTGATTCACATGCTTGTCCCAAATCTCCATAATGGAGAGGTAGGCTCTTATCCATTTTAATTTCTTATTTTTGTTTCCCTTTTCTTGCATTATTGAATGGTTTTGTGTTTGCATTGTTGGATGGATGGGTAGAATGCTTAGGGCAAGGTGTAGAGAGAAGACTACAAGGTTTAATTAGAAGAGGGATAAGGAAATTTGCCATTGGCACTTATTCTTTGTGGAGGGAATGTTGGTTTGGGATCCACCTAGGAAAATAATATGCTTGCAATTTCTTACTTTATGAGGGGGGATCATAATGGATAAATTTGGAGGAGTGATAAGGAGGGGTTGAGGAGGGATAAGGTTTATGGGTTTTGTTATGATTTTGGCAGGTTGTTTTGGTGGATGCCCAAATTTCAACAAGGGAGGCATAAAGAGACCTCCATAGCTCTTGATCTTGTTTGGATTGCTTGTTCAAGCCTATGTGTTGTATGATTGTTTTTGAATGCAGTTGGGAACTGTTGTTTTGTTTTGAATTGTGCTTTTTTTGTTCTTGTGCAATGTGAGTTTTGCTTGTTTGTGATAGAAGACTTTGTTGCCATGTGTTGGTTTCATGCTCCATTTCAATATGGTTGGGGCTTGGGGGTCAATGGGGAAAGATGGCTTCTCTTTTCCCATTGGGTATCTTGGTTGGGTGGAGAGCATTGCCTTTTCCCCTTCCTTGTTGTGATTAAATGATGAAAGAAGATGAAATCAACATGCTGCTGTTTGGAGGAGAAAATTACAGTTTGACAGTCATCTCCTTGAGTAAAATTGAATGTAACCCTTCCCACTTAGAGTGGATGAATGTATTGATATTGAAATGTGAAGTGTTTACATTGAATTTGGAAGTTGTAATTGGTTTGAGAAATGTAGAGAAGAAATACAATTCTCTGTTTTACTTTGGAAAGAAATGTAATTGATATTCTATACTTTGTATTTTGAAATGTGAAAATCAATCAAATTGGAAAGGGATTCAATTGTAAATTTATTTGAATGACCAATAAAGAATGATATTGTTACTTTTAAAATAGGTATGACAATGTATGCTAGATTGTATTGCTGTCCATGAATGAAATTCTGTTTTGAAAAGGAAATAGAATCCTCTATTATTATTTTTGGAATGTTGAAAAAGATGCATATGGAATGGGAAATAATGTTATTTTTCCTTGCAAAGATGTACATTAAATTTGAAATCAGAAATGTAGTTTCATTTATAATTGGATGGATGATTTAAGAAGCATTGTAATTGATTAAGTTAGGAATTTATGCACATTCAAAAGACAAATTGTTAAATCAATTTAAAGGAAACAACTTACTGTTTTAAATTTATATCTAGCAATGTACATTTTAAACAAAAATAAAAATTCACATTTATACTTCATAATAAACCTAAAAATGTTGCAAGTTAACATGCTAGGACCTATTTAAACCCATCTTGTCAAAGATATCTCGAAGAATCAATTCAACCATTTCAATTTTTGAATCAATTTCCTTCCTAAGACGTTTTTCTATCTCTTGTTGGAGAAAAACACAACTGAATAAATTGAACAAATTGAATTCACTAAAACATTCTAAATATTTCCTATTTTTATCCTCCATGTCTGGTTGGCATGTTGAGAGAAGGAAGAGTTCAAATGTTATTAAAAAATTGCATGTTTGAAACTGCCAGTTTTCAAATTTAAAAACCCTGCAGATATTTTATTCAAAATTGACCTTGAAAAATTTATCAAAAATCAAAATTGATGATTCATGTGCAAAGAGGACTCTGATAGATTTCTGGAAAGTCCTCATTTGCCTAAAATGGAGCTTCCTATCAAAATTTATGGCCATTTGAAGTTTCACTTCGAAATGGCCATCCCAAACCAAAAAATGAAATAATTCAACCTTAGAAAATTTAAATTTTGAACTTTAGAAAAATTTCCTAAAAAGTTATGTGGCCCCGCCACCCTCTTATCCAATCAGATGATGCCATGTGGCATCCTGAGGGGTGGAGCTTTTGGAAAAAAATAACTTTTTTTGAAAATTTTGGTCTTGTGAAAATTTTCCAAATTTTCCCGGCAACCCCGTGGCCCCAAACCAATCACGTGCTGACACGTGGCAGGGAGGGTGCATGAGTTTAAAATTGAAAACTTAACCATTTTTGGTCTTTGGAAAAATTTTCACAATTTTCCCTGCGGACCCGTACCCCCGCAGCCAATAGGGTGTTGACACGTGTCCCCTTGGAGGCATGGGCCCGCGCAAGTCTTTTTTTACCATTTTATACCTTTGGCGAAAAATCCAAATCTTCTCTACGGCTCCACCGAACCACAGCCAATCACAAGACACCACATGGACATTTGAACCCCATCCAACCATGTGCTAACACATGGCACTTTGGGCATCGGTGGGGACACGGAGATATTTTCTCCCTTGGGATTTTAATCCCCAAACTCTCCTCGTCCATTTTCGCCCCACCGGTGTGCGCTGCCTCGCGCCGATCAGGATGCGCCACATGTCCTACTTTGTCAGCCCCATGGGAACGTGGACATTTTTTGCGCTTTGTGCCAAAGTGGGGGAAAATTTCCAATTTTCCCTCCCCGCTCTGCCAATCCGCCCTAAGGGAAAATTTTCTCCCTAATCTCGGTTACCTCCCTAGGGAAAATTTCCCCTAAAACTCCGCCCAGCCATAATTGGAGTTATACAAGGAGTTAGGAGGACTTCTTTATATGGTTGGAAAGGTGAGAAAATTCCCTATCCAACTAGAATAATTTAGGAAAGTTTTGATGACTATAAATCTATGTAAAATCTAGTTTAATTTCTGGGCCTGTTTGAGAGTAGGCATGGGTAATTGCTCCCTGAACCTAAGTAAAATATATAACCCTAAAATTGAAACCCTATGAATTCACTATAAGTTTAAAAAAGGAAAAACATGTATTTGGTAATTAGACCTTGTTCTGGAACTTGTTAGTGCAAATTGATGTCTTGCAACTTAGTAGTGGACTCTCCTAATAAAAAAAAATTATTCCTTAATTTTTTCCCAGCTAATCCTAGTTTGTTTTCTAGTCTCAAGTGGTAGTTTGAAGCTGGCATTACACCAAAAATTGGACAAAAATTAGACAACATGGGTTAATTATACCCTAATAAGAAGAAACCATTTCAGGAGACAATTTGGGACATTACATGAAATTTTTTTGTGGAAACACATTTGTGGTGTTCCAAGAAATTTCGGGACCATTTCAGAGTGTTCTCTTATCTTGGGTCTTAGAGATTAATGAGTTTACTCATAAAGCTGATGTTGGCCCCTGTGGGCTCACTTTCTGCCAAGGAGTGTGAGAAACTTATTAAAATTGAGTAATCATGTTTTAGAGGTCCTATTGTGCTTCTATTACCCTCTCAGTTTCAATAAAACATAATGAAATTTACAAATCAGAGCAACATCATATCATGTGAGTTAGAGACGGGGTTTCAAGCTCAAAACAACTCACCGAGGAGCTCAGTGAGCTGCTTGGTGAGTTATTAAGCTGAGCTTCTTACTAAGTTGTTAATCATTTCATGAAGGAAAAAACTCAGTATAAACAAGTCAGGTGAGTTTTGCGAGTCATCTCGATCAACTATTTTTTTGCCAAGATGGAAGCAACAAAGAAGGATGGTGGCATAACCAAGTTCGATGTCGCTAAGTTAAGTGAGAATGATGAGTAAGCTTAGAGATTGATCGGTTGAGTTAACTCGAGTCATTGGATGGATGAGGTGGAGTAGATCAACTAAAATAGGGGAATGACTTGTGCATTTTGCATGAGTGAGAAAAAGCTAATGTTTTAGCTTTATACAACCCCCGAGCTCAGTTAAGAGATAACTTGATGAGTCGAGCTAGAGGTGGATGGTCATGATGAGTGAGATCACAAGTATTTGACTGTAATTGAGGTGAGCTAAACTCGTGTTAGTGGAATAAACAATGTAGAGCTTGTGAATGTAGCAAGCCATGATATTGAAGGTAGTGCTCGAGCCAATGAAGAGTTTGGGTGTTCAAGAAGGGAGCTCATGCATTCATCATGTGATCGATATTTCACCTAATGATATAGCTCATTGATCGAGCCCATAAGCGGACTCATAATTTAAATAAAAAAGATAAATTTGGGGAAGCTTGTTTAGAGCTCGGATAATAAACAAAATTATGATTTGATTCAGTTAGGAAGAACATCAGGAATTTAATGCATGAGTGTGAAGCTCCATGCGAGTTGGGCAAGGTGTGGATTTGAGAGTAGTGAGCTCACTATGAGCTCAAAGAGCCATGACATGGTTATCTTGAAGGTGGAGTGAAGATAGACATACATGAAACAACTCTATGGGTCGAGTTAATGATATAACTCAGGTAACACCAAGTAGGTCGCTCGATGACATACCATGGTGGAGGAATGTTGGGCTGACACAATGGAAACAATGACATGGTCTCAGAAAAATGCACAAGTATATCGTCAGGAGTAGCTCATAGTAAGGAGAGAGCCGAGCTCATAGAGCATGGCGAGTAAGTGGGAGCTCATTGAGATCATTTGGAAACACCTCAGTGATCTCTCCTAAGGGTGACTTGAGGAACTACATTGTAGTATAGCTCGAGGAATGTAAGAATGATGGTGAACCAACATGAAAATTCTTGCTCAAAGAATTTTGAGAACCTGCAGTCAATTAGAGATTTGAGGGAGCTTTTCCAAGTTTAGCACAACTACGATGATTGGATGCCAGGATCAAATTTGAAAAAATGCAGAGATTTAGGATGATCAAGCCATGTAATTTGGACCTTTTTTTTTGCTTTGGAGGAATGTGCCAATAAGTGAGAATTTGGGGGAAGCTCTCCACCAAGAATGTGATTATGGAACACGACCATGTCATCAGGAAATTTTTCATCTCCCACGGTAAGTGCTCCATGTTAACTCAAAAGAGTTGGTAGATATGGTGCGATGAAGACCGATTCGGTCACCAAGTTAGTACAATGATGAGCGATTCTGATTTTGATGTGAGTAGTGTGTAACATGGAGTGGCCTAATCAGACATCCTTGGATCATTGCTTGATGCAAGGTGTTTGAAGAACCATGGTGACATAGCTCAACCAAATATAATGTCTCAGAGGGTTGATGTGAGTTCAATCACAAGAGTAGATCACAATGAGATAACCAGGGGAGTTTAGAAAATAGAGGCTGAGCTAATGGATGGTTTCATGATTCAAGCTCAGTAGGTCATACAAGAGCATAACATGGTGAAAGTTAAAGTGCAAGAATCTATTTAGGCTCCTCGGCCTAGCAAATAGGCTTGAAGGTGTGGATGGAATTTCCTCGATGCCAATGGAGCAACTAACATGGAGGCTTAACGAGTTAGGTAAAATAATGTAGGGAGCTCGCAACTTAGCAAAAGGAATAAAATGGCTCAAAGAAGACCATGGTGAAATTAGCTTGGGCAAGCTAGAATTTATCTTTTCAAAGTTACATACAGAGGGAGTCACTTAGTGGGTTGAGTCACTCATGCTCGAGGGAAAACAAGTACATCTCGACATTGACATTTTGGCTTGTATTTGGAGTGGAAGAGGCCCAAGTTCATGGAGGGATATTCATGTAAAATGAATACAGAGCTAACTCAAGGGCACAAGGTGAGCTCATGGTGACTCAACACTTGTAAGGGAAGGTGAATATTACTTCACTATATCCATGTTAAGTCATGGAGTCTTTATGTCAATAAATCAGGTGGTGATCTTAACGTAGAGGTTGAGCTAAAGATGGCTTGTCAAAGAGACTCGGAGCATGAGAAAATGAGTTTCGTACGAGCTCATGTGGATCGAATTCGATATTAGTGAATCATGTAGAACATGGTAGGGGGTATGCTATTACGAATTGGGTATTCATCAAGATTGACTTTACCCAATTCATATAATATGAGCATCCAAGTCATTTCCTAAGCTCGAAAGATCAAGAAAAGTCGAGGAGTAGAAGAACAAATTTTTCTCGAAGAAGCCATGGTGTAGTAGAATAGATCAGGTCACAATGAGTTCATGAAAGATAACGGTTGATGAAAGAGTAGGCTTGGGCTCAAGCTGTGAGGATCGTGGAATGTGTCAGAGGGAAAGCAAGTTACTCGAGGCCATGCTTGAGTTACTTGAGAGCTCGTTGAGGAAATGCAAGAGAAGTAGCTCAAATGCACTGAGCTAACATGAGTTCATGGATGATATAAATAGAGTTCGATCGAGTTTGGGTATCAATGCAAAGTCAAGGATCTTAGTTTGATGAGGAAGCTCGAGTCCGGGTTGCTTCGAGTAGTGGAACATGTAACCAAGGAGGTCAACTATCAGTGATTTGGAAGGTGAAAATCATAATGAAGGGAGGACTTGAGCTAAGCCGAGTCAATATAAAACATAGTGGAAGTTAATGGAGCTCAATAACCTTGGGTGAGTCAAGGACCGGTCAGGTGATACATAGCTCAATGTGAAGGAAGAGGAGTTCGATGATTAGTATAATATGTTAAGGGATCCCACCATGTTCGAATGCAAAATGAGCTTTTGGACCAACTCGGTGAGTTGGTAGGTGAGCCAACCACATATTTGTCCTTTTTCTCATGCATCCCCCCTTCAATGCAAACCAACCCTAAGGGGGTCCTACTTGAATTTGTCATTAGATTGATATTATTTTAATAATAATTAAATTAATGTTTTTATTAAAATATCTTAATAATGATAGTTATTATTATTATTTAAATATTCCTTTAATTAAATAAGAGGATTAAGTCAAACTGGTCATTAATGGCACATGATGGAGGGTTAAGTGATTCAACTAACTTTGTAATAAATGTTGACCATCATGTACCTTCATTTTAGGAAGAAATTTATGACGTCTCCTCTTTTCTCTCGTATAATTATTCTATAAATGTAAGTTGGAATTTCATTAGAAGTGTGACACATTGGTTGTGAAAGTTAGACATGTGACACAGGTTAGACAAGTTAGACATCTTATAATAGTGCATATTTTTCAAGAATCCTCTCTCTTTTGCAAGTTAGATTTATGGATTGGGGAACTTTCAAGCCTCCTTTCCAAGACTGTAATGGAAACCATTGCCTCTTCTGAATGTAATGATTCATTATGCATGTTTTTGAAGTAATAAAAGTGTGTGTTTTGTGACTGTTGTTAGTCCTTTTATCATCCTATACACTTCTTTGTGCCTTTCTCATGCTTACAAGTACATTATGCAAGTTTAAGTTTCCATTACAGGTTCTTGGAGTTCTGTGCTTATCAAGTGGTGGAGTTCTACATGTTGTTGAGTTGTGGTGCTTTTTCACCATTTTCAGTTTCATTATTCTTCACTGGAAGTCCAAAATATTGTTTTTCTAGTTGAGTTTAACAAAGGGAACACATGCTTCTTAGTTTGCGGTATTTTGTTTACCCTTTCCAAGTTGAAGTAGGTGAAGTTATCTTGTGGTGCACAACACCCTCTTCAAATTAACCTGTCTCGAGTCTAACAACACCCTTTATTTGGTGCATCACCATTCCTAGTATAGTTTCATTTCTTGTAAATATCTTTCGATAAAGCCCTTGAAAATGTTAGTATAGGTCTAGATAACCATTTTATTGCACTAGGAGTAGTACAACACTTAGTTTAGGAAGAGGAAGCCGACCTTCTTTGGAGGTTCACATTGAGCCCAAGTCCCATAGCTTGAGAGGTGATCCCATGTTACCCAATCACACCAAACGTCCTATTCGCATTCTGGCCATTCGGGGGGTGCAATGATTTGGCAATAACAATATCATTTGGTGGCATTTTCTTAGTAACTTCCTGCTACATATTGTTGGCTATTGTGTGTTAGTGTTTTCATTGATGTCAAGTTTATTTATGGTAAAGGGTGTCATGAGGTCATGGGATTATCCATGAGGTGTTATTAAAGTGCAAAACATTAAGGTTGATTGGTAGTGACAGGATTTGGTAAGTTCTAGGAAGTCCTCAAGCTTGGTTTTCTAGGCATAATCATGGTATGATCTCTCTTGAGTGGATTGAATGTTGTCATGAGGTCAAACATGGTTGGTATGATGTTTCATGGGTGTTAATGATTTTTTAAGTGGTCAACAAGGTCAGATCATGAGGTGTTATGGTTGAGTCAAGTCATTCCAGGATTATTCCTAGCCCTGCAACATGAAAAATTAGATGGAGGTATGAGTGTTAGAGCTAATTAGTCATGGTGGAACATTGTAACAACATGGTGAAAGTGTACATGAGGTTTATAGTGAGTTTCAAGTTAGTTATTAGAGGTTTTCTAGCGTTTTAGGGTCCTTGGCAAGCAAGAAGGTGAGAAACAAACAAGTAAGCACAAGTAAGTCTTAATGGCTAGAATGTTTTAGATAGTTTAGTTTTTGCAAAACTAAGTTTTCTAGAGTGTGATTTTGAAGAAAACATTGATCTTATGGTGCTCGTTGTAATATGTGTGCTTTGCATGGGGACATGAGTTATTTTGCATATATTTTTAAGTCATTAGGAAGGCTTCACAAAATAGTGAGGTGGTTTGGTCATCATGTTTTATGAATGATCGTTAAGAAGATAAGTTGCTTTGAAACCCTAGCTAAACCCTCACTCAAAGTGAATTAGGAGAAAGTGAGTATAATGAACCAATTTTTATTAATTTTTCCAAAGTGATGATTGGAATTTGTAGAGGAATCTTCCATATTTCTAGAAATGTATATTAGAGCATGTGACAACATGTGGGCACCACCTGAAAATGCTTGTTTATGAAGAATCTCAATTTGTGAAAATGTTCTCCAAATAATTTACCAAATTAATTTAAATTGTTTTTATCCATTGATTTTTTATAGGTTTCCATGATCGTTTCAGATCATGGTTGAAGTGAAAAAGGGAAAAGAGTTCCATATTTATGAAGACTAGTTTTTGTGGTAGTTTGGAACATGTTACACTAAAAATGGAATTACATGAGCTAGAAGAAGAGTTAGGTCTCCATTAAAGTTTTTTTGTGATCCTAGTTTAGAGAGATTTCAATGGTATATCAAACATTTTTTTTGATATGGTATGAAGAAGTTATGATCTGTTCTTTGAGGGTCAAATATGGAGGATGCTTGATCCAATAGGGTCTCAAGTGGCTTCATGAGGTAAGATGATATTTATGATTTGTTCATGATTTTTGAATGTTTCTAAGTTCTTAGAAATAATTTATAAGGGTTTTTTATTCTTTGGTCAAGTATTAAAGTTTTTTTTGAGGTGATGGAGCTAGTTGAGCTCAAGCTTGGTTCTTGAGTCCTAGAAGGCTAATGAAATAGTTTACAGAGATGGACTTGGTCAAAGACCTTCCACTTGGATTTTAAAGGAAATGTGATATGTTATGGAAATAATATTTATATATATCCAATGGTATATTGTTTGTATCATTATGATGATATTTGATTAGTGATCCAGGTCAGTTTGTGAAGAAAAAGGATTTCTCATGCTGAAAGATTCAGGTAGATGATGCATGTTTTTAACTGGTTTATGCTTTCTATCAGTTGAATAGTGAAGAGGGATGAAAATTTCATCTTGTTTAAGTAATTTTGAGGTCTTGGAAGTGATAGAAAGGGTGAAAACTAGTTGAGTTTGTAAAACTTCTTTCTGGGAAGCTTGATTTGGTGAAGAGGATCACAAATGAATGTTTCATGATCCCTAACACACATAGATGTGATCTACAGGTCTTGATGATTATAATTATTGGTTACATGCCATATTTTCATTGTTTTTGGATGGTCTTGAGGTCCAAAGGTGAAGACAGAGTCCTGGAAACAACTGTTTGGTGAAGGTTTTGTGCCTTTTGAGTTGTTTTAGGAATTATTTGATTGGTTAAATATAATCAAATACCATGGGTGATGTTTTTATGACATATTACACATATGTGATGAATTTGGGATATTTAATAATCATGATTTTGGCATTTTTGGTTTTAGCTCATCCAGGTGATGGGGTTTTGAGCTAGTTTTGTACATGTTTGGTGGTTTTGGGCATGAATGACCTATATGGGTTGAGTGTGAATATTTTTATGAATATACTGGGTTATTTTTAAGATTTATTTTTATAATCAAAGGTTAAAGACTAAACTCATTTGGGTTTATGAAATGAAATGTATATAAAAGTGAGTTTAGAGTTCAAATTTGAACTAGTCTTGTGAGAGGGAAAAATGTGACTTGCCTAAGGGTGTGAAGGAGATTATATTGCATGATTTCAGAGATGATGAAGTGTGTGACATTTTGAGGACTGATTGAGAGCATTATTGCAAGTGTTTGAAGCTAAGACAAGGCATGAAAGAAGAATAAAGAGCGAATTGAAGGAATGAGGCTTTGAAAGTGAATTGGCAAAAAAAAATTCATATATATTCATATTTATATGGTTTATTTGGTTCTTGATCATTGTGGGGGGTTATAGCCTCCTTGTGGAGTGGGTACTTCACTAAATTAGGTTGGTGCTCTAATAAAATAGGGGTTGATGCTCCTTGTGAAGTTTATGCTTCACTAAATATATCTAATTTGGCTAATATAAGAATATTTTCAGTGGTTTTTCTTCCCCTTGAGGGTTTCCCAATTATATATAGGGTTTATGTGTCTTCTTATTTGTTTCATGTTCTTGTGAATCCTTAATACACACTTAAAGTGATCATATGGTTATGGATGTGAAATGGATGTATGGAATTGTGTTCATATGTAAATTTTACATGCTAATATAAATAATCTAAGACCTAATAGATTTAAAGAAATAATTATACCAACTATAGAACCATCAGGACAAGAGCTTATGAGAAAAAACTTCTTCAATGCATGAACAATCTCAAATTAAATGCTAAGCTATTTCTTACTCTCTAGATTGCTAGCTAACAAATGAACCTAGATAACTTTAGAAATCAAAATGAGGTGGTTACCTCAATATTTGAAAATGATATATCACCAAGAAATGGATACAAGGTCATTTTTGCATCTTCCCATTCTCTTCAATTTGAGAGAATGGATGCAAGATGGAGAAGATATTTCCTTCAATGGAGAATGGCTCAAGATAAAAATGCCTATAGTTTACTCTAGGAAAAATAAGGTGTAAGAAGAAAGGTAAGGAGGAGGGTTCCTTATATAGCTTGATAGTTTAAGAAAGGCTAGAAAATTAATGAATGTGGAATAAACCCCAAAGAGAAATACAAAGGTCATGTATGTTTAATAAAGTATGTGCACTTTCTGGGAGTTGAAAGGGGGTTTAATTAATCAAAGGTGATTAATTAATAGTTGGGGTATGCTTATAGAAACTTATTATAATAAAGTTAGTATGATTAATGAGATTTAAGAGAGGAAATTGGTTCAATAAATGGTGTTTTATTAATTTATATTAGCGGTAGTATTTAATTAACCTAGGTATAAGCGAACGGTAATTAACGAAAGATCATTAATCAACATCCTGGATGATGGGAGGGATAAATAATTATCAACATGTAATTAATTAACAATGATAGAGGGAAAATGGTGGTTTATTAAGAAGTGTGGTCAATTTATGGGAAAGAGGATAGTTAGTGCAATTTAAGTATTAAAATTTCTTGATCGAATTCTAGGTGTCTACATTTGCCCCACTTTGGGGTAGCGTAAGCGATGCCACTTCAAATATAGTAGAAAAGTACATACAAGTGAATTTTAAAGGGATAAGAGAAAAATTATTATAGTGAAGGATTCCCCCTCGAGTTTCGATGGGGTGATGAAAGAGGTCGATTGACGATCGAAAAGATGAAGGAAAATGATAGAAGAATAATGGGGGGGAGAGGGGATAAAAGGTGAAACCCATTGTCCCAAGTGAGTTAGAAGAATAGTGTTGATAAAAGAGAATAATATGGAAGAAAAATGAAGATGAGGAGAATGGAAATAACTTGCATCCAGCTGATGTAAAAACAAATTCATGTCATCATATTGCAAGTGATCTACGTCATTGGTCCTTATTAAAATATACGCATACAAAAAAAGTACATAATAACATGAAAATCTATAATACAAAAATTTGTTCATTGCTAATATGATGACTCAATGCAACATACAGAATGAAATGCAATATGAGAAAGTAAACAAGCTAACCCAACAGGGAAACAAGTAAAAATACACATACTCAAACAAACAACGTTCCAGAAAGTTGCACAAATGTTTTTGTTATCAAGATTTGATTCCGACCTATGTGAATTAAGGAAAAGGGTTAAGAATGGAACCCGAAGTAAGGATAAATGCGAGGTGAATAAGAGAAGGACATAAAAGTCCCATGGAAAAGAAATCATGCCCAAGAAAACTGCCCTAAGTAATGCGTTCATGCAAAGGAAGACAAAGATAGTGAGAAAACCATATTTTGTTGATGGAGGGTAGAACCAAATGATCCATGAGTCACGCATAATAACAATCAATGAAATATGTTTTGTATGATAATTTTTTATGTTTGAGTATAATGATTTTGACACATATTTTAGCTACATGCATGCCATTTACCAAATTTTGAAAAAAATGATTTTTTATATTTTTTTGGATTTTTGTAGATTTTGAGGATTTTTTTATTTTTAGAAGAATATAAGGAGAAAATATCACTTGGAAACAAGAAATATGACCCAGGGAGAAGAAAGAGGATCTAGGTAGATAAAAAATTCCCTAATGTAGCGAAAACAGGCGAAAAATGATTATTTAATAAAAATAATCATCGCGAAAAGTGGTAAAAGAAAGAAGAAGGAAACACGATGATCATATCACCTCCCATGACCATCGTGATGAGTGAAAATCACCACGGGGGGTAAAAAAAACCTCTCTCTCTCTCTCTCTCTCTCTCTCTCTCTCTATATATATATATATATATATATATATATATATATATATAAAGCTATGGGGGGGAAATCATCACGGCTCATTATTTTTACCAAACTATACCATTTTTTCTATTGATGTTTCCCTAACGTGTAGGAGAGATGACTCGATTTCAAGATCATACACGACATGTGAACCTTGTTCATGAGTACATGCGTCCTCCTAGTGATGGACCTCGGGTATGTGAAGAATTTTTTTTTCATTTCAAACTCATTTAATGCATTTATTGCTAGTTAGAAATTGGTGTGACAACGCTTGCATGCCCCTTAGGGCACGTAAGTGTTAATGGGGGCACGCATGCATGGGGAGGGTGCGTGTGTGCTAGGGGGCATGCATACGCTAGGGTAGGGATAGATAGGTATGAGAGAAGGAATACTCAAAAGGGAGCATGTGTATGTTACATTGCATTGTGGGTTAGTAGGGGGCACACATATGTGAACATATGCATGTTGGTGTAGAAAGGGGAGCACATGTACTAGGGAACACAAGCATTACTAGGGGCGCATAGGTGCTTAAAAACAAGTGCTGACATAATAAATTAGGTTTTAGGTGACCTTAGAAGAAAGTAGGATAATTTCAGAAGAATGTAGGGATTAATAGAAGAAAATTAGATGTTATGTGTTATAAGAAATGATGTTAATAATTTTTTGGTTGATCTTGAAGATTGACCATCTTAGAGACACGCAAGCGACATGTGAGGCTACACTCTTTCCAAGAGACCTTTACTCGTCATGATCAGACTTAATTGGAGATTACTCTAGATGTGAGTGGAATTTCTTATGTGGCACAGATTCCATAAATTACTTTGGATCACAACCTTCTGATAACCTTAGGTGAGAGATGGTAGAACGAGAGTCAATGCTTTTACTTAATTACTGGTGAGATGACCATCACATTGGAGGACATGTGGAATATTCTTGAAGTTCCGATCCAGGGGCGACTTATAGAGTATGATGGGGACAACATCTACATTACACAATGTCTTGTTGATATGTTTTGCCTCTGGGATATACCCCGGAAGGGTATGACAGTTCGGGTAGATAGGTGCTTTGATGATATTTGACTATCTCATGTATCGGTCTACTTGATGGCTCTTGTCAGCAGTATTTTTATGCCTAAAAAGACGGTTACCTCCTTTCCATTGGGCCTAATGGGAGTTATCCATGGATTAATTAGCTGAGGGAGATACTACTAGGGACAGTGTTTTCTTTCACATTTATATTGGGATCTTCATCTGATTACATACCGTGGTCAAAAGACCACAAGCCCACCTACCCTTTTGCAGATATGGGCATGGGACCATATTGCCATTGGTCACCCCTTAATATTTCTTTGAGTTTGGGTTCCAGATAAGCCCTCGATGATGGGATGGACGTTGATTGGTGATTGTATTTGGGGTCACATAGGAGATACATATTTCTACCAACACGCATTTGAGGAGTTACAATTACGCATGGTGACCTGACGCCCATATAGATCTTATTAGTGGTCTGAGGATGTTGTAGAGTTGAGTGTAGTAGTAGTCAAGCACTTTATTATCAGTAGCCAAGATTATATTACAAACTGGTATAGAGTGGATCGCATATAACGACAGTTTCGCCAAGTGCAAGGTATACCTAGTGATGAGATGTGGTACGGTCACCGCTCTAGAGAGACATTTGACATTGGCCCTCGCATTAGGCCCTAACGAGCTAGAGACATCTTCGAGCATATAGTTACCCAACCATGGATACCTTTATGGCATATTACAGATCTAGGGGAGACAACAGACTATCATGGGTGGTATATCACATTGTTCCTAGGGAGGTTGACGATTCCGCAAGATGTCATTTATACAGGATTCATGATAGCTACAGAGGGGTTATAAGGCAGAGCTCATAGAGCTAGAACTCATCAATTAGTGATGAGGCCTAGAATTTACCAGGTAACACCCTAGTTACATTTTCACATCACTCAGCCTAGACTGAGTGCTCACCCAAAGCACACAAAGGTACCAGGTCCCTCTTTAGGGTTACTGTACAATGCTGTTAACATGATGAAGGAAGAAACATACATGTCCATAACTAATCCACCATTCTACCATGCATGCTACATTCAGATCTATGAAAGAAAAAGCTTAAACAGTAATCATGATTGAATCAATAACATGCACTACTCAATTACACACAGGAACGACACTTAGATTTAGCCAATATCTTCCATCTATTAATAAACATAGAAGCTCCTTACAATAATGTCAATTCATACCAATGTGCATATGGATATGATATAGTAATCCAACCATATGTGCATAACTTTATACGTTCATAAATACATCTCTCCTTGTGTGTATATGTCTCTCTCTATTCATGCCCCGCTATTATGTAATTCTCATCATATATATAGGGTGGGGACTCGCCCTTCACCACTTATCTATTCCAGAAATAGGCTGCATGCTATTAATAGCCACACATACAACTATACTATGTATAGACCCCTTATAGTTAACTGAAGTGACAATCCTATTCTTAGCTTGTCTCCATGCAAAACACTTGATCTGATCCTCTAAAGATAGACAATGTGTGGCGCACATGTCTCTGCATCGTTGGTGTGTTCCACATGCCATCTTTTAAAAATAGGTCTTCATGCTAAAAAATCAGCTAAGTCCCAATAGCTGAACTTTCCCTCCACACGCGGGTTCTTTCTGTCCCTCCTTGCCCTTGATCCTGACCTTATCTCCTACACGAACTTCTTATGTGATCTCTAACAAGTATTCTCTAATCAACATTACCCCACACTAATCTCATTGTCACCCCGAAAATGGGTATCTCGAAAAAAATTGAAGTAAAGAATATTAAGAAGAAATAATAAGAAAGAATGCAGATGAATAAAGTATGTTTCAAGAGGCAGCATCCTCTGTATTAGCTTGAAGGATCAAATCTGGATACTCCTCCTTTATTTTGGCCTCCAAGGTCTACCATTCAATGAGTGCTTGTTCTACTTTCTCTGGGATGTCCACAACAATAGACTCTAAATCATCCCTCACAATCTATCATTTTTCATTCTACAGAACTAACACAATGCTAGCCATTGATTTCATTCTTCCTTCTAAACGATCCATCTTCTACGCAATGAGCTTCTCAAGCTCTTCTAACTGAGTCTTATGCGGCTCTTGTGCTACTGCCAGGGCCTCACGGTTTTTCTTAACTATTGACAATCTTTCTGCACAGCCTAATGTCTTGTCCTTCATTACTTTTTAGACCTCATTGTTTTCTTCTCGGGTCTTTATATTGTTAAGTGCCTCTGGAGATGTGCATATATTCAAATCCTGGTCTGCTTTCTTTAATACTTCTTGTAGCGCTTGCAGCAGCCCTTCATAGGATGAAATATTTTGCATCACTAAGGCTTTCTCTCGTTTTTCCTCTTGCTTTGACTTCCTTGGTGTTGTCATGTGCAGAGGCTCATCTTCAAGAACCAGGTCCACCAAATTTCCTACATAATGTATCGCTGAGGGAAACATCTGTGGTACCTTGGTCTCAAAGTGTGGCCTTGCTCTGATGACATTGTCCCCAATCTCCTCTGCGATGCTGATAAATACTTCATTCTTCTTCTATGCTAAGTCCCTCTATTATTTTATGTGCACTATCTTAGCATCCTTTATCTTTAGATCCTTGTGCAACACTCTGATTGTTGCAGTTTTGTCCATGTTCCTTCTAGCAGCTTCAGCAGAAACCTTCACCAATGTGTTACTGACCTACTTATTCGACATGAAAATAGGCATTATTGTCATATGTCTAGATTGTGGTGCCTTTTCCAGCCATCTTGAAACACATGACTCTTTGCATACATCAAATTCAGGCTCATCCATGTGGGTGTGCATTGACCATGATAGTTGTTTTCGAGTGCGCACATTTGCCATATCCTCATCCATTAGCTCCCAGATAAATAAATCTCGTGCTCTGGAAGTGGGTGCAGAAAATTTTACCTACGTCCTCTTAATACCCCATGGCTGGTGGAATGTGCTCTCCACTCATTCGCTTCAATTTATGACCCTTGGGAATTGTAGCTTCAAGGTTAGGAGTCTGTCCCGTTATATCTTGAGAAGTCACATACACGGATCCAGAGGTTTCCTTTTATTTTTCTTCTCAGTCCTTCATCTTTTCATATTTTTGTTCTTCCTTGTTCTGTGGCTCATCTTCTTTCTCAAGTGGGGTAGGAGATGCACGCTCGCTCTCTTCTAATTCCTATGCTTCTTTGGTTCAGTGGTCTCCCTGTGTGGAGAGAGACAGGGTGATTTTTGTACCGTCTGTGGGGTTCCACTTAGAATCATTGTGCATCTAAACACTTTCTTAAATCTATGCTCCCCCTACTTAACCTCCATATCTTCCTCTTCATCCTATCCTTGAGGTGGAGTGGCCGCACACTATGACTCTTTTCTGTCATATGGTTGCTTTCTTCTATGCTCTAAGCCTCCATTATCTTCACGTTCCTCCTCTTCACCCTCTACTTTAACAACTTCTATGGGCCTTTGCGCCGGTATGTTTTCTATTATGTGCTTACCCTTCGATGGTCCTAGGAGTGTGAATTCATTCTCTATATACTTATTTTTCTCCATCTTTGGCTCTAGCTGAAGATACACCAATGTTTCCCCTACATCTACTACAACTATACTTATTGGCTTAAAATTCAACACCTCCGAAATGATTCTCTTGGTGTAGGCACTTCTTCTAGGATACACATGCTTCTTCCTCAACATATGGTAGTCACAGTCTACCTTATCTTCATTGAATAATAGTCAGTGCGTGTCTGTAAATCTATGAACAGATGCTTGGAAATAACTTGCAGTGAATGCGTAAGGAAATTTACAGCAAGGGATCCAGAGTCCATCTCTCATTGGGAAGCGCATGATTCAAAAATGCTGATATACAAAAAACTGGACTTGTTTCCCTACTACTGATGGTAGGTTCTTTGGGATGCACCACTCTTATCCAAATGTTGTGTGGAGCTTATCGTACAATTTCTCTGCCTTTGCTTTACGTCATCTATCATGACCCCTTTACATAAGTACTTGTTGAACCTTTCAGCTGGTGACTTATTCTCCATGGGGTATTCCCATACCCTTTCCTTCAGCCCGTCTGGTACTCCAATTTCCATGAATACTAGTGATAGTAGAACAACCCCAAAGCTGATCTTCCCTCGACTATTTGTTCTACAATGTAGCCTGTGATATTGTAGATTGCTCCTTCTAACATATTATGTGCAACGTGTAACCACATAGTATTTACCTGTGACCACTGCTCTTGATCATTCAAATTTGTAACAAGGTGTGTTGTTGCTTGCACAATTGGACAGTTCTTCAATTTGTCTATATCCATACCGCACAGACCCTTCAGGTACCCCAAATCTTTTCTGGTCTTTAAGATCATGACTTTATCTATGAGATCATTCTTTATGTCCTCTCCCGTGGCCTTTAAACCTATAACTGATAAGTGCATATGAGATTCTAACTCTACGCCCTGCAAAGTAGAAGAAGTCCTCGTGCACTCTGCTCATGAGCTACTGATATAAGGGATAATACTTCCTGAAATATGGAAGCTCATATAATTGGCAGACCCCAATTCTCTATAGAAGCTTCTCTCCTACATCATCATAAACCAACATGTCATCCACCGTATGCTTTTTCATTCTAGCAGTGAGTAGGGAATAGAGCTCCTTCTTGTTCTCTGTGGTCCTGTGATTTTATTCTCTTACTTTGCTCTTTCTGATAGGTGAATCCCATTCTTGGCCGACGATGATTCCTTCTAGATATTGCATTTATGAAAAATTGCTTTCGGGTGCCATCTCTTCTTCCTTGATGACCACATTCTTGTTTCCTTTTGTTGTTGTTGTAACTACCTTCTTGGGTGCCTTTTTTTACCTTACAAATGTCTCCTCTTTTTCTCTGTAGCTTGTGAATAAAACCCTAGCTCAATTCAATTGTGCCCTAGGTTGAAACTTCGTGCCCTAACTCCTCTTGGTCTCCCTGCTTTGCTCACACCCTTCACCATTGGGGACGCAAGCTTCTTGTCACATAGATCTGTTTGTCATGCTTGGTTTCACACCATTCGCACCTTAACCTGATCACTCGGCTCTTCACACTTAGCTCTTTCCTCAAATTCTCTTAGTCACAATGGTAAAAATGAATCCACATCTCATCCTTATATAATTTTTCAAATTTTGATGCATTTATTGCTCCTTCACCTACTAAATGTCCCCTCAATTATTGACCAAATTTGTTTGTTCCATGTGGTACATCTTCGTGCCCTAACTATAACCTTCTAGCACGCCTCCCTATTCTCTGGTAACAGAATTATCTTCAGCATGTGCCCTTGCACCCAAGAACCTCGTCACTGTACCTTCTCCTAGTAGTTATCATGGCCTCCACTTACCTCACGTTATAATTTCCTTTCATTCATCTCCATCCTTGGTCACTTTTGAGAAGTAATCTTCTTTTGACTTAAAGCATAACAGCTTATTCCTTTCACCTTCTAATTCCCACAGTATTTTACTTGGATAACTACAACCACCCCACACTAAAGTTATGTGTAGTCCTCTGTGCACAAACATGCATCATATAGTAATTAGCTTCATGCGTGCAAGCGTGCTTATTACACAAGAACAACAACTACATTGATAAAGCATAACGATAATGAATGAAATACGTTAAGGAAATACATAATGGAAACCTATTCTAAATGGAAATACTGCCTTATTACGAACACCAAGAAGACTTATTTATAGTAGGGATTTAGCCTACTCCCGTTGAAGTAACCGGGTAGCCGTGTTTTATCAAGTGCTTCTAACTAGCAAGCACCTAATTCAAGTATATAAGTGATGATATATGGCCCTAACCAATGTGCTTTGAGCTTTCCTGGATAGCACAAGAACTTTGAGTCATAAAGAAATACCATTTGTCCAATCTCAAACTTCTTATCGCTTATGTTTTTGTCATGCTATGCCTTCTACCTGGATTTTTCCTACTTTTGACTCCATCGTGCTATGGCTCGTCGCTCATCTAGTTGAATCATCTTCTCGATACGCTCTTATAAAGCCTACTAATTAGCTAGACCTCCAATGCACACAATGTACAAAGAAGGTAACATAAATTCTATAGGGAGAATGGCTTCTGTGCTAAACACCAACTGAAACAGTGTGGATTTGTTCAATCTCTTGTAAATTGTTCTATATGCCCAAAGAACAGCTGACACTTTGTCATCCCAATCCTTTCTTCCAACATCACAAATTTTTGTCAAAGTATGGCTCAAAATCTTGTTGAAAGCCTCAACAGTTAAATTTTTCCTGAGTATGGTAGGTTGTAGTTTTATGGTGTGCAACCATAAACTCATCTAATAGGATCCTGATTGTCTCATTCAAAAAATGTGTACCCCTATCACTTATCAAGCTTAATGGACATCCATATCTTGTAAGAACATTCTCCCATAGAAACCTAGCTGCTGTAGATGTTGTACAGTCCTTTGTAGGTGCTGCTTCTGCCCACCATATGAGATAATCTGTGCAAGTAATGATATAGCGTGACCCAATCCTGCGTGCGGCTGGAAAAATAGGTCCTACAAAGTCAATGTCCCATTTCTCAAATGCTTCAACACTAGTAATTGGTCTCAAAGGCATCTCATCTCTTTGCCCTGGTTTTCCTAGGAACTGACAATAATCACACGCCTTGCAATATTCTTTGCAGTATTTATATAATGTCTCCCACCATAATCTAGTAAGTAGGATCTTCCAGGTAGTCACATCACCTACATAATGGCCTCCTGCAATACCACCATGGGCCTCTTCTATAATCTCCTTGCACTCATGCTCTAATACACAATGTTGTAATACTTCATTTATGCCTAACTTGTAGAGGTCACCACAAATTAACATAAACGGTGTCATGTGTATAACAAGATGTTTCTTTTCTAATGTCTTCATTCCTTCCAATGCCATACCAGTTTGTAGAAAGACAATAATGTCTTCTAATTCCGTGGGTGCATGTTGTAACCTATATAACTGTGTATCTGGCATGGTTTCTTCAATTGTTTGTGCTTCCTCTCCTGAGTTGATTCTAGATAAATGGTCTAGTCTAGAATTGCTTTTCCCTTGCTTCACTACAACTATGAAGTCAAACTCTTGAAATAGGAGTAACCATTTGCATATGCACCCCTCTAAGACAGGCTTGTTTACCAAGTACTTCAATGCCATGTGATCTGTATAAAACATAAATGGTGTTACTAACAAGTACTGTCGAAACTTGTGCAATGCATAGATTACTGAAAAAGCTTCATGCTCTATAGTTGTATAATTATGTTCAGTAGGAGTTAGCTTCTTTTTTTCGTGCAAATGTGCAACAAGGAAATTGGAAATTTCCAAGCACTACAACTATACCCCTATGCCAAAATTTTCATGCTTTACCATTCCTAGGCAACCCCAACTCTATCCAGTTAGTCCAAATTACCTCCCAACCAATCTTATATCATCCCCATAGGTGATTTAGGAAATTCCATTCATTCCCCTAGGTGATTTTAGGACTTCATTGAAAATTCAAATTTTGGGGAGTCATGGGAAGGGCTGTTGTTGGCCTTCCCAGGACTGGATTGACCCCTGGAGCAGAAAGGAAGGGAAAAATTCAACATGGAGGTGAATGGAATACCTTATGACATCAAAGAAATGATTTTGGAATGTATAGAGAGTTTTTTTAAGACTTGGAGCAGTCTGAGTGAAAAACAGGGTTCATAAGCCTAGACAGTACACAGGCGTAAAACATCTGCTGGGCTTCAAAAGAAGATTTCGAGAGCTCTGGATGGATTTAGAAGTAAAAAAAAACATCTTTGGAAAGAGGATTCTATGAAATACATGATGGCGAAATAATATTTTTCACAACACCTTGGGGCATATGATTGGAAGAAAGTTTTTCTCAGGTACAAGTGGAGTCCCAGATCAAAAATTCCATTTTTTAGGGATCATATGATCGAATCAAGACATGAGACCCACAAAATTGGATTCAAAATTCCATTTCCAGTTAGGATAATATAAATTTTCACCAAGAAATTCCACCGGAAGCTCAAGTTATCTACATTCCAAGTTACCCTCTCAAAGGCAGTTCAGGACTTAGTCATTTTTTCGAGAGGACACATGTCAGCACTCGGAGCCTGGCGGGATTTCCTGTCCCCCATGTCCCTGAGGTCAGGTACATAACCCCTTGGAAAATTATCCCAGCCCGCATGTGACCCTTGGGACCCTCATATGACCTCCAGACCTGGCAGTTCAGCCCTTAAGTGCTTATTTGGAGCATGCATTCCCTGCCATCGGATCGGTCGCCACGTGTCAGCTCCACGACCACTGTGGAACTTGATGTACCTTATTCACCTGAGGTGGGGGACATCAGGCCTTGGAAAATTCACCCATCCCCTATGGGGATTCTTCTGGACACCCATGTGACCTCATTTTAGCTCTCAGTGCTTCAAATCAGCTTTTTCCTCCTCCATTCCCTGCCGTTGGATCTAGTGCCACGTGTCACCGTCTTGCTCATTCTAGAAATTGATGTTCCTCAAGTCCTTGAGGTTAGGGAAATAAAGCATAGAAAAATGCACCCAAGCCCTACATGTGTACATCTTTTTGAAAAATCTCCAAGTGTTTCTTTTCCCGCTTCTAACTTCTAATAGTTTTATTTGCACTCCTTTCCTCCATTCTTCCTCTGCAAAATTCTACCATCACTCCGCCATTGCAAATTATCAGAAAACATAAAAAAAGGAACTGAAATTACTTTCCCATGGTGATGTACAGGTCTCAAAATGAATCCTCATCAAGCTAAGGAGAAACGAAGAACAATAAATAAGAGAACAACAAAATCCCCATAGCTAAAAAATGAAAATCTAAACAAAGCTTGAAAACCAATGCACGAATCAATGCACCATTTATTTCTGTTCATTCCTCTATCCAAGACCATCAAGAAGAAACCTTCAAACTCCCCCCATGTGCGACAAAGCATCCACAACAAAGAAATCTCCTTTCCGGCTCAACGAAGAAAGAAGTGGGATTTCCCGTCAAACCGGTTGCCGGATCGAAGTAAGATTGCACGTGAAACACTAGAAGAAAAAACCCACATCAAAAATGCAATTTTATTCTCAAACAGATGAGAAAATTAGACCTGGAATTTTGAGGTCCATTAATGGCTGCCGTACCTAGAAGCACTGCTAGGTCCAAAAATTAAAACTTTAAAATCTCCTGGATTATTAAGCGGACGAGCCCGAAATTTCAAAGGGATGATATTGAGTAAAAACCCATATCAAAAAACTTCGTTCCATGTCAATCTGACTCCCAGAGGCCAACTTTCTAAAAATAACAGGTCTACTACATAGGAACTGCTATTTCGGGAAAGTCATTAACAGAAGAACTTGCGAAGGAGATGAAGATATCAGAGGTGCACTACAGCTGAGAATCCACCAGAATGGAAAATTTTTGGCACTTACTAAAAATAGTAAGTGGACCCTCGAGCACCTGCTAAAAATATAAATTTGATCCAAAGGAGTGAGGAACGCAGTGAGAAAGGGGAATCAAGGTCACAACACTCAGCAAAGGATCGAGAGAGTTTCCTTTTTCACACTTACTAAAAATAGTAAGTTACACTCAAAGAGAAGTTTTGGCACAATGGGATGTACAAGGATAATCATTCAGGGGGACATCATTGTTCGGGAGCATCCTAGTCATTTTTCACAGGTTATTCAATATCCACCTTAGTTCATTCAACTTAGCGAACGTTCGTGAGATAATTTGGAGGAATTTCAAAGTGTGCAAGGAGTTCAAAGATTCAGAGTTTCACTACATTTGGAGCTTTCCATCAACGAGGATCAACGAAATTCATCAGGAATGACATCTCCTCTTCTTCTTATCCCCCTCTTTCTCTCTCCTCTTCCCCCAACTTTCTCTCACTTTCCAATATTCTAATTTCACGTTGGGGTTTGCACTTTTAATATGACTTAGGAGACTTTAGAAACATAATGTAAATTAAGTCGCCTTGCTATTATAAAAGGCACTTAAATATTTGAAGTGCAATATGAACAGTCTTAAGTCATATTAAGGTATTCGAAAGGTCATGAGGAAGATGAAGAGTCATATTCTATTCTATAAATTGTAAAGCCATTCCCATTTCAAAGGGTTGGTGATTGATCTTGTAGACTCAAGAGTGCATTCTACCTTGAGAGAAAGCAAAGGAGATAGCCATTTTCTTCTACTCTCTTCCCCTCTCAAATTTCTTCCATTCCTACACTGTGAACAACTTTTATTCAAGCATCAATACAAGAAGGAGTTTCTAGCTTTCTTTGACCAAGGGATTTCATGACACTTTGTTCTCATCAAATTCTATTTGGTCTTGTTGTCATTTACAGGGTTGTTTCTTCTCATAAATGCATGTGATGAAGTTTCTAACTAGTGTGTGTGCATGAATCTGATTTTCTACCTGCAACATTAGTTCTCCTACCTCCATTCTCACTCCCTTTCCCACTTTCAGACAAATTCATCTCTTGCAGGTATATGCAAGCATTTTCCACAGGGTCATTGGAGTGCCCCTATTGGATCCTCGATCGAAATGCCACCACAGAAATCCACCTTTTCATGTGCATGCACATACGGCAGCTGCACCGGTTAAGTAGAGGGACTTAGATTCCCAGAGCGTTGGCAAGAAATCCACAAGTTTTTCCACCTAACAAATTTTCTCGCCAACAGTTTTTGGCACCCACCGTGGGGTGGATTTAGCAGCATCTGCACCCAAAATACGACCACAAGGTCCCAAAAATTCAAAAAAATTCAAATATTGAAAAAATCATAACAGAGAGTTCAAGAAAGTCCATTTTCAAAAGATACACTGCTGATTTCTGCACGTTACTTTTCACATTCCACAGTGTCCTTTCATATTCTGACTGGAAAAGCTTCCAAAAGCTAGCTGAAGGAGGATACACCAGGTTGAAAAGGTTGAGAGGTGTTGCTGGTTTCAATTTTGAAGCTTCGCAAAATCTACAAGAACGAATTAGAGATAATCCATATTTCTTTTCTCAAGCCTCCTCTCCATCTGGCTCTTTTAGAAGTTCACCTGGTAATCCTATCCAAAATCCTTCAAATTCTACAATTTTTCAACAACCATTGAACATTGACTTCCCAGAAGAAGAAGAATTTGAAGAAGAATTCATAGAAGCAAGAGCTGAAGCAGAAGAAGAAGAAACAATGGTGGATGAAGAAGAAATACCTCAACCCATTGTTCCATTAGGAAGGAATACAGGCCCGCTTGCTCTTGAACCCCCTCTTCACAATCTACCAACGGGTTCCTGCAAGAACTTTCCAAAGTTCAAAGGTGACAACACATAACATCCAGAAGAACACATTGCTACTTTGACGACATCATGTGGAATTCTTGGTGTCCAACATGAAGACGTTGCTATAAGATTGTTTGTGGAGTCCCTCCAAGAAAAAGTAGAAGAATGGTTTTACCTCCTGCCTTCCCTGTCCATCATGGGTTGCAATGACATCAAGGATGCATTCGAAGAGAGATTTAAATCAATTGAAGACTCTCAAGATCTCCTAGTGCAGTTGGCTCAAATAAATAAAGGAGAAAATGAAACCATGAGAGACTTCGTGGCTCGTTTTGAATGGTTGTTGCGCAGGATACCTAAAGAGGATTCACCATCTGAAAATAATGTCAAGAGATTCTTCATTAATGCTCAATCACCAGAGGTAGGATTTCTCATATGAAGAGTTCAACCAAGGAATATTACAGAAGCAAAAATATTGTCCATTGAACTTGATGATGATCTCATCTTATCCAGAAAGATAAAGAATCCCTCAAAGGGTAAATCTCAACGTCCTGGAGATGAAAGAACTGATCCTTTAATGCAGAAAATGGTGAATGAAATTACATCGTTGAGGAGGGAAATATCTAAACAAGTATCTTCTCAAAGAAGCAACAAAAATCAGATTGCAGGAGCACCCCAAAGGCTCACCTTGGAGGCCCCACCCATGAGTGTAAATTGCAGATTTCAAGAAAGTGAAGAAGAGTTTGAAAAAGAAAGTGAAGGTGGTGATTTCCTAAAAAGTAATGAGTTTGAGAATGATACAAAAATCAGATTTTGTGAGTATTCTGGAGGTTATGAAGAAGATGAAGAAGATGCACCAAGTTTCTCATGCACAGTATTCACTTGTTCTCAGTCTGAGAAAAGAGCATCTCCCTCCACTGCTTCAAAAGAAAAGAAGGTTGATGATCCTCCTATGGTGACTCCGAAAAATAAAATAATCAGTCAAGGATCCCCACTTCCATCTTCCATGAAGTCTGCATTGTTGGAGCTTGACCCTGCAACAAGTAAGAAGATGCCCGTAATCCCAAGTAAGCTTTCTGATGTCTCTTCCAAGTCTAAATCTAAATCTGCTAATACAAAATCTAATACCTTGAAAGCTCCTAGTGTGTATTTTAAAATACCCTCCATTCCTCAAACATCAAATCCTACTCCTAAACCTATCAAAACTCCAAAATTAGTCCCTTCACCCCCCTTTTTCACATCTGCTCCCTTTGACTTCATAGAATATGCAAACAAAGCCAAAGTGTAGATTACCGAAACTGAATATTTGTGGACTCACCCTAAACAATTCGAGAGGTTCGTCCAATACAACAGGAGTGGTAGTCTAACACTTAATGTTGCAACTTCTAGTTCCAAAGGCATGCTACCAAACTCACCTACACCTCCCTCATAGAAAATGTTTTCTCTGAGTGCATCAAAGACTGATAAAGTTGAACCTTTCTATGTCTCCCTTCTTGTTGGAGAATATGTACTAAACAATTACATAATAGATTCGGGTGCCCCAGACAACGTGATGCCTTTGAAGGTCGCCAAGGCTCTTAAACTTACAATGACTCCACCTAGTGGATCTTGTTACTCTTTGGAATAAAGAAAGGTCTCACTTGTAGGGAAGGTTAAAGATGCACAGGTGGCTCTCGCCAGATTTCCAGACAAGAAATTTTCAGTGATGATTTTTGTAGTAGACGTCCCAGCCTCGTTTGGAATGTTGTTGAGTAGAAATTTCTGCCAAGAGTTGGGAGGGAAAATTCAGATGAATTGGTCTTTTGCAACCATACCAGTGAAGGGAGACATGGAGAAATTACTTCCTGAGAAGAAGATGAGGTACATAGTATGAAATTCTAGAAGCCAGAAGCTAACATCTTGTATCAAGGTAGTAGGCAGATGAATCAATTTGTGGCAACTGAGGAAGAAGAGGATATCCCCATCTTGATAGGCCCAGACATGACTTCCCAAAGATATTTGGAATTTGAAGAAGCCTTGAGGAGATTCAAGTTACAAGAGGGCAACCCCGAATTGCTGGATGATGTGAACCATGAAGAAGAGGATACGGTTCTTAAAGATTTTCAAAAAGAAGAAAAAACTTATATGCTTATCTGTGATGAAGAAATTTTCTCATTCCCATTTGAGGATGAGGACTCCCTTGATCATGTCACCTAGGAAGAGACCAAGCCAGTCTACAATGAACCCTTGAGCAATGGGAAAGAACTATCTATACAAGAACTGCTAAGAGTCGTGGAAGAAACAGAAGACCTTGAGATCAGTCTTGAGCTCTTGATGCAAGCCACAAATTTGCAAGACAAGCGTAAAGCTAATTTGGAAGCCTTAACCAATGTGAAGGTTGGCCATATTGAAAAATTGATGGTACTCTGGAGCTAATGGTTGATGGATGCAATAATGAAATGGAGATATTTTCTTTCCCTTTTGAGGATGAAGATTATTTCCATGATGAAGAAATCAAAGCAAGGAGTCTCAAAGCCTCTGAAGATGAAGCTCTTTTTGATGAAGGATCGATAGAGTGCAGTGATTCCCAAGATGATGGTGTAATCCCTCCAGATAGTTGCCTTGAGTTGCATTCCTCAAATGTGCACAAAGATGAGTTACAGGAAACAATGAAGCATAACTCCGTGAAAGAAATTTTTGGTGCAGTAGAATTTGCAGAAGATCCTGAACTGATTCTTGTTCTCTTCACTCATGCCATGGACATGCAAGACAAGTATGAGTTTTCCTCTGATCCTCCCATCAGGACTCAAACGCTTCATAAAGGAATAAAGATAAGGGATGATTCAAATGTTTCTCATGAAGAAGATGTCAATGAGCATAGACTTGGGAAAGAAATTAACTCAGAAGATTCAAGGAATTGGAATGAAAATAAGCATTGGGGTAGCGATGAGGTGCTCTATGGAGAATCAACTATATTTATAAACATGGAAGGCAACTGGCATGATGAAACTGATTTCAAAGAGCATGAAGGCAGTGGAATTTCCAAGCAAGGACCTAAGCATCAAGAAGATCACATGGACTCACTCCTACCAAGTACACAAACAATTGTGAAATCACCTGGCTTTTGTAAGCAGCTGAGGAGGCGAGAATACTTTCTGGAACCCATCAACATCCTTGCAGAACATCATCATTCAATGTTGCCTCTTCAGGGGTAACTTTTGAGAAATAAAAATTATTTCAGTGAAAGCAGGTTGTCCCTCGATTTGTACCACAGGTGATTGATAGGTGTTTTTCCTTTTCCGTTGTGTGTGTTTCCCTTCATGTTGTGTGTTGTGTGTTTCCTTTCTTTTGTTTTGTGTGTGTGTGTGTTTCCTTCTTCTAATCTTACTTTCTAGAAGTTGTGCATGGCTCCGCAGGGCCCAATGGATAAGGCACTGGTATATGAAGTAGATGGTCTAAAATTGAGATTTTGGATTCCCATGTCATGTCCCCAAGCTAGAGCTAAATGTTGTCGTGCAAATGTGCAACAGGGAAATTGGAAATTTCCAAGCACGAAAACTATACCCCTATGCCAAAATTTTCATGCTTTATCATTCCTAGGCAACCCCAACTCTGTCCAGTCAGTCCAAATTACCTCCCAACCAATATTATATCATCCCCCTAGGTGATTTAGGAAATTCCATTCATTCCCCTAGGTGATTTTAGGACTTCATTGAAAATGCAAATTTTGGGGAGTCACGGGAAGGGTTGTCGCTGGCCTTCCCAGGACTGGATTGACCCCTGGAGTAGAACAGAAGGGAAAAATTCAACATGGAGGTGAATGGAATACCTTATTACATAATATAAATGATTTTGGAAGGTTTAGAGAAGTTTTTAAAGACTTGGAGCAGTCTGAGTGAAAAATAGGGTTCACAAGCCTAGACAGTACACAGGCCTAAAACAACTGCTGGGCTTCAAAAGAAGATTATGAGAGCTCCGGATGGATTTATAAGTAAAAAATACATCTTCAAAAAGAGGATTCCAAAACCTACATGATGATGAAATAATATTTTTCACAACACCTTGGCGCATATGATTGGAAGCCAGTTTTTCTCAGGTACAAGTGGAGTCCCAGATCAAAAATATGATTTTTCAGGGATCATATGATCAAATAAATACATGAGAACCACATCATGAGATTAAAAATTCCATTTCCAGTCAGGATCATATAAAATTTCACCAAAACATTCCACCGGAAGCTCAAGTTATCTACATTCCAAATTACCCTCTCAAAGGCAGTTTAGGACTTAGTCATTTTTTCGAGAGGACACATGTCAGCACTAGGAGCTTGGCGGGATTTCATGTCCCCCAAGTCCCTGAGGTCAGGTACATCACCCCTTGGAAAATGTGACCAGCCCTCATGTGACCCTTGGGACCCTCATATGACCTCCATACCTGGCAGTTCAGCCCTTAAGTGCTTATTTGGAGCATGCATTCCCTGCCGTCGGATCGGTCGCCGCGTGTCACCTCCAGGACCACTGTCGAATTTAATGTACCTTATGCACCTGAGGTGGGGGACATCAGGCCTTGGAAAATGCACCCATCCCCTATGGGGAGTCTTCTGGACACCCATGTGACCTCATTTTAGCTCTCAGTGCTTCAAATCAGCTTTTTCCTCCTTCATTCCCTGCCGTTGGATCTAGTGCCACGTGTCACCATCTTGCTCATTGTGGAAATTGATGTCCCTCAGGTCCCTGAGGTTAGGGAAATCAAGCATGGAAAAATGCACCCAAGCCCTACCTGTGCACATTTTTTTAAAAAATCTCCAAGTGTTGCTTTTCCTGCTTCTAACTTCTAACAGTTTTATTTGCACTCCTTTCTTCCATTCTTCCTCTGCAACATTCTACCATCACTCTGCCATTGAAAATGCTCAGACCAGATCAAAAAAGGAACTGAAATACCTTTCCAATGGTGATGCACAGGTCTCAAAAGGAATCCTCATCAAGCTAAGGAGAAACGAAGAACAACAAAGAAGAGAACAACAAAATCCCCATAGCTAAAAAATGGAAATCTAAACAAAGATTGCAAACCAGTGCACGAATCAATGAACCACTTATTTATGTTCATTCCTCTGTCCAAGACCATCAAGAAGAAACCTTAAAAATCCCCCCATGTGTGACAAAGCATCCACAATGAAGAAATCTCCTTTTCGGCTCAACGAAGAAAGAAGTGGGATTTCCTGTCAAACCAGTTGCCGGCTCGAAGTAAGATTGCACGTGAAGCACCAGAAGAAAAAACCCACATCAAAAATACAATTTTATTCAAAAACAGAGTAGAAACCAGACCTGCAATTTTGAGGTCCATTAATGGCTGCTATACTTAGAAGCACTGCTAGGTCCAAAAATTAAAACTTTAAAATATCCTGGATTATTAAGCGGACGGGCCCGAAATTTCAAAGGGATGATATTGGGTAAAGACCCATATCAAAAAACTTCTTTCCATGTCAATCTGACTCCCAGAGGCCAACTTTCTAAAAATAGCAGGTCTACTACATAGGAACTGCTATTTCGAGAAAGTCATTAACAGAAGAACCTGTGAAGGAGATGAAGATATCAGAGGTGCACTACAACTGAGAATTCACCAGAATGGACATTTTTTACACTTAGTAAAAATAGTAAGTGGGTCCTCGAGCACCTGCTAAAGATAGAAATTTGATCCAAAGGAGTGAGGAACGTAGGGAGAAAGGGGAATCAAGGTCACAACACTCAACAAAGGATCGAGGGAGTTGCCTTTTTCACACTTACTAAAAATAGTAAGTTACACTCAAAGAGAAGTTTTGGCACAATGGGATGTACAAGGATAATCATTCAGGGGGACATCATTGTTTGGGAGCATCCTAGTCATTTTTCACAGGGCATTCAAGATCCACCTTAGTTCATTCAACTTAGCGAACGTTCGCGAGATAATTTGGAGGAATTTCACAGTGTGCAAGGAGTTCAAAGATTCAGAGTTTCACTACATTTGGATCTTTCCATCAATGAGGATCAGCGGACTTCATCAGGAATGACATCTCCTCTTCTTCTTATTCCCCCTCTTTCTCTCTCCTCTTCCCCCCAACTTTCTCTCACTTTCCAATCTTCTAATTTCACGTTGGGGTTTGCACTTTTAATATGACTTAAGAGACTTTAGAAACATAATGTAAATTAAGTCGCCTTGTTATTATAAAAGGGACTTAAATATTTGAAGTGGAATATGAACAGTCTTAAGTCATATTAAGGTATTCGAAAGGTCATGATGAAGATGAAGAGTCATATTCTATTCTATAAATTGTAAAGCCATTCCCATTTCAAAGGGTTGGCGATTGATCTTGTAGACTCAAGAGTTCATTCTACCTTGAGAGAAAGCAAAGGAGATATCCATTTTCTTCTACTCTCTTCCGCTCTCAAATTTCTTCCATTCCTACGCTATGTACAACTTTTGTTCAAGCATCAATACAAAAAGGTGTTTCTAGCTTTCTTTGACCAAGGGATTTCATGACACTTTATTCTCATCAAATTCTATTTGGTCTTGTTGTCATTTACAGGGTTGTTTCTTCTCATAAATGTATGTGATAAAGTTTCTAACTAGTGTGTGTGCAGGAATATGATTTTCTACCTGCAACATTAGTTCTCCTACCTCCATTCTCACTCCCTTTCCCACTTTCAGACAAAGTCATCTCTTACAGGTATATGCAAGCATTTTCTGCAAGGTTAGTGGAGTGCCCTTGTTGGATCCCTGATCGAAAGGCCACCACAAAAATCCACCTTTTCATGCGCATGAACATACGACAGCTACACCGGTTAAGTAGAGGGACTTAGATTCCCAGAGTGTTGGCAAGAAATCCACATGTTTGTCCACCTGAGAAATTTTCTCACCAACACTTCCTACTAGTAAAAAAATTGGATGATCTATAATACCTTCACCAGGTTGAGCTAACACAGCGCCAATGGCCATGCTGGAGATATCCACATGTACATGAAATGGCTTATCCCATGAGGAAAAATGTAGAATGGGCGCGGTAGTAAGTTTCTCTTTTAGTATCTCAAACTTGCGCTGCTGCGGTTCTCCCCAGTAAAATGTACCTTTCCCCTTCAGTAACTCTTCTAAGGGTGTAGCAACTTTGACATACCCTTTGATGAATTTTCTATAATATCCTGTATGACCTAAAAATCCGTGCACCTCACTTTGACTGGTAGGCACCTCCAGGCCTAGAGTGACTGCAACCTTAGCTAGATCAACCAACAAACCTTCCTTGTAGATTATATGTCCTTACAGTATTCCAAATGGTGTAGAAAATATGCACTTTTTGATGTTCAAAGAGATACTCAATTGTTGGCACCGTTCAAACATTAAGCGCAGATTGTCACAATGATCTTTCACAAGCCCATGTACTATCCAATCGTCTAAGTAAACCTGTAAAAAGCTGTGAATAAAATATTTCAATGCCTGGACAACTATACATGAGAATACAGAAGGCACATTTTTCAATCCAAAAGGCATCACAGTATAGGCAAAGCTGCCCCATTTAGTAGTAAATGTAGTCTTTTCGTGATCCTGTCAAGCAATCCTAACTTGATGATACCCAGAAAACCCATCTGTGAAAGAGTTTATTTTGTATCCTGTAACGCCTTCTAGTATTTCCTCAATAAATGGCATAGGGAATGGATCTATGATGCATGTAACATTCAACTCCCTGTAGTCCACACATATTCTAATTCGTCCATCCTTCTTGATACTGTTCACCATTGGACTAACCCATTCTGACTCATCAAGGGGCTTGATAATTACATATTTCAACATTTTATCAAATTCTTCTTTTATCTTTTCATGCAAATTAGGATTCATTCTATAAGGTCTCTTTCTCATGGGGTGTGCACCTTCCTTAAGTTTTATCTTCATTTCCCCAAGTGATTTATGCATGCCTTTAAGTTCATGATACCCTCAAGGGAATAAGTCATGATAATCCTTGAGTAACTCAATGATCTTTGCTACCTCCAAGTCTGACCAGTAGTCTCTAATGATGGCCTCTTTAGGTTCAGCATCTGAACCTATATTCACCTTCTTTATATTCATGGGTTTGTGATAGGCACGCGTATCCTTGTCTGCACTGTTCAATACCTCGTGCACCCCTTGTGAATGTTCAATATCCAGGTTCTCAACTTCCTCATCATCCGCGATGTAAACCATCTTTCCTTTCTCTTTCTCAAGGCAAGCACATTCAAGTAGTATGGAGTCCATTTCTTCTTCTTTTTCAAAATGTGCTCTGGACTTTGTCTCACCAAATAATTTTTGAATATTCTCTTCTAATTTTTCACTATCTCCCATAGTTAAGGGCTTGACAAATTTTAATACCTCTTCTATTGGAGGTTGGGAAGAAAAGTAATCAAAGGTCTGGATCATTCCTGTAGTCAAATTTTGTCAATTCCCAATCTCTCGATGTATTTCCATGTATACATACCATGCGCATGTGCATCCTTGTAGTGTAGAGTAAAATCTATGCACCCAGAGTGAAGGTGGCAATGCTTCCTGTCCTGCTATCCAGAGTCTCTCACACTACTGCATGTGATGCTGAATAGGTTGATCACCATGATAAGTGTGGATGTGTGTAGGTGCATTGTTCCTTACAAACCTAATAGATATGGTGATCCCAATCTCTTCCCATTCTATAAGATTATCTCTGTGGACTACCCACCAGCGTGCTGCTGTCCTACACAAGGTATATACTAACATATCTCTTATCTTAATTTGATCTATCCACCATGTTTCCATGGCTTTCAAAAATGCAGGAAGATCCTCTGCCCTTGTATACAAAGGTATTGTGCTACCTATCCATCAAACCAAATGAATTCCATTCTTGCGCGCAACCACGTTTTTCACCTCACGCCCTACTAGTTCATATGTACAATGAGCCCAATTATCATAAGCAATACTCATAGTATCACTAATAGAATGAGAATCCTCCCAATGTAGGATGTGTTCTTTTGATGGCTCATTGACCTCTGGGTCGTAAATAACGCGTACATAAATTCTATTTAAGTCCTCCTCACTTAGAGGCTCAACATATGGTGTAGAATTCCCATTTGTTAGAGGTATCACAACTCTTTCCTCCTTGTTCTTAAATCTGATATACCCCTTATTGAATCTCAAGTCATCATTATTTGCATAACACCAAGGGCTTCCAAGCAAGGCTGTAAAATTGTCTACTTCTGCAAGTGCTAATACCTCAAAATCCCCAGTGAACTTGGCCTCTGGAATGGTTATAGATGCATCCTTCAAAACTCCTATGTGAGTGGCCTTAGTCCGGTTTGCCATAAACAACACATTAGATGATGGTTGTAATGGAGGCCTCCCAATTTGTACCCATACATCTAATGTAAGCACATTTACTTTTGCACCTGTATCAATCAATATGTTGCTCAACAACCATCCATCCACAACAACATTCAGAGTAGTTTCCTTTTCATAGTCAATGTTATCAGGGGGAAGATTTGCATGAATAATCTTCCATCTGATCTCAATACTTGCACGTAGAGTGTTCCCTTTTAACCAAATTCCTAATAGTGGAATGATGTTCTCTTGGCGCAAAATTTTGCACACTTCTCTCAGATCATCAATATCATTTTGGATTGTCTTTGATGCTTTCTTCTGCTCCTTTAAGTATTGTATCTCACCTTGAAGATTTCTTAGCACTTCCATAGTATCTTGGTAAACTTCCTTTGAATGAGTAGGATTTGGGTACCTTGCATGCAAAACCTCCTCCTTGGTAATTGTAGGCTTGTAGTGCAATGCCTCTCTTGCGCGTGCCATTTCAGCTCATGTAGTAATCTTCACAGTTAATGCCTCAGGTCATGGTGTTATCTTGGACATCCATTGATCTTATACCGTGCGTTGGATTATAACCATCCCTACGCATTTGTTCTCCTGATTATGCTACTTACTTAGATGCTCATATAAGTTAGGGCACTCTTCATAGCTATGGTTCTTTCTGTAGAAAGAACATGCAATATTCTGAGGACATTCATGCCTATAGTGGTCAGGAGATCTGCACGTATAACATGTTCCATGAGGGAACTCACCTGTTCCTCCACCACAACCTCATCCTCCATATCCACCATGATATCCAAATCCCCTTCCACAACCTCCCTCAGAATGGCCCTCATTCCTATCATAGCGTGTTTGATTATGATCCCGATCTTGGTGCTCATTCTTACCCTTAGGATTATCTTTTATACTTTTTTGTCATACCCCAATGTCTATAGCATCTTGGATATGACCAATCAACTGACAATCCTTGGTATCATGGGTCGTGGACCTGTAAATTTTACAAAAGCTGGATACATTCTTCCTTATCGCACGCTGTAACAAAGGACAGTGAATAACATCATGATTCAAATGACAAATCTCATAATCTAATAGTAATGATCATACAGATCTACGAGGACAACTATCCTTGGTGTGACCTTCCAATTCACAATCTATACATCAAATTCTTGAGCAAGTTTCATGGAATGAATTTAATGATATCTTCTCTAACTGATTTTCCATAGCTATAATTTGTGCCTCTATGAATGGACTAACGCCAACTTGTCAATGCTCCCAACTACCTCAACACACAAAGCTGCTTCTAGTGCTTTACGTGGATCAGTGTATGTCTTATGTGACAATTCCCTTCTAAATGGTGTACTCAATCCTCCAACAAACCATTGTGCATGTTGTCTTCCATGAATATCATAAGATGGATTAGATAGAAGTGTATTAAATCAGGCATCATACTCACGTACACTCTTAGTGGTGCCTTTCTTGATAGCCTTGAGCGCACTTATACTCTTCTGCTCAAACTCAGGGATATGGAACTCTTTCAAGAAAGCATCCTTCAATGTTGTATAATCCACGCAATTTTGATCAGGGTCAAACTTCCTGTACCACTTGTGTGCACGTCCTTGTAATGTAGTAGCAAATTGACTTGCCTTATGCTCAACAAACGTGATCCCTTTGGCTCGCCACAAGATTTCACACATATGCACATGTTCAGCAGCATTCTCTATGCCTCTATACTCTGAAAGATGAAGAGACATTTCCATATAAATGTTTTGTGGTTGCTGTAGGCCTTGACCACCTAATCCAGAACCTCCTATGTTCCCTCTACCTCCAGAACCACCAGATCCACTAGAAATAGAACCACCTATACCTCTTGATTCTTTACCTGTAGCTAGAATAGGACCTGTAGATGTACTCGCTTGTGCTCTGACAATAATACTATATTGAACCCCTACAGTCTATGAGGTAATTCCACTTCCAAAGGTGAATCCAACATTCTACGTGCTCACGTTCTGTGCAGATGATGCGCATAATAATGTTCCTCAAAATATCATTGAAGTTATATGTCCTGCCATTGATGTACTTGCTCCCTGACTTACTCCTACTCTCCTACTTCCCAAACTTGCTTGTTGATTACTGGTCGTACTAGATACTGAAAAACCAAGCGCAAGGGCTAGGTCACTAGGTGGATTAAGATGCGCGTCCGCGGCCTAGGTAGTCTCTGCTGGTACACTTCTGTGTGAGGCCAAGGGGGATCTCTATCATGTTTTCTAAGATGGGGGAGTTCTTGATGCTCTGGCTCCACGTCTTCTATGTGAGCTATAAATCCTTCACAAGCCATCTCTCTCCTCAATGCCATACTTTCTGCAATGGTACACTACTTCTCTTTCTCCCTCTCACACACCCCATTATACTTAAGCTTCCTCTCCTCTCTCTGCCTATCTGTCGCTAGGTCTACCATATTTCACCAAACCTATTCCTACCCTTGCGTGTGGTGAAGTTTAGTTAGCCATCGGTTTACTCTCTAGATTCAAAGTTACCATCAAGATCTTGATCACTAATGGAATACCTTACAAATATACTCCTCTTGGATACCGTAAAAAATGGAATTCAGATACCTTCGGGAAAGAATACATCGAAATTGAATATTCCAGAATATAACTGTTTATAACACCGTGAAACCACGTATCCACATCACGAATCTAGATCAGATCAACATCATAAAGGACCCTAAATTCTTCTTGTGTCTATAAAAGTGCACGATACCTCCAATTTAGCTGAGATGCATAAGCAGTAAGCCACTCGTATAATTCTATTGGAAAGATAGCAAAAAATCTCTCGTATAGACTGTTATACAGATTATGTTCTACCCAAATAAGTGCATTAAACTCAGATCCACTATTGAACCACCATTCATATTCTTCCTCCAGATCGTGTATCCACTCCTCAATACTTTCTAGAGTTAACCGATACGCCTTCATCGTGAACCATCTTGAAAACAACTGAAAAAGTGGTCCCAGCAATGGAACCAATGATGCAGCATAGAATTACCAGATAACACCCTAGTCATGCTGGCACATCACTCATCCTAGACTGAGTGCTCACTCAAAGTGCGCAAATGTACCAGGTCCCTTTTTAGGGTTTATGTAGCAAGATGTTAGCATGATGAAGGAAGAAACATATATGTCCATAACTAATCCACCATTCTACCATGCATGCTACATTTAGATCTATGAAAGAACAAACTTAAACACTAATCATGATTGAATAAATAACATGCACTACTCAATTACACACAGGAATGACACTTAGATTCAGTCAGCATCTTCCATCTATTAATAAACATAGAACCTCCTTACAATAATGTCAATTTATACCAATGCACTTATGGATCTAATATAGTAATCCAATCATATGTGCATACCTATATACCTTCATACATCCATCTATCCCTGTGTATATGTCTCTCTCTATTTATACTCCACTATTATGTAATTCTCATCGTATATAGGGTGGGGACTCACCCTTCACCACTTATATATTCCAGAAATAGGCTGCATGCTATAAATAGCCACATGTAACTTTTATAGGCATAGCCACACATGCAAGTGTGTTATTTATAGACCCCTTATAGTTAACTGAAGTGACAATCCTATTCTTATCTTGTCTCCATGTAAAATTCTTGATTCGATCCTCTAAAGATAGACAATGCGTGGCATGCACGTCTCTACATCGTTGGTGTGTTCCACACACCATCTTCTAAAAATAGGTCTTCATCCTCAAAATTGGCTAAGTCCCAACAGTTGAACTTGCCCTTTGTGCATGGGTTCTTCCTGTCCCTCTATGCCCTTGATCCTGGCCTTCTCTCCCACACAAACTTCTTGTGTGATTTCTAACAAGTTTTCTCTAATCAACAATTAATGTAACAAGGTTTTTAGGACCACAGACAGGGGCAAGGAAAGGTCCAGGGAGTACAGGGTTAGATTCCTGCATGGTAGTAGATCCCTGTGTAGTAGGCTTAGATATAGATACCATAGATTCCTTTGTCACTGCCACATGCAGTTGGTCTACCACACAGTCCTCTCAGGGATGGGTGGGATGGAGGAGGTGGGGATGGAGATGGAGGTGAAGATGGATGGGGGTCCCCACCATGAAGCCCTGGAGATGAAGATTAGAGAGTTACATATAAATTTCCTTCTCCTCCTAGATAGATCATTCATAGTGCTGGAGATTCAAGTGTCTTGACGTAGTAGGTACAACAGTTGATAGCTGAGAGAGATCAACTACATATGGAGAGGGATCAGTTGCGAGTAGATCTAGCTAGTGTGAGAGTAGAGTGTGATACTATCTGATAGTTGGGGATAGTAGGAGGACTCCCATAGATGGTTCTTGAGTGTTCCTTGATTACTGGGGAGGCCACATATTACAATATGCTATACCATTCAGTTGTGCCTATATATCAAAGGGCTATAGATTATAGTCACCTACCTAGCAACTGATCTAGATCCAAGTCACATAGACTATCTCAATCCGTAAGATCGGTACAGGGTCCCTCAGTACAATAAGTGCCACCACCTAGGCTAGGTATTCTAGGGGTGGGTGAGAGCCACAGATGACTCCATTATTGATGATGTACTTAGAGATGATTTATTTTTGATGTACACCTTGATATTAAGTTATGGCTCGACATGAAGGAACATTTTTGATCCATGCCCATGATGGCATACATTGTATCTGATGATTATGTACTGAGACACTTTGTATATGGACATTGACATTTTTGACATATTTACATGTATATGATGATTGAATTTATTATGATGTATGATTGTATCACATGTGTTTGATTTATGAGATAACATTAGATCATATCACATTGTTTTTATGAGATACTTATGGTTGTCCATGTTTTTACTTTTTGATATTGGGGAGGGGGGGATAAGAGGTGGTCCCTATTGCCCCATTGGTGATATGTTAGGATGATAATAAATTAGCATTCATGTTGGATGTTTCTTTTCATGATGATGTAGCCTAGTTTTTATTGATGATATATATGATGGAAATGGTGTTAGATGTGATGATGTGATAACAAACAATGTACAAGTAACAAATAAGCACAATAAAAAGTTAACAAATCTACCAAATATTCACACTAAATAAATTAACAACACAATTATGTATAAACATGTAAAAAACACTTAATATAAACAAACAAGAATGAATATAATCAAGAACAAATCAATCTAAGAAGTATATTAAGAAACAAACTATACATAATGTACAAGAAATTAAGTAAAGCTATTTAAAAATGTTCAAACAAACAAGTAAGAAAAGTAATACTATGTTTTTGTGGGATAATTTTTGATACATTTTATGTTGTTTTTTTGGAGTTTTGAGAAACAATATTCTATTTTTTTTGTATTTTCTACGAGATGGTTTTCAAATGTTTTGGGATTTTATAACATATTTGAATGTTTTTGAACTTTTTTGATCATAGTTGAATATTTTTAGAATTTTATAAAAGTTTTCTGAAGTTATGTACAAAGAAACAGAGAAATGTGGATGCCCCTAGTGTTAGATGGGAATATATAAGGGTATATGCCACATGTTATGTACAAGAAAGTGGAGATGTAAAGATGCCCCAACATTATATGCAAATCTATAAAGGAAATATCTTCACAGATTTATAAGAGGAGGATTAGCTGGATCAAGGCTTCGAAAGGATATGCTCAAAAGGAATCTGAAATGCAGGTGAAAAACTAGCTCTAGACAAAGAAAATGTACCCCCTACCCTAAATGTGAGATGTTTGTGAACAACAGATCCTCCCAAGGCATTGGAAACTATTTTTCACCAAGGGACTTGTCCAAATTACCACAATTGCATGGTTTTCACACTTGGACGACCTGTTTTCTCTTTATTTTTTTGATTTTTTTGATTTTCATATTTTTATAATTTTTTTGTTGTTTTTGATTTTTACATTGTGTTTAAGCATAAAACTGCTTGAGGTGTATGGAATTCATAGGTTCACACGACTTATCTCCTTTAGGATAGGAAATTTTTTATGCTCTTGATTCATATTTTGCCACTATCACATAGGGTCCTAACTAATTAGGTTCGAACTTACCCTTATTTTCTCATTCTTTCATAGTGTTGAACTGATTTTCCTTCAGGATGAGATCCCCAACCTCAAACGAGCTGCGAGGTATGATTCACTTTTTGTAGCCCCAAGATAGTAGATTCTGATACACTTTTAAGTGATTGAGTATGTGAAGGCATTTTTCATCCAATAGTTCAAGCTCTACCAATCTAGCCCACGGTAGTCTTCATATTTGTCTAGATAGTCTCTGGGAGATATTCTCAAGGAGGGAAGCTCAATTTCTAGGGGGATAATGGATTCAGTGCAAAAAAATAAGGAGTAGGGTGTTGCACCAATAGGAGTGCGAATGGAATTTCTATAAGCCCACAGTTTGGGATGGATCTGCAAATGCCAATTATGACCACTCTTACTTACCATATTTTCCATAATTTGAATAAGGGTTTTGTTGGTGGCTTCTTCTTTTCCATTACCTTAAGGGTAATAGGGAGTATACCATTTTAGGTGTATTTGAAAGCGATGATATAGATCTTTCAAATTCTTATTCTTGAATGATTTACCATTGTCAACTACAATGGCGGAAATGATGCCACAATGACATATGAGATGATTCATAATGAATTTTGAGATCTATGCCCCAGTAAGATATGTGAGAGGAACAACTTCCACCCATTTGGTGAAGTATTATGTGGTAGTTATGATATGGGTATGGCATTTGAGGATGTAGGGGAACCTTCCCTATGAGATCTAGTCCCCACTTAGAGAAAAATCATGGTGTTGTGATCGGTTGCAAAGGTTACATCTTCCCATATTTTTGGCACAATGTACACTTCTTGACATACTTACAACAGTCGGTTTCTATGTTAGGCAAATAGTAACCTACTCTCAATAATTTCTTCACCAAGACCATTCCATTGGTATGGGCTCTAGAAACACCTTCGTGTACTTCCTTGATTGCTTAAACTAGCTCTGATACATCTAGACAATGTAATAGATTTCTGTCATAGCCACAAAAATAGAGGGTTCCTCTGAGGAGGGTGTAGCCACCATACGTCATTGGGAATCTTCCATAGCTACACCCTCCTCAGAGGAATCTGCAACCACCATACATCATTGGCACTCTTCCGTAGCTTTTTGAGGAAGGAATTCCTCAAGCTAGTGGACACACGTTTTGCATCATATTTTATTTTGCTGGATAGGATGGCTGAGTCACAAGAATAATTACAGTGCATGGTCATGACATCAGAGTGGTCTAGGTGGGATGGGTCGAAGACAGAGTAGGGGAAGAAGGTGAAAGTAATTGTGGTGAATGAAACATTTTGGATAGATGTGAGATATATCACATCCATAATATCTCCGGTTTTCAGTGTGATAAAATATGGGGATTCTGAGATCCCTAGCCTTGGTGAGATATACGAATGTATTGATAGTATACTTGGCTAGATGAAGGCTGTTGTTCGAGCAAGGGGACCCCACCTTAGAGTTCTACCATCAGCATATTCAGCCTATCATTGAGCGGAGATGGGAGAAGTTGAACACTCCTTTACACATGGCTGCATATGCACTAAATCCGAAGTGGTATGTTGAGAGGCCTGGCAGAGTTCTCCCAGTAGATGATGAGGAGGTGAGGAAGGGTTTCTTGAAAGCCCTAAAAAAAATGTATAATGCAGAGGATGCTTCACGAGTCAGAACTGATTGGCTCAAGTTCGCTTATCTGGATGACTACAAAAAAATCATCAAAGATAGACAGGACCACATTGGCACATGAGAGTCCAGTTAGTTGGTGGCGATTGTATGGACATGCAGGATTGCTACGTACACTTGCTATTCGTCTTCTTTCTCAGGTTTATAGTTCCTCTTCTTCTGAGAGGAATTGGTCAACATATGGGTGGATCCACTCTCTTAAGAGGAACAAAATTACCTCTAAGAGAGTAGAGAAACTTGTTGTTGTACATAGTGCCTTGCGTCTCATGGATCGCAAGACACCTACGTACAAGGAGAGCCCAACATTGCGGTGGGATGTGGATCCTGAGGATGCAAGGCAAGTTGATGAAGATCAGGAGCAGCGAGGACTGGTTGATATCTCCTTTGCAGATGCAGATGACATTGATACAGATACTCCTAGTGAGGAGGAGCGGTTTGCAACAGTTCCTTCGGAGGGCTCTAATAGTGATTTTTGAGTTGTACTTGTCATTTGTCATTTTGGTTATGTAATGTCATTTTGGTTATGAGACATGACATAATATTTCGTAGCATATGTAATGTGGGTGTAGTTGTACTCTTCTCATGTTGATTATTGAAGAGTAAGACTTCGACTTGTTTTAAATTTTCAGCTTTACTATTTACTATTTAGTCTTTCATTGTCATGTTGAAGTTTTGAACATCGAATATAATATATATAGCTGTAGCATTTTGGGCCTTGGCTTATGTGATGAATAATTGGATTAATCATTAGTGGTTACAATCTTCAAACTTTCTTGTATTAATCATTAGGTTATTGAATTATTCTTTATTCATGTTATATTTGTAAAATAAATAAAATATATATATTTTTTATTAGCCGTCCCCCCGCCGTCCTGAAATTTTCAAAAAAAATTGCCATCCCAGAAACCCGTCCCACCGTCCCGGAGTCTTAGGTAACTATGGATTTAATACCTGGTGTGTGTGTCGATTGGAGCAAACTGTCCAACGAAGCATTGTGAAGACACCTGCAAAAGGACCAGAGTAGCGTAAGGAAAAACATGTTACATACTACCTGCAGCGTTGAGTTTTTGGAAAACCATCGTGTGTAAAATAAGACCAACATTGGCGTGAAAAATTGGGTATCTTCATGTGAAAATATGCGTGGAGACTACAAATTTGATTGGGCCAAAATTAAACGGCAAGAAACTTTGGCAGCGACCTATTTATTTTGCACGAGTTTTTTTGTGTAAAAATTTATACGTATGCGTTGTGCGTGGAGAGGAAACGTCGACCCATGCAACCTATCTCAAATTTGGCGTGGGGCATTTGAATTAGAAGCGTGGTGCATTGGAGGACTAAATGAGGGTGTTTTTAAATTCTTTCTGAAAATGACATGCGAACAATGGAGGATCTTGGCATTTTCACCTTCCTTGGGAGACGGTTTCAACAAACGTTTACTGGATGTTTGTGAGATTTTACTTGTAGACGTGGAGTCCTAGTGTGGTAGAGGCAAAAAATGCTGCTCTAGTCTTCAGGCAACGTAGACCAGTCTGACAAAGACATTAACTATTTTGGCATATGGTGAATGCTACAACAAACCAACGCAAAGACCAGTGACCAACAAACAACTTTGAAAACTAAAACTCTTGGGAACTTTTTGAGGGTGACATTTAACTATCTGTTAAAGACATGCATTGTTTGGACTCGTGATGGGAAATGTGAAGAATCGACCTGCAACATGAAAAATCTAAGGAAGGTGTAAGGAAAAGTCTAGCAACGACATCTGGAAGGAGAAATTTGGTGTGAAAATGCGCAAGGAAATATTTCAAAAATAAGTTAAATATGTTTCGGTGGGAGAAAACAAAAGATTAATATCCCAACTTCATCAATTCCGCACAAGAATGCGAGCAACTAGTCAACACGATAAAGCATGTGATTCCATGCAACGATTTGTGAGCATGACAGTCGTGCCCAGAGAAGCTAGAAATACCGAAAGTAACCACAGGGACATGGAGCCTTTGATAAACCAAAGTCAAGCCCAAGAGAGCGTCGGTTTCTAATCTTGCATAAAAATAAGCCACGTAAAACTTGTTTATTCTTCGTGAAATCCACTTTGAAAATCATTAATTGTCTAAATGTATTTTATTGAAAGAATCAAAATTATAATAGGTTTAACCCAGTCGTAAATGAAAATGATATTTTATTTAGAATAATATACTCATATCCCAATTCTTTATAAAAGTTTTCTTTCTTACCACCCAGGGATGACTAAAGAAGCACACATTAATTTTTCCCATCTTTGGGCTCGGTCACGTTGGAATATTCGTTAGTGACCCCAATAAGCTATCCTTGCTTGAAAGAGCACCATTCCATTGTGAATAAAATATTAAAGCGGAGGATCATTTCATTGAGTTTGAAAACCCTGTTTATGATAGCACTCAATTGTGTAAAAAATAAAGAGAATATCAGTCCTAATTCCTAATGTTCCATGGCCTTTCACCTCAATAAATGATAATTGAGTTTCTAGATAAATCGTGAGTGTAGTTGTGTAGAAATTTCCTATCAAGTATGAATGTGAGTTTCTAGATGAATGACAAACCCAATTTAGTAAATTAAAGCTGTCAAATAATTGAAATATTAATACTTTCATAGGTTATGTACATATGACCATAGCGATGACAGTGATGTAGGTATTTAGAGAGATAGTAAGTCGCCCCCTCCATGTTTGAACTTTTTGGAGAAGCCAAATATTTTAACTAGCCAAAAAATAATGTTAACTAGATCATGGGCACCAACTACAATTGCCTCAGCACATGTAGTTCCAAGATTTACAAGGCATGTTCCTTTGTATTCGGGTTTCCATATTTGATGTTGCAACCCAATATTCACTAAAATTTTATAGGCAATTCACACACAAATTATAGCAAGATAATGTCATTAAAGTGGATAAAATCTTCAAAATACACATTATAATAAGACAATATCAACACAATGTGTACAAAAATTTGAACAATGTAACACTGATGTTACTTTGCTAGCTACTACTGAAGGAATATAATTTTAAACACATGGCTTATTGTTAAAGGAAATTGGAATAACACTTGGAATATCATTACTTGCATTATTACTTCTGATTGTATTCACGAATCTAACCAAACTCATTTATTGAACGCACATCCCTTGTCATGGCCACCTATCGACGTTTCCATTGCACACTTATGGTGCTATTGCACTAGTATGTTCATATTAATGAGCATATTTATTTTATAGATTTATTTTCTTTCAATAGTTTAGGTATTTCTCTTTCGACATGTCTTCTATTATATATATTTTTTAATATTGAAATTGTTGGGAAAAATACAAAACAATGCAAGAAGAAACGATATAGTGACAAATAAACCTTTAATAGAAATATAATTCTTTCTCATTTTTAAACAGATTCATTTTAGAAAGATTTTATTTATAGTTGTTTTTACATGCTAAAGATAGGTATTATTGAAAATAAAAAAGAAATAATGGAGTTAACAATTATGGTCATTTTAACGCAAAAAAAAATGACAACGAGAAAAAGAAAAATATTGATATATTTTGTTTGATCCATTCCAAAAAAAATTGTGCTAATGGAGGCCACATCTATGGTAATGCTAGAGTTGGGGGTAGATATGCATTTGCATTCCAACTTTCTCCCATCTCTTCCTCTCTTGAAATTAAACTGGATCCTTTGAAATGGTGAACTTAGGGGAAGATAAATGCGATTAGTGGAATTGATAGGTTGGGGGAGGAGTGTTTTGACCATGGATTTTTTCTTTTTGGCTATGGGTTTGGAGGGACAGATCCCTAAGGTTTTTCCAAATCTTGACCTGAGGATGGATGCAAATGAAACGAGGCCATATGTAAAATGTTTGAAAAAATGCAAGGTAATGAAATGTTTGAAGAAATTCTCAATAGCTAGAAAACATGTGATAGACAACCAGAGCATTAGATCTTTGTCTGTTCCCTTCACGAAAAAACCTTATGTCTTTGGGTCCATGCTTCAAATTAGTTGATCACTCTCAAACAAAAATTATCTCTTACAAAGGGGATTCCATATGGTCTTCAACGACTTATCATTCAATGAATGTAAACAATTGGAAGATTATCCTCTTTTGTTTGTTTATAATAGTGGCATGTATGATGGTTCATTAGCTAGGCAATATCCTAGCATGTTCATTCATATTGAGGTAATTAAAAATGATAAAAGCAAAGTCAATATACCGGTAGACATGAGGAGATAAAAGAGTTTAATTTAATAATATTTTGAATTAGGTATTGGGGGTAAGTTTGAGAGGTGGGCCAAAGGATAGGGAAGTTTAATTTTAATATAAAACTAAAATATTTGAACCCTAGTTTTTAAAACTGAATACCTTAAAATTTCAAAAAGATTGTGGTCATAAAGTTGAATTATTATCTCTTTTTGAATAAGGAAATCTCAATTAAGAGATTCTTAACCAAGAAATAATAAGATGGTAGAAAACTAGGATTGAATATACTTTTCAGCACAAGTGAAATTATTTCACCATCGTAATTATTTGAAGAACTATTGATATGTGATTAAAGCTTAACATTTATAAGGTAATTGATAATAGGTCTTGAATGGATTCAAACTCTCTTTTGAGATAAAATACGTATTAATAAAACAATAAACAATTGAGAAACATGATATATTAGGGTAGAAATAAAGAGGGGTAAATAAAATTTTATCGGAAAAATGGGTAAGTAAGGTACAAGGAAAAAATAGGGGGTATTTTCATTCTAAATATATAACGGGAGGGGGTATTATCAATTGAATAATTACAGGTACAAAATATAATTAAAGGTATTCATTAATACCCTTCGAATGAATGTGTTATACCATAAATTTACTAAGTGAACCCCCCGTGATGGCAGGGAAGCAACTGTAGTATCAACATGTTGACTATGTGGATGGGTAAAGGGCACTAGGAAGCCTTCTTCCACTAAACTAGCCACCTTCAAAGACACTCTAAAAATTCAGTTCCTAACTCAACCCAAGAGAAACCTAAGCCTCATTATATTGTAGAGCATGAGGAAAAAATGACAAAAGTTGAGATAAACAGGGGGTTATGTTTGCATACCAAGCATCCTTAGAGAAACAAGCTATTATTTATAGATTTAATGGTTTTTATCCTTATACAATAACTCTGCACCACTAGATATAATCGAAGTGGATTGATAACTGTGATATTTTTATTTGTGCTAAAGGTTTCTTTGTACTTCATTTCTACCAAGAGGTTGACTATCGCGGAGTTTGGGAGGTGTTAGATTAATATTACATTGTTTTGGTTGCGTTGGTTATGCCTTCGTGGAATATTAGTTTTTATACCTTCCTATCAGTTACTGGAATCTGATTACTGATTGGGCCTATATAAATTACCTTTTTTGCATTATATTTTTCATCAATAAAACAAAATATCTCTTTTTCCCAACATTGGTATCAATGAGGACTTCCTCCACTCTCCCATTCATTACCTCTTTATTTTGTATGTTTGGCAGGAAAACAACATTGGTATCTGTTCGAGTCGAGTACCTTCCATGCCAAGAACCGTCTCGAGGTCATGCATAATGATATGTGCATACTTTTTCCTTCTTAATTTAAGGGATTCTAGTACTTCTAGTTGTTGATTGATGATTATTCTTGCAAGACACATGTGCATTATTTCTATGAAAGAAGAGTGAAGTATTTTCCAATTTTCAAATCTTCTATAAGCGATTAGTTCGGTAGACCAGGAAGCCCCTTCTTTCCCTCCACTCAAATCAAGAGGGGGAATTCATGTCAAAGAAATAATTGGCATTATTGAAGGAGCACGTCATCAAATAAAACTTGACTGCCCCTATAGTCCCCAACAGAATGTCATTGCAGAATGTCACAATCAGACTGTCATGGAGATGCCTCATTATACACTTTCCATTGTAAAGTTGGAGAACAAATTTTGGGAAAAATTTGTCCAGACAGCTATATATCTTTTTAACCGAACACCTATAAAGATATTACAGGAAAAGAAATCGGAAGAGGTATGGAGTAATCATAAGCCTTCAATCTCCCATTTGAGAGTGTTTGGTTATACAACATATATGCATGTCCCAGCTAAGAAGAGGAAGAAGATCGATGCAAAAACACTTAAATTTATATTTTTGGGGTACAATAATACCTCAAAGGCATATCACCTCATGGATCTTGAGACAAAGAAGATATACAAAAGTAGAGATGTGGTTTGTGATGAGTCATAATTTAACTCATTACCACACAAAGAAGATTCAGTACTGACAACCTCTAATAGATTTCTCTCATAGTGAGATGATGAGCATGGGAATTATTCACACAAGAAAGATGATTCGTAAGGAGAATTGTTCATTGATCTTGGTAATTTGGAAAATAATTCTTCATATCAGCAATAACGCCAATGTCTACAGTAGGCCAAATCACCATAAGTGACTCCCACCTGATTTCTCTTCCATATACTTCATTAACAGTCATAACGGGAAGACATGCAATAAATGAGGTAAATCCTCACTCATAAGTTCAGTGATTGATAGCACCAAACTTGATAAATTTAGTGAGGCACTCATTCAATTAGAGTAGAAGAAGGCCATGGATGTAGAATATGAATCCTTGATTTAAAATCAGACACGGGAACTTGTTGATTTTCCTACATTAAAGAAATCCATTGGCTGCAAGTAGATTTCAAAAAATATATAGGGAAGATGGATCTATAGACAAGTACAATGCATGACTAGCTGCAAAGCGATATGGTCAGTAGGAAGGAATTGACTAAAAGGAGACCTTTTCACCTACTGTGAAGATCAATACTATTAGAGTTGTCTATGTAAAGGAAACATAAAAAGTACTTTCTTGAATGGTAATCTCAAAGAAGAAGCATACATGACCCAACCAGAAGCATTTGTCAATGAACAACATCCTAAAAATGTATGTCATCTAGTTAATTCTCTTTATGGACTTAAAAAACCACCTAGGGCATGGTACATTAAAATATATGATCACATATTGCAACATGAATTCAATCGTAGCCCCTCTAATTCGAATTTGGATTTTTTATGTGGATGATCTTGTGATCACAATGAGTTTAGACAATCTCATTGAAGATGTTAAGAATGATATGAATAAATCCTTCGACATGACATATTTCAGGCTACTTCATTATTATCTTAGCTTGGAGATATGGCAAAAAAAGAACCATATTTTTTTATCTCCTAGATGAAATATGCCAAGACACTGCTAGAAAAGTATGGCATGTCTGATTGTAAACCTATGTCCACTCCAATGGAAAATGGTTTGCAAATTTCTAGATTATAGGATTCACCTCAAGTAGATGGTACTCACTATAGACAACTTGTTGGGAGTCTCATTTACTTGAATTATACCAGACCAAACCTTTCCTTTACTATGATATATCTTTCTAGATTCATTCAAGAGTAGAAGAAATGTCATTGGGTAGCAACAAAGCATGTTTTAAGATATGTCCAAGGACAATTGATTATAATCTAGAGTATCAGAAGAAATCTCAGTTCTTCTTATAGGGATATATAGACTCGCACTATGTTGGATCCGTTGATGACAGGAAATCAATTATAGGTTATATTTTTCATGTTGCGCCTGGACCTATCTCATGGATTAGCAAGAAGCAAACCATTGTCACTCTCTCATCCACTAGGGTAGAGTATCATGCCACACGAGGAGTTGTGTGTGAAGAAATTTGGTTATGTTGCATTTTGGCTGATATGGGCATTTATGAAGAAAAGTTACCCATCATTCATTGTGACAATCAAGGTGTATTGAAAATTATGAAGAATCTAGTTTTCCATGAAATAACAAATAACATTGATGTCGAATGTCATTACATTCAAGAACAAGTCTTGAACCATCACATTCAGCTTCAATACTGCTCAACAAATTCACAGATAGTAGATATACTCACAAAGTCTCTTGATGAGGTGAAATTTAAATTTTTTCAGGGGTACATTTGTAAAGACAGTGTAATAAGGAGGGAATGATAGATTAGTATTACATTGTTTTGGTTGCGTTGGTTATGCCTTCATGGAATATTAATTTTTGTACCTTCCTGTCAGTTACCAAACTCTGATAACTGATTGGTCCTTTATAAATTTCCTTATTTGCATTGTATTTTTCATCAATAAAACCATGTCTTTTTTCCAACAAGAGGTTTAAGGGCCTTAGTTTTGGTGGATTGCAGGGTTGTTCACAACTTAGTGGTTTACCTCCTTTGACTATAATTCTCTTCCAGTTACAACTATTCTTGTCTTGGTATGGCTACCCAATCTACCTCTTCATTTTCTTGTTTTCCCTGGAGGACATAGGAAACACCTTGGGTCAATTTATTAAAGAGGATTCTAAAATAATTCATGGGGGTTTGGTTACATTCACCCACATTTGTGTTGAAATTGATCTCAGGAATGGTTTATCAGATAACATGTTACTCAAATATGGCTAATCTCAGCATAGTCAAGTTCTTGATTATGAGAATACAACCTTTAGCTGATGTACTTGCAAGATTCCATGTCATCTACAAGTTACATGCCCTTAAGCTCGACCCCATTCTCTTAGGAAGAAAGAGTCGAAACCACTTACCAAAAGATGGAGTTTTCCTAGGAAAGTAAACTCTAAAGAAGAAGATGATCAGGATACGATTAATCAACCTCCAAATGACAATGAAAACATAAACATTGCAGATCCAAATCTAGAATTGGAAGGAAAAGTGGTTTCTTTTCATCCTTCTCTGGGTATTAAGTCTCAATGTGTGAAACAATCCCATGAATAAGAGAATTTAGACTTAGATAAAGAATATGTTCCTCAAACAAATACATAAGTATTAATTTCATAATCACTCTCTGAACACTAGAATTCAACTCGTAGCTTGTTTCTTTGGAGTCTTCCCAAGGAAACTAGTAGGAGGTTAAAAATAAGAAAGGAAAAAAGGGAAAGATTGAATTACTTTTGGGAGATATGCCCCATGAGGTTTTGGATATTCTTGTAGGATTGTTGTTCTCCCACACTTATCTACATTGGAGTCTAATTCTATGTTGCACTTTAGTAGAGTCTGAGATGTTTCGACTCTGTTCTTTGGTGTATGGTTGTATGTGATTTTCATTGTTGTATCTTTCATGGATTGTACAAGGTCTTTGGAGCCATTCAAATTCCAACATTTACCTTGTCTACAAATCCAATTGTGGTCGTTTCTTATATAAAGTCATTACATATGACTGCTATGAAAAGATGAAAAAGGAAAACAACTTTCTAAAGAAAATATTGATGTAGAGAGGTTAAATCGTAAGAAGATAAATAATAAATTCTACTTATTACAAATTTCAATCTATGAATTTGTTATTTTATGTAATGTGTGTGTGTGTGTGTATAACACATTTTGATTATTTGCACATATAATTTAATATTATGTGATATGTTTATATTTTGATAAAAGTTTCAGATTACACCTAGGGGAGAGGACCCCATAACCGTGCACCCTAACTTTAGGGGCACGCAGATATATGTAGGGATCTCGTCAACATAAAAAAATTATATCATCGTATAGCGTATCATCATGCCACATCAGCATTTTCGTTTCGCGTGTTTATTTGGAGGGAAAAGTAGTTTTTGAATTGATTTAAAATGAAAAAAAAATAATATAAAAGCATTTGAAAGAGGGTACCAATGACTGAGCGCCTTATGTGTCACATTGTCATTGGCTCTTAAAAAGTGTCATTAGTCAAATAGTGAACAACTATTAGTCATTTTTTCAACAACCAATAGTGAAAATCAATGTACAATTATTGGTCCCTGCACAATTATGGGGTCCTCTCCCCTATATATATACTAATTTATCTACTTTAGAATGATCTATATAAAACATGTGGGAAATATCATTTTGGAGAAACATATTCCACTTATTTATAGTATACGGCAACCAAAGATGATATACAACCAAAGTATATGGTAACCAAAGAACACACATTGAAGTCGAAGATGATTTACAAGCTTGGTAGAAGTAGTGTTATACGTGTAATTGGCGTGGGGTGGGAAGAGCAAAGAGATGGTGTGTCCTGGGCGTGGATAATCCAAATTCCTCAACCATGTCCAAATCCTCTGCTTTCATTCCATCTGGAAGTCTCCACTCAAAGCAATGCAACAGATTTGCCAACACAAGCTGAACGACAGTAACACCAAGTAGTTGCCCAGGACATCCTCTCCTCCCAGATCCAAATGGTAGAACCTCAAAGTTTTGGCCTCTCACATCAATGGGGTTGCCAACGAATCTCTCAGGCTTGAAAGCGTCAGCATCTTCCCATACTGCGGGATCCCTAGCGATCGCCCAGATATTCACAATTACACGACATTTACTTGGAATAGCATATCCAGAAACAGTGCAATCCTCAATACATTCATGCGGAATAAGCAGAGGCACCGGGGGATGGACTCTCAGCGTTTCCTTCACCACCGCCGCCAAATACTCCAGCTGTCCAAGATCCGACTCCTCTACATATTTGCGATGGCCTCCGACCACCCTCTCCAACTCTTCGCGTATGTTCTTTGCAATCCAAGGGTTTAACAGTATTTCAGACATTGCCCACTCCACCGCCACCGTCGATGTGTCGCTCCCGGCAACTAGGATATCCTGTCAAATATTAAGATTTACAAATAGCCATTCATAACTAAACCCTAGAGAGTAATGAAAAACCCTAACTAGTACTGGATCGAATTCGCTGGATCTGAATCAAATTTTAAAAAATTATTACAAATATGACGGCCTTCACAGTCTCGCGCGTGATTTTCATCTCGTGTTCTTCGTCAATTTCAGTGAGAGCAAGCAATTCGTCAACGAAATCACGGTTAAAATCGCTGCCTTCGCCGCGAAGATGAACATGCTGATGCTCGGCGATTATTTTCTCGATAAAGGCATCGAATGTTTTGTGCGCCTCCTTCTGGCGGCGGACGAGGCCCTGAATATCCATCCACTGCAACCACGGAATGAAATCTCCGACATTGAAAGCGCCGCTGAGGAAAAAAACCTCCTGAATCATTTCCTTAAACCCTCTGTTGTCCAGTTCCTCCTCCAAGTATTTTCTCCCGAACGCCATCCTGCAGTTCATGTTGTTGGTCACAGCCGCAGCAAGCTTGCTCACATTCACGGGACTCGAACCCTGGACGTCGCGGCCACAGTGTCGGACGAGTTGGTCGACCATGGCGCGGGTTTCTTGCTCTCTGATGAAGCGAAAGGAGTCGATCCGTTTGGGACTGAGCAGCTGCGTGGTGAATATTTTGCGCAGCTGCCTCCAGTAAGGCCCGTACGAGGAAAAGGCCGCGCCTTTGGAACCGTAGACCACGTTGTGAGCAAAGCTCATGAAAGGCCTGCTCGCAAAATTCATATCTTGAATTTTCAGAAACTGTTTCGCCGCCTCAGGGGAAGATGCAACCACAGTCGGCACCGAGCCCAGCCGTAAAAACATAATTGCGCCGTATCTGGCTGCCATTTTATTTAAGCTACGATGAGGAAGCTTTCCTAGCATATGCAAGTTTCCTATCAGGGGAAGCGACGGCGGTCCCGGAGGCAGCAACTTCATGGCCGCCTTTTTTCCACTGAACCATCCCCGTAACAAAAATAAAGCTATTAAGCTTAAGCTTAGGATTAATATTACAGTATCCATATCGGAATTCTGATCCATTCTCTCAAATAATTAACAAACTCCTGCCTTGGCTCAGTGGTTATACTTCACAAAATGCGAAGAAGAAAATATCTCCGGGTGGCGTGTAAAAATGATATTTTTGATAATCATTTTTATGAGGAAGACGTGTGATGGCGATGTGGATTCCCGTAGTTATCTCTAAAAGCCAAATGCGGTGGAAATTGAACGGCTGCCAAAGGCGGCTTTCAGAAAATCACAATCCCTCTAAAAGTTTTTGCCCGAACAAACACGACATGTTTAAACGTATAAACGATGCACAGCAATAACACTCAAGGCTCTCGAAGGTTATGTTGTCGGCACATTATTTATTTAATTTTGGATATAAATTTCGAATTCATTTGCCTCCATTTATGTCCATTTGCCTTTTACTTGAAAATTTTACCTTTTCATTTTGAGAAGATAATTAGAAAATAGTAATATCTTGGCCATAAAGTAAAGTTTGGGAGCTATTTTTTTCTTGATAATATATCTTTTGAACCAACAAAATAGTGCGGCTAGATTGATGCCATTTGTAAACAATCAGTGGAATCATATATGAGAATGTAATAGAGTTAATAATCAATATGGTATGAAGATTTTAGAATCATATAAGCAATTCCAAAATACACTCAAGAGACATATTCAACTTGGATACTAAGCTATAGGAAAATTTAAGACCTTGAAATTGATATATCTCGATGTATGTCAAATAAATATATTTTAGATATTTGTATTGGTTGTAACTTAGATTTAGACAGATGAAAATTACAACCAATTGGATGTATTTACATTAATAAGAGTTAACATAAACAATTAGGAAGTTAGGGTTTATAGTTGTAATAAACTACATCACATATATCTTGAGATTCGATGGATGACAGAAAAATGCCTAGTTAGCAAGTTAAGTTGAGTTGTAGTTTTAAACTGGTAAAACAACAACTCAATTTGTGAGGATGTTCAAAATCATGATGGCCTCAACCATGAGAAAAAAACTACAAAACTAGCATTTTCTAGGAAGTGAAAAATAATTTTGTGAATACAATATGTATACATCTAAAACTAATCACTCCTTTGTCATTAATAATTAACACTTATAATTTCCTCCTAACATCACCACTACTGACTGTAAAAATTAAAAATCGCACCTTGCCCATAAGGTCTCTAAGGTCCCAAAGCTCAGCTTGGAGACAATACCAAGCTTCTGCCTATGTTCACCCAAATTTGGCATGTTTTCAGATGGGAAATTCTTTTCTGGATATGGAAAGAAAGAAATTCTTTTTTCTTTGTTAATTCTGTAGTTGATCAGTATTTTTCCATCTATAACAAATCTATGGTGATATCAAATGTACTGTTGCAAATACAAGTCTAGGAAAACAAAGTCACGCTAGGGGTGGACCACCTCCAGATCCTGTTGTGCCACTATGGGGAAGCCTCGTGTAACGTTGCTTGTGTGCTACCATCTCCTACTAGGCGCTCCCTGCTTCCTGGCTGTGGTGCTCGGCGTAGCCATTCACAACAACGTGCTTTTAACTGGGCTCAGCCTTCCCCAAGCCCTCTTTACCAAAGAAGTTACTATCTAGCTTGCCAGCGTGGCCGGGGGTTGCCACGACAAGACACAAGTCCTTCGCCAGCTCGCCAACAGGGCTGGGGGTCATCGGCTCGCCAGCTTGGGTGGGGCTCTCTTGCCGCCACCACACAACACACTGCTCATGGATGGAATTAGCCACTGCCACTGTCTTCCGAAAAAATTCCTCATCTAAACCTCGCCATCCCCACTCGTGGAGAGGCATACCCAGAAGAAAAAAATCCTACTGGTTTGGATCTCTCGGATGCTGGCAAGGACTTACCTGGCTCAGGCTGGCCGGATGATCACGATCCGCCCACTTCAGGCATGTTTGTTGTTGCAGCTTGACTTGGTTTTTTGTATGCTTCTAGGCGCTGCCTAGCTTTTGTGTTCTTCTAGGCTTGGCCTAGTTTGTTTCGTGTTCTCCTAGGCTCAGTCTAGTTTTGTTTGTTGTTTTGGAGTGCGCTCTCATAACGCCCACTTTTTTGTTGAAAGTTATCGTGTACCGTATTGAATTAATATAATATAAGATATTTTTCATAAAAATATCAATATAAAATCATAATAAATCAAATAATTCCACAAAAGAAAATATAAAATATAAAATCTCAGAAAAAGTGATAAAAAATATCTCATCACTCATTTACTAATTCTCACCCACTCACATTTAATTTTATGCACCTCACCTACCCATTTGTATCCCTAATGCACTATGGACCCTTATCATCTCACCCATCTATGCACATTTCACCCATATGTGTCAAAATATTCTATGCGCTCAAAAAAATATAAAATAGCATTCAACCCCCTCATTCCAATCCCTCAACTCTTGGTGTATTTTAGCGCATACCTTAGTTTTTGCTTGTTTCCTTGAATATTTCGGTATTGCATGTTATAGAGAGGTGACTCTAGATCTCAAAGGATTGGCGTAATCCGTGACATCAATATTTTGATGATATTTTAAAGTAGGTGAACTCTTTAGTCACCTTCATGCATGATTTAATATTACCTTGTATGTTCTCTACCCACCCTTTATACCTAGTCATTCTCCATGGATTCTATTCACCCCATGCTCATTCACACCCAAAATTTCTCTGCCAACACCTCATGGGATGCATTTCCAAACTCGAGTCTCAACAATTGTGGGGACTTGCACCCGCATAGATTTATCACCACATTTGTAATGAACCCATCAACCCGATGGTTCCACGCCACTCTTATCCACCACTTTTCGAATTTCACACATTTGAAATAAAATTCTAACACCAAGGACTCCCAACATCACTTTCATCTATTTTCTATGCATGCCACCTCATTCAACATGACAACACCCTCCTCCGATGCACCTTTCCACTTTCTCTCGTGCTAGCCAAACACTTGAATGGTATTTTTGCCTCCAACTATTATGGATAAATTAATGTTTATTTAGGTCTTCACTGGTAGAAACTAAAAACAAATACGTTTTTTATTGTAATTGGTTGGTTGAAACCACTTACATAGATAAACATTTAGGAGATTGAGTGAGACAAAGTATAACAAGTATTTAGAGTTGTTTGAGATATTTGTGGGATTGGCTTGATTCCATACTAAATCTTGTGTGTGTGTGTGTGTGTGTGTGTGTGTGTGTGTGTGTGTGTGTGTGTGTGTGTGTGTGTGCGCGTGCGTGTGTGCGCGCGCGTGCGTGCCTGCGTGTGCGCGTGTGTGCGTGCGTGCGTGCGTGCGTGTGTGTGTGTGTGCGCGCGCGCGCACGCGCGCGCGCGTGTGTGTGTGTGTGTGTGTGTGTTTGTATGTGTGTGCGTGTGTGCATACATACGAAATTTATTAATCTTTTATTATGCTAATTTTGTATAAACTTTAACCAAACTGTCACATTTGATATCATATATGGTGTGTTTCTCAAAATGGGAGACTAATGTCTTTGTAGGGGTAGTTGTATTATACTTCTCCCCTGTTGATGAAAGACTATATTATTCTTGTCAATAATTTAGATGATTTGTTTGGAAGTATAGCGTGTTATTTTTTGGTTATTAGGACTATTATCATATTCTCTTCATGTAATACCTGAATGTCTTGATTGTTAATATATGCTACAAAACGAGTCCCTTCAATACAAAAATTGTATGTCCACATGTACAATTTTATAACTCTACAATTGATGGTCACATTTGGATGTTAATTAAATGGTAATTGTTATAGGTAGTAGATTATGCTTGCAAATAGTAATAAGAATCTTGCATTGAACTCAACCTTAGTCCATTCCATATAGCATTGTTTCGTTTATACTAGTCTCTTATAAACCATACAAATTTTAGAATATACCCATGTAATTGATAGTGTCAATTTATTCACACTTATGACATGTGCAAAAGGAAATGCGTATTTATCAATGACAGTGTCCAAGGGTCCATTTTTAAGTCATTTGTGTTGGAATATGCATGTGCAATGCATGAGTAATATATCTCGTAGGATTTAGGAAAGCTAAGTTTAGCTTTAGCGTAAAGTCCATAGTTTTTTAAGAGTCTATTTCAGCTCTATTATTAGGAATTAGATAAAGTTCAAATAAAACAAAAATAAATCTGTTTTGAAGCATGCACAACATGTGTTAGTTTTAGACTACAGTTTATTGCTGGAAAGCTTTGTTTTAGAGTTGTTGCAGGTTGTTATTCTTAGGAGAAATCAGTTTTATATATTAAATATAAATTGTAATTGTTGTGTAAGTTGTATGGGTAGAATAGAAGCTGAAGGTAGATGAATATCAGAGTGTTGTACATACTGATTTAATTGTAAAGAGCCGAAGCTCTGAGACAGAATAATTAATAATACATTTATACACAACAAATCTGGTTTGAGTAAATACTTTATTTTTATTTGCAAGTTATTTTGTTTTATTTATGTTTTTCAGTATTTAAGACTGTATAATTTCTACAATTTGGTATCATAGCATTGTTTTCTAACAAGTTATTAAATTCGCATCAAGCTATGTCTTCTACATCTAGTATCCAGAGACCAAAAATTGATGGAAAGAATTATGAGTACTGGTCGTTGACCATGAAGGCACTATTTGTAAGAAGAAAATAGATGAGAAGAAATTGGAGTGAATAACTCTCAACACCTTATTTTATTATGAAGAAGCACATACATTTTATAGGAGAAACGATAAACAATATTCCCCTAAACTGAGGGAGGAAGATATGGATGTAGGTGAGAGAATAATGGAATACAACAATGAAGAGAGAAATAAGGGATAATATAAAACAAACACACCTAAAATATAAGCTATGCTACGTATGTTAACATTCCCCCCCTTATTATATTATTCTTGCAAATGTGACATTTGAAAAGTTCAAATTTCAATTTTCCAAGAGATTTTGTGAGAATTTCGGCAACTTGTGCTTCTATAGGATAGTACTGGAGCTGAATGTGATGGTTCAAGACGTGCTCTCGAATGAAATGACAATCAATCTCAATATGATTTGTTTGTTCATGAAAAATAGGATTCTGCACGAGCTTCAACACACTTTGATTGTCACAATAGAGAATACATGAATGTTTTTCAGGAATTCCCATATCATCTAAAATACGACGTAACCATATCACTTCGCACACAACTCCTCATGCGACGTGATATTTTACCTCTGTGGATGAGATAGAAACAACATTCTACTTCTTGCTTATCCATGAGATAGGTCCAGATCCGAGATGAAGTATGTATCCTATAGTTTACTTCCTGTCATCAACAGATCCGGCGTGGTCTGAGTTGGCGTATCCCTGTAAGAAGAATTGATCATTCTTCTTATATTCTAGACCATAATAAAATGTTCCTCGTACATATCTCAATACATGCTTTACTGTTTTCCAGTGACATTACTTTGGTTCCTGCATGAACCTGGAAAGATAGCTCACGGCAAAGCATAGATCTAGTCTGATATATGTCAAGTAGATGATGCCTCCAATAAGTTTCCTGTAGTGTGTAGTATCTACTTGAGGTGAGTCCTAGAATCTTGAAAGTTGTAAGACTTTTTCCATGGGAGTGGATATAGGTTTACAATGAGACATTCTATACTTTTCCAGGAGTGTCTTGACATACTTTATCTGGGAGACAAATATGTGATGCTCCTTTTTCCATATTTCCAAGCCAAGACAATAATGTAGTAGCCCCAAATCTGTCATGTCAAAGGTTATTTTGAGATCATTCTTCACAATATCAACTTGATCTTCTGAACTGCCAGTGATCACAAGATCATCTACATACACAACAAGAATGACAATTTATTTGCCTACCTTCTTTACATACAAATTTGAATCTGAGGGGCAACATGTGAACCCATGCTACAAAAGGTGATCGTTGATCTTGATATACAATGCGCTTGGAGCTTTTTTTAGTCCATACAAAGATTTGATGAGATGACATACCTTTTTAGGATGCTCTTTATCAACAAATCCTTCAAGTTGGGTCATGTAGACTTCTTCTTTCAAATCACCATTTAGGAAATTAATCTTGACATCCATCTACTGAAGTCTTCATCGTTTTTGTGCTGCCAGTACACAAACAACTCTGATGGTATTGATCTTTGCAGTGGGTACAAAGGTTTCTTCATAGTCGATGCCCTCTTTCTGAGCATATCCTTTTGCTACAAGACGTGATTTATATTTTTTGATGGATCCATCTGCCTTATATTTGGTTTTGAAAACCCATTTGTAGCCTATGGGTTTCTTACCTGTAGGTAGATCAACAAGTTTCCATGTCTGATTTTTCTTGAGTGAGTCAATTTCTGTATCCATGGCTTCCTTCCATTGAGGTTTATTGAGTGCTTCATGAACATTAGCAGGCTCAATGCTATCAATTAGTGAACTCATGAGTGCAAAGGTTACCTCATTTCTTGTTTGACTCCTTTTTTTGACTCTGGATGATGTATCTGGGAGTTGTTGCGAATGTGAGTCTTTGACGATGCTTTGTACCCACTTCGGACGAGAACTTGGCTACTTTTGAGAAGAATTGTGGTGTTACCATGTGGATTGATGTGGAGTTATATTCTCTAGTTCTCCAAGGTCAACAAATAGCTCTCCTTACAGCATTTATTTTCCTTAAGTAGTCTCCTCAGGCTCATTATCTGATTTAGAGACTAATCGGTGAGAGGTGGTTGGAAGTAGATCTTTTGTCGATACTATTGAGTCAAAGGATGACTTGTCACAAACCACATCATGACTCTCATATATTTTATTTTTCTCAGGATCCATGAGACGATATGCCTTTGAGGTAGTACTGTAGCCAAGTAGAATACATGAGAGTGTCTTTGGCTCAACCTTCTTTCTCTTCTGAGCTGGGATATGCATGTATGTTGTACAACCAAATACTCGCAAATGAGAAATTGATGGATTTCTACCACTTTATACCTCTTCTGGTGTTTTGTTCTATAGAATATTTTTTGGTGCCCTGTTGATAAGATATTCAGCTATCTGTATTGCTTTAGCCCAATAACGTTCTTCCAGCTTTATAGTTGATAGCATGCAACGAGACATCTCCATCACTGTGTGATTGCGACACTCAACAATGTGATTCTGCTAGGGCGTGTAGGGAGAAGTCAAGTGCTTCTTAATGTCGTGTTGGTTCAGAAATGCTAAGAACTTGTTTGATGTGAATTCCCCCCTTGATCTAAGCAAAGTAGAAGAAGTGATTATCCCATCTCTTTCACAATACAATGATAGAAGTTCTGAAAGTGTTTAAGAGCCTCACTTTTCTTCTTCAGGAAAAACACCCACATATTGTGAGAGTGGTCATCCACGAATAGTTGAAAGTACTTGTATCCTAAAAACGAAGCAGGTAGAGGGTTGTTCAGATCGGTATGAACTACGTCCATATGCTTCTTGGCATGAAAGGTGCTTGACTGAAATGGATCCCTGTGTTGTTTTCCTATAAGACAGCAAGGGAAAATAGGCAAGGAACTGGATAATTTGGGTAGTCCATGAACAATTGATTTTGAACTCATCTGATGCAATGAAATAACTAACAAGTGTCCATATCTAAAATGCCAGAGTGTAGTAGATTGAACTATTGATGCAGATAAATCAATTACAGAACATGAAACAATATCTAAAGTAAATAACTTATTTTTAGAAATGATCTAGCAATAATTATACCTTTTCATGAGATCAAACATGATTTGATGCCATTTTGGACAAGAAATTCTACCTTCAGGTGATGATTCAATAGTTGAGTTACCGACAGAAGGTTTCTAGTCAAGCCAGGAACATATAGTACCTTTGTAAGTGTACATTTTTGTGGTCCTAGAGGAATGGTGACATCTCCAATTCCTTCTGCAACGTACTCTTTGTCATCAGCTATCTGAACCTGATCTCCAGTGGGTTCTTCATTGAGTGAATCAAACAACTCCTTGTCACCTGACATGTGCTTACTGGCACCTGAGTCTATCAGCTAAAATCTCTTCGTGGGATGTGAAGTCTGAGAGATAAGTACAATATTCTTACCAGAATGTGCTCCTTCTTATGTGTCTTCATCAGATTCATTATCTCGTTGGGATGTGAGATGTCCCTTGTGCTTTCTCTAGAGAGGACATTGTTTGGACTTCTAAAAATCGTCGTGCCCTGATGTGCTTGTCTGACGTGAAGACCCTTGTTTCAAGTTATTGTACCAGCAGTGATTAGTGTCATGAGTGTTGGTTTTGCAAATATGACACCACCTCTTTGACTTTTGATCTTTCTGTTGTTGTTTTGGTTGTGCTTGGTTTGGCTTCTCTAGGGGACCCTTCCATTTCTTCTGGCCACGGTATGGATTTGAGAATAGGGCTTTATCCTAAGAATCGTCTTGGGATGAATTGATGACCTCTTCTTGCTACAACAAATTCACAAGCTCTTCGAATGCCACTATTTGTTTAGATACATTCAGTGTCGTAACGAACACTCAGAATTGAGAAGGGAGTGCTCTCAAGGTGATCGGTACGAGGATGTTGTCATCAACCATTTCATCGAGTGCTAATAACTCCAATCACAGCTTAGCCACGCAATGACGTAAGAATTCCTCAACTTTCTCATCTGAACCCGTAGAGAGGGTGTGCAACTTGGACTAAAGAGGGAGAATCTTAGTCTGATTTTTGGCCTCATAAATGGTTACCAACTTGTCCCATGCTTCCTTTGGTTTCTCCACATTCTGAACATTAGGTTGCACATCATCACTGATACTGAGCATTATCAGCATTAGTGCTTTAGCACTAGCCATTTCATACTTCATCAATTCATCAGGAGCAGTTGGAATAGGCACAGATCCAGCCACTATGCCCCATAATCCTTCAAACTAAAGGATTATCTACATCTTGGTTTTCCAGGCCACAAAATTGGGCCCCTTAAGCAACTAAGCATCGGAGAGGAGAAGCTTTGGAGCAGACATCTCTTATATATATATATATATATATATAATAACCTTTTTAATTTATTTATTTCAAGATATATTAAAATTTATATATATATATATATATATATATTTAACTTACTGATGTGAAGTACGATCTCGTAGATGCTCACGATACTCGTGTGCTGAGAGATGATGATGTTTGGTGGGGCGTTCTTCTTCATATTCAGAGTCTGCATCGTACCTAGCTTCTAGTTCTTCCCAAACTCACTTTGCTTGGTAGCTGACGCCGAAAAGGAAATATTCAAGTAGTCCTTGTCGAACTAGCTTGAAGAAGCCTAAATTTCTAGTGTTTCGAAGCTCATTTAGCAAAGAAAAGTAGAACCCAGAGCTCTCAGGAGCTTCTTCACAGTGTTCTCTATCTCGCGAGTTGATTTTCTAGCTTTGGGCAGTGTCTATCGTGTTTTTCATGCTCTCAATCAAGTTTTCTATACTCGACATTCAGCGTAGTGTTGTAGAAACTCCACATTGCCTTGGTAGAGTATCTCTTCACACAGTCCTCCACCACGCACCAGTAGCTTCCAATGTCCAGGTGGAGAGTGAATCTATCAAACCAACTCCAATTCTCTGTTGAAGACCCCTCGTATTTATTTTATTCCTCACGCAGAGGTTTTTTCTACATTGAAATTACAGGTGACACAATAGTCAGGCAGAAGGATGTGTATTTGCTACAGCAAAACAACTAAATCTCCCACGTAGATAGCAGTTTCAGATATTTACGAAGCTTCTCCATGCTTCTTTGTCTCTTGCTGCAGGTTACTCTTCATGCACAATTCTTCACACAGAGAGGAGCTTCATTTGCATCAGCAAAAAAAATGTTTATGCACTTTCTCTTCCTCCACATAGTCTCAACTTGACATCTCCACGCAGGTGATTAGAAATTCTACAGGAAACAAGACAAAATTACAGACAAGACAAATGAATAATGCCACGCTTCACCTCCTTGAACTTCCACGCAGAACATCTAGTTCTCTCTCTTGTGCACTTTCCACACACTTTTCTCTTGCTGTACGTACAGGAAAGTATTCACGCAACAATTTATCTCTCCACGCAGGTATTTTCCAGATTCCACATAGCAATCTCCACACAGCATTCAGATGAGTAGTGAATCCTCCATGAAGTAGGCAGATGAATAGTGAATAATCCTCCATGCAGAATAGAATTCACGTAAACTTCCACATAGCTAATTCCACACTGAGTTCTCCTTCAAACATACACACATGTTAAAGTCTTAAGTGCTATGATACCAAAATTTAGGAAGCAAATAGATGAGAAGAATGTGGAGTGAATAACTCTCAACACCTTATTTTATTATGAAGAAGCACGTACATTTTATAGGAGAAATGATAAACAATATTCCCTTAAACTAAAGGAGGAATGTATGGATGTAGGTGAGAGAATAATGGAATACAACAAGGAATACAGAAATAAGGGATAATATAAAACAAACACACCAAAAATATAAGCTATGCTACGTATGCTAACACTATTCAGATCCCATGATGTGTGGGAGAATATTGAGAATGGGTGTTCAGAGCCTGTAGATGCAGTAGCGTATACTGCACTCTCTCATAAAGAGAAAGATACATTCAAGGAATTATGAAAGAAAGACGAAAAATATGATTTCTATATTGATAAAGTCATGCATGAAAGCATCCTTCCTAGAGTGGCAATAGCAAGTCAAGCAAAGATTGCATAGGACACTCTCCAAGTTTCATATCAAGGTAAGGAGAAAGTAAAAAACTTCCAAGCTACAGTTACTTCATAAAGATTTTGAAAATATGTCAATCAAATATTTAGATTCCATATAATCGTTCTTTACTTTCGTAGTTGGCCTATTCAATCAAATGAAATCCCATGGTGAGACTATTCAAGACAGAAGGATTATTAAAAAATTACTTAGGAGTTTGCTCATGAAATTTGATCCTCTAGTTGTTGTTATTGAAGAAACTAATGATTTAAGTCATTTTTCAACTGATGAGTTACATGCATCACTAATAAATCATGAAAAGAGGATGAATAGATCACATGCAGTTTTAGATCAAGTTTTTTCATTTCAGACAACAAGTATTCGTGGAAAAGGAAGAGGAAGGTTCATCCCAAGAGGTAGAGGAATAATTTCATCTAGAGGAATCATAAGCGGTTCATCAAATTCAAGTGGAAGAGGACAGATTCAAGAACAAAATCATGGTCACAGATAAGATAAGTCTCATGTTCAATGTAGTTATTGTAATAATTATGGGCACTATGCTTATGATTGCAAGAAAAAGCAATATGATCAGGATAGGAAGAATGAAAATTAGGTTGGAAGCTCTACTCCTAGATCTATTTTTATTGCATGCACAAGGATTGTTGAAGCAATACCTTCTTTATCACCTATTGAGTGAAATTTATAAAAAGAGAGTCCATGTGATGTATGGTATTTGGATTCAGGTTGTAGTAATCACATGTCAGGTAATTTAGATTTATTTTCCAGTTTGGATTAATCAATGAAGAGTGAAGTTACTCTTGGGAATAATAATATTGTGTCTATAAAAGGAAAAGGAACATTCAATATTATAACTAAAAAGGGGGAGGAAAATATTATGCATGATGTCTACTATGTTGTAGGTTTGAAGTATAATCTTACGAGTATTGGTTAATTAGTATAGAAAGGATACAAATTTTATATTGAAGACAATGAGTGTTTCATCATGGACAAAGCCCCTATCACTAAGTTGATTGCAAAAGTGAAGATGATCAATAATAGAATGTTTCCCTTGATATTAAAACCAAGAAAAAGAGAAAATCAGATCTGTTTGCAACAAAATCAGTAGCTCAATTCACATCCAAGTCCTGCGCTAATACAAATAAGTCTTGCATTGATTCTTTCCCCCCAAAAATGAGTCATGTGCTAGTTTAAATGAGTTCTGCACTAAGGTAAATGAGTCATCTAATGAGTCCTGCGCCAATAAAAATGAGATCTACGCTAATGCAAGTGAGTCTTACGCCAATGAAAATGAGGTTTGCGCTAATGTAAGAAAGTCTTGCACCAAGTCCTATGCTTAAAAAATACAAACAAATTTTCAATTGTTAATGAAAGATGAATCATGGCTTTGGCATCTAGGGTATTAACATTTTAAATTTTGGAGGTTTAAAATTACTTCATATGGAAGAATATGGTAATTTTTTTGCCTTTTATTTATAAACTAGAAAGAGTATGTGAAGGGTGTATTTTGGGTAAGTAACACAGATATTCTTTCCCTGTTGGAAAAATAGTTTAAGAGCAAGTGCACCTGTTGAGATTGTACACTCATATTTGTGTGGACAGATGTAAACAACTTCTATTAGAGGTTGTTCATATTTTATGACATTCATTGATGATTATACAAAGAAGACATGGGTATATTTTTTAAGACACAAATAAGATGAATTTGATATATTTCATCAGTTCAAGGCTTTAGTGGAGAAGCAAAGTGGACACTACATCAAATTTATGAGGATAGATAGAGGATTTGATTATGTTTCCAATGCTTTTCTAATTTTTTTTCAAATATCATGGTATTCACAAGCAGTTTATTACTAGGTATACACCATAGCAGAATGGTGTGGCATAGAGGAAGAATAGAACCATTATGCAAATGGAAAGAAGTATGATGAAAGAAAAATGTCTTACAAATGAGTATTGGGAAGAAGCAGTAATAATTGTTTACATTTTAAACAAGAGTCCAACAAACTTTGTTAGGAACATGGTTCCTCAACAAGCTTGGACTAGCTGGTTGGAAGGGAGCTATCCTCTCAAATGATGGAAAATGTCTTCTAATTAAGATAAATTTGTAAAATATCTCAATATATATCATGTCCATGTTCTCTATTTTGGCTGCTATTGTTGAAAGAATTGAGAGAATTAAGAAACACTTCCTTTAGAAAAGTACAAAGGAGAAAAATAGATTCCATTTAGTGGCTTGGGAAAAGGCTTGCACAAACAAGAGAGTTGGCGTTCTAGGGATTAAAAATATCATAACAATGAACACTACCCTCATCTCCAAAATGACCTGGAGACTTCTCAAGGAAGACCACCCTTAGACTAATCTTATCAGAGAAAAATATCTTGACCAAGGAAAATATTAGAACTTCTTAGACTATGAAGATCTCCCCTCTGGATCCATCTTCTAGAATAATTTGGTCAAGACTAGAAGGGTCTTGGACAAAGGCTATAAATGGAATTTTGGTAATGGTGAAAAAATTATCTTCTGGGAGGATAATTGGGTTGATTTTCAGAGCCTCAAGAACAATAACTCTTGGGAATATCTCAACAACAGTCTCACAGTAGCCGTTGTTAGTGATTATATTTGGTGTGTTAATGGGAAGTTTCAATGGAAGAACCTGCATATTGAAGTTCCCTGCTCTAAAACCCTTATTGATGACATCCAAATAATCCTTAGTTATACCCCACTAAGTCAAATTGAATCCAAAGATGAGTTCATATGGGTCAATTATTTCGATAGTGAATACTCGGTTAAAACTAGGTATCAATTGTTTGTAGGTGAAATTCCTTTTCACTTTGACTGCAGGCAAAATATGGTTCAAAGAGATTACTCCTAAAATTAATCATTTGCTTTGGTTGGTGTTGAACAAAATAATTATCACCATTGAAAACCTCGTCAAGAGAGGATCTATCATTCCTAATAGACAGTGTCATTACAAGAAGGTGACTGAGATAATTCATCACTTATTTTTGCATTGTCCTACTACTTATATTTTGTGGGAACTTATTTTTGCTAGATTTGGTATTGACTGGACCTTCCCAAATGATATTGATTAGACCTGAGAGCAATGAAAACCTCCTTTTAAGCATAACATGCTTAGGAAACTTTGGAAACTCATCTTTCATCATACCATTTGGAGAATCTGGAAGGCCAGAAACTTTCTTATTTTTAGAAATATTAAGAAATCCAGTAAGAGACTTCTAAGTGAGCTTACTATTCAAGCCAAGGAGAACATACTAAAATTAAAGCCTCCTAAGAACTAATTTTTTTTCTAAGAATTAGGATATATTCTTGATTGAATGGAATATTGACATCAAGAAGGTTCAAGGAAAACCTCCCAGCATTTACATATCTCTTGTACCATGGAACCCTCCCCTTGAAGGTTGGTACAAGATAAATTTCAATGGGGCCTCTAAGGGAAACTCAGGAGCTGTGGGAGGGGGAGGATTAATTAGAAATCATCTTGGCCATTTCCTTTTTGCTTATGCTGGGCCCATGGGCACCCAATCTAATCATTATATTGAGGCTCTCATTTCTCTATGGGGTATTAGTACTGCTGAATATCACAAGGCTAGTAATATAATTATTGAGGGGGTCTCTATCAATATTATTAATAATATCAAATGTACCCATGCCCCAAGTTGGACCATCAAATATTTTATCTATGAGGCCTTGAATATATGCAAAGAGCTTGATAGTGTAAACATTAGTCACACACACTAGGAGGGGAATAGTGATCATGACGCCTTAGCTAATGAGGGTTTTTTCATTAATCATTTTACATTATGGAAGGGTTGTGATGAAATATCACAAGCAATAAAGACAATCATTTTGCAACATGTTAAGGACAATTGTCCACATAAAAAATACTTGTTGGAGGATAAGGCATAGGAATAGTAATTATTTTGATTACTTCACATGAAGGAGGATAATTTATATCAAACGGATCATCTGTATTTATCTCCTCTAATTTCAATCTGACATTCGTGTTGTCGGGAATCTTAACTCTGGGGGTGTGAAGTCTGTGTGGGTGTTATTGATTGGATCTCTTTCCATAATGGGCAGCCCTCCCTACTGTGAAGAGCCTATTTGTGATCCCCCATGGCATCAAAATGAATCCCTATAGAAGGAAATTGAAGTTGATGGGTTCACAACCTTTGTGGAGAGGATTAAAGTTCGCAATAGGAATATATCCATCACCTTTGCTCATAAATGGAAGGACAAAGTTATCTCATACAAAGGTAAGGGTTTCACTATAATCAAGGAATTGATTTCCTTTGTCACTGAGTTAGGCATGAATGGCATTAATTTCTATAGAAATAAATTTGATAAGAATGTTGAAGAAAAATGTTTGTTGAAGGGGAAGAAAAACTTAAGATTGGAAAAATGTGTTTGGTTTTCTCTTCCATTCCTTCTCCATTCGATAAAGTTGAAAAGATGGTGGGTAGATATATAACCTTGGAGGGACACTTATCTAATTTTCCTCTCCACCATCTAGTCTTATTGAACCACTTCCACCATCTCCTATTACATCCTCCATTCTCTGGAAAAATATATTGTTGATGTACAAGCTCACCTCAGAGGCCTCCCTCTCCACCAAAGGGTCATTTTTCTTCTAAACCATTATTTTCATGATGCAATCGCTATTCCCTTTCCACATCCTTTAGCTCATCCTCCACCTCATCAACATAGAGTAAGGACCAAGAACCTGAGCTTCCATTCTCCCTCTCCTACCACAACATCAATTAAAAGGGTGTTACATTGTAATGAGAAGGGGAATGATATTGCAATTGCTGAAATCCTCCTCAATATTAGTAAAGCTATTTAGGAACCCCAAGCTAGTAATGACTTGAGGGAGTAACTCAAGTTGCAAGTTGATGCAATTAAGGGGCTTGGAGAGGATGTAGAATTTCTTCTCAATGAGGGTTGTAAAGAAGACTCTGACCCTGCTTCCTTCTCTTATCTGGTGGAAAAATTTGGGGATCTTTCCAAGAAGAAGCAGGTCATGGAAGATAAAATGCAACAAATAATCAACAAGCAGATTGATCATTTCTCCATGCATAAGGCCTTGTTAAAATTCCTTCAGCTGCAGGTTAAAAAAATTGTGACATCAGTGGCATCTTTGAGGATATCTAGAAGGATGGAAAGGCTAAGAATAAAGCTTTGGCTTTAGGAATCCAAGACCCTACACAACAAACAATTGTCAATTTTTTCAGGGCTTTGGAGGATGCTCAAAAGGTCTTCAACAAATTCCTCAAGTAGTTGTTTCGCAGCTCCTATATTTTTTGGCTTCGTATTGTCTTAGAGTTTTGTTGTTGTAATGATATAATTGTTGTATTGTTGTTTTCAAGTTTTTTTTTGTGTTTTGGTTCCTTGATAGTAATTTATCCCTACCTTGTTCTTAATTATATTATTTATGTTTCTTAGTATTTTTTATGGTGTGTGGTCCCCACTTGTCAAAAAACCATTGTTCTTTAATTGTATTTTATGGCTATTGATCCCCTTTTGTACCTTGAGGTATGGTCCCCTCTAAAATCATTTATCAATAATAAAAAAAAATCTTGGACTAATGGGAAACACAATGTTTCACATTTTAGAATTTGTGGTTGTGTGGCATATACACATGTGCCTGATGAGCTATGGAAGAAGTTAGATAACAAAGGAGACAAATGTATATTTGTTGGATATTCAGAGAATACAAAAGCATAAAAGTTGTATAATCCAATAACTAGAAAGGTTTTGATCAGCAAAGATGTGTAATTTATTGAAAATGAAGCATGAGATGGAAGTATAGAGAAAAAAGTTAGCATAGAAGTAGTTATCCCACATGATGATATAGAAAATGAAAATTTAGAATAGAAAGGTACTATATCTTCTTCAAATATTAGGAATACATCAAAATTTGTAGCACAAACTACACCTCCATCTACATCTAGGAGGGCTCCAATATTTCAGTCATCTTCAGCCATGCAAGAGACACCACAAAGAACACCAGAAGTAACTCCTTCACCAAAAAATAGTCCATCATCGGATAACCCTTTCCAGTAGAAAACAAGGAGTGTTAGTGAGATTTATAATGTTGATAAAACTAATTCTTTTTCAGTTTTTGCATTGTTTTATCAAGCTACGTATTTAGTATATTTTGAAGAGGCTATAAATAATGAATTTTGGGCACAAGCCATGGATGATGAGATAGATTCTATAGAGAAGAATCAAACATGGGAGTTGATTGATCTTCTAAAAGGAAATGACGTGATAGGAGTGAAGTGGGTATACAAGATAAAATACAATGCTGATGGAAAAGTACATAAACATAAAGCAAGGATGGTTGCAAGATGTTTTACACAACAATATGGATTTGATTACAATGAAACATTTGCACCAGTAAGACGTTTATATATGGTAATAATGGTTTTAGCAATTGCAACAGAAAACAAATGGCCTATTTATTAAATGGATGTAGAATCGACATTCTTGAAGAAAAGCTTATTTCACTAAATTGGGGCATATTCCAGTGAAATGAGACTCTAATATTTCATTTATTGGAAGAAATCCATCTCCGTTTTTGCGTATATTGGATTCCATTTTTGTCTATATTGGATTCCATTATTACTATTAATGGAATCCAACAATAGCAATATTGGATTCCAATATCGCTATTATTGGATTCCAATTTCACCATTTTTTAGATTTTCAATGTTGAGAGTATATAAGGCTAACAACTGCTAACTATTATAAGGCATGAGCCCGTTGCATTAATAAATATAATAAATTAACCATAACTTCCTGCAAAAGCTAATTCAAAGTCATGAGCGGATGCTAACTATTATTTGTTGAGCCTGTTGTATTAAGGTGATCGGTCATAACTATTATAAGTCATGAGCCTTGATGTAAGGTGAGTGGTCACTAACTCTTATAAGTCCTGAGCCTCAATGTAAGGTGAGTGGTTGCTAACTCTTATAAGTCATGAGCATTGATCTAAGGTGAGTGGTCACTAACTCTTATAAGTCATGAGCATCAATCTAAGGTGAGTGGTCACTAACTCTTATAAGTCATGATCTTGTTGTATTAAATTAAAGTGAAAAATCCTCAATGTAAGGTTAGCTACCAGTAACTATTATAAGTCATGATCCCATTGTATTTAAGTGTGAGCCTCACACTGTGAAAGTACGAGCCTCACAATCAGAATGTGCGGGGCTCACACTTATAAATTCTAAGAGCCTCACAGTTTCAAAGTGTGAGCCCCAAAATTTTGAAATTTCAAGATCCCCGAAACTTTCTAAGTGCAATCCCCACACTATGAAAATTCTAAGCATCGTACTTTCAAAGTGATATCCCCACACTCTGAAGAATCTAAGCCTCACACTCTGAAAGTGCGAGCCTCACCCTCTGAAAGTGTGAGCCCCACACTTTCAAAGTTTGACATTCGCACCTTGAAAGTGTGAAGTCTCGAACTCACACTTTCATAATGAGATTCTCAAACTTTGAAAGTGCAAGGCATGCACTTTCAATGTTTAGTATGGACATATCCTTAAATTTGACATGGGTCGTAAATGCTAGTGGTGTTATTTTGACTTCTGGTGGAACTCACAATAAAATTGTGTTCTCACCCTGAAATATACCTTGTAACAACTCAAGTATTGTTTTTTAGATTGAAAAATTTCACTAGTGTTTATTATTATAAACTATATATATGAGTAATCATTAAAATCAAACAACAAAGTTGGGAGTTTATGTATATCACAAATTCTATTACTTTGAAAGATAGTAAAATTTATGCTTGTAAATTGTTCCATTCTCCGTATAAACAATGAGTCACTTCCTTGAGAAATAAAATGAAATAATCCTTCGCACAATGCAATCAAAATGTTTGTGAGAAACTATATTACACCCACAGAGATACACTAAACCATTATTCTATAGTTTACATCAATCAAAACATAATTGTGTCAAAATTGTATTTTTTCTTAGTCAAGAATAACAAAACTAATATGTCGTCATCTTTACATTAAAAGTTTCTATCTATACATTTAAAATTTATTACAAATTCATACATATACAGTTGTAGATCTTATATGAGGAGTCATCACCTTTTGTGGACAATTTCATTTGCACAAAACATGAATCATTCGTTGCCTCTAGAACGAGACTGTCAGTTTTGATACAAGTAGTTTTGAGTAAAGTACCATTGGAGGTGCTATCAAAGTAGAGATTAGTATTTACAAGTAGGAAGCAACAGAAGAGTGTACTATAGATTTCTTATTCAGCTTTGATTTTCTTACATAATTTGGGTCAATGTAACAAATGGTGCCCATAACATAGGTAAAGGTGTGGTGTTTGGCCGAGGAAATGCAATTGGAAATGTCAAAGTCTAACAAATTTGTGTCAAAATTATAATCCAAAATAATATTAGAAGTCTTCACATCCCTGTAAACAATGCATGGGTTATAGTCATAATGAAGATATGTATATCCTTCTTCAGTACCACGATCAATATTTAGCCGATCATTCCATTCTAGATTAATCTTATTTGATGATCCTATACAAAAATAAAAATTAATAAAACACCCGTTAGATTTTCCAAATATCCATTTTACTATGAAGGTTAGAGGTTGATTAGACACTTATATTTCAAAAATTGAATCTACAATGTACAGATTCATTTTTTTTCATAACGTAATCATTTTACTTACCATGTAGGATGTCTCACCAAATGTTTTTTACCACATAATCATAAAACATCAAGTTTCCAAGTGGAGAAAGCGAATATACATGTAGAATCTTAAGATTTCACTACTTGACGCTTCCAACTATTTCCACATCAGTTTCAAATGCAAGCAAGCTTAGTAGGTAGAGACTGTACATTCTCTTTATAGAAATTGGCTAAGAATTCTTTAGATCACATTTATAAAGATTTCTTGTAGCACCATAACCAATTACATATTTCGCTTTAATATTTTTTGTGATTGTCATTATGTCGTCGTACATGTAAAGAGCCATGTTCATGTGCATTATGACCAACCTTGGAGAACCTAAATGTAACAAATAGACGTGTCAATAAAGAAATTATAATATGATATTGTTGTTGGCATAAGGTTATGTAACATATCTTCTATATAATTAGATTATGTAGATTAGATAATATCACATTCTTCTCGCATAGGTTGTAACCCCCTCCTACTATTATGGGGAATATTGTTAAGCTTCTCGCTTATATATTATGTATCATGCTTTTGATATTCATTTGAATGAATAAGAGATATCTAATCTCTATTTTGTATCCATCATTTCCTCCTCTCAATCTGGTATCAAAGCGTGTGTTTGAAGAAGAGACATTTATCTGGAGCAAACAAATCAACCTAGATGTTGAAATTGTTGTTGGTGAATTTTTTTTTTGCAAAATCCTTGACATTGAAATATTCCAACGACCTGCACAATTAAATTCTTACTTTTGCGTTGTAATTCTAGTGGAAATCTTTGCATAGAAGGATCTGCATGAGGAAGAAAGAATACTTTGAAGTGCCTTGCAAAGGACTAGACGTCTATGGAGGAACAAAACATTTGAGTTGATACCAGCGACCTGTAATTAGCACACGTGGAGGTAAATATGCATTGGATTTGTGTTTTTTAACTGTTGCATGGTGGAGGAAGAGCTGGACGTGGAGATTTATTAGCAACCTACATAAATGACCTTCCCTTGTTCATGGCCATGTAGAAGAAGTCAGTTTGTTCAACGTCGGAGAAGTCTCATTGATCAGCGTGAAAAATTCATTTACTAGAAGCGCCTGAACGTGGATCTGCATGGAATTATTTTAGCAAAGAACGAACCACCAATTATTTCTTCTAGATTTTCCTTGGACGTGGAAATAGAAAACAATTACGTGAAAAAAAGGAATTGTGGAAGAAAAGAGCTACATGAAATTCAACAAGGATTTACATTTTGAACATGATTCAGCTGAGAAATTATATGCTATTGGACCTATTTTGATTCCTGAGGGCTAAGATCTTCATTATCTAGGTGTTTTTCGACTATTGAGAGCATTGTTTCTGTGCAGAAGATACTTGATCCTGGGACCGATGAGTTGGATTCTCTTCTAAAAGTTTTTTCCATCATGAAACATCAAAGGCATTGCAAGGACAAGAGGTTATAGAAATTTATAGAAGAAGAAGCCTCTATCAAGGCAACATGAGGAGAGGATAATTGGTTGCGTGAAGCCTGAAAGTCACCTACATCATTAAAAAAATGTGTCATTATTTCCTAGAGAGATTCCTACAAATCCGAATCACGAGCATGAATGAGATAATTGAGACTTCTGAAAGCCACAACATCTACTCACAAGCCACAGAACACCGTCCAAAAGCTCCAGGTTTTACTTTATACTGATCAACGAGCTACGCAACACCGGATACCTTGTCTTCGACAAAATGGTTCGCAAAGGACTCTTGGAGTATTTCCTTTTTAACGTCAGCTATCAAGAAAAGTGAGTTCAAGAAGAACTAGAATATGGTTACGATGCTGATTACGAAGATGAAGACGAATGCCCCACAAAGCGTCGCCATCTCTTAGCACACGAGTATCGAGAGCATCTAAGAACTGGTACTTCTCATTAGTGAGTAACATTGTAATATCTCTTGGAATCAATATATATATATATATATATATATATATATATTACAATGTCTACACCAAAACTTCTTCTCTCGGATGCTCAATAACTTAAAGGGCCCAATTTTGCATCCTGGAAAAAAAATGAGGACAATCCTTCAGTTTTAAGGATTATGGGGCATTGTCACTAGGTCTGTGACCATTCCCACAGCCCCTGATGAACTCATGAAATATGAGTTGGCTAGTGCCAAAGCCTTGATGTTGATAATGCTCAGTATTAGTGACAATGTGAAACCACATGTTCAAAATGCGGAGAAACCATAGGAGGCCTGGGATAAGTTGGAAACCATTTATGAAGCCAAAAATCATACTAAGATCCTCCATCTTTAGTCAAAACTACACACTCTTTCTATGGGGTCAGATGAGTAAATTAAGGAGTTCTTACATCGCATGGTTGAGTTGTGATAGGAGTTATTAGCGCTTAGTGAAATGGTGGACGACAAACTTCTTGTGCCGAGCACCTTGAGAGCACTCCCTTCTCAATTTTGGGTCTTCGTTACGACACTAAATGTATCTAAACAAATAGTGGCATTCAAATAAATCATGAATATGCTATAATAGGAAGAGGCCATCAATTCAACCCAAGAGGAGACTAAGGATTAAGCCATGTTCTCAAAGACATACCATGGCTAAAAGAATCAGAAGGGTCCAATTAGAGAACAAATATGCGGAAACAATTCCTCAAACCATAGTAGTAGGAAACTATATAGCATAATTATACTTGCAGAAATATAACAACATAAATAAATAATGCACAAAAGAAGACAAGACAAGATTTAACATGGTTCACCCAATGTGGGCTACGTCCACCAAGAACTTGCTCAGATTTTATTATCAACAAGAGTAAAACAACTCTCACAGTCTTCTCTCAGTTATGAACTCACAACAGAATTCCAAAGATGTTAAACTAAACCACAATTGACACCCAATTGCATAACCTTGATCACTCTTGATCACCTCTTGATCATTAAGACTCAAGACCTCTTGAACACTCAAGATATCTTCAAGATACCCTAACACCTCTATTTATAGGATTACAATCCTTTTAAGAAGCCCTAAAGCCGACCCTAGAAGTTTGAAAGTCATGATCTTTCAACTTCCCATGGCTGTAAAAATTGTCCCGACGTTAACAGCCAAACAACATATTAACAACAACGACGCAATAATGAACAACAACGACACAGTGATGGCACAACAACGTCACAACAAACAATTGCAGAATGCTCCTGAAGTCTCCAAACTTAACCGTTCAAGCTCCAGCACTTCAACATTGATTCAAGAAGACAAAAAACAGGCTCCACACCCCAACAATCTCCCACTTGGAGACTGTTTCCACTGAGAAAAGTTCTTAACCCTTCATTATCAACCATGAAGGCCAATCAAAGTTGAACACAACTTCAACTTCTCCCTTGTGACCACCTTGGTCATCATATCTGCAGGATTCTGACTAGTATGAATCTTTTCCAGCTTCAACTTATCTTCTTCCAAAGATATCCTGATGAAATGATATCTCAGCTGAATGTGCTTCATCCTAGAGTGGAAAGCAGAGTTCTTCACCAAATGAATAGCACTCTGACTATCACTATGTAGTCTCCCAACTTCCTTCTTATGACCCAACTCATCAAGAAACTACTGTAGCCAAATCATCTCCTTGCTTGCCTCTGTGGAAGCAACATACTCAGCCTTTGTGGTTGACAAAGCCACAACCTTTTGTAACCGTGAAATCCAACTCACCGTTGTATCACCAACCATAAATACATAACCTGTCGTGCTCCTCCTATTGTTAAAATCTCCTGCCATGTCTGAATCTACATAGCCATGTAATGTAGTGTCTGATCCACCAAAACACAATGTTGCTCCCATGGTCCCTCTCAAATACCAAAGGATCCACTTTACTGCCTGCCAGTGCTCTCTACCTGGATCACTCATAAACCTGCTCACTGCTCCCACTACATGGGAAATGTCAGGCCTAGTGCATACCATAGCATACATCAAGCTACCAACTGCTGATGAGTACGGTACCCTAGACATCTGGATTCTATCCTCCTCAGTCTTGGGACTCTGCTCCTTTGATAATTTAAAGTGACCTGCCAAAGGAGTACCAACCGGTTTAGCATCCTACATACTAAACCTCTCCAAGACCTTCTTTATGTACTCTTCTTGAGATAATACCAGCTTCCTCTCCTTCCTGTTCTAAGTTATTCTCATACCAAGGATTTTTTTTTTGCCCCCAAATCCTTCATAGCAAAGGAGTCACCTAGCTGCTTCTTAAGTACCTTTATTTCCTACATGTTCTTCCCTGCAACAAGCATATCATCTACATACAAGCACAAAATAATATAACTACCATCAAGAAACTTCTTGATGTACACATAATGGTTTGAGTGACACCTGGAGTAACCCTGCTCCTGCATAAAATTGTCAAACTTCATGTACCACTGCCGTGGAGCTTGTTTCAGGCCATACAAGCTCTTCTTCAATTTGCACACTAACCTCTCCTTCCCTTTGACCTCATAACCCTGTGGCTGTTGCATGTACAATTCCTCCTCCAACTCACCATGAAGGAATGCAGTCTTCACATCCAACTGTTCTAAGTGCAGGTCTTCTACTGCAACTAAACCAAGAACAGTCCTAATAGAAGTCATTTTAACAACCGGAGAAAAAATTCATCAAAGTCTATACCTTTCTTCTGTGTAAATCCCTTGACCACCAACCGGGCCTTGTATCATTTCCTGCCTCCATCTTCCTCTTTGATTCTATACACCCACTTATTCTGCAATGCTCTCTTGCCCTCAGGTAGCTCCACCAAATCCCAAGTCTGGTTTTCCATAAGAGATCTATGCTCTTCATCCATGGCCTGCTCCCACTTCTTCCTGGCATCCACCTGCACTACTTCCTCAAAGCACTCTGGCTCTCCACTGTCAGTGAGCAATAAATAATTCAAAGATGGAGTAAATGCTTCAGGTTCCCTTCTTACCCTAGAAGACCTTCTCACCTCAGGAGTTTGGGGTTCCTGATGAGTAGGTACTTGAACTGGCCTGTGCCAGAACATGCTGAACCTGAACCGGCCCCTTGGACACCTTGCTATCCACAATGTCCTCTAACACTGTGTATTCTTTCTTTGATTCCTCTTTCTGTTCCTGCAACTGATCTTTATACATGACTTTTTCATTAAAGACAATATCTCTAGACTGAAATATTTTCTTGTCTTTAAGACTCCAAACATGGAAACCAAAATCATCTTCACCATATCCAACAAAGGTGCATTTCTCAGACTTAGCCTCTAACTTGGTCCTATCATCTTTATCAATGTGAAAAAATACCTCACATCCAAATACTCTAAGAAATGAGTAATCAATTTTCTTACCAGACCAAGCCTCCTCAGGTATACCTCCATCCAAGGCCATAGAGGGTCCTCTGTTAATCAGATAAACAGTTGTGCTTACCACTTCCACCCAAAACATGAGTGGCAGCCCCACATGTAACCTCATGCACCTAGCACGCTCCATGATTGTCCTGTTCATTCTCTCTGACACTCCATTTTCCTATGGAGTATTTGGAACCATTCTTTTCCTGTGGATCCCATTTACCGAACAGTAATCAAGAAATTCATTGCTGCAATATTCCCCTCCATTATCTGACCTAAGACATTTCAACTTGAGACCTGTTTCATTCTCAACCAAGGCTTTCCATCTTTTGAAAGTTTCAAACACATCATATTTCTTTCTAATGCAATATACCCAAACTTTTCTAGTTGCATCATCAATGAAAGTGACATAATAACATGAACCACCAATAGAGTTTACCTTAGCTGCCCCCATACATCTGTATGCACTAACTCCAACTTACCCTCCTTCCTGGTAGGTCCAACCTTGAGGAATCTCACCCGCTTCTGTTTCCCATAAACACAGTCCTCACAGAAGTCCAAATCTAACTCCTTTAATCTAGGAAACCTGTCCTTTATAATCTACATGCCCTTATGACTCATATGACCGAGTCTCTGGTGCCACAAAGTTGCATCTCCATCTGCAGCAACTAAATTACAATAATCAGCACCACTGGTTAAATACAAAGTACCAATTTTCTTACCTCTTGCAACCACAAGAGCTCCCTTGGTAACCTTCCAAGAATCTACTGTAAAACTGACCGTACAGCCATCACTACCCAGTTGTCCCACTGATATCAAGTTCCACCTCAACTTAGGCACATGCCTGACATCCTTAAGTAGCCATGTGTTCCCATTCTACATTTTCACCCGAACACAACCTTTCCCTACTATGTTACATGGTTCATCATCACCAAGATATACATGTCCAAAATCACCTTGAACAAAATCAGTAAAGTAATGTCTATGTGGGGTGGCATGGAAAGAAGCCCCTGAATCTAACACCCAAGATTCAACAATATTATCTAAAGAAAGAATTAAGGCATCTTGACAAACATCACCTGCTGCCAAATTTACCTCTTTAGTTTCCTCCTTCTTGTTCTTCTTATCCCGAAGATCCCAACAATCTTTCTTAGCATGACCAACCTTCCCACAGTGCCAACATTCTAACTTACTCTTGGACTTTGACCTTCCATGATCATTCGACTTCCCACGGTTACCTTTCCCTCTGTTCTTTTGTCTCCCTCTACTCTCCACCGTCAAAGTGTTTCTAGAAGTAGAAGAATCTCCAGTGCTCTTCCTTCACATTTCCTCACTTAGGATCACACCTATTACATCCTCAAACTTCAGCTTTGAGTTATTAGAGACTGAATTACTTACAGCCATAACCAAGTTGTCCCAGCTATCTGGTAAGGAGCACAAAATCAACAAAGCCCTGACCTCATCATCAAAGTCAATTTTTACTAAGTTTAACATACTCACAACCATATTAAATTCATTCAAATGATCAGCAACAGAACCATTCTCAGACATCTTCATATTAAATAACTTTTTCATCAAAAATATTTTATTAGAGGTAAGGGTTTTTCATATAACTTCCCCAACGCACTCATGAGACCTTCCGTGGTCTTCTCCTGTGATATGTTGAAAGAAACCAAAGATGCAAGGCATAAATGAATTTCCCTGAGTGCCTTTCTATCCAGCAACTCCCAATCCTCATCCACATGGTTGTAGGTTTCTTTTCTTTTCCAGCCAAAGGAACATGGAGGTCCTTCTAATATAAGTAATCCTCCATTTGCATCTTCCACAAACCAAAGTTATGCCCATTGAACTTCTCAACCCTTGATCTACCCTCATCTGCCATAGCTCCCACTCAAGCTAAACTTTCCTTGTGATTTACAACTTCAGCAAAAAACCACCAAAGCTCTGATACCAATTATTAGGAATTAGAGAACAAATATGCGGAAACAATTCCTCAAACCACAACAGTAGGAAACTATATAGCAGAATTATACTTGCAGAAATATAACAACATAAATAAATAATGCACAAAAGAAGACAAGACAAGATTTAACGTGGTTCACCCAATGTGGGCTACGTCCACCAAGAACTTGCTCAGATTTTATTATCAACAAGAGTAAAACAACTCTCACAGTTTTCTCTTAGTTATGAACTCACAACAGAATTCCAAAGATGTTAAACCACATCTAAACCACAATTGACACCTAATTGCTTAACCTTGATCACTCTTGATCACCTCTTGATCACTAAGACTCAAGACCTCTTGAACACTCAATATATCTTCAAGATACCCTAACACCTCTATTTATAGGATTCCAATCCTTTTAAGAAGCCCTAAAGCCAACCCTAGAATTTTGAAAGTCACGATCTTTCAACTTCCCAGGGCTGAAAAAAATGTCCCGACATTAATAGCTAATTAATAACATATTAACAACAATGGCGCAGTAACAAATGATGACACAACAAACAACAAACGACTAGAGAATGCTCTTGAAGTCTCCAAACTTAACCATTCGAGCTCCAACACTTCAACACTAATTCAAGAAGACCAAAAATAGGCTCCACACCCCAGATAAGTTATTTGCTTTAGATATTATTTCATCTTCTGCAATAGTTTTTACTGCATCAACAGTTCAATCTACTGCACTCTGGAATTTTATATATGAACACTTGTCGGCTAGTTCACTACATCATATGAGTTAAAAAGTAATGGTTCATGGACTACCCAGATTGTCTAGTTCCTTACCTGTTTTCCCTGGTTGTCTTGTAGGAAAACAACACAGGGATCTATTTCAGGAAAGCACCTTCCATGCCAAGAAGCATATGGAGGTAGTTCATACAAATTTGAACAGCCCATTGCTAGCTTCAATTTATGGATACAAGTAGTTCCAATTGTTCATGGATGACCACTCTCACAAGATGTGGGTGATTTTCCTGAAGAAGAAAAGTGAGGCTCTTCAACATTTCCAGAATTTCTATCATCGTGTTGTGAAAGAAACCGGACAACCACTTCTTCTACTTCACTCATATCGAGGGGGGGATTCACATCAAATAAGTTCTTGTCCTTCCTAAACCAATAAGGCGTTAAGCAGAACCTGACTGCTCCCTACACACCCCGGCAAAATGGCATTATAGAGTGTCACAATCACACAGTGATGGAGATGGCTCACTGCATGCTAACAACAACAAAGCTATAGGAACGCTATTGGGATGAAGTAGTATAGATAGCTATATATCTTCTCAATGGGGCACTGATAAAAATTCTACAAAATAATATGCCATAAGAGCTATGGAGTGGTAGAAAGCCATCAATTTCTCATTTACAAGTATTTGGTTGCACAACATACATGCATGTCCCAGCTTAGAAGAGAAAGAAGGTTGAGCCAAAGACACTCCCGTGCATACTACTTGGCTATAGCAATACCTCAAAGGCATACCATCTCATGGATCCTGAGACAAAGAAAACATACGAGAGTTGGGACATGGTTTGTGATGAGTCATCCTTTGACTCATTAGTGAAAATAGAGGAACCATCACCAACCAACTCTCACCAACTAGTCTCTGAATCAGATGATCAGCCACAATAGACTACTCAGATAAAATAAATGCTACAAGAAGAGCTATTTTTTGACCTTGGAGAACTGGAGAATGTGACTCCACATAAATCCACACAAAAACAACACAGTTCTTCTCAAAATAAGCCAAGTTCTCATCCGAAGTGGGTACAAAGCACCATCAAGGACTCACATTTGCAACAACTTCCATATACATAATCTGGAGTTAAATAATAAATGAGGTAAACTTTACACTCATGAGTTCACTGATTAATACCTCTAAGCTTGATAATGTTCGTGAAGCACTTAGTCAACCTCAATAGAAGAAAGCCATGGATATAGAAATTTACTCACTCAAGAAAAATTGGACATTGGAACTTTTCAATCTGCCTACAAGAAAGAAACCCATAAGCTGCAAATGGGTTTTCAAGACAAAATATAAGGCAGATGGATCCATTGATAAACATAAAGCATGACTTGTAGCAAAAGGGTATGCTCGGAAATAGGTCATTGACTATGAAGAAATCTTTGCACCCACTGCGAAGATCAAGACCATAAGAATATTTTGCGCACTTACAGCACAGAAAGGATGGAGACTTCAGCAGATGGACGTCAAGAGTGCTTTCCTACATGGTGATCTGAAAGAAGAAGAGTACATGACCCAACCTGAAATATTTGTTGATGAAGAACATCCTAAGAAGGTATGTCCTCTCATTAAATCATTGTATGGGCTGAAACAAGATCCAAGGGCATGGTATATCAAGATCGATGATCACATTTTGTAGCATGGGTTCACTCGTAACCCCTCAGATTCTAATTTATATATAAATAATGTAGGTAAAGAAATTGTCATTCTTGTTGTGTATGTGGATGATCTTGTGATCACTGGCAGTTAAGAATATCGAGTTGATATTGTGAAGAATGATCTCAAAAGAACCTTCAACATGAAAGATTTGAGGCTACTACATTACTATCTTGGCTTGGAGATATGGAAAAAGGAGCATTACATTTTTGTTTCCCAGATAAAATATGCCAAGACACTCCTGGAAAGTACAATATATCTAACTGTAAACATATATCCTCTCCCATGGAAAAATGCTTACAACTTTTACGATTCTAGGATTCACCTCAAGTAGATGCTACTCTCTACATGCAATTTGTTGGAGGACTCATCTACTTGACATATACCAGACCAGACTTATGCTATGTTGTCAGCAATCTTTCCAGGTTCATGCAAGAGCCGAAGAAATGTCACTAAACTGCAGCAAAGCATGTTTTAAGGTATGTCTGAGGTACAATTGATTATGGTTTGGAATATAAGAAGAATGATCAATTCTTCTTATAGGGATACGTTGACTCGGACCATGCCAAATCTATTGATGAGAGGAATTCAACCACAGGATACATATTTCATCTCGGATCTAGACCTATCTCGTGGATAAGCAAGAAGCAGAATGTTATTTCTATCTCATCCATAGAGGTAGAATATCATGTCGGACGAGGAGCTATGTGTGAAGTGATATAGTTACGTCGCATTTTGGATGACCTAGGAATTCTTGAAAAATAATCACCTATTCTCTATTGTGATAATCAGAATGTGTTGAAGCTCATGTAGAATCTACTTTTTCATGAACGAAAAAAAAAATCATATTGAGATTGATTGTCATTTCATTTGAGAGCATGTCTTGAACCATCACATTTAGCTCCAGTAATGTCCTACATAAGCACAAGTAGATGATATTCTCACCAAATCCCTTGGAAAAGTGAAATTTGAAATTTTTAGGGGTTACATTTGCAAGAATAATGTAATAAGGGGGGAATGTTGGCATAAGGTTACATAGCATATCTTCTATATAATTAAATTGTGTAGATTAGATAATATCACATTCTTCTCGAATAGGTTGTGACCCCCCTACTATTATGGGGAATATTGTTAAGCTTCTCGCCTATATAATATGTATCGTGCTTCTGATATTCATTTGAATGAATAAGATATATCTAATCTCTATTTTCTCTCCATCATTTCCTCCTCTTAATTGATTTCTAATTTATCGTCTGATAATCTATACAATATGAAATCATGTCTTGTCATGTTAGTTTTAACACCTTGCTCCATGTTAGTTGCAGAGCCTTTTGTAAATACCTTTGGATTATTTGAATAGTATAGAGCTATAATTGTGCACAATAGTAGTATTGAACGCTAACAGATGCAAACAATTGTCGGTTTTGAGATGGACGTTGTTCATTGCATTGGGCCACAATTTTGTTAGACAATATCATACATATCCAAGTTTGCCAAATTTTTGATAACAATAGAAGAATGTCTTTGGAACTTGAGATATTTAATAGACAACTACTATTTTCAAGCATTAGTTAATTGTTGATATCAAAAAACCATAAGAAACAAAACTGAATTGGTACGCAGAAAAAAATTGTGTTTATATCTACAACTGTATGGAGGAAAACATGAAATAAAATTAATGACAGGAATTTCCCCAGAAAGATTGTTGTAGGAGAGGTTTCCATAAAAGAAATAGAGCCATTTTCAGTATCTTCTATTATTATTGCAAGATAATTAAATTTATTCCTTTCTCAAAGACCTCCATAGCTTTCGAAAGTGAGGATCTCTAGGTTTCCATAATGATGTAGTGTAACTCAATTTTTTTTTTTAAAAGTGATGGGAAGATATCCATCAATCCACTATTATCTCCTCTATCGTAAAGTTGTATAGATTTTTTTTTACATTGACGGAAAGATATTCTATAATATATTGATGCTAGCGACTGCTAGTCTTCGCTTCTAACAACAAATTGACATCTTCAAACAAAACAAATTTAATAACGATTAATTGTTGAAATTGCATAATGCAATGCACGACAATTTTTTTTATTAATGATTTATTAATTTTTATAACTTAAGGAGGGTTGAAGGGTCCTTTTCCCTTTACATTAAAGATACAATGAGAGGATCAGTCTAAAAAACTCAAACAATCCAGCAATACTTTCGTGAATAAATGCTTAAGGGCCTATGTATAAAACACAAGTTTTTGGGAATACAAAAAAAAATCCCAAACCAGTAAGACAGATAGGATGATTTGGTAACAATGAAACTAGAAAGGATATATAACAACAAAAATAAAGTTATAGCCTGAAGAATTTCAGAAGCACTTATTTATTTGAATCAGATGACACCTCCATAACCTCCACCTTAACAAGCTTGAAAATAGTTTTTGCAGGAAGTGCTAGAAAAAGATGCTCTTTTCCAGCAGTAGCCCGACTATTTAACCAATCATATACCTTACGACCTTCCCGATGAAGAAGACCCCAATGTGCTAGTTCCTCTTGTCATAGAGAAAAAATATCATCCAGGTCAGGAAAGAGGGGTGAACTATCTCTTGTCCTCGATGTCTCACCCCATTTGGACACAGTAAACACGAATCACATTAGGACATCAAACTATTTGTACAACTCTGAAAAAACTACCACGTCTAGAAAACCTTCATATTTATAACGAGCCTCAGATAGCAAGGGCCATGAAGCACTCATGGTTTTTTCCATTTCCGCTTCCATGCCAACTCTAAATGCTAGCTTGATCCAGTGATGACCCATCTTTAAAGCCCAATCCTTTGTCTAGTGTATGATAAGAAGATGACAAACAAACGTCAAAGAAAATTCCACATTTACCGTCAGACATCCCTCTAGATAAAGATAATCATCTCCAAAAAATCCCTCAATAACAACTAGGTCTTTCTCTATTTTAATTCGAAAAATGGATTTCAAACAACGACGCAAAATTTTGGTGTATAATGTCATTTCACTCACTGACTCGAAAATTGCATGAAAGGTAACATTGGAAAGGCCATGAGAGAAAAAATGAAAGCTAGTGAAAGTAAGGAGGAGATGATCGGTAAATATGTGGAGTGATTATGCCATTGCATGTTTGTAATTAATACGATCTTTCTAGGGGCTTTAATATCGACCTTTATTGGAAAAGGTGATGAGTCTGGGTGATCAACATATTTATTTTGAATCTTATCACACGATTTTCTATAAAATCCACCTTTTTAGTAGCCTCCCCATATATAACATTTAAGGTCCAATTTGTAATTAATGAAAGAGTACAAAATAATTTGTATTCACACAAGTTTTTTGATGGCGACGTTAGCAATAATATGAGAGTCGCCTCCAATAATTAATTCATTATTATTAAATTTAATAGCAACGGACCAACAATGTTCCAACACTTTAATTTATTGATTCATGCATTTATTAATTTACATTGGGTGGGTTCAGGGTCCGTAATCTACAGTCGGGGACAACCTCAGTAATCAATATCATGATACTGCAGAATTTAATCTTCAAACTATTAATAATCATTAAAAAATAAAAATTCTATATTTGGTCCTTCGAGTAATCTCAATAATTTTTACATATACTTTTAATTTACTAATTTAGGATTGATGGTGTGTTTTATTTATGAATAACATCTTATATTATATTAACAAGTAAAATGATATAAGAATATTCACCAAAACATTTAGTGGTATGAAAGTATGCCCCAAAGCCACAAGTTCAAACTAGGCAGACAAAAATCCTAGGAGTACATCAAATCACAAAACATCACAAGATGGAAAAGTAAAAAAATTAAGAGTTAACTATGAATTACTGACCGGCAGTGCGCAAATCTTGATCATGCTACCAATTACCAGACAAGTCTCGAGGATAGAAAATTCCCTTGTATTTCTTTCCTTTGAAATAACAAATATCGGTGTGGTCTTGAACAAAAAAAAAACTCATTACTTAAATTTTAATGAAAATAGCCTAAAACTTCCATACTTCATCTTATTTCATGATACAAATCATATAACTGGGAAATACAAACTAGTATATCAGAAAAAAAAATTGATTGATACAATATTGTATCGATAGGGTTGGTTAAAGACAATTCCTTCTACACAAATTATACGCAACATGCTTTCCACTAACATTTTTTTCTCAATACCCTATTCAGCATTCTTTGTAATAACACCTTCCACATTTGTGAAATGACTTCATGAAATTTACTACATATCTGCATAACCACACTTCTCTTACACTGATCAACATTATCAACTTTTATCAATCCAACAAACACATTCCAATAAAAATTATAGTCGTTAGTCATGTTATTAATTAAATGCGATTAACATCTAAAAGAGGGTCACCCTTTTTTCACGGCTATCTTGCCAAATTATCTTTGAGGATTGGAGAGATTCTGACACGCACATATAGCACTTAGACCTAGATTTTTGTTTTTCCTAGGCCTACAAAAGTTTGTTTATTTTATCAAACACACTATTGGGCGTACTATATTAGAAAGATTTGATCAATGCAATAGAATTCTTTCATTTAATATTGCGCCATAATCTTGTTCACCTTCACCATGCTTATGTGGTTGATCATTTGGGTATATTTTATTTGAAGCATGATTTTAAGAAAATATGCAAGGCCAAGATGGATAGAACATGTCTTCAGGTTTAATTGATGTACATCTATTATGATGATCTAACATTGACACACTACGTGGCTATGTTAATTACAAGAAATTTTCAATCATAACAATAGCAAAGCCTTCCCTTTCACTAACTAATGGCACTTATCAGTTGTCAAAATTCTAGTCGTTAGTCATCCTTCTCGAAGGATTGTATTCAAGGACTTGGCTCTGCCAAGGATAGTCCATCACATATTCTTTGATCTTGTACTCCTACAAATGTATTGCATGGTGTATTACATTCAATTTTTTCACAGTCTGTCACTGACATTATCTCAAGTATGCACAGATGCTTGCAATTCCATCTTGACTTCTTCATCATCTAATCTCAGTCAAACATTTGGGATTGCATTAATCTCTTCCCATATTTGTGATCATTCATTACTATTGAGACATTACCCATTCTACGACTACGTATTGCCTTAAATATAGAGCTCAAAAAATTGTGTTTATTAGCTATGTGTTGTTTAATGGGTTATTTCTGGAAATATGTAGGGGCCAAGATGATTAGGATACGTCTTCACATTCAAAATATGTACTTCATTATTATTATGCTCTAATTCTTATCTTTCTTGGCAAAGTCTCACAGTGAATTCCAGTTAGCCTACCATATTTTTTACCAATAGTAACATTAGAGCCTGCATTTTTCACTCATTAGTTTCTCACTTATGGTAAGTCAATGTAGCTTAGTGGTCGTTATGAAAAATATCTTCTATTTGAGATTTGATATTGCACAATGCTTTCTCTAGACGTTATTTTTTGTTGTGTCATATGATCTAGTGTAGTCAGACCTCTAATGTTTTCTTGTAAGGTTTAGTATGCCTTAGCGGTCGCTAAGCATATTTTTGCAATGATGAACTTCTCCAAATTTCTTACCTCAGAATGTGCTCAGCCTAAATGCCACTGGGAAGTTGTATTCTTGTCTCACTTGTAACAATAAACAATAATTGTAGATCGCTATGTTCTTTAAGTGGACATGAGCTTGAAGGGAGTCACCAGGCATTAAACTTATATGAATTGTGTATTTTATCTGCGATGCCCACAAATTAAGTTTACATATCAGTTTAGCTTAGAGGCCACTGATTTATTCCTTTCTTGAAGCTTTAATTTCTATAATACAATAATTTGTAGCATTTGTGCAGGGGTGGATTGCACATGAAAAATTAATTTGAGTTTAGGGGTCACTATGACTTTATTTTTTATCCTTATGTCTTTCAAATGATTCTTATTTTATTTTCGATTTTATTATGACGGTGCCTTAGCTTCTTGACCCTTTGATCTTCTACCTATTAATTTCACATTCACTTCCATAGCTGTGTTGTGCATCCTTGGTATTTTTATCAATTCTCCTCCTATATCTTCAACGACCTTTTCTTGTATCTATATTATTTTATTCTTTACTTTGCCTAGTGCTCATTCTATTATTCCTTTTTAGCCTCTTCCTATGTTATGAGACTCTCTATCTTCCTCTTCCTTGGTCTTTGTTTATGCTTCTTGTTTCTTCTTAAAAACATTCTTTCCTGATTTCTTTCAAGCTCTTCCTTGTTGAGCACTTCTTTTTAATACGAACTGTTGTTTGATCTCTATATTCAAAATAAAAAAATTAGTTGAGCCTATTGGTCGCTAATCCACTCTTCCTGACAAGTAGCGGAGCTTAGTGGTCATTAATCATTTTCTTTGATGCACAGTGATGTGTTAAAAAAGAAAAGATGCAAAGGTGTGTGCCTAGCAGTCCCTATGGTGTTATATAAGCACCCTAAAAACATTTTTAGTAATCATCTTTCTTCTCGACTATGCAAATACCTCCATAGCTTTCGACATTAAAAATTTTTGGTTACAGAGTCTCACTTACTTTGCTTCATCAAAGATAGTGGTTGTGCTATAGGAATTATAGCCATAAGATCTACTAATCATGTGTTGTGTAGGATTTGTCCTCTTAAAGTATCCCTGTTATCTAGAGTAGTAATTAGATATTACGAATATAGAGGTGGACAAGGCCTACTCTCCATTTTTTGGAGTAGATTATTGGGAATGTTAATTTTTACCGCTTTTAAGAGTCTTAGTTTTCCTTCTCTTCTATGCATTGTTATTATATTTATCTGTGTGTCTTTTAATGGAGCTTAGGGGGTTACTATGTAGCCACTTTACTTGATCAGAACCAATCTAAATCTATGTGTGAGTGAGGCCTTCTATCCATGTTGACTCCCTAATATTGAAAGTGTTGATATCTCCTTGTGAATGGTGATGTCATGCACTACACTTGGTTGTGGAAGGAATGTATAGTCAATAAGATAAGATTACTAGTTCAATGATATGTACTAATGATCGATCCCTATGCAAGATATTTATTTGGATTGCTGGATCGGAATCCTAGGAGTTCTTGAGTCTAGCGATTGGTAGGCTTCTGATTATTTAGTCATGTGTGTTGTTCCCCAATACTGATCATGTAGAAGTTGTTCATGAACATATGTGGGGGTTTAAGAGAAATTTATATGATCCCCTATTTTTATGTCAAGTATTGGTATTGTTTTGACACTCGGTGTTCCAAGTGTAATCATTCTGACATGATAGCATCTAATGGTTCCCATGTTCTTTCCTATCTGATAAGGGTACTGCATAATTTATTTCTGAGGTTTTAGCTTGTCAAAATATAAGTCTATGAGTTTTTCTAGAGTAACCTTGGGTCCATTAATGACTCCAAAATCTTGGTTATCAAGAGATATATTAGAAATATTATGCCACCTGGCAACATTTTTATGGATTACAATTACAACTTAATAATGCGATTTTTTTACATACAAAGTACTTGTTAATTCTATCGCTAATTAAAAATTTCTTAATGCCTCACGACTAGTTGAGTTGGCAATGGGCAATGGTTGTAAATTTGTTGCTATCATGCTATGCTTAAATGCTTCAATTTTTCTTGCAAGTTATTTCCATATTGATGAATAATGAGAGTGTATTTGTATTCTTGATGCGGAGAATAGCTTTAAATTATCAATTATGCACCCCATTGTGAAACAATGTGAGTAATGACATACAAGGTTATGTATTCACGTACTTCCTAAATTTGTATGCAAGATTTGCTTCCTGAGAGTTTCCCTTATTATATTGTAAATCCCATATTTTATTATGCTGTAAATTCATATTTGTTGTATATAGCTTGTGAGTTCACAAAGAAACTTTTGACGTTGTCCCAACAATTTCTAAAGTAGGTAGTATTAATAAATTTGATTTCCCCATATCTCAAGCTATTCCCCGAATTAACGTGAATAATATTTATAAAATACTAAATTTGCACTAAATAAAAATTAATAATTAACGTGGCGTATATCGTTCTCTTAAAATTTAAATTTTTTGTTTCCTAATGTTCACTTCTATTTTCTAAATGGTTTTTTATTATGTTGAAATTAACAATTGTTGTTTTTTTGCGAATCCACAAAGAAAATTTTGTCAATGTCCCACTTGTTTCTAAAGTAGGTAGTAATTAATAAATTTGATTTCTCCCAAATCCCATGCTATCCCCCCGAATTAATGCACATTTTGGTTATAAAATTTCCGAATTCACACTAGATAAATGTTAATAATTAACGAGGCAAATATCACAATGGCTATTTCAAAATATCTAAAAAAATTGTTTCCTAATGTTCACTTCTAAACCAAATGAAATAAATGGTTTTTTATTATGCTTAAATTAATATTTATGGTTTTCCCGAGTTATCATAAAGAAACTTTTGTCACTGTCCCACATGTTTCTAAAGTAGGTAAAATTAATCAATTTTATTTCCTCGTATCCCACCATATGCCCCGAATTAAATGCAAATATTAATGATGGGTTAATTCAAAGTACAATATGTGAAATCCTCCGCATTAAATTTGCTAATCTTTGAAAATATCAAAATCTCACACTTTTTCTTTAAGAACGGGAAATTCAAATCCTTTGAAATTATCCTATTCCCTTCTGTGCCTTCGGGTGCATATCGCAAGGCCTTTTGCCTCCAATTTACTTTTGTTGAATGCATTTGGAAAAAAGTAAATAAACTAGAGTCATATAAATGGATACCTAGGGGTTTCTTTTTCATTTTTTAAGCGTATAAAAGGTATTTCTATTGAAATCAGAATACAATTTCATGCCTTTCTCCTAAGCACTAATTTACTGGTCTGAATGTGCTCAATCCGTATGCAGGGTTTTTTTAACGATAAGTTGAGGCAGCGATCATAATCACGTTTAGGGTTGCACAAATAAGACAAAAAATAGTGATAGTGGATAGATCACGGGTGTGAGTGCAGATCAGGAAGCGCACAAAGGACAAAATCAAAAGAAACAAGAAAAATAGGTTGCAGATAGAATCTCATTGATACTGTGTTTTAGAGAGAATACAGAGATTTAGCAGACATTATCAATCACGTCAAAATATCAGATACAACTAAAACATGTATTTATCAAAAGCATCTATGTAATTGTATGAGTATCGTAGTTCATGGAGGGTACTTGCAACAACTATGTATTCACCTAGTTCTCGTGCTTTGTACCGAAACCCATCCCTGGCTTTCCCTTTGGTGCCTTTGCATTTTCGTTAGGTGATCTTCTTGTCAAAATGTGTAGCTATATCTACACCACACTTTTGTCCCACACATGACAAAAGATCAAATACATCACACTTCTATCTAATATTTATTCACTTCCGAAGAAAACCCATTTTTTTATGTCCTACTCGTAGCTCAAGTATTCATGTTTGTGAAATGGGTTCCCTTTTCATCCCTTCTAACTATGTCTCTGGTTTCTTTTTTTATTTTTCGTTCTTCTTCATCCATTTATTTTTTCCCATAAGCATTGACATTGAAAGAGGGTTTAAAACCCGCAAGCGAGGATCACGAGGGATGACGTGCACATCAACGGACATGCGAACAGCAACGTGAAGAGATCTCAGGAGGAGTGAGCATCAACTGAATGTGCATGCAAAGATTTGAAACACGGGCAGAACCTGGTTAAGCCATAAAACTCTCCTCTATCTCATAGATAAAATGGGGTGTACATATAGGAGGTGCTGAGTAACCCCCAGTGCTGCAATCATGGCAACTAGAGTAGAGAGGGGGAGTTACATTCCCAGAATAGAAGTGTAACTCCCAATGACGTATATGAAGCACTAACGCACTGACGCACTGACGCACTGACGTGCTGACATGTTGGCGCGTAAGAGAATCTCATAATGACCCCTAAATGACACATGGATCTATGATCTCACCTAAGTGAGATGAATCACCTAATGATGTGGAAAATAACACACACCAACACCCCCCCCCTTCATCGTAACTTGGGATGAGGCGGTAAGTCAAAAACAAGAAATGGGTCCCAGCACAAAGCCTAATGAGGTACCCATGCATAGGAAAAAGGTCCCAAGCAGTGAAGGAAAACCCAGTGGGAAAAAAATCCACCACAAGAGAACAAAACACTCTCTAATCTAAGAAAGATGCCAACTATGAGTGCCAGCTCTAGACAAGCCTGAAAAGGTACCCATGTACAAAGAGGCAATCTCTCAGAAGGAAGAAGAAGAGAGAAGAAGAGGGAGATGAGAGGAATGCAGAAGATGCCATGGATGGATCTGAACTCTGTAGCTCTAGGAAGTCTCCCAGAAGAATGTCAATGATGAGATCCTCTGCCTCTGGACTGCAGAAGAGCCACTCACACAGAACAGTGTGCCTTCCCTTAGGAAGGAAAAAAATGACGTGCTGAAAGTATACCCACTCCACAAAGGAAACCGAAGGCAGTAGCATGAAGAACTCTGAGTCTGGTGCACATAAGTGTGACATAGGTCTAGCAAGTGAGTGCCAAGGAACCGAAGGTAATGCCACGTGCGTAGAACTGTCTGAGTGAAAAAAGAGGAACACCCGCAGAAAGGATGTCCAAGTGATGTGAAGGGAACAAAACATCCTCCACAACAGAAAAGGGATCCACATGTGAGGGTGGATCAATGAAGGTCTCTAGAAATGTGGAAGTGACATGATTCCCGGAAGGGGCACTCCCAACAACAGACATGATGAACTCCTCTGAAACACCTGTAGATGGATGAGGGACCTGTAGTGCATCATGAGTAGACTCTACAAAAAGATGACTAAGGTCAGACAGATACTCATCCCAATGAGGGGGCTCAAGAAATAAAATAGTGATTTCAGATAGGTATGAGTCATCCAATGAAGGTAGAGGAGTGAAAGGGGCCTCCCACACAGGAGGAAAAGAGGCAAGTGTGATGACTATATGAGGTTGAGTAGGAGACTTCTCGATATCTGATGAGATGTAAGAAGTGTCAACACTCTTTGGAATAGTGAGAGAAAGAGGAGAAGAGTCCTCTGTAGTACTCTCGACATCAAAAGAGGGTGCACAATCCTCATCATCAGAAGTAGAACCAAGCGAGTCTATGTCAGTGGAACTGCCATCACACAAAGAAAATGAGACAACTGAATCAACAAACATGACAACGACTACAGTATGCGAAGGGTCTCCATAGAGGGAATGAAGAATGCTCCAAACACGGTGGGGTGGATCTGAGTCTGCCACGTGAAACCAGAGAGATCGAGAGATATGCATCATCATGTGACCAAAGACATGGTCACAAGTGTTAAGAAAATCCTCCAGATGACGATGATTAGTGGGTGCAGGAACTGGCCCAAGCAAGATGGGTAAAAGACCCTCGTGGGTGAAGTAACGTTCTATGGAAGCACGCCAAACTAAATAGTTCCCTCTCCTGGTGAGAAGTGGTGGAGGCTGTAAGGAAATCCTACGATGCTCAAGTCTAGAAAGAGCACTCTCCATGATTTGGAATGCAAGATGCACAAAAGCAAAACATTGGACTCAGCTGATAATGCGTCTGCGTGTGAAAACCCAAGAGTACAGTTAACCCCCCCAAAATGTGGCACTTTATAAAGTAGTGCATTTATAAAACTAACAATGTCATCACATAATGTGTGAAAAATCATGTAACTTTGACTAAATAAGCACTCAAAAATGAGCATCGAGTCAAAAGTTATAGCATTAAAACGATTCCCGTAACTGATGGAAAATGCTACTAGACACTGCAAACGCATTAAAAAAGTGCTTGAAACGAGTGCAAAGGGTATCATGTGGGTACTCGTTGGAAACGGCACGGAATTTTAAGTAGGGTTTGTTTTGACTGTGAGGGGGGATTAGCCTCCTGCCAATCCCGGACCTCGCCCTCCATCTTCGACATTCATAGGAGGGTTGATAAAAAGAGCCAACAACAGCCTAAAAAATTACAATGCTGATTACAATGAAAAGTTTTTTTTTAACACCTTAAAACATTTTAAAAATGTGGAAAGGAGGTGGGCCCACGTTTACAGCAGTCAAGCCATGTGGAACGGTTGAGTAGCAGTTAGCACGTGCTAGTAAAGTTGCAGGAGCGGTTGACTGAGCAGACCAAAAGTGCAGGTCGGTTTAGCCCTGTGTTGGAAGAGGAAGTGGCTGGTGGACTGGAGATGTTGCAGGTCTGCACAAGGTGAGGAGTGATGCTGAGCAGATTGCCAAGTGGAGGCCACATGTTAGGGAACCCAGAAAGGGTACTGAGCAACTGCAGTGAACGCTAGGTAGTTCGCAGATTGTGAGCTGGAGCGGTCACACTTTGGCAGTGCACTCGGAGTTAGATGCCACATACCAAGGCTGCAGAGTTGGCAGGAGGATTCAGGTGAGAATCCAGAAACAAATAATCTGAGGTAGATACAGACTAGTAGAGAGTGGGAGTACAACGAACCAGAGTCGCATGCACAGAGCTGAGCTGAGGAGCCAAGGACAGAAGGCGAGCCAGACTGAGTTGCAATGGCAGAGTACCAGGAAGCATGAGTAGGGAACACATGGCTTCAAACACCATGAATAGCGAACACCACAAGTAGCAAACACCATGAGCCAGCAACCAAAAAAATAGCCACGTTTAGATTCCACACCAAGGAAAAAATGAGTTTCCACACTGGAAGCCTTAACATAGCTCGAATCGAGCCAATGGAGAAGTCAAAGACCAAAGGGCTTGGGCATAGCAACACGAATGCAAGAACCAAGAAAAACTCGAACCTACAATCAGAAGTAGCAGAACCTCTCAAGACCCTCTTGCAAGGCTGAAAACTTGAAAAACCACAAACACGAATAAACCTGAACAAGAAGGCGAAACCCACGAACACGAGCAAGCAAACCGGAGGTATGAATCCCAAAATCAATGCAAGAAGAGCACGATCAGAATCACCATTATGACACACGCAATGAAATCTGAATATCACGCCAGAAGCTAGAAAATGCACGAGCAATGCCAAGGAGTGCATGGATCCACAAGATCCGCTCTGATACCATGAAAGAGGGTTTAAAACCCACAAGCGAGGATCATGAGGGAAGACGTGCACATCAATGGGATGTGCGAACGACAGCGTGAAGAGATCTCAGGAGGAGCGAGCATCAACCGAATGTGCATGCAAAGATTTGAAACATGGGCAGAACCTGGTTAAGCCATAAAAACTCTCCTCTATCTCATAGATCAAATGGGGTGTACATATAGGAGGTGCTGAGTAACCCCCAGTGCTACAATCATGACAACTCGAGTAGAGAGGGGGAGTTACATTCCCAGAATAGAAGTGTAACTCCCAATGACACATATGACGCACTGACGCACTGACGTGATGACGTATAAGAGAATATCATAATGACCCATAAATGACACATGGATCTACGATCTCACCTAAGTGAGATGACTCACCTAATTATGTGGAAAATAACACACACAAATAGACATTTATCTCTAGCAGCAAAACACGAGGCACATATTCTTTTTTTATAAATCGTAATGGTTTGCTTTTGTATAGTTTAGGTAATCATTTTGACTTCCTTTAATGAATTTTTTAATATGAAAGAAAAAGTCGTGACTAATTCTTCAATATTTGATTCTCACTTGATTACCGCATTAATATACATATTTTTTTATATATTTTTTTCCGTGTAGAAATAATTAAATGCATTGTCTTTACAAAAAAAAAAATGTTTAGAAAAAAGGTAAGCACATTATATGTTCTCGTAAATATTATTAAATATGAATATTAATCATTCTATTAACAAACATATATTTCATTTACAATTAGTAACGACTTACTTAGTAAATGAGCCAATATAAAGTAACAATTTTTAATTTCTAAAATTACATATTCCAAGAATAAAGGTCATTAAGCTCAATATTTGCCTAGCTATTACAAGACAACACAAGGAAACAAATATTCCAAGACAAGAAAAATATTAAAAAGTTTCCTGAATACATATTTCAAACAAGAACGGAGACTAGTAGCCGCTAATATTTTGGTTGACTCGCATATTATATAACTAGGAAAGCTCGCATGAAAACCGAGCTAAGCACCATTATTATATTTAGATTTCTGTATTAATTTATCAAAATCCTACAATGATATTACAATCCTAGCGGACGCTAATGTTGAAGATTAGTAAATAACATTGGTACAACATAACAAAGACTTGAGATTAGTGAGTGCTAGGATATTTGTTGCCTTGCATGAAAGATAATTAGTAACAAATAGGATAATTATATTTTGATGTTACATTACTACCTTTTAAGACTAGCGACCGCTAGGGTGGATGTTTAATTTCTTTCTTTGATGTTCCAAGACAAAAAATATTCAAAGATAAGATTAATTTAAACATTTTTCCAGAATACACATATTCCAAAATGAATTTTTTTGCATTGCTGCCGCTGAGTTCAATATGTTTTTCGAAGTCTATCACATGATATTTGAAGACTAGCAGTCGCTAATGTCATAGATTAATCCACTTTGTTTGTGTAACATAATAAAGACTTAAGATTAGCAGCTCCTAGGATAATTATTGTATTTGCATTCAAGATAATGATTAATGACCCAACTAAAAACTAAAAACTTAACTAAACTCCAACATCAATTGTTTATCCAGGCGGCCTCTGAGTACAACATGTTATTCAAATTTTATTACATGATATTCCTAGAGGACGCTAGGATATTTTTTGTCTTTAATTTGGGACAATTTATAACGACTCGATTGAAAATTTAACTATGCTCCCTGCAATTATATTTAAATTTTAAAAGACTATTTTTAACGACTAGCGACCGCTAGGGTGGTTTCTTACTATATTTCTTTCCTGAATACTCACGATTCCAAAAGAAAATTTAATCTTAGCAGTCACTGAGCTCAATAGTATATTCAAAGTCTATTGCATGAATTCCAAACGAAAATTTAAGCCTAGCGGCCCCTAGGTTCAATATGTTATTCGAATTAGCGTTGTTGCAAAATCACAAAAGCTTGAGGTTAGCGTACGCTAGGACAGTTGTTGTCTTGCATACAGGACAAATTAGTAATGACTTGATGGATATTCAAATACAAAACTAGACAAAAAATATTCGAAGATAGGATGAACTCAAGTTATTTAGCTATTGGTGAGTTACAAGTAGCTTGTAATCTAACCCCAAGTTTCATTCTCGTTGAGTTCATTGGATGCTTTCAATAAGTGGCCATGGGGAGACTTTGAGGTAGGGGTAAAACTTCTCCATATGGACCAAGCAGAACATAGAGGGGTAATTCGAATGTGGATCGCTCGGTAGACATCAAGGACCCAAGCCCACCTCCATGTCTCTCTTAGAGAAAGTGCTCCTCCACCACTCCAGTTCATAGCTTTGGTATAATAAAAGTGTTTATCATCAAAAATGTACTATTAGTCTATAATCATCAACCCAAGTTCCATTCCCATTGAGTTCATTAGATGCTTTCAATAAGTGGCCATGGGGACACCTTGAGGTAGGGGTTGAACTTATCCATATAGACCAAGCGGAACATATCAGGGCACTTTGAATGCTCCATGTAATTATATTTCAATTTTAAAAGACTATTTTACATGACTGATGACCGTTAGGATTGTTGCTCCCTATATTTATTTCTTGAATACTCGTGATTCTAAAAAAAAGTTAAGCCTAGCATCCACCGAGCTAAATAGTATATTCGAAGTCTATTGTATGAGTTCAAAATGAAAATTTAAGCCTAGCGATTGTTGGGTTCAATATGTTATTTGAATTAGTGTTGTTGCAACATCACAGGTTAGTAGCCGCTAGGACAGTTATTGTCTTACATATGGGATAATTAGTAGTGACTTGATGGATATTCAAATACATGAATAGAAACCAAATATTCGAAGACATGATGAAATCAAGTTCTTTGGCTATGGGTGAGTTACAAGTAGTTTGTACTCATCAACCCAAGTTTCATTACCATTGAGTTCATTGGATTCTTTCAATAGGTGGCCATGGGGACACCTTGAGGTAGGGGTCAAACTTCTCCATATGGACCAAGCGGAACAAAGTGGGGTGCTGCAAATATGAATCACTCGGTAGACATTAAGGAACAAATCCCACCTCCATGTCCATCTTAGAGAAAGTGCTCCTCCACCACTGCATTTCATAGCTCTAGTATAATAAAAGTGTTTACCATCCAAAATTTACAAGTAGTTTTTAATCATCAACCCAAGTTTCATTCTCCTTGAGTTCATTGGATGCTTTCAATAAGTGGCCATGGGGAGACTTTGAGGTAGGGGTAAAACTTCTCCATATGGACCAAGCGGAACATAGAGGGGTAATTCGAATGTGGATCGCTCGGTAGACATCAAGGACCCAAGCCCACCTCCATGTCTCTCTTAGAGAAAGTGCTCCTCCACCACTCCAGTTCATAGCTTTGGTATAGTAAAAGTGTTTATCATCAAAAATTTACTAGTAGTCTATAATCATCAACCCAAGTTCCATTCCCATTGAGTTCATTGGATGCTTTCAATAAGTGGCCATGGGGACACCTTGAGGTAGGGGTTGAACTTATCCATATAGACCAAGCAGAACATATTAGGGCACTTCAAATGCTCCATGTAATTATATTTCAATTTTAAAAGACTATTTTACACGACTGATGACCGTTATTACTTTTTATTACAACTCAAATGGGAGGTTTGGAAGATCCAAAAATTCTCTTGCAGACAAGGGAAGAAGGGAGGGTGCAAAAAAATTTTTTCCAACCCTTTACAATGAACTCTACCCCTTCTTTTATAGATTCAACATAGGGAGAAGAAGAAGAGAGGAAGGAAAAATAATTTGAGACTCAGCTACCGGCCATCAATGCCCCCTGTAAATCCACCCACAATATTTCAAATCTACCTCGATTGCTTGTTTGATGTGTTGAAGGAGGAAGAACAATGGATCAGATCGAATCCGATCTAGTTGTTTGAGAAAGTGGATCCTACATTAATGGCACGAAGACGTTTTCCAATTTTTTCCCACCTAACCTTGTCAAAATTAAAGTTTTATATCTCCATGGTATAGACGAGGTCGAGATCTCTTTAATGGTGCCAAATTTGTTGGATCTCAGGCACTGGATAAGAAGATATGCCCATTTGAATATTTGAATCAGAACCGTACAAAAAATGGCGGAAACCAGTTAGTAGAACGGGTCTGTGGACCTGAAATTCACAAATCCAAAAGTTAAAATTACCTCTGGCGACCCGCCTTCCTACTTTGACTTAGAACATGGCCACATGGAGGGTTGGCACTCATTTGGGGACCACTTTTGGATTTTGCTTTTAAATTTGTGCCAAGTTGACACGTGGCACCTTCCGCAGATTTGTTTTGTTCCTTTATGTTTTTAACTAAGTCCTTTTGTTTGGTGGGGCCATATATCTGACCAGGGACATGTGGAGGCTTGGCGCTTGTCTAAGGACCCACTTTTAGATTTATCTTTGAAGATGCGTCGGGCTGACACGTGGAAGCCTTGTGCTTATTTGAGTCTCCGCTTTGGGCCACACCTTTGAATTTTACCTTTATTGACCCCTTTCCACATGGAGGGTTGGCACAAGTTTAAGTCTCTACCTTGGGCTCACATCTTGAAATTGCGCTGAGTTGACATGTGGTTCTTTTTGCTTGTTTTGACTTTTCAACAGCCGGATCTATCCTTTTTTGTGCCTAGGACACACGGAGGCTTCACGCTCATTTGAGTCTGATTTTTGAGTTTAGCCCTTGGAGATGTGCCGATGAGGCACGTGGAAGCTTCCATTGATTATCCCATACTTAGCCAATTTTGGGCTCATTCTAAATCATTTGTAGAGCCCGAAGACTTAGAGTTTTTCTCCATTTCTTTTCCTTTGAGCCTCTCATTTTCTTTGACACTGTTTGTTTCCTTCCTCAACCCTACTCCTCCATTTTAGAGCCCATCTGCAACCTATTTGTTAGATTTAAAACATGGGCTTGTACGACGGAGTTGTCCCTTGAATTTCTTTCTACACAGGGTCATGGTCTGATCAATTTTACCGGGGGAAAAATTGAGATAACAATTTGGTGACTCGCGGGGACGTCTACCTGCTAGATGAATAGACTAGTTGTCTTGTTGTATTCATTGGGCATGGAGTCATGGGTAGTGGCCTGACGTTGGTCCTGTTCTTCTAAAAATGGACCTTTTGGGACCCGATTTTAGTTGCTCTATATTTGTTATATCTTAAAATGAGCAATTGTTACCACAGCCGTGGGTCTCCCTATTGCAAAATGTTGAAGGGAATGGTGCATTCACCTAGAGGCACGTCGAACTATATAATGACGCAAACCTAGAGCAAAAAAAACATGTGCCAGAGCACTTAGGGAAACAAAACCTATGCTACAGCAAGACAATGTGCATATGCTCTTAGAGAAATAAAAATTCTATGCTAATATTTACAAGGGTAGAACCTTCCTTTTCAGTAGCAATGTTTGAGATGGATCCTGTTGATTGGGATCTACAATTCTTCACCATCCAATTTAGCCAGATGGAAGGAATTACTACTTTTGCACCCTGTGATCATGTAGGGGCCACTCCAAATGGTATCAAACTTGGAATGCCTTCCTAGCTTTACCTGATCTGCATCCCACTTTAGAACTAAGTATCCCTCTTGAAAGGTCCTTCTTATTTCTTTCTTATCAAAACTCTTCTTGATCAATGTTTGATCCTTTTCCATGCTCTGCATTGCATGCTCTCTTACTTCTCCTTACTTCCATTAGCTCTGCATACCTGATTGCCTTGGGTTCAAAATCAGATAGCTCCAATTGTTTCATGAGCTCCAAAGCGAGCAGTTCCAATGATATGGGCAATACTGCCTCTTTTCCATATACAAGCTTGTGTGGGGAGCTACCTGTGGACCTCTTGGATGTGATCCTATTAGCCTATAGAGCTGATTTGAACTTTGTATGCCAAGTTCTCTTATTTTCATCGAGAGTCCTTCTGATAATATTTAGTAGGTTGTTGTTCGTGGACTCTTCTTGGCCATTGCCTTGAGGGTAATGGTTTGATGAAGTGCTGAGGTACACACCATTCCTGACATCCCATTCAGTGATCCTTATACCAAGGAATTCCAATGCATTATTTGATATAATAGTGGCAGGGACTCCGAACCTGGTGGTTATTCCTTCATAGAAATCCAAGATATTGGATTCATTTTCTTCTTTTAGTGCCACCACTTAAGTCCACTTGGTGAAATAATATGTTGTTGTAAGTATCCACTTGTGGCCCTGGCTTGAATTTAGGTTAATCACCCCAATGAAGTCTAGTCCCCATTGCATGAATGGTTGATCCACTGAAATTGGGCAAAGGGGAAGGGCTGCTAACTTTTCTTTACCTGTGAAGAATGCACACTTCTTGTACTTCTTGATCCATGAGTAGTAGTCCCTGAACACTGTAGGCCAATAATAACCAGCTTTCATGATCTTGAGAGATGTTACTCAAGGGGAAAAGTGGCCTCCTGCTTCTCCATCATGGAACTCATGCAACACTCTCTCAATTTGGCCTGTCCCAATGCACCTCAATAGAACACTATTGATATCCTTCTTGAACAAGACTCTGCCAACAAGCACATATGGGATGGATTGTAGTTTGAAGTATCTCCTTTTTGCTTTGTTCCATTCTGGAGGGCACAAACCCGTCTCGAGATAATACACCAAGGCTTGAGTCCAACATGGAATAGGTGCATCATTGGCTGGTTGCTATTGATCATTCTATAATAGTAGGACATCCTCTTTTTCATCCACTGACTTAGCATGTTGCTTGGAGGCAAGTTGTTCACACTAACCCTTGCCACAAACCAATTTAGTCCCCCTTATCTCAATGTTGTATTCCATTACCCAAGTGATCCAACCTTCTCTTTTCTCATTCAAGTCCTTGTTCAGGAGAAAATCTTTGACACTGGCATGAGATACTAGTAGTTGAATCTTATTATTTGAGACCAAGTGTCTGAAATTCTTCAAGCTCCTAATAATGGAAAGGACATGTGTTTTAATGAAAGAGTATTTTACCTCGTAGTCCTCCAAGATTTGACTAAAAAAGGCTATGGGTTGTTCTGAACCTTCCTTGTTGGGCTGGACCAATATGGCTGAGATGGTGTCTGACCCTCCAAAAGCATACAACATGAAGTCTTTTGAGAAGTATGGGTTAATGAGAGTTGGGGCTTGTGATATTGCGAGCTTGATGGCCTCAAAACTCTCTTTTCCTTCTACTGTCCATTTAAATGCAAGACTCTTCTTTAACATCATTGTTAAAGGCTTCACAAGAGTGGAAAAATCAGGTACAAACCTGTGAACAAAGTTTATCCTCCCCAAAAAGATTTGGAGAGACTTTTTGTGTTGTGGCAATGGAAGTGTCCGGATGGCTTCAACCCTTTCAGGATCAATTGTTAACCCTTCTCTTGAGACAATGTGGCCCAACAATTTCCCCTCATGTGCCAAGAACACACACTTATTTGGATTCAGTGATACTCCGAACCTTCTACACCTCTGAAACACATGCCTGAGGTGAAAGAGATGGTCTGTGGAATTTTTTGAGAAGATGGTGATATCATCTAGATACACCAAAATCATATTGTTGATCAATCCTTTGAATGCCATGTCCATAGCTTGCTGGAATGTTGCTCCGACATTTGACAATCCAAATGGAATCTTCTTATAAGCATATGTACCCCATTTGGTGGTGAAGGTTGTCTTGAATTGGTCTTCCTCTTTCACCATTATCTAGTTATATCCTAAGTATCCATCTAGCAATGAAAACCTCTCAGAGCCAGCTACAACCTGTAGGATCTGTTCCATTGATGGAAGTGGATAATGATCCTTGAGTGATGCTCTGTTCAGATCACGAAAGTCCACACACAGTCTAATTTCTCCATTTCTTTTCCTTACAGGCACCAAGTTTTTAACCCAACTTGAGTGCTTGATAGGGAAGATGATGTTGGCCTCAATTATCTTGTTCAAATCTTTCCTCATGAGAGGCTCAATGTGAGGATTTATGGGCCTTTGCTTCTGTCTGAAAGGCTTGGCTCCTAGATCCAGCTTGATAGTGTGTTGTGCCAACTTTGGGTTGAAACATTTTAAATATTTGTAAGTCCAGGAAAAGACATCTGAGAATTCTTGACAAAGCTTAGTAAATTCATATTTTTCTTGTTGAGTTCTTACCTTTCCAATCTACAACGTTTTGCCTTCTTCTATGAAAATGGGCTCTGAATCTTCACCCTTTACCTGAATATTCACCTTCTCCTTTCGGAATTGGTCATTTGGGTTGAATATTGATTCCAAAGTGACAAGACCCTTTGGTAGTTTGTTGGTTCTCAACTACACCACTTGATCTCCATACTGTTACTCCATTTTGTCTTGGTTTCTAGAGGAAAACTCAACCTCTTTTTCTAGAAAGTTGACAATTTGCTGGTCATTCTCAAAGACCTACCAACTTGTGTTATTATCAGGGAAAGTTGGTCTCACAACCACTTTGATATGGGGCTAAGACTTATCACTCTTGATACTCTCTACAACATCAAATGCTGCCCCAATTGCTGCCAATCTGTCTGCTACTTCATTCTTCTTCCTTGGGATGGAATTGATGTCGAATGCTTCGAAGTCCTTGATGAGGTCCCATACCCAGTTCTTGTAGCTCTTTAACAGGTCGTTCTTGGCAGCATTTTGTCCTCAGACCTGATTAGCAACTAGTTCACTGTCACCAAACACCTGCAAGTTTCTTATCCCTCTTTTCCTTTCCCAATGCAATCCATGGACCAAAGCTTCATATTTTTTGTGTTGTTTGAGCAAGAAAATTAGAAATGGAAAGCCGAGTAGTATTTTATACCTTGAGGCGAAACAAGCATAGCTCCTCCTCTGAATCCTTGTCTACTTCTTGAGCCATCAAAGAATAACTGCCATACCTCATTATCTTCTTTGTGGTCTGGCTTAATGATGTCGAGAAGAGGATGATTCTCCTAATGCAAACAGTAGAATCCTAGCTCAGATTCCTCCATCTCTTTATAGGGGTTAAAATCATGCTTCTTTTTTTCCCACTCGTCGAGGGTCAACTCTGGAATACACACAACCTTAGTATCTATCACAAACGTTTGGGAGGTCTTCCTAATCAAAGGTTGAACAATTGGCATTGATTGGGTTGGGTACATAAGACTCAATATGGTAATCCGCAATGGGCTCAGATCTAATCATAGCCTTAGCTCCATACCTTGTTCTAAAAATCATGTGCGACCAATCAGTAGACAAATAGCCTCCAATCTTAGCAGTGAAGTCTCTTGACAAACACAATGCAAAATGTGGCAGCAAGTCTATGACTGATACGTTTTACAATACAGTCACATTGGGGCATGCGTGTAATGTGAGGCTCAAATCCTTGATGACTCCAACCGTTGTTACCGTTGTCCCATCTAATTGCACTACACCCCTGGAGATGACTTCGTATTGAAGACCCAGTTGATCAGGCTATTTGTTTTGTGGCATTACAGAGCTACTTGCCCCTGAATCAATCATGCAATTATGTACCAATTTGTCTCTAATGATCAATGAAACATAGAATGGAGGGGGCTTTAGATTCTTACCTTGTTTTCCTCCATGGTTTCCTTCAGGCCGAGCCACATTGGTAAACACTTTCTCTTGCTTGTTGGGGGGCTGATTTGAGCTTGACCAATTAGCCATAGCAGTTTGCAACAGATCGCTCTTTCTTGGAATGGCTAATGACTCCCACATTAAAATATTCACATTTATCTTCTTCATTTGTTCAATGATGTTAAATGATCTATCCTTTTGTTGTCCCTTTCTTGGTACATTTTTCTCTTGCACATGGGTCGGTACAACCGGTGCCTGAGTGGGTTTGGAAGGTGGCTTGGGTTGAATCTGCATATTGGGAGTTACATTTTGAGTGCCAATACCTTATGGAGTAATGGAGGGTTGAGGATTACCTGAGTTTGGTGATTTTCCCTCTCCCATATTCCTTTTCTTGGACCATGTATTGGCAGCTACACTTTGAGAAGGGGCTTGATTCATACCACAGAAATCTTCAGCCTGCCAATTGACAAGCATAGTCTCACTTGGAGGTGCCTCTTGTTGAACCCCTTGCTGCACCCCGATTTTCCTCTTGGCTAGAATCTTGTGACACACCAATGGTCTATACCATCAAGGCTTGGTTTAGTGCACCATTAAAACACATTGATTGGTTATGGGGCTGATTGCATGGGAAACACCAATCATATTCTTGTGCCATGTTGTTTTGTGTTGGAACCAAGGCCCTTGATGTTGAAGCTGTGTTTGGATCATATGACCGGAAAGGCCTAGCAGCTTGAGGTTGCCCTTGGTTTTGGTTTTGAATTGCAGCCTGAGCTGGTGGCCTATTTTGTTGATATGGGGGTCTAGCCTGATATAGAGTCTGAGGCTGATATGGCCTAGAACTCTGAGCTTGCTGCCTTTTGATAGTCACTAGCTCATTCCCTAGGTTTTGTAGTTGTTTCATAACTTCTTGAAGCTCTTTTGAAGTGCTATAAGATGAGGTGGAGGCTTCATCTGAACTCTGATTCCTAGGAGTAGGTATAGGAGCTAATGTGGGTGTCTGACTAGTGCTTGGATCTCCTAGTTCTAGGTATAGAGGCATGGGTGGCCTAGGAGCAAGTTTGCTAGCCTGAATTAAACAATTTTTAGCTCTTATGGAAATGTTATAGGCTTCAGGTAAGGTGGTGCCTCCCATTGATTGAATCATTAAAGAAATATCAGAATTTAGAGCTCTAAGAAAGTATAAGAAAGCACCTTCATCTGTGGGCCTTACAGCCAATGGAATCCTGTCCCATGTCCTTTGGAATCTGAAGTTGAAATCTGTCAGCTACTCATTTAGGTCCCTCTTGATGGTTTTCAAATGCTCCAACAAGGATAGATTATCTCCCTTCTCTCCAAATTGGTTGTGAAGAGCTCTGCACAGATGGTCCCAAGTCTGAATAGAGCCTATTGTTAAACTCCTGAACCATCATGAAGCTTTACCCTTGAGTGAGGAAGCTAACAACTTGATGGAAATGTCCATCTCATTGATCTCATGAATTACGCAGACATTTGTAATGTCTTGAATGTGGTCACTAGCAGAAGTCTGATTCTCTCCAGTGAAATGGGGAATGCTCTTTAATGTTGCAACCGGGACTAGATTTTTTGCATTGAGAGTGAGTGAGCTTTGTCAGTGAAGTCGACATAGGGATTGGGTGCTTGTGCCATTTTGATTAGATTGAGAACCCTTGTTGATTGAATGAATGGCCTACTAGGTGAGGTGTTGACAAGGTTCTGTTTGGTGGAGATGGAGACCTCTGGGCTCTTCTCCCCTCTCTCCCTCTGTCTGGGGACAAGTGCAGATAGACAAATAGTCCCTCCTCTCTAGTTCTTGACCTTGTTTGTATTCTTCTCATGAACTTGACAAGCTTGGACTATTGAAACCAGTGGATTCTGTCTCTTTTGAGTCACCAGATGTGTAATTTCAGAGCTTCTTAAAAGCTAAAATTACAGCAAGTGCACATCAGTCTTGTTGCAATAAAGATGGAGACCTCTTGGTCCCACCGGGCATGCCAAAACTATTAGTGTAGAATCACAGCACCCTTGAATGTCTGCAACTAGATGGGTTGAGACTCTCAGTGTGATTGCACAACATGGAGCATCTCTCAAAGTGTGGGACCTTGCGAGTTGAGAGAGCTCTCTGGATTAAGGCCAGTTCCTATTCCTCTGTTCAGGTGCACACAAATAAATTGCAGAGGATCTATTCTAAAACCTATTCTATCTTACCAAGGAGACAGGGTTGAGAAGATATGAGAAAATAAACCTAAGCTAATGAGGTGATGCACCAAAGGAATGTTAGACACCCGTTTTGCAATTTAACACAGACCATAGAAATGCAATACAACTACCATGCACAGGTAACCAAACTATAATGAGAGATCGGAAGACAACAATAAACACATGAAAGGGTTGACAATCATCCACAGACATATAATATTGCTCTAGAATCAATACACTACACTACAGTAGCCAAGAGGTTAAAAACTTTTTATTACAACTCGAATGGGAGGTTTGGAAGCTCCAAAAATTCTCTTGTAGACAAGGGAATAAGGGAGGGTGCAAAACAAAATTGTTCAACCCTTTACAATGAGCCCTGCCCCTTCTTTTATAGATTCAGCATAGAGAGAAGAAGGAGAGAGGTGGGAAAACTAATTTGAAACTTAGCTACCGGCCATCAATTCCCCTGTAAATCTACCCATAATCTATCAAATCTGCCTCGATTGCTTGTTCGGCGCATTGATGGAGGAAGAACGGGGGATCAAATTGAATCCTGATCTGGTTGTTGGAGCAATTGGATCCTACATTAATGGCATGAAGATGTTTTCCATTTTTTACCCACCTAACCTCATCAAATTAAAGTTTCAGATCTCCATGGCATAGATGAGGTTGAGATCTCTCTAATGATGCCAAATTTATTGGATTTCAGGCACTGGATTAGAAGATATGCCCATTTGAATATTTGAATTGGGTCCGTACAAAAAAATGGCAGAAACCAGTTAGAAGAATGGGTCCATGGGCCTGAAAATTCACTTTGCCCCCTTTTGGCACAAAATACAAAAATGTAAAATTTCCCCGCAGCCCCGCAATACCTTTTTTGTCAAAAAACCATCTTCGGGTCCGCCGATCCGTACATTTTTCATTTGGGCAAAAAATCACTTCAAGGCCCACGATCCTGCATGTAATTTAGGCCTGACACACATGGCTCCTTGGGCATCGTTGAAGGAAAGACTCATTTTTATACTTTATGTCTCTTGGGAATGAAGCCAAAAGTTAAAATTACCTCTAGTGACCCACCTTCCTGCTTTGACTTGGAACATGGCCACGTGGAGGGATGGCACTCATTTGGGGACCACTTTTGGATTTTTCTTTTGAAGTTGTGTCGGGCTAACACGTGGCTCCTTCTGTAGCTTTACTTTGTTCCTTTATGTTTTTTTGACTAAGTCCTTTTGTTTGGCAGGGCCATACATCTAACCAGGGACACGTGGAGGCTTGGTGCTTGTCTAAGGACTTGCTTTTAGATTTATCTTTGAAGATGCGTCAGGATGACATGTGGAATCCTTGTGCTCATTTGAGTCTCTGCTTTGGGCCGCACCTTTGAATGTGCACCGTTAAGACATGTGGTGCCTGCACCTTCCTTTTATACTTAACGAATTTGGGCCTCTTTTTTGACCCCTAGCCACGTGGAGGGCTGGTACAAGTTTGAGTATCTACCTTGGGCTCACATCTTGAAATTACATCGAGCTGACACGTGGTTTTTTCGCTTGTTTGGACTTTTCAATGGCTGAATCTATCCTTTTTCGGGCCTGGGACATGTGGAGGCTTTGCGCTCATTTGAGTCTACTTTTTTGAGTTTATCCCTTGGAGATGCGTCGATGAGGCACATGGAAGCTTCCGCTGATTCTCCCATACTTAGCCAATTTTGGGCTCATTTTGAATCATTCGTAGAGCCTAAAGACTTCGAGTTTTTCTCCATTTCTTTTCCTTTGAGCCTCTGGTTTTCTTTGACACTATTTTCTTCCTTCCCCGACCCTGCTCCTCCATTTTAGAGCCTGTCTGCAACCTTTTGTTGGATTTAAAACATGGGCTCGTACAATGGAACCGTCCCTTGAATTTCTTTCTACACAGGGTCATGTTTGATCAATTTTTTCAGGGGAAAATTTGACATAATAGGGACACCTTGAGGTAGGGGTCAAAATTTTCCATATGGACCAAGTGGAACTTAGTGGGGCACTTCAAATATGGATCGCTCGGTAGACAATGAGGACCATGGTCCACCTCCATGTCCCATTTAGAGAAATTTCTTCTCTATCACTCCATTTCATAGCTCTAGTATAATAAAAGCCTTTACCATCCAAAATTTACAAGTAGTTTATAATCATCAACCCAAGTTCCATTCCCATTAAGTTCATTGGATTCTTTCAATAATTGGCCATGGGGACACCCTTAGGTAGGGGTCAAACTTCTCCATATGGACCAAGTGGAACATAGTGGGTGCTTCAAATGCAGATCACTCGACGGACATTAAGGACCCAAGCCCACCTCCATGTCCCGCTTATGGAAAGTGCTCCTCCAGCACTCTTGTTTGTAATGCCCACATTTACACACACAAATACAGTAGTAAAAATACCAAAATAAAATTTTAAACCATAGGATTATTGTACATTTGATTGTTTTAAATAAACTTGTTTATTTTAAACAATACAATGTTATATCATAGCTTACATAATTCAATATTCCTTGGTAGACAACCATGAACTTAAACCATCACTTTGATATGATCCATAAATCATCCTAACAAAACTAGATTGCTACAATACCATTTTTATTGACAAGCTGAAGTTGAGTTCCTTGTAAATTTTTTGACCGCTTCCTTGTTAAAATAGATAAATCACGATTTTTGAAGAATCACAAAATAACCTTCGTAACTCTGGAAAGGAGATGTTAAGTTTCCTTCTTGTACTTTGTTATGTGAGGAGTCACTTCAATCCTTGGATCGACCTCAATTGATCATCTATGATCTTTTCGACAGTCCTCTAGGAGCCCTGTGACCTCGTGTTGCACTTTTAGGAAGTTGTTAACATTGACAAGTTGGGTTTCGTATCTCCTCGCCGTTTGAACCCTAAACAATGAAATGCTTATCTGCCTTTGCAAACCTCTAGTAGTTTTACTAGATAATTTTCTGGAACCTTCAGTTTGGGGAAAAAACACTCTTCTTGTTAGTTTGGCAAAGACATCTTGTAGGCCTTTGGTTGCAGTTTGACTAGTTCAAACTGAACCAATTATGACTGGTGGCTCCAGAAAACCCGTCGCCATTTGAAAATCGTCCACTAGTTCTGAATTCCTACAGTTCCTATGACTTATTTCTGTATAGGAGGACACGTAGAAACTTACATGTGGTGTGTTTTCTCATCAGAAGACAACGTTTGAAATTGGTTTATTAGCCTCCAAGCCTAAATTTAATGTTTTTACAACTAGAAGGAAAACATAAAAACAAATTTTTAGTACCCCCGTCAGGTTACCAAACCCCCATAGAAACTTTTTGACACTTATAACTAATTATTTTAAACTCTATCCTGTGACTTGTGTGAAATTAAACTTTTCACAAAATAGTGGTTCTCTCTCTCTCCCTATCTCTTTCTCTCTCCTTGGTTAAGAAATGAAGTGAAATGAAATGAAATAAAAATGTGTCTCTAACCTTATCCTTTTGAATGAAAATTATTATTATTATGTAAATGGGAAACTAAAAATGTTAATTATGCTAGATCTAGGTGAGTGTCTTGACAACGATTTATCATTGATTTCATGCTCACATGGTTTTACAGGATGCAAGTAGGATGGCAAAACAACGTGGTTATAAATCATTATGTATTATTGTAATTTATTTATTTTAATGAATATATATATATATATATATATATATATATATATATATATATATGTTACAGTAAAGACTTGTTACTAAAATTTTGTAATATGTATGAGATGTTAGTTTTAGGGGTGCTTTGGGAATTGTGCATTTAACTATAGGTGTTCTTTTGATTCAAATTTTACATATGGTAGAAAAGGGGTTGGATATATATGTTAAGTAAAATTGTAGAGGATAATTCAACATTTTTTTAAGTCTTAAAAGGTTATTATTTAAGTTTTGTAATAATTTTAAGATGCTAGTGTTTAAGGGAAATGTTCATCTATATACGTGGGTGTTATTTTGATTCCAAGTTTTGTATTACATAAAATATGGGCTATATATTGTTAAGTAATAAATATATGAATTTAATAGCTTATAATGTAATTCCAGTGTGCAATCTATAATCAAATAATTTGCGTGTTGTATTTCTTACCTTGAAAATGTAATAAATAGATCTAAACGAAATAATCAACCCTAGTATAAAATTCATGTATAACTACTCTTCATGTGTGATTTATTTTAGCATAGAAAACTAAAACCTTAGAATGATCATATACCTTATTACTTGATGGCACCATCTAGCTTAAGTAAATTAGATCCCTAGTTGAATTTATCACCATAGGTTGTATGCTTAGCGACATTGTCGTGAACTTGATGGTTATAAATGACATAGTTTAACTTTGTCCTAGTGTATGTCGGTCCCCTTCCTTGGATTAATATCATGGGTGTGTGGTAAGGAGAATGTGTTCTGTATTAAGGTAGTACTCTATGGGAAACCAACTCTAGACATGATTTAAAACCTATTTGCCAAAAACACGTGTAGAGTCAACTTTAAGAGTTGGGATTATAAATGAACTCAATACTCAATAACATCTATCATTAGGCTTAATGGTGCAATCACTAAGGGTTAATTATGAAAGTTATCAACTTATTAAGTTACGATTAGCTGTTGGAAAATGTAACCGTAGGATGTTGTGCATGGATAAAGGTGAAATTTAGATCATTCATATAATGTGCATAAACCATCTTATGACGAGGGACTAAAACTCTTGACATGTGATCCTAAGGTGAACCGTAACTCCTCTATAATGAAGGAGTATTTCCTCTTGTGTCTTCCACTTTTCCTAATGCGTAATGAATATACATTGTGAAACTAGGTAATCATGTTCTTGAGGCTATTCCCTAGGACGAGAGCTAGTAGGCTCATGAGTATGTAAATGTCCTTATTAACAAATGGGTTACTCAACAAATTTCAAAACGCTATTTAAATCAAATTAAGTGAAATCATTAAAATGAATTTAAATGATTCGAGTGGGTCCTATGTTTTAGTTAACCATACAATGAGAATATTGAGTGTGAATCCCCTTAAACCCCACCCAAACAAGAGTGCCATGGCTTGACAAGAAGTATTGAATGTACCTAGAGTTACATGATGATTATTGGAGATAAGGGTGTACAATCACTCTAGTTGTGACCATAGTAAGGTGTGTACAATTTATAATTGAATGTCTCCTCGTATCACACATCTAATACCTAATTGTCTAGGAATTCAAACTTGGTGGAGGGTGAAATCATACTCATTAGTACCTTGATGAACTAAGAAATTAAGTGAAGTAGATGGGATATGTGGTTATTTGCAATAACGTAAAAATAAATAGACTAACCTTAGAACTTAAATGCTAATATGAAAGAATGTGTAATCTATCTACTTTTGAATCAATAAACTTCCTTTGCTTCATGATAACCTCCCTTGTTGCAACTAAGATAAATGGGAAATATAATCGAACAAGCAGCTTAGAAAATGAATCCTTTGAACAAACACTAAAAGGATAATGTATGTACATATCTTCACATACCAACAACCAGGATACATCACTCTTGTGTGATGGGGGAGACAAGAAAAATTATGATGGGATAATTACAAGTGAAATGTTAAACAAAGTAAACATAATGAAATAGATAGTTATAAAATAGTTGATAAGTGATCTCCAAGTAAATAAGGCCAATGACGAAAGATAAAGGTAATAAATATTGTAAACCGGGAAAGCTATGGTGTCATTGATGGTAGCCTTATGTGTTGCTAAATACCCTTATTAACGAATGAGAAAATTAAACAAGAAATTGAAATAATGGAAATGATCCTTATTCAACAAGATACACCATGAGTTAAATGTTAAGAAACATAAAGGAAATTTGGCAAGGAAAAAGGAATGTATCATTCACATATTGCGATCCCTCGTAGAAATTAAGTTAAAGATTGAAACAGGATTGTATAAATGTGTAATCATAAAATTACCATGTTGTGAAAAGACCCTATCTATAGTTTATACTATGGATAGAATCGTTATGTTGTGTCTGGTCATTTAAGAAAAGAGTGGCCTTGATGTGCGTCTCGTGTTTTCATGTTGCCTATGTGGGTTAATGATGTGCAAATTGATCTCGTGATGCGCATTGTCATAAGTGATCCTCTGAAGTGTCGTGTGAACTATAATGTGCACAAAAAGAAAATGTATTCTCAGTATTTTTATTGTTGTATTTGTGTGTGTAAAATTTGGGCATTACATTTGGTATCAGAGCAGAGGTTCATGCTCTCGAACCTCTGGGATGGATTAGAGTTGTGATATTTTTTGCATGGTGGTGGTGGTGAAGATTTGAAGAGTAATGTGATATGTGTTGTTATGTGACCAACGTTGTAACTGTGATATTATGAACACACATGTTGTGCATGTCACTTAGTGCATATTTGTTACCATGTTTGATGTGCTTATGATGATATTTTCTCTCCAATGGATTCAATGAGGAATTCACATGTGATGTGCCACCTTGGTGTGTGTGAAAATAATGTTATTGTGGATTGTGGAGTGTTGGAATTTCTTGTTATTTTGTGGTATGTAGGTGTGTTGATGTGCTGCATGACATAATTGGTGTATAGTGAATTGGATTGTATTGTGATGTTGTCACCGTGTTGTGATGAATTGTGTGTGTCACCATGTTATATAGAAATTGATTTTATGTTGTAATGTTACTCACTATTTTTTTCCTCATATGTATAATTCGTGTAATATATGATGGTTAATGTCATGATTTAGTGAGATATGGTGAATGTATGATCCCTATTGTACAGTGATTACACTTTAGGTGCAGTATGTGGTAATGTGATGTATCGTAAACCATGGAAGTAATGATTGTGTTATACCCTGTATATATACCATGTGTAAGACGTTATGGTTAATGTGCGTGAATCACCATTATGTTAGTGATGTAGTTATGTGTTATGTTGTGAACCCTACACTAACCAACCCTAAGGGAAATCAATAAAAGGTGTATGTTTGAAGTGAGGATATGTGTACCATTGACCAGTCACTCAAGCCTAATACAAGATAGGAAGTGGAATCTTACATAGGTTGAAAAACCCACTTTTATTTGTTTGGTATTTATGGCACTTGCTCAACGGGTGTCATGCATATTGTGTTTCACGAACACCTTAGGCTAAGTAGATGGTGACCTGTACTCCTTTCTCTCTCCATATATGGTTATCATACAAATTCAACCTAAGTGTAGTTATGACTATGTTGAGCCTTGTGGAAGAAATGGAGGGATGATTTAGACAGAGATAATGACAATTGTATTATTTGATATGTTATTTTATGAGATAAGGCTTAATGTCTGAGTGCCAACAACTCTTTGAGTACCCCTTCGGTGGCCGTATAAGGCCACAGAGTTATTGTGATATGTTATTTCTCTGTATGTATTTTATTCATAAATTGAAATTTTTCCCTTTTCTTGCTAGAACCATCAATTTTCTTGATTGATGTGTTCTTATATTGGGCATTTTGTTTGGTTGTTGCACTAACATGCACATATTTACACTAACTATGGCTATTTGGACATTTTATTTACTTAGATTACAATTTTATTTTCATGTTTAAAAGTTTTATATCCTATCCCAAGGCTTAGAATTTTTTCCACTTGGTATTTGAAATGGATTGTTATGTTGGTTCTAATGTCATAATGTGTTAGAATAGGGTCATGTGATTCACCATGGAGTGATGAAACCTATATAACCACCTTGTTGTATGTGGGTATGCCCCAAGGAGTTACAAATAACTAGTAGGTTGATGAACCATGAGTTATTATGTCACTTGGGTTAGAGGTATCTAGACTCTATGCACCTAGGGCCATAGGGTGACCGGCCTCTTTTGAGGAGTGAGAAGGAAAATGTATCTTTATTTTATTTCTTAGGAGGTATATGGAGATGTTTTGTGATACTTTGGGAGATATATGTAGTATTTTTTTGACGCTTGGGAGGTGTACGTGGTCATTTTGTGATGCTATGGGAGGTATATAGAGTTGATTTGTGATGCTTCATGAGGTATATGGAGTTGTTTTGTGATGCTTTAGGAGGTATATGGAGTTGTTTGTGATATTTCATGAGGTATATGGATTTGTTTTGTGTTGCTTTGAGAGGTATATAGAGTTATTTTGTGATGCTTTGGGAGGTATATGGAGTTGTTTTGTGATGTTTTGGGAGTTGGTGTTATGATTTATGTGTACTCATGTGAGTATAGTTATGTTTTGTGATGTTGACAATTGATGCCCATCATTGAGGGTATAATTTGATCCCATTTTTGACACTATGTAACTACAGTTATTGTCTCAAGTTGTGTGAAACATCTGTATGTGCATTGTTGGGAATTCCATGTTGTTGTAGTCTACTTATGTTATGAAAACTATTGTGTTGGGTGCATGTGTAATAAGTATTATGTTGTGAGGGTTGTGTATGTTCCTTACATGATTTGGTTGAGTTCTTGTGAAATGTTGATTGTGATAGATTCCTTTTGGCTAGGAGGAACTACCTAAAATACACAACAAGACTACAAAAAGAGAATTAAATAATATATGTCAGTGGGCTACCTAGTGTGTGCTAGATCTAGGAAGTGTGATACTTCCTCGGTGGTAGTCAACCCACTATTTAATAAATTTTAATGTAAGAAATAACGTAAGTAAATAGAATCATACTATATTTGATATGATTTAGGTATCTCATTCAAATACAATAAGTAAATCTAACATAACAGGGTAGGCTATGATCAGATATAGAAATAAGGTAAACAACTAAGGTGGTGGAATAGGTCAAGGTCAAATTATGGGTCACTTGAATTACTTAAAAAGGGTTATTTGGATCTAGTATTAGCGAGACTACCAAATACAGAGACTGACGTCAGTCTGGTATGACTGGTGATAAATTAATAAGAACCAACGACAGTTATTGTGGGGTGGTAATAACTCAATAGTTCATGGTGTTGGGGATTTGTCTGAGAATGAATCAACGATGGTGAGGAGTTGGTTTAGGTCTGGGGAGATGTTGGGAATATTCAGAGGTGCTCAGGAGTAGACAAAGGTTATTAAAAGGGTTATGAGTGATGGGAATGGTCGAGTTCACAGGAAGGCAATAGTGGTGAGGTGAAAATATAACTGATGATTGATAAACGAAGGTACAAAAATTTATAAACTGAATGAAAATGAAATGGTGCAAGTTAGGGACACACTTACTATTGTGCAGGTTCAATGGCTAGGTGGTGGTGATGGTTGATCAGTGAAATGGAGATCAGTGTCGTGGTAGTGCTTCTTAGAGTGCTCCTGTGAATGCAAAAACCTTCTAATCAATGGCTGTGTTGGTTATGTATGCCTGGATGTGAGAAATATCTTTGGTTATTTCTTGCATGCACATCTCATTTTCTCCCAAAAATCAATAATCTATCTAAACCCTCAAACAAGGTTACCAAAATGGTTATATGGTAACTAACGATGGTTTAGGGTTACCGGCATCGGTTTCGGGTTGACCGGCATCAGTTAAGGCAGGATATCCTAGGTTGCCTAAAATAGCATATCTTAGCTATCTTCTTCCAGCTTTTGGTCATTTTTTTCGTGTCTAAATGGAACGTTGGGCTTAGATACATGGGAATGTGGTTAGAGGAAGAATAGGGATGTGATTTTAGGGTTATACTAAGTCTCATTTCATTAAGGTAAGTAGGGCTAAGTCTTAGTTAGTTATGGAAGCATGCTATGAATAGGTCTATGGTGAGGTTTTTAGGTGAGGTGGTGGGGTGAGGTGGAAATTAGTTTTAATTGAGGTAATTAAATAATGAATGAAGTGAGGATGAGTATTAATTTAATTGTAAATAATTAAATTAATATTAATGTGGCGTATAAGGATCATGGTTAGGTGAATGTGTTTAAGTTGGTTATTTGAAAGGGAGACCAATGGGAGTGTGACCCAATTTTGGTGTCTACATTTTTTCCCTTTTGTTGTGTATCTTATATTGATAAGCGGCGCTGAAAAAAATAGGAAATGATTTCCCCATGTGTGGGTGAAGGTGATCCCCCTCAAACCAGGCATCGATGAGGTGTAAGACGGAATCGGTGAGTGGTTTGATAAAGGTGTAGGTGGGGAAGATAGGAGGGGAAAGGTTTGAGTAGTGAGGGAAAGGTTAACAGTCAACTTGAGTAAGGGGTAGTAGGTCATGGTCAAAATCGGGTCATGGGTAATGGCAATCAACCGCACGTACACGTATAGATTGCAACAAGGTACTAGGTGGAAGAGATTTCAAACTCTACATCATCGAAGGTTGATAGGTTTATCCAAACAAGGGTGAAGTGATCCAAGTATCCAAGGTATAGGATATGGTTGAGAAACACAACGTAGGTCAGGTGCAGGAACATTTAGGTATGCTCCGATACACCAAAGGTTTGGTCGGGATAAATGGCATGGCAATAGGCAAGATATGGTTGTTAGGCTAAAACAACATAGGTAAAAACATCGCAAGGTATAGCGAGTACATAAGGTCAATGGTCACACCAAGTAGGTAAAGTTCAGTCAAATAGGTCATGGCATGGGTAAGGCCAAGGTATAGGCAAACTAACAACTCCTAAGACACAACAAAGGAAATGTACGGGTAGGTTGGGTTTGTTGGTATGTTTCAATGGGTGGCTGGAATGATAAAAAGTGGGTGAGCACAAGTGGCGATAGGTGAAAATGGATTGGGGTAAGGGAAACTAGTTTGAAGTGTGACCGACATCGGTTACATGTTGAGCGACGATGGTTGACTAGGGCACCAATATGACTGACATCGGTCAGAGCGGATTGGGATTAAAAAGGAAAATTCTGATTTTTGGGGAATCATTTTTCATTTGCCAATAGTAGAAAATGACAAAGGAGCAGTGGAAAAGTAGAAAGTGACGAAGCGAGACGAAGAGTTGATTTGGTGAGCCTCAAAGCAGGTGATCGGTCATTCAATAGGCAGGTCCACGAGATCAATGTGAGCGATTCAGTTGGTTGGAGGTGAAGATGGCATTTGGTGATGGCAGATGCAGGAGAGGGGTCGAGTGAACCAAAAATGCAGTGACCCTATGTGCCCCAATGGAGATGACATCTCAACGAGGTAGATTCGATCCCATTCTATGTTGGTTAGGTAAATTTATTTGTAGAAAATCAGGTTTGGGTAAAAATGGGTTTGGGGGGAATAAAATTTGAATTTGGAAGGTATAGGGATGAAATATGAATGGAGGAAGGCTTATGTAGGGTAAAGAGGGGTGAGGATGGATTAAGGTGATATTTGGGTAGGGAAGGGTAGGTAGGTAGGGTAGAATGTTGAATTTTTAGAGAAAATTGGGGGGGGGGAGGGGGGTTTCACAAATTTTGTCGCCGTGATAGTGACCGACGTTGGTCAAAGGTTAGACAACGTCGGTAGGAGTTATCCAGCATTGGTCATGGATGAGGTGATTGATGCCACTTTTTATTGACCATTTCCAATCAATAAGAACCAATGTCGGTCGACATTTAGAGGAAAATGGGCCAGCAAATGAGAGGGGGTGGGCTTAAGATAGGTCATTTGATAGGAATATATTGTCAAAGGAAAAGAGTTAGGGTATTAGGTATAAATAGGGACGACTCAAGGGATAGGGTGAGGGAGAGAGGTCATGAGATAGGAAGAATCTTGGGAATAAGTGGGGTGCCGAGGGTGAATTTGGGTATGGTCGAGGTTTAATAAAGTTATGGATTGTTAGATATAGGCGAGAGACCAGTTGTGGATGCGTGATAGGGTACCACCCCTGTTAGTATCGATACGAGGGAGTACGACAACTGAGAAGTGGCACCATGTTGTAGATATTAGCCTAATTGGGGTCAGATGCTACCGGCATGTAGTTCGGGAGCCAAGCCTGATGGTCACCCTCATCGACAAATGGGATTCAATGACTAACACATTTCACCTATCGATATGTGAGATCACAGTCACCTTGGAGGATTTAAATAGGATCATATAGCTACCAATAGTAGGGACATAGGTGTATTCCATTACCTCATAGGCATCTGAGGAGTTGATGTTGAAAGTGTTCGGTGAAGGGCTGGCGGAGTTATGGTTCCATAGTGCCAGACTGAGTTATGGAGACATGTACAAAGACCATCCAGAGGAAATGAAGTTAGTGGTTCTGATTATGGAGGTAGTTTGTTGTTTTGCACTATTAGATGTGGAGGGTGGGAGATTCCCACAGGAATTAATGGGGGTTCTTCACGACATGATGGAGGATACGACCTATTTTACATGGGCACTAGCATTCTTGGTGTAGCTATATAGAGAGTTATGGGCCTATGGGAGGCTACAGAGGTTCAGCCTATGGTACACGTTTCTACTACGCTGCTGGGCATACGAGCACATCGTGTGTGTGTGTAGTGTTTATGCCCCATTCGAATGCATTTGAGGTGGGCTTGGTCTGAGTAGGTTACATGTGATGGGTACGTATTGTTGGAGAGTTTCGGGATGTCAGGGCTACACACGATGTAGCATATTATAGGAGGGAATTAGAGGGATTATCTGGGGTTGACATTATTTGGAGGCCGTATGTGGTCTTCCCATTATATAGGTAGATGGACATGGAGTTGGATTAGCTATAGCTTCTCAGATGGATAGAGGGACGTCGTGTCGGGGAGCACAAGATGATACCTATAGACAGGGTCAAATGGCAGTTTAGGTTGTCGCGGGATGTGCCTCCACCCTTCCCACGGTATAGGAGGGATGACATAGATAGGCCTATGCCTCTACCACAGCCGACGGTGTCAACAAGGTAGGAGGAGCAGGTAGTAGACCAGCAGATTGATGATGCCGGAGTAATAGATAGATATAGATAGTGGTGGGCAGCACAACTACGGGTAGTACTACTGAGGCCAGGGCATCCTGACATAGCCACTATCACATATCAAAGGTATGCCCTATAGGGGTAAGTGAATACCCTGATGACACATTTGGGGATAGTGCAGGGGCAGATGATAGGGTCAGAGGCATAGATTGCTACTCTACAGGCACATGTAGTAGACCTTTAGGCCCATGTTACACAGGGACAAGCACCCGCACATAGTGGAGATGGATATGGGGTGCAGGTGGCTGCACTACAGGGACAGGTTGTAGGTTTGCAGAGCTAGCTTGCCATTGCACAGGCGTAAATTGTAGCCCTTCAGACCTAGGTACAGGTACAGGCACCCACACAGGCTTAGGGATAGGGTCCCATTTTATAGGCAGGGGTGGGACAAGGTCCCATGGTACAGGTACAGGGTTAGAGACTGATGACACCACCACAAATAGTACCGATGGCCAAGTTTAGGGATACCCTAGGTGAGGTCAGGTACTATCAGGATCACTTGATGGCCATAGGGATAGATGTCCCTAGCTATGCAGAGTATAGAGCACAACAGGCCATGAGTGAGAGGTCCAAGTCTCGCACTCACAGTGTGGAAAGTACAAGGGCAAAGAGCCTCGAGATAATGTCAGGCCACCAATTCACAGAGGCCAGCTCTTGGTGAGGTACCCATAGAGGTCAAACTAAGGCCCATGGAGGGTGGTGAGATGCTAGCGGGCTGAAAGATAGTTAGAGAGGAGACTAGTGAGACTAGCCAAAAGGATATCAGGTGGGGTGATGATTAGTCACTGGAGATGATCATTGTATTGATTTTTTTGATATATATACCGACCTGCATGCCAAAGATAGTGAGGATGCATCTAAACGATTTGAGATATTTGTATTTATTTGTATCTGTGGACATTTGTACGGATATACAAGCTTTATCATTTATATAGATGATGATACTTATGGTATGGATGGTGTACTGGTTTTAATTTCCATTATTATTTGTGTACATGATGGAAAATAAGTGAATTAGGCATGATTGAGTAGAGGTCTTGTAGGCATGGCTGAGTTAGGTCAATTAGGCATGTTGGAGTCAAGTTATAGGCATGATGGAGTCAAGTTATAGGCATGATGGAGTTGGGTTATAGGCATGGTGGAGTCAAGTTATAGGTTATGGGAAATAAATGATGACGTATATGCATGTTATGGTTTAAGTTTCCAAATATTTTCTATGGTGGAAATGTGAAAATGATAAATGAACGATGTGATAAAAAATGTTTATTAATTGTTGTTTGTTTGGTTTAATTTACAATTGTGGATATAAAATGGAAATGAAATAAGGTAGGATGTGAATAGGAAAATTAAGGGTAAAATAGGTTAGGGTGAAGATTGGCCAAGTTAACCTTCAAGGGCCCCATGCCCTTGAATGGCTACCTACATAGCCCCGGTAAAAAGGGGCCTCAGGTTGATGTAGTTCTCCCATAAGCTAGGGAAGAATATGATGAATTAGGGTGATGGGTTGGTGAATTTTAGGCATGATTGAGTTAGGTCATAGGCATGGTTGAATTTAGGTCATAGGCATGGTCACGTTAGGTCATAGGCATGGTTGAATTTAGGTTATAGGCATGGTTGAGTCATTTAAAATTTAGGTGTTGAGGATCTGGTCTTGTATAAGATAATCAATAAGTAATAAGGAAAATAATAAGAGGTGGTAAAAGAGCCACTTAATTGATAAGAACCCTAATGAGTCTACTATACCCAAGATGGGCTTATGAACGTAAGACCCTACAGGCATTGCATAATGGACTATTCTAAAGGTGAAGAAAGTCACATGATCATGAAATGTCGCAGTTGCGGAAAGCCCCTTGAGTGGAGAGAAAATCAGGGTGAAAAGGCAATGAGGTACAAAATGGGTGGTTTAGTGTAATTTAGTGTACGAACGCATATTTACTTATCAAGAAACTCAGGATTAAAAAAAGGCAAGTCCATGATGAAAATTTCATCATTTTATTCATTTGTTTGTGTTTAATAGAATGATCGATGTGGGAAGTCTATATGGGATGAATATATTATCTCCTTGAGGTCTTCGCGAAGATGATCGATGCGGGAAGCTTCTGGATATTTTTATTGTATTTTTGCAATAACTTCATATATTTGTCCTTTAAGGGAGAAGTCTATTTATAGCGGCAAAAATAGAGAGAAGAGATGTCCCTTTTTGAGGGAGTCATCTTTTGCTAGAAGTTTGACTCAAGGAGTTGAATCTCATTTTGTTGTTTGGATGTTTAAGTCATGGACAAGATTATAGAGGAAGATTAGATTCTTGTTTAGAAGACAAAACCATAGTACACAGGGTTTAATTATGAAAGGGGTAGTTTCAAGTGATGAACGACCATGGGATTCCAACTTTAAAAAGATGAAAAGTATCCATGAGAATCCTACCATGAGTAGAGCCGTGGTACTCATATTGAAGATAAGGCATAAAGGTGACGGGTAATCACATGATTCTTATTTAGTCATGGATTCTCAAAAATGGGTAACATGAAAGGTGAACAACACTTAAGGGATGAGCGATCAATTGAAAGAATGTGATATAGGACTTAATGTTAACATTAAAATGGTCGAAGATGCAAGGCGTTGAGAGGATTGGGTTAGGGTTTACCTTTGAGTGAAGAAAAATGATAAGCACCTGATCCATAGACATGGGTAACGATATAGGGTCCAAGCTAATTAGGAGAAAATTTTCCCCATTTACTTTTCTCTTCTTTGGTTACATGTTGATTTTCCTTTAGGAGGATGTCGTCGACCTAAAAGGTTCGTTCGTGGACACGTTTGTCATAGGCACATTTGATACGTTTTTGGTAGATTTGGAGATGGTCAAGAGCATTAAGATGACATTCGTCTAATAACTCAAGTTATGCCAAATGATCCTGGAAAAATTCATCATCGTTGAGCATGTCTTGTAGCGAGATGCAGAGAGATGGAATCTGGACTTTGAGAGGTAAGACAGCCTCGATACCTTAGACCAGAGAAAAATGTGTGGTAGCAGTCGAAGTGTGAATACTACTGTGATAAGCCCACAAAACGAAAGGAATTTTTGAATGCCAATCCTTTCCAGTATCATCAACTACTTTCATAATAATTTTGTTCAAAGTTTTATTGGTCGATTCTACTTGGCCCTTAGTTTGCGGGTAATAAGGTGATGAGAAACTGAGTTGGATACCAAAAGCGTTGCACATCTTACATAGGGTTTTATTTTTGAATTTATTTCTGTTATTAGTGATGAGACGATGAGGAAAACCAAAATGACAAATGATGTGATGGTTGATGAATTCAAATATTTTCTCAGATTTTGTAGAAATGAGGGGGGTGGCTTCTACCCATTTAGTGTAATATTTAGTAGTGGTTATAATTCATTGATGGCGTTGTGAAGAATGGGGATTGATCTCACGAACAAAATCCAAGCCCCATTGAGAGAAAGGGAAAAGGTCTCATGTGATCTGCAAGGCATGACTAGGTGTGTGATGAAGATTAGCATGTTGCTAGCATTTTACACAACATTTTACATAGTCACAACAGTCAAGGTTTAGGTTTCGCCAATAAAAGCCAAGGCAAAGAATGCATTTTGTGACAACTAAACCACTAAAGTGACCTCCACAAATTCCATCATGAACTTCCTTGATAGCGTAGGGAATTTCATAACTTATAAGGCATCGTAAGAGAATACCATTGAATTCATGCTTATAAAGGAGACCGCACTTGATGACATAATGAGAGACACTTTTAAGAAAGGCACATTGTCCAGTATGAGTGAGATCAGTGGGTAAAATGGAAAGGGAAAGATAGTCTGCAAACTGCTTATACCAAAGGTCATGTGGGCCAGGTGCAACGGTTCCAATGGAGTAGACCTCATGAGGTAAGTAAGAGGGTGATTGCAACCTTTGTATTGTGACAAAGATTTTATATTTGGAAGGAAAATCGGGTATCTGAGAAGCCAAGCAGGCCATGGTATCCACAAATTTATTGGTAGAACATGGGGTGGTTTGAAGTTCATAACGGTCAAAGGTGGTCAAAAGTATGTCTACGTGATGTTTATACTTTTGAAGTATCTCATTACGACACTGGTATATACCATTGACTTTGTTTATGACCAGCTAGGAATCACTAAAGATATTTATTGACTTAACATCTAAGGTGTAAGAAGCTTGGAGACCCAATACTAGTGCTTTGTATTTGGCAATATTGTTTGTACAATCAAAATCTAGTTTGAAAGACAAAGGCATAGGTTCACCATCAATAGGAATGAGGATAATACCAGCCCCACCTCCACACTGACACTTGGAGCCATCGAAGAAGAGTGTCATTTGGTAAGTGAGTTCATTTACAAAGAGGGTAGCTATGGATTCATCTGGGAAATTGAAGTTAGAGGGTTGATTCCCGGAAAGAGGTGCGTCTGCTAGTTGGTCAACAATATTTTGGCCCTTGATGGACTTTTGATGAATGAATTTGAGGTCGAGGTCGGCAAGAAGCATAGTCTAATGTGTGGCACATTGACGTTGATAGGGTTTGGCATACATATAGTGTATGGGGTCAGTATTGGTAACAACAAAGGTTTTGTGGTTGAGTAGGTAATGTCAGAGTTTGGTGGTGATAAAAACTAAGGCTAAGTAAAGTTTTTTGGCATGGGTGTGTTAGGTTGTGGAGACTATTTTCATGTGTGAAAGTGTTGAATACTCTACACTAAGAGTACTGTACACTTTCCACAGTTGTCTCGTCGGGGTTTTTGGCCTCAAAACAAAACATGTCCGATATACCGGGAAATGCAATTTTTCTCATATGGGCAGGATTTTTGACCCATAAGTTTATGGGATAGTTTTAGCCCATGGTTTTGATATTGTACGTACCCAAAAATGTAGATATTGTACTGCCAGAAAGAGGTTACGAAAACCCCAATGATGATTCATGTCTCTTCGCAAGGTGTTTGAGAATCCAGAAAAAGGCTCGCCAAGTGTATGTTTGCATCCCAAATGCTTTATCCAAGCTCCATGTGTTTCGTTCTATCCTTTGCCCCCTTTTTTCTTTTCATTTTGGTCTTAAGTGACATGAATGCTGCCCTGCCTGGGCGGCGGTCCCGTGACCACTGCCCAGGATAGGGCGACGGTCCTGTAACCGCCGCCCTGTGCAGGGTGACGGTCCTATGCGTGTTTTCCACAATGTTTCGACGAATGTGTCAAACGTAAAAATTCAATTTTCACCTGCATTCTTCACCCACTTTGGCTTGCATATATGTTTTGGCCACCTAAGTAAATAGTGTTTTCCCTTTGTTTATAGTAAAGGAGATCAATTTGGAGTTACCCTCTAGTAAATATAATTGCTATAAATAGCCAGCTTGTTTTCAAACAAATGGCCCATTTCCTTCTCTGTCTAATTATTTGGTTTGTTTGAAGTTCTTACTTAGAGCTCCAATAGTTTCATATTTTGCATCAGTTATTAGCCTTCCCTTGCTGTTTAGAGATCATTTGATCTTCTTGTTTCCATCTCACTTCATTGTTGTTCTATACAATCAGTTTAGAGTAAGGTAGTTTCATTTCTAGATTAGAATCCATCTTAGAGTTGCAGGTTTTGTTTGTCACAAAAGATAGTTTCTAGAATTCTCGGTGTATTTGTGTTGTATTCCCGCAATAAATCCTGCTAGGAATTACATAGTCAAGCTCTGTTCACTTGCACTATCCCTCTCTTACTTGCATTGTATTCGGTCTATATCCAAAACTTCCATTGTTCAAGTATCTTCTTCTGCTGACGCTATCATATACATGCTTTTCTGGATTCATGAGAACACGAGGGAACGAGGAGATCACACTGAGGGGACAAAGTCACACACAACCAGATTTACCACTGTTCTGTAAACTCCAGGTTTGAGCTATCAAATTTCTAGTTACAATATATCAAATAGAGTAGTAATTTACTTCATTTCAGTTAAAAGCTCGCTTTCGATATTGCTAGGGAAGCTGTGGGGAATGATAGTTTCTGAGAAACTATGATTCATTTCTCACTTCTGAGGTAGGATTGAGAGTCTTTCAATTAAAATTAGTTAGTTATTTGAATATTTAGGATAAACTCGCAATTGCACAGGAAAATAGCTATACCAGGTTACGTTGCTTGTTTGGATTTTGTTATTAGATTAATTGTCCATTTTTCTGAATATATTAGAATAGCTCCTCTTTTAAATTCATTAAAATACTTCATCAAAAATACAAAAATAGAAGAATATATGCATAGTGTAGATATATCTTTCATAATTAGTTTATTCATTTCAATTAAAATTAAATCATCTTTTCATGACAATCACGAGACCTAGAGAGCCCAAAGAATATGTATTTGAACCAATAGTGCCTCAACCAAAATCTCCCCACAACACTAGCTGATATAGATCAAGACCTTAGGATTCAAGTTTTTCGAACAACAGTAAACCTACGAGTAGTTAGTGAACAATTGAGAGAGTTGAATATTGAGGACGACAAGGCATACACATTCTGGTCAAATCACCCCAACTACATACTGCCTTGATAAGATATCCGTATGACCATACAAGAACTCGAAAGAGAACAAATATTTGGTTGCGATCCTTTAGTTCCACAACCCAACGTAGGAGACCTCCTCATCGACATAGATACTGGCTTACGTATTCAAGTTGCCAGAACACCTGTAAGGTATTCTAAGAAAATTAAACAACTTCTAGTTCTAAACATAGAGGCTTAAAAGGCTTATGAGTATTGGATATTCGGGAGAAGAGATTGACTCCCCGTATGACCTTAGGAGGTCCGCCACGATCGTGAACTTATGGTTGTGATCCACAGGTCCCACAATCCAACGAGCCTACCAATCAATCAAACATTGACGCTAGTTTGCACACACTAATATTCAGATCCTCACCACTTCTGCACCAGACATCATTTCACAATTCTCCATATTAAACGTAGTAGCCAATCAGGCTAGGGATTTCTGGACTAGACTAGAGAATCGTCCATAAAACTCTGGAGGATCCACTACACCTCTCATCACCATTTTCCATGACCTTGTCTGGAAATATACACGAAGCACCTACAGGTCATTTTCCACGTATCCAACAGCCAATAAATAGGATCTTGGTAGAGCTCGACATTGATTGGAGCCTCCAAACAACTATTATATCCAAATGATCCATTACACCAATTCAGGTTAGGAGAGCCTTCTTTGCCTTAGATTCACAAATTCCATTATTGTGTGTTGAGGATATAAGATTGCCCAACTAGTTTGTCTGTATCCATATAAATTCCATTCTCACTGGCTGTCTCGGCATGACCTCAGGAGGTCGGGTACGAAGAAGAGTTGCTTGTAGATTCTCATGCTCGCATGTCACTTTTCTATTGTACAAAATTGGTGAACCTGACGTGAAACAAACAATTGTTCCCCTTTTATTTTCATTTCTTTCATCCAACTTCGCTCTTTCCCATTATTCTGTGGGTATTCATATACCCCCCGAATATGTCGGGATACGATGCATATGGTAGACCTCTCTCAAGTCTCAAAGCAAATTATGGTCAAACAAATAGACAACCATCACCCTCGCTTTCTGCATGGGATGACAACTATTCAAGTAATTACTTGTCATCACAAACTCCCCCTCAAAGAACTAGCTCTAGTTCTTTGTTCCGAATTGAGGAGTTGGATCAGCTTGCACAAATGCAACAACCAGAGCCCTCAGGCTCTAACAATATGACGTTTATTGGAGAATCCATTTCATCTCCTTGGGTTTTGTTCAGACCACAAATCAATAGATAGTCAGATCCACTCCCATTTTTGGATGAGGAGTATTTAGCACGCTATGCTAGAAGCGAACAACGCTTCCAAAACATGTACCCACCTATAGGAAGCTTGCAAACGCAACCCGATACCCTGCTCCAAGAAAACACCCCCATTCCTCCACCTATGGGAAATACTCTCGGTGAATCTTGGCAGGGTAATGATCAATTCATAGCAGGGTATCATACCCCTTTACAACCTCAAGGTGTACAACAAACACCATTAAGGAAAAACACTGTGTCTTCACCAATCGAGGTCATTTCAGCCTTAGTTGAAAAAGTTAGAGGATTGGAACTTGCTCAAGCAAATCAAAATTCATATTTTGGGCAAGCAGGAATCCCCAACCCTCCGCATCATCCCAGCCAGGTTGACCTCCTTACAGGAATAGGCACATTAGGCATGCCTCCTCAACATTCATATAACTATCCACAACAAACACCAACTAGGACCGCATTTTCAAATGCCACTCTAGTTGAAAATATGATACCTCCTGGCTTAGCACCAAACAATCCTTACTAGAGCAATGTTCCTCCCTACTTAAACATTTATTCAAAATCACCATAGGGAGACATGTTCTCCTCTCCTGGGATGTTCACTCAACCACAGGGATTTCCTTATGTCCCTGCAAATACATATGCTATGCCATATCAACAACCCATGCCACCCCCCCCCCCCTCAGCAGGCACCATCAATGGTCTGAAGCCTATGCGGTAGGAACTTACTCAGAATATTTGAAATAGCCCCTAGATTTCACCATACGAAGTGTCATGCTTCCAAGGCCTCTTCCCGATTTACCCAAATACAAAGGGGAGGGAGATCCAAATGCACATATCAAGGCCTATGCCATGGCTATTCGAGAACTAATCCATTGGGATGGGGTTATTGCTAAGATATTCCCTAAAACCTTAGAGGGTATTGCCCTTGATTGGTACTATAGAATACCTAAAGCCTCGATACACTCATTTAAACAACTCGTGTTAGATTTTATCAAGGATTTTGATATGAACAAATTATTGAGAATAGGAATTAGGGAATTCTTACATATTAAACAAGAGCATAATGAATCCGCTACTCATTTTATTCAAAGATGGCATATGATTCTCTACTCATCAGTAAGTGCTCAAAACATGGATCAGATGGAACTATGTGATTTATTCCTTCATTTCCTCAATAGAGAGATAAAGGAAGAAGTCTAGAAGTTCCCACTAAGAACTTATGATGAAGTACTCGAGAGTGCTCTCCGAATAGATCAAGTAACAATAGATAGTGGTCGTAAGACATACGGAACAAATGGGAAATTAATCATTCCCAATCAAAACACTACGACCTATCCTAATGCTGGGAATACCAATCAAGGACCCAAAATCCTTAACAAAAACCATGGGGTTACAACAGATGGAGTAATAGACCAAGTTAAAAGAGCAAACGTTGTAAATATTTCACCACCCGTTAACAATCAGCGAAATAACAATTTTACTCCAACAATCAACGCGGTGGATTTTAATCATCCACCATGACCACCACAACAACAACAACAACAATGGAAAATCCAAACACAAGGTCCAAATCAAAACCCAACTGGATATCAGAGTCAAAACCAAAGGCAATAGCCAAAAAATTTTAACTCTAACAACCAGACAACCTTATCAAAATTTCAGACCGCATACAGGTTTCAAATCAACAACCTCGAAATTATAATCCCAATTTGTATTGTGGTTTCCACAAGATTCAAGGCCATGATACTAGGACTTGTTGTGACTACAATAAATTCATGTAACGATTTCCAGAAGACCAAAGACAACTCTTTATAGATATGTTCTTAGCAAATTCTGTAGTACCCACACCAAACACTTACACAGGGGCAGTTTCCCCTCAAAATGCACCCCTCAAGATCTTTAACGATCCACTCCCAAATCATTCTAAAAATAATAGGTTAGATCCAAGCGGAAATGAATAAGGGTGTTATGGTAGGAAATAATGATCATGAAGCCTCAACTTCATTAAATCCACCAGTCGCACCCCAATTAGGAACTCGACCGCAAACCAAGATAGTTGGTCTGGTAGAGTTAGACACCGAGCTACCCGTAGAAACCATAACAAGAACACAGGATTATTCTTCTCAACCAGTTCCAAGTTATCCATTAGAGCTAGACAACATTCAACAAACGTTGGTAAAACCCATAGGTGCTTATGATTTAATTAATGACTTAACAAAGACCTTCTCTCATATTTCCTTCTTGGATTTGTTGAAGAACTCTCCCACCCATAGGGCTGCTCTCTTAGAAGCATTAGGCCTTGGTCATTTAATTAACATTACTCCTCCTCCAGAAACACAAGTAAACCATGTAGAATTTGATGTCTACCCTCCAGGGCAGCCAGATAGGGATACTGAGTTTATATTTGATATAAGAAAAATGCCAATAGATGCTGAAATTACGCGTAGAGGTGACCCAACTTTACATTTACAAGTATGGGTCTACAATAATTATGTTAAATGTGCAATGATTGACGATGGGGCAGCAGTTAACATAGTCCCCTTCACTTTTCTTCAAAAGCTAGGATATGGAGAAACAAATTGTTCCACAACACAAAATATGCTAAGAGGTTATGATAGCCTCAAGGCCACTTCAATTGGAACCATAGTTTTACCAGTCACCTTAGGACCCAAGACGGTCCTCACCGAATTTTATATTATAGATCGGGAAACCAACTATAATATGATCCTCGGTCGACCATGGATACACCGCATGAAGGCAATCCCTTCCACGTTATTCCAAGAAATAAGATTTTTGCACTTAGGGAAAATATTTGTGGCACAAGGTGACCCAAAACCCTTCGATATACACCTAGCTGACCTGAAGAAAAGACCAAGCGTTCACTCCGAGTTTGAACTCCCAACAAATCAACTTAGCAAACCAATTAATTCAAAACCAGAAGAGAAGTTGATACCTACCACAGAATTAGAAATTACAAATCTAGTCGAGGGCATTCCAACACTCAAAAATGAGGCTAATGTCATAGAAATGGTGTCATTAGGGACTACCACAAAAATTGTCGAGTTGCTAGAGAAAGATCTACCCATTCTCCTACCATTTGATTCTATGGGTATGGGATACACCCTAGGAATTGGTTCCCTTCCATCAGACGAAGTTTGTATGGTAGAAGTAACCAAGGCAGGAGAAACAAACATGACGAATATCCCAACATCCATTTTTCCAAGCAAATATTGGACTCTCCACTTCGATGGAGCTAGATGTCGCTTTGGAGCTGGGGCAGGTGTGATCTTTACTTCTCTCGAGGGAAAGATCCTACCTTTTTCCTTTAAATTAAACTTTGAGTGTACAAACAATGGGGCTGAATACGAAGCCCTCCTCCTTGGCCTCATCATAGCCAAAAGAATGGGTGTCGATAACATTAGAGTGCTAGGAGACTTGCAACTAGTTGCAAACCAAGTCTCTGAGGTATATGAGACTAGAGCTGAACATTTACAACTCTACAAAATGACGGTATTAAATATAAGCAAAGGATTCAACTTCATATCAATTGAAGCAATCCCATGAGAACATAACCTCCTCGCCGATTCAATAGCAACCTCAGCTTCCCGCTTCACTCCAAACAGTGAGTTGGAAAACACAAGTTTTACGGTATCACTTCGTACTGAACCATTGGTGCGTAAAATACCAACAAACCCACTCCTAACTCATAACGAAGCTGAGAATGATTTTTCTATCCTGGATCACTTTGATAGTGATAGAGTCACTCTCGAATATCTAAATGCCTATGCAGAGCTACATCTTGCTCACCACATAGTGGATCTTTCCCTAATACCACATTCCTCTTCCTACTTTGGAAATCCCATGATAGAGTCTCCTCCACAAAAGGATATTGATATCTACAAGGTAGATAATGGAGAGAGTTTGGAACTACCTCTGGCCCCACCTGAATTTGAAGAAGGAAATGCTTCTTTAATCGAAGAAAGAATTGACATAAACATTGGAACGGAGGAAGAACCAAAAATTTTTAAATTGGGATCCTCGTTAACTCTAGAGGAGATAGAAATACACACCCAAATCCTCAAAGAGCATCAAAAGGATTTCACATTTAACTACAAAGAAATGACAGGAATTGCACCACATATCACAGTACATAATCTTGTCACTAAACCAGATGCAAAGCCAATTAAACAAAAGTCAAGACCAATGAAGCCAAAAGTGGCTCTCATGGTGAAAGAAGAAGTAATGAAACTTCTCCAAGTGGGATTCATCAAACCAGTTGACTATTCACAATGGGTATCTAATATTGTCCTTGTTCTAAAAAAGAACGGGAAGATACACATTTGCATAGACTTTCGGGATATTAACAAAGCTTGTCCCAAAGATGACTTCCCATTACCATCTATTGACGTTATTGTTGATGCAACAACTAGATTTGAGCTATTGTCCCTCATGGATGGGTTCTCAGGGTATAATCAGATTAAAATATCTGAACAGGATCAAGCCAAAACCACATTTATAACTCCCTGGGGAACTTATTGTTACGTTGTCATGCCGTTCGGTCTTAAGAATGTCAGTGCTACATACCAGTGGGCAATGACATACATATTCCATGATCTTATCCATAAAATTGTGGAATCCTATGTGGATGACTTGTTGGCCAAGGCCAAGAAGCATTGTGATCACCTAGAAGTACTCTTTATCATCCTCTCATGATTGATTGAATATGGTGTCACATTGAACCCAGAGAAATGTGTATTTGGTGTGACAGGAGGCAAGCTTCTGGGTTACATTATATCCTCACGAGGGATTGATGTTGATCTAGCCAAAATCTAGGCTGTTCTCAAAATTATTCCACTGTCAGATGAGTCTGGTATCAGATCATTTATTGGGAAGCTCGGTGCAATCCGAAGGTTCATTCCAGATTTAAGTTTTTTTATTCATCCAATCAACAATTTTTTAAAGAAAGATTATAACATTGATTAGACAGAAGAATGCAATGAGGCCTTCGAATCGGTTAAACACTTCTTGTTATCTCTGCCCACGCTAATGCCTCCCAGACCAGATCATCCTTTGATCCTGTATTCACAGGCTACTGATGTCTCGCTAGCCTGCATGCTGGCTCAAGAAGACAATGATAAACGAGAACGTGTAGTCTATTTCATTAGCCGAACATTGCTCGATTATGAAACACGTTATACATAGGCAGAGAGAGAATGCCTTGCCATAGTCTTTGCAATAAAACGTTTAAGACACTACATGTTAAATCAAGAAACAAGGGTCATTGTAAAGACAGATCATTTACGAACATTCCTCACGCAAGGATCTTTATCTAAAAAGGTTGGACATTTCATAACCTTAATGGGTGAATTTGAATTAACATTTGTAAACTAGAAATCCGTTAAGGGACAAATCATTGCAGACTGGTTAGCTGACAATCCGTTAGATGGAGGTGATCTGGTAAATTTGGACTTTCCCAATGAGTGTATATAATTTTTTGAAACTAGGCGCCAAATCTCTATATGTCCTTGGTACACTGACATCATCAATTTTATCATGGACCATACGTACCCAGAAGGTGCCACATCGCAACAAAGAAGGCAGTTACACATTATCGCTGCTAAATATGTTATTTTAGAATAGGTACTCTATCGTAAAGCCTTTGATGGCATGCTCTTAAGATGCATCAACACAGAAGAATCCAAGAAGATTCTTTATGAATCCCACAGTGGGATATGTGGAGGCCACTTTGGTGGTCACACCACTGCTCACAAAATACATCAGATGGGCTATTTTTGGCCCACTCTTGAACATGACGTAGTAGAGTTTGTACGTAAGTGCCACAAACGCTAAGAATTCTCCCACGAGATTCACATGCTAACACAATCTTTGCAACCAATAGAAACCTCGTGACCTTTCTCCACGTGGGGTCTAGATTTGATAGGGAAATTCTCTCCCTCTTCAATAGATGGCCATAACTTTATAATTACGACCACATAATATTTTACCAAATGAGTAGAGGCCATGCCTCTCACCACCATACCAGGTTCTGTGATCGCCAAGTTCATTTTGAACTAGATCATTTGTAAGAACGGTGTCCCACAAATCATTATCTCAAATAATGGAACATCCTTTAAGAATGATGAGGTCCACGAGTTATGCAGAAAATTCAAAATAAACCATCATACGGCCTCTCTTTACTACACTCAAGCCAATGGACAAGCCGAAGCAACAAACAAAACATTAAAGGCTATTCTCCTCAAAATAGTTAAGGAGAACAAATAAGATTGACATCTAAAATTATATCCGGCCTTGTGGGCCCATCAAACCTCAATAAAAACACCAACAGGAGCAACCCCTTTCTCATTAGTATTCGGGGCAGAAGCAGTTCTCCCGCTTGAGGTCAAAATACCTAGTCTCCGCATCTCATTACAAGGGATTCTGGGAGAAGATGCTTATAGAGAGGCACACCTCTCTCAGCAAGAAATCCTTGATGAGGCTAGGCTAAACGCTGAACAATGGCACAGAGCCTATGCTGACTGGATGTGTCAAAAATATAACAAAAAATTCTACGAATGAGAAATATATGAGGGAGATCTATTCTAAGACTAGACAACCAGATTGATAAGAAAACCGACGAAGGAAGGAAATTTCGGCCCAAGTGGTTAGGCCCATATTGAGTCATGAAAGACTACAGAAATGGTGCGTATCTCTTGTGTACATTAGAAGGTGAGGAATTCAATGAAACAGTCAATTCCTTGCATCTTAAACGATTTTACGCATAAATCATCAAACCACCATTTGTATATTATATCTACTTGCATTACATTAGTCACTTAGTTGTTTCATTTTGTTCACTCATTCCGTAAAAATTGTAGTCAAGGAACTTACTCTTAAGCAATCTATTATAAATTTCTCAAAATGTTGACAAAAGCATTCAAAATCACACCTCTTCAATTTTCATAATATCATCAAATAGTTTCAAAATCTTTTCATCAAGTTCGACAGATAAATATTGACGAAAACTATACCAGGGCCTGCATACTTGTTTTTGCTCTTTCTTTCTACTAGGTGAAGTTATTCTTACCTACGGTCTATTCTAGAAGCTTCTTGGTGTCACATCTATCCCTCTTACCTCTCTTTGAAGAAAGGATATTCCAAAATCACAGATCATAAGATTCAAAATCAAATAGAATCAAAAATACTAAGCAAACAGAATATTTTATTTTACACACTTCTTTGCCCCACCAACCTTCGGTGATAAGCCCACATCTCTTACTGGTGGTGCAAGGTTGGGAAAGGAAAGAAGTGCCCTTACTCGCCTATATCCTACCTTTGGTGACAAACCCATGCTTCTTACTCGTGGCATGGGGCAGGGTGTGGGGGGTCCATTCACACAAATTAACAAATCTTGGTATTTTAGAAATACAGATCAAATTATATTAAGTGAAAATAAGTGTCCAAATTCCAAAGAGATCAAATCCTCAAAACCAGATTTTGTCAACCAGGTTGCCATTTATAGATCTAAGTCTAGATAAACTGGAAAGTAAGTTGCCTTCTGAGCTTGGTGGTAGTTTTGAGTAGGGTAAGTGTGTGGGTCTAAGTTTGGTTTCTGTCACTAGTTTTTCTATCTCTCATCATTCCATTCAGTCAAACTCATATAATTTTTGCCCTTCCCAACTATTGGTGTTGATCCCTCACATCTTACTAGCTGCGTGGAGTTAGAAATGGGGCAATTTTATCTCATTATTACTACATATTCATCACGTTTTTCCAAAACAAGAAGAAATGACGAATATTTCCCAAAGAAGCCAAAAGTTCAGCACTACAGTATGTTTGCATCATCACGTATCAGCATTATAAAAGCAAATAAAGTAAAGCATTTTGTTTAGTATTTGTTATCATTTTTCATCCATTGCATACAATATGAAAAGCATATAAAAACAAATACTCTAAAAACATCTAGTGTACACATGGGAAACGAATCACAAAATTCTAGACACAAGAAGATCTAGATCCAAAGATATATATATATATATATATATATATATTGTGCACCTTCTGAGGGATCTCACAGGGATTGAGAGATCATGGTGCCTTTTTGCAGTGATTTTTGGTTGGATATTTATATGAGTGTTTTTTTTTTTTAATTTTTTGGGCTCATTGAGTGTTTTGACCATGCCTTAGTGCATGATGACATTGTACATAAAATAGGATTCATATAATATATATATATGAATCCTATTTTATGTACAATGTCATCATGCACTAAGGCATGGTCAAAACACTCAATGAGCCCAAAAAATTAAAAAAAAAAAACACTCATATAAATATCCAACCAAAAATCACTGCAAAAAGGCACCATGATCTCTCAATCCCTGTGAGATCCCTCAGAAGGTGCACGACCTCGTTTAGGACTCCTACTGCGGCGACGCTCTGAATGAACTGAGGGCTCATGTTCATGGCCAGTAGCTGTGGTCTCACAGTGAGAATGAATCCTCCTCATCAAGCACTCCGCAGTCCTATATCTAGCTACCTCAACACGGAGAGAAGTCATGATCTTTGCCGCCTTCCAGATAGGGGAAAACACATCGATATGTCTACCAGTTGTTGAAGGCTCTCCCACGTCCGTAGTAAGCTCAGCCTGTGTACTCTCCGAAGGGAGCAGTAGAGTTTCCATGCACACCTGGTGAATCAAGTCTCACCATCCCTCAGCAATCACTACAAATAAAAAAAGAGGAAATAAACAAGTTAGAAAGTTTTCCATGATAAATTCAAAAATAAACAAAACAAAAAAAGGGAAATATCAACTAAACATTTCTAACTAAAAAAAAATCAAGAAAAGAGTAGTAACTCACTCGGATCTCCAGGCATCTAGGTGGAATCTCTAGGATCTGCGCCTGCTACTGACACTTCCACCGACTGTCTTGCCTCTCCCACATTTGGAATGAAGTGACGTCCTTCCATGGACTCGTCATCTCCCCCTAAATATTGAGAAGAAAAATCCTTTGAAATTAGGGTCACCTTCTCTGCACTCTCCTCTGCCCTCTCAACCCGCAAGATATCTTGAGTGTCATGCCACTCAGAATCGTTATCATCCTCCTCTATCCCACAGGCCCCGGTCTCACCCTCCTCTGTCTCCTCCTCTGTCTCCTCCCCTGTGAACTCCTCAGACTCTGAGTCCACATCAATGGGCTCATCTCCACTATGAGCAGGACTGGCTCCAATTTGAAATAAAGGTGCTCGAGGAGTACTGGCTACCCCTCGAGTACGAATCAGCCTCCTAGTTGTAATGGGAATGTCATGAGTGATTGTGGTCCAACCTCGACCTCTAGGACCTCCCCTGGCCTCTCTAACAAATCTGTATACTGGCCCCGCTAGAGGAAACATATCAATATAGGGGAGGCCAAACTACTGTGGTACTCTGTCGAAAGGGTGGATCTCTAACTTCCCCGTCCTGTCTATCAACTGACTAGTAGTATGGCAAGCAATCAATATGAGTGTCTCCTCTCCCCATAACCCTGTCATGGCCTAATAAGGAGTGGCCTCCATGTCTACAGTAGTCAAAGAAGCCACTGACTAGTGTGGCATCCTAAGTATGGTCATCCCTGTCCATCTCGCTACCGTTGATAGCCCTGGGATCCTCTGCCTATACACCTCTCCCGTAGGGAATGATGTGATCATACACCCAACTCATGACTAGAGTAGGGTGACTCAATGACTACCCCTGTAATCTAACCACACTATACAAATCATGATAGGTGGTCCCAAGGATATCCACTTCCCAAGCATAAACGTGGCCATACACCTCAATCTGTGCAATAATAGGAACCCAACAGTATAAAATAGTATCCCCTCCCTTGTCCCCAATCAACCACGAGGCAAGGATGTCCATAATAGCCTTGCGGAGCACATGATTGTCTGACTCTACAATGGAGAAAACCTTCACCCCCTTCTTCAACCCAATGGAAACAACAACATCTCCCATATATTTGGCCCACTAGACCATCTGAGATCTGGATATTGTTTTCTTAAGAGATAGCCGCCTCCCAAGAATCAGGACCCCTAATATACGGTAGACATCCTCAAGGGTGATAGTCCACTCACCCCTAGCACCTGGTAACCGGAAGGTATTCCGATCGGCATCCCAATATGAGAATAAGTCACATAATATGTGACTTAAAGGAGCAACGTGAGGAACTCAAGAGATCCGCAAGACAATCACGGGACCTAGAGAGCCCAGAGAATACGTATTTGAACTGATAGTGCCTTAACCAAATCTCCCCACAACACTAGCTGATATAGATCAAGACATTAGGTTTCAGGTTTTTTGAGCAACAGTAAACCTATAAGAAGTTAGTGAACAATTGAGAGAGTTGAATATTGAGGATGACAAGGCATACACATTCTAGTCAAATCACCCCAACTACAGACTTCATTGATAGGATATCCACATGACCGTACAAAGAACTCGAAAGAGAAAAAATATTTGGTTGCGATCCTTTAGTTCCACAGCCCAACGTAGGAGACCTCCTCATCGACATAGATAATGGCTTACGTATTCAAGTTGCCAGAACACCTGTAAGGTATTCTAAGAAAATTACACAACTTCTAGTTCTAAACATAAAGGCTGAAAATCTTATGACTATTGGATAGTTGGGAGAAGATATTGACTCCTCATAAGACCATAGGTCCGCCACAACCACAAACCTACAGTTGTGATCCATAGGTCCCACAACCCAACGGGCCTACCGATCAATCAGACATTGACGTTGGTTTACGCACACTAATATTCAAATCCTCACCACTTCCGCTAGATATCATTACACAATTCTCTGTATTAAATATAGCAGCCAATCAGGCTAGGGATTTCTGGACTAAACCAGAGAATCGTCCATAAAACTCTGGAGGATCCACCACACCTCTCATCACCATTTTCCATGACCTTGTCTGGAAATATACATGAAACACCTACAGGTCTTTTTCCATGAATCCAACAGCCAATAGATAGGATCTCAGCAGAGCTCAAAATTGATTGGAGCCTCCGAGCAATTATTATATCTGAATGATCCATTACACTAATTCAGGTTAGGAGAGCCTTCTTTTCCTTAGATTCACATATTCCATTATTACATGTCAAAGATATAAGATTTCCCAACTAGTTTGTCTGTATCTATATATATTCCATTCTCACCGGCTGTCCCGACACGACCTCGGGAGGTTGGGTATGAAGAAAAGTCACTTTTAGATTCTCATGCTCGCATGTCACTTTTCTATCATACAGATACCCAGTGTTTTGTAAAACTACTTAAGTAGTTGTCTACTTATGTGGTTTTGTGCATATGGTAGGGATGATGTAACATTGTAGATGTGTATGAATTCGGGTGTGAATTATTTAGATTTTGTTGAGCATAGCTCCAAACATATCTGGGTATTGTATTGAGAGAGCGGTGGTTTGTAATAAAATCTGAGAAATTGATTCTTGGTGGACATATCCCAAATTGGTTGAACCACATTAAATATTGTCTGTTTGTGTTGTTCTATTTTTATTTTGCACTTTTATTTCAGATCTGTAATATTTTTTGCATATTATTTTCTACTATTGTGATTCTGTGAGGGACTAATTCACATTTTTATCCCTTATTTCCTAATAGGGTGTATCTAGTTTCATAGTCTAGAATGGTACAACTTAGGTAATAAACTGCTTGCTCTCTATGTTGCTTGTCGCGATGAGCGAGCATGGCACCTAAAGAATGGTCAGTGGTGGAAATATATAGGTAAAAGGGTTGGTCATCCTTAGGAGGAATGAGTATTGGTGGTTGAAGAAGGTATTGTTTTAAGGCATAAAAGGATTTATGAAATTCATCATCCCATTTGAATGAAACATCCTTCTTTAGAAGATGATGAAATGGTGGACAATGGTCAGAAAGCTGCGAGATGAAATGATGAATGGATTGTAACTTACCTTGTAGGATTCGAAGTTGACAGATATTAGTATGTGGAGGCATTTCTAGAATAGCCTTTACTTTAGTAGGATCAAATTTTATGTCACGCAAAGAAATGATGAAATCAAGGAGTTTTCCTAAAGTACCGCAAAGACGCACATCTTTGGTTGAAGATGAACACAATACTTGATGAGGAGGTCAAAGATGACCTTAAGGATGGTCAGGTGTTCGGCTCGATTTTTAGATTTGGAAAGAATATCATCTACATAACCTTCCAATATGCGATGCATGATGTCATGGAAGATGTAAGTCATGGCTCGTTGATATATAGCACCGGTATTTTTAAGGCCAAAAGGCATGACTCGATAGTAGAAGGTCCCCGAAGGAGTGATGAAGGAAGTTTTTTGTTGATCTTCTGGAGCAAGTAATATTTGATTATAACCCGAGAAACCATCCATGAGTGATAGCATTCCATGGCCGGCAGGGAGATCAACTAGTTGGTAAATACCTGGTAGAGGAAAGTCGTCTTTGGGACAAGCTAGGTTGAGGTCACAGAATTTCATGCAAATGCAGAGTCCCCATGTCACCTTTGTGATAGGATCGATGTTAGAAATCCATTAGGGATAATCAATGGGTAGGATGAGAGAAAATGAATTAAGGCATTGAAGGTCTTCTTTGACCAAAAGATCAATGCGAGGATGCATTTTCCGTAACTTTTGTTTGATGGGTTTGACATTAGGAATTTTTACGATATTGTGGACCATGATTTTTGGGTCAATACCGGGAATATCAGCATAGGACCAGGCAAAATTATTGCTATGGTCTCGAAGGAAAGAAGTAAAAGCTTTATGTTCAACAATATTTAACGACTAGCCTATCTTTAGGATGTGTGGGTCATCCTGAGTATTAATGTTGATTTCGATAGTCTATTCGTTCAACATGGTTTGTGTCTCAGAGGGTAACGACTGGTGAATATAAGATTCTTCCACACCAAGGTAGGTGAGGATGGACTCATCATCTTGACATTGAACTAAATTAATAGAAGGTGTATCGTCATCGATCATGTCAGGATATAGGAAGGGGAGAGAAGAGGGAGTCTCGCCATCGCATTGATAGGTCAGAGGTCCCAAAGAAATCATGTTTATGAAAATTTTTTTAGGAGGAATAGATTCAGGATCTATGTGCACCACAAAAACCTTCATGATATCTTCTAAGAACACGTTCATTTTGGTCATGTGTTAAACATCGCAAAAGTATACCATCACGATTTTTGAAAAACAACATATTTTCTAAAAGCAAAAACATAAGATCTTGAAAACGAAGTGCTCTACATTGTTTTTTATCTAAGTTCTCAAGACATGATTGGTTTTTAAAGTAATAAAAAAGGTCATGATACCAATCATCTTGAGATAATAAACAATCCCATTCGTGCATGTTGAAACCTGTATTAAAATTGGATGGTAACTCATTACCTGTCATGGTTTGAAAGTGAGGAACAACATGTAAGACATCATCAACTACTAAGATGACCACATTGATATTGGAATCAAAATTTTCAGTGAGGTGTTTAGTGAGCTAGTTACCTTTGATATTTTTACCATTTCTAATTATAAATCAAATTGTTGAATCTTGAAAATCCACTTGGCCAATATTCCATCAATCACCGATTGTTTAAGAAAATATGCTAAAACTAGAACATTAGAAAGAACAATGATTTTATTTCCCATCAAAAAATACGTGTGTTTTCCTAAGAGTAAAACTAATGTGAAAAAAAATCCACTCAAAGGATACCTGACTTCAACTTCTTTTAAAGTTTGACTGAAATAAGCAATGGGTGATCCAAAAATCTAGGTCAAAAATTTTAATATTTTTTTTACCTTCGACCTTCGGACCCCTATAGGCTTTATTAAAATTACCGATAAATTTTTACTCCATTTTAAGTAAAACAATCCAAAATAATGCAAGAATATAAATGAAATTGCACATGGATTGATTTTGGATTTCGACAATAGCCTACGTCTCTGGGTTCTTATCGAATCGTTCCAGTAGTCAAAATTTATAAGTATAATGTTATATCTTACAATAAAACCTAATGGAACTTTACTTGTCTATAAAGTGCTCTAGCATTTTGAAGAAAACTAATGATCAATCATACCATCCTCCACCTTCCTGGTGCCCAATAATCCTACAGAACTTGATTAGCCTTCCATACATTCGCAAGACGCCCTATGGATCTCCGGGCAACAATTCCAGGCTTCACAAATAAAAGTGTGGTGCTATGGGCCAATTGGTGAGTTTCCAATAACTTCCAATTTTTACAATTTGCCTAAAAATAATAGGACTTAACTTCCAAATATTTTCCTATTAAATATTAAATAGGACTTACTTTACAAAAATATTGCCTTTAAAAATTATAAGGCCTATTTAAATACCTTGGAAGCTTTTAAAATTCTTCTCAGGCTCTTTTATTTTATCTCCTCGAGCTTCCTTTGAAAAATATTATAGCTCTTTACATTTTTTTAAAATATAGAGCACAAAGCTCTTTATATAAAATTGAGCTCATTGTTATCTCTGTCAAGCCACCTGGCGAATCAGTTGGCGGATGAGTTTTAGAGTGGAGAGATCTCCGGTTCAAGTCATAGCGGCATGTTTTTCATTAGACCACTTGCATAGACTGTGGGATATACATCCCACATGCGTCGAGAGAGGGGTCCATTAAGCCTTTAAAAAGGCTAGCAGATGACATGGGTAATGTGGCATAAATCCACACTAGCCCATTTTTTAGGCCTTACGCCAATCTGTCGAGTTATTTAGTTGTGTGGTTGATCCGTGATGGTTTATTTGCTGCACCCATATAGGTGGTGAGTTAGAGGAGTTGGTGGGTTTGTTTGACCACCGTGGATGGTGCTAAGTTGTTCATTGTTTTGCAGAGTTGGAAATAACATTGTCTCACTTAGTTGTAAATATAATCATCTCGAGTCATTGGGGATAATACTCTAATAATGTGGCAATGCTTTGATCACTCGATCATTGAGAAATATATGGTCCTCAGTGGGGATTTGACCACCCCACCAAGCTAGAAATATAGCTTGTCGAGCTCAAATTAATCCTGTAATACAACTCAAAAGGATTAGTCCACTTATCTCTCATCAATAGGCATATCGAGTAAATTCAATTTGTGGTGGCAAGCCATGTGGTGGCTTGAGGACCCACCATGTCAGCGATAATAAAAGAGTCCTCACGGCATCCACACTCCCTTCCATAAAAAAAGTTGAGTCTCTTATTTTGTTGAGCCAACTTGTACACCTGAAGAAGACCGGAGGTCACAAACCAAATCAACAACCTTCTTTTACCTTTTCACCAATTACCATGTATCATCTTTCCATTGGTCCATGTGTTGACCTATTGATTAGGGTTGACCTAAAATTTCACTGGCCACCATTTACACATGTGGACTCCATTTTTGACGTTCAAATATTTGACAGGAAATCTCTCATAGTGCATCTTCCGTACTGTGCAGTGATCTTAGTATGATCTAGGGAGCAGTGTTGTCCTCTATAATTGACCTTCAAGATCATACCTCCCCAATGGGAAAGGATTTTTTTCCAAAAAAATCTTGTAAAGTCCAAATGATGTTGTTGAGAAGAGATCTATGCATAGTATAATACCAACTCCACAATTAGATAACTCATAGCTCAAACTCTAGGACCTCTATGGCACTTGGGCTCACTTCCTCCTACTCTGCACCACTCTAATATCCAAATAATACATCCATTCCTCCATTGTATGGTGCTAATTTTCCCAATGAAACCTTAATGCTCCCACTGTGTGGTGATAAGGTTCCAAATATCTGACAACAAGGATCCCCATTTAGTTTATAACATAGCTCCTTGCTCCAAGTTGATTCTACATAGAATCCAAACTGATCTGACAGGAATTCCATGCTACATAGAGCTAAGAGTGATCGGATGTCGGTGATGGATAAGGAATTATCCAGGTACCATCTTACTACAAGGGCTATAAGAGACTCTACATAGAATCAATATGCAACCTTATGTCACGTCCCTTTCCAAGACCTCAACACTCTTGTTGCACGGTTCTAAGTCCCCTTTCAATACATTAACACTTCCAGTATGCATGGTGTTAAGTCCTGATGATCAACTACCATTTTGTTTCATGGTCACAATGCCTCTACACAGAATGATGATCTGAGTTGATTTCTCATGAGCTCAAAAATGGTGACTCCAACCCCGTTACATGGTTTCTGCCTCTACATGGTACAAATCCTCCATGTTGAGGATGGCTATAAGGTACCATCCTGCTACAGGGTCACAATGCCTCTACATAGAATGAAGTTTCGACTTGTTGTCAAATGCCAACAATGTTCAGCTACCATTCTGCTACATGGTCACAATGCCTCTACATTGAATGAAGTTTTGAGTTGACACCCATGACCTCAAATATCTTCACAAATGGCTGAAAGATCTCCAATCTTAATACGAGTTAAATCCTATATCCAAGCTGTAACAGGCACTCACAAGCTGATTAGGAGATATGTTTGGAGTATTAATCAAATTTTCTAAGTAAGAAAATCCATTGAGTATGATAAACTTTTCTCTCAGCATTTTCTCAAAAAATCTGGTCTCCAAACATAATACTGCATACTATTCATCAATCTGAATTATGCAATATTAATTGAAAAATTGTTGACTTACCCATTTTAAAGGACTTTCACTTTCAGGTATTACCTGGTCCTGGGTTGACTTGTCAACTAGTGGTGGAGTAGAAACCTCCTTCTGCCTTTGCAATAGGCCTCCATTCCATCTTTGGCCTGCCATTACTCTGATGGCGAGATGGATGTAGTTTCCAGTAATTTTCCACCCGATGCCCATTCCTCTTGGCAATGAGCACAAAAATTCCTCTTAAACTCCTTCTTTTGGATGAGGAACTCTTTTTGCCATTTCTCAACTCTGCATAACGAGATTGGTCCTTCTGGTTTTCCTTGTTCTTGATGAACGACATTAACTTCTTCAACAGTGTCCTTCTCTTCCAGCATATGGCCACTGAATGATTATGCAATCCACAAAAATTACACGGAAAGGAATTCCACATTTTATGAAAATCATAGCCATAATTCTTAAGCTGAAAAACTAGATCTGAAGTTTCACTGTGCTTATGATTATGGTAAGAAACTAGAGGGGGAATCTCATTACCTCTTCACTGATTTCTCAAACCACATCCTTGCCTATGATGACGAAGCACAATTTTCCTACTCAGAATCTTCTTGCAGGACTAGTGGGGTATTCACTTTGCTTTCAGAAGCTTGTCTCCCGTCAGCGTTCTTGGAGAAATCTCCAATATCCATTCCCACACTAGAAAAACCCAAACCTACAAAACGAGGATGATCCTCGACCTGTATTGGGTTAGCAATGTATTGGCCATTTTTACCAAGGCCTCTTCCATCAAATTCCATTTTAAATAACAATTTGGTATGCTTTTCAAACGAACCAAAGACATCATTACCTGAATCCGAAACTGAATGGGAGGAAGAAGAAGATTCACGTGGTGAACAACTTACAGTGCACTCATCTACCATGGTCTCTGCATCTGAAGTTGAAGGTATTTCCTTTCTTTGATCACCACACTGCAACCTTGCTAAGAGCTCATCCTTGGTTTGCAATTCTGATTTCAAGCGAGCATTCTCCTCTTCCAAGGAGTAATACATTAATCACATGAGAGAATTCTCTTCTTGGATCTGGTGATTATACAATTCAATTTCTTCGAGCTTCACCTGTTTGGACATCTTGCCCATAGTGCACTTGTACCTTGTTCAATCACACTGAACCAACTGCACCAATCTTGAAGCAATCACACAGTCAAATCAACCGATTCTGATACCAAATTTGCTTAGAGATTAGTAAGTTTGAAAGCTAATAACCTGCTCTGATACCAAACATGATCAAAAATCCAGTTCAGAAAATTTTAATATTTTTACCTGACCTTCGGACCCTTATAGGCTTATTAAAACTTTGCATAAAATTTACTCCATTTTAAGTAAAACAATCCAAAATAATGCAAGAATAAAAATGACACTACACATAGATTGATTACGGAGTTCGACAATAGCCTACGTCTCTGGGTTCTTATCGAATCATTCCACTAGTCAAAATTTGTAAGTACAATTTTATATCTTACTATAAAACCTAATGGAACTTTACTTGCCTATAAAGTACTCCATACTTTTAAAGAACAATGATGATAAATCAGTCCGTCCTCCACCTTCATGGTGCCCAATAATCCTACAGAACTTGATCGACCTTCCAGATGTTCACAAGACACCCTATGGCTCTCCAGTCAATAATTCCAGGATTTGCAAATAAAAGTGTGGTGTTATGGGCCAATTGGTGAGTTTCCAATAACTCCTAATTTTTACAATTTGCCTAACAAATAATAGGTCTTATAATATCCCAATATATACCTATTAAATAATTAAATAGGTCTTACTTTACAACAATATTCTCATTCTAAAAATCTATAAGGCTCGGACTTAAATAACTTCAGCGCTCTTAGGAATGAGCTTGTCTCCGAGTTCTGTGTGTAATGTGTCCATCTACAATAGAATGGGTTCCCTATTTATAAAATATTAGGGCCCAAAAAATATGCACTAAACAATTATCAGAGCATAGAGCTATTTATATAACATTCACCCGTACATTGAAAAATGGGATTAAATCCCTGGCGAATTGGTGGGCAGATTTCATGTTTTTTATGGGCATTAAAGGTCTCTGAGTTTGAGTCACAGTGAGCATGTTTTAAATGTCGGTTAAAAATCCCATAAGGAACGCATTTGGATAAGGTCCCACATTTTTTTTTGCGGTCAAGAGAGGGGTAATGCCCAAGGCTGTAAATAGCCTTTCCACGCATATGACAGGTGGTCAAAGACGTTCATATAGGCTTATAACCGCCCCCAGTTGGACCGCTTCCCACCTTCTGTTTGACCACGTGGAAACATCCACGTCGAGTTGCTTAACTGCCTCCCAAACAACTGCTTCACCACCTGTCTCACGTGGTTTGGAAGCATATGTATCATCCTGAGTCATTAGTGGTTCATACTTGAATGTTTAAAACATTAATATATGATCACTGTGGCATTGATAAATATATGCGCCATTTGGAAAGTGGACTTGACCACCCCACCAATTTAGAAATATAGACCCATACAATGTGGAAGCTCAAATTAATCCTGTAATGCAACTCGGTAAGGCATGTAGTCCACTTGTTGTCTCCTCGATAGGCAAATCAAGTGAACTTGATTCAGTGTTGGCAAGCCACGTGGTCACAGTTTGCGGATTCGTCCACATCAGCGACCAGTTGACCATAGTTGACTTTCTTGCTGTCTGAATCCTTTGACCGATACATAAAATCTAGAGCTCTCTTGATGTACTGAGCCAACTTTGTCGTGTTCTTACAAAGTCCGGAGGTCGCAAAGCAAATCAACGAGACCTGATCTTCTACACTTTTCACCAATTTATGGATGTGTTAGGGAACTTTCCTTAAAATGATCCCCTGATCAGGTAGACCTAATGAATAGGGTTTACCCAAGAATTTGAGCTTGCCACCACGTGTCAACAAAGGAGGAAGTACATTGATGTAATGTTCAAAACCTCTACGGAAATCGCTTGGAGTCGTCTTCCACACATTTACCGATCCTGGGAGATTAGGGAATATATGTCCTACCCCAAATTGATCACCGGATCAATGGTTTCTCAGATTATTAGGATCAGAAACTCAAGTGCCATAGTTACTCCAAGACAGGCTCATAGATTTATTAGTAGCATTTAGGGGGATATAGTTCAATAGGTTTTGAAGGCACAAGGTTTAGCCAAGATAGGTGCAAGAGAAATAGTGTTTTTGACATCAGGATGAAAGACATAATTTCAACATGAGAATAGGCTCACGGGGAGCATTGAATCTGATTGATGAAGAAATGTGCAATGTTGCTAGGCGAGTCTTATCTGATAAAAGAGCATATATCAATTTACGTACAAAATCGAGCTTCTTGAGGTAAAAAAGGCATTTAAACTTGTCATTGATGTTTATTTCATGGTTACTCATGTTGTTGGACATAACCTGTAACACTTTCTGGGTCATAGATGTAAATAGGGGGATTTTTTTATGATATGATCCAGACAACTTAGGGTTAGTAATGCTTCAAAGATAGATTGGTGTACTAGTTTTCCATCAAGGATATATCTGAGATTTTTTCTATCAATGAAAATGGGTAGATTGTCTCACAACCTTGTTGCCATTGGTATGGTGTTGTCATTTATGTCATGTGGAATTGATGGAAAAGTTAGGATTGAAATTTCAAGTCGGCTGGTGCATTCTCAATGGTGTTTGAATGGTCAAAAGAGTGGTATCATGGTGGTTTCTTGAACACGTGGCCCCTATGTTTATTAAGGTGATAGGCATACGATGCTATAGAAAAAGGTACTGTGTGGTTGGTACCCACTAGAAGGTATGAAGATGGTTGGTGTTCTATCTTCTCAGGATGTACACAAATGGGATTAGAAACGAAAAATTCATCTAAGGATGTGTAAGATCATTTCTAGGGTCCAGCAAACTACTGTAAGAGTGTTACAATTCAATAGTTTGGAACTAGCCCATCTAGGCCTAATTCTAGAGCCTAATGATATGTATGAACACAAATCAAATCCATGAAATTTATGTCAGCATACGGTATAAGTCCTAAGAACACTTCTGTACTCGAACTATGTATGAACATATACAAGTTTCATAGTTATCTTCTAGAGGATAAATTTGGACACCATCATCTAAAATTACGCTTGAGCTCCTAATAGATGGAAGTATTGGACAAATGAGATTGGATCTTGACTCTGTGTAGGCTAATTTAAGAGAAACCAGTTTATGGATTCATGGTTTAATAGGGAGGTCATGTTTAGTGATCTTGGGCCAGGTTTCATCAACCTTTTGAAGAATATTGTATGACCAAGTTAAAATGTCAAGGTATCTTTTAGCAATTGGGTAAAGTGAGAAGGGATAAAACGATGACATTAGGAGTCTTAGCAAACTCTAAGATATACATATTATGCATCCTCCTTCAGATAAATAGATTGACAGAGGAATAGTTTGACCTATGAACTTTCTAGAAGACTTAGAATGTTTTCAAATATGTTTGAGTTGGTCAAAAGGTGGAAGAATAAGAAAGATTCTCTTTATACTTACTAACACTGTTAATTCAGTCTCTCCAAATGTTCTTCCTAAAGCTGATAGACATAGATCACTGAAGTTTTTGGTCATCATTTCACTTGTGAATCAAGTTATGGAATTTCTTTTCAAGGTTGTATCAATATGACTCTTTCTAGTTCAGAGATGATAGGCCATTTAGTTTCAATATCCAAGCATGATTTGTACTGTACGGAGTTTCCTTCTATCTCTAATCAATTTTGATTAGCAAACAGTCCTACTATTAGAAGGATCCAAGGTGAACCACCAGGTGTGATCAGCCTTATATTTTATTTCTCAATCTATGTTATCAAAGATTTCAGGCAGTCTTGTTTATCATTTGGTATAAACTTAGTCTTTGTTCTTATCCTACCACTAAAGGACCAAGTCATGTCAATCTAGTCACGAAGGGTGCCAGTAGTGTTTGCAGGTTGTTGTCTATGCATTGGTGTGATATTTGAGATGAGAACCATGGTTGTGGTCACTTTGTATAGGAGAAAAATATTTTCTTGGAGCTCATAAGTTAAGGTTTGGTGAAGTGATGTGCAATCATGGTTCTAGCCTCTATTATCTCCTCAACTTCCTGTTAGCCATAATTTATGACATAGGCATGGATTTATTGACATTTTATTGGACATTATGATCTGTTGGTATTTGAATAGATGGTTTGCAACATGTGCAAGCGAGGATCACGAGGGACGACGTGCACATCAACGGATTATGTTGAATAACAGCGTGAAGAGATCTCGTGAGGATTGAGTATCAACCGAATGTGCGTGCAAAGATTCGACAACACGGGCAGAACATGGTTAAGCCATAAAACTCTCCTCTATCTCATAGATCAAATACGTGTACATATAGGAGGTGCTAAGTAACCCCCAATGCTGCAATCATGACAACTCGAGTAGAGAGGGGGAGTTACATTCCCAGAATAGAAGTGTAACTCCCAATGACGCATATGATGCACTGACACACTGACGCGTAAGAGAATCTCATAATGACCCCTAAATGACACATGGACCTACGATCTCACCTAAGTGAGATGACTCACCTAATGATGTGGAAAATAACACACACCAACACCCCCCCTTCATCGTAACTTAGGATGAGGCGGAAATTCAGAAATGAGAAATGGGTCTTAGCACAAAGCCTGATGAAGTACCCATGTACAAGTAAGACTATCCTAAGCAATGAAGGAAAACCCAGTGGGAAAAACATCCACCACAAGAGAACAACACATTCTCTAATCTAAGAAAGATGCCAAATATGGGTCTCGGCCATAGACGAGCCTAAAAGGGTACCCATGTACAAAGAGGCAATCTCTCGAAAAGAAGAAGAAGAGAGAAGAAGAAGGAGACGAGAGGAATGCAGAAGATGCCATGCTCTGCAGCTCTAGGAGGTCTCCCAGAATAATGTCGATGACGAGATCCTCTACCTCTGGACTAAAGAAGAGCCACCCATAATGAACTGTGTGCCTGCCCTTAGGAAGGACAGAAATGATGTGTTGGAAGTCTGCCCACTCCACAAAGGAAACTAAAGGTAGCAACACGAAGAACTCTGAGTCTGGTGCACGGAAGTGTGACATAGGTCTAGCGAGTGAGTGCCAAGGAACTGAAGGTAATGCCACGTGCGTAGAACTGTCAGAGTGAAAAAGAGGAACACCCAAAAAAAGGATGTCCAAGTGATGTGAAGGGAACAAAACATCCTCCACAACTCCAGAAAAGGGATCCATAGCTGAGGGTGGATCAATGAAGGTCTCTACGAAATTACCTGGAAGTGACATGAGTCCCAGAAGGGGCACTCCCAACAACAGAGATGATGAACTCCACTAAAATACCTGTAGATGGATGAGGGACCTGAAGTGCATCACAAGTAGACTCTATGAAAAGATGACTAAGGTCAGGTAAATACTGTGTCCCAATGAGGGGGCTCAATCCCAAATCAGAAGAGCGATGCACAGATAGGTATGAGTCATCCAATGAAGGTAGAGGAGTGAAGTGGGCCTCACACACTGGAAGTGGAAAGGAGGCTGGTGTAATGACAGTGTGAGGCTGAGTAATAAGACTGCTCGATATCTGATGAGATGTGGAGATGTGGCAACAATCTCTGGAATAGTGAGAGAAAGAGGAGAAGAGTCCTCTGTAGTACTCTCAACATCAGAACTGGGTGCACAATCCTCATCATCAGAAAGTAGAACCAAGTTGATCCTGTGTCAGTGGAACTGTCCAAGTCACACGAAGAACAACAGGAGACAACTGAATCAACAACAACAACAATGGTGCGCAGTATGTGAAGGGTCTCCATAGAGGGACTGAAGTAATGCTCTAGACACGATGAGGTGGATCTGATTGACATGAAACACAGAGAGAACGAGAGACATGCATCATCATGTGACCATAGACATGGTCGCAAGTGTCAAGGAAGTCCTCTCCAGATTACATGATCAGTGGGTGCAGGAACTTTTGGCCCAAGTTCGGAAGAAGGGTAAAAGATGACCCTCATGGGTGAAGTAAACCATCCATGGAAGCAACGACAAGCTTGACATAGTTCTCTCTCCCGGTGAGAAGTGGCGGAGGTTGTATAGCGTGGATCACTACATACACTCACTCTAAAAGAGCACTCTCCATGATGACATAATCAAGACAAGGTGCACAAAAGCAAGACGTCAGACTCAAACATAATGCATCTAAGCGCAAACAAAACCTTGCAAGATGCTACTTAGTTCCCCCCTTAAAATGTTGGTTGACTTTATAAATGAACTAGTGCTTTACAAAATACAATGCCATCACGTAAATGTGTGAAAAAGGTCATGCAACTTTGACTTGGTCGTAGAAAGTTGACTCAAAAATGAGCTTGTGAGTCAAAAGTTATGGCATTAATACGATTCCCGCAATTGATGGAAAAACCAATAAATCCTCCAAACGCATTAAAAAAAGCATACGATGGGTGCAAAGGGTATCCCATGGGTACTACATTGGAAATGGCATCCAAATTTTAGAAGTGGTTTCTTTTCTTACTCCAGGGGGGATTAGCTCTTTTTGCCAACCCTCGAACCTCTCCCTTTATCCTTCTTCGACACTCATAGGAGGGACTATTAAATTACAAGACAAAAACAACCTAGTCCCCACTAAAATCTTATTACATCTCCATGAACTGTTTTTATTCCTACACATTGATGTGTCTTAACATTCTAAAAAATGCATAAATTAGGGGGCCCACGTTAGGAGCTGTTACCAATGCCATCTATCACTCGTTGCTTGGGCTGTTTGTGGGCTATGCACCAACGAGTTGTACATGCTGTAGGCTGCTGGCCACTTCGGAGGTCCCTAAGGTGTCTAGTGAGCAGGTGTGGCAGATGTGCACATGTTTGAAACCCTCTTTTTGAAGATCCATCTTGTCTTCCTAGTTAATTGCCCAAAAATTCCAAAAAATGTCTTCTCTTGCAAAGGTAGCTTTTGAACTATTAACACTTGTTACTAGCAGGTGTGTTTGCATATGGTTGGTTTCTACCATGCAGTCCCCCAAAACTGCACAGTATCCACTTTCCATATGCAAAATATTATGTTTTCTCCTTTGGACCATTGCTCAACAGAGGAGAAAATTGGAATGTGAGCCCCCGAGGATGCCGATTGAATGCATGAACAGAATCAAGAGTACATTAGCTCAATGCAGACAACACAACATGGATTTGCAAAATCACACTCTGTATGAGCATCAGGTGCTGAACTTTAAGGACACGGCTGGAAATATAAGCTGAAAATTCTGAATTGGTAGAGTTCCAATGAAATCAATAGCAAAGAACATATTTGAGGCAGCCAGAGGTCAATAAGCAATTAAATTTGAAGCGGCCTAAGTGCAAGAGAAGGGATAAAAGCACTTACGAGAGACCAAAAATCCTGAAGCTATGCCGAGGTGGAAAAATGATGAAACAACATGCCACTATCGCAATTGAGCAAAATGAACTTCGTGCAGAACTGTCGGGTCATGTCAGGAAGGTAGGAGCAAGTTCATGCAATGGGTCAAGGAATGACTAGGATGCTAGAACTGTCGTGGGCAAGCCTGTAATATGAAAACAACACTGAACCAAATCTGAAACCTTGTGTGTCGCATGCAAAGTCGCTAAAAAACCACTTTGTTGTTGGTCGTTTGAATGTCGCACTAATGCCTGTAAATTCACCTGAATCAACAAAGAGAAAGAGCATCATGCAAAAGCCCCAAAATCAATGCAATAAAATATAGAAATAACCATTAAAAGATGCAAATGAGAAGTCTGAATATCACGCTCGGAAGCCAGAAAACACACACAACTGATGTGAAGGGTGCATCCGGGTAGTGCACTAGATTTCAGATACCATGAAAGAAGGTTTAAAACCCGCACGTGAGGATGTAGGGATCGTGCACATCAACGGACTTGTGCGAAGATGCACTTGATAGAGATCTAGCTGAGGAGCGAGCATCAACAGAATGTGCATGCAAAGATTCGAAACACCTAGAACCTGTTAAGCCATAAAACTCTCCTCTATCTGATAGATCAAAAGACGTGCTACATATAGGAGGTGCTGAGTAACCCCCAGGTGCTGTAATCATGACAACTCGAGTAGAGAGGGGGAGTCCATTCCCAGAATAGAAGTGTAACTCACAATGACGCATATGATACGCACTGACGCACTGATGCTGACCACTGACGTTTAAGAAATTCATAATGACCCACATGACACTAGCCTCGGTTTCCTAAGTTGACTACTTAACCCATAGTTATGATTTGACAGGGTTTTGACATATTTTGGACCATTATGCTATGTTATTTGATCTTCATGGATATGTGTGGTGATTTGGGCGTGTAGCGCCAATTTAGCTTTGATTAGTATGTTGGCACATTTTATTATATGTTGTGGATACTAATATATTTGCTATGTTCTTTAGGCCTAATTGATATATGATGGATACATAGTTTAGTCACACGTCTTGACAATATAAGTTTATTCGATTATCCTGATGAGAACACATGATATCATGTATATATGTCATTTATATGAAATGTGAAAATGGCTAACCGTGGTGAATCAGTGTGAAATGGTGAGCATGTTTTCTTAATTATGACTCCATACAGATGTTGTGATATCATAATTTCATGTTTAAACTTGATTCATTTACTGAGTAGTTGATTTACACTTCTATTGGGCAAATGCGTTTAGTGTGTGCATTGAGTGTGCAAGTTACATGGTTCACATGAGAACGTGAGTTTCAGGGCGGCTACACAAATTATGCACAAGCGGCCCACGAGACTAAGACCTAACCATGTTTGAGCTATATGAGACCTTATTGTTTAGCTTGTATTATTTGGGCACTATGAGTGACCCTTACTTGTAATGTTGTATGTCATGTAAAATTAATTTTATTTAGGTTGTTTATTTTGTTAAGTAAACTAGGTTTGGGGGACTTCATAGTCCTCACTTGCATTAAGTTTTGCATTTGTGTAAGTGTGTGTTAATTAAAGAGGATTTGGGTCATATGACCACCCTTGAGTGGGCCCCACATCCTATACACTTATGCCCAAATGTGTCAAACCCGAAATAGGCTATTTTAGGCATTTTAAGTGACCCCTTTTAGTTTTAGGAGTTCACTTAGCATGAAAAGAAGCCCTTGGAACCTACCTATTAGGTTCGGGGGATAAATTTCAAGGCATATAGGGATTTTCCCTCCCGTTTAGCCTCTCTTTGGTAACCATCCATGTAAGATGGATTGGAATGTATGTGTTGTAAAAAGTTGCATAAACTTGTCTCATTTTTCTTTTTGGGCAATTTGGGAGAAGGGTGTCTACAATGCGAGTTTATCTTTTCTTATTTTTATTTTGGGAATCTTTGACTTAGAGGGAAGAGAGGGGTGACACATGTCACCCCCTCATTGGTGAGGAAATTTGTTTGGTTTTCTTCAAATACTCCCTCATGGGGGAAAGAAGAGAACTTTTTTTTGGGCTTTTGCTTGGTGTTTGGAGACTTCTTGGAGTTGGAGTTTTGCTTGAAAAAGGGATTGAGAAAAGCTTAGAGTTTTTGAAGAGCTTGTGGAGGTAGGTTCCTTGACCTTATGTTATGTTATTTGGCATGTTAGATATTAGCCTTGCTTATGGTTGAAATTTTTGCTTTGTTGCATGTCTTGAATGGTTATTTGTTGGGTTACATTTATTATTTTCTCCATCCATCGTATGGCACGGATGGATTTGGGAGATTTATTGGGGAAGAGGGAGGGATTTTTCCCTTTTAACCTCATGGCTTGATGGGCAAGCCATGTTGGTTCTTTGTATTCCCCTCATATGGTTGAGGTGGGTTTGAACCCCCCCTTCCCCATCCTTGGAGAGGAACCCCTATGGGTTTGAAAATCTTCCCAAGGAGGATTTTAGGCGAATGGGTGGAGCAATAAGGAAGGATTGTTGTCTTGAAAGGATAAGGAGGTTTTGTGAAGATCCATTGTGTAAGTGTGCATTCTATGGTTTGACTACTCTTTTTGGCATTTTGGATGTCTCATCCACTCTTCCCTATTGTTGAGGATGAATATGGTTTTCTCCTCTTTTCTTTTGGTTCTTAAAATGTTGTGTTTCTTTTCAATAGTATGGGTCTTGTCTTGTATTTGAATATGTTTATGGTAGTTTTGTCTTCCCCAATAAAAATTCGTGTGCACATTTGTGGAGGCTATCTCTCTCTCCCATGGGCTTGAGGGAGGCTAGCATGTCTTCCAACCTTGGAAAAACATGTAATGATCACCTAAATGTTGGGTGGTTAAACAAACCTTGTTCTCCTTGGAGTTGGATTCCTTGAAAGCATTCGAAAGTTAGAGCTCAAGTGGAAGATAGTTGGAGTTTCTTGACATCTTGGCTTCTCATTGTCTCCTTCCTACCTTCGTGAAATCGGACACCAATGACTCAATTTTAATCTAGGCATGAATGCAGGCTATGTGGGAAGCCTTCATTTTCTTGTAAACTCAGACCTTCCTTTGAATTCCTAGCATCAATTGTAAACTACCTGAGTCACAAAAATAACAGAAGGGATTGTTTACCATCTCCCTAGGCAATCTTGGAATCTAGAAAACTTGTATTTTTACCATCTCTTGAACTGTATCCTTGAAATACAACTTGGAAACATGGTGTTTCGTATCGAGCTTCAACTCCTTGGAACTTAGAAATCTTGGTAAAATAGATGATTCATTTGAGCTATGAACTTGATGGAAGTCCTTATTTTGACAACAGAAAGTTGATTTATTGGAAATAAGGAGATTAGCCTTGTAATAGGATCTCAGAACCTTCTTGTTAAAGTTTAGTGGCAAATATACAAAGAGCATGAAACCATGTAATTTGCACTCTTCTTTCATGAGAATAACTTAGGGTGCTTACATTTTCAAAATCAATCTTAAATTGATCTATCCTCATCTTGACAGCCAATTACTTTGACAAATAGACACGGGTTCTTCTCTTATTTGAAATACTTGCCACCATGCTTTCTTTTCACTTGGAAGTAACTTATCTTGAACCTACGATTTGTTCCAAAGCTATATATGATTAATCCAGGGTTTTACAAGCGTTGGGAGCTACTTTTCCATGATCTTAATATGTAATTAACACTATATTGAAAAATGATTAATATCAATTTTGATAAGGAATAAAATTAACTATGAAATGTTACTGTGTATTATTCATCATTTAATCTGTAAAAGTATTTTAGTTATATATTGTATTCTGTACATATTCTAATATATATTATTATTATTTGATTTCCATACTTGTTATATAATAATATATAGGATAATAGTAAATATAACATAGTAAGAAATATAAATTAATTTATTATTATAAATACAATATACATAAATATATATTACTAAACATAAATTTAAATTAAAATATAATAATAATTATAAGCAAGTAAATTATGGTGAGGTGAGAAAGTAAACAAAAACATAAACAAAAAACAAAAAAACAACAAATTGAATCAAAACTAAAAGAATTCAGTGAAGAATGTCTTAAGGTTTTTAAGTAAATATAAATAAAGAAATTAAAGATTTAGGGGACTATGAGGAGTTTTGGGGAGGGCCGAACCCCTCCCCAAGCAAAGTTTCTTTGCGCACCCATTTGGGGATGGGTCAACCACCGCCCCCACACCCTATTGCACCACTGTCGCATCCTACAAACTCCCCATCACCCCACATCCCAACTACCGTGGCTCCAAACCCCTCTTCCCACATCCGCTGTAGCACACTAACCAAACCTCTCTACAGCTGCGTTTTCCTCAGTCCGTCCGCCGCCATGGATACTGGTACCCCTTACTGATTGCAGAATTTTCGACTCCTTCAATCATGCGGGGCATTTTCAATTAACATTCGTTTTTTGTTTGTCTATATATATATATATATATATATATATATATATACATATACATATACACACACCCACACTCAATAAGGTAGATATGCCTCTATAAAAATAATAGGGCATTTCTTCATGTCCAACCATCCGAACAATTTTGGACTATAGGAAATAAATAAATAAATAAAATGAGTTTGATTGAAGCCTATATGAAGATTTTAACATCAAAATACTAACATGGAAACAAGAAAAGAAAAAAACTTCATGAAAGAAAGCTTCCTTAACCTGCACAGCAAAGAGAAAAGCATAATGAACAACCAAAATGAGAAGAGGAAATAGAAAAGACTAGAACGTAGAGATGTTTAGGGCAAATTTAGGTTAAGATTGAAATTTATGGCCAAGATTTGTTCTGATCCTAGGCGTCCATATGTAACCCTACATACTTTTCTTTTAGTCAAAGTCTTTTTATGTAGGAATGGGAAAATAACTTTTCTGGTGTGTGGGGTAAATTAATAAAAATGCAGGAAAATTAATTATAGTAAAAAGGGTGTACACTTAAGTTTGTGACCCTAGTAAAACACTTAATAGAATAAAATAATGAAGTTGTTATTAGGCTAGTGTTGATATTTAATTTTGGGTAAATTAAGTTAATATAAATTAATTATTAACGGGAAACAGTGAAGCAAGTGTTAGTATTAATCTTTCATTTAAAAAAAAAATTACCCAAAATTTTTAGCGACTTTTGGTCAGTTATCTGGTGTCCTAGGACAGGGTATTACAGCTTGTTGTAGGCCTAAACATAAGGCTTCAAATTCATCTATATTGTTTGTTACTTCAAATTCCAATTAAAAAGCATAATTAAATTTTCTTCCTGTGGGTGATTTGATGACTATACCAACACCATTTCCAAATTGAGAACTAGCTCCATCAAAGCACATTTTTCCAAATGTCATCAGTAGGTAATATTCTATCATTTTGATAATGTTCATCATCAAAAGCATTGATATCTAATGAATTTAATCCATAAGTTCCCATAGCATTTTCTACAAAAGAAATAGATGATGAAATTCCTTCAATTAGTGTACCTGACCATTCTTCTCTGTGAATGAAAGATATGGCATTTTCAACTAGTTCCCAAGTAAGATATTTTCCAACAAAATCCACTATGGCTTGAGACCAATCTCTTCCAAGAAACATAACATAGTTGGCAACTATGTCTAAAATATGCACATTTCCTATAAATCTAACTCTTTCATCATGTGTTATCTTAATGATTATGTCCCTAAATTTATCACAATATTTGGTTTGGCGAGAATCAAAACTAGCCAGCTTTCTATTATCATGTTCATATAGAACACCCAATTGATCAACAATGGATTTAGGCATAATGTTCTTGGATGAAAATGCATCTAATATGAACTTATGAATAATTTTATTCTAAATTTTACTTGTCACATAGAAAGTTGAAATGTATTCAGGTGCAGAATTGGATCGATTCATTACTTGATATTCATCAGTATCTATTTCACTCTTAGATTCATCTTCTTGGAAAACCAATAGTGATTTAGGTTCATATCTGTTTTATTGAGAAGATTTCAATTTTTCAAATTGGCCAAGAAATCCAAGGCTCTCAAACATGTTCAGATTGCTCTTAGAGTTCTTCATGTCAGCTACAATATCATACCCAGAAAGAAACATGAAATACTTTGTAAAATTTTTACCTTTATAAGGTTGATATTGAGCATTATTTAAACTAGACGGAACATAATCTAAAACAAGTTTAGTTGGATTATCATGTGAATTACTTTATTAGGGTGATCAGATTTATGTTTTCCTTTATGATCATTAGTTGTTTTACTTTTTTGACCATCATTCTTAGTATAGTCTTTTGACTGAGTTTGCACTGCATTTACATCAGATTCAACAAAACTACACATTTCTAAAACATTCTTTCCTTTGATAAACTTCCTAACTTTCTTAGTAGCTTTACACATGTCAAGATCATGGTCTAACTCGCAAACTCCATTGTACATTTCTTTAGGTTCGGTTTTAATTTTTCCAGGTTAATTATTTACCTTTCTTGACCTCGTAGGTATTGTTTCAAGGATGAGGGCTAATCATTTAATTGTATTTTAATGGAGACCAATTCATTTCCTAAATTCTGAATAGCACTCATAATTTTTTTATTTTCAGCAGAAGAGTTAGATGATGATATATCCTTAAAACCAAGTCTCTTTAACTTCTTTTCATACTGTTTTGCAAAACATAAATTCAGGCTCTTCAAAGTCATAAATTTAGTTTCCTTCTATCATCAATCTATACGAGAGGATTTGTTGGTCTGATCTCTGCTCCAAAGGAACCTGGGTAAGATAACGTTTGAGATCTGGGTTGATGGTTTTAGGAAGACTATCTCCCCCCTCCCTCCCCTAAATCTGGCCTAGAACCAGAAAGAGCGAATTTGTTCATTACCATAGGACTTCGGGTGGACATGAAACATGTATGGGCTCTCAACTCCTTGGAAGTTTCCGGTGGCATTAGGCCTAAGGTGACACTGTCAAAGGCCTTGGCTAGAAGGAAATGGACTATGAAAATGATGGACTCCTCTATGGTGGAAATCTAAAATAAATCATTCAGTTCCTTTTACAGGGAGGAAGGAATACCTCAATGCCATTAATGGCATACACTGGCTTTATGGGAAGACAATGTTGCATTTGGCCAAATGGTGCCCTAGTATGAAGATGAAAAAATTTCAACCCAATGTTTTCTTTGTCTAGGTTCAACTCCCTAAATTGGCTCTTAAATTTTTGGAATTCGAGGTCCTCAGGGGGATAGTAAATGTCCTTGGGGACCTATTGGTCATTGATCCAATGACCCTTTCCAGAACATGGATGGTTTCAGTGAGAATATGTGTGAATGTTTCTCTAGGAAAAATGTTACCCACATTCATTCGCATCTTCTCTGTCCATGGGGTTATTGATTAGGAGCTTGTGTATGAACACTCCCCTATGTACTGTGAAGTCTATAGATCTTTCGGTCATGGGGCTAGCTCATGTAAGGGTATAGTTCATGCTTGGAAGACAAATCCACCTATTTGTGGTTTTTTCTAGAACTGATGCCCTAACAACTTTGATTGTTGATGAGAAAAACGGTGTGATTGTTGACTGGGAGGGGGAGGCTACTGACTATGTTGATGGGGGATTTATTGAGATGGGTGGGTCTTTTGCACCCGCGTCCCCTGGCTCAGAAAATGACAAGATCTCGGTTCCTGTTGATATTGCTAATCCTACCGATGCCGAGGGAAATAGTGAGGAAGGTAGAAAATGAGTGAATCTAGTGGGATAGAGGAGGAGGATGCATCCTCTTCTAGGTATGATTCAAAGGAATCGATGGAGATACTAAGCAGCGTCATCCCCAGTTCTGATGGAGAAACTGACTGAAAATGTGTATTCATTTGAAGAAGTGAGATGGAAACATTATGAAATGAAAAAAAGAGTTTGCAGACTCAGAGCTCATCTTTGGCTCAAAACCAGAAAATAAGTGTTCAAATATGGTTGTGAAGCAAGTCTACCCTCCTTGGGGATTGTGGAGGTGGTATTGGAGATTAACATGGAATTAAAATGGAATCTCTCCTCTTAGATGCCTCAATCACAATCGATCTGGATTCGCTGACGGTATTGCTTTTTTTTGAAGGTGATAGATATAGAGAGTACATCAAAGAAATTTGCGAACATTGTCGGATGATGATGGGTGGGAAAATGGTTGCAGTCTGAAAGATTTAGGTGGTAGATCACTGACTGTTAGTGCACTGTGTCTCCTTGTTGTCGCGAATGTGGTTTTTAGTCCATTTTGATGGAAGTTTGTTGGGACCTGGTTCCTTAGGAGTCGAGTCTATTAATTCCCTCTATGGTCTTCTCCTCCTCTCATTCCTTTTGAGTCTTTACGATTGCCACCCTACTTCTTACCGTATCGAATAAAAAAAATATTGTAGGGGACTAGGAAGGAATCATTTATCTTCTTCTCCATTTGTCTTCTTCTCTATTAGCTTCATCAATTCCATTGTAAATATAAATTAGAATAGAGAAAAAAAAAAAAAATTCAATCTAATAGAAATGTTTCAGAAGCTTTTATCATTTTCATAATATCTAAAGGTATTAAAACTTTAGACTTATTTTCGTATTTTAAAGTTGCTTCTTCGCTGGCCTTTAATTAATTTATTTCGTTAAACCGAAAATGTCATGTTGGGTTTGGAAATTAAGCCTTGTGAGCATTTGACATGTGTTCCTCTTTGTCATTAAGGACATTTATAGATGGTGTAAAACTAGCAAACTGTGTTTGCAGAATCCCAAATAACAATGATAATCTAAGAAGTAACGTTAATTGAGCCTTCCACTGAGTAAAAACCAACTTGATCAAGAGTGCAAAAACAACTCTAATAGGTCATTGATGGAAAATTCAAGAATAGATAGAATAAATCTACTCTCAAATCAAATTTCAAATAGAAGAGAAAATTGTATAAGAAATCCACTTAGAAATAAGAAAAGAAAAGAAATGTTTTCCAAGAGGAGCACCAAATGTGTTGTGATGGCTAGGGGAGAGACGGGGGTGAGGGCGACCGTACCTGCGCGTGGGGAGGTACGAGGCAGGGAGGGGTGGTGGCCTTGGGGGGCCAGGGGGGGTGAGGGAGGGCGTGTGTGGGAGGCGGTGGGGGGGGCCGGAGGGCATGCATGGTGCGCGAGAGTCGGAGCAGAGGGGGAGCGAGGGGGAGGTGGAGGAGAGGGAGTCGGAGAGGGGCGAGGATGCGGGATAGGGAGGAGAGAGGGGGGTGAGGGGGATGGGGAGGGGAGGGGAGATGGGAGGACGAGAAGACTCGAGCGGCAGGGGTATAGGAAGGGTAGTGAGACGAGGCCAGAATAAGTGGGGAGGGGGGCGGGGGGAGGTGAGATTTTTGGAGAGAGTTATTAGATTTTATGATGAGGGGAGGGGGGTGATTGAGTGGGTATTTGGAGGGATGCGAAAGAGCAGAGGCGGAGGAGATTGGAGAGCTGGTTCGATGCTGGTTGGGGCGTAGCGGCTAGAAGAGCGCATGATGTGGGCAGGCCTCCGGATGAGCGGGTGTGCGGGGGTCTGGGGGCGGTGGGGCTCGACGCTGAGGAGGGGACAGCGGAGGGAAGAGAGCAGGAGCGGAAGGTGAGGTGTGTTGAGTTAGGCGGGAACGGGTGGCGAGATGAGCGTGCACTGAGGGGGGTGCATCGCGGGGCTTGCGGCGCCAGTGGGGTCGTCGCGAGAGGGTGCGGGTAGGGTCTGACGGGACGGACCGAGAGGGTTGCGGAGATGAAGGCGACTGAGGGGGGCGGAGGTGTGCAGTAGTGTCTCGTCGACCTACGGTCGGAGCGTGTGACTGGAAGATCGGATACGGCGAGTACGAGAGAGGATGGGTCTGGCGGATTGATGACGCCGGTAGACCGTGCGGGCGAGGTAACGCTCTTTACGGCGGGAGTGAGGTGTCGCGTGGGGCCCTCCGTGAGTGAGGGGCGACCCCGGGAGGGGGGGGCAAGAAGTGCCTAGCCACCTATGTGAGCGCGACGGCTCTTGGAGGGAGGAGCGCTGCCGCGGGGGCCACGCGCAGAACAGAGCTGAATTCCTGCGTGGGAGGAGTGTACCTCCGATAGGAGCTGCGGCCGATCCGACGCAGGGAGGATAGCGCCCCAATGGTGAGGGGATCTGAGGAGTGTGCGTGCATGATGTGGTGCGAAGAATGAGAGAGATGGGGCGATGTGGTCGAGGAGCGCGTTCGTGGGTCGCTGACGAACACAAAGCGGGTTCTGCGGCATTGGTCGCCGACCCCGTTCTTTGGAAGTCTGCCGATAGGAGTCAGAGGGGAGCGACGCTCCGAGAGCCCGAGCCCCGGTGAGGGGCCGTGGTTGAGGGCGCGATGGAGACTCGCAGGGAGGCGATCGAGCGGCGACCGCCATGTGAGCCGTGTGCAGCAGTGACTGCGAGGGGTGGATCGGGTGGCAGTGGGCTGAGGGGCGATGGGAGAGGCGGTGGGGTGACTCTGGAGACCTCACTCCCTCTTCTTCCACCCTCCTCCTCCTCTTTCCCTCCATTTCCCTTACGGAGGGGGCTGTGCATGGGTAGGAGCTCGCGCAGTGCTTGCTATCCCCCCCACCCCTTCTCCCTCCACCCTTCACTCCCTCCCCCCTTCACTCCGATTTCGCATCCTACTTTTTCCCCTCCCTTTACCCCTCACCCCCATCCACCCCCCCAACCCTCACTCTTTTCCCCCCCACCATCTTCGACACTAGTTCCCCCGACGACGAGAGGGTACCGCGGGAGGCAGAGACTCAGAGGGGAGCGCGGGTGCTCGCGGGGTGAGCGGGGGGGCACTGAGGGGGTGGTAGGTTGGAGTGGGACATGGAGGTCGGAGGATGTTAGGATTGATGGTCCGGATTTGTGTCGTAGATTGTATTGGGTAGATGGTTGTATTGATGATGTTTATTTATGCGCTTGGTATTTGTTTTTTATTTTTTATTAACTTTTACTTATTTTATTGGAGATTAACATGGAATTAAACTGGAACATCTTCTCTGTATTAGATGCCTCAATCACATTCGATCTGGATTCGCTGAAGGTTATTGCCTGTTGAATGGTGATGATATACGAGCAGTTACATCAACAAGAAATTTGGATTACATTGTCGAGACTGATGATGGTGGAAAATGGTGCAGTATAGAAGTTTAGGGTGTTAGATCCATGACTGTTAGTGACTGTTGTTCCGTGTGTGCAGAATGTTGGGTTTAGTCCATTTTGTCTGGTAGTTTGTTGGGGACCTGGTCCTTAGAGTCGAGTTATTTAAGTCCTTTATGGTCCGTCTCTCTCCTCTTCATTCTTTTTGATAGTTTCACGGATGAGCAACCCTACTTCTTACCGTATCTTAATAAAAAATTGTAGAGGGACTAGGAATATCATTTCTATTTCTTCTCCATTTTGTATTCATTCTCTATTCGCTTTCATCATCCCATTGTAAAAAAAAATTAAATAGAATCAGAAAAAAAAAAAAAAGTCAATCTAATAGACAAATGTTTCAGAAAAGCTTTCTTATCATTCAAATACTAAGGAAAACTTTTCTTAGACTTATTTCATATTTTTAAAGTGTTCTCTATGGCCTTTAATTAATTTATTTTTCTTTACAATGTCATGTTGGGTTTGGAAATAAGACCTTGTGAGCATTTGAATGTGTATCCTCTTTGTCATTAAGGACCTCAGTAGCTTGTGTAAACTATGCAACTGTGTTGCAGAATCCCAAATAACAATTATAATATAAGAATTAACGTCTAATTGAGTACTTCCAATGAGTAAACCAACTTGATCAAGAGGTGCAACACCTCTAATAGTCATTGATGAAATTCAAGAATAGATAGAATAAATCTACTCTACAATCAAATTTCAAATAGAAGAGAAAATTTTATAAGAAATCCACTTAGAAATAAGAAATAGAAATGTTTCCAAGAGGAGGCACCAAATTTGTGTTGATGAAATTAGACTGACACCAATCAACCCTTTCACCTAATGTAAAATGTCAAGATGGAATCAGACCAATTTAAATCGTAGTTATACTTAAGAATTGGCTTAAGCGGGGTAGTTTAACATAGGCTAATAATGATTTCAACCTAAGATATGGGAAGTTTATATTTTTGGCAGCAGTGAGGAATGTACATACATCAAGAAAAAAGAAAAAACTGAAACACATTACAAGACGCCAACAAGACACACAATACTTAATGAGATTGATGAAGAAATTTCTCCTAAACTCAATGACTTAATATGCAAATATCAATCATATATCAAATTGGTTTTCTATAACAAATATATATTATCAACCTTTATTTGAAAGAGTGAGACCTATAAATTAGGCAACCTCTTGAAAGGGTGAAAACTTTGAATTATATCTTATAATATCTCTTTTGTGTTGTCTTTCCAACAATATTATGATCTTGAAAAAAAAAACATAACAAAAAACTAAAAGGGAAATAAAATAAAACATATCAACATATAAACATATTTAAACAACTCACAAGATAAAAATTTGATATAGACATAATGAAGAGAACAAATTTTACATTAATGAAAGAGAGTACAATGATTGCTAAAACAACATCTTAACAAGGTCATGATTCAAGATCAAAGCCAACATGGCTAAAATTTGCATATATTTCGATATCAAAATGAATATATCATCAGGGCTTGCTCTGGATATGATAGACAAAATATGTAATTAGTTAGATAAAATGTAGAATAAATCAATCAGATATCAGAGAAATGATATTAAATCTCGATATACCTATTGCATTCAAAACTTCATACTCAAACCTCAAAATAATTTCATCATAACACCATGTATTGATCACTCATCTCAGAAAAAAATTGCACATAAATTATTTAGAAATTAAATAACTTCAAAAATATCTACAATACCTGATTTCTCATCCCTTGAATTTAATTCTCCAAATCCTTTTATAACATCTTCTTAGACAAATCAGTTATAAATGATTGAACCATTTAAATAATTTTAAATAAATGATTTTCTATCTTTATAATAGCTTTCAATTATGACTTAAGTGGGAAATTATAATAAAATATAATTAGAACCAAGGACTCGAGTCACCTTTTAAAACATTTACTAGAGGCTGTTCGAATGAGGCCATGAGTATCTAAACGGGGCCCACAAAGTATTACACACATTATATAAATGTAAAAACACAACAAGTTAAAAGCATTTCATCCTTTCAGAGGCTAATACATCACCATATGAAAAACATCAAATTAAATATCAAACAACACCATCCATTTTCATTATAAATCTAATACTTCATTAATAAGGTCATCAAATATGTCTCAAAATTGTAAAGTTGATATCCAAAATATGAAGTACATGTTTAAATAGCTAAATGTCAAAAGTTTCTCAAACTAAACACCTAATCAGGCATTCCCTTCTATCAAATCCAGGAAATGGCGTGCATGCCTCAGTGATCATTTGAATAATCCTATGGCTTCACATGACGTATCGGTGTAAGTGATGATACAATATTTCCTCCACTTCCAATTTAACTCTTTTCACCGCAGTTGTACTTAGGAAATGTGGAAGAGGCCTAGCTGCCTTAGAGGTCCGCGTGGATAACAAGAAGGCAACTTGATTCTATCCAAGTAGAGTGGTGATGTAGAGTAACACGTTAAGGTATGATGTGGGGGTACCTTGAGAGAAGGAAGCAGATTGAGAAGAAAAACTATTAAAGAGGTTGAGTTTATTGTCAACATGTGCGTGCTGAAGATTGTACAAAGGTGGATTTATTTAATGTCATGGGAGGTTGGTTTCCTGGAGGATTATTCACTTTCTTGTAGTACTTCATGAGGATAGGGTCATTAGCATGTAAATGGATAGACACATGTGTAGGTCCCTGTCTAATAAAATATCTACCTCCTCACAGCGTCACTAGTTAACCCTTTGGCCACCCCTAGGTGAACCCTTATTCCCATTATGATAACCTTAGGAAACATTGTACCACTAAGAGTGATTGTCACACAGACCTTATAGAACCACCAACCCATCCCTTCCCAAACATGATGAAGTTATGAAAAGGAGAGGTAAACACAAAATCTTATCTTGCAAGATCATTTAACTTCCCAAAAATAGGGACATCAATCTAAAACTCACAAGTGAAAAGTCATTGAAAATATATCATTTTCACTTCTGAAAAGAAAATCATGCTTCTATATATTTTGCAAAACCATTTTATTCTAACCATTAGTATATGTTTCCATGAAATGTATCAATCTGTCAAAATAAAAAACCATAATACTATCTCTATCTAAAGCAAAACAAATAGCCATGTCATTCCAAGTTCTTGCGATATGAAGCTTTAGAACAAGTAAAACCATCAAAATACGATCTACAAGTCATAAAACTGACTGGCTTGAAATGTTATACTATTTCAACCTCATAACTGTCATCAAAGCACCATATAAAAAATATAGCCAATAAACTTATATCACCAAAACCTTATCATCATTTTTATCAAAACGAATGCATGCATCAAGAATCTTTGTCACAGACTACAAAGATTTTGAAAATCCTTATCAAATCTCTCGAATGAAACTACATAGATTTTTGAGCCTTATATTTTATCAATATTTTCTCACAAAAAATGACCACTAAGTACTATAATCAACAAAATAACCAAAAATGTATTCCTTTTAATCAAACAAAGAAATCTGCTTTCACCAGAAACACTAAAACAATAATATTCATTACAGTATTTTACAAGCTTTCGGACATATCGATACCCCAAATCCCAGGGCCATTATCATTGTACGTAACTCGAAAGAAAAGAAACCATTTTTCTCATTTATACAATGAGGCCTAAAAACTTGACAGCATGGAAAACAAGATTGTAGTAAGTCGTTATTTCAAACAACAACAATGACACTATTGTTATTCTTCTCTAAAAAATGACTGAAATATGCAAATCCCAAATAATGTGCGCTTGAAGTTGAAGTTTTTCAAACAGGTAAAAAAACACAACAATTTTCTATACAAGAAAACCCAAAGAATTCACATGCATGATTAAAAAACAACAAGAACTCGAATGCCAACTTTATTTTCCAAAATACAAATGATATATAGTTCACTGCCAGTGATTCAAAAGACAATGGGGTATGCGAAGTATTCACTTGGGTAAGATTCAAAAAATTTATAGGCAAATACCCAATAAGCTTCTACAAATACCACTTCGATCCATTTACCCACATGTCAACTCAACTTAAGACAACAATTGTCAAAGAAAAATAATTCATACATGTTAATAGTTAGCACGTATGGTAAACTGAAAGCCTTAAGCTCAAGACCACACTGCATAGAACCAGAAAAACTACCAAGCTTCACAATCTTACAATGAAAAAACCAAAAATGACCCCAAAATGCAACACTGTCACCTTACTCAATTTCCATACGGGTGCATTGAATTTCATTAACTTGCCACCATTATTCCTCCCACTACAATCTTGCCAACTCTTTCCTTGAAAATCGGTATTCACATATGGAGGCTGACTAAAGTTTAAAAATAAAAACCATTTGATTTATTTAAATGCTCAAAATTATACTATTTTCCTTATGCCCATTCGAGCCCACACAAACCTTATATGGTCCAACATATGTATGATGCAATAAGCTAAACAAGGATCATAAGACACGACTTCTTAGAAATGATAAAACCTAGCTTACATTCTTGAAATTTTATCATGTATAGCCAAGATATTTGAGGTGGAAGCATGCAATAAAGATGATATACCAGTCAATCTCAAAAATATCAATCAACCATCACTCATTCATTGATCATTTCCAGAACGGAAAGAATAGAAATATCAAAATGCGAGCCTGAAATCCAGATAATGAAATTATGAAACAAAATTTTATCTCCATGTTAACCATTCACCATCAATATGATAGACAAATGATAGATATATATCCAACTTTGTGATGATAACCGACATTTTTTTAAGAATACTATGAAACCACTTAGTGTTCAAACAATTAAAAATAATGCATTAAATACTTAGTGGCCCCTGTCGGACTCTATATAAGTGCAATGGAAAGTAAGGAGTAACACAAATATTTATGGTTATTTTGAAAAGTGGGGGTGTTTAAAATTTTAGCAATAACAGATAACATATGAAACAATACAACAATAATATTCATATCAAAGTTAAAGGAAACAACTTTCAATTATTTTTTAAATGCACATGTACCACAATGCATATTTTAAGGGTATAGGCTCTATTGGTTGTTTGTGGGCATAGAAAAATGTAAAGGACATCGGGGTAATTCCACTTCGTACATGACTTTTTATTGAATGCATTATACTTACTCAATGATTGGGAAATTGCTTATTAAGTGAGGCGTCCGATAAATTTCAAGAAAGCTTAGGTTTTATTTGTTTTAGTAGAGGTTCCAGAAGACATTTTGTTTTTCATTATGTATTTTGCAGATATCATTTTTCAAAAAAACAACTCATGATATATGTTAAATGAGAAAGTGTTTTGTATTTGATTTGCTAAAACATAGAAATATTTTCCACCATTTCATTACTTTAATGTATGTTTTGTAAATAAATTTATTGTTGAACTATATAAAAGAAAATTGCATTTGAGTTTAAGTAAATATATGAGATTATATAATGCATTTGGATCATTTTGTTGATTTTTTTTAATGAATTGAAAAATCTAGGGTATCATTTAAAAAAAATGTTAGCATACGTAGCATAGCTTATATGTTAGGTGTGTTTGTTTTATATTATCCCTTATTTTTCTCTTCCTGTTGTATTACATTTTTCTCTCACCTACGTCCATATCTTCCTCTTGCAGTTTAGGGGAATGTTGTTTATTGTTTCTCCTATAAAATGTACGTAACAAGATGTTGTAGAGACTGTGTCTTCTCCTCCATTCTCTCTTCTGTTCTAATTTTGTCCCACAGTTTGGTATCAGAGCTTCAAAGTCTCTAGCTTGTGTGCTTGGTGTGGTAGAAGATAAAGAAGAAAAGTGCGAGGAGATATTTAGCCTATGGAGCAGAGATAAATTCTTCTATTACGTGGTGATTGGAGCCTTCAGCTTGCGTGGAAAATAATGTTTTCAAAATTTGTGTGAGAATTTTAATCTCTTGCCTATACGTGGAAGTCTGCGTGGAGAATCCTCTTATGCGTGGAGATGCTGCGTAGAATAAAACACCAGTGGGTTATGTGTGGAAATATACGTGGAAAGGACAAAAAGAAACTTGCGCAAGAAAAGATAAAGCATTTTTTTTTAAACGTGGACATTAAAAAAATATTGTTCTTGTTTTTTCTTTTACCTGTGCATGGTTTCTTATTTTTTGCGATGAAAGGTGAAGATATCCACCTACTACATGGAGGAAATTAATCATTCACCTGGTGGAGTAACTCTAACGTCTTGGAAAGGAGAAGGAACTTTGTTGTTGTTGCGTGAATGAAGTAGCTTGTGATTCCAAGGACGTGGAACACAAAGCCTAGCTAAATAAATAAATAAAAATTATATTGCATGGCAAAGAGCATCTCTCTCATATCCTCTCCTCCAAGACAACGAAGGACAAGAAGTAAATCAACAACATTATGCCAAATGTCAAGTGTAGACAACTCTATTGAGAGCGTCAATACACGGTCTCCATTTCGAAATCCGGAACATCAACTTCGCAAGCTAGAGACATCTGTGATAGGAGATCTGAGAGCTCTGGGTTCTACTTTGGCATTCTCAACAATTGAAGCTTTGGAACATCAGCAATCTAGCCTTTGACAAGCTATTCGCGAGGACTTCTAGAATATTTCCTTTTCTGCTAGCTGTCAAGGCAAAGTGGTTCAAGAAGAATTAGAACCAGGTACAACACCGACTGTGATAACACGAAGAATGCCCCACAAAGTGTCACCGTCTCAATCACATGAATAAGCATGAGCATCTACGAGGGCCCGTACGTTATCATTAGTTAGTCCAAGTTGTTAATAACGCTTCGAAATAAATAAATAATGTTTTATTACATGTATGCTCTGAAGTTTCTTCTTTCTGATGCTCAGTTGCGCAATGGGCCCAATTTGGCGGCCTGAAAAACAAAAATAGTACAATCCTTCAATTTGAAGTATTATGGGGCAATTGTCACAAAACAAGGGTTTTTGCCCGCTCCCACACCCTGATGAATTAATAAAGTCTAGGTGCTAGTGCAAAGCCTTGATGCTGATAATGCGCAGTATTAATGACGATGTAAACGCAATGTTCAGAATGCAGAGAACCCAAAGGCTGGGATAAGTTGGAAACTATTTATAAATACAAAAATCAGACAAAGATCCTTCATCTTCCGTCAAAGCTACACAAACCTCTATGGGGTTAGATGAGAAGTGGAGGAGTTCTTACGTTGAGTGGCTAAGCAGCAATCAGAGTTATTAGCGCTCGGTGGAAATGGGGGACAAAAAACATTCTCGTGTTGATCACCTTGAGATCTCTCCCTTCTCAATCTGAGTGTTTGTTACAACATTGAATGTATCTAAACCAACAGTGGCATTCCAAGAACTTGGAATTGCTGGTAGCAGGAAGAGGCCATCACTTCCTCCCAAGAGAAGTCTTAGAATACAGCCTTGTTTCTAAGACATACATGACCAAACAATGAAGGGTCCCCCAATTTCTAATCAAGCGCAAACCAAACAACAAAAGAAAGATCAAAAGTCAAATAGGTGGTGTCACAATTTGCATAAACAACCCTCACGAATTGATCACTACTTGTCCAGATAGCTTGAAATCGGGGTTTTCAATCAAACCAGCACATCAGGGCGGCAAATATTTTCAAAATTCCAAATGACGTCCCCGACTTGGAGAAGCAGAAGGGACATCTCACAGCCAAGAAGATGATGAATCTGATGAGGAGACTCAGAAGGATCCCATTTTGGTAAAACCTTGTACTCTCGTCTCTTCAATTCGCAAAAAACCGCACGAAGAATTCTGGTTGATAGACTCCGTGCAAGACGCATATGTCAGGTGAAAAAAAGTTGTTTGTTCACTACAGAAGAACCAACTGGAGATCGATTTCGGATAGCGGATGACAGAGCAAGAGTATGTTGCAGAAGGAATAGGAAATGTCACCATCCTTTAGGACCACGAAAAATGTAAACTTA